>CM074614.1:35530244-36758994 GCA_037305975.1 Chrysolophus pictus | reverse complement strand
TTCTTTTTCTTTTTCTTTTTCTTTTTCTTTTCTTTTTCTTTTTCTTTTTCTTTTTCTTTTTTTCTTTTTTTTCAAGCTATCCAGAGATTTCTGGAGCCTGAAAACTATTTCCTGAAATCTATTTCCTGATGCAATGATCCAATTAGGAAATATATTCTATTAAATCTTCTATTCCTAGACTATTAAAAAATGAGTGAAGATGTGGACATCAAGGATAATCTTGGCTACATCAAGCATGAAACTGTAGAGTTTATGATCTGAATAGAAGTGAACAAGGAAAAAAAAAAGGTTCTATATCTGTACTACCAACAAGAGGAAATCTATATTATAACATTGGAAGAAAATATTTCCACTCAAATGAACATACAACAACTTTAAAAAGTATTAATATATTTTTAAGGATTATAGTATAGGAGATTAGCTATGCTTGAAATGAAACAAGTAGATTCTCAATGTCTTCTCTACTGTGATGCCAAACTTTTAAGAATTACTGCTACCATTCTAAAGGAAAACATTCATTAGTTCATATACTGATCTAAGAAGATGAATCCTTGAACTTCACAAATGAAAAACCAATAACATTTCAGCACCACAGACATTTTGTCAGTTAATTATAGGTGTTATCTAAATCTTCTAGAGCACCATGTAATAAAATACTAATAAATAAATAAATCGATAGAAAAATAAAAATATTTATTTGTGGTAAAAGTCTCATGTTCATTTGAAAATTACTCCGATTCCAGTGATGTTTATACCAAAAGAAAATAAATAAACAAGTACAACAAAAAGAAGTGTTTGCATCTTATGTTTTACTATTCAGCAAATTTCTGTATATTTTTTAATACGCTGCCTTTTAAAATGTTTTCTGGTTCCTTTGAAGAAAAGTATAATATAGATATTATTCCTGGCAGTGAGATTCCATGTAATTCTGAGCCAAATGTTAAAGATAGAAGAAAATCTTTTAATAATGAAATTTACCCCAACTGCTTGTTGCAAATTTAAATAATCTCACTGTTTTGCTTTATTTTTCTTTCTAATTGCAAAGTTTTTTTCTAAGAACTAAGATATACCCATAATGATAGCTTGACCAGGACTTATGCTGACATAATGCTAAAACCACGTCATGTGTGTTATGCTTTTTTTTTAGATAAGTTTCCATATTTCTTGCTTATTCTGTATTAATTAAAACAAGTAAACTAACCATTGTGTTTATAGGACATCTCTCCTGGAAGATTGATATTCATAATTTAGCAATAAACAGAAGAAAATATATAGTATTCATAGGAACGTGGAATAAGGTCAAAATATGGTCTATAATTTTTGACAGTGTCATAAGACCTAAAATTTTAATAAACAACTTTCTACACTCAGTAGACTTCCACTGGGTATTCCCCAAATTAAGATAAAATGATGATTTCATAAAATGCGATTCAGAGAACCTGAGGGGTGAGTATGCAATAGGTACTTTCAGTATTATTGAATTTAATTCTCCACCACCGCATATACACACATATAAGATAAATGTAAATGTTATATTGTATTGCCTAAGTAAATATGCTGATTTTTGCAATTGCCTACTTCCCTCCTCTTTTATAAACACACTAGTCCTAAATGTTCAGTAGTGCAAAGCATCTGTTCAGAAGTATGGGAATCTGGATCAAAGCACATTGAAAAATCTAGATTTTTTTCTACACAAGACCTATACAGAATATATTTCTCTGAATATTGGCTTTGTTAGGAGATACCTTTAGTAGACAAAGCTAGATACAAGATTTGAAATGTCCAGTTCCTAGATTCGTTTTCTGCTCATGAGTAAAAAATTTATTAAGAGCCTATTATTAAAGGAATTATTTTGTGGAGAATTAGGTCCAGATGCATATAGGGCTTTGTATACATTTTTCATTCTTTTCTTTCTTTCTTTTTTTTTTTTTTAATAAATTTTTCAGTCACTAATTCCTAAGATAGTAAGGGATAAAACTTTAAGCTAGTGTTGAATAATGATTCTTTTTCATATTTCTACTACACACTACATTCTCAACTGGTTTATAGAAATGTATAAAATTCTATCAGTAAAAATATATGTGAATATAAACACTAAACACTAAACTAAACACTTTATGAGATTCCTTGGCTTACTTAAAAAAAAAAAAAAAGAAGGTCAGACTGAAATTAAGTCATCTAACTATAACTTTTAGGGACCAGTCATATTTTTCATAATAATATTGTCCTGTAGTGACCAAAAAAAAATTTCAGGATTGTGTATCATGTACTGAATAAATATGGCCCCAAAGAGCATACTTGCACAAGTAAGCAAACATGTACTTTGAATGAATTTTTGAAACTAGATCAGCATAAAATTCTTATCAGAAAGGTGATTTAGTAGCAGAATGACTATGTATCAAGAGAGACTTTTTTTTGCACCTGTATGATTGTCAGTCAGGTTATATTTAATAATCAGAACATGATACTAGAAAACTATGTTCTAAAAACTGATGGAAGGATTAGGGTGGTAATTTATTCTACTTGACATTATAAAACCTGGATGAAACTTCAGCACAAAAAGTATAATAGAGATTCCTGAAAATAAATCCTCTCATAGATATCTGAGCCAGATATAAAAGACTTGAGGTGAGTCAAATCATTCTCATTGTTTGTTTAGATATGTCAGAAAAAAAAAAAAAAAAAAAAAAAAGTTTAACTGTGGGATATTTCCAACATAAATAAGGAATATGTTTCACCTCCAAAGTATAACATATCTCCTGAATAAATTTGTAGAGGTATAGAGGCATGAGCCGATGAGAGCATATCATTGTCCACTATTAAACTGATGCGATTTCTTTTGGCAGAGAAGGATACAGAATGCCACTGGCCATTATTTAATCCAATACCTAGAAGGAAAATAAATTTAAAAAAATAAAATACAAACACTCATTATTAGTTATACTATCTAGATATTATAAACTTGAAAGGAAAAGAGATTAGTGTAGCAATCATAGTCAAAACAATCATTCCAAGAGATAATGAAAGGGACAAAATATTAAAGAATAAAGAACAGAAAAGTCTTTTGTGAAGACAGAATATTTGCCCACTTCTGTACTTCAGCGATTGAACTTTACTGCTATAGTACTCCTACTCCAATTATCAGTAATACATCTATTAATGCAATGTCCATAAAAAGTATTTTCTCAGTCTAATGAGGTTATAGTCAAGACATCATACTAATGGCTAATACAGTATTTCACACAGAACACACATATTTTTTATTTCACTACAACAAAGAATTTTTTCATCTTTTAAAATCAAAGGTAGTCATTATATAACAATTCAGTAAAATAGCAAATTCCTATAGATGCTGAAATCTTCAACAACCATCATGTCAATATTATCTTACACACTCTTTATTCTAGATAGCATTGCTATTATTATCTGTAAATAAGTAGTTTAAGTCAATTACATTCTGAAATGTTCTTCAAAAAGTGATATTTCTGCCAGAGAACAACAAAGACTGCAACTTTTAAATTATTTAAAGTCTTTTCTTGTATGCAGAGTATCTAAGTTGTATGATGTTTTCCCTTTTGATATTTCATGCATTTATATAATCCTCACTAGAATTTGTTTTACTTTCTAGCAAAATATTTTTCAGTTAACAGATTTGTTCAAACAGAAGGAAATTAAAAAAAAAAAAAAAGACAAGATTCCAATAGCTAAATAACTTCATAAATAGGACCAATATATTGTTAGCTACCATAGTTTGAACAAAAAAAGGTGAATATACAACCAAGAGATAAATCTTAGATTTGCATTATAGATTCAGTGTTTGTAATACACTGACTATGAAATATATATGCCATTTCCAAGACTTGTTTCCTGTACAAGAAGAAATCTTATCCTCTAATAAAACTAACATTTTACTTTATCCCCAGCCAAAGTGGAATTAGATATACATTACGATAAAAAGATTGTTTTATGTTTGTGTTGCACTTTAAACTACTGTTTTCTTTCTAATGTAAGAAAACTGAGAGCTGTGGTCTAATGTAAGAAAACTGAGAGCCGCGATCAATGGTTTTCTGATTACATTCCAATTAGAACTTATTTTTGTTGCAATTTTCTATGAGAAGTGCATTTGATCATACTAATAGGTGCATTGTATTTACTGTCATAATCAAAATTAAGTAAGTTTGAGTGTAAAATGATAGGTGCATTTTCTACAACTGTAAAAACCCACATTCATGATATTTATAAGGGTGGAATTTGTACTAAAATAAAAACCGGAAACTTTATTTACACAGTATAAAATAGCATAAAAGCAATTACATCTAGCTACCAGATGTTCACACACAGAAGGATAACCTTCCAGTAAAAATGATTCACACAGTCCTACAGGCAATGTACAGGGAGTGACTGCAGTTTCCCTAGATTTTAAAGATCTCCAACTCTGTACCAGTTGCAGTTAATATAACAGAGTAATCAATAGGCTGGTGTATTCTGTGTTAGGGTCAGTAATTGAGCTGAAGTGTAAGAAAAAGTTTTTAAGTATGCTTATTTTAGCTCTAGCTATATTTTGGTACTGTTGCATTGTTTAACAGTCAATGAAAGGTAGTGTAGATGTAGAACTTGAAAAACATTATAATTTTTTAATAGTGTAGGGACAAGAAGAGTCACTTTGCATAGTAAAATTTTTAGACTTAACAAGTGCTAATATTTTTCTCTTTCGTTTTCATATTATTTTACGCCACAAACTCATTAAATGTATTGAAATTCTAATTTCAAAATTTAAAAGAGTCACAAAAAAAGAATCCTCAGAGTTGAACTAAACTGTTTTATAAAAAAGGTAAAAAGTGTGTTTGAAATATATATATGTAAATTTTAAGTGCTGTTTAGAACATGTACAACTGAACTGAGATTTCCTCCAGTTTCCTAGAAATTAAATTAACTTCTGTCTGCAATTCATTTGTGGAATTATCTTCCTGTCTTTTTTATTTATTTATAATTTTTATTTAAACAAACAAACAAACAAACAAACAAACAAATAAATAAATAAATACATAAATTTTATTTAGATAAATAAATAAATAAATAAATTTATTTATAATTATAACTATGTAACACCGGAGGCTGTTACATCTCCTGCCATGTTACTTAATACGTGAAAAGAAAATGGAAGGGAAGGGAAGGGAAGGGAAGGGAAGGGAAGGGAAGGGAAGGGAAGGGAAGGGAAGGGAAGGGAAGGGAAGGGAAGGGAAGGGAAGGGAAGGGAAGGGAAGGGAAGGGAAGGGAAGGGAAGGGAAGGGAAGGGAAGGGAAGGGAAGGGAAGGGAAGGGAAGGGAAGGGAAGGGAAGGGAAGGGAAGGGAAGGGAAGGGAAGGGAAGGGAAGGGAAGGGAAGGGAAGGGAAGGGAAGGGAAGGGTTCAATTTTGGGACACGGTGAGATTAAGTGTACCCTCAGCAAGTCTGCTGGTCACACTAAGCCAAGTGGTGCAGTTGTTACAAGAGAAGGAAAAGATACCATCCAAAGGGACCTGGACAACCTAAAGAAATGGGTCCACTTGAGCTGAATGAGGTTCACAAGGCTAAGTGCAATGTGCAGCACCTAGGTCAAGAAAATCTCAGACATGAGTATACTCTGGAAGAAGAACACCTTGAGAGCAGCTCTCTGGAGAAGGATTTGGGTGTTCTGGTGGACAAAAGGCTGGACATGAGTCAGCAATGTACTCATGTCCAGCCCTGATGGAAAATAGTATCCTGGGTTGCACTAAGACTTATGGACAGAACAGTATAGGATGTGATTGTACAACTCTGGTCAGCCTTTCTGAGACCCCATCTTGAGTCCTGCATCCAGGTGTGGGGTCTCCCAACACAGAAAAAAACATGGAACTGTTGCAGTGTGTCCAAATGAGGACCAAGAGATTGATCACATGGGTGGAGCACCTCTCCTATGAAGAATGGTACTCAGGGACATGACTTAGCAGAGGGTTGTTAGTTGGTGCAGTTGGTTAGGTTGTGGTTGTACTCAATGATCTTTAAGGTCTTTTCCAACCTGAGCAATTATATGATTCTATGATTCTAAGAAAGTCTGAGGAACAGGGCTTTTTCAGTCTGGAGAGAAAAAGAATCTGGGTGACCTTCTTGTTGCCTTCAAGTACTTAATGGGAACTTTTAAGAAGAGGCTTGCTTTCTACACAGGAAGTTAGTGATAGGATAAAGCAGAATGGTCTTAAACTAAAAGAAGTGTGATTTAGATGAGATGCTAGGATAAAATTTTTCCTCAGAGGGTGGTGAAGCACTGGAACATACATGGTGAAGCACAGAGAAGTCATGGATGCCAAAACCATGGATATATTCAAGTCTCTGAGCAACCCATGATTGTATGGAACTAGGCAATCTTTAATGTCAATACATTCTATGATTCTATAAAGATATTAAATAAATATTCATAGGAGATCTTAGGGGAACATACTGTAATTAATCACTCATGAAATAATATACCATTACCCTCTTTTTTTTTGTGTATGGCTGAAAGAATATTTAAATGAATGATAATAAATTGAAGAGTTGTGCACAAACTAGTGAGCTCTGATTTAATAATCAATTTTTGTATGTGTGTGAAAACTGGGTTATATGTCCTTGGCCATAGGTTAACAAACCTGCCCAGCCATCCATAATTTAATTACTCAATCTCCAAATGGAGTCTTGATTTATCTCAGTGAATGTAATAATAAGCACTTTGGAAACATAAGAAAAAGTTCTCCATGTTGTTTTTGTAGATAACTCCTTTCTTAAAAGAAAGATTTTTTTTTAAAGTAGTTTGTCTTCACAATAAAAACAATTTCTCCTGAAGAGTAAGCTTAATAAAGCATAATATTATTAAATTCTTTTTCAGCATAGAATGCCAAAGTTAATTGTAGGGTTTTTCAGATAATATATTATGTATTTTGCAACTATGAAATGGAATGAGTTGTTCAACATGCAAGACTTTTGCTACTATATGTGCCACTCTGTTCATCTGGTCTGCTAAAATGACAAGCATGGCTTAAGTTTCTTTAACGCACATGATTTAATTGAACTGCAACTGAAATATCTTCTAAAAGCTGAATTCATCACTATTAACTACATGCCATCAACATTCTTGCTAGGTAGTTAACATTTGGAGATGGTGAGCTTGGATAAACTACTTGTCATTAAAATGCTCTTTCTGCATCAGTTATTTTAGATTATAACAAATATCAAGGGTGATCCTAGTGTCACCCACAGAAAAAGGATCAAAGCATTTATGTAAATTTTAACATTATATGTGGCCATTACTGGATCACAGTCCTTTTCAGAATTAATATAATCAACATTTTATAATTTTACGTTTATTTATTACATAACTGTAAAGAGATAATGAGATTTAGAATTGTATTTAACTATACATTATTTATTTATTTATATCCTTCCAAGTAGTTTTCATGTCAGAAATTTAAGTAAGGATCAATCAAAAAGAAACAAGGCATACAAGTAAGATTTATGAGGTCTTATCTTCAAATCCCCTTACGGTTTCTTTGCTCTCCTTAACTCTGCTTTTCACTTTGTCTCCTTCATATCACCAAGCAATAAAAGGATTACTTGATCATTTTAGATAAGTTATTTTTATTGCTTACTGATAATTCATTGTGTGAATATTCATTATCTTTAGCACAACTTTTTTTAATGATAGGGGATCCAAAAGAGATTGTAATTTAAATGACTATTGTTTAGTTTATTTATTATTATTGTTATTATTATATCTGTTAATTACTTTAGCAATAGCTGGATTTACTTACTATCTTCATTACTGCTCAAGATCAATTACTTTTTGTTCATACAAAATCCAAACATGTCATAGCCCCATTTAACAAACTTCCTATAACTTTTGGACCTCCTTCTACCCATCTCATCTCTCAGGTCTTATCTTTCCTATATGAGAACTCACTCTGGCTGGTATTTAGCAGCATATAAAAAGGAAAGCTCTCTAACTGAGTCTTGGTGGAAATAACAAAACATGTATAATAATGTATAGCTTTATTAAAAGTGAATTGCTGATGCCTTGTAAATTTATTGATGAATAGAAAGAAACATCTTAAGATATTACCTTCATCATGTAAGTAATAAACTTGTTGACACATCACACTGAATGTGTGCTCACACTCCTCAGATGAGGAGCTCTATATATTATATAGCTAAGATAAGGACTCAGCTTGAAACCTATATTGTTAGCAGTAATTTTTACTCAATCACTGAGAAAAAAAAAAAAAAAAAAAGAAAAATCAATAACTATATATGCATATACACGCACTTTTGAGAAAATAAAATATTTAGAAACACTGAGATTAGAAATGTATAGTTGCACAATCTATCAACAGTATAGATACTGGTTAATATGGTTCTTCACTTTTTTTTCTTCATAGAAATCTTTTTATTTGTTTCGTCTTTTTATTTCTTTTCATTTCTATTACCTGCAGTGATGTCAGTCAGTGGTTTTCCTGGTTTATGAATACTGATTTTAACTTTCCCATCACTCAGATATATGAAGAAACTACCTGAAGCTTCTTTTACTTTACTAGATACGAGAAATCCTTCACTGTTCCATGTGCGAAACTGGAAACTTATAGCTACTTCTTCTTGCCCAGAAATTCCAGGCAGAGCCAGGTAACTTCTGGAGCTGAGAAATGTAACTGGAACCACCTTTGGCTCTAAACACGAGAAGGACATGTTGCCCTAGAAAGAAATTAAACAAGTATGGTATTAATAACAGTTGGTGAAAATCAGAATAAAAACTTTTGTTTCGAAACAATATCCTTTATAGAACCTAATACTTAAAGCTTTTGAATGTGCTAATCTAAAAATCAAGTATGTTAGAAAATCACCTGTTTGGGAAACATTTACCTGATGGTTTGACAAGAACAGATATATCTTCCACTGCAAAGTGTCGTAGGAATCTGTAAGTGAATATTGTAAGATTCTATATCTTGTGGGTGATTGAAAAATACTTCAGAAGTTAAACAGACTCACTGAGAGAGAGAAAAAAACATATAGTGTTTTACTGGACCAGTGGACATTTTTTCTAATTCAGTGCAACAGAAGATTTCACTGAGTATTAGTTTTCACAAATAACCAGATAAATTTCCACATGTAAACTACTCAGAAATATAAAATATGTACTTTAGAAAACAAAAGGACTGTTTATAATATATATTATTTTATTTCCCAGTGAGCTTGTCTGAACCAGATTATGAGTTGTATTTAGGCATCTAATCTTTATTTTGTGCTTAAATACTTCTGAAAACATGGTTCCTAAATAAACCTGAAGATGGAGAAGAGAAGGTTCCAGGGAGACCTCACTGTGGCCTTCCAGTATTTGAAGGAAGCATATAAACAAGAGGGAGTACAACTTTTACAAGAGTGGATAGTGATAGAACAAGGGAGAATGGTTTTAAACTAAGATAGGAGAGGTTTATGTTAGATATTAGGAGGAAGTTTTTCACTCAGAGTGTGGTGATGCGCTGGCACATGTTGCCCAGAGAGGTTGTGGATGCCCCATCCTTGGAGGCATTAAGAGGCAGACTGGATGTGTCTCTGGGCAGCCTGGTATAGTGGCACACATCAGGGGGATTGAAATTAGAGAATCATGATGGTCCTTTTCAACTCAGGCCATTCTGTGATTCTGTGACTCTATGATATGATATCTCATTGAAAAATTCTGAGCTTTAACTGTAACTACACTTGTTTTACTAAGTGAGATAAGGATACTGCAACAGAAATAATATATTTTTTGTATCTCCCATTGTATTTAGTTAATACTTTATGACTCGTGATAATGATACAATTTGTAATTTCACCTCGTGATTCACTGTCATTTGAATTAATTTGTTATGTGCAGTTGATTACAAAAACGATAAATGTCTTAAGATTTAAAAGTGCATTTAACTTTTTCAACACAGAAAGCTTCAAAACTTAGGATTCTACATAAAACTTTGACCTCAGAGTGCAAAACTATAGAATCAGCTTCTAGCCTCTGTTATAGACAGATATTAAAGTTTATCTGTTTTCATTTCTTCCAGAGAAAATATATGAATAAGTAAAAGCTCTGTTTTATGAACTCAGCTATAGAGATACGAATGATCAGCTGAATGGACCCAGAGTGAAAAAGTCGTCATCAGATTGAGAAAATTTGTTAAATTTTGAAATCATACCATCTGCAGATTCCTCCTCTGCGGTATTGCAGCAGTTGCCTGATAGATCACAGAGTGATTATTTAGCGTGGATTCTTTCTGGAATATTTGTATTCCAAAAATATTCTAAATAATTTTTCCATTTTTCTCAGTTCACATAGAACCTCTGTAGAATCTATCATCATCATGAGCAACATTCTGTACAGAGGCAACAAACTAGATTATACAGGAATATTTCCAGTGAGAATCACAAAGAAGGAGATGCCTGACATCCACTATTTCTAGGATAAATTATCATATCTGATTGTGCACATCTGAACTGAAATCCAAACCAAATTATTTGCAGTTTGATAGAATTTCATATTTAGTTATTTGAGCTTTGTTTCCACTATACCTCTGCATTTGCTGGCTGTTAAAAAAATAAAAATTGTTAATAGAGAACATTCCTGTACTATTGAAAAAGAAACAAAGGACATTTTCTGCAACAGAAGGAAGTTGGTTAGTTATTGAAACCACTTTTCTAAATTGTTAGAATTTAGAAAGAATAAGTATCTTTACACTAGTAAGTGTTGGCTCTGTCACAATAAATGCATTAAATCCCTCAACATAAATTACAACTCTCCAAAAAAAATGGACATTATAAATTAACTAATAGAACTTAAGTATCAAATTATAATGCTCTAGAGAAAACTGGATCAGCAACTTCAGGAATAGATAGCTTTCAAAATACAGTGCGTGTTTTTTTAGTCAGATACAGAAGTCAGTACCAGAGCCTGGATCATTTTAGATACTTCCTGTTTCACTCATTTCTTGTATGTATACAACAGGGAGGTACCATACAATTCTGAGATATCACACACATATATGTAATGTTTTATGATTTTTGTTATCAGTATTCCCCATCATAACAACATGTAAAGCACTGGGAATTAAAGAGTTAATGCCCACTTCTGTGGACTGCCAATTTTCTAAATAGCTGGCTTTCAGAAGAGAAGAGCTACATACCCCAGAAGACTTCACATTCTGCGGGTCTGCTGTTCCCCTGTCATGGACACAGATATATCTAGATAACTCTGTGACAATATAAATACTAGCTACGACCTGAAAATATAATGTGTTCTTCACTGTCTGCAAGATCACTATCTACAGCAGCAATTAGGTGATTTCTTGATTTTTCCTTCACACAACAGCATAGATCTTATTGTAACTCTGTATCAGTGGGTTAAATATGAAAGTGATTGTGATATTATTATTATTATTATTATTATTGGTAAAATTATTATTATTTGTACAAATCTCTTACCACAAAGGAGATCTGAGATTTACGCCTCCTGGCCAGGTCAATGACATTCACTCCATTGTAGTATATATTTTCAAAACACCCATGAAAGTTTCTTCGTGACAGTGATCCTGATTTTTCAGACACTGGGATCCCTCCAAAGCTGAGCTTAGAAAGGTAAATCAATAGTACTATTAAATTATGTTCTAAATTATAAAAGTTGCCAAAGACAAAGACATAGACTGGCCAATACTGAATCACTACTTCTTGACTGTTTATTTGTATGACAAATAAAAATCGTGTTAAAAGAACAGGATAACAAAAAAATGTTTAATTAAAATAACAATGTATTGAATGCTATTAGGTGAAAAATATATCTGTCTAAATGAGTCCTTGAGGGATAAACTATTAGAATGTAACATATTTATACAGAAAAGCACTGCCACAAGAGTGACCTGAGTTATACTCTGGCAATGTGTGCACTCTTGGTCACCATCAGAAATAGGATATAAGTTAAAGTGTACTTTTCAACTAACATATTCCAGAGATACTCTTTTTGACATTCAAAATGTTTCAAAGGACAGTCTGCTTACGCCAAATCTTTTTATTCTGTAGTATCATTTAATCTTAGAACTCACTTTACATACAGAGAAAAATTATTTAAACCATGATATAAAAAAAAAAATGAGTTAACAAATTCAGAATTTTTTATAGCAAATAATGCAATTCTTAATATAGCAATTCATAGCTCTTGGTGTTTTTCACACTTTTGTTCTTATTTTTGCTTTCCTTTCTATCTTGTGCTGATAACACAGAAAGAGAAGAAGAATGATTTTGTAATAAATGTTCATTTATGTTGCTTGTCCTGAAAGAAATGCCTTCTATATATTTCCATTAAAACTAAAATAGATAAAAAGAGTACAATAATAATGCTCAAGAGATACACCACTCATTGCCTCACTGTGCTAACACCCCCTGTTTAGTCTCCATAAGTGCTCAGTAAGTGACCATGAATGTCTTCATTTTTTCTGTCATGGAGAAATTCAATGCAATGCCTTTCCTTCATCTGCACTTCCATGTCAGACAGTTTGATTAGGCTGCTCCTCTGCTACCATCTGTCACATGGCAACAAAATATAGTTAAATATTGGTGGGAAGGGTCAGCTTCTCCTGACACTATTCACCTCTGGTATTGAGTACTAACATAATAAAATAGGAGGCATTACATTCAGAGAAGCCTTCATACTAAAATAAATCTATTCGACAATTAATGAAAATCAACAAGTATTCTTAACTAGTTATTTCTTTAAGTACGTTGATTCAAGTCTTATTGTTTTGGCTTAGTTTCAGAAATTTTAATTTGAACTTATTTCCTCAATCTTGTGAGAGATGGATAATGAAAGCATGGAACAGTACATCTTTCTCTTAGCTGGTTAAGATCTTGAATGGGTAGAATGAAGTAATTTAGATATGCAGATTCAAGTCAATTTTCTCTGTTATCCGCTCCAGTGAACAGAAAATGAAAAATGTAATTCAGCCAGTCTCCATAGTAGAAGATGAAATATTGGTTTATCAACCATAAGCTGTAAATTTTCATAGCAAATTATGTCTATTTCTTTTCATGTATGTACCATATTTGAAAAATACATTTTTTGACAATGCATTTCCCAGATTTAACAGGAATGTAAGTTTTCTCTTAAACATTTCTGACACTGTTTAATTCTGATTTTTCTTTTAAAATAATTTTATCATGTAATAAAATAATTTGGACTGGGGCTATTCAGCTAAGTTTAGCTCAATTGCTTAGCACTTACAGAGAAAAAGTATTTGAATAAATGAATTCTGAGAGGAAAAATCAGTCTATTAAAAATGTGTGCTGCAACATTCGTAATTTAAGAATACTTCTCTTTGTTTTACTACTTCAGGAGACAGAAAATCCTTGAAATCTGAAGCACTAAACTTCCTTGAGTTCTCTCCCCTTTGGATGTTTGTATTGCTTTATGTTCTTTGTTTAATTTGCCTAACAAAGTTAACTAATATAATAAAGAAAAGATCATTTTCACACCTCATAGTCAAGGTCCAAATAATTGAATACTTCTTTAGCATGAAAATGATGAGTGTGTTTATCCACTGTAAAGTTTACTTGATTGTTAAAGCGCTCAATGAGAACAGAATGCCAGTGTTGATCATCCAGAAGACTGCCCAAGGAAATATTAATTTGGGTACTAGAAGAATGAGTTTTATAATAACCTTGAGAGAAGAAAAACAAGAAACTATTAATTTCACATAAAAATATTCATATATATGCTGCTAGTTTATCTTATATTATACTTTTAAGTCTGCTTAACAAACAAAAATAAAGCCTATACAAATAATATTTAATAACAATATTGGAATTTCTGAGACTGTAACTTTTACCTAAGTTAATGAGTAGAGATAGCGTTCCTTTAACTAATTCCAGGATTATGCGATCTCCATTTTTTCCTTCTTTGTGGAGGAGAATTCCATCACTTTGTATTGCTTTAAACTTCAGGGAAATCACATCTTTCAATGCAGACATAGGTTCTTGTTTAAATGTGTAAATTAGGCAGCTTTTCCCATCAAAACCAATCACTTCAGACTCTAAAGTAAAGAAATGTAAAAAAATATATATATATAATGCCATGTCTAAAAGAAACAAGTATTACTTCAACATAATATGAGGTCCATTGATATTTCAAGATTAATTTTTGCTCAGGAAAGTGTACTATGTTTCTTTTGTTCCTATTCTTCCTTTGATGAAGAACTCACATGCTGAAAGTTCTTTTTGACCTTTGAGCCACAAAGTATTTTGTTTCTGCTTATATTGTATTTTTAGAGTGAAAATCTCCATTAATTTATCTGCAGTTTATTCCAAATAACCAAATAATAAATACTCATAAAAGGAAAATCCAACTTCTATTACATTTAATTAATTTTTAGGGCCTTCATGGAAGGCATAGATTTGAGCGACTTTTGAAATTAATCTAAATAGCTACATAGCAATTAAAAATATTATAATAATACACCTAATAACAAAAATATTTTGAAATTAAGGCCTGTCAGTCATGAGTGGAACCTTGTACTCTTCAGCAAATGTTACTTTACTGATGTTGTAAAGAAATTATAATTTTGATTAAGATGATTTTAGAGCTGGAATGCAGGTTAAAATTACTTTTTCTCATTAATTTTCCAAGATGGGAGTAAAGTCATAGAAACATAGAATGGCTGATGTTGACAAATGCTTTTTGAGATCATCTCGTTCAGATTCCCCACGCATTTATGCATGTTTATTCAGAGCTATTTCTAGTCAAGTTTTAAATTATATCAACAATAGAGACTCTACAACTCTCAACACTGGCAACCAATGCCAATCCAAACAATATCACAGTAAAAAAACTTATCACTATATCTAAGTGATATTTCTTGTGTTTTGGTTCATGCCCATTTGCTTTATTGCTGACACTGAACAAAACTGGATCAAACTTTGTTCTGTCTCATTAAATACTTATACAGATGATAAGACATCTCCTTGATCTTTCCTATTTCCAGTTCCAGATACCTTACCCTCTTGCAATTTTCCATCCACAAGTACCATAAAGTTCTTTTTGATATGCTCAAGCTTAAGCCTCTAAAATCAGAAATTCTGCAATTCTATGATTCTATGATTCTATGTTAAGCAGTAAACAGTATCAACCAAATACTACAGGCCAATTCACCAACTGGGACTTGTGTAGATCCTCAAGAGATTCAGCAAAGCCACATGCAAGCCTGGTTGCAGCAATATCTCAGTACCAGTACAATCTGGGAGAAAAAAAAAGATTGAACACAGCCCTGTCAAAAAGACCTTAGGGGTTCTGACAAATGTCAAGCTGGACATGAGCCAGCAATGTGCCCAGTGTTCAGCCTGGATAAAAATAAGCTCCGGGATAATGAAGCACTCAAATAGGTTACCCAGAGAGGTGGTGAGTGCCCCATCCCTGTAGACATTCAAAGACAGTCTGGGTGGGACTCTGACAAACATAGTCTACCTGTAGATGACCCTACTCCTTTAAGGGAAATTTCACTAGAAGAAGATCTTGAAATTTAAGTCCCTAGCAAGCAGTTTACCAAAATCAGCTGTAAGGAAAGATGGAAAGACACTCGAGGGATATCTTCTGCATTACAATACACAAATTAATTAAAAACTCCTATGTTTAAGAGATGCATACAGAATAACAATGAGGAGTATTTATTATTATTATATGAATATATGCCTACTGATTTATTCTCTTACATTTATGCTTTACATATTTATGTTAAAAAATGCAGTGAGGCAGTTCCATGACAGTGTCCCAGTTAAATCCGTTTTCTATTTATGACAGTGTTTTATCTAGTTTTCTTCAAGTTCACATACTTTCACTTTACTTGAAGAAAAAAGAAGTTTTTTGAATTTTATCCAAATAATATAAAACAAAATCTGTCAAAATCATTAAAGATTGAACAGTACACATAGAAAGAAGCTGAAATCACTATAAAAAGCTCATTGAGTATTTGCAGTTCATAAGTGAAGAAGAAAAATGCTACTGCACTTGAAAGGTACATTTTGAAGTAAATGAAGATGTGAAGGACACTCATTAAAACACGAAGTTATTTTTCATCTGAATGGTTGACTTCTTTCAAATCAATGAAAATCAAATATTTATTTACTTATTTTATTTAACTTCAAGTATATATATAGTCATAAGTATGTTCATACTATCAGCAAGGAAATAAATTCAATTCAAATTAGCTATAGGACCTCAGATTAGGCGTTTATATTCAATTTTCATAGACTTTTGTCAGGTGTATGCAGCTATATTTCGAAATAAAGTTCCTTGATTTTCTGTGCATTTTGATAAGGTTCTTCTTATGAAGAATTCCCTTACAATGTGTACAGTGAATAAATATTACATTCCACCTAAAATGAATTCTAGACTGACTATTTTACTTCATTATTTCATTGAATGGTTGCAGATATTAAGAGAATTTATCAATGACAAATTTAAATCATGAATGTGAATTGTAAAATCTTCAGTTGAAACTTCAGTAATAGAACTTTGTGTACTGCCATGGACAGATCTTAACATCTTCTTAGTAGGCACTAATAACAACAGGGGCTTTTTTTTGAAAAAATACTCTTGAGTTACCAAGATGAAAGTATAAATGACATTTAACCCTGATCTTTTGAAAATTGTGAAATGCCTTTCAGAAACTGGAAATTTTGGAAACCTGCTTGTAATTTTCTGATTTGAAATAATCTATATGATTTTATCTATATTTTTATATAAAGAATGTAATTATAAATATTCAAAAATATTTTAAACAAACTACTGTACAGTAATTCATAGCAAACACATGAAAGTAGATTATCCCAGTTATGAAGAAGTTCTTTCTTTGACTGGCATAACTGCATCATCGTTTTTACATATTCTAGTCAGGAAGGGGCTGCTCAAAATTACTGTTCAGCTGATTCAGTGTTGTTAGGACTCACATTGAGTTTGCATATTACAGTATCTATTATGCTTACTTTTGAGCACTCAACCAGTTTTTTTTTATATACAGTGTATTTATTTCCCAATTATCATTCTCCTACAATGGTCATTTTTACATATAAACCATCTTTCTTCCTCTCACATGAGCTAGCCATTTGTATTCCTTTTTTTAGCTTATTGGTTTTCAGACGATGAGATGAGAAATAAACTGGGTAAAAAGTGGATAGGAATAAAAAGTTAGCCAAAGAAACTTCTAAGCACAGGGAATTAAGCTTAGAATGGACACTGTTTTACTTGTACCTTAATTATCACAATCTGATAGTTCAGAAACAAGTTGTAAGAAATGTTCATCAGTCTCTTTTACACACTCTGAACAGGAAAAACCAGGCAGAGGCTGAATGTTAATATTATATGTTGGATTTTGACAGCATAGAATGTTTGTCTTTCATTCATGGCAGAAGCAGATACAACCAGTTCCTATGAAGATAGACAGTTCAGCTGAAAATAGGAAATATATTTCTATTCTTTTTCTCTTCCTTTCTTTCACTCTTTCTATCTTTCTTTCTTTCTTTCCTGCTGAATTTTCTTTCTTTCTGCTTTTTTTTCTTTTGATCTCTTTTGTTCTTTTTTTCTCTCTCTTTTTAAATTATTTTACCCTCTCATTTTTTTATCTATTTTTCCTTCTATTTTTCTTTTTACTTATGTTCTGCTTCCTGTCATCAAGAAGAGTAAGAAGGAAGACCCTGGAAATTCCAGCCATTTAGCGTTATCTCAGCTCTTGGATAGACCAGCTAATCATGAATGCTGTATCCAACACATGAAGAACAACAAAAGTTTTAGGAATAGTCAGCATCCAGATTGACCGAATTAACAAAGTTCTGAGAAATGACTGGCCTGGTAGATAAGAGGATAAAAATGGATATTGGCAGCATGGACTTTATTAAGGTCTTTGACAATATCTCCCATAAGATCCTCTTAGAAAAGCTGTACTTATGAAAATGATATATGAATAGATAATGAAGTTGACTGAAAACTGAATGAATCTGTGGTCCCAGATGTTGGTGATCAGAGGCACAGTCTAGCTTGAGATCAGCTACTAATGAGTACACCAGAACCTACTAGTGGCTCCACTGGTATTTAACATCAAAATTAATTATATCCATGACGAGGTAAAGCAAGTCTACAGATGACACAAAATTGGAGTACTGTTCTCCCTTTTAGAAGGACCTCAGGCAGTACAAGAAACAGGCCATCAGGAAGTTCATGATGTTCGGCTCAGGAAAATGTGAAATCCTACACCTGAGGAAGAATAGCCCTGTGCATCAGTGCACCATGCTGGAGAACATCCATCTAGTAAACAGATTGGCTGGAAAAGAGTGCTCACGAATAGCAAGTTGAACATTAGCCGGCTGTGTGCCATTGCAACAGGGAATGTTAATATGTGCTTCATAGGACAAAGCATTGTCAGAAGATCAAGGGAAATGATCCTTCCTCTTTCCTCAGGACTGGTGAGCCTACGCTCATGTACTTGTCCATCACTCAAATACTGAGCCCCCCAGTACAGGAGAAACTTGAATTTATTGGACAGAGTCCAGCGAAGGGCCAAGAAGATTTCAGGGACTGAAACATTTCTCCATTGAAGAAAGATTGAGAGAGCTGGGACTATTAATCTTTGAGAAAAGAAAGCTGTGGACGTCTTATTAAAGTATGTAAATGCATTTAAGGGAGGACGCGTGTAACCTGGCTTTTTTTCATTTGTACACAGAGACAGGAGAAGTGGCAGGGTCACAAATTCAAACCCAGGATGGTTTCCTCTGAATATCAGGAAACCCTTCTTTGCAGGATATTGAATACTGACACAGGTTGCTCAGAGACGCTGTGGATCCTCCCTCTCTGGAGATATTCAAATGCCATGTGGGCATGTGTTCCTCTGGACTTCTGGATCTAGGTGGTCCCGCGTGAGCAGGAGTGTTGAACCAGGAACTTCCAGAGTACCCCTCTTTCTTTCTCTCTCTTTTTTTTTTTTTTTCTTTTTCTTTCTTTTTTTTTTTCTCTCTATCTTTTATTTTTTATTTAATCTCTCTCTCTCTCTCTCTCTCTATTTTTTTTTTAATGTGTAGTTATTCACTTGTGAATGTTCACTCTTAGAGTTCTTTTCCAACCTAAAATAATCTGGGATTCTCTGAAACTGCTTATCTGATTCTAGTCCAGGAAGCCACAGGAAATATTCCAGGCACAGTAACTCCCATGCATCTAGTCACCATAGCTATTTACACAGAAAAACTTCAGAGCAAGGGTAAAATAATTCAGAATCACAGTAAATATAACTATGTAACAAAAGACAAGAATGAAATGTGAAGAATACCAGGGAGCTCATTTTTAAGCTAAGTGATGATAACCTACAGCTGTATTTTCAATAGTAAACACTAAATCCAACTACTGTAAGCAAATGATTTTTTTTTAATATATATTTTAAATAAAGCAAGCCTGCAATTCATTTTGTATTCAAGTAGTTGTTGAAAAAGAAAGAAAATCAAGACTACACCACGTCATTAATAAGGAGAAAAATTTAACCAGCTTAAAGAAATCTTCTGCATTTGTAACAATATGAAATTCTTTAATTGCTTTTCTGGAGTGCATAATGGATGAAGTAAAAATGCTTTCTTAATTCAAACTAATCTTAGAAGAAAAAGGAATTATTATTAATTTGCTTCCATGAGTTATCAATAGAATAATTTTCTTACCAGATAGGTAAAATACAAAAATAGAAAAAATAAAAGTAAAATAGAAAAAAAAAAAAAAAAAACAAAAAACACCAAAAACACTATCTTCTTCTAAAGTAGTTTCTATCCACCCTCAACACACACGCGCATGAGTTGTATAAGTCCTTACTGTATAAGTCTTATAGTTTTTCATGACATGGATGCTGTTTTGTTTTTTGCATAGTAATTTGTACATTTTCTATTGGTAGCATGCTATAGAGATATCATAGAAAAAGAGCCATAAGATGTAATATCAAAATGTAATAGAGTAAACTACAGGAGTGGAAAGTAGTTTACTATGGAAATCTTGATTCCAGGAAGGTGGAAAAGTGTAAGTTTCATCTTGGGAATATTTTGTGAGAAAAAGTTTGGGTATGGACATTAATGTCTCTAAATACCTAAGGTAAGGTCTGGGAATAAATGAAGCTGATTGTACATTAGCAAAGTGCAATGACAGAAAAAAAAATCAGTCATATCAGAGAAGAGACAAAGGGTCTCAGACGAGTTTTCATCTGGAAATGAAAGATTCCAGTCACCTGTTCAATCTCATTATAGTAGTCTTGGCACACAAAACTGTGGAGGGCAATTTGAATCTTGGCAGAATTTCTCTGCTAAAACAGGATTATTGGATTGCCCTAGGAATAAGTAATATTTCCAGTCTCCAGAAAGACATCACTGAGAAGTCTGGTAAATTTTTCTATCCTTCTCCAGCTCTCTGGTGATCCTGCTCATCTAACTTCTGAAATGACCTAATCTCCTACTGTTTGAGATTTTCAATATCCTTTGATCATATCTCTTTAGTCATCTTACAAAGCTGCATTAGAAAGACTTTTTTCTGATAGTAAATTGAAAGTGATAGATCACATACTAATGAGCAAATGTAAAGTAGAATTACATGGAGAATATTCAGAATAGACTAACCATGAAGAGAATGACTTAAATGTGAAAGTTGAAATTGAAAACAGAGAAACGAAATAAAACAATCAATTAAAAAGGCTGCTTAAAACTGAAATGTTTAATAAACATCTTGCTAAGATAAGTTCTTTCTGAAAGTCCAGGAATGAAGAAATATAATGGGTAGACAGTAGGGAAAGTTATACTGTCTGACAAATCAATGTAACTATAACATCCATACCTTTACTTGTCAAATGTATAATTATTACTAATATTTTTAGTGAAATAAAAGCTATGTTAAATGTATGACTTAAACATATTTGAATATGTTATAATATAAAAAAATAACGTATTTGAAATATATGAAAAATATACTATACTTCTTAGTATATATCCTTCTATCCTATTCTATCAGAATCGAGGTTGTATACATTCAAATCTAAATATTTTCCACATTTTTCTGTTCAGGGAGAAAGCATATCGTAACAAGATACAGTTTTTAAGAATATCATGAAAAAAGTTTGCAGCAAATTAGTAAGTTTCGTCCATGCCATTAATTCTAACAGGGAAGACGCTGGAAAATTAAGCACAAGTTGCTGTGAGAGAATGCAGAAAAAAAATCATATTCAATATTAAAACTAAGCTTAGAAATCTACTTCTAACTATAATTCAGATAGTAAAAGACCACAATGAAAAATTGTTTAATTTAGCTGAGTCAGCAAAATGCTTACTGTATGTGCATCCGTACACTTCAATGCGCATACCAATTCTACCATTGGGATTCCAGTCCAAAGGCACAAAGCGAAGAAATCTTGCTTTGATGGAATGCTGAAGCTTATAATATACAACACTGTCTGCATTTGTGTTTCCAGAAATGGCCTAGAAGAAAATGAAAAATTGAGTTATTTGAATTTATATTGAATACAAAAGTAGCATTACTGAGCTGCACAGGAATAAAATGTTCAGTGAATTCCACAGGAATAAAATCTGATTCCTTCTCTTGATCTATTTAGTACTGATATAACACCCATTAAGACCCATAAAAATTCTAAACTTTATGAGAATGAAATACCATTTCCCAAAAGAAATATTCCTTTCCAAACTGCATAGAAAGCCCTGGCATAATAGAACAACTCTATGATTTGCTCTTACCTAAAGGTCATCACAATTCCATTAAAATCTAAAAGATGGAGTTTGCTGAATCCGAGATGTTCTGCTTATAATCGCAGGCTGTGATGTGCAAAGACTCTGACTTAATCTTTTGTTTCCAAGTAATGAAGCAAAAGGACTGTAAAAAGATTTTAACTTAGTACTCCAATTTATAATTCAGTGTTTTCCCAAAGGGAGAGAACAAAAAGTCTTACTGTAGAAAATATTTTGGCTGTATTTAACAGATAAGATTGATTTTACCTTTGTTATACAAAGTAAAGTAAATAAATATTAAGGAAAGATAAGAATATAAAAATATAAGGAACTTTAGTAATGTCTTGAAGAACAAATAATATCTTTGATTTTACTGGTTACATTCAGGCATGCTTTTTTGTTGGTGTGTTTATATTGTTGGGTTGGTTTGGTTGTTTGCTTGTTGTTGGTTTGTGCTTTTTTTGTAGTAGTAGTAGTAGATTTTTGCTTTTAGAGGTCAGGGGCTTTGTTGGTTTTGTTGTCTTTGTTTTTTGTTTGTTTGTTTGTTTGTTTTGCTTGATTTTCTCATTGCCTATTTGTTATATGATAAGGAGAAAGAATTTGTGTTAAAATTTGTGGGGTTAAAGGATCTGATAAACAGAAACAACTATCTGAATTTTTTGATAAACAGGAATAAAAATGACCACATGCTTCAATGTATATGTACAATACTGTCCCTAGAGAAATTAGCAACAGAATTTGTGACTGCAGAAGTGTATAGAAACCAACAGCTCCATGTTCACTTTTTCTGCTGTTTTCTACAGTGGAACATTTCATTCACTACGTACTTCTCTTAGAATCATAGAATCACAAGGTTGGAAACGACCTGTAAGATCATCTAGTCCAACCGTCTTCACACTGCCACTGCTACCACAAGCTACTAAACCATATCTCACAGCTCCTCGTCCAGACGCCTCTTGGACACTGCCAGGGATGGCGACTCCATGACCTCCCTGGGCGGGCCATTCCAGTGCCCAGTTCTTCTTTATTTCTAACCTAAACCTCCTCTGGTACAACTTGCAGCCATTTCCCCGGGTCCTGTTCATTGCCTGGGAGAAGAGGCCAAACCCCTCTTCACCACAACCTCCCTTCAGGAAGTTGTAGAGTGCAATAAGGTCTCCCCTGAGCCTCCTCTTCTCCCTCAGCCGCTCCTCATAGGACTTGCGCTCCGGACCCATCACCAGTTTCGTTGCCCTTCTCTGGACATGCTCCAGGGCCTCAATGTCTTTCCTGTAGTGAGGGGCCCTCACAGTACTCGAGGTGCGGCCTCACCAGTGCTGAGTACAGGGGGATGATTACCTCCCTACTCCTGCTGGCCACACTATTTCTAATGCAGGCCAGGATGGCGCTGGCCCTCTTGGCCACCTGGGCACACTGTCAGCTCATGTTCAGCTGAGCATCAACCAACACCCCCAGGTCCCTTTCCTCTTCACAATCATCCAGCCACTCGTCCCCAAGCCTATAGCGCTGCATGGGATTGTTGCAGCCAAAGTGCAGGACCCGGCACTTGGCCTTGTTGAACCTCATCCCATTCACCTCAGCCCAGCGATCCAGCTTATCTAAGTCCCTCTGAAGGGCCTCCCTACCCTCAGGCAGATCCACACCACCTCCCAGCTTGGTGTCATCTGCAAACTTACTGAGGGTACACTCAATCCCCTCGTCTAGGTCATCAATAAAGATATTAAACAAGATAGGCCCCAGTACCGAACCCTGGGGGACACCACTTGAAACGGGTCACCATCTGGACTTCACTCCATTAACCACCACCCGTTGAGCACGGCCCTCCAGCCAGTTTCTTACCCAAAGGAGTGTGTACCTGTCCAGGCCACGGGCAGCCTGTTTCCCCAGAAGAAGCCTGTGAGAGACCATGTCAAAGGCTTTGCTGAAGTTTAGGTAGACTACATCAACAGCCTTTCCCTCATCTACCAGTCTGGTCACCCAGTCATAGAAGGAGATGAGCTTGGTCAAGCACGACCTGCCTTTCATGAACCCGTGCTGGCTGGGCCTGATCCCCTGGACACCACACACATGCCGAGTGATCTCCCCCAAGATGATTTGCTCCATTACTTTCCCCGGTACTGAGGTCAGGCTGACAGGCCTCTAGTTCCCCGGATCCTCCTTATGGCCCTGCTTGAAGATGGGAGTCACATCAGCAAGCCTCCAATCCTCTGGGACCTCTCCAGTTAACCAGGAGCGCTGACAGATGGCCGAGAGTGGCTCAGCAATCACCCCTGCCAGCTCCCTCAGCACCCGAGGGTGTAGGCCATCCAGTCCCATGGACTTGTGACGCTCCAGGTGGAGGAGGAGCTCTCTGACTGTCTCCACCCGAATCACCTGGGGGGCTTTCTGAGTAGCATCCCAGACTTCCAGATTAGGGCATAAAATGCGCAGAGGATAACTGGTCTGGCTAAAGGCAGATGTAAAGAAGGCATTGAGGACCTCAGTCTTCTCCTTGTCCTCAGTGGCCGCACTCTCTGCTGCACCAAGTAAAGGATGAGAATTATCCTTGGTTCTTCTTTTGCTGTTGATATATTTATAAAAGGATTTTTTATTGTCTTTTACTGCAGTGGCCAATCTGAGTTCTTATGTGAATCTATCTTTTTTGTACTTCTAAAACTCTTAAAACTTTTTATCTCTGAGCATTCAACAGAAAAAAAAAAAAAAAGGAAAAAAATAGCTAGTGAACAGTCTCATTACAGCTAAACTATGAAGCTAGTGAGAAGTAATGAGAGTTAGTCACTTAGAATATCTACATGACAGTTTCAAGTTCTATCATTTTGCTATCATGGTGAACAAAGCTAGAAACACTATAACAAACACCAGAGAAGGCCTACTGTTTCAAGGATGAGTCCCATTCAGGCTTCTTAAATCTTTAAATCACTATTTGTAGTTTGTAATAAATATAACTGCCAGTGAAACTGCCTGTTAATCTGTAGTCTGAACAAGAATGAAGGGCTGAGAAACTCAAATATTCTGAGCAAATGAAGTGCCTGATTAAGATTTCAATTTTTTCCAAAATCATTTTCAGAAGTCAGCCAGTTCATGAAATTATGGAAGTTTTGAAAACGAAATGCATTTTGACTGATTTTCATTACACTGTATACTTGTGTTTTGTGTGTTTAAAAAATATGGTTTTACTTCAGTAACAGTCTAGAAGTAATTAAAACTACTCCTTAAAAAAATTAAAAGCAGATAATTTATAAATCAATACTTTTATCATATCAAAGAAACATTGAATGGTTTGGGTTGCAAAGGACCATAAAGAGTATGTAATTCCAATCTCCCTGCCACAGACCAGGAAGCCAAGCATTAGATCCTAGTCTTGAACTTCCCTACAACTTTTCTGGGCAGAAGTAGTCAGGAAGGGAAGAGAAATGCTAGTAGGTTACTGATAATTTCTTCAGTTTAGAGCACCATCCAAAACTATCTATAAATCATTTTTCTCCATAATTCTTGAGCTATATTTGTATACTAAGATAACTGTACAACATAATGGTTATCCGGTCAAGTTAATATAGCACACAGTGCAATTAACATCAGTGTCAATACAATATTCATTTTACAAGAAACATTTGATCATTAATGATCCTTGTATGTTCCTTTCAACTCAGGATACTCTCATTCATCCCATTACAGTTTTGTGAAGTTGTTGTCAACAGTTATTTTCATCTTGGTCTTGAAAGTCAGTAGAGATGAACTGTTTCGTTAAAATAAATATATATGTACAAACACGTCCTTCTTTCTGATTAGAAAAAAATGTACCAACCAATTGTCTTCCTTTACTTGATTCTTAGATTGGAATTATGGTTAGGAGGAAAGGACTGCTGTGGATGATTCTTCCCTTCTATTACACTCTTATGACTTCAAAGTTGAAGTATTACATTCAGCTCTGTGCCCTCAATATATGAGGAACATGTATCTGTTGGAAAGGGTTCAGAGGAGAGTTGCAAGGATGGGAATACTTCTCCTATGAAGACAGGCTGAAAGAATTAAATGTGTTCAGCCTGAAGAGCATAGTATGTTCCTCCAGTAATTAAAGCGGACATATAAGAAAGCTGGAGAGGGAGCATGTTAGGGAATGTAATGATAAGACTAAAGATAATGGGATTTAAACTTAAAAAAAAAAATATATATATATATATATATATATTGGAAATAAATTCTTTATTATGAGAGGTACTGGAGCAGATTGTCCAGGGAAGCTGTGGATGCCCAATCACTGGAGATATTCAAATGCCATCTGGGCATGTGTTCCTCTGGGCTTCTGGATTTAGGTGGTCCCGCTTGAGCAGGAGTGTTGCAACTTCCAGAGTTCCCTTCCAAACTAACTTAAATTATGGCTTTCTTACTCTTTCTCTCTTTTTTTTCCTTTTCTTCTTCTTCTTCTTCTTCTTTTTTTTAAATCTATATTTCAATTTTATTTTTATTTTAAAATGTGTAGTTATTCACTTATGATTTGTCTTCCCAAGGAAGTATTAAACTGTGAATCACAGGTGGTTTAGAGATCATATCTGGTGAGCATTCGTTAAATGTTCTCCATGTTATTTCAGTTTATGTCAATGTCACGTCAGAAGCAGGACATCAGTGTAAGCTCTATCTCTACTAATTCTCTTTTAATCCATCTCTTTTTGGTATTTTTTTCTCAACAAGGGTGTGTTTTAATCACTGGGTTATTATGTCATATTTGTTTCTGTTCATTATTTTTTTTTTCCTTTCCCTTTTTGTATGTAATTATCAGCATATGTTTACACAGGAGGACAGCTCTAGAAAGATAAGATTAAGAAAGAATGAGACTAAACTTACTGGCTAATTTATCAAAGATTACAGCTGAAATTTGTGAATGCACAAAGCATTCACAATGAAAGATAAATTCTTCCAGACTTTTTTTTTTTTTTCCCAGAAACAAACTTTTAAATAGTTGGCTTTAACACTGATACATAAAAGGGAGGAGATTTATATATATTTATATGTATATATATATATATAAAGCTAATGATCTTTTTGTTGAATATATTATTGAACATTTAACAAGAATATCTATGTATGATAAGAATATAAAGCTCTTGATTGGCTACTGCTATCCAGCAAAGATCTCACAGTATTCATTGTGTTCCTTTGAAAATTTGATCAGTAAAATCTTTTTGTTCTTCTAGTTTTTTTTTTTTTTTTTTTTTTTTTTTTTTTCTCCTACTGTCATTACTGTACATGCTTGGTAGATCTGAAATTAAAAATTCTTCATTATTTAGATTTCATGGTGTAGGGACTAGTATTTTCAGTTTGATTGTTTTAATACAGACAACCAGAAATAACCACATTTTTGTATTCTTTTAACAACTATGTTTCATTGATCCTTTTGTAACAATAAATTTTCCCTGAAATAACTTGTGACCGTTGGAGGGAGCCTTTGTATTAATACAGCTGGGTACATTACTGAGATTTGCTAATCTTCTTTTAAATAATTTTCATAAGATCTCTTATTCCCTAATTTCCAAAAGGTAATGATCACATGTTACAAAACAATTATGCTTTACTTATTTATACCTAAGCATATAAACTGCACACATACTCCTTAGGAAGTGAAAAGGTGACTGAGTTTCATGATAACATTACTGGCACTCTAAACAGTCTTTATCCCTGAAGACTTTCAATGGTTATCTAATTCTTTATCTGAAATAAGTAAACTTTTAAAGAATGGGACCAGACTCTATTTGCTATTTGTATTGAATTTTGCTATTTTAATGGTGACTGTGATGATTTCTGGAGGTAACAACCAAAGAAGTGTTTAAAGTGATATGAAATTTATTTTCTTTTTTTTTCCCTTTCCTTTAGAAATCTATTTGAAACAATTAATCTGTTTATTTGTAGTTTTTGTTTGTTTGCTTGCTTGTTTTTACCAGTGGTTTTTAATGTTTATATATTAAGATATAACATGTATATATTTATAATGCTATGAAATGCTCTTAAATAAAATAAACTATTTCTTTCAATTATTTTATTCACCTTCCTTATATTTTTTATTTTCAAAAGCATTAAAAATGTTAGGACTGATTATTATCCTGTACTTTGTACATTTTTATTATGCTTTATGTAGGGATCAGCTTCATTATTATTATTCAGTAGCATAGAGCATTGCACAGAGGCTACAAGAAAGATAAAAAATGAATACAATTCAGGTATAACAAAGGGCTGAAATGGCTGTAATGCAATAGAATTATTTCTATCTAAATGTCACAACAGTATGTAAGAATCCTGATTGCTCAAAGTGATACAGTACAAAAAAAGTCTTAACTTTCCTTTGTATAGAATTTTACACTTTCTTCTAAAGGAAAATTAGATGATCAGAAAGAAAGGAAGGAAACTTCATTGATTCCGCAATGAAGAAATGGCAGAGCAAACACTGTTTAGTATTTATGTAGTGAGGGTCAAATGCAATAAAAAAAGAGGTCCTGTTAAATTTAGTTTTCTGGCTTTTCGTATATGAAGATTCACTGCCCTTAAGCTTAGAGAAATACCTGTGTATGAATTCTTCAGTAACTCATGATTATGGATTCACAATATTGTACAATGTAGGCTCCTCTGAAAGTAATACTTCCAATTTAATTCCATGAAAAATGCAACAGATACAAAACACAAAATAACACTCTTTGACAAAGCAAATTCTCAACTACAAAACACTCTTTTTCAACATGGTCACAACCATCAGCTATGCATTTTCACCAGCAATGAGAGAGTGCATGCTGCACTCAAGAAAATCCGAATCAGCTGAGGTGACCCACTCTTTCACAGCTGCAATGATGGCATAGTTGCTAGAAAGACATTGCCATCTTTCATCAGCCTGAACAGATGGAATTCAGAAAGTGACAAATCTGAAATATATGTGGCTGTGGTAGGACAGTTCAGCCAAGATCGACAGCATACTCTGTGGTCTAAAAACTGATATGAGGCCTGGCATTATCTCTTTGCAAGAGAAAGGATGTCATCTTCTCTGGCCTTTTTCTGGAAATTTGAGTCTTCTCTTTATTAAGTACCTCAATGCAAAGGTCAGATAAAGGTTTCCGGGTTTCAGGAAAACTAGAATGATCACTCCTTTCCAATTGTATAAGACTGTGTCCATTACATTACCCTCTGAGGGTTGAATCTTGAACTTTCTCTTCAAAGGGAATTGAATACGTTGCCACTCCACCGACTGCTCTTTTGACTTCAACTCATAGCGGTGACACCATGTCCCATCATCTGCAGTGATGGGATCCAGAAAAATCAGCCTCATATTTTTTCAATAATTCTGGAAAAACACCTTGGTGTTTTTTTCTGTTTCTATGTGAGAATTTGTGGGACCCATCTGATGCAAACCTTGTCATATTCCAATATTACCATCATCATTTTCAATGCACAGAAGTTAATATTCAGCTAGACACAGTTTCCGGGTCATAATCCACTGGTTTGCATGGATGAGCTGATCAAGATATTCTTCATTTCATGATATGGCAGCCATGCATTACAGTCTGAAACGTGGCTTGTTCTTCATATCCATCACAAGTGCTGAAATATATCACCCACTACCTCAGTGTTCTAAATATTCACTATTTGATCTCCATGAACATTCAGCAAGAACTGATGAATGTCAGTGCGTGCAAATTTTTCCTCATTGATTAATTCAGTGACACATCTTTGCTTCATATACTCTTCCATGTCATATAGCATCTTATCATAGTGACCCTCTGCTTTAGAAGCCACATCGAAACAAAATTGAAAGGAATATAGGCAGGAAGGTTCAGTCTCTACCGCCATTTACCTCTGATGTGATGTTGTGGGCAAACATAATAAAATAGGAGGGATTACTTTTGGAACAACCTTCATTCTGTATTGTTACAGAAGAAATGTTCAGCAAATACTTACTAAGGCTGAACTCAGAAGTAGACGTGGGTGACTAGGGAAAATTAAATACAGGGCGTAAATTTTTCTCTCTTAACATTAAGAGTTAAAAAAAAGAGTTTCATTTATCATGAAATGATAATGTTGTAGCTGCACTGAAGTCATAAGAACAAGGTAATCCTCTAAGATGATGTTCTTTAACTTTTCCTTACTCAGCTAATCATAGACTCATAGAATCACCAAGGTTGAAAAAAACCTCTATCATCCAATCATCCTGTCCCAATCATCCAATCTGTATGGGAACTGCTGAGTCACGGCCTAAACCTCTGATTAATCACCTTTATGCGAGCAATGAGTCAGCCCTGGGAGCATAGGTGAAAGCAATTCACCTGTGCTGCAGGAAGGGGTGGAGCCTGGCTCCACCTCTCCTAGACCCATTTAAGAGCTGACTACCAGTGGGGAAGGATCTCTTTTGGAAGATCCACTCCACTGGTCTTTCCTGAGTGAGCCCACGACATGGGTAAGCATCCTATTTATTCTCTTTGTCTCGCTGTGCCTAACTCTCTTGCTTATTTCATTATTATAACATCTTAATATTATCTGATTATATAATATTCCTTTATATAATTTTCATTGATTATACACAATCCAACCATCTACCTATCACCAATATTTCCCAAAGAACCACCTCCCTCAGTATAACATCTAAATTTTTCTTGAACACCTCCACAGACACCTCCATGGGCCACCCGTTCCAGTGCCTGACAACTCTAGGAGAAAAATTATTCCCTAATGTCCAACCTGAATCTCTCATGGCAAAACTTGTGGTTATTCCCTCTACTCCTACTGTTAATTACATGAGAGAAGTGGCTGATCCCCACCTCACCATAACCACCCTTCAGGTTGTTGTAGAAAGCAATAAAATCACCCCTAAACTTCCTGTTCTCCAGGCTTAACAGTCCCAACTCTCTCAGTTGCTCCTCATAAGGGCTGTGTTCCAGACCCCTCACCAGCTTCATTGCCATTTTCTGAACATGCTCCAGGGCCTCAAAGTGTTTCTTATTGTGATGGACCCAAAGCTGAACACAGTACTTGAGGTGCAGCCTCACCAGAGCTCATTACAGAGGGATTATCACTTTCCTGCTTCTGCTAACAACACTATTTCTAATACAGGCCAGGATGACATTGGCCTTCTTGGCCACTTTGGCACACTGCTTGCTCACATTCATCCAAGTGTTGACCAGTATCCCCACATCTGTTTCCTCTACACATTCTTCCACACACTCTCTCCCAAGCCTGAAGTACTGCCAGGGGTTGTTGTGGCCAAAGTGCAGGATGCGGCACTTGGTCTTGTTGATGCAGCACTTCATCCTGTTGGCATCAGCCCAGCTATCCAGTCTACCCAGATCAATCTGGGTAGGGCCTTCCTACCTCCAGCCAGATCAAAACCTTTTGCCAGGTTAGTGTCATCTGCAAATTTACTGAAGGTACAGTCAGTGCCCTCATCCAGGTCATCAATGAAGATACTGAACAGGATAGGCCTCAGTAAAGACCCATGCGGAAAACCACTCGTGACAAATCACCAGCTGGATTTAACTCCATTCACTACCATTTTCTGGGCCTGGCCATCCAGCCAGTCCTTTTCCAATCAAGGAGTGTATTGGTCCAAACCATGGGCTGCTAGCTTCTTCAGGAGAATGCTGGCAAAGACAGTACTGAAGCCTTTGCTGAAATCTATGTAGACTGCACCAACAGCCTTTCCCTCATCCAACCAGAGGATCACTCAATCGAAGAAGGAGATCAGGATGGTCAGGCAGGATATGCCTTTCACGAACATGTGCTGGCTAGGTCTGAGCTCCTAGTTGTCCCACTCATGCTATGTGATCTCCTTCAAGGTGATCTGCTCCATAACCTCTCTTAGGTCAGGCTGACAGGCCTATAGTTCACTGAATTGTCTTCATGATCCTTGTAGATGGGAGTCACACTGGCAAGCCTCCAATGTCCTGGGACCTCTCTGGTTGACCAGGAATGCTGGTAGATGGTGGAAAGCAACTTGGCTATCAACACTTCCCTCAGAACTTACAGGTGGATCCCATGCTGCCCCCTGAACTCATGGCTGTCCAGGTGGAGTAGTAGGTGTGTAGCAGAAATTCTAAGTCATGGCTGAAGCAGTGATTGAGCACTTTGTGGGAAGGTAGGGCCAACCCAGGACAGCTCAAGTGCATGCAGTGCATTTGAGTGACTGGAAGGGGTGGATGCTGGGTTCCCAGACCTCATTCAAGTGTTGGCAGTGGAGGCAAAGGCATCTTGTGCTGGAAACCCTACCTACCTGAGGCCTTCCAAAGGTAAGCAGCTCTTTTCCTTCATTTCTGCAGCTGTTGCATTTGGGCTCATTCTCATTTGCTGTAGCTAAGGACTTTGCCAGCCTGCTATTATCAAGGTAATTTCCATCCTATTATAGCAATACAAGGCCTCTAACTATTTTCACCTGAATCATGGGAGGTTTATTCTGCTCCTCATCCAAGACAAAGTCAGGGGAATCCCTGAAGGTAACTGGTGTGACTTTTAAAGACAGATGTAAAGAAGGCACTGAGAACTTCATCTTTCTCCTTATCCTCTGTGATAGTGTTCTCCTCAACAGTATCTCCAGTAAAGGTTAAAGATAGTCCTTAGCTCTCCTCTTACTGCTAACATATTTGTAAAAAATTTTTTGTTCTCTTTTACCCCAACAGCCAAGTTAGATTCAAGCTGGGCTTCTCATTTTCTACATGCATATCCTAACAAATTCTTTGTACTCTCCTCGAATTCTTCCACAGAAGATAGATTTCTTCTTTTCTCCCAGAGCCTCAAGAAAAGCTTCCTGTTCATCCATGCCAATCTTCTTCACTTATCTTGTGGCACAGGGGGTAGCATACTCTTGCACCTTTAAGACTTCCTTCCTGGAAGAGACCAGCAGTCCTGGACCCCTTTATGCTTCAGGACTGAATCTCAAGGGATTCCCCCTATTAGTATCCTAAACAGTCCAAAGTCTGCCCTACAGAAATCCAAGGTAGCAGTTCTGCTGTCCCCCATCCTGACGTTACCAAGAATTGAGAACTTTACCATTTCATGGTCGCTCTGTCCAAGACAGCTTCCAGTCATCACACCTCCCACCAGTCCTTGTCTGTTTGTGTACAGCAGGTCTAGTGGGGCATCTCTCCTAGTAAGCTCTGTTAACAACTGCATCAGAAAGTTATCTTCCACACAGTCTAGAATCCTACACTGTTTCTTCTGTGCTGTGATGTATTCCCTATGCATATCAGGGAAGTTGAAGTCTGTCATGAGAGCAAGGGCTGGCAATAGCTCAACTTCTGACAGCTGTTCATAGAACACGTCATCTGTCTCTTCTTCCTGGTTAGGCTGTCTACAGCAGATTCTCATCAGGATGTCTTTCTTTTTGGTCCTCTCCTTGATCCTTACTAATAGACATTTAACCTTATCTTTCCCAGCCCCAAGCTCAATAACATCAAAGCACTCTCTATGTTAGAGAGTTATGTCACCCCTCTTCCTTCCTTGCCTGTCCCTACTTATGAGCTTATAGCCATCCATTGCAGCACTTCACTCATGAGTACAATCCCACCATGTTTCTGCAATGGCAATTAAATCATAGTTTGCCTGGCACACAATGGCTTCCAGCTTCTCCTATTTATTTTCCATGCTACATGCATTGGTGCTAAGGCACTTCACCTGAGCCCCTTGCTTCACTCCCAATCCATCGTCATTCCTCTAGGCTCATCTTTAGGGGCTCCTTCCCCTTTTATGTATAGTTTAAGACCCTCTAAATGAGCCCTGCTGGCTCCTGAACTGGAATCCATTTCCTTCTTTGAGGCAGGTGAGATCAACCCACAGCCATCAGCCCTAGTACTGAGTAAACTGCTCCACAGTAAAAAAAAACCAAAAACCAAAACAACAACAACAACAAACACAAAAAAAACCAAAAAACAAAAAACAAAATTCTTGCATTTGCACCAGTTTTTCAGCCATGTATTTATGAAATGGGTTTTCCCTCATCCTTTCAGTAACCTTCCCTGCCACTACAGAGATAGAGGAAAACATAATCTGTATCCCCGCTCCATCCACAGACCGCCTCAGCCTCTGAAGTCCTTTTTGATAATCCTCAGCTTCTCTCAGCAACTTCATTGCTTCTGGCCTGAACTATCCATAAAGGATAATAATCAGAGGGATGCATCAGACTGGGAAGTTTCCTAGAAATATCCCTTAACTGGGCCCCAGGGAGGTGGCATACTTCCCTGATGATAGGTCAACATACAGGGACCTCCATTCCTCTCAGAAGGCAGTCATCTACAACAATCACCATTCTGTCCTTGGTGGAAGCAGCCTTGAGGTGTGGAGTCAACTGCCTCACCCTAAACAATATCAAGGGTGGACCATCCATCACATCCTCACTTACCTCTCCCTCAAGTTCCAGATCCTTGAACATATTACATAGGGGCAACTGGGGAACGGAGGTAGGTCGAGATGGGGGTTGCCTGTAACACCAAGCTGGGACCTGTTTCCACTGCTCCTTCCTTTAAATTTCCTCCTTCTGTTTAATGATCACATGGGAGGTGGTCCATCACCATTTGAAGGGTATTACCTTAGTGTCTTTCTTACAAGTTCAGCAGAGAGTTACTCTACAAATCTATCTCCTGCTCGCACTCTGTGATACACTTTAATCTCTCTGCCTCCTCCTTGGGCTTCACCACCATACTGAGCAGATCATCCACCTGTTCACACCTCATACAAGTGAAATCTCTGCCACCCTTCACCGGATGGTGCCTTCTGCAGCCAGGTACTTGAACTGCCACAGTTCTAGGACGGCATGCCATGTGAATTGCTACACCAAACTTTCAGCTGACCATTTTTAATCTCTAGCCACATATCTATATTTAAATAGTCTGTGATAGACTATTCAAGATGCCTAAACATATTTTTACAGAAATTAAAGGGATAATTGTTATCAATTATTTTCTCTGCTATTTTGAAGGAAGCAAAATGATATTAATTTGGGATGAAAAATATTCCCAACCTAACACAGAAATACTTGGTATCCACAAAAATAAAAAAGGAAAATCACAGAAACAAAAACTTTGTCCTGCAGTATATTGCTTTAGCATTCTAAACTGCATTGATTACATGATAATTTCAGCTGTCCATATGGACTCACTAGCCAAAATGAAGTTGGCTTCCACTTTTCCAGCTTATGGAGGAAAACAAACAGACATGCATTTTGTGCTACTTTTACTATCTGAACATCTTGAATTAGAAATTGGGATCTTTCAAGGTTGAAAACACAATTATTTCATTCCTGGATGAATAAAAATGTAAACACAGATAGGTAACAATTTTAATACAATATAATTATTTTATGATATAAAGAGACTGTGATAACTTAATTCTGACTACTCATAAAGATTATTGCATAATCATGTTATAAATTAGTAGAATGGATTTGGATTAGAAAGGATGTTCAAGATCGTCTCCTTCAGACTCCCCTGCTGTGGACATGGTGCCAACCACTAGACCAGGCTGCCTAGGACCTCATCTATCCTGGCCTTGAACACCTTCAGAGTTGTGGTAACCACAAATTGTCTGGGCAGCTTGTTTCAGTGTCTCATCACTCTTTGAAGAATTTCTCCCTAACTTGTACTCTAAATCTCCCCTTTTTTAGTTTAAAGACATTCTCTTTTGTCCTATTACTATTAGACTTCGTAAAAGGTTCGACTTCCTTCTGTTTATAAGTGACTTTAAAGTCCTGGAATGCCACGCTGAAGTCTCTCTGGAGCAACCTCTTTTCTGGGCTTTGTCCAAAGCCCAGTTCCCTCAACTTTTCTTTGCAACAGAGGTGGTCCAGTCCTCTGATCATCTTCATGACCCTCCTGTGGACTCAGTCCAAGAGTTCTACATCTTTCTTGTACTAGAGGCCTCAGATCTGCACACAGTACACCAGATGGGACCTCACAAAGGCAGAGTAGAAGGGAACAATACCTCGCTCAAACTGCTGGCAAGGGAGAACATGTAAGCATACATTATAATTATACAGTTCTGTAGTTTACTTCCTGATATGATTTATTTTTATTTGATCAAATGAAATGTGTGGGTTTTTTTGTTCGCTTTTTGTATTATTGTTGTTTGGTTGTTGTTGTTGCTGTTGTTTTTGTTGTTGTTTTCACTGCTTTTTAATTATCATTTTACTCATCTGGAACATTTCTCAAAGCTTCATATCTTTTATTTTTTACTACAAATTTTACATGTATGTTGCTGTACTTAAAAATGAAGAATGAAAAAAAGCTCTAGCTTGCAACATGCATTCTTGGTTGAGCTTGACTTATTGAGCAAGGTGCTTAGAAGGATCTCAACTGTAAATACAAAAGACAGACAACATTGAAAAAGTCATGTTTTATTCACAAGAGATCTTATCTTTTCATGAGACAATAAAAGAAAAATAAACTCTTGTCTTCAAAATCTGAGACAAGCAATTAAAGTAACACTAAGAATTTGAGGTGTTAGCGCTAATAAAAAATCCTCTACAAGTACTGAAGATGGTAACTGCATAAGATGTGATAAGCACTTTATAACTCGGATAAAAGTTTATAGCAGCAGAAAAGAGATGTAGAAATATGAATTATACGAAGTAAAAGAAGATCTTTGAAAGAAAGCAGTCTACTCTTGTGGAATAAAATTGGTTAAAATGAGCCTTCCAGAATTTTTTTTTGTTTTGGTCAGTATAGACTCAAAGAATTTTACTTCTTTAATCTAGAAAATAATAATAATAATAATTAAATTAAAATAATTAAAAGAAAACAAGATTAAAATGGAGCCCCTTATTTTTTAATAGTCATAATTTGAATCTTACTGATATAACTTAATGGATACCTTGTGTAATATGTTTATAATTAATAAAACTAATTCAAGGATCTTATGTGAAGTGTTATCTCCGAAGGATTTGGTTGTGAATTCAAAAGAATTAAAGTACTTAATCCTCAGGTTATTTAAGTAAAAATGCAAAGGGATTTTTTTTCTACTTTTTAGTTTTCCAAGGTTAGGAAAAAATCTGATGGACAGAAAAGAACTTAATCCAGGCTTTACTGAATAATAGGATGTTTCATACCATCAGTTTTAATAATATTTCTTGCTAGACTTAATGTTAGTATCTTAATACTTGTCAGACTTCAACTGTGACAATAAAAGACCGAAGAAAAACCTGAGCACAAATATTTCCTTACAATAATAGAAGAATAAAGAAAATTAATTTTATTTAATAAAATATATATATATATATATGTAAGAAATCCATAGCATGAGAGATCTAACTAGCTATGTTTAATACCTAGTAAATTTACAGGCATAATACTGCACTAGCAGGCATCACATTCTTCGGAAATATAGACATACCAGAACTAGGATATCTGCATTTTGGATCATTCCAATATATTTTGATATATTTTCTTTTGTTCTTTTCCGTGCTGGGTTTAGAAACTTTTATTTATTTATTTATTTTGGTTTTTTTTTTTTAAACAGTGTATAGAAATATATGAAGCTCATGTGCATTTGTGAGCCAGGAAGTTTGTCTCCAACACAGAATGCACTCTAAGTAGTAAAATAATTGTAGACCTGCATTTCCCATACTTGTGTGCTTTTAATTAGAAACAAATGAATAACAAAGATAAATAATTAAAAATTGCAATTACTCATGAGTATAACATGCAATGGGAGACATAAAGAACATATGATAGACAGAGAATAAAGGAGACATGCCTTATCAAGCAATGTGATTATGGGAGGGAAAGGAGAGTAATGTCCATCAGCTATAGGGAATGTAGGAAGGCTTCAATTTACACTCCTTCCAGACATGCTGATGGGAATATGAGTACAAAACAAAACAAAAAAAATAAATAAAATACATAAAGAAATTAACTCTCCAAAGGTAGAGGACAGAGGATTATTTTATTCATTGTGGCTCGGGGTAGTCTTTTCTATGGCAGTTAATTAAAGATAAAGGTTACTGTAGAAGATTCCGAGTATGCGGATGTGATTCAGTATAGATACTGATGGTTTAAAAGCATTTTAGAAAACCAAGTTACGGAACTGAAAATGTTATGGAAAAACAGCTTGAAGTTTCAAAGTCATATGATAGCAGAAGTGCACTGATATGATAGCACTCTCCATTGATATGTGACAGCACTTCTGGAATTTTGTGCTGGACTGATTACAGCAATACCTACTGTTCTTCTTTTCACAACTCCACACTGAAAGGATCCTTTCAAGTTCTGAGAAAGGTAGACAGCTGCTTAAAGTCTTCCATCTCCAACAAAGCTATGCTACAAGCCTGACAATATCCTTTTGAACCCTTGAAGTACCTTTTCTGAGATAATCTATGCCGAGGATGTAGAGAGCCTCTTGGCTGATCACAGTGGGGTGTTTTTGCTACTCATTCCTAGTTAGAATCCCTTCAGACTCCAACACAGTTAGATCCTGGGATCCTCTTTTCACTATTGAAATACATATGGGTTCAACTCCTCTTATAATTTGATGGCAATAAAATGTACTCTGTGCCAGCGTCCACTAGAACTTTATACTCTGGTGGCTGTGATGTGCCTGGCCATCAAATCCAGACAGTCCAATAAAATCTGATTGTCTCTTTCCTTCACCTGGCTGAAGACAAGGCCCCTCTAGTACTTGTCATTGTATTCATCACTCACTTCTCACGAGTAGAACCCAAAAGACTCATTATTGAGCTCAAAAATGGGATCAGACCATCTTCTCTCTCTTGAAGACTGCCCACTGGAAACTGGAGAAGATATTTCCCCGGATGAATTCCTTTTTTCAATTGTCCTTCCTTGCAAATTATGTACACATTGCCTGTATGGCAGAAGTGAGTTTTCCGCTCCATTTTCTCGTATCCACTTCATGGTCATGCAGGTAAAAACACAGAGTGGCTTTTGGTGCATTTCCACTGTATCCCCTACATAAAGCAGAGGAATGCTTACTTCTGATAGCTGAGACACTGGTCTATACAGGTGAGGAGTAGGATATATTGTCTTTGAATTGCTGGAATTCCCTCAACAGTTTCTCCAGAGTTGAGACATAGGATTATAAGGAAGATGAGAGATTTTCTTCATATTTTTGAAATAAGATAAACAGTTCATCCACAATTGGGTTTTCATTATTTTCCAGACTATTGTTACCAGTTTGCTAGTATAAAATGATGGCTCACACCATGCAAATCTCTGTCATCTAACATCAACTGGATCTTGGGATAACTGATCATTGTCTGAGTCAATATGTTACATCATCCCCTGCATAACTAATTCCCTCAAATACTGGATGCCCTTCATCACAGCGGTCCACTTAACTGGAAAACTTACCAGATCTTTCTTGAAGGAATATGCTTCCTTCACATCTGAAGACAGTCCCCTGTAAAAGGTGAAGGTTCATGTTTCTTTTCCAATTGATTTGGATCCCAGCTGCCTGTCTTTACTACCTTTAAGTCCAGGCTACTAACTCCATTATCCCAGAGTCAGGGAAAATAATTGATGCTTGCCTGGATTATGTCTGAATCTTTTTGCATATCTTGCAGTTCATTCAGAGTTAGGTTATAAATTCTGACTCTTCCTTCTCTCATCCTCATGATTACCCTACTTCATTCTCTTCTGTCATTCTCATTTTAGTAGGAGTGTCTGTCCTTAGTAAACAAGCTGACTTTCAAAGTTTTTTTCCTTGTCTCTGAACAGGGTCTGTTGCAGGGGTTTGAACAACCATAGAGCCTGTATAAGTATTAGCTTTATAGTGTTTCTGCAAATATTACTCAAATCTAATTACATGTCAGTGGTGTATAGTAAGCCGGAAGTGCATCACAAGAAGCCCAGAGCAGGAATGCGCAGGTGCATGAATCTCTATTTATTAAAATAGCATAGACAGTTGATACTTCAAGAGTCTTTCAAGGGCTTTGCACTCTGCTGGTTTGGGATCAGATCTTATTTGGGGTGAATGGTAATAAATTTCATTTATTCTATATGACATAATGAAACACGGCTCTGTTTCTTCGGTTGAAATGACTGAAAAATATATGCAAACAGCTGACATCTTGTCATGATGATCTCTTCAGTTTACGTCATGAAACCAACTAACTTGCTTTTCAATGTTTACATCTGTCGGTAGGTGTTAAGGCTAACATATAGACCAGTGAGAAAAATGTCTTTAGTAGGTGGGAGCCTGTACAGATTGCAAAGTCCATACTGCAAGACTTCGCAATCCTAGGCACTTGACCATTTTGTTCAAGTAATTTATTGTCTTCTGGATAAAGTATCCCTGAAAAGAAATGATCAGTATGAATTACTATTGTTTATATTCAAGATAATCCTCTTTATATGAAAGAAACAACAAATTCTCTTTTTACATGCTAATCATGGTCCATCTGTAGGAAGGCTTCCATGTGAGTAATATGTTTGTGTGGCAAAAATTAAAGCCAAACAACTAATAAGCCAAATTCTATTTTCATAGTTTCCAACATGTTTAATATTTTTATGTGTAATATTTATGGCAAAGAAGAATAAGAAGCACTCCAAATCTTTGCATGCGGCAAAATCAGAAACTGTGATCAAATGACTACAATTACATAACTGCCCAGCTAAATATTTCTTTGCTTAAGCATAAGCTGTCATGGTTTTATGATTTTTGGTTATCGGTTTTCTACATCATAACATCATGTAGTGCACTGGGAATTAAAGTGTTAATGATCCAGTTCTGTCCCAGAAGAGAAGAAGAACTACATTCCCCGGAAGACTGTTTGCTGTGTTGTTATCATTTCCACTCAGAGGAAACAGGTATAAGACCTTGGAAGGTCATCTGTCAGCCCTTTTTTCCTTTGGCTCTCCTCACTACTGCTCATCCTGACCGCATGCATCACCTCAGCACTAACGTAAGGCCTACAGCTTTCAGATACTCTCTCTCATTATATTTAATTTATTAGCTTCAATTCTAATTATATTGTATTATAATTTGTTATCTTGCATTCCAATACTACATTCAGTAAATGAGTTTTTTTCTTCTCAGATTATTGCCACTGTTTTTAATTATTTTTGGGATCCCCTGTTTCCCATTTCTGGAGGTGTGGATCCAAGGATCCCTCTGCCCTGCAAGTCGCAGAATTGGGCTGAACCAGTAAACCGTTGACAAATGACAATATTATATTTTTCTTCATTAACGTTGGTATTCTGAGAATGGCATATGAGAACAGGAATATGAACTATATGACAAACAGTGCTTCACAGTGCTCTGAACCATTATTTAAAACTAAAAACTTCTAAACTGTTATTTAAACCAGAGCTGGGTATGGATGGTATCTCATACATTTCCATGTGGAGGAAAGCAAAGCAGTAAATACAACTACAGAAAAATTAGAATTCTAAAACTGTTTTCAGCCTTTTTTTTTTTTCATTTAGTTCTCACCTGCAATAATTTTAGAAATAAGAATGAAAGTTCTTTGATAAATGTTTTATGACATGAAATCTTTTAATTTGAGCGAATTTGAAAAGCAATTTTTAGGATATTTAGATGTGAAGAGTACTGAGTTGATCTGTAGAAATGTTTGTGACATGGAATAATTATTCATGTATTAGTTTTTCTGCAGTATTTCATCCTAATGGATCTTGCTCACATTGCAGCATCTTTTAAATTGGTTTGGTACATACTAGTGTTGTAAAGTCAATATAAACGATGTCTCAAGTGGGTAATTTTAGTTTGCTATTCAATTCCTTACTGCTCTGTACATTTGGAAAAAATCTAAGTGCAAGGCACAAGGGAATGGAGCATCATCTTTGTATTACAAGTAAAACCAGAGCCTGTAAACACATAAGTTGATCCTGAAGTGCTTTTGAAATGCATTAAGCCTGACACCTAACTATTTGAGGACTCAAAGAAATTCAGATGCAAATCCAAATCTGAATTCTTGTGGCATATCTCTTGTACAGATTACTGGGGGGGGGGAAGAAGCATATATGTGCATAATTATCATAATTATCATTCATGTGACAGACAACAAAACCATTTTTTAGATAAAAAGTGTTTTTCACTTGGACAAGAGAAATAGAATTGTGTAGGTGAATAGTAATTATAATAGTAATTATAGAATCACAAAATATTATGAGTTGGAAGTCCCACAGTGATCACTAAATCAGAATCAAAGAATATCTGGATTGGAAAAGAGCTTCAATATCATCAAGTCCAACCATCAACCTGACTTATAAAGTCCCATCACTAGACGATGTCCTCAGTGCAACAGCAATATGTCTTTTAAATTCCTCCAGTAATGAGGACTTTGGGAAGTCAGCCCATTCTGATGCTGGAGATATGTAGCATCTTGAATGAAAATTCTGTCAGGAGTGCAAAACACTTAACTGAAGGTTAACTAATCTTTTGCATTGCCTGGCACTACTCATATAGCATTTTAAATTCAGTACTTTGTGACTAGGATTTTAAGCACAAGCAGTAAATACAGTATAAAAATTACACTGATGATTACTATCCTATGTTAGAAATGAACCTACATACAATTTTGGTATATTTCATTGGACCAAAAGTGAAGCCTTACCAGAGAGGGGAGTTGGATTACATGGCCTCCAATGATCCCTTACAACTCTAGGAATTCTATGATTATATCATTCCTTTTCCTGTTGACATTAATAAAAAAGTCTTTCTTATTATTCTGAAGGGAAAAGAGGGAGTCTGGATAATGGCAGGCTACCCTAGGGTTGAGGAGGAGATTGTCAGAAAGTGTCTATCCAAAATTAATGCACACAAATCCATGGACCTGAATGGAATAGACCCATGTGTACTGAGCGGTCTGGCAGAGAGGACTGCTGAACAAATCTCTATGCTCTGTGAAAGACCTTGGTGAATGGGAGCCTGAAGACTGGAGAGTAACCAGTGCCACTCTGGTCTTCAAATAGGAAAAGAGGGAGGATCCAGGAAACTACAGACCAGTCAGCTTGTCCCTGGAAAAGTGATGGAACAACTTGTTCTAGATGTCATCCTGGACATCCAGGGAATCAGCTTTGGCAGGGGAGTTGGACTCAATGATCTCTGGAAGTTCCTTCCAACCCCTATGATTCTGCGATTCTGTGATTTCTAAGTATTTGGAAGAGAAGAAGGTTATGAAGAGGAGTCAACATAGATTCAACAAGTGGAAATCATGCTCGACCAACCTGGTAGCCTTCTGTGATATCATAATTTGTACCTTGACTTCAGCAGGGTGTTTGACACTGTCTCTCACAGTGCTCTTGTTATGAAACTTAGAAATGGTGGGATAAACTTACCCTCAGTAAGTTTGCAGATGACATCAAGTTGGGAAGTAATGTCAATCTGCCTGAGGGTAGGGAGGCCCTTCAGAGGGATCTAGATAAGCTGGATCGCTGGGCTGAGGTGAATGGGATGAGATTCAACAAGGCCAAGTGCCGGATCCTGCACTTTGGCCACAATAACCCCATGCAGCGCTATAGGCTTGAGACTGATTAGCTGGGTGACTGTGAAGAGTAAAGGGACTTAGTTGTGCCCCTTAGGGTGTTGATTGATGCTCAGCTGAACATGAGCAGACAGTGTGCCCAGGTGGTCCAGAGGGCCAATGCAATCTTGCCTGAATTAGAAATAGTGTGGCCATCAGGAGCAGGGAGGTAATCGTTCCCCTGTACTCTGCGCTGGTGAAGCTACACCTCAAGTACTGTGTTCAGTTTTGGGCCCCTCACTACAAGAAAGACATTGAGGCCCTGGAACATGTCCAGAGAAGGACAGTGAAACTGGCGTGGGGGTTCTGGAACACAAGTCTGATGAGGAGTGTCTGAGGAAGCTGGGATTTATTTAGTCTGGAGAAGAGGAGGTTCAGGGGAGACCTCATTGCACTCTACAACTTCCTGAAGGGAGGTTTTGATGAGGAGTGGTTTGGCCTCTTCTTCCATTCAACAAACAGGACCTGAGGAAATGGCCACCAGTCATGCCAGAGGAAATTTAGATTAGACATTTTCTCTCAGAGAGTGGTCAGGCACTGGAATGGCCTGCCAAGGGAGATGGTGAAGTCGCCATTTCTGGCAGTGTTCAAGAGGCATCTGGATGAGGAGCTATGAGATATGGTTTAGTAGCTTGTGGTAGCAGTGCTAATGGGAGGATAGTTGGACTAGATGATCTTGTGGGCTCTTTCTAACCTTGTGATTCTACGATTCTATGATTCTATGAAATGAGAGAATCATAGGATCATCACAGAATCATAGAATGGCCTGGGTTTAAAAGGAGCCACAAGATCATCTAGTTTCAACACACCTGCCATGGGCAGGGTTGCCAACCAGGCTGCCCAGAGCCACATCCAGCCTGGTCTTGAATGCCTCCAGGGATGGAGCATCCACAACCTCCCTGGGTAACTTGCTCCAGCATGTTGCCACCCTCTGAATGAAAAACTTCCTGCTAATATCTAACCTAGACCTCCCCTATCTCAGTTTAAAACTACTGACCCTTGTCTTATCATAGTCTATCCTTGTAAATGGCCATTCCCCCTCCTGCTTATATGCTCCTTCCAAGTACTGGAAGGCCACAAAGAGGTCTCCCTGGAGCCTTCTCATCTCCAAGCTAAACAAGCCCAGTTCCCTCAACCTTTCATCATAAGAGAGGTGCTCCAGCCTTCTGATCATCTTAGTGCCTTCCTCTGGGCTCACTCCAAGAGCTCTATGTCCTTCTGGTGCTGGGGGCTCCAGGCCAGGATGCAGTTTTCCAGAAGGGGCCTCACTAGTGCCAAGTAGAGGGGAACAATTAATTGTGAGGAGGATTGAGATCTGGCTGACTGGCAATGCTCAGAGGGTTGTCATCAATGGCACATAACCTGGCTAGAAGTCTGTAACTATCAGTGTTTTCCATGGGTTGGTCTGGTATTCTTCAACATCTTCATCAGCGACTGGGTGGAAGGGATAGAGTTCACCCCCACCAAGTTTGCTGATGATACAAAGCTAGGAGAAGTGACTGACACACTAGAAGGCTGTACTGCCATTAAATAAGACCTGGGCAGACTGGACAGTTGGGCAGGGAGGAATCTGATGATGCTTAAAAAGAACAAGTGTCAAGCCTTGTGTCTGGGAAAGAATAACATCATACATCAGTACCGGTTAAGAGATGACCTGCAGGTGATAAATTCTGCAGAGGAAGACCTGGGTGTTCTGGTGGATAGCAGGTTGTCCATGAGCCAGCAATGTACTCTGTAGACAAGAAAGTTCATGACATGTCAGAATGCATTAAAAAGATTGTGGCCAGCAGGTCAAGTTGATCCTTCCACTCTACTCTGCCCTGGTGAGGCCACATTTAGACAACTGCGTCCAGTCCTGGGCTTCCCAGTTCAAAAAAAAACCAACCAGGGATTTCCTAGAAGGAGTTCAGCAGAGGGACACAAAGATGATAAAGAGCCTGAAGCAAACTCCCTTATGAGGAAAGGCTGAGTAACCTAGTCCTGTTCAGCCTAGAAGAAAGAATACTGCACCTGATTAGTGTTTATTTACATCAAAAGGGAAGTGGGAGGCAAACAGATGAAACCAGGATCTGTGGTGTGATAGGACAAAGACTAATGGCCTAAAACTTGAACATAGGAAGATTCGTATTACCATGCAGAAGAACTTCTTTACAGTTAGGGTGACAGAGCACTGGAACAGGTTGTCCAGAGAGGCTGTGGACTCTCCTTTTCTGGAGATATTCAAGGCCCATCTGGTGCCTTTCTGTGCAGCCTATTGTAGGATACCATCTTTGGCAGGTGAGTTGGACTTGATAATCTCTTGTGATCCCTTCCAACACCTGCAATTCTGTGATTCTGTGATATCTAAAATTATTATCTGATCGTATTGCCTGCCAATCTTCCTGGTCCCCTCTTCTGACTCACTGGTAAAGACAGACAATTAAATCAGCATTTCTTTTGAGAAAAAGATTGGATTTGTTTGCGGTGATGAGCTTTCAGCATCTACAGTAATGTAAGTCTTACTCATTTTGACATTGAGATAGAAAACACTGAAAGAAAATTGAGGGGAAAAGGCTCTGCCAGAGGCATTAGAAAAAATCTGTGATCACTTTTAGGAGCTGGGATAATTGAAACTGTTAAATAAACATGAGACATCACAATGCAGACTTATTTATTCTGCAGCTAATTTGTGATTTATACATAAAATATAAAGATATATAACACACACATATATAATATAAGCATAAATTATATTTTAGGAAATATCTTGTGTATTAAAATGCATAGCTTTTTTAGTATACAAAAGTATACTAAATAGTATAATTATAAGAATATTGTATGTTGATAAATTATATGTATACAATTAATATTCTGCATTTATATTGCAACATATATGTATGTGTTGGTTTGAGGTTGTTTTTTATTTTGGTTTGGTTTAGTTTGATTTTGGAGGTGGCACTGGCACAAAAAGATTGTGAAAGACCGATAACACAGAAATACCAATACTCAAAGAGTCTGTGAAGGAAAATCAAAGCTCACCATTCTAAAATATATTTTAGGCAAATTTCTTGTATTTTTTTTTTTTTTTTTTTTTTATATATAACAAATCTTGATACTTGGTAAACTTACTGATTACACAAATTTTAGCAAAATTTTCTTTCATTTGTCTAAAGAACAGGTATATCAATGGAGAAAAATGAAAAAGTACTGTTTTTCAATAGATGCTGCTGCAAGTTTAAGGAAGTTCTCAGGGGAAAATTTCAGATAAAATACTATCTGCACAAAATGAAAAGATGAGTCTAGTGGGTTCTTTTGGGAACTTTTGATGAGACATAACTGAGATACTTTGGCGTAATGAAATACAAACAGATTATAAAGGTGACTGGAAGAGTCTTAAATGCTTTCCTGTGTTGCTGGCTTTTTTAAGTATCTGTAGGTGGACTTTTTGAGAGAAGTAAAAGGAAGATAAATGAAAAGTGTTGAGGAGAAAGGACAGATAAGAAGAAAAAACATCGAAACTGCACATACAATGAGACAGAAGGAGTGACAATTAAAAGAATATAGATTGTTCAGTCTATTTTAAAAGAAAAGAGAAAGAAAATACAGCCTTCAGTAATTAAATAAAGTTCTATTATTTTTTTAAGAAAAAAAAAAATATGTTGGAATTGATTTTATTAAAGAAACTGACCTAAATATACTTTTTAACACAGTTAGTAGTTGTACTACTCATTTATTTGTTTCATTGTAGTTCAGTTGGTTTTCATCCAATAGCAACTACAGTTTCAACATCTGTCAGAACTGTTCAAGTGATCTGCAGCCTTCTCCATGGAAAGATGAGCAAATAATTGGAGGTTAAAAACAAGAAAAAAGCCTGTCTGAAGGACTGGAATGTATCAGCAGATGCAACACTGTAAGCCATGCAAGTTATGTAATGAATTTCAGGAAAAAGTTGTACATCTATGAAAAATAATGATCATAAAAGTCATCTTTAACAGAATATGTAATTTTTTTTTAATATCACAATAAATCTTTTAAGAAATAAATGATTTCAGAAATATAGTAGAACAATAATGAAGAGACTACAAAGTTTTTGCTGCAGGAAAGCTCAAAACTGAGATTTTTTTTGTATCAAAACTAGATGGTTTTTCTACAGAAACAGACATTAGTTGAGTTAATGCATTTATACTGCTAATGGCCCAAATGATCAATGTCACAACATGGAAATACTAAGACACCTTTGAATCCCTTTGACTTTAATGAGAGGTCCATTCTGTAAAGTGGATTAAAGCAAGCTAAACTATAAATATAAGCACTAATGAACTTAGAATGAAATGAATCTTCAGTTCACTCACTACTCAATATTAGGTGAATATGATTACGTTATCACCTTATAATTGTTGTCTTTTGTTTATATTAGATCTGTCATAGTAAGAGCATGTATACTAAAAGTCACACCGTTGTTTCAGATATTTTTGAACATACTGTTTAGGAAAGGAACATTTTTAGTGTTGCTACTCAAAATGATCAAATTCAGATTTATTTCTTCTTATGAAGTAGATCTTTATGTTATTAAAATTTGAGAGTAAAATAATTTCTCTCAAGAACAATAATTTGGGCTTTTGGTACAGAGTCATAAGTTCTTTACTCTGAGAGTGGTGAGGTGCTGGAATAGGCTGCCTAGAGAGAGTGTTGATGTCCCATCCCTAGAGATCTTCAAGGCCAGATTGGATGGGGCTCTGGGCAGCCTGGTCTAGAATTTAATGGGGAGGTTGGTGGCCCTACATGTGGGAGGGGGCTTGGAGATTCATGATCCTTGAGGTCCCTTTCAACTCTGGCCATTCTGTGATTCTGTGGTTCTGTGACTCTCAGTGAAGAGAAAGGACTATTGATCAATAAAGAATAATGAAGAGTAATTTTGAGATACATGAAGATCAATATAACATTTCATATATTACCGAGATTATAAAGCCTCTGAATATATTGTCTTCAACAATGCAAAGCTTCCTAAAATTTAGTAAATAAATAAATAAATAAACATATGAGACTTTAATTAAGGAGTTAAATTTTGCTGACATTGTAAGTACAGTTAATTTGTTATTATGCTTTGAAGTAGGATATATCTGAAGTGCTCCAGAGTAGGTTTGTGGCTACTGACATTGGCTCTAAAATGTTACAGAGCTAACTATTGTGCAAATTTCTTAGTTGATTCAAGTCACTATATCAAGACGCATTCAAAACTGTAGATAGAAACTGCATCTTATTAATTACTCTATATTCATAACTCCATGTATTTCATAGATATTTCTGCAGGAACTGAAAAAATGTCTTAGAACAGAGATGAAACTTCAGATAAAAAAAAACAACAAAACACTATTAGTGAAAATGAAAGATTCTACTCTCCTCTATGAGAAGAAGTTACACACAATTAAGGAACGGCTGGGGTAACTAGGATTGCTTCATCTAGAGAAGAAAATGTTTGAGGGAGACCTTACCATTTTCTACCCGAAAGGAGGTTGTAACAAGGTGGTGGTTGACTTCTTCTCCAGGTAACTAACAATACAACAAAAGGTATTAAGTTTCAACAGGAGTGGTTCAGTTTAGGTAGTAGAAAACATTTCTTCTTAAAAAGAATTAGTGATGCATTGGAACAGGAAATTCAGGGAAGAGGTGGAGATATGGTGATATCTGGGGGTTTTCAAGAAATATGAAAACGTGACACATAGGAATATGGTTTAATGGGCATGGTGGTGATGGGTCAATTGTTGGGCTGTTAGAGGTCTTCTTCAATCTTAATGACTCCATGATTCTGCAAATTAGACAACTTTCTCAATATTGAACCTTGCAGAACATGAAATAGTAATTCTGCTGTTTGACTTGGTTTGTCCTTTTAGGTTTTATTTCCAAGAATAATACTGATTAGACTTCTTAGTCTTTACAAAACTTCTCAGAAACAATTCTGTGTTTGCATACATACATACTACAGGAAGAATTAGTTATATTCTGAGTAGTAGATCCATAGATTTGACAGTGGGAAATTAAAAAAAAAAAAAAAAAAACTACCAAAAAAAAAAACAACAACAAACAAACCTTATGAGAGAAAACAGCAAACAAACAAACAAAAAAAACCTATAAAATAATATTTTACAGAAGAAGAGTCTTGAAGAACCTACATGCAATCTGTGCCTCTGTCTACGTGGAATGAACCTCTATGCGAACTAGAGAAAGCTACATCTGCTTCTAGAATTTTTGTCCCAGAAAATGGAGACAGTGTAGTTTTTTCAAATAGCAAGAAAATATTTACATTGTAATATTATATATATATATATTTTTCCATCAGATTTAATAGGGATTGAAATTCTTCTTCCATGCCAGCCTCAAAATTCTTTCTTATGCTTTTGTCTGGAATTGAAAATTTTAAACAAAATGGATCAAGTTCATCACAGGTAGCCTCAGCACAGACACGAAGAGTTAGAACTGGAAGCACAATGTTTATTTAACAACAACAACAAAAAAAAAAAAAAAAAACACCTTATTTTGCCTAAGGATCTGGGTAAATAAACAAGAAATATCATATTTTCTAGTAGAATTCATGATAAAAGGTTCAAGCAAAATCAAATCAAAATCAAATCAAAGGCAGGCCACAAAGAGAAAAAGGACATAAAATGCAGTGGAGAACAGTTTCCATCTTGACTGCAGATGAGAAATAGTTGTTGTTTCACATTATATAACTTTTATTGTAGAACTCTCAGCTTTGAGCACATCTCTGAGAAATATCCTGAAAAAGTACTCAAGTAAATAAAAGATAAAGAGCTATAACTCAATAAAATTGCCTTTTACAAATTTACAATTATTTCGTTAACATTTCAGACATCGTCCTCTGTGCAATTGTATCTATAAGGAGTTCAATTAATCCATATATTGAAATCATAACTCCTCAATGCATCTGACCCAGGACAAACCTATGCTTGAATTAAGATACACAAGATAACAAGAAATATATAAAGAGTCTTTTCACTTCTAGGTGATCAGTTTGAATTGAGTGACTGAATATCACTATCTAAAGATTTTCTGATTATATATGAAAGATTCCATTGATCTTATTCCACTTCTTTATCCAGTGTTCTGTAAACCCAAAATCAGTTTGCTTATACTAAGATTTTTTGACTCTGACCAACTTTTAACTCAGATTGTAAACTGCAATAAAATGTGCAATAATGGAAGTGATTGTTCTAGGTTAAGATTAATGAATTCTTTTAGAGTGAAAGTAGTTTCTTTGCATAGTCTGCTCTTTGTTGCAATCAAAAATAAATCAATTCTTTTCTCAAATGCACAATATAATGCAAACAGATATAAAGACATTATTTAAAAATTATAGCAAATTACTGATAAAAATCCAGATTTGTGGTAGATCTCTATTTCTACTTTTATACAATTACGTACAATTAAGTTAAATGTTTTTTCCACATTCATTGTATTTAGTTTATCTATATGTTAAATATAATTTTTTTCTTGTTGTATTTTAGAAAAGTTTAATTATCTAACACTAACAAAATGTACCTAAAACATGTCTTAGTATAATTATCTGCCACCTTTTCTGCATGTGTATAGTGATGATCATCTACAGAGACTTTAAAATAACTGCTATCATGTCTCCCCAGAGCCTTCTCCTCTCCAGGCTGAAGAGCTCCAGCTCTTTCAGCCTGCCTCATAGGGAAGGTGTTCCCTGTGATTCCCTTGGACCATTTTTGTGACCCTCTTTTGGATGTGTTCCAACAAGTCTTTGTCTCTTCTGTATAAACACTCTACATCTGGACACAGTATTCCAGGTGAGGTCTCACCAGCGCAGAGCAGGAGTCAGGATTATTACCTCCCCTGACATCTTGGCCATGCTTCTTTTGATGCAGATTTGAATATAGTTGGCTTTTTGGGGGCTGCAAAGAAACAGTGCTGGATCATACTGAGCTTGCCATCCACCAGTACCTCCCAAGTCCTTTTGGGAAGGGCTATACTTAACTCTTTCAGATCCCAGCTTGTATTGATGATGGGAATTTCCATGATCTGGATGCAAGGCGTTGCTCATAGATTTGTTGAACTTCATGAGGATCTACTACACCTTCTTCTCAATTTTTTCTAGGTATTTCTCTGTGGCATCCCATTCCTCACACATATCAACTGCACCACATCTGAAAATTTGCTGAATAGGGGCTCAATGCCCCTGCATTAAAGAGCATAGGTGGGACTGATACCTGAAGGACACTACTTGTCAGTGATGCCCACCCAGGCACCGACCACCACTCTCTGAGTACAATCTCACAACCAGTTCTTCATGCACCTAACAGTTTAGCCATCCAATCCATACATTCCTAATTTGGAGAGAAGGGTGCTCTCCAAAGGAGTGGGAACCAAAGGTCTTACTGAAGTCCAGATATATGCCATCAGTAGCTCTTCCTTTGTCCGTTGATTTAACTGCATACATAGAAGGCCACTAGGTTGGTCAAGCAGGACTAGCTCTTGGTGAAACCATGCTGGTTATGTTGCTTATCTTTAGTGAATATCAAGAGTAACATCTTTATAGCTAATATTAAAAACATAATTGATAATATAAACCTGTGGAAAGAATTGTTGGCTATATTTATATCAAGATCAGCTCAAGATTAATTTCAACTCACCTTGTATCAGAGTGTCTGAACTAAATAAATTTATCATCCCACTATTCTCTCATTCTGATTATCAATATATTTTTTCTCCTATGTGAGTTTCATGATTTATAATATTGATTTTGGTTTGTAAGAGAATGAAAGTATATGACAAGAGTGAAAATATAAGACACTCCAAAAGGTTGGCTATTTGGTACTGTTATAAAAATTTAAAAATACAATTTAAATGTTAACCTGATCAGAAGCAATTTAAGTGGCTCAGTGTAGAGTAAATGTTAAGTCATGGTTTGAACAGTGACTGGTAGGAGGGCAGGGCCAACCCAGGGGAGCCTAGGTGCAAGCAACGCACCTGAATGACTGGAAAGGGTGGAGCTGAGATCCACCGCTTCCCAGACTTCATTTAAATGTTGGCAGTGGGCGTGAGGATATCTCATTTAGAGATCCCTGTCTACCTGAGGATCTTTCAGGCCTTCCGAAGGTATGCAGTTTCTTTCTTTTATTTCTGTGACCACTGCTGTTGTGTCTGAGCAGATTCTCATTTGCTGTGACCTCGAACCTTGCTTCTCTGCTGCCCTGTTGCACTTTCCATTGCATTACACTCAGAAAGCTTTTGAACAGTTGAATGTATTGCTTATAGCAAAACTTTGCATATGACATTCTCATCTATACTTTCTGTCTTTTCCCATTGTCAACAGTTTACAGGCTGCTTCAGCCCAGTTCCATGACTATCAGGGCAGGGGAACCCATGGACCCATGCCCTGGGAAATGAGAAAAGGATAAAGGAGAAAAGGGTTGGGAGATGGGCAAGGTGAGGGAGGTAATTGTCTCCTTCTACTCTGCCTCATGAGACCCTATCTGGTGTACTGCAACCAGGACTGAAGACCCCAGCACAAATTTGCACATAGAGCTTTTTAAAATGATCCAGGAGAGGGCCACATGGATGATCAGGAGGCTCCTGGAGCACTTCTCTTAAGAAGACAAGCTCAGAGAGCTGGGCTTGTTCAGTCAGATGAAGAGAAGGCTGTGGGGAGACCTCATTGTGGTCTTCCAATTGTTGAATGGAGCTTGAAAATACAGGAGAGAGTGACTTTACATGATCTGATAGAGTTGTGACAAGGAGGAATGGTTTTAAACTAAAAGAGGGGAGATTAAAATAGGACAGTAGGTGAAAATTCTGGAGATTTTCAAGGTCAGAATGGATGGGGCTCTCAGCAACCTGATCTAGTCGTCTGCAACCAAGCCTATGTTAAGGGGTTGGAACTAGATCTGTAACGTTCATTACAACCTACGCCATTCTATTACACTGTATTTGTATGACATATACATTTTCATATACATATGAAAATGAGATACATGGTGACAATGACATAGTAATGTGTTCTTCCTTTCTCTCTACATCCAAGGTCTTTATCAAATCTTACAATTCTAATAATTAATTTTGTATCTTTTCTGATGCTCTATAATCACTCTTTTTTTAGAAGTATTTTGACTCCAACTGAATGACTATCAAATGCAATTTCATTGTGAACCAGTTCTAAAGGTAATGAAATAATGCGCAATATATGTTCCCAAACCATGAAAATAAATGCACAAAACCACAGATTGCAGTGTCAAAACTTTTGATTTTTGGAAATGCTGATTTGTAGTAACAGAATATATGTATATATAAATTATATTTATATACATGAATATATTTCTGAGAACAGTTTGTTACCGCGAGAGCAAAAATACTTGCAAAATAAATGACAATTCATCAGAAAAACTGCATGTTGAATTAAAGGCAAAAAAAAAAAAATAAATAAAATAAAATCAGTAACACAATAAAAGATTTCGAAAGACTACAGGGAAAAGGAATCCCTAATGACTCCTTCACAAAATAGTCCCTATAAAGAAGACCATCCTGCATGAAGGACTGATAATTGTAGGCTATTCAACTTACCTTTACAAAGCAAAAGGAATTAGCTACAGCTGAATTTTATTCCCTAGCAGGATAAACAGTTTCTACAATCTGAAGCAGCATGCTACATAAATAATATTATGTGTCACTGAAGACTATTTCAGATTACTATGTATGGCTTTCACCCTTCTGACTATATTTTATCTGTATCTCAAACCATGAATTCTCCTTTTTGTTTGAACAGAACAGAAGAATAATCTCTAAAAGGAATGGCTCACTATCTATTGAATGCACTTTGCAGATAAACTTACAAATGGCCCTGAGATGACTAAGAGTGACTGGTATACTAAGCTAAATTAATACTTTCCCAATTAAAGGATTGATTCTTTAAGTCATTGAGATCCTGCAGGCCTTCCTTTTCTACTTAGTTAATGGTAGTAAAGTGTATTCTTCTGTCATACAAATAACATTTTTATGAGAAACAGTGATAATTTATGATTTCATTTAGATTCCGTATACCTCATTTCTTAGAGTCCTGGGATTCATTCTACTCAGGGCATGACCATTATCTTGTAAAATTGTCTTCAGAGCACATTAATAAGAATCACAGAAAAGCAATTTTTAATTTTTGTGTATTTATTTCTTTATTTATTATTTTAAAAAGCAGAAGCAGTTTTGCACTAAACTCACTTCATACATATTAAGCTCACATAACAAGTTCTTGATAACATTGAGACTGCAGTGCTGATCACTGTGAGCAGAGCTCAGAAATTGTCCCCTGTCAGTTCTAGATGACTCCAAAATGTAACCACCACTGGCTAGGGCTATACAAATCAATAATATTAATTGAGGGATTATACATAAGAAATGAGGGGAAAAAAAAAAAGAAGAGCTGGACAATCTCAGCTGGGAAAGAGGAATGTAAAAATGTTAAGAACAATGGTTCTGTGGACTCAAGTGTCACTGTAGAACAAGGACAGCAGGTGCTCCAGGAAAGGAACAGAGGTCTCCTGCAGTCTGTGGAGATGCCCAATGCAAAGTAGGCTGTATGCATGAAACCCATGGGCACCACATAAAGCAGATCTCCACATGCAGCCTATGGAGGATCTGGAGGAGCAGTAGGTGAAAGTAGCCTGAAGGTCTGCACTCACATATTTCAAGCAATTTTTAATTTAAATATTCAGCATGTAATTTTAGATAACTAAAATTGTAATTTACATTAATTTTGCTTTTGTTCTTGTCTGCTAAGATCATCTAGTCTAAGCATAGTCCATCACCACCATACTCCTTAAACAATGTCCCTAAGTGTCACATCTACACATTTCTTAAATGTCTCTATTTTAGGACAACTTACTAAAGGGATGTGGTAGGTAATTCAAATATGTCCAAAAGAAAAGTAGGAAAAAAAATTCTGAGCTATTCCTAAAAGAAAAAGGGAAATTATTTATTTGAGAACTCTGAAAATAAATACATATATATTTTGACCCACAGTCTTGTTGTTGTTGTTGATATTTTTCATTTGTATCCTCTGTATTTTTAAACTAAAGTAAACTCTAGCTTTATAAAGAAAACAAAGGAAAAACAGTTTGATAATAATTTATAACATGGGAAATTTACTTGCACAAAAGGTAAAATTCTTGGCCTATGGGCCTATGCAACTTAAAAATTCTTCTTGTGTTCTCCCCACAACCCTCTCCAAAATATTTTTTTTCAATATGTAAGTGCATTGGCTTTATACAATTTATGTAATTTACTGTCTGATTAAGTTATTAAATATTTGCTGTTACTAAGAAGAAAACATTCTTCTTACTCTCTTTTTTATTTTTATTTTTAGTAATAGCACCATGATTTTCATTTGCATGATACATTTCAAATGTAATGAAAGTCATTTTCATCCACTGATAATTTTGCCTCTCAGCTGCTATAGCAATGAACATGCTATCTGTTGTATCAGTAACATAAAAAAAAGATAAATAATATATGTAAATTGCATTTACATATAGATTAAAACAATTTAGCCTTCTTAGTATATGTGTAACTTGCATTCATTCACAATGAAATACTTTTACCTAGTTTGCAAGACCCTGAGCAAAACTGAATAAATGACATATAATTTGTTTCAGGGAACTTTTCATTATAAACTGTTTCAAAAAGCCTTAAGGTTCCCAGCCTAAGAAAACTCATTATTTTACTACTTTTACAAACAATAAGATGTAGCAGGTTGTGAAAACTGGACCTAACATTTTCATAGTTACTATATTTATCCTTTTATTCTTGCAGAATTATGTTCATGAGGAGCTCGGAATTTGCTTGTACTTTGCCTGTACAGGATTTTTTTTCTCACATCTTCTCTGTACAATAATAACTTAAAACTGTCATATTGCATTACAAAATCCTGGCTTGCAAACATTCAAGCAATAGTGCACACTCTGCTAACTTGAGTGTATATATTGATTTCAAGTAAACAATATTAACTTCTGAATCAGGAAGGTAAGACACAAGCAAATGTCATATTATTTTTGCCACAATAATCCCCATCAAATAATTGCTCATGAGTTCAAATCTTTCTCTGAGAGAGAAAAAACATTGTCCCTGCTTACATTGCTAAAGTATGGTTGGCACACATCTCCCTGAGAAGGGCACACAAAATTATCCCAAAAACTTAAATCACACTCAGTAGAGAAACCCCAAAAAACTCTGCAAAACTTGAAACAGTATATTGATTACAATTGTTAAAAAATATGCAAATATAAAGATAGTAAAAAAAAAGGAACAGATGCATTGAAGAATAGTTAGAATACTTATTAACTTATTCTCTGCATCGAGAAGTACGAATAAAATTCTAAGGGGTAGAGATGAGATATAAATTAGTAAAGAGCGAAAGGAAGGGAAGGGAGAATAGAATAAAAAAGAAAAATAGCCAACGGACACCTTCCAGGTAGAAAATGCAAGACCTTATCTGATTCCAAAATATAAGCCAGGCATATCCAAGCCATAGCCCAGGGCTGCATGCAGCATGGCAATGCCCATCCTGTCCCACGCCATCGTGGTGGATCTTCCCTATCAAGAGGGCCAGCCTGACCTCAAATGCACACTCATCACTCAATGACAACCAAATATCAGTATGTGATTGGCACTGTCTGAACTGAAACCAATGTGCAGGGAGGGTACAGTCCAGTGCCAGCTCAAGTTATGGTAAATTATTTTATGCATTTTGATACACTGGGTAAATACAGACATATGAAAAGTGAAAAATATATGGCTGTGTATTCTATTTTGGTACGGGAATTTGAGGACAAGTTTCAAGATTGCAAAAGAAAAAAATATATATATATTTTTTGTATATTTTCAACCCATCAGACAGGCAACATAAATACAGTACCTTTGAATTTTCAAATGGAATTTATAGAGTTGCAATCAGATATTCAAGTCAAAAATTTGATTGTATAGTTTTACTAGACTTTTATAAGATTTCTCTTAACCAGACAAAAAAATCCCTTACTTCACAATCACACCTTACTCATGTCACTTTTTGGCAGTATACAACAAACGACTGTTTCCAAGGATGTAGAAGAGAAAGAGTAAAATTTCATCAAAAATCTCTGATGAACACCTTGGGAAGTCATAAAGAATTGCAGCCATCAAACCAGACATTGATCATTAGTTTCACAAAAACTAGGTCAAATATCCAACTAGTATACTGGTTTTGGTTTTGCTTGTTCTTTATATTTTAATAAAAATATGTTTAAAAGATATGTTTTGTTGCTTACATACATGAACTATACTATATACAAAGGCTGCTTTGATAGTAATGACTACTGTTTTATGATGTTGGCCCAGAATATCAGAGGTGGACACTGGTGGCATGGCAGTAAAGTTTGAACCTTTCCATCAGAATTCCACTACATGTTCTTGCCATGTGACAGATGGTAGCAGAGGGGTAGTCTGACAAAATGCATCAAACATGGAAGAGCATACGAAGCAAAGGTGTTTCACTGAATTTCTCCATGAGGAAAAAGTAGCACCCAATCACATTCACTGATACCTGCTGAAGATTGATGGAAACCAAATAGTAGATATAAGCACAGTGAGGCACTGCGTGGTGTGTTTCAATAGTGGTGACAAGAACAGTAGGTATCTCCACAGGTGCAGCTTTTTATACACATAGCATGTAGCTCTTCTTTATCATTGTCAAAAAATGCACAGATGCTGATGAAGACTATGCTGAAAAAGACTATTTTGTAGCTAAGAATTTGCTCTGTCCAATGGTGCTAGTGTTCTCTTTGTATCTATTTGTGGTTTTCATGGAAAAAAAGAGGAGGCATTACTTTCAGAGAGGCTAAGGTATTTTATATGCTGCCCAAGACAATTCTTTGTGACACAGTGAGGCCCAGGTGAGGCCCAGGCAATCCAGAAGGTTGTACACTCATGCTATAAGCTATCTACTACCGTACAACTACTGTATGTGGTTTCATTTTTACTTCCCCAGTGCACAGTGGAAATTAGTTTTGATTATAAGCTGCTTTAGTCAACTAAATAATACCACAATTCATTAGCACATTTCTAATTTTGGTAGTGGCGAATTGGCTATGTAATTTTTTGTTTGTTTGTTTGTTTTGTTATTTATTTTTTTCTTTTGGACAGTTTTTTTTTTTTTAATTTATCAAGTTGCAAAAAATAAGAAAGGTAAAAATTTAGTATTTGCTATTTATAATTGTTTTGTTGGAGCTGAAAATTGTTCTACTGTATAAGACAAATATAAATATATAAAGTAAAAAAAAAACATTTGGTCAACAGGAATGATAAATAATGTGATGAAGAATCTGAGAATTAGAACACCAGCAATCTGCAATTTGTCTTACACAGTTCTGTTTTTCTTATGATGGAGGAAATACAACAATTCTATTTCCATTAACAGGAAATCAGTCAAAACAAAGCAACAACAACACACCTCTCCTAGCATTTGCTGCCACAAACTAAAGGCAGTCTTGACAGTAATGTTTTTTAGAAAAAGATGTACTCTGGATAGGCAGTACTGCCACCAAATCCCCCATGCAGATAAAAGACCAAGGACTTCAAATACTTTTTAGAACTCTGATCATAAGCAAGAACAAGAACAAGTCTTTCTTGACCAGTAATTAGCATATATCTCCATGTAAACAACATATTTAACATAGTAAGCCTCAAAAAATCTGCAGTCAGTGTGTAAGGTATCTATGATGGAGTAACATAATGAGATCAGAAAGATGATACAAAATTTATGGTGCTGATAAAAAGAAAAAGATCTAAGAGAAACATTTCCTGGGTACTATGTGCAGTAGGATAGGAAGAGATGTGGACACTGATAGGAAAGTTTGATGGATTAGTGAATCTGAAGGAAAGAATGATGAAGTGAAGAGCAGATTTTTTTTTTTAATGGAAAATATTTTGTTCCAAGGCTTTGTTATAGACCTTAAAATATGAACACTTTTCAGGATTGACCATATTAGTCCATTAATCAGTGAATATCTCCATCAAAATATTTTCCATCATGCTTTGTAAAAAAATAATACCATTGGATTCTGGTAGTCAATAGAGAAATGCAGATACAAAGTATATTTTTCTTGCCACTGAAAATGTTATTAGTTCCTAATTTAAACAACACCTCTGATCTATCCATCTCACAACCTCAGCAGTGTGCTTTCTTGAACCATTATCTAGATGGGCAAGCGTAAAGAACTGGCTGTGAAGGGCTCATCTAGCAGCTTTGTCTACTGTACGATATGGAATGATATCTTGAGGAAGAGAAAGTGAAAATATAGCTACACTGCTTCTCTACAGCCCAGGAATTTAACATGCTGGAGAGATCTTGGGCAATCAGATCTTACAACTGGTCATATCTACAGATTTTCTGTATCAGAGATTTGTAGTAAAGAAGGAGTTAGCTTCCTGTATGAACTTATAATTGTCTATTAGTCCATGTGTTAAATTTTTCACATCCTACTATTTATTTAAAATTAATTTCTGAAGCATGTGTAAACCTAGAACATAGGAAATAAAAATTAATAGGTATGGGGAGTTGGGGGAGCAAATAGGGGGGAGAGTGTCTTTTTTTTTTTTTTTTTCTTTTTTTTTCTTTTTTTAATTTAAAAGGCATTTGAAAAAGAAAGGAAAACCACCATCTGCATAACTTTTGCCAAGATTCAAGATTTATAAAAAGATGTAAATGAGGAAAAGATAAAAGCATTTATTCTTATGAGAAAAGGCAGGACTCAAAGAGATGTAATAAAAATCTATACAGACAATTTAAAAAACAACAACAGCAACAAAAACCAACATTGTTCATAGAAATAAAGCAAATTATTTGTAGAATCAAAAGAAAGAAATATAAGTGATAATAGCAAGTTGAAGCTAAGGTATAAAATAATCTCAAATCCACATTTAGAAAGTGATTTATAAAATACAAGCTTCACATGTGACCAGAAAGCTGATTATGATGGTGATATACCTGTTTGACATATGAAAGGAGCTTGGGACAATGGCTTGAATACAGCAGAAATTAAGACTTAAGAGTCCCAGAAAGAGAATCATAGTTTCAGCTTTATTTCTAGTTTGTGGAAAACTCTTGATGACTGAGAATTAGGGGGGGAAAAAAAAAATCAAATCAAAATTCGTAAGAGCTTAGTTCCAATAAATTTCACTTGGTCTTGTACTATTTTGTTCCTCAGTTCTTCATATCATTTATATGATTTCATTGGTACTCTAGGGTTTGAAGAAATACACTTTATTATATAAATTTTGCAGTTTAGGTTAAGTTCCTCATAAGAAACAAAAAATAATTGTGGATTTTTTTTTTTTTTTTTCCCCAGGAAAAAGACTGTAACAACAAAACCAACAACATCAACAATATCAACAAAAAATAAGCTTTGTCTAAGTCATGAATTTTGAATTCTTACTGCATTTGGAGATTTTTCTATAATTAAATGGCTACATAATCTTAGTTAAAAAAAATCATTATAATGAACACCACACATCCTTAGAAAAGATGATAAGACAGTAACCTTGGGTTCTTTGTAACTTATTTGACTCACAGTGACTCGCAGGTTTGCCTTTCGTAAGGTACTAATAGATCTCAGGGTTTGAATGGCCTGAAATTAAATCATTTGCAAAATGCAAAGAATAATGATCTTGCTTTTGCCTCTTTTTTATTTAATAATTGGATGTTTCAGTTTAAATTATATTTTCTAATAAGATGAAAAGTAAAATGTAAACCTTTTTAAGGAGGCATTTATTTCCTCTAATTTTAAACTTGGTTCTGTATAGAAGCTGATAAGAAAGTGTTTTCCTTTTCTTGGACATTTTTTTTTGGAGAATCTTCTCAGTTTGTTCTCTCTCTGCATCCCTCTCTCTCTCTCTCTCTTATATGCATATATATATATATATTACATTAATGTTTGTAGTAGTATCATTTTTTTTAATGTGAATGAACTCAAAGCAGATTGCTGAACAAACATTAAACTAAGACAATACCTCAAGTAATTTATTTATAATGTCTTAAATGTTTCTTTCTCTGCTAGTATGTTCATTTCACAGCTACATGCCATCAGTTTTATGGTGATCATCAGTCTTAGGAAAAAAAAAATGCCCAGGTGAACTGACCAGTTCCATTTGGAAAAATTAGTATTTGATGTTTTGCCCACTGTAATAATAATCCAAAAACAAGCAGGATGGACTGGTATACAGCTCAAGCAAAATAAATAAAATCCAAAATTTTTACAGGAGATGACAGAGCCTTTTGGTATAAATAAATAAATAAATAAATAAATAAATAAATAAATTGTATAGCATCTTCATCTACCTGTATTTTTTGAGTACATTACCCAAGTATTTTTTCATCATCACCTTCTGATAGTTATGTATTTCAGACCAATGCAGAGGGTTCACCACACTTTCTCACTGTTGTAGTTAGCATGCTAACTCAACTTAGAAACTCAATAACAATATAAAAACTGTTTTGACTGTATGCTAGACAGACATTAGAACATGACAAAACTCAATTTTTAAAATATTTTGTGCACTTCAAAACCCAGGATAACTCCACCTATCTAGAAATATATTACAATTCCAGCCCTCAGATTTTTTTCTATAATTTCTATAAGGTGAAAGTAAAAAAATGCATGATTCCAGTAGTATTATCCAAAGAAAACTGACATCTTTAACATGCCACTATGTTAGCTGCTGGCATGTCTCTTCTGTCAACACTCAAGAAAAAAAAAAAAAATGAGAGAGAAAAAGAACTGACAAATTCACAAACAACAACAACAACAAACTTATTTGCCCTTTGTTTTATGTTTTTTTTTTTTTTTTTTCATTGCTGTTGTTCATTTGTTCATTTGTTTTTAAATTTCTGTAGTCTCTGGCTACTTATGTTTAAAGGCTTTTGGTGTTCTTCCTTCCACTGAATTTATTTGTAATTGTCACCCAGAAGGATCTAAAGTCCCCGATAGCCTACTATCTTCTATTATCCACACAATCCTTCATACAGTTTACAAAACCAAACCAAACAAAAAATCCCTGAACAAGTTACCAAACAGCAGCTAAACATCACTACTTTACTACTGCAAAAAATATTAGCTGTAGAGGCTTCTTTAAGGAAACAATGAATGCTCCTTTCAAAGATAATCCCAACTTGCAGTGTACTAACTACACTATTTTCTAGTCTTTATTCAGTTAAGTAATTCTAAAACTGGATAAACAGAAATTCTAGATTATATTGGTTTTAGGCAACGAGCCTAACGCAGTAAATACAGCACTGATAGCATGCTGGTATCACTATGTTTTCGTAACTGAATTTAAAGATCCACGAAACTAAAAGCATTGAGTTGTTAACATGATGACTGTAGATTTATATTTCACTAACAGCGCTTCTATATATGCTAAATCAATTACTTACAACGTAATGAAATATCAATTTAACATTTTAAATCTAGATAGTTATGTACAAGAGATGCAATGTACAATAAAACCAATATTACACCTACTTCCCTATAGTCCTTAAAGTAAGTGATAGAAAATGCCGTTGTCTGGCAATAGAAAAATTTACTACTGACCTAGGAAATGGAAATGGAAAGTGATTTTTTTATTCTACATGGAAATGTGTGCTACTAATAGTTGCAGACTTGATGAGCAGAATAACAGTCACTTCCTTTTACAAAATATGTCAACAAAAATCTACACAGTATTGATAGATAAGTTATTACATTTGTTTGTTCTGAATTTATGTATGTATGTATGTATGTACGTATGTATGTATGTATGTATTTATTGCTAACAATGAATACAAAATATTAATAAATTCTATGGTTTTGCTGACAGTATTCCCAGATTATGAACATATGATCACAATGAATCTAAGTCAGAAATATGCACTGGGGATAAAATAAGATATTCATACTAAGAATTACATACCACAAAAATAAACAGAAATTTTATCTGCTTTCTCAAATATGTTCTTTCCCCTGTATAATTAATTATTATATACTTTCTTAGAGGTAAATGATTGATCCTATACTAGACTATATTTGGCCAGTAAGATCATACCTAAAAAACTTAAATTCACAAAACCTAAGTATTCTAATGGTGTTTAGATGTTAATTTCAAGTTAATTACTGCGCAGAACTTAACTATTTGAGAAAAGTAGAAGGCGGAATTGATCAAGAATTATTATTAATGTTTAGGTATGGACTCAAAGTGTAGCATGCTACTACAGCTCTTACAGAATTGATTATACACCTATTCAATCTTAGGTCACAGGGAACAGGAAGTAGCAAAATAAAACAGAAAGCAGAAAATTTGCCTGAAATATCAAAATAATACTGATCAAATCAGATTCCTAATAGAAATAGGATTTTGGCAATCTATATGATCTTTGGAGCTCCCCATTTGTTGCAATTCAGAAGAATTTCAACTTTTAAGTGTGTGTTTACACCCCTCCTATCACTCTTCTTCCAGGAATCCAATTATCAAAGTCCACAGAAGAAATGAAGTACAAGAGGACATAATGCCTATCATAAATTCCAGATCTAAAACTTTGGTTATAGTCTGAGAGATTACAGGGGCAAGATTCAGTAGTGCATTAAAGAATACTGTTGCAGATTATTTTAAAGAAGGCCTTTGTATTCTTAGGATAAAAGAAATGACTGAGAAAAGAAACAGTAACAATCAGACATTTATCAAAAAGTAATAATTTTTTGTCTTCAGATAATACCAGTAACTCTTTGCCAAAACACTGCTCAATCATTCCAGCCGAAGTTTCCAATTTGACTGATCTTTTTAACACAGAAGGTTTACTGCATAGTTTGTATGTATTTGAAACAAGATACCATTTGTCACGGAGTTAACTAGATCAATCTACGCCTGTGACAGGGGGCAGTAAGCCCCTGGGCCCCTGCCCTCCCCGCAGGAAAGCACCCTCCAGCACCCACTGCAAGACAGTAAGAGACTGCGCCACCAGAAGGGCCTGACCTCATCACTTCTGTAATGTATAGGGGCAGGTACCTGGAATTGGAGCATTAACGCTTTAACTCCCAGTGTGCTACATGATCTTATGATGTGGAATATTGGAAACCAAAAAACACAAAACAGTGACATTCCACCCCTTATTCTACATCACTACATCATGCTTACTATATATGCATATATACGAACAAACAATGATTAAAATGCATTACACACACGTCTATATACATATATATACATAGTATTACTGACTGCACTCCCCCAGCATCAAATTTCCTTGTAGTACACATTGAACATCCCTGTTTTTCTGCATCACCCACCAAGTGGACCCAGGTCCCTGGGCAAAAACAGTACCATGGAGAGGTTTGCCCTTTCCAGAAGCTGGAAGGACCCAAACTGCTTTTCCCAACATGCTCTTTACATGTTCTATAAGGACTTTATCTCCCTCTATAGTATGGAGGCAGCTGGATTGGGTAGGACCATCAGAATTGATAGATCCTCTGGTATTGACCAACCAGGTGGCTTCTGCCAAATGTTTCAGCCAGTGCTTGAATGTTGCACCACCCAATGCTTTCAGCATAGTTTTTAACAACCCATTGTATCGTTCAGTTTTACCAGAGGCTAGTGAATGGTAGGGAATATGATAAATCCACTCAATGTCACGATCTTTGGCCAAAGTATTTACAAGAGAATTTTTGAAATGAGTCCCATTTTCTGACTCAATTCTTTCTGGGGTGCCATGTCGCCACAGGACTTGTTTCTCAAGACCTAGTATGATGTTTCAGGTGGTAGCATGGGGTACTGCATATGTTTCAAGACACCCAGTAGTTATCTCCACCATAGTAAGCACATAACCTGGGACCTGGGTGTCCTGGTGGACGACAGGTTGGCCATGAGCCAGCAGTGTGCTTTTGTGACCAAAAAGGCCAATGGCATTCTGGGGTGCATTAAAAAGAGCGTGGCCAGCAGGTCGAGGGAGGTGATCCTCCCCCTCTACTCTGCCCTGGTAAGGCCTCATCAGGAGTACTGTGTCCAGTTCTGGGCTCCCCAGTACAAAAAAGACAGGGATCTCTTGGAAAGAGTCCAGCAGAGAGCCACAAAGATGGTGAAGGGCCTGAAACATCTCCCCTGTGAAGAAAGGCTAAGAGAACTGGGTCTGTTCAGCCTTGAGAAGAGAAGACTGAGAGGGGACCTGATCCAGGTCTATAAATATCTAAGGTGTGGGGGGCAAAGTGGCGAGGCCAGACTCTTTTCAGCAGTGTGCGGAGACAGGACAAGGGGAAATGGCCAGAAGCTGGAGCACAGGAAGTTCCGCACCAATGTGCGCAAGAACTTCTTTACAGTGAGGGTGGCGGAGCACTGGAACTGGCTGCCCAGGGAGGTTGTGGAGTCTCCTTCTCTGGAGATATTCAAGACTCGCCTGGACGCCTACCTGTGCGACCTGGTGTAGGGAGCCTGCTTTGGCAGGGGGGTTGGGCTTGATGATCTCTGGAGGTCCCTTCCAACCCCTACAATTCTGTGATTCTGTGATTCTGTAACACCACTGCGGGATTGTGGCAAGGTGATATAATCAACCTGCCATGCCTCCCCGTATTTATATTTTTGCCATCGCCCTTCCTCCCAGAGTGGTTTCATCCTCTTGGCTTGTTTGATTATGGCACATGTTTCACAGCCATGAATAACCTGTGCAATAGCATCCATAGTTAAGTCCACCCCTCGGTCTCTAGCCCACTTATATGTTGCATCTCTTCCTTGATGGCCTGAGGTCTTCTAGGTCCACCGAGCTAGAAATAATTCACCCTTGTTCTGCCAGTCCAGGTCTATCTGAGCCACCTCAATTTTGGCAGCTCAGTTTACCTGATGGTTATTTTGCTGTTCTTCAGTAGCTCGAATCCTGGGCACATGAATATTTACATGGTGCACACTCACAACCATATCCTTTATTCAGGTAGCAATGTCTTTCCACAGTTCAGCAGCCCAAATAGGTTTACCCCTTCTTTGCCAGTTATTTTGCTCCCATTGCTGTAACCACCCCCATAGAGCATTTGCCACCATCCATGAGTCAGTGTAAAGATAAAGCGTTGGCCACCTCTCTCGTTCAGCAACATCTAAGGCCAGTTGGACAGCCTTTACCTCTGCAATTTGGCTTGATTCTCCTTTCCCTTCAGTGGCCTCTGCAACTTGTCGTATGGGGCTCCACACAGCAGATTTCCATCTGCGATGCTTTCCCACAATACGACACGATCCATCAATGAACAGGGACAATTTCTTTTCATTTTCTGGTAATTCATTGTATGGTGGGGCCTCTTTAGCTCGTGATACTTCTTCTGCTGGTGATGTTCCAAACTTTTTACCTTCAGGCCAGTCCATGATCACCTCTAGGATTCCTGGATGGCTGAGATTCCCCATCCGTGCTCATTGCGTAATCAACGGAACCCACTTACTCCAAGTGGCATCAGTTGCATGATGGGTGGGGGGAACCTTTCCTTTAAACATCCAGTTCAGCACTGGCAGTCAAGGTGCCAGAAGGAGCTGTGTTTCAGTATTGACTACTTCAGAAGCAGCCCGAATCCCCTCATACGTGGCTAAGATCTCCTTTTCAGTTGGAGTGTAGCCCTCTTCCGACCCCCTGATGCTCAACTCCAGAATCCCAGGGGTTGGCCTTGGGTCTCTGCTGAGGCTCTTTGCCACAAACTCCAAGTGGGACCTTTCTCTCCAGCAGCAATGTAGAGGATGTTCTTTACATCCTGTCCCATCCATACTGGCCCTATGGCCACGGCACAGGTTATCTCCTTTTTAATCTGTTCAAAAGCCTGCTGCTGATCTGGGCCCCGTGTAAAGTCATTCTTCCAAGTCACCTGATAAAGGGGGCTTATAATGAGGCTATAGTTTGGAACCTGCATACTCCAAAAACCCACTACACCCAGAAAAGACTGTGTCTCTCTCTTGCTAGTGGGTGGAGACATAGCAGTGATTTTGTTGATCACATCTGCTGGAATGTGATGATGCCCATCTTGCCACTTTATACCTAGGAACTACATCTCCTGAGCAGCTCCTTTCACTTTGCTTTGCTTAGTAGCAAAGCCACCACACAGAAGAATTTGGATTATTCACTCTCCTTTTGTGAACACTTCTGCTGTATTGCCCCACACAACGATATCATCAATGTACTGCAAGTGCTCAGGAGCACTGCCTTGTTCCAGTACAGTTTGGATCAACCCATGGCAAATGGTTGGACTGTGTTTCCACCCCTGGGGCAAACGGTTCCAAGTATACTGAACGCCCCTCCATGTGCAAGCAAGCTGTGGCTTACATTCTTTGGCCAAAGGAATGAAAAATAGGCTTTAGCAATGTCAATGGTGGCATACCATTTGGCTGCTTTTGACTCCAGTTCATACTGGAGTTCTAACATGTCTGGCACAGCAGCACTCAGTGGGGGTGTGACTTCATTCAGGTCACGGTAGTCCGCCATCAGCCTCCATTCTCCTTTAGCTTTACTCACTGGCCATATGGGGCTGTTAAAAGGTGAGTGAGACTTGCTGATCACTCCCTGACTTGAATGGAGTGATCAACGAATGGGGACCAAGGAATCACTTTTAGTGTGGTACTGCCGTCTGTGCACTGTGTTTTTGTAGCAGTCTGTACTTGCTGCTCTTTCACTAGTAGCAACCCCACAACATGGGGATGGATCTTCTGACAGGCCAGGCAAAACAGACAGCTGCTTAATGCTGTCTGTGTCTATAGCAGCTATTCCAAAGGCCCATCTATATCCCTTAGAATCCTTGAAATGCCCCCTTCTGAAGTAATCAATACCTAGTATACGTGGAGTTCCTGGGCCATTTACAATAGGAAGTTTGCCAGCCTTTACCAGTGAGGTTTATTTCAGCCTCCAACAGTCAGTTATTGAGAGCCCCCAGTCACTCCAGAAATACGGATTGATTCTGTCCCTTCATGAATTGAGGGCATCAGAGTGCACTGTGCACCGATATCTACCAATGCCTTATATTTCAGTGGTTCTGATGTGCCAGGCCACTGAATCCACACAGTCCATAAACTCTATTATCCCCTCTCCCCCCCATGACTGACAGCAGGGCCCCTCTATTCATTACCTATGGTAACTGGAGCAACTGCACTGATTATTGATCTGTTTTGTAATTCTCTCACCCGTGCTCATAGTACAGGAGGAGCTTGGTCATGCCACTTCCTCTTCTTCTCCATGGTGATGTAGATGTCAATTCATGATGTAGTATTCCTTCCTGGAGCTGGAAAGCATTTGCCTTTAACAGTTGAGATTTTTTGATGGTGCATGTAAGAAGGAGGGTTCATCATCTTTAATTAGTTGGATTCGCATTAGTTTGATCAGCTCCTTTATTAGACTTCTTTTGATTATTCTGATTTTCATCAAGCGTTTCTGATGCTACTACAACTTTGTCACAATTAATCAATAGAGACACTTGCTCTTGCATTTCATTCAGTTGGTCCATTGCTTGTGAGATGGTGGAAATGGAAGAGTGAATTGGGAGTAGCTGCTGATCATAGTCTTGGAGAGTAAGAATCAATTCAAAAACTAAGGGTCTTCTCTGTTGGTTCTTGTATCTGTCAAATGTTGCTGCTAGTGTACTGGCCTATCTTTCTGGTGCTGTTGTTGTGAGTTTCTGCTATATATCAGGCATTGTCCTCACTCTCTCAGGGTCGTGGTCTTGGAGTGGAAATACTGGATACCCTTTTCAACTGTATCCCACCTTTTCATCACAGGCTTCAAGCTGTCTTTGAAGGTGTACCTTTCCTTCACAGCTATTAACACTCGTTCCCAGAGAGTGGCAGTCCCATCCAGACATTGACTAATTCCTCTGTCAATAGCTGGATCTCTGGCTATTGCTCCTAGTTGGCGAGCTTCATTACCATCTAGAGACAAGCTACTGGCCCCGCCGTCCCAACAGCAAACTAACCAGGAAACAAGAGTTTCATTTGGGCGCCTTGTAAACTCCTTTCTTGAGCCTTGGATTTCAGTCATCTTCAGAGGCCGACGTGTAGTAATAGAGACTTCCTCTTCATTACCCTCTTCTGTCTCTTAGTTTTTTCTTTTGCCTTCCCTGATGATGGTGGTTCCGAGGAGGGCTCCTTGCCTGGATCTTCCTCTACCTCCTCCTCCGCTTCTTCTTTTTTCTGTTTTAGATGCGAGGACACTCATTTCCATTTCTTGCCTTCCACAGAGTCAACTGACATTGTTACTGGTGTCTCCTGTGATTGATCACATTTGACTTGGAGATTCTCCCCTTTGGCTTGAACCTCAGCTCAAAAACTCTCTCTCTCCAGAATAGTATTATATAGGGCACGGTAAGAACAAGCCAAACCCCAAATAAGTTGTACTTCCTTAGATTTATGTAAGCTGCTCCGTCCCTGACTCAAATACTGGCTTAGTGTCTCAGAATCCCACAGGTGTTCAAGAGTGAAATCCCATGATATTGTGGGTCCCCATGCTTCTAAGATTTTCCTAAACCTCTCCATATTCCCTGCCAGTCAGCATTTTCTGGTTTTGGATGAAAATCCTTACACATACCCCGCCTGTATTGGAATACATTCAGGGAGATTGATAACATGCACAGGGGTATGCCCACAAACAAGAGCATTAACTCAGTTTTTGAAAAACATGTGACAAACTGAGAAGAAAGCCTGGAAACTGATCTGAACATCGTGTTGTTTGTAAAATTAGTTATTCCATTTGGGATGTAGTTGTTTGTAAAATTAGCTATTCCATCTGGGATGTAAGTGTCAAAATTCAAATCATACTACATTGCAAAAATAAAAAATAAAAGAAATGAAAAAGCACTGCCCAGACTAAGCAGTGCTAAAAGTTCACAAATATCTCAGAATATTGGCAGTACTCCTGTGCTTTCAAGGTGAAATTTCTCAGCACAGAAACTTGAACTGCTGTTAAAGTTCCCTAACGAAGCTCTCTGAGAGCAGAGAGAAAGATTCATTCTAAAAGCTAAAAAGCAGCTTATGCCTGCATCTTCTACCAAAAAACTGTCATGGAGTTAACTGGATCAATTTATGCCCATGATAGTGGGGCAGTTGGCCCCTGGGCTCCTCCCAACCCCACAGGTTTTTTTTTCCCCCACAAATCAGCTGCCATAATACAAGCAAGAATAATTTACATTTTATTTGTTGCAGTGTAGTCTCTTTTGCCTCACAGTATCAACCCTCAGCCTGGTTGTTATGCCCAAAGATTTGCTCAAGCAAATGAGGAGATGCCAAATACTTTGCTCAGGACTGATAACACTGCCTTGATGACAGAGATAATAACTACCAATGAATACTTCATGAATAGCAAACAGCCCAAGAACCCCTTGATTACTAATCCTCATAATAATACCACACATGACCCCCCAGTTCCTTCTAAATACCATGAAGCTTGAGTGACTTGAAGTATACTGTGTGGAACAAGAGTTGTATGTGACTTACTGAGATGTCCATCTCTTATGAGAAAGTACAGTGTTGAAAAAGCTCCAGAGAGCAATGAGTTGAGCATACGAAGAGTCTGTTCCATGATTTTTCTCCAAGCAATACAGCCTAAAACCTTAGGTTGCTAGTGGTACCAGAGGATCTTGATACGCTAACTCCAAGAGATATAGCATGGAAGATGGAGTGGAGTGCAAATACTGCAGATACATTGTATATTCTGGAACTGATAAACTGCATAGCTGTCACAATCAGCAGTTTTTCACTTTCTGTCACACCAATTGCAATAAATATATGTATGTGTGTGTGCGTGACCAGAGTTACTCAAACAGACTGGAAATAAGAAAATGCTATAAAAATAGCTTAGGAGGGGAGAAATTTGAAGCACAATACTACTTACAGAAAAGTCAAGAGAACATTGCTGACTCAGCATTGCTGAATCAGCTGACACGCTGATCTGAAAGCCCCCAAATGGACACTAGTTGGGTAAGATTCAAATACTGAGTTATGCCAAATATTTTCCTGGAAAACTTAGAAGCCTCTGTGGAGTTGTTCCATAATTTAAAATGTTTGTCATCAGCTGCATTATTCGCCTTTTTGGTACTTGCACAATGCTCTGGAGACAGTGTATTTATCACTGACAATCCAAAAGCACTACTCACTAGCCCATCCAAAAGTGTGATCTGAGTGTGATCAAGTTCCTTAAGGATGGCCATGTTTGCTCATTCAAACACAACTAGATCAAAGAAGCATGATGTTATTGGTCCATCCATAACTTTGATGGCTTAGTGTATTGAACATGACTGCACTAAAAGCACTGAACTGGGCACCACTCAAAATCTAAGCCCAGCCACCCCAAAATCCTCTGATATCTGAAGACAAGCTGAAGCACAGGGGAGTTCATTTTCTGTCAAATTTCTTGACCCGTTAACACAATAATGGCATTAGTTATTTCTTGAATGTTTATTAAAGATTATAAGATAATGAAAGGTTCTGACTGAAGAATGATCCTGAGTTGGAACAGTGGTCTGCTACATGACTAGAAGCATGGGCTGCATGACAATTCTAAAGAAAGCAGTATTTGCAGCTAGAGCTGCTTATCTTGTTTTGATAGGGAATTGACCTTGCCAGTTATCTTGTTTTGCAGACTGTTGAGCTTGCATGCAGGCAGGTGTTCCACCTGGGCTCTGCATCATGTGCTGGCCATGCAGATGCATTGTACAAGTAGAAGAAATCCTGCAGACCCTAGAGAGATTAAAAGCAGGAGGTGGGCTGTAGTAGATTGGTGGGGAAGTGTGCACAGTGAAGCAGGGGAAGCCCTGCTGATTCTACCTATTGAATCCAGTGCCAGCATGCTCATTTTATCCTGCATAGCATTTAATCCATCTTTCAAGGGTTAGTAGGTAATATTGCTTAGGCAGTTTCCACTTGCCGCTTCTCTGAGATATACTGTCTCTCAGATTCAAACATACCCTGATCAAGTCATATCCTTTTAGAACTTAGAATCTGTTTAGAACAATGAACAGGTTTGGTGGGGGAATAGTGAGCCTTCCCATTTTAAAGTATGGTATGGCATAGCTATGTGAGAGGGACAGGATGTTAGCAGAGGTTCTCAACCTGCTGCCCTGAGAAGTACTGGCAACATTAACAGCACATACAAAAACCTTTTAAGATGAGGCAGTGACTGCTGGTGCAATACGAGAAAGCAACAAGGAAACTCAAGTGAAATACTTAAAAGGAATTAAGTAGTTATCCTCTAAAAACCTGACAAGACCAGCTGCCCAGATGAAGTGCCTCTATACCAATGCATGCAGCTTGGGAAACAAACAGGAAAAGCTGGAAGCCACTGTGCTACTAGAAAACCATGATACTACTTCTGTCAGCAAAACCTGGTGGGATAATTCCCATGAATATAGTATGGCTATCAGTGGCTGCAAGCTGTTCAGAAGGAATAGGTGAGGAAGGAGGGAAGGGAAGTGTTGCTATTTACATCAGGGAAGGAATAGAATGTAAAAAGCTGTCCCTAAAGAATAGTCATGAGCAAGTTAAAAGCCTGTGGGTGACAGAGACAGTGGCAGCAAAGGAAGCCTTGTGATCAGTATCTACTACAGACCACATGATCAAGCAGAACCTGTTAATGAAGCCTTCTATCTCCAGCTACAGGAGGTATCATGATTGCAAACACTGGTCCTGCGGGGGTACTTCAACCACCCAGACATCTGCTAGAAAAGTAGCATGGCAAGCTGTAGGCAACCCAAGATGTTCCTGCAATGCACTGAGGTTAACATCCTAAATGAAGTAATAGACAGCCCAACCAGGGAGAACGCAGTACTGGAACTGTTGCTCACCAGTGCAAATTACCTGATTTGTGACATTAGGATTGGAGGTTGCCTGGGCTGTAGTGACCATACTGTGATTGAATTCACTCTCCTGAGGGATATGAGACAGGCAAAAGTAAAATTAGTATGCCAAATTTTAGGAAAGCTAACTTTCAGCTCTTCAGGGGGTTAGTCAACAAAAAAGTCTGGGAAACTGTTCTCAGAGGCACGGGTGCAGAGCAGAGCTCATAGATCTATTATAGAGCTAGATCTACTATTTGAGGCCCTGGAGCTTCAGAGGCTCAGAGAAGGGCAATGAAGTTGATGAGGGCTCTGGAGCACAAGCTTTATGAGGAGCACCTGAAGGAGTTGGGATTGTTCAGTCTGGAGAAGAGAAGGCTCAGGAATGACCTTATTGCTCTCTACAACTACCTGAAGGGAGGTTATGGTGAGGTGGGGATCAGCCTCTTCTCTCATGTAAATAGCAATAGGACAAGAGGGAATAACCACAAGTTGTGCCAGGGGAGATTCAGGTTGGACATTAGGAAATAGTTCTTCTCCAAGAGTGGTCAGGCACTGGAATGGCTGCCCAGGGTGGTGGTGAAGTCACCATTCATGGAGGTGTTCAAGAAACATTTAGATGTTGTACTGAGGGAGATGGTTTAGTGGGAAATACAGGTGAAAGGTGGATGGTTGAACTGGATAATCTTAGAATTCTTTTCCAACCTTGGTGATACTATGATTCTATGATCTTTAAGGAAGAGTTCTCTTTCCTCAGGTGTAGGAAGTCAGGAAAAGAAGGCAAGAGACTGGCATGGCTGAACCAGGACCCCTGGTCAAACTAAAGATCTCAAGATCCCTAAAATCCAAATCCTTTACAGAGGAAGTTGGGAATATGTGCAGCCATATAATTCACTATTTATAAAATTTTATTACATATCATCAAAATTGTAAATGTTAGAAGTAAATTACTTTCATATCAACTCAGAAGATTGAGAAAATGCTGGCATATATATATGTGTATGTGTACAAAACTTTCCATTTTCTTGTCAGCTAAGTGAAATAGAAAATAAACCTTAAAATATAAGCCTACTAATATACACAGACAAAAACTTCTTTTTTCATTAAAAATGTCAGAAGATTTACTTTTAAAAGTAAGTATTATTACAAACTACGGAAACAGTTAATCTACGAGAAGAAACCTAGTAACTGTAATGCAATTAGTTTTTCAGAAATATCTTTAGTGATTAAAGGGTTTTAAATGCTAAATGAAATCTATATGAAAGATAAACTTACTGATATAAGATAGCAAGTAAGGCACACACTTAAGTCATCAGCGAACTGTCAGTGAGAATGCTAAGATCAATCTACATTGCAAAATTGCTGTAACTTCTTTTAGATCAGTTCTTATCATGTAGAGAAGTGAAGATTAATCACATTCAGCAACCAAAGAGATGAGAGAGGTTAATCTCAGAAAGCAAACTGATAATAAATTATTTTGCAGACAGTAGGAAGAAAAAAAAATATATGGATACATGATACAGCTCAAGCTAACAAAGACATCAAACCACTGCTAACACTGACCAAAGAATTTATAACTAGATCACATACAAATGCTTAGGTAAGTCCTCTTTGCATCTCAGTTGCAAAAATCTTAAAGTGGGTGAAAAAAATTATAAAAGAAAGAGATATGGAATAATCATGAGGCAGAATAAATTTGGGATTAACAAAGACACTGCATCACTTCTATCTGGATTCATTCAAGGCCAGGCTGGATGTGTCTCTGGGCAGCCTAGTCTAGTGGTTGGTGGCCCTGCACATGGCAGAAGGGTTGCAACTAGATTTTTGAGGTTTTTTTCAACCCAGGCCATTCTATGATTCTATGATTCCATGATAAGTATAATTAAAATTACATGCCACATCTGAAGAATTTTTTTAACAAGTCCCAGAGATGACTGGAGCTTCAGAATCAAAAATTAAAATAAGCCAAAAGGTGACAAAGGAAATTCAAAATCAAATTCTGTAAAGAAAAGAAAAAAAAAAAAAAAAAACAGCTGTAAAATTGTAGAGATAATATGTACTCAGGTGTAGAAAGAGTGAGTGCAAAATACAAATGTTTATATGCATTGAAGTATTCTGAAGTACTAATAGCATCACAGCTCTCTTAGAGAATCATAGAATCATAGAATCCTAGAATGGATTTGGTTGGAAAGGACCTCAAGGATCCTCAAGTTTAAATCCCCTTCATGATTGTCACTAGATCAAATAGTAGACCAAATTGCCCAGAGTCCTATCAGCCATGCTTTGAATACCCCTGGGGATGAGACATCCACAGCATTACTGTAAAACCTGTTCCAGCACCTCACCACTGTCTCAATGAAAAACTTCCCCCTGACATCTAATTTAAATCTTCCTTCCTTTAGTTTAAAATCATTCCCGACCTGTCCATCACTACGCACCCTTGTAAAAAGTTGATTGATCTCCTGCTTGTAATCTCCCTTTAAATACTGGAAGGCTGTAATGAGGTCACCTTGCAGCCATCTTTGCTCCAGAATGAACAAGCCCAACTCCTGTAGCCTGTCTTCACAGCAGATGTGTTTCTGTCCTCTGATAATCTTCATGGTTCTCCTCTGGACCCCTCCAAGAGCTCAAAATCTTTCCTGTTCTGGGGGCCCCAGACCTGGATGCATTACTCCAGATGGGGCCTCAGGTGAGCAGAGTAAAGGAGGGATAATCACATCTCTTACCCTGCTGGCCACTTCTCTTCTGATGCATCCCAACATACTGTTCATCTTCCAGACTGCAAGCACTGCTGGCTCATGTTAAACTTTTCATCTATCAGGAGCCCTAAGTCCTTCTCAGCAGGGCTACTTTCAAGGAGTTCTTCTCCCAGTCTGTAAACATACCTAGGATGTATATGTATGTATGTGCATGTGTAATAATGTCTATGTATACATATATATGTATATATGTATACTATATGTATATATAATATATGTTTTTCCAAAGCACAGTAGCAGTCAAGAGAAATTACTCCCTCTGGTAAGAAATCTTGCAATAGGGCAATGACTTAATCAAAAAGAAGAGAGAAACAGGTATACACAATAGGTATAAAATGTGGGATGTTCTTGCCTGAAATTAATTTGAGTACTTCTTCTAAGAAGAGTTAACATAAACACACAATGATCAGAGAAAAATCTGCAAAACAAAGAAAGATTTAAAACTTTCATTCAAAGACCACATTTATGCATTGGTTTAGAACGGAGGAAAATCTAGGAGCAGAATTCCTAAGTAAAGATGCATATAAAAGATCAATAGAGAATCCCTGAAATTGGTGGTTTATGTCCTTGAATTATTCATCACTGCCTGTAAGTCATATCTCCAATCTGCACTGCAGTCATTAAGGTAATAACACTTTTTATTAAATTTGCAAGAATGGAATGGTCTACTTTTTCTCTCCTATTGCAATGCCTGCAATAGCATTTAGCAGTTTAAGGAACTTTGTTTGCTGTTTTACTGACACAATGACCGTGTCACTGTTCACAGTAAAAATATGATATTTCAAAAATGCCTTCACTGAAGAGATCAAGAGTTCCACCTCTCAGATTTCTTTTATCAGTGCATCTGAAGATGGGTAAAAACAATATTGTCATAGCATATGTTCATTAAATTTGGAGGATTCTTTTTCTTTTCTCACTCTACACAGGCATATGGATTAGAAACTTTTATTTCTCCTTATGAAAACATAATCTGAGGCAGAAGTATAAAGTGAAGTAAAATCCAAAATGAAGTATAATTATGCAACAAGTAAGCCACTGAATAATTTAATTATATCATAGATGAGGTTTGACAATACAGTAACAGGAACATCTAGAATTAAAAGTCAAAATTCAAATGCATAAAGGGAAATACATTTTAACATAATATTTAATTGTAGCAAAAAACATTGAAGCCTGAAGTTTTGTAAAATTCAAAAAAATGAATCGGCTCTTTGTTTGGATAGAAGAATAGAAGAATGACAGGATGAAATCAAAGTACAAAGAAACTAATATTATCCCAATAATACAGTCTGTAGACACTGGGATTCAAAGAAAGATATAACCATAGTCAAAAGAAATAATTTAATGTTCTACTTCTGTTTTGGATATTGTCTATCTGTTATTAAGAATCTTCAACTCTCATTAAACTTAGCATTAATGGGATGTGATGGACATAGTCATACATATAAATTATTAACTACGAAGATAATAGGTGAAAAAATGCTATTGGTAAAAAATATCAAGATCAGAATCTAGACTTGGAATTGGGAACAAAAATTACGCTTACATGAAATGTTCTTTCTGCATATCTTTATGTCTTTTTTTTTTTTTTTCAATGAAAAAGCAAGTTTCATATGCAATCAATACAGTCAATATTTTAGGAAAGCAATTTTATCATACACAGAAGGAAAAAAGAAGATTTTGCAGTAATATCTGGTCTTCAGAATACATTCTTGAGTCATAAAACAGAGTAATGTTAAAGCTAGATTTTTTTTCAAGTTTGCTTTTCAGTGCTCATTATCTTGTCAAAAGCTAGAATTTTTCATGCATCTAATTGTTTCAAATTTTTCATTGTAGTTCTTAATATTCCACTACCTGGCTTGCTACACATCTCCAATAATTTTATGTCTTCTGGAGAAATCTAATTCTCATTATTGAAGTAACATACCCAAATGCTTTCTTCTTGATGATATTGTTTCCAGTTTCGTCCACTATCACTGAACATTAGAAGGTAGTTTGTTACCCAGTCAGAGCTCCCATAACCACCTTGAGTAGCAACAGCAGTTATCTCAGTTCTTTCACCAAGGTCAATCTGAAGCCATTGATATTTGTTAGACACAAGCGGAGACCAACCACCAGCACCTAAAAAAGAACAAAAAATATTGGAATTTACAAAATTCTAAAAAAAAAAAAAAAAAAAAAAAGATGTATTTGCTTCAAAATTCTTTAGGTAGTACTTATCAACTCTTGTAAAAAGTGATATAGAATACTTAATGTATGTAACCATTTATAAATATTAAAATTCAATGTGAATTTACTCCTTTTTGTCACTTAGAAATTAAATTTTATAGTGAGTCAACAAGGTAATTCTTATTCAATTAGACAAAGCTCTTCAAGAGAAAATCTTAGAAATTATTATTTTATTTATTATTAATGTTTATATATATATATATATATATATATATATATATATATATATATTATGTTTAACTGGAGACCATAATTCTCTCTGGACTATGTGAACTCTTAAAGTCACTTCTAAACTGAATGATTCTGCACAGTGCTGTTCCATGAGACTTGGATGTATATGTCCGTATATGAAGAAATAAAGCACAGTTTATTCATTTACATTTGCCTCTTAAAGTGAGTAGAAAATTTGTATGAAAACCATTTGTCAATATGAAGTCTACCCATGCAATTCCGGTCAGGAGATACATAAGTGAAGATTAAGCTTAACCCAAAACACATAGCTAATTTAAAAAAAAAATAGAGAGAGAAAAGAAAACAAAGCAAAAAAAAAAAAAAAAAACAAACAACAACAACAACAACAACAAACCCACACCTTATCTGCTTAGTTCTCTTTTCCTTAGCTTGCTCTGTTTACTCAGATCACAAGATACATGTGGAGCTGCTTGAACTAGTCCAGAGAGGGAACATGAGGTGGATTAAAGGACTAGAGCATGCTGTCCATGAGGGAGTTGAGCTTTTTCAGCCTGAAGAAGAGAAGGTTTCAAAATCTTCTTGCAAAAGAAGGGGCTCATAAAAAAGATGGAGAACAATTTTTTTACACTATCTGATAATGATAGGGAAAACAGTTTTAAGCTAAAGAAAGAAGAATTAATTAAGATATTAGAAGGAAATTGTTTCCTCAGAGGGTGGTGAGGCTCTGGAACAAGCTGCCTAAAGAAGCTATGTAGTTCAAGGACAGTTTGGATGGGGCCCTAGGCACTCTGATCTGGTAACCCTGCTTATGGGCAGAGAGTTTAAAGCTAGATGATCTTTAAGGTCCTTTCCAGCTTAATTAATTCTATGATTCTATAATCAGGCTAATTCCTGACTCAAGTCAGATAAAATAGCCCAAGGGCAGGACACAAGTGAAATACAAAATGTGAGAAAATAAAAATAAGATTTTTTAAAATTTATTTTGCAAATTTTGTCAAGTACTCAGACATGATTAGCACCTTCTAGGTTTTATTAAAGTATGGGGTGACAGCAAATGGGAAAAAATCTGTTTCATACCCACAGATTTGGATTTAACATTTACCCTCTCTTGAAAAAATACAGAAAATCTTGAAAAAATACAGACAACACAGAGCAACCAATATATATAGTTTCCATAACAATCAATAAAGACTGTATTCAGAAAAAAAGAGCAACCAAATCTTATGCTTCTGTGGAATCTGTGATCCTTAACATTTTGTAAATAAAACATTACATTATTTACTTCTATTCCAAGGTTTTGAGTAAAGATTTCAACGTTATCTTGAGGGAAAAAAAAAACTAAATTTGTTGGAAATTATAAAGGTGTTCACAAGCAACAAAAAATGAGGTTAAATCTACTGATGACAGTAAGTCAAAAGTGTTTAGAAAAATATATAACAGTGCATATATGTAATTATTAATTTTCCCACACATTCATACATTAATTAAAATTTAACAGAGTCCTGATTTAAACCTAAGGGTGAAATTTGAAGATATCTTAGAGTTTTTTGAATTCTTTTAAAATTTCTTCAAATAAATTAGGATTTTGAATTTCATATCAATATTCTGAGATATTTTACTTTAAGCTTTTATTTTCTATACAATATTTTCATACTATCTTCATAAACTTTTTTTTTTTTTTTTTTTGGTCATGGAAACCATAGCCAAACAGGGATTTGAAATTTCATTTCATCATAATTAGTGAATTGGCAGTTTCTGAAAACTGATGTTGTCAAAATTCAGTTTCTAACAAGCTGTACATTCTGACACAGATTACTTTTTTCTGAACATAAAGTTGACAACAAGCATCACTCTGAGATCATGAAGCAAAGAAAAGAACAACTACATAGGATAAGTATTCCATTTAAATAAGAAGAATGTAATTCTAATACACCACTCTTGATGTTCATGTAAGTGCATAGATTTTTTTACATCTGTTTTTATAAGATTGGTGAGAAGACAAAATTTAATCACTGGTTAAGCTGACATACTCACAATTACTTTATGTTTACAAATCCACTAATAATTTGTATGTTCTACCTTATTACAGAAGAATTTCCCTAAAATTTCTTCAAGCAGAATTTTAAGATAGAAGTGATAAATCTCTTTTCTGGATTTATTTTCTGCATCTAAACTGTTGTGACATAACCATCACTACCTCATCTCTGTATTCACTCTGCTTCATTATCAGTGACTTGCAAAATAGTCTGAAATCATCAGACATTTAAGAAAACTTCATGAATATCCAGGTCTGGAGTTTAAATAAGGAACTTCATGGCCACAAATCAAGTGGTCTATATCTATAGCATATATGAAATCAGTGGCACACATCATGCAAGATCATTCAACCCTACTTTCCATGAAAAATCCTCACTTTATGCACTAACACTTTTAGATATATCATTGTTCTATGGGGTGGTAATAATCAAGACAGCAAGAAGTATTATAAAAAGAAGTACTCAGACAAACTGTGCTGAGAATGTAATTTCTAGAGTTCATTTGCAAATACATTTTCACTTGGAGACTCTAGCATATTATTCAGAATGAAGTAATGCAGAAAGTTAGAAAAAAAAAACAAACAAATAAAAAAATTCACAAAAAGCCATATCTCTGCTACTGTAGGACTATCTGCTACCAGATGAGGGAGGTAATTTTTCCTTTATTTTTTTTCCAGTTTTTGCAAGACAAGCCATCATGTAGCCTATATCTCCTAATCATATTGCCCAATATTCCATGGATAGAAGAGAAGGAGGCATCAGATGCCTTTTGACATGAAACCTGCCTGCTGATGGACTCTCGTGGACCTGCTTTGTCACTGTACCTGCATGCTGCCTAAGGCCTGCCACTCTGCTGCTGCTCTTCCCTGGGCTTTTGGTCTCGTATTGACCTTGGAACATTGGAATGGTGTGCTACTGGACCTTGGTGGTGACTATGCCTGCTTTATGTAATTCTTACTACTTTCCTGTCTTTCGTATCTCCTGCTTTCCCTTTCCCATCACCTAATTTGTAATTGTCCCCTTCCCAATCTCCCTGATTAATTAAGATTTATAATAAACTTGTCGGACCAACATTTGAACCATTGTTTCTTAATCTCACATTGGGTATACATATATCTAGGAACTTCCTCTCCCTCCTATAAATTGAAGTGAGACAACCTCCCACCAGAACAGGTTGCTCAAATGCCTATCCAGTCTGGCCTTGAATGCTTCCAGGGAGGGAGCATCCACAGCCTCACTGGGCAACCTGTTCCAGTGTCTCACCACCCTCACGGAAAAGAATTTCTTCCTAATATCTACCCTCAAGATACCCTCTTTCAATTTAAAGATATTTCCCCTCATTCTGCTGCTACCTGTCCTTACAAAAAGTTCCTCCCCAGCTTTTCTGTAGGTCCCCTTCTGGTACTGGAAGACTGCTATAAAGTCTCCGCAGAGCCTTCTCTTCTCCAGGCTGAAGAGCCCCAGCTCTCTCAGCCTGTCCTCATAGGGGAGGTGCTCCAGCCCTCTGACAATCTTGATGGCCCTCCTTTCGACCTATTCCAATAACTCTACGTCTTTCTTGTTTTGAGGGCTCCAGAACTAAATGCAGTACTCAAGATGGGGTCTTATGAGAACAGGGTAGAGGGCAGAATTACCTCCCTTGAACTGCTGGTCACAACTTTCTTGATGCAACTGAGGATATTTTGCACTTTGAACATTCATTGCTTTTAATTTTTGTATAGCATTGAGATTCAAGTCATATGAATGAGAGTACAGTGGTATTTCCTCACTCTCTTCTCCCAAGTAATGAACAATGCTTTTCTTCAGAAATCATGCCAAAAAATGTTATTCATTAGAGCGATATATTTACAGTTTGGTGAACTCATGTAATTCTCTTAGACAGTGTTTAATGAGATTATAGCCCTGTAATGTGATTCTTGGATAAATACACTAACTTCACTGGAGACACTTTCTTCATTCAGATTGCCTGCATTTCCAGAAGATTTTTATTCTTATGCATTTCAGATACATTTTAAGTAGTATGAAATGATCTTCTTTATTTCTGGAGGTGAAATGTATCCTGGCTTCTCCTGTGAGCCCTGATATAAATACGTAATAATAATAAATGAACATTAGTTCCTTATCCTGTCTTCTGCCTTTGAAGGATGCGTTTTAAGGGCATGAATTTTGATATTTCCTTAGCCTGCATGTCCTATGATACTGATCTTAGAGAATGTGTAGATTAATTTTAAAAATATTTGTACTCCTCTTTACACAGATATTTCTCAATAATTCACTTATATCTGTAGAAATATTGTTAGATTCCCAGCTTAAAAAAAATTGCATAACTCTCTGTAAAACATGATATTTTGTTCTTTGTCTCCTTGATAGAAACTTGAATGCTAAATTGTAGATACAGAAATGTACTGTGGAATTTTCAGATGGACACTATATAACCAATCCATTAGTTCATTTCTCTCTCGTGTTTTAATATTCTAACTATTGCAAAATGAATAATCATGAAATAAATAAATAAATAAATAAATAAATAAATAAATAAATAAATAATGTTTTTAAAGACCTTCACTATTTATTTTTAAACTGAAAGGAATTTCTGTTCTTGTGATTCCTGTATTTCAGAATTCCTTGATTTTCACATCAGTATTTCACCAGAGAATGTGTAAATAAGTCTTTGTGATTAAGAAGTTTGAACACTTCAAATTAAAAGAGTATAAAGAATATACTCCTTATTCAGTATTTTCTTAGTCATGATGACAGAGTGTAATTTCTGGAAAAAAAATTTAAAAACAAAAAAAAGATGGGAAAATACAGTTGATCTAGAGAGTTAGAATATCATGATCATCAAATATAACCATATCTGGTCTGATTTATAAGAGCTAGAGTACAACATATTTGTTTTAAAATACTTAAATTACGTCATAATTATTGCCAGACCATTGCCAATGCCAATTAATAAACTGTATGAGCTCCGCCTAAATTAATGCCTCTCTTTTATTACGTATGGCAATATTTATGGCGTAAAGATTTATATTATTGCTTCAGGTAACTTTGGAGCGCAATTTTTATTCATGAAATGCTAGCAAAGAAGAACACATGATAAGTGTAGTTCATTACAGGTGTAATTTTGTCAAAACAAAGCTTCCTTTTTCAACTATCTAGATTTCTTTTACCTATTTTATTCAAGAGATATTATGATGGCATTAGCCCTCATTTGTGATTTTCAGAAACATCATTATAATATTTGTGAAATTAAATCAGCCGACCTCAACAGCTAAATGAGACATTCATGGACTCCATTTTTGCATCAATTTTACATTGACTATTGTGTAAAAAATGCAAAGCTAAGCTGTATTATTTATAAAGTTATGTTTAACTTAAAAGCTTTTATCATGTTGAAAACTATGCATTTATGCGTATTCAGAACCATTTTTTTTCAGACCATCACAGTTTCTTTCTTTTAATAACAGCCATCGTGGAGAGAAGAACTACTAAATACGTTATATAATATATGCAAGTAATAAATAAATAAAAGTAGTTGTTGTGTAGAGAAATTTCCATAGATTTCAGAAAAGCTATAAAAAGTTTTGTTGAGTAGAGCCATGCAGATTCTGTGGTCTACTGTGATTACAACTACTATGATTTCTTTGGAAATGCTATCTTAAAATACTGCAGAGAATATTTTAAAAGAACATGCTCAAAATGTCACAACTTACTAAAATTTGTACTATCTATTCTTCCTTGTAAGACTTAATTTTATAAAGTAACAGTTCTTTAGCATGTGTCTGATAAATTAGAGGTTAATCTTCTATCACGATGAAAACAAATCAGGAATTATCTACTAGTAATTGGAATTTTAGGAATGAACCTTTGACCGGTTTACATAGTAAGTGATTTCCCATGTCATGTCACTCACAAATAATTAAAATGCCAATTAATAAACTGTATGTGCTCCACTTAAATTAATGCCTCTCTTTATTACGTTGTCCAGCAATGTGAGAGGCTGATGTTGGCGATATGAAAGTAGAGGTTAGGCCTTTCTGCTAATATTTTATTCCGTTTTGTTGCTATATGACAGATGGCAGCAGGAGGGCAGTCTGACAAAATGGCTTCTGACATGGGAGTATGAAGAACACGTGTATCACTGAATATTTCCACGTGGAAAAAAAGTTAATACCTGCTGGCATTAACTGACACTGAACATTTATGAAGACCAAAAAGTGAATTTAAACATGGATGTTGCTTTCCAGTATTGGCAACAGCGATTGCAGGTCACCTCCACTGTAACAGATGTTTAGGAGAGCTGCACGAAGGCTCTTATACAACACTGACAAAAATGCACAGATGATTGTGGTGACTGTGTTTAAAAAAAATAGCTTTGTAAATGAGAATTTACTCTGTCAGTGTTTCTACGCTTTTTTTTTCTTTGTGGTTTTCATGGAAATAAGTTAGAGATATTACTTTCATAGCAACTTAGAACACAATGAAATGCAGACAAGAAATGTAAATATAAAGTCACCAGCTATTTTTGCTTCAATTATGTCCATATATATGAAATTGCTAATTTCCCATTGCAATCTGTCTGACAGTACTTTCACAGTTCTGTTGTCTAAGTGTAAACATTCATATGGCAGCTTAATTAATATAATATCCTCATATTGAATTAAAAACTAAGACTATATTTATTTTGTATTTCTGAGTGTTTTGATGGCTATCTTGTCTCAAATGTGTTACAGACATATAGGAAAAATCCATTACTGGGTGCCTTCCTTGAATATAACTATGTTTGTTAATTTTATGAATGTGTATATATACATGTTGTATATATAAAAAATACACATATCATATGAATCTACTTCAAGAATTCCACAAACTACCTAGAGCTAAAAATTCAAGAACATGTATTTTAATAATCATATATTTTATATTATATAATTCAAGTAATAAATACTAATATTTACTGCTACAGTAAATATCTGAAAAAATATATGCTTAAATACCATACACTGCAATATTATTTATGTATTAATAAATATACAATATATCTCTTATATACATAAATAAAAATATATAAATAACAATACTGAATGGATTTATGAAGAATAAATTTAATTTATACTTCTAGATAGTCTGAAATTCTTTTGTCACAAGTCAAGGAAAATTTGTATGAAAACTTCCCAAAAAACAAGAAAGAATTTTTGAGGTTATTAATATGTGACTGCCATGTAAATAAATAAATAAAAATGTTATATTTTTCAGAATAAATAATATTCACAGTATTGTGACATTTTGTAGCAAGGAAAAAATAAAATAATAATAATAAAAAAGTGTTGAACTTGCTTTTGCAAAATGTGCTAATATAGAATGAATTTGTGTTATTCTAAAGTTACTAAACTGAATACAAAGAATTCATTATTCTTTTATTGAACATCTTAGAATTTATAAGAATACTTACGTATTCTTATCTCAAGAATTTCTAGATTAGTGTGTAGGAAAAAAATAGGCAAGTAGTATGTTTGTTTTTTCTATTATTATTCAGTAGCTGAGAGTCTTTGCTGAGCCATCATAGATCTGAAAGGTCTAATAGCTAAAGTTCCACTTCTAAATACTGATTCCTTGGGTATTTCAATGCCAGTGTATTCATTTTTGTTTACCAGATAGGACGATATTTATAAGATCTTGGTGTGGGCCACCTATCAACAGTAGACCTGATATTAGTCAACAGTTAATAGAGCCTTTTATAGAAAGATTTCAGCTCTGACCCTTGGTTGTCAAGTCAATGCCTACTAATTATATTCTCTTACTATTCTACTAAATCTCAGGGAATGGAAAAGATACGGAACTGCACTTCAAATCCACTGACCTGTAAAAATTGCCTTAGCAATTACTTCATAGGAAATCTTGGAAGTGTGGTTTATTATTATCAGTTACTTTCAATTTCAATTCCCTAGTTCAGATTTACAAACAGACTGAAATTTTCTGATGCTGTTTTCAGATTTTTTTTCTATTTCCTTTATTATTACTGCTTTTTTTTTTTTTTTTTTTTAACCTGGAAAACATCCTTAGTAATTCTGAGATTTAGACAAGGATTTTTCAAGTTATTTGATCATTAACATGTGAGGTTTTGTCTTCCCTTTATAAACTCCCACATTTGGATGACTTTGTAAGAAAGATTTAATGCAAGACAGGTAAAGGGAGTGCCTGCATTTCTCCAATGAGGAACTGGTGCCACTGAGATATATGGGATATGAAACAACTACAAAATTCAATCTAGGCAAACTGGGAGATGGATTAAGTGCTAGAAGGAAATCTGCAACTCTGTAAACCAAACTGCTTTAAGAAGTGGTAAATTACAGAGATAAGCTTGTCCTTGTCTCCTCTGATCTTAAAAATTTTGGAAGGATGTCATGCTTTTATGAGTATTCCATATCGTCACGTCATGTGCCTGGCTGTTAGTGCATTGTGGAGCTGTATCTCCTGATCCCATACTCTTTAGTGGTCTCATGTGAGTTCCAACTCTTAAAGAGGAACTACTATTCCCAAGAGCCTCTAGTGTTCTCAATATTATCTTGATTCCAGATGACAGGGATGAACGGTGCTTCTATGTTTTGGCAACACAGCAAGCAGCACAGTCAGAACTTCCCTCTCTCCAATTTTACTTTATCTATTACTTGTAACTCTTTTTTTTCTAATGATTGTCTTGCACTGTTTTACCATTTATAGTAAATTTGTTATCTCTCCTTATCTTAAATGGGTTGTTTCTCTTTTCCCTTTCATGATTAAAATCATGACTGAAATGAGTGAAGACATACTGCCAGGAAAAAAAAAAAATCATCTTCTGTAAACTCAAATTTTGACATTTAGAAAATTCTTGTCTACCACTATGTACGTCTTCCCAAAGCTGCTTCAGATCCTGACACTAAGCCAAATATACCAGTATTCACACTGAAATTCCAAATTTTTATGTGCCAGAAAACACATTTTGGATCTAACTTTGCCAAATTCCTCCTGTTTTTCTTTCAATTCTGAATTCCACAATATTGTGAGTATCTGAGGGACAACTGCTTCAGGTAAATCACAAAGCCTCACTCTAGCTGTAACATAATTTCTTAAAGTTAAGTGAAAGGAGAAAAAAAAAAGGAAAAAGATTTTTTGGTGCACTTCCAAATAACAGATGAGGTGAATTTTATTGTTTTTATTATTATTATTTTCCTCTCTTCGGGAAATGATAAACAATAAAATTGTCTTATTGATTTCTTTCATTTATTTATCACTTGTATATCTATCAGTTTCAATCTGGTAGAGTATTAAATGATAGAAAGTCTTTTCCATACCTCTCTAGACTGAAAAAATAACTAAGATTTCATTGTTGTCCAAATGGCAAAACAATCCCTAGAGGAATCACAGTCAACAGTGTCATGAGTTGTGAAATTATGATTTTAATGAGTCCTTTGTTTCTTGCCTGAGATATTTTTCAATGGCTCGATTTACTCTTGTAAGCTTATCAATTTCAAGGTTGACTTTTTTATTAAATGGAGACAGCTAGCCTTCTGCAGTGAATTAGCAGTTAGTCTTGTGATATATACAGAAAGTACTTATAAGAGACTGTGATTTCCCTGAAAAATATAGGGACAGTGAGGGATAATACTAAGTCATAAAAGCAGTTCAGGCTTATAAAAAAATACTTTTCAATTGTCAGCCTTACACTTAAATATGGCTACAGTGCTCAAGAGTAGATGCAGAAATCAGAATGTACCAGAAAACATAACTCTTAAATACTTATAAATACATGAAGCTTAGTTGATCATTAAAAATCGATGGCAAAACTCAAATATGATCTGATTTACTGCATTATAGATTATGTGTGTGCTACACATAACTAATGCTCAAAGACTTCACTGAACTTTCCAATAAGTATTTGCAACTTGGCAAATGGAAATGCATTTATGTATATCACACGGATTTGTTAAACTTCATAAATCTAAGTCAGAATGCTTACATTTTAATAACGCAGTCTACTTTATACATAGAACGTACTACTGTTATTATACAGAAATTTGAAAAAATTGTAAAGACATACAAGTTTCATTTACTTAGTATGAAGATCTCAGTTGAAGTCATCATGAAAAGGGAACAAAGGATATTTTTAAATCTATGCCTTAATTGAAATCCAGTCAATGACTTTGTTTATGTACAAGTTTATGTGACCAGATAATATACATCTCAGGGTCCTGAAGGAACATACTGATTGAGAAAAATCCTTGATTTAATGCTTTCTGTCACAAGGCCCCACCACTCTTGCCAATTACCCCTGTGAGTCACGATCCAGATGCAGATAGGCTAGGGATCTCTCTTATCTCCCCTGTGTCAGATGACTTGCCTAACATGGGGCAAGGTTCCCTAACCTTGATGGAATCCCTTAATAAGTATGCTTGGAAGGCTATGAATGCCCAGGAAAAGGAACATAAAATCAACACTTGTGTCTCTCTCTGATTTATAGGAGGGAGAGGAGGTTCTTTTAATATCTGTATACCTGGCGTGAAATTAAGAAACAACGGTTCAAACGTTGGTCTGACCAGTTTATTACAGATGTTAATTAGGGAGATGGGGAAAGGGAGGACAGATGCTATTATGAATTAGGGTAATGGGGAAGGGAAGGAGGGCCATAGAAAAGGTAGGAAAGAAGAAGAAAGGAGTCTTTATAGGAAGTAAGAGGGACATAGTCACCACCATGGATCCAGCGTGGTTCGTAGTTCAGCCTTTGATCTTCAGTAGTGGTGGGTCATCGGGCGTTGTTGTTCTGTTGACGACGACGATGGCGATGACGACGACGACGACAGCGACCATGGCGATGATGGCCCCTTTTCAATGCTTTCAAAGTGGACAGACAGAGTCAGCTGTCTTTGGAGTGGCAGCTCAAATCCAAAGTGGTTGAGTCAGCTCTTCTTGGAGTGGCAGCTTCTGACTCTGGGATCTTAGCGGAAACCCCTTTGTTCCTATCTTTCTGGCCTTGCCAGCAGATAAGAGGGAGCAGGAAGGCACCAACTTGTATCTTGCCTTCACAGGATACAATGGCATCATCCTCCAGTTTCCCATAGCAAGCTGGAGTTACTTAGTCACAGGCCAGATCTTCCACCAGTAAACACTCCTGAACACTATCTTCTGGAGGCAAACGGCTAAAATTGTCCACACAGTGATGTTGATTGCCACACAGCAACACCCATCACTCATCTCCTAGACTAGTCAGTCTTATCACAAGAAATACCTCAGGAAGCAAGATTTGAGCCAAAAAACAAACAAGGATTCTCACAACTTGCTAATTATTTCTCTCATATTTAACCATATTAACAAAGCCCCAAAAAGGGCAAGTCAATGTCTTCATAGTTTTCATAGAATCATAGAATCATAGAACCACAAGGTTGGAAACAACCTGTAAGATCATCTTGTCTAATTGTCTTCTCATTACCATTGCTATCACAAACTAAACCCTATCTCGTAGCTCCTCATCCAGACACCTCTTGAATACTGCCAGGGACAGTGACTCCACCAGCTGCCTTGGCAGGTCATTCCAGTGCCTGACAACTCTCTCAGAGAGAAAAATTTTCCTTATGTCTAACCTAAACCTCCTCTGGTACAACTTGTGGCCATTTCTACAGGTCCTGTTTGTTGCCTGGAAGAGGAGCCCAAACTCCTCCTCACCACAACCTCCCTTCAGGAAGTTGTAGAGTGCAATGAGGTCTCCCCTGAGCCTCCTCTTCTCCAGACTAAACAATCCCAGCTCCCTCAGCCGCTCCTCATAAGATTTGTGCTTTAGACCCCTCACCACTTTCATTGCCCCTCTCTGGACATGCTCCAGGGCCTCAATGTCTTTCTTGTAGTGAGGGGCCCAAAACTGAATACAGTTCTTGATGTCCAGCCTCACTAGTGCTGAGTACAGGGGGATGATTACCTCTCTGCTCCTGCTGGCCACACTATTTCTAATGTAGGCCAGGATGCCATTGGCCATCTTGGCCACCTGGGCACACTGCCAGCTCATGTTCAGATGAGCATCAACCAACACCCCCAAGTCCTTTCCTCTTCATAGCCATCCAGCCACTTGTCCCCAAGCCTATAATGCTGCATGGGGTTGTTGTGGCCAAAGTGCAGGACCCAGCACTTGACCTTGTTGAATCTCATCCCATTCACCTCAGCCCAGCAATCCAACTTATCTAGATCCCTCTGAATGGCCTCCCTACCCTCAGGCAGATCAACACCACCTCCCCACTTGGTGTCATCTGCAAACTTACTGAGGGTACACTCAATCCCCTCGTCTAGATCATCAATAAAGATATTAAACAAGATAGGCACCAGTACCGACCCCTGGGGGACACCACTTGAAACAGATCACCAGCTGGACTTTATTAACCACTACTCACTTCGCACGGCCCTCTAGCCAGTTTCTTACCCAAAGAAGGGTATACCTGTCCAGGCCACAGGCAGCCAGTTTCCCCAGAAGAATACTGTGAGAGACCATGTCAAAGGCTTTGCTGAAGTCTAGGTAGATGTCATGGGTTTGTTTTTTGATTTTTAATATTCCACATCAAAACATCATGTACTGGAATTAAGGTGTTAATGCTCTCATTTCTACGCACCTATCCCTATACATTACGGAAGTCATGGGATCTGACCCTTCCGGGGGGCGGTCTCTTACTGCCTGGCAGTGGGTGCTGGAGGGTGCTTTCCTGGCCGTTCCAAGCTTTTTTCAGGTGACTCGTCTCGGGAACTCTCTCTCATATCTTATTTGATTTATTAGTCTCAATTTTAATTAGGTTGTATTATATTGTATTATTTTGCATTCCGATATCATAGTTAGTAAAATAAGTTTACCTCCATAGATTGTTGCCGCTGTTTCTCTTCTTTTTCCCCCTTCCTCCCTCCGTGGGGCCAGGCGGGGGGTGGGGAGGGCAGGGGCCTACTGCCCCCCTGTCACGGGCATAAACTGATCTAGTTAATTCCGTGACAGCTTTTGGTGGAGAATGCGGGCATAGCTGCTTTTTTTTTACTTTTTGACTCTTAGAACGAATCTTGCTCTCTGCTTAGAGAGCTTCGTTAGGGAGCATTATCAGTAGTTCAGGGTTTGTGCTGGAAAACTTGACCTTGAAAGACCAGGCGTAGTGCCAGTATTCTGGGATATTTGTAAACTTTGAGCACTGCTTAGTCTGGGTAGTGCCTTTTTCCTTCCCCCCCCCCTCTCTTGTTAGTTTCAATTCATTAACCCTTTTTGAGCAGAAACCAGCGATGAACCCACTCTTTTTCGTGGGAGCGCTGAGTAAGGGATTAAACGCCATGGTGTTACTCGCGACCTATTGGCCAATCATCAATGTCATAATTACTTGTTGTGGAATTGTGTCCATATATAACCACATAAGGGCACTGATGGAGACGCCTGTATGGTACCTATATTGGTACCTATATGCGATGTGGTATGATGTGAGTTTTGATACTTGCATCCCGGATGGAATGGCTAATTTTACAAGCAACTACATCCCAAATGGAATTGCTAATTTTACAAACCACACGATGTTCAAACCAGTTTCCCGGTTTTCCTCTCAGTTTATCAGACTTTTTCAAAAACTGAGTTAATGCTCATGTTTACATTTACATCTATGGGCGTAACAGTCCTCCTGTTCATATCAGTCTTCCTGAATGTATTTCTATACAGGATTATAATTAAGCAGAAGGAGTCTCCTCCAAAACCAGAGAATGCTGACTGACAGGGAATATGGAGAGATATAGGAAACATCTTAGAAGCATGGGGACCCACAATGTCATGGGACTTCACTCTTGAACACCTGTGGGATCCCTGGAAACCTGGCCAGTATTTGAGACAGGGGCAGTGCGGCTTAGGTAAATCTAAGGAGGTACAACTTATTTGGGGTTTGGCCTATGCTTACCGTGTCCTATATAATACTGTTTTGGAGAGAGAGAGTTTCCGAGCTGAGGTTCAAGCCAAAGGGGAGAATCCCCAAGTCAAATCTGATCAGTTACAGAAGACACCAGTAACAATATCAGTTGCCCCTGTGGAGGGCAAGAAATGGAAACGAGTGTCCTCGCGTCTAGAACGGAAAAAAGAAGAAGAGGAGGAGGAGGTGGAGGAAGATCCAGGTGAGGGGCCCTCCTCGGAACCACCAACATCAAGAAAGGCAAAAAAAAAAAAACTAAGAGATATGCAGAAGAGAGTGATGAAGAGGAAGTTTCTATTACTACTCGTCGGCCTCTGAAGATGATTGAAATCCAAGGCTCAAGAAAAGAATTTACAAGGCGCCCAGATGAAACTATTGTTTCCTGGTTAGTTCGCTGTTGGGACGACGGGGCCAGTAGCTTGTCTCTAGATGGTAATGAAGCTCGCCAACTAGGAGCCATTGCCAGAGATCCAGCTATTGACAGAGGAATTAGCCGATGTCTGGATGGGGCTGCCTCCCTCTGGGAACGAATATTAATAGCCGTGAAGGAAAGGTACCCCTTCAAAGACGGCTTGAAGCCTGTGGCGAAAAGGTGGGATACAGTTGAAAAGGGTATCCAGTATTTGAGGGAGATAGCCGTGGTGGAAATGTTGGATGACCCTAACTGTGTTTTTAACGACCCACGCCAAGGCCACGACCCTGAGAAAGTGAGAACGACGCCTGAAATATGGCAGAAACTCACATCAACAGCACCAGCCAGATACGCCTCTGCACTATTGTCAGCATCTGAGAGATACAAGGACCAACAGAGAAGCCCCTTAGTTTTTGAATTGATTCTTATACTCTAAAGCTATGAACAACAGCTACCCCCAACTCACGCCGCCATCGCCGCCATCTCACAAATGATGGAGCAACTGAATGAAATGCAAGTGCAAGTGTCTTCACTGATGAATCATGACAAACCTGTAGAAGTATCAGAAACGCTTGATGAAGATCAGAATAGTCAAAAGAGTCTACTGAAGGAGATGAGGGAGCTGACGAAACTAATGCGGATCCAACTAACTAAAGACAATGAACCCTCCTTCTCAGGTACATCATCAAAAATCTCAGCTGTCAGAGGCAAACGCTCTCCAGCTCCAGGAAGGAATCCTACATCGCGACTTGCCTTGTGGCGTTACTTACGTGACCATGGAGAAGACATGAGGAAGTGGCACGACCAAGCTACTCATGTACTACGAGCACGGGTGAGAGAATTACAAAGCAGATCAACCGCCAGTGCAGTTGCTCCGGTTACCACAGGTAATGAATAGAGGGGCCCTGCCCTCAGTCAGGGGGGGAAAGGGATAATAGAGTTTATTGGACTGTGTGGATTCAGTGGCCTGGCACATCAGAACCACTGAAATATAAGGCATTGGTGGATACCGGTGCACAGTGCACTCTGATGCCCTCGACTTATGAAGGGACAGAATCAATCCATATTTCTGGAGTGACTGGGGGCTCTCAAGAATTGACTGTGTTGGAGGCCGAGATAAGCCTCACTGGTAGGAACTGGCAAAAGCACCCTATTGTGACTGGTCCAGGGGCTCCATGTATACTTGGTATTGATTACCTCAGAAGGGGGCATTTCAAGGATCCTAAGGGGTATCGATGGGCCTTTGGAATAGCTGCTATAGACACAAACAACATTAAGCAGCTGTCTGTTTTGCCTGGCCTGTCAGAAGATCCGTCTGTTGTGGGGTTGCTACAAGTAAAAGAGCAACAGGTACCAATTGCTACAAAAACGGTGCACAGACGGCAGTACCGCACCAACAGGGATTCCTTGCTCCCCATTCATAAGTTGATTCGTCAACTAGAGAGTCAGGGAGTGATCAGCAAAACTCACTCGCATTTTAACAGCCCCATATGGCCAGTGCGTAAAGCCAGTGGAGAATGGAGGCTGACGGTGGACTACCATGGCCTGAATGAAGTCACACCCCCACTGAGTGCTGCTGTGCCGGACATGTTAGAACTCCAGTATGAACTGGAATCAAAAGCAGCCAAATGGTATGCCACCATTGACATTGCTAATGCCTTTTTCTCCATTCCTTTGGCCAAAGAATGTAGGCCACAGTTCGCTTTTACCTGGAGGGGTGTTCAGTATACTTGGAACCGTTTGCCCCAAGGGTGGAAACACAGCCCAACCATTTGCCATGGGTTAATCCAAACTGCATTGGAACAGGGCAGTGCCCCTGAGCACTTGCAGTACATTGATGATATCGTTGTGTGGGGCGATACAGCAGAAGAAGTGTTCACAAAAGGAGAGTGAATAATCCAGATTCTTCTGCGTGCTGGTTTTGCTATTAAGCGGAGCAAAGTGAAAGGATCTGCTCAGGAGATAGCCCGTGCCGTGGCCTTAGGGCCAGTATGGACAGGGCAGGATATAAAGAACATTCTCTACACTGCTGCTGGAGAGAAAGGTCCCACTCGGAGTTTGTGGCAAAGAGCCTCAGCAGAGACCCGAGGCCGACCCCTGGGATTTTGGAGTCGAGCATCAGGGGGTCGGAAGAGGGCTACACTCCAACTGAAAAGGAGATCTTAGCCACGTATGAGGGGATTCGGGCTGCTTCTGAAGTAGTCAATACTGAAACACAGCTCCTTCTGGCACCTTGACTACCAGTGCTGAACTGGATGTTTAAAGGAAAGGTTCCCCCCACCCATCACGCAACTGATGACACTTGGAGTAAGTGGATTGCGTTGATTACGCAACGAGCGCGGATGGGGAACCTCAGCCGTCCAGGAATCCTAGAGGTGATCATGGACTGGCCTGAAGGTAAAAAGTTTGGAACATCACCAGCAGAAGAAGTATCACGAGCTAAAGAGGCCCCACCATACAACGAATTACCAGAGAATGAAAGAAAGTATGCCCTGTTCACTGATGGATCGTGTCGTATTGTGGGAAAGCATCGCAGATGGAAATCTGCTGTGTGGAGCCCCACACGATAAGTTGCAGAGGCCACTGAAGGGGAAGGAGAATCAAGCCAATTTGCAGAGGTAAAGGCTGTCCAACTGGCCTTGGATGTTGCTGAACGGGAGAGGTGGCCAACGCTTTATCTTTACACTGACTCATGGATGGTGGCAAATGCTCTATGGGGGTGGTTACAGCAGTGGGAGCAAAATAACTGGCAAAGAAGGGGTAAACCTATTTGGGCTGCTGAACTGTGGAAAGATATTGCTGCCCAAATAAAGAATATGGTCGTGAAGGTACGCCATGTAGATGCTCATGTGCCCAAGAGTCGGGCTACTGAAGAACAGCAAAATAACCATCCGGTAGACCAAGCTGCCAAAATTGAGGTGGCTCAGATAGACCTGGACTGGCAGAACAAGGGTGAATTATTTTTAGCTCAGTGGGCTCATGAGACCTCGGGCCATCAGGGGAGAGATGCAACATATAAGTGGGCCAGAGACCGAGGGGTGGACTTAACTATGGATGCTATTGCACAGGTTATTCATGGCTGTGAAACATGTGCCATAATTAAACAAGCCAAGAGGATGAAACCTTTTTTGGGGGAAGGGCGATGGCAAAAGTATAAATACGGGGAGGCACGGCAGGTTGATTATATCACCTTGCCACGATCCAGCAATGGTAAGTGTTATGTACTTACCATGGTGGAGGCAACTACTGGGTGTCTTGAAACATATGCAGTACCCCATGCTACCGCCCGAAACACCATATTAGGTCTTGAGAAACAAGTCCTGTGGCGACATGGCACCCCAGAAAGAATTGAGTCAGAAAATGGGACTCATTTCAAAAATTCTCTTGTAAATACTTGGGCCAAAGATCATGGCATTGAGTGGATTTACCATATTCCCTACCATGCGCCAGCCTCTGGTAAAATTGAACGATACAATGGGTTGTTAAAAACTATGCTGAAAGCAATGGGTGGTGGACCATTTAAGCACTGGGAGAAGCATTTGGCAGAAGCTACCTGGTTAGTCAATACCAGAGGATCCATCAATCGTGATGGTCCTACCCAATCCAGCTCCCTACATACCGTAGAGGGAGATAAGGTCCCTGTTGTACATGTAAAGAGCATGTTGGGAGAAGCAGTGTGGGTTCTTCCAGCTTCTGGAAAGGGCAAACCTCTCCGTGGTACTGTTTTTTGCCCAGGGACCTGGGTCCACTTGGTGGGTAATGCAGAAAAATGGGGATGTTCAATGTGTACCACAAGGAAACCTGATGCTGGGAGAGTGCAAACAGTAATTCTATGTATATGTATATAGACATGTGAGTGATGCATTTTTAATTATTTTGTTTGTTTGTTTGTTTATGTATGTGTGTATATATATATATATATATAGCATGATGTAGTGATGTAGAATAAGGGGTGGAATGTCATGGGTTTGTTTTTTGATTTTTAATATTCCACATCAAAACATCATGTACTGGAATTAAGGTGTTAATGCTCTCATTTCTACGCACCTATCCCTATACATTACGGAAGTCATGGGATCTGACCCTTCCGGGGGGCGGTCTCTTACTGCCTGGCAGTGGGTGCTGGAGGGTGCTTTCCTGGCCGTTCCAAGCTTTTTTCAGGTGACTCGTCTCGGGAACTCTCTCTCATATCTTATTTGATTTATTAGTCTCAATTTTAATTAGGTTGTATTATATTGTATTATTTTGCATTCCGATATCATAGTTAGTAAAATAAGTTTACCTCCATAGATTGTTGCCGCTGTTTCTCTTCTTTTTCCCCCTTCCTCCCTCCGTGGGCCAGGCGGGGGGTGGGGAGGGCAGGGGCCTACTGCCCCCCTGTCACGGGCATAAACTGATCTAGTTAATTCCGTGACAGTAGACTACATCAACAGCCTTTCCCTCATCTACCAGTCTGATCACTCAGTCGTAGAAAGAGATGAGGTTGGTCAAGCACGACCTGCCTTTTGTGAACCTGTGCTGGCTGGGCCTGATCCCCTGGACACCACGCATGTGCCAAGTGATCTCACCCAAGATGATTTGCTCCATAACTTTCCCTGGTACTGAGGTCAGGCTGACAGGCCTGTAGTTCCCCAGATCCTCCTTACAGCCCTTCTTGTATTTTATTTTACCCCCCTTGGGTTCCCTTGGATGGGTCCTTGACTGAGCACTGAGAGGCTGACAGCTGACATTAATCATTTGTGTATTGTGACAGAAAAATTGAAGACTTGACCACACTAGAATGCTGAATATACGTCTTGATTATATTTTGTATTTTTGTTGCAATAGTATTATGTTTTGGGTTGTTGTGGGCATGGGTGGTGATTTCAATCCTTAGATCTTTTGAACTTTACACTCAAGTTAACACAAATTGGATTTTCTCAGGTCATCTTCACTCACCAGCACTCCCTCTACAGTGATACCATTCCTTTTGATCCCTTATTTAACCCATTTTGGACCCGGTTATGATATGCATGTAACTCCTACATGGTGTTTCCAACTTCCTAGCAAACTGGGAAATTAACCAAGAGACCAATCTAATATCTATCTGAAACCCATCATAAAGCCCTTTGAAACATTACTTTACTGGTGTCTTTCAGAGTCAGAGAGTTGTTGATTGCAAACCCAGTCCTGGAGTTCCATCTGAAACATGGTTGTTGGAAGCTGTCTAAGTTCTTATAAGAGATGCATATTTTTCTGGGATTAACCCACCTATGGGTTTTTATTTTGTGGGGTATCCTACACACACTATCCTCTGAAAGATCTATAGACTATAATAATACTTGAATTTGTCAAATTTGTATATATAGCTCTCAACATTTGAACTGCTTTGGAGATGATCAAATGGAAAATTCTATTCATATTTAACCTTGGAGCAACATGCAGTGTTGCAGTGTGGTATAGTAATACCCTCACTCCACTTAAATTGTGTGTTCAGTTTTGCTAATCACAGGACAAAGAATCTCTGTGATATTACAAAACATATTTGAAGGTCCTGGCAAGACACTAAATCATCTTTGAAAACATTATACGGCAAGTCCATGTATTGTCAAAATGGACTAGATATGCTTGTGGTGAATTAAACTGATGGTGAGAAATTTGACAGTAATTTGACACTCCAATGAGTTATGTCAAGCAAGTAATCCCTTTATTACAGCACTTGGTACATGGGGGAGCACTCCACCAACATACACACCAACATGGAGAGACTGCATATTTAAAGGTATAGTGTATACGTGTTCATTACATTCCAAGGATATGGGCAGAAATTCCAAGAAATAACTAACATCTCTGGTGGTCATGGGATCCATGAATGGATGCTCTCCAAAGGGAATTGGACAATCCTGAAAAAAAGGCTCAAAAGAACCTAATGAGGTTCAGCAAGCATAACTGCAAATGCTGAACGTGAGCTGGGACAATTCCAAATATGTGTACAGACTGGGAGAGGAACTTGTTGAGAGCAACCCTGTGGAGAAAGACCTGGAGGTTCTGTTGGAAGAAAATCTAGACATGAGCCAGGAGTATGCACTTGCAGCATGGATAGCCAACAATATCCTGGGCTACATCAAAAGAAGGGTAGCCTTGCAAGAGGCTTGTACCTCCGCTACTCTGTCTTTGTGAGGCCACACCTGGAATACTGTATCTCAGTCTGGTGTTCCAAGCATAAGATGTGGAGCTATTGGAGTGAGTCCAGAGGGGGAGGGAGCTAGGATTATTCAGCTTGGAGAAAGTCCATCAGAAATTGCAACCATTCACTATCTGAAAGAACCTTATAAGAAAGTTTGAGATTTTTTTAAATGGTCTGACAGGGTTAAGACAATGGTGAATAGTTTCAGATTTAGGTCAGATGTTAGGAGGAAAATTTTTTCTCAGACCGTTGTGATGCACTGGAACAGGATTCCCAGAGAAGATGTAAATGCCGTATTTCTGGAGGAGATCAAGGCCAAATTGGGTGGGGCCCTGAGCAACCAATAGCAACCCGATGGAGTTGGAGGCTGACACTAGATGATCTTTATGATCTCTTTCAATCAAAGTCATTTTATAATTTTATGATTATAGAATTCTAAGATGTACTTTAATTTTGTTCTACATTTTCAAAATTTGATTAGCCATATTTGTATAGTGTATACATCTGCTTTTGATATTAAATTCTGCAAATATTTTTGTTACACTTGAGAAGTCTTTAAATGAGCTCCAAATTTCATGAAGCAATTAACTGGTCATGATATTTATGGAACTTTTAAGTTCATTTGTCATTTTTTCTTTCAAATTTGAGAAACAGTAAGAAAGAACATTTAGATTAAATCTTTGTGGAATACCTACCTGCTCATAAATTTTTTAGCTGCAGAAAATATCTAAAGAAAGACTCTTTCATCCTCCAAGTAATATGAATGGGAATTAGATTTATTGCTATCTATTGATTCCTGACTGTCCACAATTTTTAGGAATTTAAAATATTGAACATTGTATTATTGTACTTATAAAATAATTACTTATTTTAAATGAGAAAAAAAAATGAAGTAGCAGGCAAAGAAGTTTCTAAAAATGCTACACTTTTAAAGAAATAGGAAAATATTATAAAATGTGCTACTGATTCAATCTCATTCATTCATTTTTACCTCACTATCTACCACAATTTCTATTTAATTGGCTAGAGAATAAGAAGAAAAAACCAGCATATTTTAATTAAATTATCAATCAACACTTTTGTTTGCACATCAATAGCCCTGGTAATGGAGCTACTTGATTTTTTTCATGTTGATTTCAGTCTCCAGGAGAAGCTAAATGCCTAACTGCACTACAGATAAATAAATACAGAAAATAAAGTTCAATACTTATCTTTAAGCTTAGCTGTTGGCGTATGTTCATAGTAGCTTTGTGTGATGCTTGGCAATTCAGTGGCAGGTAGCAAAATTAATTTCAGCATGGACAATGATTTTAATATATTGTTAAATGCTGCTTTGTAAAGCAGAGACCTTTTTACACCTTCTTTCCATTCTTTACATTCAAAGCATTTATTACAACCTTTGTGACTCCTTGATAAAACAAAACTAAAAATTGATCCAGGAACAAGGATAGATTTCACTTCTCATTGAAAATCTGAAGGAAATACAGTAGGGAATATAATGAAATGATGTGAAGGTAGCAAAAAGAGAATTTTTATACCTTGCATGTCAGCAAAATGAGCACTAATTGAAGGTAAAGGGAAATGCTTTAGAGGTGGCAAGAGAAAGATAATTTAATTTTTTATTCCACACTTTGATATTAAAATATCTGGACTTTCTGTAGGTAAGTTACGGAAAGAATGTTTTATATTTTTATATTAACTTTCCTTATAATTTGACAATTTAAGAATTCTTAATTGGAATTTAAGAATTTTTTTTTTCCCAATACATTTGAAATTAGTAACATATACATTATACAGAAAATTTCTTACATTCTCATCTTAGAAGATTGACCAAATCTCTACTTTCGGCATAACTAATAATGAGTGAATGTTTCTGACATTCGTTTATTAGCAACAAAATTCTGCACCCTCTGATCCCAAACGAGTGGAAACAAATGTAACTGTTGAAGTTTATTCTTATTTGATCTTACTCTCAGCCTATTCAAGTTCATTTCAATAAATATTTAAATACTGTATCCCTAAGAATATCCTTTGGGAAAAAAAAAAAAAAAAAAAGAAAGAAAGAAAAGGTTCTCACTTGTTTTTCTATTTCCATAGCTATATGCATGGTGGAAAAACAAACTCAATTTCAACTATGAATCTATAATTATTGCAGTTTCCTTGTATCTTCTATGCTTTTCCCTATAATTTCAATTTCACGTTCCAGTGTTCTCACACATTAAATGGTGCTGATTGAAATCTTTTCTTATGATTTGTTATGCTTGAATGGATTTTAAATACGAGGTTCAAATTCTGTTTTTGAAAATTACTTTACGGATGTTCCTAAATCCTTATAAATATTCATGAAAGCACAATGCTTGGTAAATAATTTAAATACCTTCAAATGTTTTATGCTACTTTCTTACTCTACTTAGGAGTAATTTACTGCCTTCTTTTTCCCATATGCTCTTTTACAATATCAAAATCATAATAAACAAAAATAATTTAAAAATTACTTCAGGCAACAATGAAATGTTGTTACTTCAGATTCTGTTCTCATTGAAGATGCTGTGATCTCGATGATTTCTTTAACTTTTGTAGTGTGGTTATATTGTGCAGCATGTCCGCTTTGCTATGGAAACTAGCTTTCAGGGCGGGAAATGCTGCACTGGGCAAGGGATCTGAAGCAAAAAAAAAAAAAAAAAAAAAAAAGGCCAAGAAAAAGCTCCTTTTTTTTTTCTTTTTTCTTTTTGAAGCTGGCAACAGCGCTGCACTTGTGCTGGGGGGATGGTAGCTAGGGGGCAGGCTGCTGAGCATGCAGGTTGAGGCTGGTACTGCCCACCTTTGACCTTGACGTTGACACTTGGTGATAATCTTTAAATAGCCTTGGGACAGAGGCACAGAGAACACTGGGTTATTGCTGCCCAGTGAGAACAAGGAGGGTAAATCTGTGTGTGAGCACAGCCCGTACTGCCTATACCATGTTGCAGTTGTAGGTGTGGGAGGTGGGTCAAGTGGCAGGGTGTGTAAGCAGTGTCCCTCTTTGCTCAGGAGACCAGTTTTCCTCTTGGCAGTCTCTGAGACCATAGGCTTAAACATGGTCTCCACAAGACAGCGGGCTTCCTCCAAGAAGACTGTGATGACCCAGACAGAGGGTCTGCCCAGAAATATGGCTGTTCAGGTCTCCAGCTGCAGGGAGCCCCTGAGCCTGCTGCTGCCAGGGGAGGGTGGCAGGGATTCCACCTGTATGAATTGTGAGCAGGTGAATGAGCTGCTCAGCCTAGTGGTGGAGTTCAAGGAGGAGGTGGAGAACCTAAGGGCCATCAGGGATTGTGAACGGGATGTGCCCGAGGGAAGGCTGCTAGGGAGATACCCCCACAAAAGTGATGAACTCTCTCTCTGACACAGTTGGACAGACCTGACAGATGAAGAGGGTTGGAAGAGAGTCCTGGCTCAGCGTCTTGGGCACACCCCCTGCCTGCCTACCCCGTTTCCCCTGGTCCCACTAACCAAGAGGTTTGAGAGGCTGGAAATTGAAGGGGAGGTGAGTGGGGAGTCAAGGGAGGATCTGCATAAGGAGGGAACTTAGGGTGAGGCAGTCATCCCCACACCTTGAGACTGCTTCTGTCAGGAAAAAAAGGAGTGTAATTGTGGTGGGTGACTCCCTTCTCAGGGGAACGGAGGGCCCCAGTTGCAGACCTGACCCGAAGGGAGGTGTGCTGCCTTCCTGGGGTCTGCATCAGGGACAACACCAAAAAGCTCCTGGGTTCGCTCCTCTGATTACTACCTGCTATCGATAGTTCAGCTAGGCAGTGATGAAATCCCTCAGGGAAGTCTGTGAGCTATAAAAAAGGATTTCAGGGATCTAGGGCAAATGGTTGAAGGAGCGCGTGAACAAGCGATATTTTCCTCTCTCCCTTCTGGGGTGGTGAGGGATATGGAGTGGTCTAGGAAAACACAGGGTTTGAGTAAGTGGCTGGAAGGTTGGTGCCACCACAGGAAGTTTGGGTTCTTTGTCCATGAGGCCAAACTTGAACTTGGCACCTGGCCTGATGGCTGCAGACAGGTCTCACCTGTCTCTGAGGGAAAAACAGATCCTAGCTCAGGAGGATGAAGGAAGCAGGTGGCGGTCAGTGGGACAGAGAAGGGCATGGGGATGTTACTTGTAGAGATGGCAGGGATAAGCCTGTAGGATGTTCTGGGAACTCCTCAAAAGAAGTAATGTGGCTCACTCTCCATCTGAAACCTTCTCGTGTCCCTCTAGGAAGTGGTGGGGGAAAATTTTAGAATTATTTTGGAGGTCTGGAAGCCCCTCTAGAAAGACAGTGTGCCAGAAAGCCTAACTGAAGTGCCTTTACAGTAAAGCTCCAGACGTTAACTTTATGTAATTTAAAACAAGTGTTAATAACATCTTTTATAGGAAGAGTGAAACTATTCAATGGTATTTAAACCAATTTAGTTATTATTTAAATATAATAATTAATATTATAATTAATATTCCACAGTTTCTGCCTCAGAGCTAGATGATACATTCTCAGGACTTTCAATAACAATATAGTATGCATCTTCTGATCTTTTATGCATTAAACAGTGTAGGAATTGCTTATTTTAATTTAAGATTCATATCATCATTTTTGTTATTTTCATACTTATCTGCTGAAATCAAGCTAGTCATAAAAATCTAAGCCACAGTGTTAGCATAATCAATTTTGTTTTGCTAATTTGTTATTAAAGAACAAGCATTAAAGTATACTGTGAGCATTACCTTCAGATTTGATCTCTTTCATTCAAGCTTAATTTTCTTATTGCTTATAATACAGCAAAGTACCAGATTTAATGATTTGTTTTGCATACTAATGAAATTGAGGTAATTAACTCATTTTAATTACCTTTCAGTAAACTATTTTAGCCGCTGTTACGTTTTTGAAGTTGTCTGCTCTTTTATTTTAATTTTCAGTGTTGACTTTTGCATTTAAAACTATTTCTTAGTAAAAAAAAATCATTTGCTTGCAATTAACATTTTCCCAATTAAGTGAGAAATTTAAGTTTTTCAAACTACTGATACGTATATTTTATTTGTCAATTTTGATCTACCCAATGCAAGTTATTCAAAAGAGATTGAACTTTAGTGTTTGAAAAAAAGGGAGGCTGAATTTAATCTTAAATACTGAGTAAAAATGTAGACTGAATATTAATGAAAAAAAAAAAAAAAAAGGCTTCTTCCTACTTCAGGGAAAAAGAAATCTGCAAGTCAGACATTTGATTTTCATCTGATAAATTCTAAACCACAGTAAGCCAGTGAATATGGGGAATGACAGTCATAGCCAAATCTCTATCCAGCTCACTATCAGTTGCCAAGATAGGCAGTATACTTGTCAGACATCAGTCTTCTGAATATAAGCTATAAAAAGGTAAAAGATTAATTCAAATGCAACCTAAGTTCTTGGATGAAGGGCCTAAATATTAAATATTTTCCACTGATCTCAGAGGAATAAAGAATGAAAGAATTTCTTGTACTTACGACAAACTATAGTGTAATACTCATCATTCTGCTGTTAAAAACAGATTTACAGCAACACTGATCTCAATAATGACACAACCTTCTCCCTTTTTGTCAGTAGTTTCTTCCAAAAACTGTCGTTGGTAAATAATATCTCAAGAAACCTTCTGTATTTGCAGATTGAACATGAAAATTCACTATGAAAATTACTGGCAAAGTTTGTGCAGATAGATTATATGTCCCAGGGTAAATGCTAGTACTCAAGGTTTCAGTTACTAGTGATGATAGGCATGCTCTGAGTACTGGCCATTATTTGGATGCCTAGCTTGTACCTATAAAGAAGAGTATGTTTCAAAGAAGAGTATGTTTCATCTATTTTATGAGAAAACAAGACAAACAAACATAAAACATACAACTTTAAATACTTCTGTTCCTACTTGTCTTATTCAAATTGCAAACCTGAGAGCTTAACCACATCATTCTGCATTTCCTTATAAACTTCTTGGTTTTCATCCTTTTTTTTGGCTATTGAAACAGACTATGTTTATTTGAATATTTGATTTATTTATGTACTGATTAATTGTGATGGCTCAACTCTAAATAAACTGTGTATAAACACTGTGATTTTTTCCTGTCTGAATTGTGTTCAATTTTCTCTAAATTTGGAAACTTAAGAATTAATTACATTGTTGAACTAGGGTAATCTGATTGCCTAAACTGAATGTGAAAGGGTAAAAATCACCCCTGACCAATTAACTTTGTCTGAAGAATTATTTGTTTTTATTCAAAGTCGTCTATTACCTTACATTAAATCCAATCCATCTGCAATTAAGTTATCAATTACAATATATTTTAAAACTATGACAGTATGCCATTGCTTCTATGACATTACTGACATTATATCAATCTCAGTCATATTCTATTACGACAGATCTCTCTTGTGGTCTAAATTTAATCGTCATTTTTTGAGTGACTAAACCTGTCCTTTACTAAATATATATATATATTCACTTGCTCTGTTCTACCCAGATATAACTTTCATGTACATACACCACCAAACATAGTCAGATTTTACTTTGAAAACTCACAAAAATAATTAAATATATACTCAGTAGAAAAAGTAATCCCTTCTTATCAAGTACAGAGTGTCTACCTTTAATTCAAAAAGAAAATGAAAGTTGAGAGTATTCCTTTAAGATCAGTTTTTTTTAAGACTGAAGAAATTTTTAATCTCACAGTACCGACACAGTTTTACTACACTATCTCTATATGAACCAAAAGGTACCTAACCAGAAAGTATGGTTGTGTTACTGTGACAAGAAAATGCTTGAAAATGCCACAAAAATACAACATTCTGATCTGTACCCTGTTGAATACTGTGATCCCGAGATACATTAGAAAAAAAAAAAGAAGGCAGAGACAGGCTTAGCAATCTTATAAGCAACTCGCTGCTTTCCATCTGGATAACATAGAAGGAAGTCAAAGGTAAAACTAGGAGCATTTTTTAATATTTGCATGTGTTAGGGTGTAATGTGAAAGAAAAGACAGTTCTAAAGTAATTATATGTTAACATGGTATAAACAACTTCACAGTATATGAAAAGAGTCAAATGTGAAAAAGTTTTCACATATGCATTTTAAAAAGTCCAATGTACAGTTTAAGGAGAAGTTGGATGTTGGGTAAGATTTTTGGAGCATATGTTACTTTAAATTAAGATAATTCAATTTATGATATATGTATATTTAACATCACAACTTCATTCAAAACAGAAGTTCACACTTAAAAAATTTGTACACTGGGATAATAACGAAATAGAATTTTTCTTCACTATCAAGTTTCTATCCAACAGTACATAGCAAATATTCAAGTAAATAATGGAAATACAAGATTGGAAATGTTTTTGTCAGTGCAAAGCTCTATTATAATTTAAGGTACTTACTTACATGTTTATCAACTTTATATAGGTATAAAATAGATACATATGTGGGTTACAAGATTTGTTTGAAAAGCTCTGAAGACCCAGTACAGTTCTCATTGTCCGAACAGTTTCTTCCTTGTTCCCTCATTAAACAGAATCAATGTTTCCAGCAGCTTCTTCTTAGAAAAGCCAGAATAATTGTTCTAGACCTTTTGTTTTTGTTTTTACTCACTGATAGGTGGAAAGTTGAGCTCCATGATTTCCTTAAATTAGTCTACACTCTGAATCCAAACATCAGGTAAAAATTATTTGAAATAATAACACATGCTCTTTTATATGTAAACTGTCTAATTTCAACCTGGAGGCTAGCTATTTAGTCACAATTCTAAAACAAAATATTATTTTTAGGTATATCAGAAAAGGCTTTTTTGTTTGTTTGTTTTTCTTTTGTTCTTTCTTTTTTTTGGGGGGGGGGGGAGGGGGAGGGCAATAACACATACTGTCATGCAGATCCATATGGATCTTCTATGATAAATGCTCAGAGTTTAAGGTTTTCAGTTACATAACAGCTACATAAACAAACAAAAAATAATGCTGTCAAACTTTAAGAGCTTTTAACAAAAGAAGAAAGTGTTCCAAAGCTGATCAAAATTATGGAAAATTTTATTTAATTACTAAATCAAATAAAATTAGATGCGGTATTGAGCTTTCAGAATATGAATGCAATGAAAATAATCACTTAACAGTCAAGTTTCCTTTTTCTTTACAGAAAATACAGTAACCAGGATTTTAAATTTCAAGGGGAAAAAAAAAAAAAAAAAAAAAAAGAGAGAGAAGCACTTTTTCTGAGTATTTAGTTCTGTTTTCTAACTGTAATCTATTTTCCCATATGTCCTTACAGAGTGGTATACAATGACACTCATGTCTTTGCATTTCCTCCATTTCTAAGCTAAGAGAAATTAGCTTTTTTTTTTTTTTTTTTTTTTTTTTTCTTGCTAGGTAACAAAATTAACTTAAAAAGTTATTCATAGAATAACCACAAATATATGCCCAATGCTGTCTACTGTTGACGCTGCTGGAAAATCACATGAGGTTCTTAGATTCAGCCTTAGGATTCTCAAAATCCTTGACAGTGAAATCACAAAAACCTTCACACTTGGAAGGTATAATTTTACTACAAAGAAAAGCAATTGTCTGTAGGAAAGTGAATTATTTGAGATTGTTTTATGTGTTCATTCTTCTTTAAATTAATAAATGTGTCTTTCCAGCCCCAATAACTCAGAATATGTCCAATATACATAATTTCAGCATTGTGCAGAGGTAAGAAAGAGCTTTAAAGAATTCATTTAAAAGAAAAAAAGGGACAGAATAAAGGCATGAATCAATAAAATGCACTCACCCTCTCTTCGATTAAGCTTTGCAAATCCAGGGCTGTGACTGCTGGACAGCTCTGATGAGCTGCTAAATGATGACTGAGGCAAATTAGACACCAACTGATCATCACAATTATCTGTCAGTGAAAAAGAAAAACAAAGTTCTCATTAATGCAATAATTGCCCGCTTATTCAAATCAAAAGGAAATAGAACTCTAGGAAAATATCTCAGTTAACTCTATATCCGAGAGAACATCTCAAAATATCTCCCATTGCTCTAGTATATGTAAACATACCTGAAGTTATTGCAGCACTTGTTTTTTTCCATAAGGCTACTAGGGTATAACTTTCTGTGTTCTTCAGCTGGCCGTACATTTCTAAGCTAACTCCTGAGATATACCTATAACCAGTTCACATCTCCCTTACTACTATTTGTATGGGCATGTACTGACAACTTTTAGCCCTGCTTTTATTTGAAAAGCATGAAGCTACAAACCGATCACATGCTCTTTATTTCTTTTAGACATGAAAAGAAAAACAAAAATAATCTCTTAAATTTTACGCATTGTAAGAATGTCTAAGATAAAATATCTTTCTTTTCTAATGTTTTGCACTTGGTGAAGATCCAGCACAAAATCATTATAGTAGAGTTATTAGCATGCAAGTTCTAACCCCATACAGAAGGACACCTGATTGTTCCAGGAAAAAGAAGACTTCACTGCAGCATAAGATCAATGGTGCATTAGGAAGCAGATGCTAATCAATGATATAGATGTCAAATGCCTCTTCAGCTCAATTACTATATGGGCCTTGCACTCATTCTCCATTTAAATTTGCAAAATATAAATTTATAATCAATTTTTGTTCTAGTTTTAGCTGGAAGAAGACTAAATTTAAAGCACTAGAAGTGTAAGTAAGTCTTTCTTTAGCTGTACTGTGCTGGCATCTGTTGATTATAAAATGCAGAGAAATTATATAAACTATTTGTTTTTATGAACTGGTTATTTTCAGAACAAACATTGTCTGGATGCAAGTGATAAGTGAAAACTCAGAGGTGAGTACTTCTAAAAAGCTTCCTGTTTGTCTACCAAATTCTCACTATAAAAATCAGGAATATGAATTAAAACATCTTTTCCCGATTCAGAGATAACTGAGTCTTTCTGCTGAATAATTATGGATATATATGAATTAGCACAATTCCTTTTACACAAATGTCTCCATCGACTTTTAAAACACTTTAAAATCTATTATTTTTTCAAATTGGTTTATTTGTTTCTGTAAGCAAAAATCTTTCTAAAGAGGAAGCATGATGCTGACCATTACTGCTGTGGTTAGAAGTTCTCCCAGATCTAATCAATAAGTTCTAGTCTTAACAAGGAAAAGACAACATGGTCTTGGTAAGGATGATACATCACCCTTCTAACAAAATTAGGATGATAGATTCATATAAAAGAAACAAGTAAAATGTGTTTCCTGATCTAGCCTTCAATAATGGAAACTGCAAAATTTTCTAACTACTATATAATCTCTAGAGGTGAGCTCATTTTTCGGATTAGACTTATAATGGGAAAGAGGCTGTGATGCTTGGGAGAAATTGTCTTATTGGTAAGCACAGAAGGAAAAAAAAGAGCAAGATTTCATTTTACAATCAAATATATTGTAATGATGAATATTAAAAAAATATGTTATTAGTGAAATATTTCTTTATAGGTCAACAAAGAGGCCTATATAAAAGAGGAAATGTATAATGCTACGGTATTTCACAGAGAGAACTACTTACATAGTTGTTTCTAGGAGAAATTTCAAGAGACACTGAAATCTTTTTCTGTCAAAATCTATATTTTAAAACTGTTTAACAAGATGAAAATTAAGAAGAGAAAATAGCAATTTCCCATTCACATTTCCGTATATGATCTGGAATATACCTTCTCTCTCACATGGCTCAAATTTTCAACCTTTCTAGTAAAGAGTGACATGTTATAAAATAAATCACCAGGAAAAAACATTCATACAAGAGCTATCAAATACACAATTTTGTATTGCATATTTACACTAAAGCATGCAGCATGGGAAATAAGCAGAGGGAGCTGGAAACTGTGATGTGCTTGGAAAATTATGATCTGGTTGCTATCACCAAAATATGGTGGGATGAATCCCATTATTGGAATAACCTGATTGAAGGCTTCAGGCTCTTCAAAAGACACAGACAGGAAGCTGTTCCCTATGTTAGTAAGTGGATAGACTGCAAAGAGCTGTGTCTGAGTAACAGCCATGAGCAGGTTGAGAGTTTATGAACTGAATATCAGGGATCGGTCCAGTAAAGGACATGTAGTGGTTGAGGTCTGCGACAGGCTACCTGATCAGGGAGAGCCTGTTGAAAAAGCCTTCTTGCTTCAACTGCAGGAGGTGCTGTGCTCATAGGCTCTTTTCCTGATGGGAGATTTCAGCCACCCGGATATTTGCTGGGATAGTGGCATGGTGAGTGGCAGACAATCCAGGAGATTCCTGGAATCTGTTGAGGGTAGCTTCCTAATCCAGGTGTTAGATAGACTGACACAAGTTGAAGCCTCACTGAACCTGGTGCTCACCAATGCGCAGGAGAGCACTATAGAGGTTAAGATTGGAGCCAGCCAGGCTGCAGTGATCATGCCCTGGTAGAGTTTGTGATCTGGAGGAATGCAGGCCTGGCAAAAATTAGTCAGTGCCCTAAACTTCCAGCTGCTCAAGAAAGTACTAGGTGGGATCTCTGGGAAAGTGTCATTGAGGGCATAGGAACAGAACAGAGCTGGCAGCCCTTTAGGGACACTGTTCTGAGAGCACAACAGCTCTCCATCCCACAGCAGAAGAAACTGAGCAGAGGAGGTGTGCAATTGGCATGGCTGAGCAAGGACCTGCAGCTTAAACTGAGGGAAAAGAAGGAAATTGTACAGGACGTGGAAGCAGGGTTGCGGAGCCTGGGAAGAATATAGGGACGCTGTCCACATTGGTAGAAATAAGATTAGGAAAGCTGAGGCACAGAAGGAGCTGACCTTAACAAGGGATGAGAAAAATAAAAATAAGGGGGTCTACAGGTACATAAGCAGAGGACAGACTAACAAGAGTGTTCTCCCTCTGATAAAGAACAGAAAACTGGCTTCCTCAGAGATGAAAAAAGCTGAGGTGCTCAATAAGTGCTTTGCCTCGGTCTCCACTGGTGGTCAGGCTCCTCCCCATGTCTGCCAGGACCCTGAAGCTCTAAATGTGGGTGATAGGAGTGGTTTCTGTCTCACTCTAAGACTGGAACAAATCCAAGACCTCCTCGTGAAACTGAATGTATCTAAGTCCATGGGGCTGGATGATATCCATCCTACAGTTCTGAGAGAGATGGCTGATCTGGTTGCTGAGCCGCTCTCCATCGTATTTGAAAAATCATGACTGTCCAGTAAAGTCCCTGGTGACTGGAAAAAGGAAACATTACTCTCATTTTCAAGAAAGGGATAAAGGATGACCCGGAGAACTACAGGCCTGTGAGACTCACCTCTATGCCTGGAAAGATCGTGGAGCAGATCCTCTTGGTTTCAAAGTTAAGGCACATATGAGATGAAGAGGTGATTCGAGACAGCCAACATAGCCTCACACATGGAAGATCTTGCCTGACCAATCTGGTGGTCCTGACCATCTTCTATGATAGAGTGATGGCATTGGTAGACAGGGGAAGGGTGGTGGATGTCATCTACCTGGACTTCTGCAATGCCGTTGACATGGTCCCTCATCACATCCTTCTCTCTAAATTGGAGAGGTATGGATTTGAAGGATAGACTATTAAATGGATTAATAATTTGTTGGCTGGTCGTAGTCAAAGGGTAGTGATCAATGGTTCTGTGTTAGGAACCTGGTCACAAGCAGTGTCCCTCAGGGATAGATCTTGGGACTTTACAGTATCTTTATCAGTGACATAAATGATGGAATTAAGTGCACCCTCAGGAGTTTTGAAGATGAGAGCAAGCTCAGCAGTGCAGTCAATACACTGGAGGGAAGGGAAGCCATCCAGAGGGACCTGGACAGGCTGGAGAAGTGGGCCCATGAAAACCTAATGAGGTTCAACAAGGCCAAGTGGAAGGTGTTTTACTGGACCGGGGCAATCCCAGGTATTTAGACAGATGGGGGAAAGAACTCCTTGAGAGCAGCCCTGCAGAGAAGGACTTGGAGGTCCTGGTGGATGAGAAGCAGGACATAAGCCATCAGTGTGTGCTTGCAGCCTATAAACAGCACTTGCAGACTAGAAGGCCAACTGTAGCCTGGGCTGCATTAAAAGAGGAGTGGCCAGCAGGGAGTGGGAGGTGATTGTCCCCCTCTACTCCGCTCTTGTGAGGCCCCATCTGGAGTACTGCATCCAGGCCTGGGGCGTTCAGCACAACAAAGATGTGGAGGGAGCTCTTGGAATGGGTCCAGAGGAGGGCCACTAAGATCATCAGAGGGCTCGAGCACCTCTCCTATGAGGAAAGGTTGAGGGAACTGGGATTGTTTAGCTTGGAGAAGAGAAGGCTCTGGGGAGACTTCACTCTGCCCTTCCAGTATTTGAAGGGAACATAAACAGGAGGGGGAACGGCTGTTTATGCAGGTGGATAGCGATAGGAAAAAGATAATGGTTTTAAACCAAGACAGGGGAGATTTAGGTTAGATATTAGGTGGAAGTTTTTCACTCAGAGGGTGGTGACATTTTGGAACAGGTTGCCAAAGGAGGTTGTGGATGCCCCATTCCTGGAGGCATTCAAGACCAGGCTGGATGTGGTACTGGGAGCCTGCTCTGCTAATTGGTGACCCTGCCCATGGCAGGGGGGTTGAAACTAGATGGCCAACCCAGGCTGTTTTCAACCCAGGCCATTTTATGATTCTATGATTCTATGCATAATTTTTCAGTGAACTATGATACAAATTAGTTATAAGAAAAATTTCCGTTAACTTTCTATCAGTAAATTGCTACCTGTGGAAGAAATGTACATTCCTTATTTGTAATATAACATTTGAATTTTTTTTGTATAGTTCTATTATAGCACAACTCCATGCCCAGCTGAATACAAATAGATTTTGATTCAAATTATAACTTTAATATTTGGTGTTAATCTTCTGACTGTATATATTCAAACACGTGATAGAGTTAAGAATGGAATTAATCTGTATACAGTAGAAAGAAGAGAGTACAGAACATAAAAATTATTACATTCTTTCCATTGCTTCTGGATCCATGTCTATGGCAGTACTATCTGTGTATGGTGAAATATTTCTTAAACACTCAAATTTTTTTTTTCTCTTTACAATCTTGGACAATGATACAAATGGAATTTCCACTGCCATTCACAGTTATGACACTTTTTTTTTTACTATTTGAATTTATAGAGAGGTTTTTATGGACTTTTATAATGTCTGTCATTTCTTAATTTCTTAATTCTGCATGTCTTCTTGGACTGTATCAGAGTGGAAAATTTGGCTTATTTTCATTCATTTGTGGTGTACTTTGAATTGAATCAAAGAACCATTAGGGTTGGAAAAAACTGTTGAGATCATCAAGACGACTGAATGAGATGTGTGATGGAAAAGTTAGGATGTCATCTAGCTTGATCCCACTATGCATTGACTTTTTTTTAGCCTAATGTAAACCTGGTATAGAAATAGAAAAGACTTTCATGTATTTTGAGCTTACCACTGTTTTTCTAGAACTAAAATCACAGAATCACAGAATTGCCAGGGTTGGAAGGGACCTCAAGGATCATGAATCTCCAACCCCCCTGCCACATGCAGGGCCACCAATCATCCCACCTAATGCTAGACCAGGTTGCCCAGGGCCCCATCCAATCTGGCCTTGAACACCTCCAGGGATGGACGGGGCACCCACAACCTCTCTGGGCAGCCTGTTCCAGTACCTCACCACTCTCTCTGTAAAGAATTTCCCCATGACGTCCAACCTAAATCTCCCTTCCCTCAACTTAAAACCATTTCCCCTTGTCCTGCTGTCACTCACCCTTTCAAAGAGTTGATTCCCCTCCTGTCTGTAGGCTCCCTTTAGGTACTGTAAGGCTGCAATGAGGTCACCCCGCAGCCTTCTTTTCTCCAGGCTGAACAAGCCCAGCTCCTTCAGCCTGTCCTCATAGGGGAGGTGCTCCAATCCCCTGATCATCTTTGTGGCCCTCCTCTGGACCCTCTCCAACAGCTCCCTGTCTTTCTTGTACTGGGGGCTCCAGACTTGGACGCAGTACTCCAGATGGGGCCTTACAAGAGCAGAGTAGAGGGCAACAATCACCTCCCTGTTCCTGCTGGCCACCCCTCTTCTGATGGAGCCCAGGATACCATTTGTCTTCCGAGCCGCAAGGGCACGCTGCTGGCTCATATTTAGTTTTTCATCTATCAAGACCCCCAGGTCCTTCTCCACAGAGCTGCTCTCAAGGACCACTCCTTCCAGTCTGTATGTATGCCTGGGATTCCTCTGGCCCAAGTGCAAAACTCTGCACTTTGCCGTGTTGAACCTCATCAGGTTCACCCGGGCCCACCTTTCTAGCCTCTCGAGGTTCCTCTGAATGGCATCCCTTCCTTCAACCGTGTTGACCGCACCACTCAGCTTGGTGTCGTCAGCAAACTTGCTGAGGGTGTACTCAATTCCATCATCGATGTCATTGATAAAGATGTTAAAGAGCACCAGGCCAAAGACAGACCCCTGGGGGACGCCGCTCGTTACCGGCCTCTACCTGGACATAGAGCCATTGATGACCACCCTCTGTCTGCGGCCTTTCAACCAGTTTCTTATCCATCGAGTGGTCCACCCATCAAATCCACATCCTTCCATTTTGGAGATAAGGATGTGGTGGGGGACCACGTCAAAGGCCTTGCTCAAGTCCAGGTAAATGACATCGATCGCCTTTCCCTTTTCCACCGATGCCGCCACTCCATCATAAAAGGCCACCAGATTGGTCAAGCATGACCTTTCTCTGGTGAAACCGTGCTGGCTGTCACGGATCACACACCCTTTCCTCATGTGATCAAGCATGTCATCCAGGATGATCTGTTCCATGATCTTCCCAGGCACAGAGGTGAGACTCACCGGCCTGTACTTCCCGGGGTCCTTCTTGCTCCCTTTCTTGTAAATGGGAGTGACGTGACCCTTCCTCCAGTCATCCAGGACCACACCTGACAGTCACAACTTCTCAAATATGATGGAGAGCAGCTCGGCAACCACCTCAGCCAGCTCCTTCAGAACCCTGGGATGCACGCCATCCAGCCCCATAGACTTGTACACATTCAGTCTCATGAGGCGGTCTCGGACCTGCTCTGTCCTCACAGCAGGAGGGGATTTACCACCCCAGTCCCCACCCAGAGCTGTAGGGATGCAGGGCTCAGGGACGGGAGGAGTACTGGAGTCCTGGCCGCCAGTGAAAACTGAGGCAAAGAACTCATTCAGTACCTCAGCCTTCTCTCCGTCCGTTGAAGCCAGTTCTCCTTTTACATTTACCAAAGGAGGTACACTCGCTTTGGCCTGTCTCTTCTGGCCAATGTACCTATAGAAAGTCTTCCTGTTGTTTTTCACGTCCCTCACCAAGTTCATTTCCACTGTGCCTTGGCTTTCCTGATCCCACATCTGCAAGTCCGGACGACATGCCTGTATTCTTCCCAGGTGGCACACCCTTGTTTCCAGAGTTTATACGCACCTTTCTTTGCCCTCAGCACTCTCAGCAGGTCCTTACTGAGCCACACCGGCTTCCTCCCTCCTCTGCCTGCTTTCTTGTTCAGAGGGACAGAGAGTTCTTGAGCTCTTAGGAAGGCATCCTTGAAGAGTAACCAGCTCTCCTCAGCATTTTTGTTTTTAAAGAAAGCATCCCAGGGGATCTCGGCCAACAATCCATTGAACAGCTTAAAGTTTGCTCTCCCAAAATTCTGAGTCCTGACGCCACTCTTCACCAGGCCCACATCTCTCGAGATCACAAACTCGACCAGAGCGTGGTCACTGCAACCCAGGCTGCCTCCAACCTTAACACCATTAATTACTTCCTCCACATTGGTGAGCAACAGGTCCAGCAACGCTTCACCTGTGGTCGGTCTGTCCAACACCTGGACCAGAAAGTTATCGTAAACACATTCTAGGAGCCTCCTGGACCTCTTGCAACTTGCCGTGTGGTCTATCCAGGAGATATCAGTATACTCCTATCACCAGCTGGCCTTTGTTAGACCCATCCCTAATTCTAACCCACAGGCTCTCAACCTGATCATGACTGTTTCTCAGAGGAAGCTCCTCACAGTCTATCCACTCTTTGGAGTAGAGGGCTATTCCCCCACCCTTCCTACCTAGCCTATCTCTTATAAAGAGCTCATAGCCCTCAATGGTGGTATTCCAGTTATGGGAATCATCCCACCACGTTTCCATGATAGCAACAAGGTCGTAATTTTCTAAGCACATCACGGTTTCCAACTCATCCTGCTTGTTTCCCAGGCTGCGTGCATTGGTATAAAGGCACTTCAGCTCGGCTTTTCTCACCACCTTTATAGATGGTTTAGGTTCCCCTAGAACAGCAGCATCCCCAACACCCCCCTGCCCCAGTCCATCCCTTTGTACTTCACCGTTGTCGCCCAGCAGGTTTGGTATGAGCCCTGGAATGACCCGCTCAAGCTCGACGTCCCTGATTTTGCTCCCTTCCCCTTCATACCTAGTTTAAAGACCTGTCAATGAGTCCTGCTAGTTCCTCAGCTAAGATCCTCCTCCCCCTCAGAGACAGACTACTTTCATTTGCTGCCATCATGCCAAGTGCTGAGTAAGTTTCCCCGTGGTCGAAAAACCCAAAATTCCTGGATTTGCACCAACTTTTGAGCCATTTATTTATGAGGTGTGTTTTTTGGTACCTCTCAGTATCCTGCCCTGCCACTGAAGGTATGGAAGAAAACACCACCTGCACACCCGCTCCCTCGCCTACCCGCCCCAGTCCCCTGAAGTCAGATAGCTCTGAGACTTCTCTCAGCAACTTCATCATTGCCAGCCTGGATTATCAATAATGGGTAATAATCGGAAGGGCGAATCAGACCAGAAAGTCTCCTAGAAATGTCTCTGACCTGTGCCCCAGGGAGGCAGCACACCTCCCTACGAGTAGGGTCAGGCCGACATATAGGACCTTCTGTTCCTCTCAGCAGGAAGTCTCCTACAACAACCAACCTTCTGTCCTTCCGGGTGGAGGCAGTCTCGAGGCGTGGGACCAAATGCTTTTCCTGAGGCAACCTCACGGGTTGACCTCCCCCTACACCCCCACTCACCTCTCCCTCGAGTTCCAGGGCCTCAAACCTATTACTCAGAGGCACCTGGGGAGCCGAGGTTTAGTTGGGATGGGGGACACCCACTTTGTTGAGCCGGTACATGTTTCCACTCCTCCCCCTTTCTCGAATTGTTCGTAGGAGGAGGAGAGGACAGGAGGCTCACTGCAGCACTGTCAGCCCGCTGGTTCCCCTCACCCACGTGCTGCTTCCCCTCTCCCACCTGTTTACGAGGCGGGGGGGTGACGTGCTCCACATGATGCCTCAGTTATGCGCCCAGATCTCGGGGCCGATAGGGACTGGCACCACCAGTCAATCTCCTTCTCACACTCTTTTATGGTCCTTAGCCTCTCTACCTCCTCTTTCAGGTCGACCACAAGGCTGAGTAAGTCATGCAGTTGGTCACATCTTATACAACCACTGCTGCCATCACCCAACACTGCAAAGGCCAGGCGCTGGCACTCACGACAGCCAGTGACCTGCGTACTAGCATCTTGTGTTGGGGCCTCAGTCTGAGTCTCCACACTCTTTTTGGCTGCAGTCTTTTTTCTGCGTGAGCATGGAACTTCCACCTGGGACTCCACAATTCTTGTGGCGTTAGCCTTCCTCCGGGATGCAGCCATTGCCAACCAGCAGGCACGCTAACACTATTAGATAGCCTTAACGGGGTATGCCTGATCAGGCAGCCGGTAATGCTGGCTCTGCCCCCACACCGTTGCCGGGTCGTTAACAGGAGCCCCCGCACTTCTCACTCACCCTGGCAATAACAACCGCCCTTGCTGGGGAGTCCTGTGCAGGAGTGGCTTACTGATTCTCCTCAACAAATAAGCCTAGGTGTTTCCCACACATCTTCTCTGGTGGGCAGCGACACGTCTTGATGAATGAACTTACAGGTTGTAGGTACTCTCATGTGAAATGAATCAAAAAGATTCACATGTTGAATATCATACATTTTAGATTTACATTTAGTTGGAAGTAACTACTATAAATTATCTGTGTCTCTTTCTGTATAGCCATTATTCCAGTTTAGTACCTAGATTAAAACTAACTGTAAAAATATTTTAAGATGACTTCTTAGTTTGCATAATGGTGAAAAAGCAAGAGAAATGAGCAAAGAACTGAAAACAGGGCCATAATGGGAGATAACCAACCACGTAGATTTTTTCAGTATAAGTTAATGGTATTTACATATCCTGAAGATACTGCATTAATGAAAGATCACTGGAAATATTATTTTATCTGACAAACAAATACTCATTTATCACATTGATATATTGATTATACACATTTATCCACAACATACATGACTTAAGTTTTACCTCGTGACTTAATTTTTATATGGTTTATGCAAAAAAAATACCTGAATAAAGGATTTTTAGCATACTTTATTAACAGATTTTGTTGCTGGTGGAATCAATTATAGTATTATCTCTTTTTGAAAGTATATTACTTTGGATTTAATTAATTGATGGATGAAATTATTACTTTCAGTTCAATAAAAATTATAAAAGTTTTCTTTCACTTTATTCTTGCTGCTGCCACCCTTAGATTCTTTATCATATTCAGTAAATTGTTTATTTATAGTAGTTTTCAGCTTTAGATATCTTAATGTGGAGGACTATTATTTTCTTTACTTGAATGTTTGATATCTTAGTCTACTCAGCCTCTTAGGGCTGCTAAAACCTTAGGCCTTCTGATAAGAAACCTTTTTATGAACCAGTGCAATAACAGTAACAAAAGGCTTGAAATCTATATTAAACTGTATAGCAGTAAAGGAAATCTAGGTATGATTAACTACATGCCAGCATTAAATATGTTTTTTTGTCTCAAAAGTGAGATTACTCAAAATTGACAATGGATTTCTTCCCATTAGGTAACCGCAGAAAAAAAAAAAAAGAGAGTACCCCAGGAGAAGGTCAAATTACTTGCAGTGTTCACAGAAAAATATTAAAAATTTGCACTTTCAGGAGAATTTAAATAAAAATGAATCACAGGAAGTGGTTTGTAAGTAGATCAGTATCTACATTATCACTTTGCTTTCTGCTATATTTTTCATTAAAATTACTTCATATGTTAATATTATTACCTGCGAATTCTTAATAACTGAGTGCTACAAAGTCTCGGCTTAATGTTATGAAATCAAAAACTTTTTTATTGCATTAGTAATGTTATTGAGTATTTACAGAATTAGGAATAAACTAGAACTACGTTAAGTGAATGTAAGACCTTTAAAATGGAAAACAGAGATATTCTGCTAATGTTGAAATAATTTTTGAATCATAGACTTGAAGGGTCTTCAATGACTATCAAATTCCAGCCCTTTGCAATAGGCAGTGTTCTCACTCAATAGATCAGGCTGTCCAGGCTCCATCCAACCTTACCTAGAACATCTCCAGGGATAGGGAGTTTACAACTTCTCTGGACAACCTGTTTGTTGTAACACAACAAACAGTAAAATATTTCTTCCTAACCTCTAGCCTAAATCTATCTTCTTTTAGTTTAGAATTGTTTCCTCTTGTCTTGGCACCATCAGACCAAGATCCTTTTTATCTTTGAATACTAAAAGGCCTGTCTGTGAAGCTGTCGCTTCTCCACACTGAACAAGCTCAACTCCTTCCAGAGTATGTTACAAGTTGAAGGTCTTGGCAGCTCTTTCACTCTTCTAGAGATGCATGCTACTGCCTGGGGAAATTGTTGTCCCTGTCTGGATTTCTGTCTCGTGTTCAGCCTTGGTAATGGGTGATCACTGTATTTGTTTCAATAGAAGGCTGCTTCCTGCTGATTTTGAAAGAGAACAAAGCAGAATGTCTTCTGTCCCTGCGGTGCAAACTACGTGCCCTAAGTGCTGTACCACCCCATTACTGCTGTGTCCTAATTGCCCATCCTGGTTCCTCAAGCTCGCTAGGATTTACTTTGAATGTGTGTGCGTGGCCACCACCACTCCTGGCTCTACTTACTCATTCTCAGCTAGTGTCATGAGGTCTGTGATCTCCAATCATCTCTTGTTGGCTTCCTCCTTGCCCTGGGGTATCTGTGATGGCAGTACTACCCCTGCAATCAATCAGCTGACTCTTGACAAGAGAAGTCCTTGCAGACAGAATATACTAAGGTAATATAGCATCACAATTGGATTATTCCTCTTATCTTTAGTCAGCATGGATGTAACTATTCACTTCTACTACCTGATACAGCTGTTTTTTGTTCCCTTTTTATGCTTAGAAGACTGATTGAGAATTAACATAGTTGAAAATTACATATTCTAAAGAATAAAAGTCTGCCAATTCCATACTGTGACCAAAAAACCCACCATAAATAAAATCCAGCATCTGTGATAGCGTTTTTTTTTTTTTCTTTTTAGTTTAAGTGAATTAAACTGCACAAAAAATGGTCACAGAAACCTTAAAGGATTCAGTTTCATTTTTCTGATTTGCATGCAGAATAGGCTAACCTGGCGTAGCATGAAGTCAGTGTGCTTCTTAAAATGGAGTAGAAATACAGTGTCAGACACACATGCAGCTTCATTTTATTTATTTTATTTTGGTTTATTTTATTTTATTATTTTATTTTTACTTTAAAAAGACTGTCACAGAATGATTTAGAATGGTTTGGGTTCAAAGGGACATTATAGATCATTTACTTTAACCCCTCCTTCCATGAGTGGGGTTGCCAACCACTAAATCAGTCACTAGATCAAGGCCCAGGGCCCTATCCGTCTTGGTCTTGAATGTCTCCAGGAATGGGTTATTCACAACTTCTCTGAACAAGCTGTTTCTGGACAAGTTGTTCAAGTAAAATTCTTTCCCTTACATCTGACTAAAATCTTTTTTGTTTTAAACTGTTCTCCTTTGCCTTATAACTATCAGTGTGAAAAGTCAGTCTCCAGGTGTTTTTTTGTATTGTTTTTTGTTTGTTTGTTTGTTTTTTAAGCACTGTTTTAGTACTGGAAGGTACCAATAAGGTTTACCTGTAGTCTTGTTTTCTTCAATCTGAACAATTCCAGCTCACTGAAACTTTCTTTGTAGGAGACATGCCCCCTTTGATCATGTTTACGGTTATCCTCTGGACCCACCCCAGCATCTCCATCATCCTTGTTCTGTGTACCTCATAATGGGATCCGGTACTCCAGTGGAGCTTAATGACGGCAGAATAAAGGGAGACATCCCTCCATCTCCCCTCATGCTGCTTGCCACCCCCAATTTGATACAGGCCAGAATTCATCTTGCTATCCAGGTTGCAAGTATGTACTGCTGGTTCCTGCCAAATTTTTCATCAAGTTTTTCACCACTACCTCCAAGTCCTACTTCATAGGGCAGTTCTCAAGGAGTTCTCCCAGTCTACATATATCAGGCATTGCCCTGACCCAAATGGAACATCTTGCACTTTACATCATTGAACCTGATTCAGTTCACCAGGCCCTACGTTTCAAGCCTGTCCAGGTCCCTTTGGATAGCATCTGCCTTCTCTTATATCAACTGTACTATACAGCTAAGTGTCTTCAAAAAACTTGTTGACCATGCACTCAATCCCACAGTCTGTGTTATTGATAAAAAAACACTGGTATCTGGACAGACCTTGGAATATATCATACATTACCGGCCTCCATCTGGACATAGGGCTACTGGTTGGAACACTTTGTCTGTGCCTGTTCAACAAATTCTTTATCCACTGAATGATGAACTCTTTAAATCTATATCTTCACAATTTTGAGATAAGAATGTGGTGTGGGATTATATCTTTGGCTTTGCAGAAGTCTAGATAGACATCAGCCATTGCTCTTCCTTTGCCCGTTGCTTTAGTCACGCAAGCATAGAAGGCTAACAGAATGATCAGGCTTGATCTGAATTTGGTAAAGCCATGCTCACTGTCTCAGGTCACCTCCTCATCTTGCATGTTCCTTAATGTAGCTTCCAGGATAATCTGCTGCATGATCTCCACAGGCACATAGGTAAGGCTCAGCAGCCTGTAGTTTCCTAGGTCTTTTTTCCCCCTTTCTTAAAAATTGGAGCGCTGTTTCCCTTTTTCCATTTACCAGGACTTCACTTGACAGTCACAACGTTTTGAATGTGATGGGGATGGTTTAGTCACTACTTTAGCCTGATCCTTTAGGAACTTGGATGCATGTTGTGTGGCTCCACAGACACATGTTCTGTTTCATCACTTAGTCTAAAACTTGTACTTCTCTTACAATAGTAGGGGCCCCAGTCCCTGCTTGGAGGGGACTTTTTTTTTTTTTTTTTTATAAATCTCTTTCGGAGCTGTTTACTAGCCATTAAATTTGAGGAAGTGGTAGCCAACATAGCAAAAGGATATTTGAATATTCAAGGAAGTGGAACAAGGGGTTATTTTAGTTACAAAGATTGATTAGCTCCAGAAGGGAATAGAATATACTGTGGGAGGAAATTTGAGAGACTTTGATGATGAGTTTGTAAGAGCACCAGAAGGGTAGTATGGCCAGCTCGCTGACAGAGTAGTCATCTCCAAAAGATGCTTGCTGTGACAAACAGTTCCAAATAGACAAACCTTGAAGTCATGCACAAAGTCTTTTTGAAGAGTCCACAGCAAGGTAACTGAGTGAAAAAAGCAGAGTTGCAAACAGAAATCTTTCTGACAAATATTATTCATAGTAGGTTGTCTAGCTGCATGGGTATTCAATTGTTTATGTGTAGAAATGTCACTTTTTTTTTTTTTCTTTCTGCCAAACAGAAAGCAAATTAAAAATAATTTCAAGCAGATGAATAAGAAGAAAATATTCTTCATCTACGGATGTAATTTGGTATACTCTAATACAGGCATGTCCAACCTGCTGCCCACAAGACACATGCAGTGTTGAATGTCCAGTAGTACCGTCTGACCTCTGCTGCCACCATCGTGGTGACAGCTCTTCCCTCCTGAATGGCCCTGCCCCTAGTGCACATCTGTCACTCAACAACAACCAAAACATCTACGTACTATTAACACTGCCTCAGCTGAAACTAGGACAGGACAGGAGCTCTGTGGAATGCTCACTCCACCTCTCACATCTGCCACACATACTGAATCAAATTGAAACCCATGTGTATTACACGTTACTTGCATTTTTGCTGATTTCTGTTACTGATTTTTGTGCCAGAAGCTTCAAGAAAGATGTGTAAATACGGTTCAGAGTAAGCCTACAAGATGGTATGATAATCAGAAAATGAGTATCACAAAATAAGACAAAATGGATTTTGCCTTAATATAGAAACAGAGAGGTGACTAGATCACCATTTGTGATCAGTAGCACTTCAAAAATACCGCTGATAGTGATGACATGAGACTTTAATTTCATGTGAAAGAGGATAACAGGATTGAAAGGATTACAACTGCTTAAGATCTTATCTTTGAAATTTTGTATTTGAAATAAGATACCATCTTCTAGCAGAAGTGATACTTAAATTTATAAAATTAAAAAGAAAGGATTTTTTTTTTTTTAATTGTAAAATACATCTAGGCTAGATGTACATATAAATGATAGACTTCCTATTCTTTCTATATGAAAAATTTTATAACCTGTTTTTAATGTGGAGTCAGTTTGATATTGATTCTTTTAAGCCTGAAATTAAGAAGAATATGCACTCACTTGTTTTCTCAATTTTTTTTTTCATTCATTTATTCATTCATTTCTAATAAGAATTTTATCTGTCCTACCATCAGCATGCTTACATTGCACTATAATACCTTTGGAAGTGACATTATTGTTACCTCCTCTGAAGCCTCTGATTTGGAAACAGAAAGTGAGAACGTTGCAATAGTACATTCACAGTTTTTGAAGAATCTCTTTGAAGACTTGTAAGTGGTATTGTCAAAGATAGAAGACCTCTTAGTAGTAAAAATGTTGTGTAAAAAATATCAAATTGAGTTTCAAAAGTTAAGAGAAATCCACAAGATTCTACTAGTTTTATATTGTGCTGATGTTTCATAATGTGGTCTACTTGGTAGCTTTGACTTGGTAAGAACTTGGTGTTTAAAATAAAATAGAAAAGATAAGGGTCTATTCAGTAGAAGGTAGACCCTATTACTTTTTTATATTTGCTATAGTAATTACGTAATAGTATAATAATACAATCAGTAAAATAATAATTCTATAGTAAATATATATTATTTATATAATTATAGTAAGTATATAAGATGGTTCATACCTTTTTTTTAAAAATAACCTTGATTAAAATTCAGGCAGAGAGGTTTTAAACCAAGACAGGGGAGGTTTAAGTTAGATATTAGGAGGAAGTTTTTCACTCAGAGAGTGGTGACATTTTGGAACAGGTTGCCAAAGGAAGTTGTGGATACCTCATCCCTGGAGGCATTCAAGGCCAGGCCGGATATGGCTCTGGGCAGCCTGCTCTAGTGGTTGCCACCCTGCACATGGCAGAGGGGTTGAAACTACATGATTGTTGTGGTCCTTTTCAACCCAGGCCATTCTATGATTCTATGATTCATAAGTATACCTTGAACAAGCTGATATCAAAGTGTCACTGTAGCATACTTGGTTAATGAATTTTCTGTGTGTCTAAACAGTTAAGTAGTACCTAGCAGAAAATGACTTCCATCAGCCCTCAGCACTGATTTGTCCTACACTAAAGTTTTGTTGAATCATATTCTCTTTTACCACTGAATTCAGACAGATATAATTTAATTGGATCCCACTTTAAAGAAGAACAGATTTGATTCAACTGTGATGGAAATTAATGTAAAGATTTTTTATTTTCAAACAGAATTGGAAATTAAGAGCTAAATTTTAGTGTCACAACTGCACTTGCATCTGATCAGAAACTGAAGTTTTCTAGATAATGATGAGAAAATCATGAGTGGATAAACTCTTTTACTATCAATATTTCTTTACCATCAACTAAGACCAGAGATGTTGACTCTTGGTCTGAGGGCTAGTAAGATGGAAGTTCTTTATTCCAATTTGGTAGAATGCATTAGAAGACTTCAGTGTTATTTTCATGCTCCTTTTTCCTAAACTATGGGAAAAAAAAATATATATATATAAAATCAGATAAAAGTTAAAGTGCATTTAAGTACAATTAATTAAAGTAAAATTTAAAATAACAAGATAATGAAATCATAATTCCAAGTGTAGGAAGCATGCTAGATACTGAACTTTGATTGTAACCTGTGAATCTTTTCAAATGTCTCTGTATGGAATAAGAATTTTATGTATCTTTCTATTCTTCAGGACTTATTTGAGATTTCATTAATCATTTTCTGTCTAACCTGATTTTTAAATGCTTTACAAAAGCACTTTTAACACCCTAGAAAATGGGTGGTCAGTAAGCATAGAAGAAATTTCATTTCTTTTGCTCACTTCCCTTTCTCGATTCTTCCTTGTGTTGAGCTACCTGAAACTGTTAAGCCAGATGGATTTTTGAAAAGATCGAAATGTAGCATTGCATGTTTATATTACAGGAAACACCATATACCTGATAGGCATCATAGGAGAGAGAATTATCTCCTAAGTCCCAGAATTATTTGTTGAACTACAGTGAACTACAGGCAAAGGCTAACAATTCTATCAGAATTCTGCAATATTCTGTTCAAATAGAATAAAAGAATTAATGCAGCCTTACATTTTCTCTTCTCGCTAAACTGTTCTTTCAATTCACACCAAAACAGTTACAAAAGCCGCAAAAAACAGTCACTAAACTGGGGCAACAATCTTCTCTTTCTATTCCACTCCAAGAAATTGTTGAAATCTGTTGATGAAAACAAATACGAAGAGAAAAAAATAGTCACTAGCATTCAAATTACTAAGCAGCTGAAAAAATGAATAGAAAATGTCAGTAAATGAAGCTTTGATATCACTTCTATGTGATTCAAAAGGGATATGAGGAAATGACTAAAAATATTCCATAAAATGAAATGAGGTATGAAAAAAAAAAAAAGTTTGTAGCAAAGAACTGCTTCAGTGAGCTTATAAAGTGCAGCATTTCTAGTTAGTTGTTTTAAACCCTTGGTTACAAACAGAAATAGATTCAAGAAGTGCTTATCTGGATACAACAACCTGGATCAAGAACGTGTCTTAAGTCATATAACCATAGAACCATAATATCATAAAATAGCCTGGGTTGAAAACAGCCTGGATTGGCCATCTAAGGTTGTTGAAACTGGTTGGCCAGTTTCAACCCCCCTGTCCTGGGCAGGGTCACCAACTAGCAGAGCAGGCTCCCAGTACCACATCCAGCCTGGCCTTGAATGCCTCCAGGGATGGGGCATCCACTGGACAGCAATATTGTCTACCAATAAATCCAAGAAATAAAAAGATTTAAATAAAGAAATAATCTGTTGTGTTTTAACTCGGTGGGTGACTCAGCACCATAAAGTTATTCACTCACTTCTCCCTTTCCAAGGGGATGGAGGAGATAATCAAGAAAGAAAAGGTAGAAGTCATGAGTTGAAATAAAATTAACAAACATAGAGAAAGGGATAATAATTATGGCTATTGTTCTGCTCAATAAGAAGCAAAACTGCTTCTGACAGGTTCTTAGCAATACTAGGCTACAAGTATTACTTGTGTACAAGTATTCATGGGTATGCCAAGACTCATATAGAAAATGAGGAGTCAAACACATCTAAATAGTGGAGGAGATCTCCGTCTATGCAACACTCCTTCACAGCAGGCAACCAAAGTTCTTCCTTCAGTGGCTGTCTGCTATATAAGCCCAGGGTGTCTCCATCCTGGGTCCACCCCTTTTGACTTGGGGAGAAATTTGCCTGTGCTCACTAGGGCAGCCACACCCCTTCACCAGGTGTTCAATCATCAGTTCAAGCTGTGACCTAACAGTTCCCCTACAACTATATATAGATATAGATGAATATATACAACTGATGCACAAGCAAATGTTAACTGCTCGGTTAACTTTCTCAGTTCCACAAGTCAGCAAATCATCCATGTACTGTAACAGCTTTACCCTCTCTTCAACCTGAAACTTTTCCAAAACTTTCTCCAGCACTTAATTAGTTAAAATAAAAATAAAATGTATAATAATATAATATATAATATATAAAAATAATATATAAAATATGTATAAAATATAATAAAAAATAAATTAGGTGATTCCGTGAATCCTTGGGGTAAAACAATCCACCTATATTGCTACTTCTGTCCCATTTCTAGGTCCTCTCATTCAAAAGCAAAAAGATCTCATCTCTCTGAGTCTAAAGCACAGGTCCAGAAAGCATAAGTCTATTACACTAAGCCATTTATATCTGTGTGGGATCAGATTAATTAAAGTGTAGGAGTTAGGAACCAGGGAACGTTGCTTGAGAATCATTTCATTAACTTTTCTTAGATCTTGTACCTGCCGAGAGGTGCCATCTGCCTTCTAAACTGGCAAAATTGGAGTATTATAGAGTGAGATACAGGGTTCTGGAAGACCATCCTTAACCAGTGTTTGTATCCCAGGCTTTAGACTTATTATTCTTTCTAAAGGTATGGGGTATTGTCGCTGTTTTACAGCTTCAGTCCCTCCTTGGACAGTTATTCAATTTTTAAGGGAGTAATTGTGAATCCACCCTGGTTTCTTTCTCCTGCTCACACCTTTAGATTTATTTCTTTTTCATCATCACCTGTTAACAAATTCATTGACACCTTTATACCCATTTCACAAGTTTTTAACTGCAATCCTAATTTAACTATTACATCTCTCCCAAGCGAAATGGTCCCTGCTCCTGGCACATATAACAATGGCCCTTTTATCTTCCCATTTTAATTCAGTAGTCTCAAAAAGTATAACTATTATTCCTTATCCCTCTAACCCTGTTATTCTTTAGGTATTCTCAGTTAAATTAAGTCCCAGTATTTTATAATCTAAAGATGACCAAGAATTGATCAAACTGTTCTGCTAATCCAGTAAGATCTTTCATTAAAGATTTATTTCCCTTTTAAAATTTCTTACCTCTCTACTAGTAAGTAGGGAGTTTATATATCATGTATCTGCTGATAACACTGGAACTTCACTAAGAGGATACACGGAAGTATTAGTGGGGTTAATGGAGTTAGATTTAGGAAAAGGAGAATTTATGATGTCCCTTTTGCATTGTCTCAATTCTTTCTCAAGCTGGCAGAACTTTTTCTTTTCAGCATGAGCACTAATCACAGAACTTGATTCAGGTGGGCCGTTAAGGGGCTGGTCTGAGCCATGTCTAGCCATGATTAACTGCTGTACTCCCTAAATCCACCGAGCAGCATATGTGGACTCCTCCTTCAAAGAAAAAAAAAAAAAAAAAAAAAAAACCAATAAATTTTACTGTTTACATGCACGTTCAAAGCTAACAAACCCAATCTTCGTCAGACCCATATTTTGGCCAAAATACTGATTCCCCTACAGTCGGCTCTTTAGGCCATACAGTAAAATACCTAATCATTTTCTGCTTATCCTTACCTCTGGTCTTCGAATTTCTCTTCCAATTTTTCAACATTTCTCATAAAGGACTTATAGCAGGCGCTGTTCTGCGGGCCCACTCTGTTCCCCGCCTTGGACACTTCTCATGTATGGTCATGCTACAGCTGAAACTGTTCTTCAACATTGCAAACAGCAATTCTCAGTTCTAGGAAATGAGGTGTACCATCAAGCAACCCTTTTGCAAGACAAACACTTACAACATATGAGTCCCAGACCTCGACCTCCAAAGCAGCACTTAATCACACAAGATTGTTCTTATCTTGGTCTATGCACAGAGTTGTCAGGAATTATCAGGTCAGTGCCCGAAGTACCCACTGTCCGTCCCTATTCAACCAGCTATTCACAGACCATGCCTCTTAAAAACATCCTTGAGTCCGCAGCTGGCTCCACAATGAACCACCGCTGCCAAGACTCACAGGGCCGCAAAAAAATGAGAAAGGTGCACCGTCCTGTGCTGTAGAAGCGGAGGCTCACCGCAGGCGACGTTGTTCCCAGGTTTTGGCACTAAATTGTGAGAAAAATGCTCAGGATGAAAAATTTCTAATCAGGCAAAGATCTCTGTGAAGAGTAATTTATTCATTATTGTAATAATGGGCACACACCCCCTACTGACAAGGGAGAAATTGCACAACTAGTCAGTGAAATCCATCCCATTATATTCCCTGGGTCCGATGCAGGTAAAGTCTCTCCTGGCACTCATTGGTTGAGCATCTCAGGCTCACAGTCTTCCAACGATGTTCCTACATTACACTTCCATAGTTACATTACACTTCCATAGCTACATTATACTTCCATACAATGTCTGTTACCAATCCATTGTCTTTGGGTATGTTCTGTACTTTTTACAGCGATAGGAGGACAATATTTTCAACTATCTGTGCACTAGTTCTGTCCTGTACCAGACTGTCCCCTACCGTATATAATTACCTTACCTAGTACCTGTGTCAATTTTACCTAGGTCAGAACGCTCCAGTCACAACTTTACTCAGTTCAGCAATATTCTTTGTGAAAGGCAACATATCCTATACTACATACAGAAATACTGGAAATTTCCACTGCAAAAACACAATCTACCTCTCACAATTTAAATCCTTTAATGCTTGTACTTCCTTGTTTTTCCTCAGACAGAAAAGAAATGAATTAATTCACATAGCGTATTTCACATACAATGGAAACTGATAATTTCACCAACGGGTTCCTGTTCTAGCTCCATTTGTCCCCAAATCCTAGTATGACTTATGTCTGCATGCACACATTCTCAGTTTTCAAAGGTTTTCACATCTCTCCCCCTTACAGGGTACAACTATTTACTTATGTTTTTGTCAGATCCTATATTAGAATTTTTCCTTTTATTATTTTCCTTCTCAGATCTTCTTCTTCTTCCTCTTGTTTTTCTTTTTTTAACATGAGAAAAAAAATTAAAAAGGAGAAAGAAAATAGATTTTTTGTCACGCAGACACAGATGGATGCAAGTTAACATATGTAGCACCTGAAGGAATGCAGTTATGGTATCTTAAGTACTAAAATTAAAGAATAAGGTTGGAGAAGGGCTATATCAAGATTAAGAACTTTCCAAAATGATGAAGCTTAGACTAGCTATAAATAAGGCTTCTATTCATTTCAGAGAGCCCAAAGAACCTTGGCCTTCAGCAGTAGAGATAATGATGAGTCTGCCAAGGAAAGAAAAAAAAAAAAAAGAGGCTTTTCAGAAATATATAGAAGGTGGATATACATGATATTTAACCTTTTTTTTTTTTTTTTTTTCCCCCACTCTTTTTTTTTAATATTCTTTTCTAAGTATCTTCTGTCAAAACTGAAGACACCGCAGGTCAAAATTATTTAAATATTTTTTTAGCATTTTATGTACAAGTAAATATAGGAGAGCATGCATTCTACTCACAAATATCTGAAAAATGTTTGTGAGTCTGGAACCTGGTAAAAGTTCAAGTCAATTACATAATAGCATTAAATTTACTCTTTTTCCTCTATATATTCAGAGTTGGGAGAGCAATAGGTAGCAATGGAACATTAATATTTTATTTACGTAAACAAAGTGAGAAAGCACAAAATCAGGCAGAGAAAATAGATATCCTGTGTATTGTCAAAGAAATATAAGATAAATAGCAAGGAAAGAGTATCTCAAGATAGTTATGGTATTGGATGTCAGATAAGACACATTCTAATATGATTTGCTGATAACTCTTCTCTGTATAATTCAAAGAAATACTGTTACACTGCTCATATTGTTGTTTATTGTAATTAGTTAGTTAAAATTTGTTTAATTTTACAAAAATAGTTTGAAAATTGTGAATGAGCCAAAGAAATTTCCACAAAACAATCTCTACATTTAATTGTTTGTATTTATTCAAAAAATATGCACTATTATTGTTATAATGTAGCAAAAAGTAATGTTTTAAGTTTATACTTAAATTCATACTCAAATCTGTATTGGTCCAGACCATATTACAGAAATACTGGATTCATTCAAAAATTGTCTATTCGTAGTACTTTAATTACTTATATTTATTAAAATATAGAAAACAGAAACTAGAAAATAGAAAAAGAGAAACAAATTTTATATTTGGTGATACTTCACATAAGATATTAAAAACATTTTACGTGCTGAGTAACATGGATCAACAGCTTTTACAATAAAATAAATTTTTTTAAAAAGTCCTTTCTTCAAGTTTTCAGAAGGAAAGGATATTTTTAATTATTTATTTATTTCTAAAATGCTTAACAAAATGCTACATAACTGAAACATTTATCACAGGCACAAACTATTTAGGATGAGATTGATCTCACTGATGTGTTAAATTCCCTTTTATGTGATGAGAGTCTTCAGTTTTCCTCAGTATTTTTTATTAAATTGAAATCCTTTATTGACTTTCAGTAGTGTAGGAACAATGCTTGATTTAACGTGTTTAGAGATAAAAGAAAACAAAATACAAAATAGAATAAAGTTATTCCACCATAATATAATAAAATTGAAATATCAAGTATATACAAAATATTATAATAATTAATTAGAAAAAAATAATATGCAAAACATATAATCACAGAAAAATTTCCAAAGTTCATATTACTTTAACATTTATAAGCCTTTACTGCTCACATTTGATGACAAAATTTAAGAATTTAAGACTTGAGTACATGTTTATCTTTTCATATCAGTGAATCTGCAGATCAGTGTACGTAACAGCTACCCTGTAGCTATGTCTACTGTTGAGAAATTCTGTAATAGGCATCTTCTTTCTTCCCAAAGTATGAAATTTTATTGTTTCTCTTCAAATATACTTTTTTCCTACAAATGCTACATAGCAATCTCTCTAAAAATATTTTAGAAGTATTATTGTTGACTAAAGGAACTGAAGCAGAATAATGTGAATAAATGACATTAACAACAGTAGTAGTATATAAATACCCAGTTATCTAGAATAAAGTCTGAATCCCTGAGATCTGAAAACTTCATACAAGATACCGCAGATTCAGAAATAAGTACCGCAAATGTGTAAACTTGACTTTAATAATATGTGAGATGTTAAAACAGTTCTGAAAGGAAAGAGTATTTAAGGAAATTGAGACAAATGAAAAATTATGAGAGCTTATCTGACAGTAATTCCTCCTATTTTATTACATTGGCCTACAACTTCAGAGGCAGATTTGGCGGTATGGTAGTAGAGGCTGAACCTTCCCATTAATATTCTATTACATTTTGTTGCCATACAACAAAGGTCAGAAGGGCACTCTGACAATGGCTATGAATATGAATAAAGCAAAGATTTGTGATTGAATTTCTTCACAAGGAAAAAATTGCACCACAAAATTACATAAAAGTCATAAAAAAGTGATAAAAGTCATTCATAAAAGTTTACTGAATGTTTATGGAGACTAAGCAGTGTATATGAGAAAAGTGAGAAGGGAGATGGTGTATTTCAGCAGTGGCAACAGCAACATGAATGACAAGCATATTCTTGACAGTCATGAAGATTTTTACAAGTGCCGCATGCAGGCACTTCCATTGGTGGCAAAAAAAAGCATAACTAACATGGTTTACATGTTAACACAGTCTACAGTGATGAGTATCTTGAAAAGTAGTGCTTTGTGGCTGAGAATTTGCTCTATCAAATAGTATTTTTTCCTCCTTGTATCTGCTGTTATGTCCATGGAAATAAATAGGAGGCATTGCCTTCAAAGCAACCTATGAAGATAAAATGGATCAAAGGTTACCTAAAGTAGATTATGTAAAAGTAATCTATGATTCTCTGTGATGGGCTTCATGGAAAACACAGGTGACATTCAAAGATCACCCCTTTCCACTGATTTCTGGAGTGCAATATGGTGAATCATAGAATCATAGAATCACAAGGTTGGAAAAGACTTATAAGATCATCTAGTCCCACTGTCTTCACATTACCACTGCTACCACAAGCTACTAAATCATGTCTTGCAGCTCCTCGTCCAGACGCCTCTTGAACACTGCCAGAGATGGTGACTCCACCACCTCCCTTGGCAGGCCATTCCAATGCCTGACCACTTTCTGAGAGAAAAAGTTCTTCCTAAGTCTAACCTAAACCTCTTCTGGTAGAACTTGCGGCCATTTCCCCGGGTCCTGTTCATTGCCTGGGAGAAGAGGCCAAACCCTCCTCACCACAACCTCCCTTCAGGAAGTTGTAGAGTGCAATGAGTCTCCCCTGAGCCTCCTCTTCTCCAGACTAAACAATCCCAGCTCCCTCAGCCGCTCCTCATAAGACTTGTGCTCCAGACCCCTCACCAGTTTAGTCTCCCTTCTCTGGACATGCTCCAGGGCCTCAATGTCTTTCCTGCTGTGAGGGGCCCAAAACTGAACACAATACTCGAGGTACAGCCTCACTAGTGCTGAGTACAGGGGGATGATCGCCTCCCTGCTCCTGCTGGCCACATTATTTCTAATGCAGGCCAGGATGCCATTGGCCCTCTTGGCCACCTGGGCACACTGTCAGCTCATGTTCAGCTGAGCATCAACCAACACCCATATGTCCCTTTCCTCTTCACAATCATCCAGCCACTCGTCCCCAGGCATATAACGCTGCATGGGGTTGTTGTAGCCAAAGTGCAAGACCCAGCACTTGGCCTTGTTGAACCTCATTCCATTCACCTCAGCCCAGTGATCCAACTTATCTAAGTCCCTCTGAAGGGCCTCTCTACCCTCAGGCAGATCAACACCACCTCCCCACTTGGTGTCATCTGCAAACTTACTGAGGGTACACTCAATCCCCTCATGTAGGTCATCAATAAAGATATTAAACAAGATAGGCCCCAGTACCAACCCCTGGGGGACACCACTTAAAACAGATCACCAGCTGGACTTCACTCCATTAACCACCACCCGTTGAGCATGGACCTCTAGTCAGTTTCTTCTCCAAAGGAGTGTATACCTGTCCAGGCCACGGGCAGCCCGTTTCCCCAGAAGAAGCCTGTGAGAGACCATGTCAAAGGCTTTGCTGAAGTTTAGGTAGACTACATCAACAGCCTTTCCCTCATCTACCAGTCTGGTCACCCAGTCATAGAAGGAGATGAGGTTGGTCAAGCGCGACCTGCCTTTCATGAACCCGTGCTAGATGGGCCTGATCCCCTGGACACCATGCACATGCCATGCGATCACACCCAAGATGATTTGCTCCATAACTTTCCCCGGTACTGAGGTCAGGCTGACAGGCCTGTAGTTCCCTGGATCCTCCTTATGACCCTTCTTGAAGATGGGAGTCACATCAGCAAGCCTCCAATCCTCTAGGACCTCTCCAGTTAACCAAGAGCACTGATAGATGGCCAAAAGCAGCTCAGCAATCATCCCCGCCATATCCCTCAGCACCTGAGGGTGTAGGCCATCCAGTCCCAGTCTCCAGATGGAGAAGGAGCTCCCTGATTGTCTCCACCTGAATCGCTGGGGGTGTTTTCTGAGCAGCGTCCTAGACTTCCAGATCAGGGCATAAAATGCCCAAAGGATAACTGGTCTGGCTATTAAAGGCAGATGTAAAGAAGGTATTGAGGACCTCAGCCTTCTCCTTGTCCTCAGTGGCCACATTCCCTGCTGCATCAAGTAAAGGATGAGAATTATCCTTGGTTCTTCTTTTATTGATATATTTATAAAAGGGTTTTTTATTGTCTTTTACTGCAGTGGCCAATCTGAGATCAAGTTGGGCTTTTGCCTTCCTAACTTCCTTCCTGCATACCTTAGTTACTTCCTTGTAAGCTCCCCAACTAGCCTGTCCCTTCTTCCAGAGGACGTAGACTCTTTTTTTCTCCTTGAGTCTCAAAGTACTTCCCGGCTCATCCACACCGGTCGTCTACTCCTGTGGCTTGCTTTACGGCACTCAGGGACAGCCTGTTCTTGTGCCTTTAAGATTTCCATCTTGAGGAGCATCCAGGCTTCCTGAACCCCTTTACCCTTAAGAAGCTACTCCCAAGGGACCCGTGCTAAAAGCTCTATGAACAGATCAAAGTCCACCCTCTGGAGGTTCAAGAAAGTAGTTTTGCTGGTCGCTCTTTTGACACCCCCAAGAATAGAGAATTGTACAGTTGCATGGTTGCTCTGCCCAAAATGGTCCCCAACCTTCACTTCTCCCACCAGTCCTTCTCCGTTAGTGAAGAGCAGGTCTAGCAGGGCACCACCCCTGGCAGGCTCTCCTACCAGTTGCATAAGGAAGCTATCTTCCACGCACTCTAGAAACCTCCTGGACTGCTTCCTCTGTGCTGTATTATATTACAGAATCACAGAATCACAGAATTGTAGGGGTTGGAAGGGACCTCCAGAGATCATCGAGTCCAACCCCCCTGCCAAAGCAGGCTCCCTACACCAGGTCACACAGGTAGGCGTCCAGGCGAGTCTTGAATATCTCCAGAGAAGGAGACTCCACAACCTCCCTGGGCAGCCTGTTCCAGTGCTCCGCCACCCTCACCGTAAAGAAGTTCTTGCGCACATTGGTGCGGAACTTCCTATGCTCCAGCTTCTGGCCATTTCCCCTTGTTCTGTCTCCGCACACTGCTGAAAAGAGTCTGGCCTCATCACTTTGCCCCCCACACCTTAGATATTTATAGACCTGGATCAGGTCCCCTCTCAGTCTTCTCTTCTCAAGGCTGAACAGACCCAGTTCTCTTAGCCTTTCTTCACAGGGGAGATGTTCCAGGCCCTTCACCATCTTTGTGGCCCTCTGCTGGACTCTTTCCAAGAGATCCCTGTCTTTTTTGTACTGAGAAGCCCAGAACTGGACACAGTACTCCAGATGAGGCCTTACCAGGGCAGAGTAAAGGGGGAGGATCACCTCCCTCGACCTGCTGGCCACGCTCTTTTTAATGCACCCCAGAATGCCATTGGCCTTTTTGGCCACAAGGGCACACTGCTGGCTCATGGCCAACCTGTTGTCCACCAGGACACCCAGGTCCCTCTCTGCAGAGCTCCTCTCCAGCAGGTCATCCCCCACCCTGTACTGGTGCATGCAATTATTCCTCCCTAGGTGCAAGACTCTACACTTGCTTTTGTTAAACCTCATCTGGTTTCTTACTGCCCAGCTCTCCAGCCTGTCCAGGTCTTGCTGAATGGCAGCACAGCCATCGGGTGTGTCAGCCAATCCTCCCAACTTCGTATCATCAGCAAACTTGCTGAGGGTGGCCACTATCCCCTCATCAAGGTCATCGATGAAGATGTTGAACAAGACCGGACCCAGCACCGACCCCTGGGGAACACCGCTGGTTACAGGCCTCCAACCAGACTCTGCTCCGCCAACAACAACCCTCTGCGCTCTGCCAGTCAGCCAGTTCTCAACCCACCTCACTGTCCACTCATCTATCCCGCACTTCCTCAGCTTTGTTATAAGGATGTTGTGGGAGACAGTATCAAACGCCTTGCTGAAATCAAGGTAGACTACATCCACTGCTCTCCCCCCATCCACCCAGCCAGAGACAACATCATAGAAGGCTACCAGGTTGGTCAAGCACGACCTCCCCCTGGTGAACCCATGCTGACTACTCCTGATAACCTCCTTTTCTTCCAGTTGTCTGGTGATGGCATCCAGCACAATCTGTTCCATTACCTTTCCAGGGACAGAGGTGAGGCTGACTGGCCTGTAATTACCTGGATCTTCCTTCTTGCCCTTTTTGAAGACCGGAGTGACATTGGCTATCCTCCAGTCTTCAGGCACCTCCCCCATTCTCCAAGACCTCTCAAAGATGACAGAGAGCGGTTCAGCAATCACCTCTGCCAGCTCCCTCAGCACCCGTGGATGCACCCCATCGGGTCCCATGGATTTATGAACATTGGTGTTGCCTAGGCGCTCTCGAACTGCCTCTTCCCTGACTAAAGGGAAGTCTTCCATTCCCCAGACCTTCTCACTAACTGCCAGGGTCTGGGATTCCCGAGGGGGAACTTTTTCACTGAAGACAGAAGCAAAGAAGGCGTTCAGTATCTCTGCCTTCTCAGCATCCCCCGTTACCAGAACACCCCCCTCACTTAGTAGGGGACCTACATTCTCCCTAGTCTTCCTTTTACTGTTAACATACTTAAAAAAGCCTTTTTTATTATCCTTTACCACCTTTGCTAGATTCAATTCCAGATGGGCTTTAGCCTTCCTCGTCGCATCCCTGCAGGCCCTGACAACATTTCTATATTCTTCCCAAGTGGTCAGACCCTTTTTCCACATTTCATGGACCTTCTTTTTCCCTTTGAGTTTGCGCATGAGCTCCTTGCTCATCCACACAGGTCTCCTGCCACCTTTTCCCGATTTCTTGCTCACAGGGACGCACCGATCCTGAGCTTGGAAGAAGAGCTGTTTAAATGCCGTCCAGTTCTCACAGGCCCCCTTACCTTCTAACACCCTAGCCCACAGGATAGCTCCAAGTAGGTCCTGGAAGAGATCAAAGTTGGCTCTCCTAAAGTCCAGGGTAGCAATCCTACTTTTTGCTTTGCTTCTTTCATTCAAGTTCTTGAACTCCACCATCTCGTGGTCACTACAACCCAAGCTACCCCCAACTTTTACTTCTTTAACAAACCCGTCCTTATTTGTGGGAATAAGGTCCAATAACACCCCTCCCCTCGTCGGTTCCTCCACCACCTGCATTTCCAACATATATCAGGGAAGTTGAAGTCTCCCATGAGAACAAGTGCTGGCGATCGCGTGACTTCCGCGAGCTGCTCATAGAAAGCTTCGTCTAACTCTTCATCCTAGTTAGGTGGTCTATAGCAGACTCCCACCAAGATGTTGCCACTACAGGCCTTCCCCCTGATCCTTACCCATAGACACTCAACTCTGTCATTACAAAGCCCAAGCTCTTCAACATCAAAACAGTCTTTGATAGAAAGGGCCACACCACCACCCTTCTCCTCGTCTATCCCTTCTGAAGATCTTGTAACCATCTATCACAGCACTCCAGTCATGGGAGTGGTCCCACCATGTTTCAGTAATAGCAACAAGGTCATAATTAGCCTGACAAAAAATGATCCTTCCTCAGGAACAGATGATGAGATCTATCAGAGAAAGACAGAAAAACAAGAATGGGAAAATGACTTTAACACAGTTCCCACATGCTGTAATAGAGATAAAATACTATGTAAAAGTATTTTTTTCCAAGAGAATCTTCATTAAAAACACACATCTTTAAATTATTTTTTTAAGTCACATATTTGACATAATTTGTTTTTCAGTATAATTACAAAATAAACCTAGTAGACTGATAACTCCTCAACAAAGAAAACTAGAGCTTGGGAGAAAGTTGCATTCACAGTTATGAGAACATTGTGCTCAGTTCTAACATTTGGTATGAACATTGCAGCCTCAAAGATAAAGTAGATAGCAGATCTAAGTGCTTCTTTTCCAGTAAAGTACCCAATGGCAAACAGAATTCAGTAATTTTTGTATTGGCCCTAGCACCACAAGACTTTCTCAGTGACAACAGTTTTTACATTATGATGGAGAGAAATTCCCTTGGTAGACACTATTGCATTTATTACAATCTCCCCACATTTCCATACATAATTATATATATTGTTGCAAAAGCAATAGGGTTGTTGCTCTGCTCTGTGCCTTATCTTGTTGGCCTGCTTAAAGATACATGATTTACTTTTAAAGAAAGCAAACTGAACCACCTTGTAAATCTATTACTCCATGTAACTAAGGGTTAAGATAGAAATAATCTTAAACAGTAGAAATATTATACACGTAGTTGAGAGCAAATCCACTGATACAAATAATCAGGCTTCAGTTTCGGGCTGTTTGCATGGCTTTTGTAGCACTATTTTACACTTTCAGAATACAAACAGTTTCAGCATACTCTGTGACCAGCTTGCCTAGTAAAACATGTAGAGGCAATCAAGAATGCTGCCCATCTGGGCTCCTCCTGAGCATTATAAACTGAATGCAACAGTCTAAAAAAGTGAACATCAATTGCTGCTAGAAGTCTTAAAAAAATTAAAAAATAAAAAATGTAAGAACCGTTTCTTAATTTTCTTAGTTGTCATGACTGTCTATATTAACTGTTGAAACAAACCAGTGAGTTTATTAAAAACATGGCTCTGAACAATTATGTGACACAAAAACACCAATAGCAAGTCAAAAGCACTACTGAGAAATAGAGGTATGTACATTTTCTATGATTTGAAAATTCATTACTTTTAGAAATATGAATTCAACACACAAAAGCTGTGGAAATGGCATCTAACACTTCCTAACTCTCCCAGTTCTTTTGTGCAGGATATTCTGTATTTTTACTTTTCTTTAGATGTATATAAAAATAATTCTGAAACTAACTCAGAACAACAACAGAACTTATTGTCCTGTATGGGAAAATTTGAGTCATGTTATGAACCACTGATTGAGCACCTGGAGACAAGACCTAGTCAGCCCTAGGAGCACAAGTGAAGGCAATTCACCTGTGCGACTGGAAAGTAGGGAGCCTGGCTTCACCTCTCTTAGATCTCATTTAAGGGACAACCCGTCTGCAAGGATCTCTTTCTGGAGATCCCTCTTTTGTGGGATTTTTCTTCTATGAACCTAGACCCTTTTTTCTTTTGTTCTGTTCTCACCTCCCACTGGTTCCTCTGCTGTTACACATCCTTACGCAGATTCTGCATCAATATATGTAGCTAAACTTACTAGCATCCTGTATTAAATTCTTAATTCTTGAACAATTTTCTATAGGAAAACCATGTAAAAATTGAACATATAATAGAGGTCAAGAAAATTACTTCAGTGTGTAGCACACTAAAAAGATGTAAAAATATGTTAAGAATTTATTTTAGAATAAATTTTTAAAGCATGCTTCATTATGAAGAGAGAGTTTAAAATAACCCACAGTATTTGTTAGTGTTTTTTATTCCTACATTTGCAAGTAGAAAGTTACATGTGCATTTTTGCCATGAAAAAGAATTAACTGGATTTAAAATTCTAAACAATAAAGAATTCTTTCTTCTTTGAGGTTTTTTGTTTTTGTTTTTGTTTTTGTTTGGGGGGTATTGGGGAAGGAGAGGCAGATTTTGAGGACTAAATACAGAGTTTCTCAGATATTGTCATTAATTCTCAAATCAAAATCCATGAAGAGCTAAGACCCACAAGCTCTCTGAGACTCAAAGCAAGAGGAAAAATAGGCAATATATTTTAAACTCTTGCTATTTTATGGTGGCTGAGCAGAGCTAGATCTCTGCTGAGGGAAATAAAACTGTTTGCAAGGCATGAGACTCTTTCTTTTTACTGCTTGTCTCTACAATGTGTGCTCCCTAGCTATCTTGCCTCCAAGCATTAGAGTAAGACCTTCAGTTTTGGATATTCCTTCTCATTTTATTTGATTTATTAGCTTCAATTCCAATTACATTGTATTATATTGTGTTATCTTGTATTCCTCTATCATATTTAATAAATTAGTGTTCTCCTTTAGCTCACTGTTGCTCTTTTGTTTTTAGGCCCATCTCCCTTTTTCTCTACTTCCCTCTACCCCTCTCCTGATGCGGGTCCCTCTGCCCATTAGTGGCGGAACCAGGCTAAACTAGCCCAGAAATAGTTAACAAAGTCTTTATGTCAGAATGTTGGAAATCTTATTTTACTGTGTGAGAATCCTTCTTTGTTTTTTGGCTCAAAGCTTGCTTCCTGAGGTATTTCTTGTGATAAGACCCTGATCGATTTGTTGAGGAGGCAAGTGATGGGCGCTACCGTGTGACAATTGACATCCCTCTGGGAACATTTGAAAGCCCCTTCCTCCAGAGTTGCTTATCTCCGGAAGAGAGTGCTCAGGAGTGCTTACTGGCGGAAGATCTGGCCTGTGACTAAATAGCTCCAGCCTGGTATGGGAAAACTGGGGAATGGTACCATCATGTCCTGTGAAAAACAGGATGCAGATGGGCATCCCTGCTCCCTCTTATCTGCTGGCAAGGCCCGGAAGGTGGGAACAAAGGAATTGCTGCTGAGATCCCAGACCCTGAAGCTGCCACTCCAAGGAGAGCTGACTCAACAACTTTGGATTTGAGCTGTCACTCCAAAGACTGCTGACTCGACCACTTTGAAAGCATTGAAAAGGAGCTATCATCACCATGGTCATCGTCGTCGCCATCATCGTTGTCAACAGAACAATAACACCCGATGACCCACCGCTATTGAAGATCAATGACTGAACTACGAACCTCACTGGATCCATGGTGGTGACTATGTCCCTCTTGCTTCCTATAAAGACTCCTTGCTTCTTCTTTCCTACCTTTTCTATCACCCTCCTTCCCTTCCCCATTACCCTAATTCATAATAGCGTCCGTCCTCCCCTTCACTATCTCCCTAATTAACATCTGTAATAAACTGGTCGGACCAACATTTGAACCGTTGTTTCTTAATCTCACGCCGGGGATATAGATATTAAAAGAACCTCCTCTCCCTCCTATTAATCGGAGCGAGACATACTGAAACATGTAAAAAGTCATCTCAAGACATCTCAAATATAGTTTTATATAAAGTACAGAGACCATAAGTACAGTTATTTTAACCAAGAGAAGAACATCACTTAAAATTTTAATTTTTTTCTGAGTCATGTGTTTAGGTTTGAAAACAGTCTGAAGGAATAACAGAGTACCCCTTCATATCAAAGTGAATGTTCAAATATAGATGATTTAATACTCAGATCTGATATGATATTTTCTCTCTGAAGACAAAGAATTAGTTATGTGAAAAATATTACAATGAATTTTTAGAAGAAATTTATTATATTCCTAGAAACATAGAATGGCTTGGGTTGAAAGAGATCTTACAGATCATCTAGTTCTAACTATTCCCAGCAGATCAGGTAGCCCAAGGCTCCATTTAGCCTACCCTTGAATACTTGTAGTTAATGGGAATCCACAGTTGCTTCTGGCAACTTGTTCCAGCACTGAGCCTTATAGAATCATAGAATCCTTAGAGTTGGAAAGGACCTTTAAAATTCAGCTACTCCAACTCCCCTGCAATGAATAAGGAGAACTACAGCTAGATAAGATTGCTCAGAGCCTGGTCCAGTCTGGCCTTGCATATCTACAGGAGTGGGGCTTCCACTACATCTCTGTGCAACCAGTTCCAGTGCTTCACCACTATAACTGTAAAAGACTTTTTCCTTTATCCAATCTGAATCTACTCTCTTAGAGTCTGAAACCATTTCCTCTTGTCCTATCACCACAGACTCTGCTAAAGAGTCTGTCCTCTTCTTTCCTGTAGCTTCCCTTTAGATACTGAAAGGCTGTTATCAGGTCACCTTGAAACCTTTGCTTTTCTGGGATGAACAGCCCCAGCTCTCTCAGCCTGTCCTTATAGGAGAGGTGTTCCATCCCTTCGATCATTTTTTGTGGCCCTTATCTGGACATGTTCCAACAGATATTTCTCTTCTGTACTAGGGACTCCACATCTGAATGCAGTACTCCAGGTGAAGCCTCATCACTACAGAGTAGAGAGGCAGGATTATCTCTCTCGGCCTGTTGGCCACAGTTCTTTTGATGCAGCCTGGGATACTGTTGGCTTCCTGAGCTGTAAGAGCACGTTGCTGTCCAGCTCATGTTCAGCTTGGCCACCCTGATAGTAAATTTTTCTTCATATAAGAGGATCTTCATCTCTCTCATCAACATGTGGCACTCCTCTGGACTCTGTAGAGCGTCCATGTCCGTTTTATGCTAAGGGCCCAACAACTGAATTCAGTACTACAGACAAAGTGTGTCTCACAAGAGCAGAATAGAGTGGGAAAATCACAACATTTAGCCTGCTGGTCACTTTTTTTTTAATGCAGCCCAAGTCATGGTTTGATTTTTGGGCTACATGCGTGCATTGCCAGCTCACAGTGAATTTTATTTCAAGAAGCATCTCCAAACAATCCTTGTGAGGGTTACACTCAATTAATTCTCTGCCTGGCATGTCTTTGTGACTGGGTTTGTCCTGAATCTACTTTGAATAACCTTGCACTTCTCATTTTTGAACTTCATGAGGTCAGTGTAGGCCAATGTTAGTTATAGACAACACCAAGTTGAGGGGAAGTGTCAATATGCCTTCCAAAGGTTATAAGGCCCTACAGAGGAACCTGGACAGGCTGGATAGATGGGCTGAAACCAATGGAATGAAGTTCAATAAGGCCTACTGTCGGGTCCTGCACTTCCGTCACAAAAACCCCATGTAGTTTTGCAGGTTTTGGACAGAATACCTGGAAAGCTGAGTGGGTGAAAACGATGTGGTGGTGTTGTTCAGTGCTCAGTTGACCATGAGCCAGCAGTATGCTCAGGTGGACAACAATGCCAATGATATCCTGGATTACATCAGAAATCGTGTAGCTAGCAGGAGGAGGGAGGTGATTATTCCCCTGTACTCAGCTCTAATGAGACCATACCTTGAGAAACATATTCAGCTTTGGGTCCCTTGCTACAAAAAAGTCATCAAAGCCTTGGAGCGTGTCCAGAAAGGGCAATGTATCTGATGAGGGGGCTGGAGCACAAGTCTTATGAGGAGCAGCTGAGGGAACTGGGATTGCTTAGACTGGAGAAGAGGAGGCTTAGGTGAGACTTTATCACTCCCTACAATTCCCTGGAAGGAGGTTGTAAGTGAGTTGGGAGTCAGATACTTCTTGTAAGTAACAGTGACAAGACAAGAGGAAATGCCCTCAAGTCGCACCAGGGGAGGTTTAGGTTAAATATTATAGACTCATAGACTCATAGAATCGTTTGAGTTGGAAGGGACCTGTAAAGGCCATCTAGTCCAACTCCCCTGCAATGAACAGGGACACCTAGAGCTCCATCAGGTGCTCAGAGCCCATCCAGCCTGACCTTGGACGTTTACAGGGATGGGGCTTCCCCACATGGGGCAACCTGTTCCAGTGCCTCATGCCCACTATTGTAAAAAACTTTTTCCTTATATCCAATCTAAATCTCCCCTGTTCCAGTTTGAAATCATTTCCCTTTGTCCTATCATAGCAGACTCTGCTAAATTGTCTGTCCCCTTCCTTAAGCTGCCTTACAGGTTCTGCTTTTAGCCACACTGTGTTCTAACCAACTTGTTCAAAGGATTCTCTGGCTCCTTTGATTCTGAATGAAAGGTACTCACAAGGAGATTGCAGACAGCAGCTTTTCAGTGGGAGATAACTAATCTCTATGCATAGTTTCTGTTACTGAGGAGTGCAAGAGCACAGTTTTGCTTAGGATTTTGCTCAGGATTTTTTCAGGGAGAAAAAAAAAAAAAGGAAAAAAAGATCCTTTTGCATGCATATTAGAAGAATTTCTTCTCAAAATATGTTGTAATGCATTGAAACATGTTGCCCAGAGAAGTGGTGGAGTCACCATTCCTGCAGATGTATAAATAAAAGGTAAATCTAGTACTTAGGGACTTGGTTTAGTGAGAAATACTGTTGGTAGGTGGAGAGTTAGACTAGATGATCTAGAGGTCTTAAACGTCTTTACCAATCTTAGTGATTCTATGATTCTGTTCTCTGATTCGCGAGACTATAATGATCTCTCTGAATGGAATACCTTCCCTCCAATGTACTGATCACATCACACATTGTGATACAGAATTTTAAGTAAATGATGACACTATCTTCCAATTGTGCTCATCCTGACTTCTGTATTGAGTTTAAATAGCAAGGTTCAAATAGTGAAAACAACTGCAGTGACTAAATATCAATGTGGCACCACCGTGCCACTCTCTCACTCCCCCTGCATAATAGCACAGGGCAAGGAAAATGTGAAGAAGAAAAAGCTCATGCTTTCTGATTAAGACAAGGAGCTCACACATCAAGTACCATCATGGGTAAAGCAGAATCAGCATAATCAAGAAGCAAAGCATCAAAGCAGCCATAATCACTTAGATTGGAAGGAGCATTAAGAACTTCTAGTTCCAACCTCCCTGATGTGGGCAGAATTGACAGCCATCCAGATCACCTAGGCCACAGTATAACCTGGTATTGAACTCCTCTAGGAAAGGGGCATCCACAATTTCGCTGGGCACCTGTTCCAATGCCTCACCACCCTCTGAGAAAGGAATTTCTCCCAACATCTAACCTACATCTCTCCTTTTATAGTTTAAAGCTATTCCCTTTGTCCTCTTGGCCCATATTAAAAGTCAGTATTCCTCCTGCTTGTAAGCTCCCCTCAAGTACAGAAAGGCCACAGTTAGATCTCCCCAGAGCCTTCTCTTCTACTATTAAAGAAGCCCAGCTCCCTCAACCTTTTGTCATAAAAGAGGTGCTCTAGCCATCTGGTTATCTTTTTGTGGCCCTCCCCTGTATCTTCTCCAACAGCTGCATATCTTCCTTGTGTTCAGGGCCCCAGACCCCAGTGCAGTACTCCAGATGGCGCCTTACAAGAGCAGAGCCCTGTTAACTACCTCTCATTTGATGCATTCCTAGATATAGCTAGCATTTCAGTTTTCAAGAGCACACTGCTGGTTTACATCAAGTTTTTTGTCCACCAGAACCTACAAGTCCTTTCCACAAAACTGCTCTCAATGAGTTCTTCTCCCATTTTTTATACATATCCTGCATTTTGCCATCCCAGGTTCAATAACTTACTCTTGCTGAATCTCATTAGATTCAAATAGACCCCATTCCCAAGCTTGTCTAGGTTCCTTTGGATGGCATTCTTCCTTCTGATGAATCAGCTGCACCACTCAGCTTAATGACATCAGCAAACTTGCTGAGGTTACACTATATCCCACTGTCTATGTCTGATAAAGATGGTGGTGACAGAACAAGGGGAAATGGCCTCAAGTTGTGCCAGGGGAAGTTTAAGCTGGATATCAGGAAAAACTGCTTACGGAAAGAGTTGTTAAGCACTGGAGCAGGCTCCCCAGGAAGGTGGTTGAGTCACCATCCCTGAATGTATTTGAAAAATGTTTGGATGTGGTGCTCAGGGAAATGATTGGATTTGGATGTGGGTTGTTGGAGTTAAGGTATTATGGTTAGGTTGATGTTGGACTTCTTTAAGGTCTTTTCCAACCTGAGCAATTCTATGATTCTGTCCTATGATTATCTTCCCTTGATGGAGCTGTGCTGGCTTTCACTGAACACCTCCTTGTCTTGTGTATGCCTTAACATGTCTTCTAGTAAGATCTGCTCCATCATCTTCCCACGCACATACAAAGGCTCACAAACCTGTAATTTCCCATGTCATTTTTCTCCCTTTCTTAAAAGTAGGAGTCGTATTTCTCTTTCTCCAGTCACCTGGGACTTTGCCTTGACTATTTTCGAATGGTTGATGGAGAGTGGCTTGACTACTACCTCAGTCTGTTCCTTCAGAACCTTGGGATGCATGTCATCTGCTCTTATAGACTTGTGAAACTCTGACTTGCTCTGCTTTTACAGCAGGATCAGCTCTGGCATAGAGGTTCTAAGATATGAGATATATGAAAATCCTGACTGCCAGTGAAGATTAATGCAAAGAACCTCATTCCTCTCCATGTCTGCTATTGCCAGTTCTCCCTCTTCATTTATCATGCTACATTCTCCTTTACCCTTCTCTTCTTAGCAATAGGCCCCTTTGGATGATATTCATTCTTTCTCTTATGTCAACTACACCATTCAGTTTATTGTCATTAGCAAACTTTCTGAGGGTGAACTTGATCCCTCAGATCAAGTCTATGCTGTTGATAAAGAATTTGAAGGGACAGTCCCAGAACAGACCCTCAGGAGAAACTACTTTTCATCAGTGATCACATGGCCATGAAGCCATAGGCAACAACACTCTGGCTGTGACCATTCAACTAATTCCTTATAGTCGAAGCAGTCAAGCCTTCAAATCCATATATCTCCAATTCAGAGATAAGCATGTTGTGTGAGACTATGTCAAGTCCAAGTAGATAGCATAAGCCGCCCTTTCTTTGTCCACCAGTGCTATCACTCCATTGTAGAAGGCCGCCTGACTGGTTAGGCGTAACTGGACTTTGATAAAGCTGTGCTGATGGTCTCAGATCAACTCCCTATTTTACATGTGCTTTAGCAGACCTTCCAGAGGGATCTGCTCCACGATCTTCCCAGGCACAGAGGTGAGCTCACCTGAGGCCTGTAGTTTCCCATGCCTTTTTTCTCCCTCTCTTAAAAATAACAGTGGTGTTTCCCTCTCTCCAGTCACCAGCGACTTCACCTGACAGCCATGATTTTTCAAATATGATGGAGAGTGGCTAGGCAATCACATCAGCTAGTATATCCTAGGATCCTAGGGTATATGTAATCTGGCCCCATAGATTTGTACATGTTACCAGGCAATCTTGCAGTTGCTCTGCTCTTACAGTAGGGGGGATTTTGGTTTTCCAATATCCACCTAAATATTCAGGGACATAAGAGATGAGGGAAACCTGATTACCACTGAAGACTGAGGCAAAGAACTTGTCATGGTTTTATGTTTTTTTGATTTTCAGTATTCCACATCAAAACGTCATGTACTGGAATTAAAGTGTTAATGCTCCAATTCTGGGTACCTATCCCTATACATTACGGAAGTCATGCGATCTGACCCTTCCGGGTGGGGCAGTCTCTTACTGCCTGGCAGTGGGTGCTGAGGGCACTTTCCTAGCCGTTCCAAGCTTTTCAGGTTTGACTCGGTCTCAGGAACTCTCTCTCTCCTATCTTATTTGATTTATTAGTCTCCATTTCAATTAGATTGTATTATATTGTGTTATCTTGCATTCCGATATCATAGTTAGTAAAATAAGTTTTCCTCCATAGATTGTTGCCACAGTTTTTTCCTCCTTTCCTTCCTTCCCATTTTGTGGGGCAAGTGGGGGGGCAGGGGCATACTGCCCCCTGTCATGAGCACAGATTGATCTAGTTAACTCCATGATAGGTTTTGGTGGAGAATGTGGACATAGTTGCTTTTCAGCTTTTAGAACGAATCTCTCTCTGCTCTTAGAGAGCTTTGTTAGGGAGCTTTATCAGTAGTTCAGGTTTTTGTGCTGGAAAACTTGACCTTGAAAGACTAGACATACTGCCAGTATTCTGGGATATTTGTAAACTTTGAGCACTGCTTAGTCTGGGTAGTGCCTTTTTTCTTTTTGTTTCCCCCTCCTCTTGTTAGCTTCAATTCATTAACCCCTTTTTAGCAGATACCAGCGATGAGCTCACTCTCTATAGTGGGGGTGCTGTGTAAGAGATTAAATGCCATCATGTTCCTCGCGACTTATTGGCCAATTATCAATGTTATGATTTCTTGTTGTGGAATTGTGTTCATATATAACCAAATTAGGGCACTGATTGAGATGCCTGCATGGTACTTATATGCAATATGATTTGAATTTTGACACTTACATCCCAGATGGAATAGCTAATTTTACAAACAACTACATCCCAAATGGAATAACTAATTTTACAAACAACACGGTGTTCAGACCAGTTTCCAGGCTTTCTTCTCAGTTTGTCACACGTTTTTCAAAAACTGAGTTAGTGTTCATGTTTGTGGGCATACCCCTGTGCATGTTATCAGTCTCCCTGAATGCATTCCAAGACAGGCGGGGTAAGTGGAAGGAGTCTCCTCCAAAACCAGAAAATGCTGACTGGCAGGGAATATGGAGAGGTTTAGGAAAAATCTCAGAAGCATGGGGACCCACAATGTCATGGGATTTCACTCTTGAACAACTGAGGGATCCTGTGAAACTAAGCCAGTATTTGAGTCAGGGACGGAGCAACTTACATAAATCTAAGGAAGTACAACTTATTTGGGGTTTGGCTTGTGCTTACCATGCCCTATATAATACTATTCTGGAGAGAGAGAGTTTTCAAGCTGAGGTTCAAGCCAAAGGGAAGAATCTCCAAGTCAAATCTGATCAATTACAAGAGACACCAGTAACAATATCAGTTGCCCCTGTGGAAGGCAAGAAATGGAAATGAGTGTCCTCGCGTCTAGAACAGAAAAAAAGAAGTGGAGGAGGAGATGGAGGAAGATCCAGGTGAGGGGCCCTCCTCATAACCACCAGCATCGAGAAAGGCAAAAGGACAAACTAAGAGACATGCAGAAGAGAGTGATGAAGAGGAAGTCTCTATTACTACTGGTCAGCCTCTGAAGATGACTGAAATCCAAGGCTCAAGAAAGGAGTTTACATGGCGCCCAAATGAAACTCTTGTTTCCTGGTTAGTTTGCTGTTGGGACGGCGGGGCCAGTAGCTTGTCTCTAGATGGTAATGAAGCTCGCCAACTAGGAGCCATTGCCAGAGATCCAGCTATTGACAGAGGAATTAGTCGATGTCTGGATGGGGCTGCCACTCTCTGGGAACGAGTGTCAATAGCTGTGAAGGAAAGGTACTCCTTCAAAGACGGCTTGAAGCCTGTGATGAAAAGGTGGGATACAGTTGAAAAGGGTATCCAGTATTTGAGGGAAACAGCCTTGGTGGAAATGTTGTATGACCCTAGCTTTGTTCCTAATAACCCGCACCAAGACCACGACCCTGAGAGAGTGAGGACCACGCCTGATATATGTCAGAAACTCACATCAACAGCACCAGACAGATACACTGGTACACTAATGGCAACGTTTGACAGATACCAGGACCAACAAAGAAGACCGTTAGTTTTTGAATTGATTCTTAAGCTCCAAAGCTATGAACAACAGCTACCCCCAACTCACGCTTCTATTTCCGCCATCTCACAAATAACGGACCAACTGAATGAAATGCAAGAGCAAGTGTCTCTATTGATTAATCGTGACAAACTTGTAGTAGTATCAGAAATGCTTGATGAAGATCAGGATAATCAAAAGAGTCTAATGAAGGAGCTGATCAAACTAATGAGAATCCAACTAATTAAAGATGATGAACCCTCCTTCTCACATGCACCATCAAAAATCTCACCTGTTAGAGGCAAACGCTTTCCAGCTTCAGTACGGAATTCTACATCGTGAATTGCCTTGGGGCATTACTTGTGTGACCATGGAGAAGACATGAGGAAGTGGCATGACCAAGCTACTCCTGTACTACGAGCACGGGTGAGAGAATTACAAAGCAGATCAACCACCAGTGCAGTTGTCCGGTTACCACAGGTAATGAATAAAGGGACCCTGCCCTCAGTCAGGGGGTGGAAAGGGATAATAGAGTTTATTGGACTGTGTGGATTCGATGGCCTGGCACATCAGAACTACTGAAATATAAGGCATTGGTGGATACCAGTGCACAGTGCACTCTGATGCCCTCAAGTTACGAAGGGACAGAATCAATCCATATTTCTGGAGTGACTGGGGGGCTCTCAAGAATTAACTGTGTTGGAGGCCGAGATAAACCTCACTGGAAAGGACTGGCAAAAGTACCCTATTGTGACTGGTCCAGGGGCTCTATGTATACTAGGTATTGATTACCTCAGAAGGGGGCATTTCAAGGATCCTAAGTGGTATTGATGGGCCTTTGGAATAGCTGCTGTAGACACAAACAACACTAAGCAGCTGTCTGTTTTGCCTGGCCTGTCAGAAGATCCGTCTGTTGTGGGGTTGTTTCGAGTAAAAGAGCAACAGGTACCAATTGCTACAAAAACGGTGCACAGACGGCAGTACCGCACCAACAGGAATTCCTTGCTGTCCATTCATGAGTTGATTCATCAACTAGAGAGTCAGGGAGTGATCAGCAAAACTCACTCGCCTTTTAACAGCCCCATATGGCCAGTGCGTAAAGCCAGTGGGGAATGGAGGCTGACGGTGGAACTACCATGGCCTGAATGAAGTCACACCCCCACTGAGTGCTGCTGTGCCAGACATGTTAGAACTCCAGTATGAACCGGAATCAAAAGCAGCCAAATGGTATGCCACCACTGACATTGCTAACGCTTTTTTTCCATTCCTTTGGCCAAAGAATGTAGGCCACAGCTTGCTTGCACATGGAGGGGCGTTCAGTATACTTGGAACCGTTTGCCCCAGGGGTGGAAACACAGTCCGACCATTTGCCATGGGTTGATCCAAACAGTACTGGAACAAGGCAGTGCTCCTGAGCACTTGCAGTACATTGATGATATCGTTGTGTGGGGCAATACAGCAGAAGAAGTGTTCACAAAAGGAGAGCGAATCATCCAAATTCTTCTGCGTGGTGGCTTTGCTACTAAGCAAAGCAAAGTGAAAGGACCTGCTCAGGAGATTCAGTTCCTAGGTATAAAGTGGCAAGATGGCCATCGTCACATCCCGACAGATGTGATCAACAAAATCACTGCTATGTCTCCACCCACTAGCAAGAGAGAGACACAATCTTTTCTGGGTGTAGTGGTCTTTTGGAGAACGTATGTTCCAAACTATAGCTTCATTGTAAGCCCCCTTTATCATGTGACACGAATGAAGAATGAGTTTACATGGGGCCCTGAGCAGCAGCAGGCTTTTGAACAGATTAAACAGGAGATAGCCCGTGCCGTGGCCTTAGGGCCAGTATGCAAAGAACAGGGTATAAAGAACATCCTCTACACTGCTGCTGGAGAGAAAGGTCCCACTTGGAGTTTGTGGCAAAGAGCCTCAGCAGAGACCCAAGGCCAACCCCTGGGATTCTGGAGTTGAGCATCAGGGGGTCGGAAGAGGGCTACACTCCAATTGAAAAGGAGATCTTAGCCGCGTATGAGGGGGTTCGGGCTGCTTCTGAAGTGGTCGGTACTGAAACACAGCTCCTTCTGGCACCTCGACTGCCAGTGCTGAACTGGATGTTTAAAGGAAAGGTTCCCCCCACCCATCATGCAACTGATGCCACTTGGAGTAAGTGGGTTCCGTTGATTACGCAATGAGCACGGATGGGGAATCTCAGCCATCCAGGAATCCTAGAAGTGATCATGGACTGGCCTGAAGGTAAAAAGTTTGGAACATCACCAGCAGAAGAAGTATCATGAGCTAAAGAGGCCCCACCATACAATGAATTACCAGAAAATGAAAAGAAATTGTCCCTGTTCATTGATGGATCGTGTCGGATTGTGGGAAAGCATCGCAGATGGAAATCTGCTGTGTGGAGCCCCATACGACAGGTTGCAGAGGCCACTGAAGGGAAAGGAGAATCAAGCCAAATTGCAGAGGTAAAGGCTGTCCAACTGGCCTTGGATGTTGCTGAACGGGAGAGGTGGCCAGTGTTTTATCTTTACACTGACTCATGGATGGTGGCAAATGCTCTATGGGGGTGGTTACAGCAATGGGAGCAAAATAACTGGCAAAGAAGGGGTAAACCTGTTTGGGCTGCTGAACCGTGGAAAGATATTGCTGCCCAAATAAAGAATATGGTCGTGAAGGTACGCCATGTAGATGCTCATGTGCCCAAGAGTCGGGCTACTGAAGAACAACAAAATAACCATCCGGTAGACCAAGCTGCCAAAATTGAGGTGGCTCAAATAGACCTGGACTGGCAGAACAAGGGTGAATTATTTCTAGCTCGGTGGGCCCATGAGACCTCAGGCCATCAAGGAAGAGATGCAACATATAAGTGGGCTAGAGACCGAGGGGTGGACTTAACTATGGATGCTATTGCACAGGTTATTCATGACTGTGAAACATGTGCCATAATTAAACAAGCCAAGAGGATGAAACCTTTTTTGGGGGAAGGGCGATGGCAAAAGTATAAATACGGGGAGGCATGGCAGGTTGATTATATCACCTTGCCACAATCCCGCAGTGGTGTTATGTGCTTACCATGGTGGAGGCAACTACTGGGTGTCTTGAAACATATGCAGTACCCCATGCTACCGCCCGAAACACCATATTAGGTCTTGAGAAACAAGTCCTGTGGCGACATGGCACCCCAGAAAGAATTGAGTCAGAAAATAGGACTCATTTCAAAAATTCTCTTGTAAGTACTTGGGCCAAACATCATGGCATTGAGTGGATTTATCATATTCCCTACCATGCACCAGCCTCTGGTAAAATTGAACGATGCAATGAGTTGTTAAAAACTATGCTGAAAGCAATGGGTGGCGGACCATTTAAGCACTGGGAGAAGCATTTGGGAGAAGCCACTTGGTTAGTCAATACCAGAGGATCTATTAATCATGATGATCCTACCCAATCCTGCTCCCTACATACCGAAGAGGGAGATAAGGTCCCTGTTGTACATGTAAAGAGCATGTTGGGAAAAGCAGCCTGGGTTCTTCCAGTTTCTGGAAAGGGCAAACCTCTCCATGGTACTGTTTTTGCCCAGGGACCAGTGTCCACTTGTTGGGTAATGCTGAAAAACAGGGGTGTTCAATGTGTACCACAAGGAAACTTGATGCTGGGTAAGTGCAGACAGTAATTCTATGTATATGTATATAGACATGTGTGTAATGCATTTTAATCGTTTTTCTTTGTTTGTATACGTGTGTATATATATATATATATTAAGCATGATGTAGTGATGTAGAATAAGGGATGGAATGTCATGGTTTTATGTTTTTTTGATTTTCAGTATTCCACATCAAAACGTCATGTACTGGAATTAAAGTGTTAATGCTCCAATTCTGGGTACCTATCCCTATACATTACGGAAGTCATGCGATCTGACCCTTCCGGGTGAGGCGGTCTCTTACTGCCTGGCAGTGGGTGCTGAGAATGCTTTCCTAGCTGTTCCAAGCTTTTCAGGTTTGACTCGGTCTCAGGAACTCTCTCTCTCCTATCTTATTTGATTTATTAGTCTCCATTTCAATTAGATTGTATTATATTGTGTTATCTTGCATTCCGATATCATAGTTAGTAAAATAAGTTTTCCTCCATAGATTGTTGCCACAGTTTTTTTCCTCCTTTCCTTCCTTCCCATTTTGTGGGGCAAGTGGGGGGGCAGGGGCATACTGCCCCCTGTCATGAGCACAGATTGATCTAGTTAACTCCATGACAGAACTCAATAAGTACCCTTCGCATTTTTTTGAGGGGATACACTCTCCTTTGCCTGTACTTCTGACCAGTGTACTTAAAGAATCTGTTATTTTTCACATCTGTCACCAAATTTGGTTCCATATGCACTTTGGCTTTTCTGATGACATTTCTACATGTCCAGACAATATCCCTGTGTTCTTTCCAGGCCACATCCCTGCTTCCACTGCCTGTATTTTCTTTTTCCTCACTTTGACCAGCAGGTCCATGCTCAGCAATGCCACCCACTTTCCTGCTTCTCTGCTTGATTTCTTATGCTGAATTTGGGAAGTTCTTGTGCTCCCAGAAAAGCATCCCTAAAGGTGTTCCAGTTCTTTTCAAGTCCTATTCCCTTAGGAAAATTTCCCAGGGCATCTCCTCCAATAATTCCTTAAACAAATGGAAGTTCACTTTTCTGAAATTCTGGATCCTGACTCAAACCTTTGATGTATGACAGGATGAAGGAAAATGGCCTCAAATTGTGCCAGGGTAAGTTTAGGCTGGATATCAGGAAAAACATCATTACCGAAAGGCTTGTTAAGCACTGGAATAGGCTACGCAGGAAAGTGGTTGAGTCACCATCCCTTAATGTGTTTAAAAACCATTTGGATGCAGTGCTCAGGGACATGATTTAGCAGAGGGTTGTCAGAATTAGGGTAGTACAGTTAGGTTGCAGTTGGACTTGATGACCTATAAGGCCTTTTCCAACCTGAGAAATTGTATAATTCTATTCCTCACAATCATAAAGTCAACCAGAGCATGGTTATCAAAGCCCAGACTACAAACTTTCTAATGATTTTATGCCAAAGATACAAAACTTAGAGGAGTGGCTGACACACCAGAAAGCTGTTCTACCATTCAGCTGGACCTGGATAGGCTGGAGACCTGGGCAGTAAGAAATCAGATGAGGTTTAACATAAGCAAGTGTAGAATCTTGCACCTAGGAAGGAAATATTGCATCTATTAGCACAGGTGGGAGAATGACCTGCTGGAGAGGAGTTCTGTGGAGAAGGACCTGTGGGTCTTGGTGGATGACAGGTTGGCTGTGAGCCAGCTGGGTGCCCCGGTGGCCAAGAAAGCAAATGGCATTAAAAGAAGCGTGGCCAGCAAGTCAAGGGAGCTAATCCTTCCTCTCTACTCTGCCTTGGTCAGGCTTCACTTGGAGAACTGTACACAGTTCTGGGCTCCTCTGTACAAGAAAGGCAAAGATCTCCTGGATAGAGTCCAGCAGATGATAAAGATGATACAAGGGCCTGGAGCATCTCCCCTACAAGAAAAGGCGGTGTGACCTGGCTCTGTTCAGCCTTGAGAACAGAAGATTGAGAGGGGATCTTACTTACATTTATAAATATCTTGAGTGCAGGACATAAAGTGATACAGCCAAACAATTTTCAGTGGTCTGTGAGGAGAGGACAAGGGGAAATGACCATAAACTTGAGCATAGGAGGTTTTGCACCAATATGTGAAAAAACTTCTTCACAGTGAGATTGACAGAGCCCTCAACCAGGCTGCCCAAAGATGTTGTGGAGTCTCCTTCTCTGGAAATATTCAAGACCCATCTGGGCATTTATCTGTGCAACCTGCTGTAGGGGGCCTGCTTTGGCATGGGGAGTTGGACTTGATGATCTCTGGAGGTTCCTTCCATCCCCTGCAATCCCGATATTTTTTTTTTATTTTTCATTTTTTTACAAGCATTAGGTCCAGTAACCAGATGCCACCTGTGGCTGGTGTTCTACCCACGAAGGAAGGGAGAGGAAACAATATTTGCAAATCTCCCTTGTTAGATTAAGGTAACAAAAAACAAAAGATCCAAACACATTCATCAATTTTAACGACAGTCTCTGTACAATTATGCTAAATTATGTCCTCAGTCTATGAGAGTGCTCATCCAAAAGCATTGAAATCTCTGAAATTTCAAACAACCCTGCTTTTCTCAGGCATCCTTTTATGCCTGCTTAATTTGCATATGTACTGCTCCAAGTTAGTAAACAAAAAAGTCTGCAAAAAACAACTTTACCCAAAACAAGTTTTCAGCCAAAACTTCATCACAGGAAAACAGACATGTTATGGACAAATAAGGTCATCCTCTTTTTCCATACGAGCCGTCCTTTGCCCAATATCCAGCTTTCAATTTGTTGTCATGGAAACAGTCTTCTCTTGCAAGCGTTTGAAGCAATTACAAACATACCACAAAAGTGGTTTTTTGTTTGTTTGTTTGTTTGTTTATTTTTTAAATGGTCTATTACACTTGGTCTGTTCAATGCCTGGACCAGAAAGTTATCTTATCCTAAATAGACTCCCAGGAGTCTCCCAGATTGTAGCTTACTGTATTGTTTTCCCAGCAGACATCTGGGTGATGGAAATCCCCTATCAGAATGAGAACCCATGAGCACAATGGCTCTTGAAGCAGCAGCAGTAAGATCTCACCAATAGGCTACCTTTGATCAAATGACCTGTATTAGACCTCAACTGCTTTTATTGATCTGGTCCCTTATTTTACACACAAGCCCTCAGCCTAGACATGGCTGTTTCCCAGAGGCACTCTTCACAATCTATCCACTTCTTCCACTTTGTGGCAATTAAACAGGTCAATATGATGGGAATGTCATCACCAGAGGTGTGATGACAAAGGATCTGCATGACAGAAAGCAGCTCTAAAGGAAGGCAAGACAATTGCTTACCCATACCAGAAGATTCCAGGTTCACAACTGTATGGGAACTGCTGAATCACGGCCTGAACCTCTGATTAATCACTTGAGGCGAGCAAGAGTCAGCCACAGGAGCACAGTTGAAGTCAATTCACCTATGCTGCTAGAAGGGGTGGAGCCTGGCTTCACTTTTCCTAGACACATTTAAGAGCTGACTACCAGTGGGGAATGATCTCTTCTGGAGATTCACTCTACTGGAGTTTTCCATGTGAGCCAAGGATACCTATCATTTCTGTTTCCTGCTTTAGTGTAATAACTATGTAGCTAAGCTCTCTGCTACACCATAACATCATTAATTGTACACTTGGTGAGCCAAATAGGCCAAATATACTAACTTTACATTATATCCTTCTGATAGAATTTCTTTAAATGGGTCAAGGGGGAGAAAGTTACCCCCCTAGATAAAATGATTCCAGGACAGACCCCAGGATTTGTGGGATTTCCCTATTATGAACATGCGGTTATCATTGAAAAATGGGGTCCCTTGCGTCTTATGGGAAATATCTCCCAATATCGCGTGGCAGATTACTTTCAGGGACTTAGCAAAGATATACTGATCACGAAAGAAAGACAGTTAGCTGTTTCCATGGTGGCACAGCCACTACTAAATGATTTAAATCATGCGGAAATGAGGAATAATACTTTAGAGAATTGAAACTAACTTTTGAAAGACCATATTGAAAAGTTAGAGCAAGAACTTGGCATATTAACAGGGAAGAAACCAATTCTGCATCTTCCAATAGGTCAAGTTCGTAACATTTCAATAGACAATGACCAGGCTTCTGAATCAACAGACTTTGTTGATCAGGAAAATAAAAATTCTAAATTAGATCTTTTCCACTAGAAGTCTGTCCTGTTATAACTTTTATAAATTAATACAAGAAAACAAAAAAAAAAAAGTACAGGACAGACTGGCACGGGTGCTACCTGATCAGTGGCCCCTTGCCCAGACTCATTTGCATGTAACAGCCCAGCCATACATGGCAACGGAATTGATGGATTTAGTACAGCGATTTTGGCAGATGCCTAGAGAAAGTGTGCCAACCTGGATATTAAGACTGTGGGATTCTGGGGAAGAAAGTGTTTTGGTGAAAGGCCCAGAAATAGCCACGTTGGCCACCATGAATATACATCCTGCTCTCAGGCAGAGGTTATATACGGGTAATCAATATCCTGGTGAAAACCATTCTATAATAGAATGGTTAATGGCAGCCTACCGCAGGGTATGGCTGAATAAATCTGATATATCTCTACATACATGGAGGACCTTCAAAATCATATCCGCAAACTAAGATGAAAGCAATTTATGAAGATACATTTGATGGCCCTGATGTGGTCAAATTCTACAGCAAGCTCCCTCTCATTTGTATGGTACTTTGGTCTCTATATTAAATCCCCTGATGGCCTCAGAAGCGGTAATCCTGCAGGCTGCCCAGTTAGTGGCTGACCTAGGCGAAACAGAACGCATGCAAACCGGGTGCAACATTTGGACATTAGAAGAAGCCGAGGTCCTGCCCGTGACTAAAAACACTGGCTACTCAAGCTCCACAATTGGGTCCCATAAGGATTTCCTGAAAACAGATGTTTAATGATTTAATTCAGGCTGCGGTCCAATTTGCTAAGATTGACCACCAGCCCGACCATGTCCTTCTCCAGCTTTGGAGAAAACTAAAAAACAATGAAAAATTTCAGAACTACCCTAAGAAACCAAGGATAAGAGTTATAGAGAGAATACCAACAACTACATGGAACCTAGAAGATTTCATTGTTCCTAATAGAAAACAAAAAAGCCACCTCAGGTGTCTCGGGCTACAATGCATGAGCCACCGGAAGCAAAAGAATTGGCCATAGCAGAATTCATTGCGTGACAAGAGATGTTAGTCCCCTTAGGACCTCCAGACAGGACTTCAGGCCCTATGTAGAATTAATAATTTATTGGTCCCGAAAAAATATTCAGAGAGCTATGACATTAGTGAACACTGGAGCAGAAACATCAATTATCTACGGAGATCTGACCAAATTTGATGGAGACAGAGTGATGATTGGTTGTTTTGGGGGACAGACTATTCCTGTCAAACAAACTGAAACTGGGGGGTTGGACATCTCCCACCCTGGGAGTATAAGGCATCTATTGCCCCAGTCCAGGAATACACCTGGGGCATAGATATTCTGTGGGGTCTGGCTCTCCAGACAACTGTGGGAGAGTTCAGACATGAGCAGAGATGTATTAATATCCAGGCGGTGCAGGCAATATTAAGAAAACATGTGAAACATGAGGCCTGTTTGCCTGCTGAAACCGTGCCAGATTACTAATGTGAGACAGTATAGACTCCCATGTGGGCAGGATGAAATATCAAAAACTGTGCAGGAATTAGAAAAATTGGGCATTATAAGACCTGCACACAGCCCTTATAATACCCCCATATGGCCAGTGTGAAAGTTGGTTGACACATGGAGAATGACTGTGGATTACAGAGAATTAAATAAAGTCAGACTGCCTATTCATGCGGCCGTACTCAATATTACCTCCCTAATGGACACATTAAGTAGGGAGATAAAAACCTATCAATGTGTCCTAGATTTAGCAAATACGTTCTTCAGTATCCCAATTGCTGAGGAATCGCAAGATCAATTTGCGTTTACGTGGGAAGGCAGGCAGGTCCTACCACAGCGGTATGTGCATTCACCAACATATTGTCACAATCTAGAGGTGCATGACCTGGCTCATTGGAAAAAAACTGATAATGTTAACGTATATCATTATACTGATGATCTCCTACTGACATCCGACTCACTGGAGGTGGAAAAACAGGCGGCAGATTCATTAACCGCCTATTTAAAACAGAGGGGATGGGCTACAAATCTTCAAAATGTGCAAGGTCCGGGCCAGTCTGTAAAAAATGTGGGGGTGGTTAGGTAGGAAAGACCAAAGTACTACCCAGTGCTGTCATAAATAAGGTTCAGGTGTTCCCAGTGCCTACAACATCGAAGCAGTTGCAAGAGTTTCTAGGTATATTGCATTCCATTATACCTCACCTAGTGCAGCTGCTAAGGCCACTGTACAGACTCACAAAAAGGGACTGGGGGTAAAACAGAACAGGACGCTTTCCAACAGGCAAAACTGGCAGTTACCCAAGCCCAGGCATTGGGTATATTTGATCCTACCCTCCCATCTGAGTGGGACATTCACGTCACTCCAGATGGCTTTGGTTGGGGCCTGTGGCAATGCCAGAGTTCTGTTTGGACCCCCATTGCTTTCTGGTCTCAGGTCTGGCATGGAGCAGAAGAAAGATACAGTATGATTGAAAAGCAGTTATTGGCTGCCTACTCTGCATTACAGGCAGTAGAGCTGATAACTGAAACAGCTGAAGTTATAGTTAAGTCCACTCTGCCAATTCAGGGGTGGGTGAAAGATCTGACCCACCTTCCTAAGACAGGGCTGCCTCAAGCACAAACAGTGACATGAAGGGTCGCCTACCTCAGCCAAAGGAGTAGCCTGTCTTAATCGCCCTTGAAAGAAGAACTCCAGAAGATCCTAGGCCCAGTGACATATCACAGTGACGATGCACCAAAAAGAAATATTGATCGCTCCACCAGAGAAGAGTCCCATTGAGGAGGGAAAATATCCTATCTCTGAAGATGCCTGTACACAGCTGGGTCTAGCAAGGGCAACCAGAGAAGGTGGAGAGCAATAGAATACCATCCTTCCACCAAGACAATCTGGTTTGATGAGGGGGATGGTCAGAGCAGCCAATGGGCAGAACTGTGAGCCATGTGGATGGTTATAACCAAGGAACCTGGTGATAGTATGCTGAATATCTGTACAGATAGTTGGGCTATGTACCAGTGGTTCAATCCTTGGCTTGCACAGTGGGCCGCCCAGGAATGGACTATCCATGCCCAGCCGATCTGGGGCAAGGACATGTGGTTAGACATGGAATACAGTCAAACTGTACATGTCTACCATGTTTCTGGTCATCAGCCCCTACAGTCACTGGGAAATGATGAAGCTGACATGCTGGCCTGAGTTCAATGGACTGAGAATTCACCATCTGAGAACACTGCCCGTTGGTTACATCAGAAACTACGGCATGCGGGACAGAAGACAATGTGGGCAGCTGCTAAAGCATGGGGACTGCCCATACAGCTACCTGACATTGTCCAGGCATGCTGGGATTGCAACGCTTGCTCTAAGATGAGATCGAGATCATTGCCTGTAACAACAGCCCATCTTGCTAGAGGTCACAGTCCTCTCCAACGATAACAGGTCGATTACATTGGGCCCCTCCCTTGGTCTGAGGGGCAAGATATGCCCAGACCTGCGTTGGCACTGCAAGTGAACTACTGCAGGCCTATCCAGTGCCAAAAGCAAACCAGGCGTATATCATCAGGACCCTAACTAAACTGATGTCTGCCTATGGGACACCTCAAGTCATAGAGAGTGACCAAGCGACTCATTTTACTGATGCAACAATACAGGTTTACAGATGTATGGGACCTGATGAATTATGGCCTGAACCTCTGATTAATCACCTGAGGCGAGCAATGAGTTAGCCACAGGAGCACAGGTGAAGACAATTCACCTGTGCTGCTGGAAGTGGTGGAGCCTGGCCCCACCTCTCCCAGACTCATTTAAGAGCTGAAAACCAGTGGGGTAGAATCTCTTCTGGAAATCCACAACAACTGCACATCCATGTTATGTTCCATCATTCCCACATAGGCCATCACCAGGTGTCGTGCTTAATCTCACAGCAACACTGGAATGCTTTGACGGCATTTCACTCCTTCCAGTGATCCTAAAGACTCAAAGACTCATGGAGAGTAGAACAGATGTTTCAGGGGTACCAGGAGAGGAAGGTCTCCCTCCAGGGCAAAATATAGGCCATATTCGTATCCTGGGTCAACATTTTGGCTTGCACTGGACATGCCCCGGCTGCCTATACTACACCCTTTGGCCCGATATCTACAGCTGCATAATTAGATCAGGACACCCACTTTGGTGCCTGATATGCTATAGGGTCATGGTGAGGGTACCTTTAGTAATGAAGACCGGAGTGTTGACCACAGTGTCAGTAGGCCATGTACCGATTACTGTAGGGACTACCAAGCCTCCCACCTCCAATAATCTCCTCCAAGGTGCAAGTAGCCACACCTCTACAGTCCTACTTGCACCTACCAAGGCCATTTTATTCTATGGGTACCTAGTTCTAGATTCTCAGGGGCAGGGAGCAGAAGATTATTTTCATTGCCAATTTGGGGTCTTATCCGATTATTGGTGCCCACAATTTGGATCCTATGTGGGGAGGCCCATAGTGGGATAAAGAAGGTTGTATTTCTAATGAGTGGTAAAGCTGAACAATAACCTGAGCCAGACGTATAGACCTACATGGCACCTAACTCTTACATTTTAACCAGTCTTGGCTGTGTGGGAAAACTATTGTGTTGCATGGGTATAAAAGGTAGTAAGCACCTAGAATAAATGCCTTTTGTTCCGTACCAGCGAACAAGTCTGCACCTCATTTGCCTCTCCAGCAAGAGAACCTGGAGCAGCCCTGCGACAGCCCATGTTATCTGTAGCATTTTCAGAGCACTGAGTCTGTGTCTCTAAGCCTTTCATTCAGATCCCGCAGGGTTTCACAGAGTCTCTTTGTCCACCCTTGCAGAGACTGAGAGTCTGTCTTCAGGGCAGCCCTAAGAATACCGTTACAGCATTCAATAATGCCTGCCCCTGTTGGATTATATGGCAGATTGAATTGGCATTCAATGTTATTTTCTCCTGCCCAGCATTGTATCATCATACCAGTAAAATGAGTCCATTAGTTGCTCTCGATTACTTGAGGTGTCCTGTAGGCAGACATCAGTTTGATAAGTGCCTTGATGGTATCTACCTGGTTTGCTTTTGGCACTGGATAGGCCTACATTAGCCCACTTGCAGTATCGATGCAAGTCAGGGCATACCTTGCCCCCTCAGACCAATGAAGGGGCCCAGTAATCAACCTGCCATTGATAGAGAGGACTGTGTCCTCTAGCAAGATAGGCTGTTGTTTCAGACAACGATCTTCACAGAATCATAAGGGCTGGAAGGGACCTTCAGAGATTATCAAGTCCAACCCCCCTGCAAAGCGGACCCCCCTACAGCAGGCTGCATGGGTAGGTGTCCAGACAGGTCTTGAGTGTCTCCAGAGAAGGAGAATCCACAACGTCCCTGGGCAGCCTGTTACAGTACTAATTTTGGAGCATCTTCGTCTCATCTTGGAGCAAGCATCACGATCTTGGCAAGCTTGGACAATGTCAGATAGTTGTATGGACTGCCCCCACGCTGTAGCAGCTGTTCACATTGTTTTTTATCCTGCATGCCATAGTCTCTGATGTAATCAGTGGGCAATATTCTCAGATGGTGAATTCTCAATCCACTGAGCTGAAACCAGTGTGTTGGCTTTGTTGTTTCCCAGTGACTGTAGAGGTTGGTGGCCAGAAACGTGGTATACATGTACAGTCCTGTGTTTAACTGTATTCTGTATGTCTAACCACATATCCCTGCCTCGATTGGTCAGGCATGGATAGTCCATTCCTGGGTGGCCCACTATGCAATCCAAGGATTGAGCCCCCGGTACACAGCCCAGCTAACTTTACAGATATTCAGGACACTATCACCAGGTTCCTAGATTATAACCATCCACATGGCTCGTGTTCTGCCCACTATGACAATCGTCCTCTTCAAACCAGACAATTTCAGTGGAGGGATGGTATAATACAGCTCTTCACTTGCTCGGCTCGCCCTTGCTGGACCCATCCATGTACCAGGCATCTTCAGGAATGGGTTATTTCCCCTCCTGAACAGCACTCTTCTCTAGTGGAGCAACCAATGTTTCTTTTGGTACATCACTGTGATACGTCACTGGGCCTAAAATCTTCTGGAGTTCTTCTTTCAATGGTGATGAAGACAGGCTACTCTTCTGGCTGAGATAGGCAACCCATCATGCCACTGTTTGTGCCTGGGCCACACCTATCTTAGGAAGGTGGGTCAGATTTTTCACCCACCCCTGAATTGCTAGAATGGTTTTCACTATGATTTCAGCTGTTTGGGTTATTGGTTCTATTGCCTATAATGCGGAGAAGGCAGCCAATAACTGTTGGAAAGCCTTGTGTTCTGTTCTCCCCCAGTCCCATAGTTGCCCCTTTTTTCATGAGTTTGTATAATGGTCTCAGCAGCTACGCTAATTGAGGTATAAAGGAACACCAATATCCCAATATACCTAGAAACTCCTACAGCAGCTTTGGTGTTGTAGTGACTGGGAATGCCTGAACCTTATCTATGACAGCAGTGGGTAGTACTTTGGTCTTTCCTGACCAAACTACCCCCAAGAATTTCACAGACAGGCCCAGACCTTGCACCTTCAGAAGATTTATAGTCCATTCTCTTTCTTGCAGATAGGTAGTCAATGAATCTGCTGGCTGCCCTACCACCTCCAGTGAGTCAGATGTTAAGAGGAGATCATCAATCTAATAGTATGAGCTAACATTATTAGATTTTTCCCAATTAGCCAGGTCACACACCTCTAGCTTGTAGCAATATGCTGGCAAATGCACATACCCCTGTGGCAGGATCTGAAAGGTCGACTGCCTACTTCCTCATGAGATCATAAACTGGTGTTGTGATTCTTCAGCATTCGGAATACTGAAGAATGCGTTTGTAAGTCTAAGAAACAATGGTAGGTTTTTATCTCCTTACTCAATGTGTCCATTAGGGAGGGTACAGCTGCATGAACAGGCAGCGTAACCTTATTTCTTTATAATCTGCTGTCACTCTCCATGTGCTACCTGACTTTCACACTGGCCATATGGGGAAGCTACACAGGCTAAGTACAGGTCTTATAATTCCAGCTTTTTCTAATTCCGGCACCATCCTTGATATCTCATCTTGCCCTCCTGGGAGTTATACTGTCTCACATTAGTAATTCAGCATGGTTCTGGTGGGTGAATAGGCTCATGCTTCAGATGGCATCTCTATATTGCCTGCACTACCCAGACACTAATATAACTTTGTTGAAGTTCGAACTATCCTACAGTTGTCTGGAGAGCCAGACCACATAAAGTGTGTATGCCCAAGATGTATTCTAGGACTGGGGCAGTAGACAATTTATACTCCCAAGGTGGGGACGCCCAACCCCCAGTTTCAACCATATTTGCTTAACTGGAATGGTCTGTCCCCCAAAGCCATCAATTATCACTTTATGTCTGTAAAATTTAGTCACATCCACACAAATTATTGATGTTTCAGCACCTGTGTCAACCAACGCTATAACCCTTTGTATGTTCTTTCAGGACCAAAAAATTGTCAGCTCAACATAGGGCCTCCAGTCCCATCTGGAGGCCTTAGTTAAAGGGGGACTGGCATCCCCCATCATGCAAGTAACTGCATGATTGCCAATTCTCTTTCCTCAGGTGGCTCAGGCACTGTGGTCCAGGTAACTTGAAGAGGCTTTTTCCTTTTTTACTGGGAGCTACGAAATCTTCCAGGTTCCAAGTTGTTGTTGGTAGTTTGTCAATAGTTCTCACCCCAGGATTTTTTGAGAGATTTTGAAATTTTTGATTGTCCTTCAACTGTCTCCACAGCTGGAGGAGGATATGATTGTGCTGGCAATCAATTTCCAGAAAAAGAACCCCAGCCTGCATTAAGTCATTAAACATTTGTTTTTAGGATACCCGTATGGGTCCCACTTGAGGAGTCCATAGGGTGGGTCTCCTGGTTCTGTTCATGGGGAGGATCTCTGCCCCTTCCAATGTTTGGATATTACCCCTGGTCTAAAGGCTCTCTGTCTCCCCTAAATCAGCCACCACTGATCTAAGTTCTTTCCCCTTCTAGTGATATGGGTCTTAATTTCAAAAGGGAAATTCCATTTAAAGGTGTGGCAGTTTTCCCCGGCAAAAATGTGATTTTATTTTCCAGCTAATACAAGCTTTCAAAAGTTGATTTTCACATTCCTCGAAGGAATGACATGCAATACTAGTGAGAAGCAGCAGCCATACCATGTCAGATACTGTTATTACTCTTTCCTCGACTGTCAAAAAATTTTGTCCTAATTTATTCAGGAAGTTAGCCATTTTTGACAGGGATTTAATAACAGGACCCTTGTCCCTTATAGGTCCCTATTCTTCAATTATTCAAGCAGCACTTAGACATCAGGAAACTAAGAATCCTAGGGTTTCCCCTGAGAGTTCATATTTTGCGTCCCAGTGACAATCCAAGGTATACTTCTTTTTAAGGTAATCCACCATAAATAAGTATCTGCCTGCCACACCAAACATAGCAATTGGACAGATCAATATGATGGCATGGTACTATAAGGAAAGAATACCTCATACCTATGTCAGAAAATTCCAGGTTCACAAAGGAAAGCTACATCAGGGAACGATCTCTAGAAAAAAAAATCATTCCCCAGTGGCAGTCAGCCCTTAAATGGGGTCTAAGAGAGGTGGAGACAGACTCCACCCCTTCCAGTTCTCAGAATTGCCTTCACCTGTGCTTCCATGGATGACTTAGTTCTTTCCCCAGGTGCTCAATCAGTGTTTCAGGCTGTTACTCAATAGTTCTCATGCACACTTCTTAAGCTTATAACCCACGGTACACGGTAATCACAGTAGTACAATTCATCCCACTGCGATTCTGTGACAGCAGGTCATAGCTTTCTCATTGCACCATGGTTTCCATCTTCTCCTGCTTATTTCCCATGCTGTATGCATCGATGTAGACACACTTTACCTGGGCTATACTGTGACACAGTATCTTCTCAGAGTGCCCTCCCAAACTCCTTTGGGACAACTCTGAGGTTTTCTCCTGTTGCTTCCTTGAGTGACATTGTTCCCTGATTCTTCTCTGTTACTCAGAAGTACACACCCTTTCTCTGTAAAATCTAGTTTAGAGTTCTGGTGATCAGCCCAGCAATCTTGCTGCTCAGTATGTTCTTGACTCTCCTGGTCAGTTGCATCCCACTCAACATCAGTTTTTCAAAGTGTATTGAAGATCAAGGTACCTGAAACTATGAGTGTGACACCATCCACGCAGCCATTCATTCAACAGATCCATTTTTCTCCTTCTACCCAGGTGTCCATCCAGGAGGACTGAAGAGAACAATACCTGTGTTCCTAAACACTTGAACAGCATCCTGAGGGACATAAAGTCTTCTCAGATATTTCCTACTCAAGGCCTCCAAGCTGTGACCCATCTTGAAAAAGCAGGAACAGATAGTAGTCCTCTCACTTTGTCATAGCTGGTAGCTTCTCCCTCATTTTCCAAATGTATAGCCTCAGCAGGCAGCAAATCTCTATAGGGATTTATTTGTTTGTTTGTTTGTTTGTTTGTTTGTTTGTTGTCAGTACTATTTCTGACTCAGATCTTCAGCTAACATGGTTGTCCCTTTCAGGTTCTGATCCGTTATCCACATTCTCTTCTTCCTTCTTTAGAGCTTTCTATTCTTAGCTCAGGGGGACTTAGGGGCGTAGAGAAGGACTCTCCATCTGCCCTGAGCAGAGACAAGGCTTCCATCTCACTCATCTTGCATGTCTTTGCCGTCTCCTCAGGATGTGAAATTTGTTTAGCTTCTTCCCCTTTGTGGGAGTTCAGAAAGAGCTGTTAGACTGCCTATTGCACTGCATGGTATCAGACATCAATCTCAGACTCTGATTAATCCCACATCTTCTCACCCTCTGATGACTTCCTCTGGCAACCTACCCACCTGTTCATAAAGTTTGTCAAGCTGGGTATGTTTGTATCTATGGCACTCCTCTCTGCCCTCAGACTTGATTCTGTGAAGGTCTGAGGAGTTCTGTCATTCTTCTCTTCTCTGTCTGGGTGAATCTGTCAGCCACAAAAGGTTGTGGCCCATCTGTCTGGTTTTCTACCTCACCACACCTGCTGCAGTAAGTGGTGACCATTTTTTATTTCACTAGAATGCTGCTTTCTGCTGTTCCCATTTGAAAGTGAGGGGGGGGAAGGGAGGAACGGCCCAGACATGGTTCTGCCCCCCACTGGACTGAGAGCAGTGTGCAAATTGCAGAAAAATGGAACAGTGGTGAGAAGTTGTCCCAAGCTGAGAGGGAGGGAACCATCTCTGATTGCAGAAGCTGAGTGGCGGGAAACTGGGCAGTGTATCCTGACACTCACTGGTTAAATGGGAGCTAGGGGAGCAGGGTAAACACGTTTATTTTCTGGTAGATACGGGTGCCTCTTACTCTATGCTAGAATCAAGAATTATTACCCATGGATGCAGATTTTGTAACAGTAGTAGGAGCTACTGGCCAACAAGAAAAATATTACTTTTTGAGACCAAGTGAATACTGGCTGGGAAAGCAACTAGGAATACATAAGTTCTTGTACATGCCAGGTTTTCTGAAACCATAATTCAGGCAAGACTTATTAGAACAGATGGATGCAGAGATTAAATTCAATAAAAGAAAAGTAGAGCTAAGAACCAAGAAAGATCAACTGATTGAAATTTTAAGTCTGGTTTTAACACAGACTGGGAAAAACAATTATGTATAAGCAATACCTGTTGAGAGTGCAAGATCGTAAAGGGATAAACAAAATAATTGATAACTTTTTGGAGTTTGGATTATTAATTGAATGTGAATCCAAATACAGCACCCCAATCTTGCTGGTGAAAAAACTGGATGGCAAGAGCTATCACTTGGTGCAAGATTTGAGAGCAATTAACAGAATCGTTGAAAATATACACCCAATGGTGACAAATCTATACACTTTATTAACCAAGTTGAGGAATGAGCAGGTGTGGTTTACCACCCTGGATTTGAAGAATGCGTTCTTCTTTAGCCAAAGAAAGTCAGAAGTTATTTGCATTTGAATGGGAAAATCCCAATATAGGAAGGAGGACTCAGTTAACTTGGACAGTGTAACCCTCAGGGTTTTAAGAATAGCCCAATGATTTTTGGGAGCCAACTAGCCTGTGAACTTGAGGCTTGGGCTCACCCAGCTCAAGATTGAACTCTCTTGCCGTATGTGGCTGACACTCTCATTGCCACAGTAACAAAAGAGGACTGTGTTCAATGGACTGTGAGTTTACTGAATTTTCTTTGTTTAAATGGTTATTGAGTTTGTCAACAGAAAGCTCATATAGTCCAGCAGCAAGTGTTTTACCTCAGATTTGAGATCTCAGGAGAACAAAGAAAACTTGGAGCACAACAGAAGGAACCTATTTGCCAAACACCCAGACCACAGAGATTAAAAGTACTCAGAACCTTTCTTGGCATGACAGGTGAGTGCCAGCTATAGATTATGGGCCTTTGGTAAAACCTTTATATGGATAACTGAAAAATAATCAGTTTAAGTTGACATGGACTGGAGAGACAAAAAGGATATTTGAAGAACTGAAGAAGGAACTAATGAGAGCTCTAACCTTAGGCCTTCCAGAGATTACAAATAGGCATTTTGGCTATTTTCTCATGAGAAACAAAGTATAGCCTTGGGCATTCTAGTACAACAGCTGGGACTGTATAAAAGGACAATTGCCTACTTCTCCAAACAATAGGATGAAGCAAGCAGAGATTGGCTGGAGTGCCCATGAGCAGTGGCGGCAGTTGTTCTTAATATCCAGGAAGCTCACAAATTTACTCTGGGACAGAAAATAACTATATTGGTCATTGCAGAAACCCATTCAGTTTCTGCAGTTCTGGAACAGAATAGAGGCTACTGGCTTTTCTCTTCCAGATTTCTGAAATATAGGCCACACTGGCAGAACAAAAGGATGTCAACATAGTACTGCTTGGAAACACTGGAGAATTTGTATGCTAGTTGTCCAGATCTAAAGGAGGAACCATTGGATGATGCTGAATATTCCTGGTTCACCAACAGATGCAGTTTTGTGAGACAAGGGAACCGTCAAGCAGGATATGCAGTAACTACTATGGAGCAAAACCATTACCTGCGGGGACTTTGGCTCAGAAAGCTGAAATAATTACTTTGACAAGAGCTTTATAGTTGGAAAAAGAAAAGAGGATAAATATATGGACAGATTCTAAATATATACTTGAGGTGGTGTATGTTCATGGTGCCATTTAGAAAGAGACAGTATTGCTCACAGCAAAAGGAAAAGAAAGAAAAAAAGCATGCCAAAGAAATCTTGCATCTATTGAAAGCTGTAAAAGAGAGTGGCTATTATACATTGCAGAGGACATCAGAAAGGCAACACTGTACAGGAAACTGGAAATAAAATGGAGGATCAGGCAGCAAAACAGGCAGCTGAAGGATAAGAAATTGATGAACTGACTTTAATTTCATCAACTTCAAGTTGATGAACTTGAGTCAAAACCAGTAAAATATTCTAAAGAAGATAGAAATTTAATGATTTAGAAGGAAATGAGCAAACTGAAAAATGGGCATATACACCTGACAGATGTGTTGTTGTGCCCTTTAGTATCTTATGGGAATTGGTTCTAAGCTAACCTTAGTGAAACACATTGGAGAGCCGATGCTCTTTATAAATATTTGAACAAGGTCATTGTTGGTTGTAATCTGTATACCACAATGAAACAAGTTACTCAACAATGTTAAATCCTAACACCAGTAACAGGGTACAAGTGGGGTCTATTGGGAAAGAGGACATTCCAGGACAACAGTGGCGAATAAATTTCTCAGAACTTCCTAGAAAAGGGAGGTATTGGTACTTACTTGTACTGACAGGCACTTTTTCAGGTTGGCCAGAAGCTCTTCCTTGTAGGAAAAATAAGGCAAGAGAAGTTACAAGAGTGATGTTAAATGAATATCTCTATTTGGAGTACCTGTTATGATATCATTAGACAGGGTTGTACTCACTTTTGTGAGTGAATGATACAAGTCAGTAAAATGCTAGGAACTGATTAGCAAAAAAACTACCACAAGCAATGGGTGAGTGGAAAAGATGAATCATTTGATAAAACAACAAATAGCTAAAATTTGTCAGGAGTATTTTTCAAGCACTCTATAGCTTTGATGAGAATTAGGGTAAAACCAAGATCTAAAGAGAGTTTGAGTACTTTTGAAATACTGTATGGTAGACCTTACCAATTTCAGTTTAAAGGGGAGGATTTGAATCAACTACTTACAGAAATACTCAGCAAAAAATAACAAAGTGGTTTGTGGAGTCAGAAATAGAGGCCTAGATCAACCAATTCATCCCTTAAAAGCAGGAGATTGGGTGTATATTAAAGCTTTTTCAGGACAGTCATTGGAAGAAATGTGAATGGACAATTCCAAGAGCTGCTGACAACTTTTACTGCAGTCAAGATCAGGGAATGATCCAACTGGATTCACTATTCAGAGTGAAGAAGTCTCCAGGAGAGTGATGGACATCTTTCTATATTTCCCTTCCAGTTTTTTTACCATCACAACTTATCATAAACTACAAAAACAAATCTCCATTCTTCTAGGTTCAGGGATTTTTTTAAAAAAAAAAGACCACCACTTTAAAAACATAAAATCACAACTGTTGCAACATAGAGGACATATGTTAATTTTAAAAATCCTGATACATTTGCTCTAGAGTGAACAATTGGTACAGGTAATGAGATACAGATAGAAGGTAATGAAAGACTTGGAGAAAATGCCAATTTCTCTAACCTTAAAAGTTGAAGTTGAGAGAGGCTCAATGCAGTACCATTCTCCCTTTTCCTTTTAGAGCAGTTACATTCAAATTATAGGTTCAAAACTTTACCTGTTTAATTAATTGACCTATCCAGGTTTTCTGATGTAACATCTCACTTATATGCCTTGTCAAATAACCTCAGTAATTTTATACTTCTCAATTAAGAGTAGAGATCTCAAAACACTCATCATTTTAACATAAAGAATTCATGGGACCAATGATTCTGAAGTTTTCTCGACATTGGTGGCTGTACTAGTGATGAGTATAATGACTTGTGTTTCTGCCTTTGCTCTGGGGTGGCCAATAATACGCACTACCTAAGGCCAAAATTGCATGGATTTTCAGAGAGCCACCTTAAATAGCATAAACTGTACTTGATACAGAGGAAACCCACCTAAGAGTACTTATCGGAGCAAGTGATTATATATCAATTTCAACAAAACGATAGGGTTTAATCTGATCTAATGAGTAATAATGAATGGATGTGGAGGCAATTATTCAGAAAATGGATGAACCAGAATCATTGGCTTAAGCCCTATCAACAATATGTGGAATCTGAATCTGAGTATCTGACTGAAACTTACCACAGTTACAGTTCTGGTTCTCACAGAATTTCAGAAGTGGTTTCCTGAAGTCTGTAGAAAACTGTCATCACAATCTTTATTCCTACACATAACTCTATCAGCAAGTGGCAAGGTAGGAATACAAGGGTCGTAAGAATATTACATTGTTCTCCTGGAGATGAGCCTCCCAACTTTAAGATTATTTTGTGTTAAACACATCCAACATGAATAACTGAGAAAAAGAGATATCCAACTTTAGGTGTTTAGTGTACTTCTGTATTAACTAGAGCACATGTTGTAACATATGTAGCATACATATATAACCAGTAAAAAGTAGCACATTTGCTACTGTGAAGAAGCAGTAGAACAACAGAAGATGCATCTCCCATCCAAAATGCATTCATATTTTAATATCTATATTTTCATCTATTTTTATGATTTCTATTATTTCTACTTCTATATTTATATATCTCTGTTTGTAAGGTGTTAAAAGATTCAAAAAGATGGATACTAAGAACTATAAAATCAAACATGTAAATATGAAAATCATACTGGGTATTTCCTAAGAAAGCTGTTATGATCTGGCATGCTATCAATTTATTGACACCAGCAGATTTTTTTAATCATGTGATTTATTCCCTAGAGTTCTAGTGCATACCACCACACAGTGAAATTTGACATGGCCTGATTCCACTCATCGTACATCTTCTGCAGCTGTGGCACTATCTTAGAAATATGTTCACTGAAATATTATGAATACATAATTAGAAATATCAAAACAAGAGACTTTTCCATTCCATACCTTCATCTCACAAACTCACTTTACTTCAGATGAAAGTTAGATTAGGGAATTCTGTGTTAGAGTTTTTCAACCTATCCTTACCTAGGATATCTACAGAGAATTCAATACATTACTGCCTTTTCCATAAAACGAACTAATGTAAAATCTGTAAGCAGTAGCTACGCAGACAAGAGAAGGAGAAAGCATTATCTTTACCATCATAGGATTATTTATTTTAAACAAATATAACACAGGATGTTGGGAAAAAACAAACAAACAAACAAACAAACAAAAAGCTCATATTCTCCACTAGTATCCTAAGTATAGAAGAACTCAATTTCAGCATAAATTCCATTATTTTCCATTATCCATGGCTCAAAATTTGGAGCACTCTAGCTGGACATATAATTCTGGAGTATAGAAAGCTAACAAATAGATGCTGACATTTCACAAACGGTTGAAAACACAACTTTTTGCAGACAGAACAAAAACGTGCATGTTGATGCTTGGGCATCAATTACCTCTTTTCCTGTCTTCATCTCTTAAATTCTTGTTTTTCCTGTCCAAGAAGAATCAATCAGGACACAGTAAACCATATCTATACAACATAAGAATGTTTTATGATATAATCACAGCTCACAAAAATCAAAACAAGTTTGTAATTGAGAACAGATGAGGGTTTTGAGACTTCATGGAGAAAAGAAGAAAAATAAAGAAGAAAGAAGGAAATCTTTTTGCAGAGGAGTGGCTGGAAAGCTGCCTGATGAAAAGGGATCTTGGTGTACTGATGGACAGTTGGACGAATATAAACCAGCAGTGTGCCCAGGTAGCCAAGAAGGCCAATGGCATCCTGGCTTGTATCAGGAATGGTGTGTTAAGCAGGACTAGGGAACTATTCCTGCCCCCACTCTTGGCAGTGATGAGGACCCACCTCCAGTCTCTGTTCAGTTTTGAGATGCTGGAGCAGGTCCAAAGAAGGACAACAAGGCTTGTGAAGGGCTTGGTTAATATACCCTATGAGGAGCGGCTGAAGGACCTGGGGCTGTTTATTCTGGAGAAGAGAAGGCTGAGGGGAGACCTTATTGCTCTCTTCAAATACATGAAAGGTGATTGCAGTGAGAGCAGTGTTGGTCTCTTCTCACTGGTGACAGGTGACAGGATGAGGGGAAATGGCCTCAAGTTCCCCCAGGGAGGTTTAGATTGGATAACAGGAAAAACTTATTTACAGAAAGGATTGTTAGGCACTTCAATAGGCTCCCCAAGGAACGTTAAATCACCATCTCTGAATGTGTTTAAAAACTGTTTGAGTGTGGTGTTCATGGACATGATTTAGCAGTGGGATGTCAGAGTTAGTGTAGTATGGTTAGGTTGCGGTTGGACTTGATGACCTTTAAGGTCTTTTCCAAGCTGAGCAATTCTATGATTCTGTGATTTTTAGTGGTCTAAAAGCATATAAACAATAGAAAATGAGTAGAAGGAAAAAGTTATCATCTGAAAAAAGAAGTTACACCATTCCTAACATACCATAAAAACTTCTTGAAAAGAGTGCTGCAACTACCTTTAATTTGGCACCTAGGCAAAGAAAATTTGACTATTTCAAATAAATTTGTTGTATGTGTATTGTTTTTCTTTTACTGTAGAGGTGAAGCTATCAAATCCAAACATAGGTTTGATTATTGACTCACCTATTACTTAATTTTTTTCTATACTTCATTTTACTTAATTACTTATTTTTGCTACAATGGTATGTTGCAGTGAAGTCAGAGTAACATTTTTCTTTTCCATAGGAGCATGTTGTGAGTAAAATCTAGCTATAGTTTTTCTTCCTGTATCATGACAAGGGGAAGGCTGAAGTACTTAACAAATTTTGCCTCCATTTTCCCTGATAACTTCTTGCCACACAGCACTCAAACATTTGGTTTGGTAGAAAGAGATTGCGGAAGCAACATCCCTCCCTCAGTAACTGAAGATCAGGTTTGTGACTACCTGAGGAACCTGAACATCCATAAGTCTATGGGCCCTGATGAGATGATCCCACTGTCCTAAGGAAATTGGCAGATGTGGATACCAAGACACTCTCTCTGTCTCTATAATATCTGACAAGTCATGGAAATCAGATTAACTCCATGGTGACTGGAAGAAAAGGAAACACCATGCCCATTTTTTAAGAAGAATAATAAGGATGACCTTGGGAACTACTAGTCTGTCAGTCTCACCTCTGTGCCAGGGAAGATTGTGGAAGAGATCCTTCTGAAAGCTATGCTAATGCACACTGAAGGCAGGGAAGTGATACGTGATAATCGGCATGGCTTCACTAAGGGCAAATCCTTTTACCAAGCGAGTGGCCTTTTATGATAGTGTCACCACATCAATGAACAAGTGATGAGACACTAATGTCATCTATCTGGACTTCAGTAAGGCCTTGGGCACAGTATCCCACAAAATCTTTCTCTCCAGACTGGAAAGATATAGATATGATGGACAGACTGTTCAATGGATAATGAACTGGATGCAGGATTGAATCTAGAGAGTGGTGATCAATGTCCCAATGTCTGGATGGAGATTGGTGATGAGTGGTGTCCCTCAGGGATCAGTGCTTGGGCCGATACTCTTTAATGTCTTTATTGGTGACATCAAAAGTGGGTTGTGCACCCTCAGCAAGTTTGCTTAAGTCACCAAGTTGTAGGGTTCGCTTGACACATCAGAGGGACAGAATGCCATTCAGAGAGACCTAGACAGTCTTGAGCAGTGGGCCCAGGGGAACTTCATGAAGTTGAACAAATCCAAGTGGAAGGTACTGCACCTGGTCTAGGCAACATCTACTGCTCTGTACAGGACAGATACGGACATACTGGAACATGTGAACATGCTCAGAGGAGGGCCACAAAAATGATCCATGGAATGGAACACCTCTCCTGTGAGGACAGGCTGAGAGAGCTGGGGCTATTCAGTCTGGATTAGAGAAGGCTTCAAGATTACCTGACATTCAGTATCTAAAGGGGAGCTATGAGAAAGAAGCGGACAGTCTCTTTAGCAAACAGTCTCTTTAGCTGTGGTGATACAACAAGGGAAAATGGCTTCAAGCTTAGAGAAGGTAGACTTAGATTAGATATAAGAAAAAAATCTTTTACAGTGAGGGTGGAGGGGCATTGGAACAGGTTACCTGGTTTTGTGGTTGATGCCCCATCCTTGGAGACTTTCAAGGCTGGATAAGGCCCTGGACAATTTGATCTACCTGTGGTGTCCCTGTTCATTGCAGGGGAGTTAAACACGATGGCCTTCAGATTTCCCTTCCAACACTAAGGATTCTATGATTCTATGTTCCTATATCCATAACTGTCATAGAAAGCATTCATAAGTACATTAGGAAATGAAAAAAACAACTAACATGACTTGGTTGATCTTATTCTACAGGAAAATAAACTTTATCATCTCCACATATTTATGTTTACATGTATGTTTTAAATGAATGTAAACAAGAATTTCAGATTCAGGCTAGTAAGACTAAGAGGTACTGCAGTGTGCTTTACAATGTGGAGGGCAGAACTTCACAGCCTTGTGTGTATTCCACTGCATTCAGATATTCTTGGAAGTACCAACTGTTGAGGGGTCTATTTCATTTTTGAAAATTAAAATCAATCATCATGATTTTTTTATTATTATATATATATATTTTTATGTTACCAACAGCTCAGAAAAAGAGAACAGTAGCTTTTTACTGCAGGCAGATGAATACCCTAGCCACAGGAGCTAGCTAAAATTCTGAATGTCTTTTTCTGCTCGTATTTATTTTTTGTCAAGTGGGAAAAATGAATAATTCTTGTTTGTTACACAATGCTGTGTCTGAGTCCTTGAAAGAAGGCAAATGAAAAGATTGATGCATTGAAAATAAATAAAGAGACCAGTTATATTAAAACTATGCAGCACATCATTGCAAAATGAATATTCAGCTCATTCTCTCTAAAGCTTTCATTCAATATTTTTTTAGGCAGAACTCCCATTGATTTCCCTAGGAGCTTTTGTTGAGTTTGAGACGAAATATTGTTTTTTATTGATTTTTTCTTTTAATCTTACTTAGAAAAAAAAAATAATAATAATGTTTCACTATGAAGACAAAACTATTTCCAACTGCATAGTAAACTGGCATAGTTGGGAGAAATAACACGGAGAGGCACAGTTTGCTGTTCCAGAGCATAAAAGGTCTTCCTACCTTCTCTAATAAGCCTATAACAATTACTAGATGCTGGAACTTCTTTTTTTCTCTCCACTGTCAATACCTTGGAGGCAGACATCCAGGTTCCAGATTTTTAATTTTAGACTGAAAAAATCCAGCTTTTCTGTTCCTGTAGAAACAAACACTTATCTCAAAAGGTGTATTTGCTAATTAGTGAAGCAGCAAAATTTGAGGAAAAAAATCTCCTTTCTGCAACTCCTGCTAGTTATTACTAATTAGAATTTCCTTATTATTGCTGTATAACAGCAAGCATCATATGCCCTCACCATAATTTTTAATATTGAGGTAAATAATTTCCCCCCCTACTCAAAATAACTTCCCCTACTCAAAACTTTCAGATAATTATAGAATGATCATGTTGAGCATATGTAGTCTAAGACAGCAGAAGATACAGGTAAATTAACCAAAGGCTTCCCACATGGAATATGGTTTGTCTACAGAACCATATTTATATTGCACTTTACTCCCTTAAAGATCTTACTCTTGCTGTCGTGTTCAAGACCTCTGCCTTAAATTTTATCCAACAACAATATATTTCATTCACTCTTCTGGTGAAGCTGTTAGTTAACAAGTCATGAACAATGACATTTATATATCTTGTTTAACCACATCATTCATAACACTCCAGTTGATTTGTTTAAAGTAAGTCAAAAGGACTCAGATAGGAATTTTGTGGTGCCCAAATTTTAAATGGGAAAAAAAAAAAAAAAAAAGATATTTATAACATATATTTAGGAAGGACTTAGTTTTTTGAGAATTGTTTTTATTTAGATACAATAGAGGACAAATAGAAGCCTGAAAACAACCTACATCAGTTGCAACTGAATAAAGAATGACACTAAATTATAAAGGTAAATTCAGATATCCTAACATGCTGATTGTAATCTAATTTTCCTCAAGATCACATATATAAATATGCTAATTGCATAAGATTATTATAAAAACAAACAGGCACTCTATCAGCAAGGAACTAGCAGTAGCTTTTTCTTGACTACTAGAAATGAGATATATTTTAAAAAAGTAATTAGACCTCGTACCCAGCTGGATAGAATTTTTTTTCTGTGTCATTTGTAATTTAAAACCCTAGAGTGAGGTTGTATTTTGCTTTGTTTTGTTTATAAATAGTAATTCTGCAGTCACAATTTTTAATCTATTTTAAATGTTTTTAGGATTTCAATCATTTTTCGAACTATTGCCCAGAAAATATACTTGAAGTAGAATATAAACTGTATCATTTTACATCATAGTCCACATCACATTTTGCTTACTAAAAAAAAAAAAAAAAACATAGTTATTTGTAATAAACACTGATAACTGCCTTCTGAAAATAAAAATAATTTGACACCAAGCTATTTTTTTTCATTTCACAGATTTAATTCAAGGTTAGTGGTGCAGATTTTAACTGATAAAGGAGACCTATGGAGTATTCCTTTGACAAATATTACTCTTTGATGTTATACTTGTACATATATACACCAAACACATAATATAGTGCTAATTATGAGCAAGTCTATAAGTATTGATCAAATTAGAGTTAATATCGCTAATAACTAGTATTGCTTACATTCTAATGTTAACACTATACTTTTTTTTTACAAATACAGAAGAAAATAAAACCATTTTCTTGATGACAATATTGTGCATCTTCTAGCATATTTATTTTCAAGTTTATGAGGCAACTTTTATTATAATGAGAAATATATAATAAATGGTAGTACAGTGAAGACCTCTTTACTTCATCTATTTAACCTAGAAATCTTGCACAGGCCTTCACTGTCAAAATTTCAAGTTATAAATTATGCACACTGTAAGGGTGTTTTACATTAAAAGACTTGCAAACCAATCCACCATAACACAACTTTATATCTAACGCTAGGGAAAACAAACAAATAAAACAAACAAAACCCAAGCAATCATAGAGAAAATTTAAGGCATAAAATTCTCACTCTTCTATTTTTCCTTCCCTATTGACTGAAAACTGAGAAGGAAGAGAAAAAAGTAGCTTTATAGTTCAAGACTCTTAAATAAAATCAAAGCGTATTTCTGGAGTCATCTGCAGACATGACTAATGTTAGTATTTGATATTTCTTTATCATATAAAACAGTAAATTGTCTCATGCATTTCAGGACATAAAGCCCTCTGAATGCTTGTTTGGTTTCAATGCTCAAAATTCTGCTATAACCAACAATGCTGAGAACAACTAAAAAGATACAAATACACAAATGCATTGAGAAACTCTTCAACCTGCACACAAAACCAAAACTGTAATCCAAAGTACTCAACATTAATCCTGCATATTTTTGAGTAGCACCGAAGTGGAGGGTCATCTTGAAGGAAAAGATAGCCAGTATTTAAAACATATAAGGTTTCTCAAGTATTCAAATGATATTTGATTTGCTTAATTGGATTAGAAAGAGTTGAGGGAGAGATTTGATCTATTTTTTTCCCAGTTGAATTTGGTAGAAACTACTGAGTTTTGATTGCTGAAGTTCTTACAGAAAATGAAGTAATGAACTGGCAAATATATCAGATGGGATACACAAACATACAAAACGTCATTTTCTACTGCTACACAGAAGCATTCAGAAAAAAAAGTATTAATTTGAACATTTCAATCCATACAGAATTATAAAGATATCCATTATTTTGTGAAACATAGAAAATTGGGTAAAATACCTTAGTTAAATGCTGTTTTTGTTCTTGGTCATTATGAATGCATGCTTACACATGATAATCGTGTAAAAAAGAAAGCAAATCGTCATTAATACTTTGTTATCAAGTTCTGAAGAAGGTAGTGATTACTGTGGAATCCCCGCATTGCAACTAAACTAAACTAAACTAAACTAAACTAAAACACAGTAGATAATAACACACAATGCAAAAGTTATTAATAGACCTGATAACATACTTTACATATAACCATCTGCATTTCTGGAGGGTAGGTAAATTTATCCTACTTTGAGGATGTCATTACTTGTCTGTCACTATCCATTAATTGTGATCAAATTTACTGCATTCATTATTCTGTTTGAGCCCAGGCAATGGGATGTAAACTGTTAATTATACTGAGTGTTATAGATGGAAGGTCTTCCTGTGAATTCTCAACCTTGAAAGTCTGAAATAATTTTTGATAGAGGTTTCCATTGGCACTAGTTTATATATAATGTTTATGCTTTTGATGTTTTATAATGTTTCATTCATATAAATAATTGCCCAGAAATGACATGATCTGTGATGAGATCTCCATTGTTATCTCAGAGAAGAGAGAGAGATAATAAACAGAAGATAAATATTAAAGAGGGTAGAGAAAAATTAAGGGTATTTCTATTTTCTCCTCATCTTAGAGTTCATATCAGCCACAAACTAGTGGTAAAAGAATCATTAATTTAAATTGTTTTTGAAAAACAACATTTTAATATATTTTAAATTCTGTTCCATTAAGTTGTCAGAGCATACGTAACTATTCAATACAGATGACTTGCATCCAAAGGAAATTCCTAACACCTTCTGAATTAAATTATAATATTTTTCTTCCTGCAACTAACATCTTCCCTACTGATATTTCTTGTACAGTGACTTATACGAATAACATAATCACAGTATTTAATTATGGAATCTTCTATGTGAAAATCTCAGTATGATTCAGTCATTTTCTACCAGCTTTAGAGGAGGTCTTCAACTGTAATATTAGCAAGGAGTCTGCTGCAATAACAATAGTAGCAATGATAATAGAGTTGTAATACAATAATGATACATAATAATATATCATTAATACATATGCTTGATATTATTATTATTGACAATAATAAATAATTTGTTGTTTATAGAAATAACAGTGTATGATTGAAAATCTGAACAGAAAAAATAAAAGGCTCTGTGAACAGAATAGCTTTACAAACAGATGTATAAAGAAGTGTGAATTTACATGGAAAGAAAACAGTTTCTTGTCTTTATTTCATTCAATGTCAAATCAAATATTAATAGTTTTAGACACAGTCGAGTTACTGTGTGTAGAACGTTTAAATACGTTTTGTGCAACACTTCAGTTTCAAAGAATTTAAAAACAAAATGACTGCATTTATAAAGTATCAATTTCTGGCAAGTTCTCAAGGACTGATTTAGTAACTTTCTGATTTATAGCAGGTGAGACATCTCCCAATAAAATAAAATTGTTTCCTAGCACAGGAAATGGGGTGGGGGAGGAATTGTTGTTTTAACTCTTCTTTTAGAGCTCACATTTGACCTCTTATAGTTTCTTCCTCATTACTGTCTAATTCAAACTTCTTTCCAGTGCCTTGGAACTGTAATTTTTTTGTAAGAAAGTACTGGAAGTAAGAAAGCACTAGAAGCAAATAAAAAAGAAGCATTACCACAAAACTTTAAAAAGGTTAGACTTTGCAGCAGCAATTATTACTTCTCTTGGTAGGGAAAGTCAGAATTACTTCTCGGAGGAAAAAAAAAAAATAAAAACAACTGTATGGGAACTACTGAATCACGGCCTGAACCTCTGATTGATCACCTGAGGCAAGCAATGAGTCAGCAGTGTAACTCACCTGTGCTTCCGAAAGGGGTGGAGCCTGGCTCCACCTCTCCTAGGCCCATTTAAGAGCTGACTACCAGAAAAGAAGGATCTCTTCTAGAGATCCACTCTGCTGGAGTGGATGCTGGAGTTTCACAAGTGAGCCCATGATACGGGTAAGTGTCCTGTCTTTTCTGCTTTAGTGAAATAACTTTGTAGCCAAGATCTTTGTATATTCTGTGTATTCATTGATTGTACAATTGGCGAGCCAGGCAGGCCAAATATACGTTATATCATGTGCTTTCTCTAGAATTTCTATAAATGGGTTGGGGGGGAGAACATCACCCCCTTAAATAAAATGATCCCTGGACAGATCCCAGGGTTTCTGGGTTCTCTTTGTTACCAATTAGCAACCATAGTTGAGAAATAGGGTCCCCTGCATACTATGGGAATATTTCCCCATTCCGCATGACAGAATACTTTCAAGAATAAGACAGAGACATCCTAACTACAAATGAAAGGCAGTTAGCTGCCTTCACAGTGGCATGGCCACTGTAAAATGCCTTAAATCAAGCTGAGATAGGAGCTGACACCATAGAAAGTGAAAATCAGCTATTAAAAGATTGTATTGAAAAACTGGAACAGGAACATAATGTACTAACAGGGAAAAGACCAACTTTACATTCCCTGATAGGTCAGGTCCACAATACTTCAGTAGATAACAACCGCACCTTTGAAGTAAGAGACTTGGAGAATGACAGTGGATTACAGAGAATTAAATAAGGTCACGCTGCCTATTCATGCGGCCGTACTCAATATTACCTCCCTAATGGACACATTAAGTAGGGAGATAAAAAGCTATCAATGTGTCCTAGATTTGGCAAATCTGTTCTTCAGTATCCAATTGCTGAGGAATCGCAAGATCAATTTGCGTTTACGTGGGAAGGCAGGCAGTGGACCTTTCAGGTCCTGCCACAGGGGTATGTGCATTCACCAACATATTGTCACAATCTAGAGGTGCATGACCTGGCTCATTGGAAAAAAACTGATAATGTTAACGTATATCATTATACTGATGATCTCCTACTGACATCCGACTCACTGGAGGCGGAAGAACAGGTGGCAGATTCATTAACCGCCTATTTACAACAGAGAGGATGGGCTACAAATCTTCAAAATGTGCAAGGTCCGGGCCTGTCTGTAAAACTCGTGGGGGTGGTTTGGTCACAAAAGACCAAAGTACTACCCAGTGCTGTCATAAATAAGGTTCAGGTGTTCCCAGTGCCTACAACATCGAAGCAGTTGCAAGAGTTTCTAGGTATATTGGGTTATTGGCGTTCCATTATACCTCACCTAGTGCAGCTGCTAAGGCCACTGTACAGACTCACAAAAAGGGACTGGGGGTAAAACAGAACAGGACGCTTTCCAACAGGCAAAACTGGCAGTTACCCAAGCCCAGGCATTGGGTATATTTGATCCTACCCTCCCATCTGAGTGGGACATTCACGTCACTCCAGATGGCTTTGGTTGGGGCCTGTGGCAATGCCAGAGTTCTGTTTGGACCCCCATTGCTTTCTGGTCTCAGGTCTGGCATGGAGCAGAAGAAAGATACAGTATGATTGAAAAGCAGTTATTGGCTGCCTACTCTGCATTACAGGCAGTAGAGCTGATAACTGAAACAGCTGAAGTTATAGTTAAGTCCACTCTGCCAATTCAGGGGTGGGTGAAAGATCTGACCCACCTTCCTAAGACAGGGCTGCCTCAAGCACAAACAGTGGCATGAAGGGTCGCCTACCTCAGCCAAAGGAGTAGCCTGTCTTAATCGCCCTTGAAAGAAGAACTCCAGAAGATCCTAGGCCCAGTGACATATCACAGTGACGATGCACCAAAAAGAAATATTGATCGCTCCACCAGAGAAGAGTCCCATTGAGGAGGGAAAATATCCTATCTCTGAAGATGCCTGTACACAGCTGGGTCTAGCAAGGGCAACCAGAGAAGGTGGAGAGCAATAGAATACCATCCTTCCACCAAGACAATCTGGTTTGATGAGGGGGATGGTCAGAGCAGCCAATGGGCAGAACTGTGAGCCATGTGGATGGTTATAACCAAGGAACCTGGTGATAGTATGCTGAATATCTGTACAGATAGTTGGGCTATGTACCAGTGGTTCAATCCTTGGCTTGCACAGTGGGCCGCCCAGGAATGGACTATCCATGCCCAGCCGATCTGGGGCAAGGACATGTGGTTAGACATGGAATACAGTCAAACTGTACATGTCTACCATGTTTCTGGTCATCAGCCCCTACAGTCACTGGGAAATGATGAAGCTGACATGCTGGCCTGAGTTCAATGGACTGAGAATTCACCATCTGAGAACACTGCCCGTTGGTTACATCAGAAACTACGGCATGCGGGACAGAAGACAATGTGGGCAGCTGCTAAAGCATGGGGACTGCCCATACAGCTACCTGACATTGTCCAGGCATGCTGGGATTGCAACGCTTGCTCTAAGATGAGATCGAGATCATTGCCTGTAACAACAGCCCATCTTGCTAGAGGTCACAGTCCTCTCCAACGATAACAGGTCGATTACATTGGGCCCCTCCCTTGGTCTGAGGGGCAAGATATGCCCAGACCTGCGTTGGCACTGCAAGTGAACTACTGCAGGCCTATCCAGTGCCAAAAGCAAACCAGGCGTATATCATCAGGACCCTAACTAAACTGATGTCTGCCTATGGGACACCTCAAGTCATAGAGTGTGACCAAGGGACTCATTTTACTGGTGCAATGATACAGTGCTGGGCAGAAGAAAATAACATTGAATGGCGATTCCACTTGCCATATAATCCAACATGGGCAGGCCTCGTTGAATGTTATAATAGTATTCTTAAGGCAGCCCTGAAGACAGACTCCCCTTCCCTGTCGGGGTGGACAAAAAAGACTCTATGAAACCTTGTGGGACCTGAATGAAAGACTCCGAGGCAGCAGACCCAGTGCCTGAGAATGTTGCAGACAATGCTTAGGATCCAAATTACAGGCATTGATAATCAGGTAAGACCCCAGACTGGTAATGAAAACAATCTTCTGCTCCCTGCTCCTAAGAATTTAAATCCAGGTACTCATAGAATAAAATGGCCTTGGAAGGTACAGGTAGGACCACAGTGGTGTGGCCTACTTGCACCTTGGGGGAGATTGTTGGAGGTGAGAGGCTCAGTAGTCCCTCCAGTAGTATCTACATGGCCTACTGATACTGTGGTCAACACTCCAATCTTCATTGCTAAAGGGACCCCCATCGTGTCCCTATGGCAGATCAGGACACCCTCTTTGGTGCCTGATATAGTTATGCAGCCGCAGACATCTGGCTAGAAGGTTTGGTACAGGCAGCCAGGATGTGCCCCAGTACAAGCAGAAGTGTTGACCCAGAATAGAAATATGGCCTGTATCTTGCCCTGGAGAGCAGACCTTCCTGTCTTGGTACCTCTGAAACATCTGTATAACTCCCTGTGAGTCTTTGAGTCTTCAGGATTACCAGAAGGAATGAAATGTTATCAAAGTGTTCTGATATTACTGTCAGATCACGTGCAACATCTGGTGATGGTCTACATGGGACTGATAGAACATAGGACAGACCTGCACCTCACAACCGCATGCCTCCAGTAACATCAAGCACTGGCCCATAAAAGAATATGAACATTCACTGATCATCACTCATCTTGAATTTTACCAACATGTGTTGCGATATAGCGGATCTCTGTATTAGGAAAACTTACCCTTTAGTCAACCTAATTATTGATTCACACCATGAAGGGTGGAGTGTATGGGAACTGCTGAATCATGGCCTGAACCTCTAATTGATCAACCTGAGGTGAGCAGTGAGTTAGCCATGGGAGCACAGGTGAAAGCAATTCACCTGTGCAGGAAAGGGTGGAGCCTGGATCCACCTCTCCTAGGCCCATTTAAGAGCTGACTATCAGTGGGGAAGGATCTCTTCTGGAGATCCTCTCTGCTGGAGTTTCACAAGTGTGTTGGGTGGAGTTTCACCCGTTCACAGGATACGGGTAAGTGTCCTATCTTTTCTGCTTTAGTGTAATAACGTTGTAGCCAAACTCACTGGTATACTATAACATCTGTATATTCATTGATTGTAGAACAACAAAAAAACAAAAAGCATGCAAATAAACTTTCATATTCTAAACTATATGGTCTGTCGTCTTCAGAACACCTAAAAGATCTTCTACTGAAAGGAAGAGTCCTTGGATTCCATAAAACAAAAATAATTCTAAATACATCATCATTTGATTATTTGTCTTAATAGCATTAGTACTGACACTTCAAAGTTAAGTGCAAAGGTCTTTACTTCCATCTTTTCGTAATGGCAGCTGGTTCTGAAGAAGGCCATAGCAAGCTGAAGTATTCAGGATTTATTATCAGAAAGGAACCGCACAATTAAAGGTAGAAGGAAAGTATAGTTTAGAGGAAAAATTAAATTATCATACCATTAGTTTTGGTTACTGATAGCCTGCTGTCAATCAAAATTTATAAATAGAATCTGAATTTTACATGTTTTTGTAAATGTATTTGAATATGTTAATATTAATATATTATAACACTATATTAATATAGTAGAATGCAAAAAAAACATTTCAACTTCTGGTCAACTTTTTAAGAATTTCAATTTGAGTAAATAAGTAAATAACATTTGTGAAGGTATGTAATGACTACTATATACGTCTGCTGTAATTAGTAATTACTTCTCTTTAGGTCATTCTATGAAACCTGAGGCACTAAATTCATAGCATGACATCTGATATGAAAACTACCACTTAAAACTCACACTCTTACACTGAAATTTCTGCTTCCAAAATAAAACATACCTATATTTATATACACGTATGTAAAAGGTTGGGTGTTTGTTTTTTTTTTTTCTTTGAAGATTAGAGATTGAGATGAGAAAATGAGAAATACACACTAGATTCGCCAAGCTATCTTTTGTTCACATGTGAACATTCACACCATCTTAATTCAATTTCACAATCAATTTCCTTGCCTGTAAGGTAGATAGAATTCTCACTTTCCCTGTTCAGATAAGTGCATTTACGCAGTAGTTAAGATAAATAAAAATACCACATGTACATGAATACTAGCATGTGAAAAGTCTGTCCATTGAAGTCACTCATTTGATACCATATTTGAATTTGGCTTGGTTTGGGGAACTATTTTTATAGTAAATGTATCTCACACTTGATTTATGTTTCGTAATTCTGTATTACAAAGAAGCTTAAGTCCATCCCTCAAACCTTGTTTCCTAAATTGTAATAGTGACCTCTAGTGCATTATTGCTTTGTTCAGTGCTGCAAGTCTTTTTTGTAACAGTTTTAATGTCTCTGCTTGTAAGCAACTTATGTAGTTTTATGTATAGTGCCAAATGCTATTAATGTACAAGTCAATTACCATTGTCTTATGAAAATGAATGTATTCATAAACTACACAATGCAGAATGATGAAGAGAATTAAAGCTGTGGCTGATCTGCAGCAGGGTGTTTAACAACAGGAACTTAGTATTTGTGTTTAGGGCTACTCTATGCACTTGAGTAGCAAATGAGATATTGTTACTGAGTGACAGCACAAGATCATTTTTGTGCTCCAGTGTGAATGTCTGGCTTATGGGAGCATGCTTAGTTTACAAACCATCCAAAACCCTGATAGATATAGACCCACATAGACCTTCAAATTTCCCTGCTATTGCTCAAATGTTTCCAAGGATCTGTACCCTTCCAGCCACTGGGTTGTAAGATTATTCCTGAATATTCCTCCTTCCTTTGGTATTCACTTTCTTCCCATACAAGCATTATTTCAGCCCACTACATCCCTGTGATCAGTGGTCAGTGCCTTAACAGAAAGGGGAAAAAATATGCTCAGTTCAGGTTATGAGCATTGATATTTAGGCAACTGTTCTACCACATGTATGCAGAACGAAATCCTTCAGCTTGCTAGAGCTTAATCAGATGGAACAAGACAAGCTCAGAATAATTGCTGAATGAGAAAACCCCTCAAAATCAGTTCCTCCATAACTTCTTTTTAATTTAAAGATATTTAATTCAAGACTACAATCAGAGATTTTTAGGATACATATCAGAATTGCATCCTTGAGGGAAGATGCTCCTAAAAACTATAATCGCTCTTTTATTTTGTAATACCACTCAACTGGCTAAGGTTTACTCTTTTTTTTTTTTTTAACTTTTGGTATAAACAGATACCATTCTTTTCTTTAGTCATTGTTAATACTCTCTAAGCAATCAATGCAGAGTCCATGAAGTCTTGTAATCCACAGTATTCCTTATATTTGTACAGCTGTTGAACTACACAATGATGTCAATCATTGTTATTTGAATGCCAGCTGAATTCAGGAGATGCAAATACCAGCTTTCAAAATTATAAACTGCTAAAAACCGATCAGTATACAATAGAGATCTGCCAAATATTTCCATGACAGACATAATTCCTTGGAAAATGTTGCAGTTATAAACAGAAAACAGAAGGGCAAATGGTTCTGAACACAAATCCCTTAGAAAAATGCTTTCAGAATGTAAGCCTTATAAACAATACCCTGTATATAGGCTCATAATAAAAATATGTAGGGATATTTTACAACATTTTAAGTCTAGCATCTTGCAGTCATGATTTCAAAACAGTAAACATTAAAACCATAGAATAATATTTACTCTAAATGCAAATAAAAAAAATCTGGATGTTTTCAAAACACTCTGAAATGAGTTTATAAATCATATACCATACTTACATGTATTCCCTGTCACTACCATGCTTCTGTTATGAACAGACATGAAAAACAGCAGCTTCAAGAAGATTTCAGTGACAGAGTCCATGTTCCCATTCACAGAGGCACCCAGTATATTAGGAAAAAGCTGCACTGTAATTCAGTCCTATTCCTTCTGCTTCTCACTGCCTCTCTCTCTCTTCTTGCAGTGTTTCTCAGCGGCCAGACACCTCAGTCAAATGCTCTCCATGTCTCCTCATACCTCCTCCAATTCAAAAACGCACACGAACCTCCAAATCTGCTCCACCCTCCGCCATCACCACAGCAGCAATCCCTGAAGAGCAGCAGCAAGAATATCTCCTCCAGTTTCACAGCGCCGCTCAGGACTAAACTGCCAGGCTACACTGCACAGCTCGCTTACAGGGTCTGCACGCTAACAAAGCGTTCTGGACACCCCTTGTGGTGACAGACAGGAAATGTGAGACTCTGGTGAAAGCCAGAAAAGCCAGCCAGTAAGACTGAACAGCCAGCGCATGAACACCAGGACACAGCCATTTGCTGGGTGCTCACCCTTGGTACTTCTATCTTTTTTTGTAGTTTTATTTTCCTTCTATTTTTTCTTGACTCTTTTAACTGTATGTTATAGAATATAAAGTATAAAATATATTATAAATATATAAATTATTATAACATATATATAGTATTTCAAGTTATCCATTTTTGAATGAAAACATTGTGTATGTTATAGAGATTCTAGGATTATATGTAAGAGGAAAAATCTGCTTTTAGTGAGTGTAGACAGACTGAGACAGGCTGATAAGCCCCTCAGAAAAAAAATCAAGAGTTATCTTCTTTGGGTCTATTGCTATTAGTACTGGCATAGAAGAATTATGTTTCAAATGCTAAGAGAAAATACTCATAAGCATAAGACTGTGACAACGTTTACTAAAGATGTTTAGTTTCCAAACATGCATATAAAACACATACCATTTTTTCTGTCTTTTATGAAGTGGAACTATCCTAATGTTTTTAACATAAGTACAAACATCAAATTTAAGAAAAAGCTTCAGCAGAATTTTAGGTCATTACACTTGCAATAAATCCCTAAAATATTTTTTGTAACAAAGGTTAAATGCACATGTCAACAATAGAAAAAGATAGAGTTCTCAATCTGCTTATTACTTCTGACATTATCTGAGGAAAAATACTGCACAAAATGTCTCATCAGTGGTTCCATCACTGCTTCTCCTTGATGGCTTCCACTCTGCAGTATCTTTATTGTTATCCAAAACTAATGAAACAGTACACTTTGAAGGGGCATTCCCAGTAGCTCTGAAGTGCATTTACAGAAGACTTAGGAATTACAGTTTCAACCCATTGATGAAACTTGACCAAACTTCTTCAAGTGGACTATTTATGAGCTCTGATATACTTATTTTTAAGGTAGTGATGAGTTCCCTTCTTGCATGTAGTAGAGACTATAATACGAATTACCATTTAAAAACTGTTTGGTGTCAAGAACTGTGAAACAAAGATGAAAATTTAATGAAGCCACAGAAGCTTCTGAATGTTAGTTACTTCTTTAAACCAACTTTCTAAGCCCTCGAATGATGGCTGTTTCAACCAGAAAAAGAAATACTATGCCATGTATTGGTTTCATGCTACCTCAACAAAAATAACTTATGGTTTGCAAAAGTATACCCAAGGCTCAAGCAGAACACTGGGGGGAAAAAAAGAAAAAAGAAAGAAAAGAAATTTTGGAAGATGTTTAATGAAGTTTTTAATTACATTCCTTTTAAAACAGCAAGTCAGCATAGTTAAGGTTAGAATTAGAATTATTAGAATTAGAATTTAAACTAGAAGCAGGATTTGGGGATAACTTAATCTACTGAACATCTTATTTTCCTCTCTAATGTATCATTCAATTTTTCTTTTGTGAAATAGTCATGTAGAATCTATATTAAAAATAACTAGTATCTTCATCTTCCTTGTCACTCATCTAAGTCTTCCCTTAAATTCTAGATTTTATTTCCATAGTGTTGTTCAACTCTGGAGTAACTTGTCTACAAATTGGTTTTCTTTGTATTATAGTTTCTTGCATTAATATTGACCTTCTGACTAAATTAATACAAGCATTAAATATTCCTTCCACTGCATCCTGGTTCTAAAGTATATCTTTTGGGACGGTCCTGGGTTCTGCAGCTGGACCAATTTAATATTTAAAAATAGGACAAATAACAGATAAAATCTTGGCAATGTCTCTTTTTGAGATAATTTTCTTCAGAATTAGCTCTAAGAATCCTGTGTTATATATTTGAGTTAGAAAAAATTTATGTTCACCAAAAAAGAATATATGACAGAGAAAGGTTCATGGATATTTTTGTTTGTTTGTTTTTGCTGAATTATAAGGAAATGCACAGATAAATTTTATGTTTATTGAAAAGACAGTCTTGTATTAAAAATGCTAAAATATATACATATATTGGTGCGTGGACGGACAGAATTATGGAATTCTATCCAGTATCCCAATACACTTGGAATGTCAAAAATATATAGATATATATTCTTTATATATTGTTATATAATAATATATTATATATACGTAATATATTATCATATAATATTATTTATATTATATATATATATAAAAGAATATATTCTTTACATAGGCATTAAGCCATGGTGCTTAGAATGTTTATAAAATAGTTTATAACATAGTTTGACTCACCCAGAACAGTGCAACCTCCTCCTTGCCTTTCAGCATAACATATCTTCCTCCTACATCCCTTACATGTTTCTGCTAAAATAATCTTACCGCTCTATTTCAGCATGTCATTTTCCATTTGTCTCCCAATGGGAGGTTTGTCTTTAACTTCTGATTTCTTCTTTGTTGATTTTGAATGGTTTTTCAGATTCCTATTTGTCTATATACCTTTATTTGCAAGCTTTTCTTCATATTACACCTTTTTATTTTCCTTTCCTTTTTCAATGTTCTTAGCCATCTTTTCTTGAAAATTTTCCTGCATGTTTAATTTCTTTCCTATTCTATTTTTCTTTGAAAAGTAGGATTCCTCCCATTAATTTAGTGCAAGATCTCTCCCTGTGTGATCTGCTTGAATGTATCTTGCAGGTTCTACAGATCAGTGACTAAGATATATTTTCTTATAGCTTCATTCTCACATTTGAAACATCTATAAAATTTTGTTGTAGCAAAACTTGAATAAATTTTCATGTATACCTTTATTTTCAAATGTAAGATTGTAATGTAAGTCTAATTTTTTAATATATCCAAAATACCAGGAAAATAATCTCCCCTTAAAATTATTCAAACAGTGACTTTTGTCTATAATGAGAAAACACTTCTACATTTGTGTTATCCATATTCCTTGTGTTACTATAATCTGCTTATTAATTGTAAGCCAATATGAAATGATGATAAAGACACAAAACAGTTGTAAGCTTCATCCCAGGGATGACATTTTTTAGTATCTCTCTAAGAATTTCAGCTTTACAAGAAAAAAATGTATTTTCATTTTCAACTAATCACAATTTAATGACAAAAAAAAGCACACAGTAAATTAATGTTTACTTATGAAATGCAAGAATTGAAGCAAGCGGAATAATCAGAATCCAAGATGATTGACTAGAAATATTGTTATTCGCTTATTAACTTCTGCATCTCACCCTTAACAGGCTCCATCAAGCCAAAAGTTTCTACATCCAACCATTTTACTTAACGCATCTAATAGAAAGAAAGGGATACAGTTGGTATAGTTTTAAAATTTTCATTCTTCTCGTCCTATTTCTGTTCTTGAGTCCCTCTGCTGGATGGCCACAGTAAACCCTGCTTCTAGTGCCACCTGCTGCAGCTTTGATGGCAATACAGATTTTTTCTTTACAGCACCCAGTCGTATAGTTAATGTGCCTTTTTAATGCAAATGGAAGTGTTTCAATAATATTTAAAATCTGCTTCTCAGCATTGCTAGCAACCCTGTAGAAAAGCACTGTTGCAATTGTCTGCAGACACTGCATTCAGCAGAAATACACAAAGCCAAACATAAAACCAAATGAACAGTCACATTATATAAAGTACATTGATAATGAGGCCATATTTTAGCCATTTTTAAGGAAAAAAAAAAATCCACCTTATACTACTGTATTAGTATTTTTTTAATGATAGATTTCTATAATAGGGATGGCATCAAAAGAAAAAAATCTTGTAAAAAAATGAGGACAGCATAATTGATAGTCTTAACTTTCTTTCTTTCTTTCTTTTTTCTTTTTTTTTTTTTTTTTCCTCCAGAAAGGGCAGAACAGTGCAGTTTGTCTGCTGATTGCAAATCTGCAAGTTCCTGTATTTGTTAAAAAGAAAAAAAAATCTGCTTGTGAACACATTTTTACCAGTTCTGACACTTCACTAAGAATTTAAAACCTCCAAAAGTGATACCACCTATTTGTTGGCCCACAACATCAGAGATGGATTTTGCTGGTATGACAGTAGAGGTCTCATCTATATTCCATCCCATTTTGTTGCTGTGTGACAGATGGCAGCAGAGGGGCAGTCTGACAAAATAGCATCTGATATGGAAGAGCATACTAAGCAAAGATTGAATTCCTCCATGAAAAAAAAAAAAAATAAAAAAAATAAATTGTAACCACTGATATTCACTGATGCTTGCTGAACATTTATTGAGATCAAAGGGTGGAGTTGGGCACAGCGGTGCTGCACCACAGTGGGTGGTGCATTTCAGCAGTGGTAACAGTTACACTGTATCACCTTCTCTGGTGCAGCTTTTTATGAATGCAACATTCAGGCTCTTGTTCATCACTGATAAAAAGAAACCTTTAGTGGTAGTGACTATACTGAAAACCAGCTTTTTTTGGCTGATGATGTGTTCTCTCAAATAGCGTTCTTGTGCTCTTTGCATCTGTTGTTGTTTCCATCAAAATAAATAGGAAACATTACTTTCATACCAATTTATGTACAACAGAAATCAGAACAGATTAGAGGTGGCCTAGTTAAACTGCAGGAGAAAAACACCACATGGAAATATTCTATCTGGATTGTCTGAGCACTGTGGTAACAAAAGCTATGAAATACGGAACAAAGTATATGACTATGCAGAATGTTTATCCGCTGCTGTTTTGTGTAAAATAATAGTTTTGGTGCAAATACATGTCCATAGCCCTCGTGATTTTTCTCATTTCTTGTTCAGGAGTTTTGATAAATAAGCATTCTGACTATTGTGGGGCCAAACTTAGGAAGTCACAGTTTCAATACAGAGAATGAATTTATTTATCTGCTAATAAATATGATAACAAGTCTCGCATACATATGTAAAAAAGAATGTAAAAAATAATTTGTACCCATAAAATAAATGGAGAGACGTAGTTAATAAAAATATCAAGACAGCAGTCTTGCACAAGCCTTGATACTAAACCATTGTAGTGGCTAAACAGTAAAATATGTGTATCATCTAAGTCAGGTGATGACAGCAACAACAGCTCTAGATTAGAAGAGTTCTTAGTTTGAAAGTGTACAAGAATGGAGGTGTCCAGTCTCAACTGTTCAACTGTGTGCTAAATATAAGTGTCTAGTGTTACGTAGCTACAACAAACAAACAAAACACCAGTTATGAGGTGGACCAGAAATCAATATGTAATACAAATATAGCGTGATATTATAGTTGGAAGCAGGACTTCTGAGGAGCCTGGAATCAGGTGACATCAAAAGGCCTGACAAGAGCAAAGAAATTCAAGAATCCTTCTCCCTGTTTTTGTACTGTCAGCTGTATCGGGGTTTGAAAATATGGATTTGAAAATCTTAGGGTAAGCAGTCCTGAATTGTGACTTCCAAATATTAGAAATTTAGGAGTGGGGATGGAAAAATCCAGTAATGGAGTATCTTCTGTTTGTTGCTCCAATAAACATAATTAAATCCCATAGAAGACTCTGAATTTAGACTCCCTTGTTGTGTGTAGATATGGCCACCTAGACCATGGAATCAATCCACGAAGACTTTATTAGGAGCAGCATATTGAGATTATTTTCTGATTTTATTTCTCCACACAACCTAACCTGGGCCACTGCCCACTCGGTGTTCTCACTGGTGTACATATTATTCAAAACTATCTTTCTTTATGCATTAGATAGGGAGCTTAGCCACCCAGCTGAAATGCATAGATTTCAGGCATCTGAAAGCTAGATGAGGAGCTGCTTGTCTTGATCATGCCCAAGGATATGCCCACTCATCCTGATGCTACATCCTGATACTATAGAGCATCTTGCCTGAAGTTCTCTTGTCTGTGCTAACTGTATGAGAGATGTAGATCTGTTTTATTTAAAGAAATGTTGCATTTTAAAAACAAACAAACAAAAAAACAACTGTCTTTCTTTGTATAAGAAGCCTAGATTTCATTGTCAAGAAGGAAGAGTCAAGTAGCTGTAATTTTATAATAACTGTAATTTTTGTTGCTCTGTTTAGAGAGAAATCCTCCTTGAAGTAGAAATCTTAGCAAGATAAGCATGAATAGTTTTTTGTTTGTTTTGTTTTTATGTAATGTTTATTTAGGTTATAAAGAAAAAAATATACTTTAATTGTATGTAATAATTTCATGTACAAATTATGTCAATTTAGTAGAAAGCAGACGAGTTCAGCTGATATAAGTACAAGATTTAACTTGTGGAAACTCTATTTCCTCAATGTTAGGAGAAAAAACAACAGAATACAGTTTATCTACCTTAATTTGGATTACATTTTTCTTTTGCCAACAGAATTTCTGAGTGCATTAGGATACAAATCTGATGTTTTGCTGAAGCAATGCATATCACATAAAAAGAAAAAAAAAAAGTAAACAATCTTGTGCTAGTTGAACAAGATTACAAATATGAGACTGAACTTTTTCAAAAATGTGAGTATTCCTAAATTGAATGATCAGGTTTTACTTACATTGTCAGTACTTAGAGTAAGCTGCAAATAACCAATGTCTCATTGATCTGGAATATTTTTTACAGATCAGGCTTAGAGTTTACGTAGTGTAAGTTAACTATTGTTGATGTTGTTCAGCATGTTAAGATACACACACATTTCTCTAAAGGGTAATCAATTTTTTTTGTTCCTTTCTCCCCCCCCCCAACTTCCCCCCCCCCTCCCCCCCCCTTAAGATATTTGTAGGCATTAAAAAAGAAAGAATTTAATTGTTCTTCTTGTTCTTAATACCAGTATTCACCTGTCATACGTCTGTGGAGATCATTTGCAAAGTGTGGGCTTTTGAAAGTAGACAGTTTGCCTTTATTATACTGAAACAGAAGCACCAAGAGGAATACATTTGGGATGCAATGGCAGCAAGATTAACAAACCCATGAGTATTTCTCCCCATTCATATTTGGGATACAGTCAAACCATGGCAAAGACTGTTTCATTCTGAACATAAAATGAACGTTTGTTTTGTATGATTCTCTGTTATATAAAATGAAAAAGAAAAAATTATACGTGTGCTGTCTTATTTCAGACATGACTGAACAAGCTCACTCATTTTTTTAGACTGTATTTTTTACAGAGTACTGCATTGGGAAACCAGACAGATTCTTGTCTGAGAATGAGAAATTCATGGGAATTAGATATATCTATGTTTGATCACCGGGGAAATCTCATGAGACACAGCATCCCAAAGTCCTAGGATGACAAATGAGATACTAATGAATCAGAGATGCTTGGTTTTTTTTTTTCCAGCTATTATATTTTTTTTCTTTTATTGCCACCAGAACTTTTTCAACAAGATTAGCAAAGCAACAGAAAAAGTAGAAACCTGTTTGTTTAATACAGAGGTTCACATATCAGTGTCATGTTCTCTGCTGTCACTCTTTATTTTTTTCCCTCATTCTCAAGAAAATACTTGTCATTATTATTAGTCACGCTCTCAGCTTGCTTAGAAGAATACTAACTTCTGATTCCAAGCAGTTCTATTCTTCAAACCAAGAAATAGTAAGAACCCAGGAAGATAACAATAGAAAAGTCAGTAAGCCTTCCAGAATGCTCAAGGGAGGGATGTCTCAAAGAAGTACTGGTGAGGCTAGGCATCTGTATCTTTGCACTAAGAATGAAGACTCCTTTCAAATCCTCACATACGATGCAATTACAGGGGAGGTTATATTGTTTAGGTCTTCCATATTGACATTTATCCCTCCTGAAATAGTAGATTGTTTCTGAGATTTCCACAAATCAAAGTTAAATATTGATCTTTCTTGGTGCTTTTCCCGAATGAGAGAATGGTGTGTCTGCAACATAGCCTTGACTGAGGTGTGTGTGCCCCTGCTGACGTAACCAATAGTGCTAGTGCAGTAATAACAAAGCAGGTTCAGAAAACATGTAGATTTTATGGAGTTTTGTAGATGTGTAAATAAATGACAGACAAGTAGCTGTGGACTTCATTTGTGTGATGCTGGGAAGGATTGTTGTCATAGTTTTATGATTTTTGGTTATCTGTATTCCACATCGTAACATCATGTAATGTTTGACTGTGGATGCTCAAGTTCCGGGTGCCTGTCTGGAGGAGAACAACTACATTCCCCAGGGGCCTTTGCAGTCAGCAAGGAGATGCAACTCCCAACAAGGTCACTTGAAGTTCTCTTCTTCACCTGCTCCTCTTCGCCTGTGCTTCGCCGTCTGCTCGTCTCTGTCTGCTTTTCTTCATCGGCTCAACTGGACTGCACTTCTCACCTCAGCGTTGTGGTGAGACCTTTCCACCTTTCACGCACACTCTCTCTCTCTCTCTCATTATATTTTGCTGTTACTATATTTAGTAAATTAGTTTGTTTCCCCTCAGATCGTTGCCACTGTTTTCAATTATTTTGGGTCCCCTGTTTCCTTTTTCCAGAGGCGCGGATCTGCGGATCCCTCTGCCCTGCTAGTCACGGAACCGGGTCGAACCAGCCCATAAACCGTTGACAATTGTGATCAAGCAAAACATCTAGGCAAAGTTTTGGTCTTACCTGTCATTTCAAAAGCACACAAAGGAGAAGACATTGTACAGGGTTTTCTGAGATAAGAATTGGAAAAAAGGGTAATGTTTAGTCACTTCTACCTTTAGATCCCCAGAGAGATTTCCAGAGTACCTGTTGCTTCCTTCTGCAGAAAGTATCTACCTTTAATTAAAGGAAACTGAAACAAGGCCTGTACAATCTCTAATTGCCAGTACTGCCTTTGTACTGAAAGCCCACACAACAGTGTAAAAGTCATCTATACTGATGGTGAGCATATTTTTTTCTCCTGGAAATTTCTCCGCTTTCTGTAACCTCTTTGCAGACTTCAAAATGGATAACTATTGTAATAAATAGAGTAAAAAAGGATTAGATAGATAGATAGATGTAATAAAATCCTGAATAAGATCAATGCTTACACAGGGAAGAGTAAAATCACAGCCAGTGCTGTATATTAGTGAATCTGCTTATTTATTTGTAAGTTGTACATGTTGTTCTCTTCTTTTGATTTTTGGACTTCAGTAATAGGAAAGAAAGTGAGTATTCAACTGACTTTGCTCTGTTTTGAAATGCAACTTCATTGGAAAGATTCTAAATGTAAAGATAACAAGATTTTTATTTCTTATATAGCCTATATACGTAAAAAAGATGGTTAACTAGAATTTTATAGTGAGAAAATTTAATGAACTCTTGCTGAGATGTGACTGTACTTTAGTAACGCTTACTCTTCAATTTCATTGAAAAGAACTGCTCGAGAACTAATGGAACCTTTGCACGGATCGGTTTCAAAATTCTTCACTGTGAATACTTCAAGGTTGTAGTTATTTTCATCTCATATATTTTTTTTTTTTTATTGCTAGAATTTAAAAATATTTATTTAGAACAAAAACAATGGGAAACAGTCTCTCTTTTATATGAAACTGTTCTTACAGTGTTCCTATCTAAATCAGACAACTATCATTTGAATTTTTATTATACAAGAAAATTGAGCCATTGAAAACAGTTACAAAAAACCATAACCTTTATAAAATTGAGCCATTGAAAACAGTTACAAAAAACCATAACCTGTACAATCCAGAATAGCATCTTTAGAACAGCTGTCTGTCTATATTTTTGTATCCACAAGTGTTATTTAAATAATTAATAATTATGGATATTAAGAACTTGATAAATTTTTGGTAAACTATTTTAAAATTGCTATCTCACCTGGGATATCAGTTAAAAATCTGATTTCCAAGCTTTTGTAAATTAGTTACCTTGAAAGTTTCAGTCATCTGTAATAAGAGAGGAAGCATAACCCAGTGCTTTTGGCAACCCATGTTATTGAGTACATTTTGCTGGCATAGCTTTTCTGAGTAAGTCTGAGCCATTTAGGGTGAGATCAAAAAGAAGCTAAGAAAGACTTATTAGCTAGGTGCTGCATCCAAAATTACAGAGCTGTAAAATTCAACCACCAGCTTTCAACTGTCTCTGTCTTCCAATACTGAGGAGCAAAATGAATTTCTCATACCTGATTGAGCTCCAGAATAAAAGCACTCAATCTGTAGCATCTTTTACAGGATAGTACAGAGAGTGTCCAGTGTGTGTGTAGTGGACATAATGTTCCACTAAATTTATTAGTGGCATAAAAACATGCTTTCTAACCTGCAGTTGATGTGAAATTCTATTTTTTTTTTCTATCTGTAATAGCCTGAAGGCTGAAGCACTTGCAGAACTGAAGAAGTGGAAAGCAGTAACACTCAGAAAAAAATTCCCAGGGCCAGATATTTCCAGTTAGGTATTCAGATCTACCATTATGAGACCTAGATTTTCGACAAAGAGAAAACTCCAGGTCTCCTGCCTGACCTAATTTCCTCTTCTTTTTTAAAAATTCCGAATATTCTTACATTTAGTAAGTAATGCAGTTTTTAGTCAAAATGTTTCTTGTATCTCTGTGTTTATATTATAAATTATATACAAAACATACAAGTAAATATAATTATATAATTATATATATAATTAAATATATATTTAAGATGTTCACTTTGAACATTAAAATGAGGGATTCCATTCCCTCATTTACAACATCTTTAAATTGATTTCTTAAAAGAACCAGTTTAAGAGGACAATATTTGCCCTTTATGTACTTTAATTTCAAATAACTTAAATGCAGTGCCTTTGAGCCACCTAGGACAGGTGAGCTTTCAGGCCTGATAGTTCAGAATTGAAGTTGCATCCTATTCCTAAGTAGAGGCTTGCTGACAGCACAAATTAAGCACATATTTTGCAGATGATATTCTACTGAAGAAATAGAGTACAGCTTTCTTGGGAAGGAAAGGTTCATGAGTAAATGAAATTGAAAAACAGTCTGAGTACAGCATAGTTGAGTTATTACTGAAAGATAGGACTGGCCTTGCTTTAATAATTTTTCCTGATAGATGGTCTATCTGTATTATTTTACTGGTACAATTATGTGATTCTGTATTTTCTACATGCACAGTCTTTATGGTACACAAATTTTCTCATTGTTTTGAAATGATACACAATGAAGTACATGGTATGTTATTGAAAAACTAGTTAGAAAATAATTAATTGAGGGTAAGATATCAGAAATGAATTATAAACCAAACAGACACTTGTAATTGATGTGAAATGAAACTAAAGCATTCTTTTCTAGAAATATCAACTGCAAGAATCTGAAAAGAATCATCATATAAATGTGCATGAAACAACAATGTTTGGGGAAAAATTACAGCAATATTTCCCCGATTTTTTTTTTAAATTTTAAATCAAAAAGCTAGCTCATCTCATTTGAGTGTTATACTACTTGGAAACACAGATTTAGGATTATCTCTTCTGAAAACTAAATCCCTTAATCTTCAGTCTTTATCCACAACAGACAAGAATGCTTCACTTAATTTATCTGCTTCTCTAGAATATTTAAGAGACTTGAATTCTCTAGAACATTTTTACATGCTGATTTATGAAATCAGTCTTCATAATCAGACGGTCAACAAATGTCGTGCAATATATTGGAGAGCTATCAGTGTCTGCTGTGAGACCTTGTTCGCTAAGGCAATTCTGATATAATTATAAACTGAAGGAAAATGGGACTATGCTAAATGCCAGAAGGTTAAATGCCAAGATAAAAATAAGTATAAAGAGCTTCAGAACAATTGAATGTCAAACTGGGTAGTGTAGAAGTGTAGGCTTGACACAAAAGATTAAAGACTTTGCTTCCAGTAAGAAACCATTAACCCTGGAAACAGATTTTCCATGAGCCACTGTTCTTCTATCAGAAGTCTCTGAACTTCATTGTCAAAAACTCTTTTTTAAGCAATACTCTTCATGAATATATCAATCTTCCAGTGCCAATTAAGGCTGCACTAGATTCGTGAAACACATTCTGCAGTAGATCTGAGGAAATCAACCTGCTTTGTGATTTCAGCAATTAATTCAGCATTTATATTTTTCTGTTAGCAGAATTATCTTGACTGGCTTTATGAAAAGGCCTCTGTGAATATAACCATGTAAAGATTTCTGAATCTACAAATAATCCAAGGAAGCATTTCATACAAGGTCTTCAGTTTGATCTCTAATACCAGAGTACTTATTCTAGTACCGTGAAAAACAAACATCATCATCAACAACAAAACATTTAATAAAGCACTGCAGTGCATAAGCATGATTACATCCTACAGAGAAGAATGATGTTTCTATGTCAGAAAATTTTAAATAATAAAATACACACTCCTTTCTAAAAGAATAAGAATTAAATGATGATTGTAATGCTATAATGGGATAATAATAGCAGGGTGGCAAAGTCTTTGGCTACAGCAAATGAGAATGAGCCCACGTGCAACAGCCACCAACACAGAAATGAAGAAAAAGAGCTGCTTCAGAAGGCCTCAGGTAGGCAGGGCAAGAATCTCTCCCAGAGAAACTCACAGGGTGTAGCATAGATGTTTTGAAGGTACAAGAAGGGGTAGGTCTGCCCTCCACAGCAAGACACGGGCCATGTTCCTATCCTGGATCAACACTTCAGCTTGCACTGGGGGCATGTCCCACACATCCATACCATACCCTTTGGCTCAATATATGAGGCTCCATAAGTATATCAAGTAAGAAAGGCGGGGTCCTGATCTGCCAGAGGGACATGATTAAGGTCCCCTTCTCAGTGAAAACCTGAATGTTGACTACAGTGCCTGCAGGCCATTATATTTATTACCAGGGAGACTACAAATCACCCAGCCTCAAATAATTTCCACCAAGGTGCAAGTAGGCCACACCACTTCGGTCCTACTAGCACCTTCCAAGGCCATTCTATTTTATGGGTACCAGGTTCTAGGTTTTCAGGAGCAGGGAGCAGAAGATTGTTTTCATTGCCAGTTTGGGGTCTTACCCTATTATTGGTGCCCGTAATTTGGATCCTAAGCGGAGAGGCTCATTTTGTCTGTAGCATTTTCAGGGCACTGGGTCTGCCATCTCTAGGTCTTGCATTCAGATCCCACAGGGTTTCATAGAGTCTCTTTGTCCACCCCTGCAGAGACTGAGAGTCTGTCTTAACAATATTGTTATAGCATTCAATAATGCCTGCACCCATTGAATTATATAGCAGGTGGAATCACCATTCGATGTTAATTTCTTCTGCCCAATATTGTATCATCATACCAGTAAAATGAGTCCCTTGGTTGCTCTCGATTACTTAAGGTGCCTTGTAGGCAGCCATCAATTTGGTAAGTCCCTTGATGGTATATGCCTGGGTCGCTCTCAACACTGGATAGGCCTACATTAATCCACTTGAGGTGTTGACACAGGTCAGGGCATATCTTGCCCCCTCAGGCAAAGTGAAGGGACCCAGTGTAATCAACCTGTCATTGCTGCAGAGGTCTGTGTCCTCTAGCAAGATTGGCTGTTGTTCTGGGCAATGGTCTTGGTCTTGGAGCAAGCATAGCAGTCTCACATGCCTGGGAAATGTCAGATAATTGTATGGGCAGCCCCTGTGCTTTAGCAGTTGCCTGCATTGTCTTTTGTCCTGCATGCCACAGCCTCTGATGTAACCAGCGGGTGATGTTATTGGATAGTGAATATTCAGTCCATCAGACTCGTGCCAGAGTGTTGGCTTCATCGTTCCCCAGTGACTGTAGAGGTTGGTGGCCAGAAACATGGTAGACATGTCCTGTCTCGTGTCTAACTACATTTCATATGTTTAACCACATATCGCTACCCCAGATTGGTTGGACGTGGATAGTTAATTCCTGGATGGCCCACTATGCAATCTGAGGAGTGAGCCCCCAGTATGCAGCCCAGCTTTCTGTGCAGATATTCAGTATACTGTCATTGGGTTCCTTAGTTATAACCATCCACACGGCTTGCAGTTGCACTGGCTGTGACAATCCCCTCCTTCAAACCAGACAATTTCAGTGGAGGGATGGTATGCTACAGCTCTCCACTTGCTGAGGTTACCCTTGCTGCACTCATCCATATACCAGGCATCTTCAAGGATGGGATATTTCCCTTCTTGAATAGAACTCTTCTCCAGTGAAGCAACCATTGTCTCTTCTGGAACATCACTGTGATATGTCATTGGGCCTAGGATCTTCTGGAGTTCTTTCAATGGTGATGAAGGCAGATTACTCCTCTGTCTGAGATGGGCGACCCATCATGCCACTGTCTGTGCTTGGGCCAGATCACCCATCCCTGAATCGGTAGGGTGGTCTTCACTATGACTTCAGTTGCTTGAGTTATTGGCTCTACCACCTGTAATGAGGAGTAGGCAGACAATAACTGTTTTTCAGTCATATTATACCATTCTTCCACTCCATGCCAAAGCTAAGACCAGAACCCAACAGAGTTCAAATGAAATTCTGGTACTGCCATAGGCACCATTTAACCCATCCTGAGTTAGGTGGACATCTAGTTCAGCTTGAAGGGTGGGATTGAATAAACCCAGTGCGTGGGCCTGTTTAACAGCTAGTTTTGCTTGCTGGAATGCCTCTTGTTCTGTTCTCCCCCAGTCCCAATTTTGGCCTTTATTTGTGAGTCTATACACAAGCCTTGTCATGGTTTTATAATTTTGTTATCAGTATTCCATGTCAAAACATCATGTAAAGCATGGAAAATTAAAGAGTTAATACTCCAGTTCCATGGACTGACGACTTTCAGAATACCTGTTTCTCAGAAGAGAAGAAGAACTACATATTCCAGGGGACTTCACATTCAGAGAGGAAGATAAGCCATAGGAAGCAATCACAGGATCTCACAGTCCAGCTCTCCCTCGCTCGCTGCCTGGCAGTGTGTGGGTGTGCTCCCCAGCCATGTGTCTTCAGTTCAAAGTAGCCTTCCAGTTTCAAATGCTCTCTCTCTCTCATTTTATTTGATATATTAGTCTCAATTCCAATTATACTGTGTTATTTTGCACTCCAATATCCTATTTAGTAAAATTAAGTTTCCTCCTTAGATCATTGCCACTGTTCTATCATCTCTCATCTCCCTACCCTTCCATTTTCCCTTCCCATTTTGGGGCCAGGGGCCTACAGGCCTGCTGCCCCCTATCACGGGCACAGATTGATCTAGATAACTCTATGACAGGCCTCTGCAGCTGCACTAGGTGGGGTATGAAGGAATGCCAGTATGCCAATATACCCCAAAATTCTTGCAGCTGCCTTGGCATGTGTATGGGAACTGCTGAATCATGGCCTGAACCTCTGATTGATCACCTGAGGTGAGCAATGAGTCAGCCAGGAGCACAGGTGAAGGCAATTTACCTGTGCTGCTGGAAGGGGTGCAGCCTGGCTCCACCTCTCCTAGGCCCATATAAGAGCTGATTTCCAGTGGAGAAGGATCTCTTCTGGAGATCCTCTCTGCCCAAGTTTCATAGTGAGCCCAGGGTATGGGTAAGTGTAAGCATCCTATCTATTCTTCTTTGGTATAATAACTGCATAGCCAAGATCTCTGGTATATCTCATAACTGAAACATCTGTACATTCATTGATTGTACAGCATAGTAGGGACTAGGATCACCTGAACCTTGTTTATTACTGCACTTGGCACTACTTTGGTCTTTTCTGACCAAACTACACACAGGAATTTCACCAACAAGCCTGGTCCTTGCACTTACTGTGGTTTTATAGCCCACCCTTTTTCTTATAAATGAGTAGTCAATGAGTTTACTGCCTTTTCTGATGCCTCCAGTGAGTCAGACGTCAACATGAGATCATCAATAGAGTGGTACAGTTGGATCTTATTAGGACTATTCCACTCTGTTAGGTCACACACCATGATGTTATGACAATAACGTAGTGTTAACTGAACTCTTTACAAAGGTAGATAGTGACAGGACAAGGAGAACTGGTTTTAAACTGAAAGAAGGGAATATTTAGGTTAGATATCAGGGGGAAGTTCTTTACTATGCGAGTAGTGAGTTACTGGAACAAGCTGCCCATAGAGGTTGTGGATGCCCCCATCCCTGGAGGTATTCAATGCCAGGTTGAATGGGGGCCTTGGGCAGCCTGGTCTAGTATTAAATGTGAATGTTTATGGCCCTGCCTGTGACAGGGATGTTGGAACTTCGTGATCCTTGAGCTCCCTTTCAACCCAAGCCATTCTGTGATTCTTTAATAGTGAATGCATGTGGTGAATGCATGTACCTTTGCAGCAGGACCTGAAAGATCTGCTGCCTGCCTCCCCACACAAATGCAAACTGGTTTTGCAATTCTTCATTAACAAAAGTACAGAAGAATGCATTTGCCAAGTGTAGGACACAGTGGTAGGTTTACATCTCCCTACTTGACGTGTCCATCAGGGAGGCAGTATTGCGTATGGCTGTGTGAATGGGCAACATGACTTTATTTAATTCCCTGTAATCCACTATCATTCTCCATATGCCATCTGACTTCCATACTGGCCTTATTGGGGAATTATATGGGCTGTGTGCAGGTCTTATGATCCCTACTTTTTCTAACTCCTGCACTGTTCTATAGATTTCCTCTTGCCCCCCCAGAAGTCTATGCTGTTTAGTGTTAGTGATCCTACTCAGAGTGGGCAAGTGAATAGACTCATGTTTTGAATCGCCTCTTAATATTACCTGCACTGCCCAGAAACTAATGTTTCTCTCTCTGAACTCTCCTACGGTTGTCTGGAGAGTCAGACCCCATAGCAAATCTGTGCCCTCCATATACTCCAGGACTGGGGCAATACACCTTAAATTCCCGAGGTGGGAGATGCCCAACCCCCAACCTCAGCAATGTCTGGGTTACAGGGACGGACTATGCCCTAAATCCACCAATCATCACTCTGTCCCCCTGGAATTTAGTCAGATCACCATAGCTAATCAATATTTCTGTATCTGTGTCAACTAATGCCATAACCCATTGCACAATTTTTTGGGACAAAAAAAACATTAATTTGATACAGAGCATCTGGTCCCCCTAGGCACAGGGGGGCTGGAATCCCCCATCATGCAAGTAACTGTGCAGTTGACTTTTTTTTTTTTCTTCAGGTGGCTTGGGCATAGTGGTCTGGATCTCTAGAGAGGCTTTTTCCTTTTACTAGGAGCTATGAAATCTTCCAGGTTTCAAGTTGTTGTTGGTAGTTTGTCAATAGTTCTCACCCCAGGATTTTTGGAGAGATTGTGAAATTTTTGATTGTCCTTCAACTGCCTCCATAGCTGGAGGGGGACATGATTGGGCTGGCAATCAATTTTTACAAATTGAATCCCAGCCCGCATTAAATCATTAAACATTTGTTTTCAGGATATCCATATGGGTCCCGATTGAGGAGACCATGAGGGGGGACTCCTGGTTTCAAATATGGGGAGGACCTCTGCCCCTTCCAATGTTTGGATATTACCCCTGGTCCAAAGGCACTCTGTCTCCCCTAAATCAGCCACCAGTTGGGCAGTCTGTTAGGTAACAGCCTCCGAGGACACTGAGAGGTTCAGTGGATGCCACACTGTAATATGAGGTTCCTCATCCCTGCTGAAAACTTAACCAAGCCTAGACCCTCAAAGGCATCGTCATATATTGCCTCCTTCATTCTTAGTTTTCTAATATAATTTGAGGTCCATAGCCCTGAATTTATCAGAACATCACTTTTGTTTGGCCATTTGATTCTACACACTGTCATTATCCACCATATTAGAGAATGGTTTTCATCATTATGCATCACAGTGACATACAGCCTCTGTATGAGAGCCGGATGCGTGGTAACAGATACCAGTTTAGAAGTCTCAGGCCCATTAATTATCACAGTTTTGGTCCCCATGTCCCCTCATCACAACAGTCAAGCTGGTATGCTCTTTCATGATCTTCGCTTAAATCATTGCAACAGATCCATGAGCTCAGCAGCTGTGCATGGGTATGCTGTCACGCTGCTACATGTAATGTGGTATATGGAGAGAACCACTCTTCAGGTGCCAACCCCGCTGGCCTGTCTTGGATTTTGTTTGTCTTCTGAGTTATTATTGGCCTTGTTTCTAGAGGATCTGAGGCTCCCAGATCCTCTAGTTGGCTTTTATTCTACTCGGCCTTCTTTTTGTTTTTAGGTTCAACAAGGATCCAAGGATCCAACTGATCTAAGTTCTTTCCCCCTTCTACTGATATGGTTCTTAATTTCAAAGGGTTAATTCCATTGAAAGATGGGGCAGTTTTTCCCAGTAAAGTTGTAACTTTATTTTCCAGTTGTCTAACATTTTCTTTCAAAATCTTGTTTTCATCTTTTAAGTCCCCTTCCAAGGAATGATATGCATAAATAGTGAGAGGCAGCAGCCATGCCACAGCAGATACTACTATTCCTTCTACCGTTGTCAAAAAGTTTTGTCTCAAGTTATTCAGGAAATCAGGAAATCCTTTTTTACAAGGATTTAATAATGGGACTACTGACCATTATAGGTCCCCATTCTTCAATAATCCAAGCAGCACGTAGCCACAGAGAACCTAGGAATTCCAGGGTTTTCCCCAGGAGTTCTTCTTTCAGTGTATTCAGGGTCCCAGAGACCATCCAAAGTATTTTTTTTCTTTAAGGTAATCCATAGAAAATAAGTATCTATCTGGTTCACTAAGCATAATGCTATAATGTGGTGATAATAGTAGGGTGGCAAAGTCTTTGGCTACAGCAAATGAGAATGAGCCCAAATGTAACACCCACCAAGACAGAAATGAAGAAAAGGAGCTGCTTATCTTCAGAAGGCCTCAGGTGGGCAGGGATCTCTGGCAAGAGATGCCCTCACCTCCACTGCCAACCCTTAATTGAGGTCTGGGAAGGGGTGGATCCTGGCTCTATCCTTTCCAGTCACTCAGGTGCATTGCTTGCTCCTGAGCTCTCCTGGGTTGGCCCTGCCTTCCCACCAGGTCAATCACTATTTCAGGCCATTACTTGGCATTTACACTAAAATGATCTATATTACATTTCTTTAGTCTAAAAAAATAAATGAAATAAAATATAATGATAATATTATATAAGAGAAGCATTTGCTTTCGTAAGAGTGATCTTCCTCCATGACTTTTTTAATATCTTATTTCTGAGCTGACTGAATCTACAATAGCTTCATTACAGGTTTTCAGTATTAACTGAGTGACAACAGACAAGTACAACAGGGTTCTAAGGAGACACAAAATTTATTGAATAAAAGAGCAACCATCATTCTTAATTTTCTTATGTAGTGTTTCCAGAAATACATTTTTACATGGTTTCCTACGTTTTCTGAAACATTCTCTCATCACTAATTCAAATGTGCATTATTCTGTAGAAATATGTTCTCAGAAAGTAATATGTTCAAAAAATTTAAGCATTTATCTGATGTTATAACAATTCATAGGTATAAATGTAAAAATTGCAGGCATTCACATTGGAAACTGCAGAACTAGGATTTGTGTACAAACAAAGCTCACCTTTGACAGTCACCAGCCTATTTGGTACAGTATTCGTCAGTTCTGCCCTACATTAGACAAAGACTCTTTTAATTTCTGAACATGAACCATTGGGATTCAGGGTACAGGTACTATAAATGTTTATATATAAGATAGATATACACTCATACAGGTTGCTCCAAATGTAATGCCTCCTATTAATTTCCATGCAAAGAAGAGCACAAAAATGCAATAATGCTATATGATACAGCAAATCTTCAACTACATAACATTAGAACCACCATTAAATATGCATTCAGCAATGAACAAGAGCTGGCACGACACTTGTTACAGTTGAAAAAAGTGGAGATACAGCTGGAAAGAATATTGTGGTGAAACAGAAAGAAACAAGCAGAAAAGGAATACTCACTCGTATTTGAAGATTCAGGCTCACAGTGAACTCCACAAAGGAGGAATCTCCAGAAAGAGATCCTTCCCCAGTGAAATTCAGCCCTTAAATGGGGTAAAAGAGGGGTGGAGCCAGGCTCTACTCTTTCCAGTCACTCGGGTGAATTGCCTTCACGTGTGGTCCCACAGCTGACCCAGTCCTTGCCCCAGGTAATCAGTGTTTCAGGCTGTGACTCAGCAGTTCCCATACACTCTACTCCTTCACGGCATGAACCAGTGATCAAGCTAGCTAGAGGGTGAGCCTTCTTTAATATACAGATCCAACACAATGCAGTGCTTACACAATTGCCCACTTTGATGCAAGTTGACAGAATTTAGGATGACTGATGATCAGTATATGGCTGATGTCCATGTTCTCTCATGGTCCAGTGCTTGGTGATGCTACTGGAGGCATGAAATTTTGTGGTGCAGGTCCATTCTATGTTCCATCAACACAGAAGGTTTCAGATAGGCATGATCTCACAGCAACACTGGAATGCTTTAATGGCATTTCACTCCTTCCAGTAACCCTAGAGACTCAAAGACTCACGGAGAGTAGAACAGATGTTTCAGGGGTACCAGGAGAGGAAGGTCTCCCTCCAGGGCAAAATATAGGCCATATTCCTAACCTGGGTCAACATTTTGGCTTGCACAGGGGCATGTCTTGGCCACCTGTGCCACACCCTTTGGCCAGATATGCATAACTATATCAGGCTCCAAAGTGGGTGTCCTGATCTGCCATAGGGACGTGATGAGGGTCTCTTTAGCAACGAAGACTGGAGTGTTGACCACAGTGTCGGTAGTCCATGTACTGACTACACCACTATGGTCCTACCTGCACCTAGCAAGGCCATTTTATTCTATGGCTACCTAGTTCTAAATTCTCAGGAGCAGGGAGCAGAAGACTATTTTCATTACCAATTTGGGGTCTTACCCGATTGTATGGGAACTGCTGAATCACAGCCTGCGCCTCTGATTGATTACCTGAGGCAAGCAATGAGTCAGCCCTGGGAGCACAGGTGAAGGTAATTCTGGCTCCACCTGGCTCCACCTCTCCTAGACCCCTTTAAGAGCTGACTATCAGTAGGGAAGGGTCTCCTTCTGGAGCCTAGGACAAGGGTAACCATTCAATCTATTCTCTTTTTGGTATAATAAGCTGCTTTGCCAAACTTGTTTATTTCATAATTACAACATCTGTACATTCATTGATTATAGACTTGGTGAGCCAGGCAGGACAAATATACTATCATTTACATCGTGTCATTTTTATGGAATTATTATAACTGTGTTGGGGGGAGAACGCTACCCCCCTAGATAAAATGATTCCAGGGCAGATCCCAGGACTTGTGGGATCTCCCTATTATGAACATGCAGTTATCATTGAAAAATGGGGTCCCTTAAATCTTATGGGAAATATCTCCTCATATTGCGTGGCAGATTACTATCAGGAACTTAATAAAGATATACTAATCAATAAAGAAAGACAATTAGCTGCCTCCATGGTGGCATGGCCAGTATTAAATGCTTTAAATCATGCGGAAATAAGGAATTTTAGAGAATGAAAACCAACTTTTGAAAGACGATATCAAAAAGTTAGAGCAACTTGGCATGTTAACAGGGAAAAAGCCAATTCTGCATCCCCCAGTAGGTCAAGTTCGTAACATTTCAATACACAATGACCAGGCTTTGTTGATCAACAAAACAAAAAAAATCTAAATTAGATCTTGAATCTCTGATTTTTTGACAGATCCATTAGAGGTCTGTTCTGTTATAACTCAGAAAACAAAAAAAGTACAGGACAGACCGGCAGGAGTGCTACATGATAGGTGGTCCCAGACTCATTTGCACGTAACAGCCCAACCATATGCGGCAATAGAATTGATAGATTACAACGATTTCAGCAGAAGTCTAGAGAAAGTGTGCCAGCTTGGTTATTAAGACTGTGAGATTCTGGGGCAGAAAGTGTTTTGGTGAATAGCCCAGAAATAGCCAAGTTGGCCACCATGGCTATACATCCTGCTCTCAGGCAGAGGTTATATGCGGGTAATCAATATCTTGATGAAAACCATTCTATAACAGGTTAATAGTGGCCTGTCGTATGGTATAGCCGAATAAATCTGATATACCTCTACATACAGGGATGGTACATACACGGTGGTCCTCCGTGAAGGATCTTCAAAATTATATCTGTGAACTAAGCGTAAGGGAAGCAATTTATGAAGACACATTTGATGGCCCTGATGTGGTCAAATTCTCAGCAGGGATGAGAGACTTAATTCTACAGCAAGCTCCCTCTCATTTGTATGGTACTTTGGTCTCTATATTAAATCCCCTGATGGCCTCAGAAGCGGTAATCCTCCAGGCTGCCCAGTTAGTGGTCGACCTAGGAGAAACAAAATGCCTGCAGACCAAGCGCAGTATTTCGACATTAGAAGAAGCTGAGGTCCTGCTGGTGACTAAAACCAAGACACAGGCTCCTCGAGCTCCTCATAAGGAACCCATAAAGGTTTCCCAAAAACAAATATTCAATGATTTAATTCAGCTGGGGTCCAATTTGCTAAGATTGACCACCAACCCAACCATGTCCTTCTCCAGCTTTGGAGAAAACTTCTGAACTACCCTAAGAAACCAAGAGTAAGGGTTGTAGAGAGAATACCAACAACTAGAAGATTTCATTGTTCCTAATAGAAAAAAAAAAAGCCACCTCAGGTGTCTCGGGCCATGATGCCTGAGCCACTGGAAGCAAAAGAATTGGCCATAGCAGAATTCATTGCATGACGAGGGATGTTAGTCAGAGGCCCTATGTAGAATTAACGATTTATTGGTCCTGAAAAAATATTCAGAGAGTTATGGCATTAGTGAACACTGGAGCAGAAACATCAATTATCTACGGAGATCTGACCAAATTTGATGGAGACAGAGTGATGATTGGTTGTTTTGGGGGACAGACTATTCCTGTCACCCAAACATGGTTGAAAATCAGCATCTCCCACCCTGGGAGTATGAGGCATCTATTGCCCCAGTCTAAGAATACATCATGGGCATAGATATTCTATGGGATCTGGCTTTCCAGACAACTGTGGGAGAGTTCAGACATTGACAGAGATGTATTAATATCTGGGCAGTGCAGGCAATATTAAGAGGCCATGGGCCTATTTGCTGTGCCGAAACCGCACCGGATTACTAATGTAAGGCAGTATAGACTTCCGGTTTGGCAAGATGAAATATCAAGAACGGTGCAGGAATTAGAAAAATTGGGCATTATAAGACCTGCACACAGCCCATATAATTCCCCTATATGGCCAGTGCGGAAGTAAGATGACACATGGAGAATCATAGAATCATAGAATCACAAGGTTGGAAACTACCTATAAGATCATCTAGTCCAACCGTCTTCACATTACCACTGCTACCACAAGCTACTAAACCAGATCTCACAGCTCCTCATCCAGACACCTCATGAACACTGCCAGGGACGGCGACTCCACCACTTCCCTTGGCAGGCCATTCCAGTGCCTGACCACTTTCTGAGAGAAAAAGTTCTTAAGTCCAACCTAAACCTCCTCTGGTACAACTTGTGGCCATTTCTCCGGGTCCTGTTCGTTGTCTGGGAGAAGAAGGCAAACCCCTCTTCACCACAACCTCCCTTCAGGAAGTTGTAGAGTGCAATGAGGTCTCCCCCGAGCCTCCTCTTCTCCAGACTAAACAATCCCAGCTCCTTCAGCCACTCCTCATAAGACTTGTGCTCCAGATCCCTCGCCAGTTTTGTTGCCCTTCTCTGGAAATGCTCCAGGGCCTCAATGTCTTTCTTGTAGTGAGGGGCCCAAAACTGAACACAGTACTCAAGGTGCAGCCTCACTAGTGCTGAGTACAGGGGGATGATCGCCTCCCTGCTCCTGCTGGCCACACTATTTCTAATGCAGGACAGGATGCCATTGGCCCTCTTGGCCACCTGGGCAAACTGTTGGTTCATGTTCAGATGAGCATCAACCAACACCCACAAATCCCTTTCCTCTTCACAATCATCCAGCCACTCTGCCCCAAGCTCATAACGCTGCATGGGGTTGTTGTGGCCAAAGTACAGGACCCAGCACTTGGCCTTGTTGAACCTCATCCCATTCACCCCAGCCCAGCGATCCAGCTTATCTAAGTCCCTCTGAAGGGCCTCCCTACCCTCAGGCAGATCAACACCACCTCCCAGTTTGGTGTCATCTGCAAACTTACTGAGGGTACACTCAATCCCCTCGTCTAGGTCATCAATAAAGATATTAAACAAGATAGGCCCCAGTACCGACCCCTGGGGGACACCACTTAAAACAGATCACCAGCTGGACTTCACTCCATTAACCACCACCCATTGAGCATGGACCTCTAGCCAGTTTCTTATCCAAAGGAGTGTATACCTGTCCAGGCCACGGGCAGCCCGTTTCCCCAGAAGAAGCCTGTGAGAGACCATGTCAAAGGCTTTGCTGAAGTCTAGGTAGACTACATCAACAGCCTTTCCCTCATCTACCAGTCTGGTCACCCAGTCATAGAAGGAGATGAGGTTGGTCAAACACGACCTGCCTTTCATGAACCCGTGCTGGCTGGGCCTGATCCCCTGGACACCACGCACATGCCGTGCGATCTCCCTCAAGATGATTTGCTCCATTACTTTCCCCGGTACCGAGGTCAGGCTAACAGACCTATAGTTCCCTGGATCCTCCTTACGACCCTTCTTGAAGATGGGAGTCACATCAGCAAGCCTCCAATCCTCTGGGACCTTTCCAGTTAACCAGGAGCACTGATAAATGGCTGAGAGCAGCTCGGCAATCACCCCCATTAGCTTCCTCAGCACCCGAGGGTGTAGGCCATCCGGTCCCATGGACGTGTGACAGTCCAGATGGAGGAGGAGCTCCCTGACTGTCTTCACCTGAATCGCTGGGGGTGTTTTCTGAGCAGCGTCCTAGATTTCCAGATCAGGGCATAAAATGCCCAAAGGATAACTGGTCTGGCTATTAAAGGCAGATGTAAAGAAGGTATTGAGGACCTCAGCCTTCTCCTTGTCTTCAGTGGCCACATTCCCTGCTGCATCAAGTAAAGGATGAGAATTATCCTTGGTTCTTCTTTTGCCGTTGATATATTTATAATAGGATTTTTTATTGTCTTTTACTGCAGTGGCCAATCTGAGATCAAGTTGGGCTTTTGCCTTCCTAACTCCCTTCCTGCATACCTTAGTTACTTCCTTGTAAGCTCCCCAACTAGCCTGTCCCTTCTTCCAGAGGACGTAGACTCTTTTTTTCTCCTTGAGTCTCAAAGTACTTCCCGGCTCATCCACACCGGTCGTCTACTCCTGTGGCTTGCTTTACGGCACTCAGGGACAGCCTGTTCTTGTGCCTTTAAGATTTCCATCTTGAGGAGCATCCAGGCTTCCTGAACCTCTTTACCCTTAAGAAGCGACTCCCAAGGGACCCGTGCTACAAGCTCTATGAACAGATCAAAGTCCACCCTCTGGAGGTTCAAGAAGGTAGTTTTGCTGGTCGCTCTTTTGACACCCCCAAGAATAGAGAATTGTACAGTTCCATGATTGCTCTGCCCAAAACGGTCCCCAGCCTTCACTTATCCCACCAGTCCTTCTCCGTTAGTGAAGATCAGGTCTAGCAGGGCACCACCCCTGGTAGGCTCTCCTACCAGTTGCATAAGGAAACTATCTTCCACGCACTCTAGAAACCTCCTGGACTGCTTCCTCTGTGCTGTATTATACTTCCAACATATGTCAGGGAAGTTGAAGTCTCCCATGAGAACAAGTGCTGGCGATCGCGTGACTTCCGCAAGCTGCTCATAGAAAGCTTCGTCTAACTCTTCATCCTGGTTAGACGGTCTATAGCAGACCCCCACCAAGATGTCACCACTACAGGCCTTCCCCCTGATCCTTACCCATAGACACTCAACCCTGTCATTACAAAGCCCAAGCTCTTCAACATCAAAACAGTCTTTGATATAAAGGGCCACACCACCACCCTTCTTTCCTCGTCTATCCCTTCTGAAGATCTTGTAACCATCTATCACAGCACTCCAGTCATGGGAGTGGTCCCACCATGTTTCAGTAATAGCAACAAGGTCGTAATTAGCCTGACTCACAATTGCTTCCAACTCTTCCTGCTTGTTGCTCGTGCTGCGTGCATTGGTATAGATGCACTTCAGTCGAGTCATCTGCCTCACCCCCAGCTTAGTCATCATTCCCCTAGGCTCATCTCTTGTGACACCTGTTTTGACCCCTTCCCCCTTCATAGCTAGTTTAAAGCTCTTTTATAAGCCCTGCTAACTCCTGTGCTAGTATTCGTTGCCCCCTTTGAGATAAGTGGGTTCCACAGACAGACAACAGGCCAGAGGTCAAGTAAATTGCCCCATGATCAAAGAATCCAAAGTTTCTGGCTCGACACCAGCCTCTGAGCCAATTAAGAGTGGAGGTCAACATAACTCTCTGTAAAAAAGCTTAGTCTTATAGGGAGCATGTTGAGAAATTTGATATTTTATTTTATCTGTGAGAAGATTGCATAGCCTGATCATGAACTCTGAGAATTTAGCCAGGGAGAAAACATCAGATAGTACAGCATTTGTAATCTTGTAGTCAGAGACATGATTAGATACAATGACTAGAAGACAAAGCTGAAAAAATTTATGTTTTAAATAAGAAACTTGTTCAGTGGTGGTAAGTAACCACTAAAAATAGTAATTTAGGAAGTCTAGAAGTTTTTTATACTTTCCTAAATACAAATGCTCGTTACACACTTGTAATTTCATAGAGCTATTAGTATTATTAAATATACAGATGAGAAAACAGCTTTCTAAAATTTAATGAAATTACAGGATTTAAGCTCCATCTTTTCACTTAATTTCACAGTACAATTCTCATTGCAAGTCAAATGGTGAAGTTGGGATGACACTGATCTCAGAAACCCATCAAAACATTTTTTAGTTTATACATATAGCTGTCAATATTTACATTTTAGTCTTCCTTGAGGAACTAAATTTTAGACACAGCTGTCTTTCATGGACTAATAAAATCATAAAAGCATAGAATCAGAGCATCAGAGAAAAGAGCCTGACCAATTCATTTGATTCCTGCACTTTAGTTATTCTCTACATGATTTTTCAATAATACTTTTTTCTAAAGATGTATGATAAGCAAATAATTTGAAGAAAACAAATAAGTGAAAGTAAAATGTGCAAGAGTTATGTTTTAGTTAATGAGAATAGTTCTTAAGTTTGCATCCTAGTTTTTAATGTGTTTTAGATTTTATATTCTTTGAAATAAGATCTTAGTGAACAGTAGGAAACAACACTGAAGTCACCATAAAGAAAAATTACTTCCTAAAAGTATAAGCTGACAGCATTTTCAATCTATCTGCCAAAGTTCTAGACAGTCATCAAAAATAGCTTTTCAATTTTACTTTCAAAGCTCTTAACCTGCACATAAGCATCCATCAGTAACTATCATCTAGTATGCTGGCCTTTCACTGTGGAAAAACAGCTCAGTTCTGTTCTAAGCTATGTCTGATATGTTTGGTACCAGAATAGAAAAACCCATTAACTCAGATCCCATGAATCAGCTCTGAAATCAGCATTCTTGCCAATAACTTTATGGCAGTTCTACAGTGTTTTAATAGTCATAAACAGAATTGCTGCCTATTGCTAATCTTCTTTGGAAAAAAATTACTTAAGAAAATAATAATAATGATAAACACAAATTTGTTTTATTTTTCCAGAAAGAATTATTTATTTTACCTTAAAAAATTGATCTTAAACATGTTCTATATTGAGCATGTATACTGAGTATTATACTGAGAACTGTCATGTTACTGACAATGTAATAGTTCTGAAAATAATTGTGTTAACATTCTACCAGGTGTTTAATGAGTCACAGTAGGTTACGTCATTCATATTACGTCGTCATATTTTATTATATAATGCAAAAAAGGACTCAAAAATTAGCTCAACATTTTGAACTGGGAAATAAGATTGATAATGTTTGAACAGGCTGGTTTTCTCAGGAGACAAAAAGGTTCATTTCAAAGCAGAAAGCATTGTTTTGCTAATAAGAAAACCAATTATTTTTAAAGCAAATTTAATTGAACTTTACTCAGGATTGCACTTTCCTTCTCTATTTATTGATTGAATCTTAGGTAAGATTTAAAATCATATTTCTGAGGGATTTTCATTTAATTATTTATTATATAGCTTCAATGCCAAAAATGAAACAAAAAAAAACAAAACAATTGCCTAATTCATCTCAAAATGTAAAAAACTACTTGATTGTCAATCTGATTGTAGATGCAGAAGGATGGGTCTCGCAGTAATGTCACTTTCATGATTGGGAGACTATTACATGTTTCATGTTCTCTGTATTTTTGAATGTTCTTTTTTTTTTTTTTTTCTTTTTTTTTTTTTTTTTTACTCATATAGCTGCATCCCTTTTCATTGTGATATACTCAAGACAGCTTTTCAATTCTTTTAGTTGGTTTGAACTACTGCTAGGGACTTCCAACCACCTTCAGCATTAGCGTAGAATCTTTTCAGCTTAGCTGTCTACCTCCAATAATGCAAGATACATCTGGCCAGGAATAGAAATACATTCCATAAATTTCTTGCATTGCCATTTGAACTTTGTTCCTTAACCAATTTATTTACCAAGAAGGGTAGAATCACTTTATTTTATTTTCTGTTTTGGGAACTGGCATGAAGATTGAACTGATATTAGTTACCCTTTATCTGTAATCACATAGATAAGATGTATCCATTACCTAATGTAACAGTGGGCACATTGTTCATTGTTCCACAATATTTTAAGGGTTTTGTAACAAAGATTGCTAAACATACTTTAAAAAAGCAATTTGCTTTTTTGTGTCAATAAAGGTATACAAAAGTCTGCTGAAAAATGTAATGCTATTATAACTTAAGTAACCTATTTATGCAGTTTTTCAGGCTTGTTCTCTTTGTAAATTCCAACTCAGATATGTGTTAGTAATTGTTTCATCAGGAGAAACTTCATAAGCAGCACTTTGGGACTCTGGTGAAAATAAGCTCCTGAGGTATGAACACAGGCATTCAGGCACTTATTTTTAGATGAAGCCTCTAGAAGAAATTTTTTTTTATGTATTCTCTGATACTAATGTATGTATGCATGTAGTATATTCAAATTTTAAATAAATGTAGGGTGAATAACATCTGTACTACTTTGCTTCCATGTATCTAGAAGAGAAAACCATATAAGTGTGGATGCTTTCAACATTTTTATAAAAAATATGAGAAATACTGGATAATGATGTAAATCCTTTTTTCCTTGTAGATCCACATGCCTGGAATTTATACAGGTGTCTGTCTTTGTTAAGGGGAACTATGTTAAACTTTTTTTTTTTTTTTTTTTTTTTTTTTTTTGGTAACAGCTGTAACTGCAATTTTAATTATCAGAAAAGAGTCGTGTCTGTTCATAGACTTTAAGTATCAGAATGAAGATTTTTGCTTAAACATAGAAAGGTGTCAAAAGGATTGCAAAGATTTTGAAAAATTGGTAAATTTTAATGGAATTAATGGTGAAGACCTTGATAATTGCAGCACATCAGTTCAGTCGTAAACTTGTTTGATGTTATGAAAGTTCATATACTATAGGCAAGAGTTCTGTTAATATATTTAGGGAGACTTACTGTTCTTGTTATGATTGTCTTTCTTGTCTTGAATCATATTAAAAGCTGTAAATACCAAGAATTAATTATGTGAACTATTAATTGAAATTTTTAAAATTCTCATTGAAATTAAAATACATCTTGAAATGTCAAGAGATAAGTCGCTTGGGCTTTGGTAGAAAAAATAAAGAATTTGAGACAAAGTAAAAGAGTAATTTCAACTGCTAGGCTCTACTTGATCTTGTTCAGCCATGATAAATCAGTGACAATTTTTACTGAGTTGAAAAAATTAATTAGTATGTGTAGATTCAAATCTATTTACATTTTTTCTGCAAATTCTTTATTGTTATGAAGGGGCATATTTGGCAACAACAACAACAAAAAAAAAAAAGTGAATTTTAATCCCTCACACAGTAAATAAAACAATGGTCAACATTGTCATTATTTTGTTATGCAAAAAGTTTATTGTTGGTCTCCAATGAGCTACTTGATTGTTACTTTTTTATTTTTATTTTTATTTTTTACCAGAAAAATTGCATTTAAAAGGCAGAAAACTGTAAAATAATTTCCTTGCCATTTTTTTTAATCTGTAAGATATTTATGTAGTGAGCAAAGAAAATGCTAGAATATGTTAATGTCAAGAATGGCAGAGGAAATGGTCTACAGAGTAATCTTGTCTCAGGTTATGATCTGAGACAGTCCTAAAAAATTGTTTGTGAGTTCTTATACTATCCAGTTAATTACAATATATTTGTGAAATATAAACTCTAAAACATGCTGCGTATGATTGGAGCGATAAAATTAAATAATATTAGTGGTCATTAATATTACAGAATAAATTAATAAATGATTTAAAATATTTTGCCAGCATTTTAGCTCTTGTCTTACAGTAACTTTAGGAATAAGATACTAAGATATTAATTTACAGAAGATATTGGGAAATATCTCTTTTCTTAGTGATTTTCCATAAGATTACTATGCTCTAGGCATGTACTGTTGGGAAGCTATAGTATGCAATGGATAAGCAGTGAACTGACTTCTATTTTTCAGGTTTGCAAAACATTTTAAACACATTTTCTGCCATTACATGGTATATACATTATAGATATAGCTTTTTCAATTGTTATTATGGTGGTAGCTTTCACCATATATAGAGAGAGACTGAAAAAGCACTAAATCTCTGATAAGTGTTAATATAATATATGTCTTCAGAAAATGGTCCAGAATGGAGGAGTGAAACATTATCCATAGCAGTAATTATGATAGAGCAGCAAAATGCTGATACTTATGCACATGAACAAAAGAGGAAGAAGAATTACTAGAAGTATTGAAACAGGACTTAACTTAATCTGATTAAGTCGAACTAAGTAAGTAGAACTGCCTGCCTTAAAGGAACAATTTCACATTTTGTAACTATCCGTGGTGAAGCTGCTTTAGGAGTTCTAACACAAGAATAGGGAGACAAAAGAAAACCTACTGCACACTTGCCTAAGCTATTAGACCCTGTATCTTGAGGTTAGCCCAGATGTGTTTAGGTGGTAGTAGCAACTTCATTATTTGTAGAAGAGAGTGCATGTGTGCCCTTCCATGTAAGGAGCAAATTGTTGAGTTGTTGATAATACGTTTCCCCCTTCTCCCCTGAAGAGATTGCTGTACATTTTGAGGCGTGATTGTAAATGGAAGAAAAAAAAAAGAAAGAAAGAAACAAGGGCAAGAATCCACTCCCTGACCTCTTAGAAAAGCACGGTGGCAAACCCTCCCCCGTGAAGTTGAAGTGGGCACAAAACAATTGGTCCAACTTAGAGGAAGTTAAGGATAATATAAATTATCTCCACATGTAAACTTGTATGGGAGAGGAAAAGAGAAAATCAATCATTTGTGCAGTTCTAGGAGCTGCTCTTACTGCTGCTATAGAGATCTGTAACAAACAGCACACAGCAGAAACCCAAATTAATTATCCTTGCAGGAATTGGCTACATACCTGCAGAGCCACATAGAAGATCTTAGGGGACAGTCAGAAAAAGAAGAGCATTCATAAGTCCTCCTCCTTCAGCAAGCCCTTAGAGAACAGTTGGTAAATGAGAGGGAGATTTATACTAGTTCTCCAGGAAGAGACTTCTATCCAGGAGAAAGTCTGAAGGATGTGAGAGCCCAAAAAGACAAATCAGAAAACCTGGTGATCCTTCTCTGCTCTCCGATAGAAACTGGGCATGTATATGAAGAGAGTGAAAGTGAGTATTCTGATGTTAGTATTGAGGAGGTTCCCTATTCTGCTACCAAGCAAGGCAAATTAAAGAAAGATTTTGGTCACATCCCTAGGAAATCAGAGACAGAGTGTGTATGGAAAAAAACACTAACAGGAGGAGAACAGATCCTGTTGATTGAAAAAGAATCAGAGGGTTACTGGGGACCTGGAATATTTTTCACCACTGGCAACCACTGTGCCCCATTGGTCCCTTACTCAAAGAGCTGTTTATTAGGATGATTACTCCCCGGGACAGCTGATGTTGATTGATTTGCCAGACACTGGCCCTGTCACTTTAACCCTCAAAGAGTCTCTTAAAAAATACATCTGGAAGGCTCAAGACAACTAGGGGAACATGTACTAAATTAACCATCTGGATTTCACCAACCTTCCAACTTTGGTTCATTTGTGACCAAGAAAGTTTTGTTGTTTTTGCTGTTATCTTTTCCAGTTATGTTTTCTCCAATCTTGGTTCCTCTGGAACCGGAAAGTTCTCTCTCTTTTGTTTTCCAGATGACAAATGTTGATCCTGTTGCTGTGCCTCACACGTTCCCTTCTCACCCTGCTCCTTTCTCTGTGATCCCTGTAGTACCGTTAGTGTCACTGTTTTGGGCAAGCATCTTCTTCAGATTTATTTTTGTAATCACTTATGCTGACCCTATTACATTCACTGGCTGGTCACGGCCCCATGCCTATACTGGGCATATTGGGCTTATGAGACCAAATTGTAATTCTAACAGAGGCTTAACTCTTTCAACCACAGTTAAACAGAGTAATGAAATATATTCAGGAAATGAATGGGGCCAGGATAGTACTGGCCGACTCCCACAACTCTGGGGAGATGCAGGACAAAGAATAAAAATGGGGTGTCAGATGCAACAAGTGATCTATGTGCATTGCCACACCCCTGCAGTCTTCCCTATTAGCACTAGGAACAAATCAGTGGTTCTTTTCTAATGTATTTTCTTAATGGGAAAGAGTTAATATAAAAGACCACCAGTTAATTGTAAATGCACTTCACAGAATCACAGAATCACAGAATTGTAGGGGTTGGAAGGGACCTCCAGAGATCATCGAGCCCAACCCCCCTGCCAAAGCAGGTTCCCTACACCAGGTCGCACAAGTAGCTGTCCAGGCAAGTCTTGAATATCTCCAGAGAAGGAAACTTCACAACCTCCCTGGGCAGCCTGTTCCAGCGCTCCGTCACCCTCACCGTAAAGAAGTTCTTGCGCACATTTGTGTGAAACTTCCTATGCTTCAGTTTCTGGCCATTTCCCCTTGTCCTGTCTCCGCACACTGCTGAAAAGAGTCTGGCCTCGCCACTCTGCCCCCCACACCTTAGATATTTATAGACCTGGATCAGGTCTCCTCTCAGTCTTCTTTTCTCAAGGCTAAACAGACCCAGTTCACTTAGCCTTTCTTCACAGGGGAGATGCTCCAGGCCCTTCACCATCTTTGTGGCCCTCTGCTGGACTCTTTCCAAGAGATCCCTATCTTTTTTGTACTAGGGAGCCCAGAACTGGACACAATACTCCAGATGAGGCCTTACCAGGCAGTACTTGCCATAATGTCTTCCTAGCTCTTAGCTGTAGAAGAAATGGAAACAAATGGCAAACTGTTGATGTTAGTTCATGTACTGTATGGGAACAACAAGGATTTTTGTGAGAGTAATACTATCAAGGCTCAAGACTTTTGTCTTGACACTGAGCAAAATATTTGCCATTTTGAGAGGTATCCTGATGAGACCCCTGAAATAGTGCTCATCTATATTGGAGGAGGATGTCTATGTGTGAGAACCTCTTGTGATTTTATAATCATAGGTAATATTACTGTAGATACAAGCAATCATTCAAATGTCTGTGTTTGTAACTTTACCAACTTTACAGGATGTGATTTTAATTATTCAGTTCAGTTACGTAATATCAGTTGTTGTGGTCCAATTACACATTAATCCAAAATTTGCCTCCTGCCACAATTGGAATGAATCTTGCTTTGGTAAGAAATTATTGCAACTTGACAATCTGTACCAACTGCTAGAACACATCCAAGGTAATGGACAAAAAAACTTTTATTACTGTTAACCATGATACACCATGTCCTGGAAAGGATGAAGAAGGATGGAGAACACCATCGGTGGGAAATGCACCTTAGATAGTCACCGACAGCAAGTGGAGTTTTAAATTCTGTGCTTCACTGTGATCTTATTAATCCTAACAAGTAGTAATTGGAGATAGAAGCACAGTGTGCTATAAAAATGAACATCAAGACATTCATTGGCTATAGGGTAGCATTTGCAAGAGAATAACAGAATCACAGAATCACAGTAGCACCAAGGTTGGAAAAGACCTCCAAGATCATTTAGTCCAACCATCCATGTATCACCAATATTACCCTGCTAGCCCATGTCCCTCAGTAGAACATCTAAACGTTTCTTGAATACCTTCAGGGATAGTGACTCCATGTCCTCCCTGGGCAGCTTGTTCCAGTGCTTAACCACTCTTTCAGGGAGTGGTTATTACAACTACTTCTATAAATTCACTTCAAAATTCCTTACCCATTCTACGTCCCGATCTCTACTCCTAGTTAATGCTTCTATGCATGCGTGGTGCCTCCTGGTGGTCATCCCAGTGGCGTGGAGATGAAAGCAGTAAGTCATCCTCATAGTGTACTTCTGACCCTGGTGTAGTTTGAGGAAGTATTCCAGCTTCAACTGATTCAGTTTCTAGGATGGTTTTTAGGATGTGGCTCCTTGTACCAATCAGCAGGCTCCTTGGGTTACAGTTGAGATACCCCGTATCTTTCCCATTTTTCATGCTCAACTAATTTTACAATTTTAACAATATAACAAATTAGCCTTTTATTCAGGTCACTTGATCATAGAAAGAGATCAGGTTGGCCAAGAAGGACCTGCCTTTAATGAATGCATGCTGCCTGAGCCTGATCAGTTCCACACATGCCATGTGATCTCACTCAAAATTATCTGCTCCATAAACTTTCCTGGAAACCAGGACAGGCTGATGGGCTTGTAGTTCCTCAGATTCTCCTTTTGACAGTTCTTTTAAGTGTTAATAACACTGGCAAACCTCCAATCCTGTGACACCTTTCTGATTGACTAGGAAATTGATAGATGGTGAAAAGCAGCTTGGCAATCACCTCTGCCAGCTCCCTCAGCACCCTCAAGTGGATAAACAAAACCAAAAACCCTAGACTTTGGCAGTACAACAGATCTTTGATAGGTCAAAACCAAAGTAGTCTCTGTTCTGTTATGTTAATACCAATAAGAAGAACAAAAAATCTGCCCTGAATACTGTAGTCAAGTAGTAACTATCTTCAAATATTTTTTAATGGTTTGACTGCTTGCCTTCCATTAGATTCTCTCATGGTTATTAATCTATAGCGTATATGATTTTGCATTCTCTTCTGTCTTCCAGTCTAGGATCAAATAATCAATAAACATCAAGAAAAACATGCTTCTCCTTCCTTTCATAAATCAGGAGAACTGACAATGAAACAGAGCACAGATGAAAAGCTGTCATTTTGATCACTGACATCCCACTTTTGCTGTGCTTACTACACTGCTGAGCAGTAGAACTCTTGCCTTTATGACACAGAGAATGCTGCTGCATGCTTTAATGCTTGGTATCTTTTTTCACTTCTAGATTTTGTCACACAGCAAAAAGTCTGATTTTAATTGTGGTAAGATGCTGACTATGTTTTCTCCCGTACGACAGCAATGTTTGGGTTAAATATTGAAATTGTAAGGGAAGTTGCCTAACTTTATAGTAGAAAATTATTTTTTTTAATCAGGGGTTGAACTTACATCCTCTTGTCCTTCGATACTTTCAAATATGATGAAATGACCTGATTTGCCACTGTGCAAAACAATCACAGAATCACAGAATGGCCAAGGTTGGAAGGGAACTGAAGGATCATGAGCCTCCACATACAGGGCCACCAACTTCCTTGTTTAACAGTAGACCAGGCTGCCCAGGGCCCCATCCATTCTGGCCTTGAACACTTCTAGGGACGGGGCATCCACAGCCTCTCTGGACAGACTGTTCCAGCATCTCACCACTCTCTCTGTAAAGAATTTCCCCCTGACATCTAACCTAAATCTTCCCTCCCTCAACTTAAAACCATTTCCCCTTGTCCTGCTAAAGAGATTATCAAAGACTTTGCATCACCTTCAGCAGCAAATTTAAGGCTCATATTGATTACAGTTAGGTCAGCAGATCATCAATCAGGCCTCTGTAAAGAAAGGCAAATTTGTCCCCCAGCCAAAGAAGAAAGTACAATTGAACAAAATTTATTAATTTGGTCACTGGTTTTGTTTAAAAACAGTTTGCCAGAAGTTAATCTTTTTCGAGGGGAATTTCATTTGAAATACTGAAATATAAAAAAAAAAAATCAAATAATACTATGAAAATAAGAATGAACAAACTTTTTCTTTTCTTGGTGATTTATGTTTCAAATTTTCTTCCTCTTGGTGCCTGCCATTATTTTGTTGCTTACTCAAACATTTTATAAAACCAATTATAACTACCAATTATAAGAATACTCTCCCATGTAGATACAGAGTTAAGGATAATTAATTACTTTGACATTTGTCCCTATAAGCATGCACATATGTGAAAACATATGCTAGTATAATTTTCTTATTGGCACTTTTCTTTGAGTATAAAATAAACAATTTTCCTCATTAGTATTTCTCACTGTTTACAAAATATATTGTTCTGGAAAATTTTTTTACATATTTGTATTTTTATGCTGCTGTCTCTTTTATGAAACATTCTAATTGGATGGAGGTGATTCTTTTTGCATTTAAGTTTATGGAATTTTATTTTAGGCTTTTCTAAGATTTCTGTTTATGGCCATTTTTTAAAAAAGTAGAAATATAAATGACTGCCTTCCTTTATGGTTAGTTTAAATTGGAAGCATATATCACTGTCACTGGTTCATGGTGCATACATTCAAGAGATACTGTATGCACTGGGGGTGTGGTGGATATATATAAATGTCTTGCTCACCTTTTTAAACAGTTTTTTCTACATCAAGGAAAAAAAGCAAAACAAAAACAAAGAAAAACACCATCAATTTTTTTTTTAAAAAATCATTTTTTGTTGGAAATACTAAGTAGAAGTACATAATAAGCATGTGCAAGAAGGTCATATGTATGTCCTCAAGTCAGGGTGTTACATTCACTGATGTACATACAGAGAATCACTACAGTGACAAATATTCTGCCTTTAGTAACTTGAAAGTGGAGGAAGACTTTAATAACTTGATAATGATTTATGAAGTGGTGAAGATTTTCAATTCTCCTACATTTCTTGACCAGTTTGACTAATTAAAACTCTATCATTTCAGTGTTCTAGAATGTTGATTTAGGATGCTCAAGAGTAAAAAAGATGAAGAGGACATTAATCCTTGAATTTACTACAAACTTTCTTGAAGATTCAACAATGGGAAGAAAATATGTTATAAGAGACCTTTTGCTTATGTATTCTTGAAGAATGAAGAGGCAGTTCATGCATCAACTTCTGGAAAAAATGAATGATACAATGAACTGTTAAACACATTCAGAGCAATGTGTTCTGGGACATTCAGACATTGGGATATATATGTAGCAAAAGTCACTTGGCTAGTGAGCTCTCAAACCTCTTGAGTATTGCGGAATGGGTAATAGAGCAGTGCACAAAAAGAGGATGCTGGTCAAGAGAGTCTGAGTTATTCCTGCCTCAGGCAAAGGCAAGCCTATTTGTGGGATTGCTTTTGCTCAGGGAGCTGGTTGCATATGGTAGGTAATGCAGAAGGATGGGGATATGCCTCGTGTACGTCAAGGTGATTTGATGCTGTATGAGAACTGCCAATATTTTAAATTGCTGGCAGCAGAGGGGCAGTCTGACAAGAGGACATCTGATACAAAAGTAGTTACGAAGCAAAGGTGTGCAAGTGAATTCCTCCATGAACCAAAAATGGTACCTATTTACAATCATCAGTTTTTGCTGAACACTTCTGAAGACAAAAAAAGTTGGGTGTCAGTACAATGATGTTGTGGGTGGTGCATTTCACAAGTGGTGAAAGCAATGTGAAAGACAAACCACAGTCCAGATGACCATGAAGATTTTTACAAGTGTGGCACGCAGGCTCTTGTTCATCACTTACAAAAAAAGTATAACTTAATAATTGTGGTGACTGTGCTGAAAAATATTTTCATAATTGAGAATGTGCTCTGTTGAATAATGTTATGGTGCTCTTTGTACCTGTCGTAATTTTCACGCAAATAAATAGGAAATGTTACTTTAGAAGCAAACTATGCATTTTTATATTAAAAAGCCCACTGTTCTTGCACTTATAACCAATAAATGAAATTTATAAATGAAATATGAATATATATATATATTTTTTTAATTAATAAATAACTGCTTCCACTCCCCTACCATCGTAAATATAGCCAACAGTTACATCTATTCAGTGGGGAAGAATATTAAAAAGGAAGTATTACTTTAAAATTACAATGCAAGTAAAATACTGTCATTTTATTAAAGTCAATTACTTAACCTAAGATAATTTACATACATAAAGATCTGGGCTAACTGGAAAGGAAAAATGAGGCCTGAGGCTCTATGTTTTTCTCCCCTCTGTCCTTCCTCAAACATATTAGGTCACAAAGTATAGTTAACTAACTGACACATTTCTTTGCTGGAGGCACTAATGAATATTCTGTTGATTTAGGTTGTTTCTATGTCTAAAGCTTGCAGGAAAATGATAATGATTACATATAGTAGAGTTATCTAACTTCATGAAAATTATCTACTTTATTATCCCATCGGTTCATCTTGCATACTAATGGATAATAAATCTGACAAGATACATTATTTCCCAAATATTACTTTAAGGTAGTTGGGTTCTACTTTCTCTTTTACCACCGGCTGAAAATATGTATGTCGTCTAGTCATATCAAATTAACTATCTCTCATACACAACAAATGATTTTCTTTTTTTTTTTTCTTTTTTTTTCTTTTTTTTTTTCTTTTTTTTTTCTTTTTTTCTTTTTTTTTCTTTCTTTTTTTTTTTTTTTGGTAGAGAAGAGAGGAACACAATATTGGTTTTTGATCTGTTGACTGGCATTTGAAAATGTTCATCTGTTAACTGAATTTTATTTTTCTACCTGAAAAGATAGACTGGAGTCACCAAAGCATCTTCTGGCTGTACAAACCAAGAAATGTATTCTAGAAAAAAAATAGAAAAATAATACATGATGAGTACTGTAGAAGAAAATAGACTCTATGACATTTAAAAATAATATAACTGATTTTGAAGCAATAGCTCCAGAAAAGTCTATGTGAAGTGTAAAAATGCTTGTGAAACTCTTTTAAGACAAATGTTAAAAAGGCATGGAGGAAATGCTTTCTCTGAATTTTCAAAGTTTTTTTTTGTTTTTTTCTAATTGTTTAACTATGAAACTTAGTTTATCAAAATACTTGAGTATGTGTCTAAGTTCTAAATATGCCTGCATAGATACTGCAATGAATTGAAAGTCTGAACAAATACTGCAGAAAGAATAAAATTGTCTATTACCATAATTTTAAACATTTTCTAAACAAAAGAAAATCAGGAGAAGGCTTGTTACGCAAAAACTTTTTGGTAAGTCTGACTACGCTATCTATATTCATGTCTTTTCTGAAGGAAAATTTCATTACTATCGTATACTTTACATTCACTTTTTAATTTACTGAACTCCAGCTGTTCTTAAAGCAACATTAAAATCAGAAATGCAAATAGAACCTCAGAATCATAAAAACATACAGTCATAAAATCATATAATCATGGAATGGCTTGGGTTGAAAGAGATCACAAAGACTATTCAGTCCCAACTCCTCTGTTGTGGACAGGTTATCACCCACTGGATCAGTCTACTCAGGGCTGCATCCAACCCGGCCTTTTATGCCTCCAGGGAGAAGACATCTACAACTTCTCTAGGCAGCCTGTTACAGTGCCTCAGTGCCCCCTGAATAAAAAATTTCCTCCTAACGTCTAATCTATAGCTCCCCACTTTTAGTTTTAAACCATTTCACCTCATCCTGTGACAATCAGATAATCTAAAAAATTGATCTCCCTCCTGGAAATAAGCTCTCTTTAAGTACTTGACAGTCACAATGAAATCTCCCTGGAACCTTCTCTTCTCCAAGGTGAACTAGAGCAGCTCCCTTGGCCTTTCTTTACAGAAAAGGTAATCCAATCCTTTGATCATATTTGTAGCCCTACTCTGGACCCATTTCAGTAGCTCCACATCCATATTCATTGGAGTCCCTGGCCTGGATGCTGTACTCCAGTGGGCCTCATGAAGGCAGAATAGAGGGGGAGCAAACTGCTGGTCAACTCCCCTTTGATGAAGCTAGGGATACCATTGGTCTCCTGGGCTTCTGGCTCATCAAGCTTTTCATCTAGTAGAAACCCCCATGGTCTTCTCCACAGGGCTGCTCTACGTGAGCTATTCTCCCAGTCTGTACTCATGTTGGGATGCGTTGGTCCAGGTGCAGCACCTTGCATTTAGAATTTTTGAGCCTATTTTTTTTCTTCTGTGGGCCTCTTGAAACAAGCTTCATATATACAATTCATTATGCATTGTATGTATATGAAAATATATATTTTATATTACATATATATAATTATGCATTTATACAATATATAACACATAACATATATACAATTTATTTATTTATATATATTATATAATAAAATAATTGTGGAATGAAATATAACAAAAATGAAATATATAAAATGAAATGTGGAAAAAGGGCCTGTCCTCTTGGGAGGAGTATAAGAGTGTTGTCAGGACCTGCAGGGAAGCAACGAGGAGGGCTAAAGCTCACCTGGAGCTGAAGATAGAGGAGATGAAGGATAATAAGAAGGATTTTTTTCAAGTATGCCAACATTAAAAGGAAGACGAGGGATAATGTCAGTCCCCTGCTGAATGAGGGAGGTGTCCTGGTAATGGGGAATGCTGAGAAGGCAGAGATGCTGAACGAAGGACTTGGGGATCCTGGTGGATGAGAAACTGGACATGAGCCAGCAGTGTGCACTTGCAGCCCAGAAGGCCAAATGTGATCTGGGCTGCATTAAAAGAGGAGTGGCCAACAGGGAGAGGGAGATAATTGTCCCCTTCTACTCAGCTCTTGTGAGGCCCCATCTGGAGTACTGTGTCCAGGCCTGGGACTCCCAGCAAAAGAAGGACACGGAGCTCTTGGAACAGGTCCAGAGGAGGGCCACTAAGAAGATCAGAGGGCTGGAGCACCTCTCCTATGAAGAAAGGTTGAGTGAACTGGGCTTGTTTAGCTTGGAGAAGAGAAGGCTTCAGGGAGACCTCACTGTGGCCTTCCAATATTTGAAAGGAGTATATAAACAGAGAATGATTGTTTACAAGAGTGGATAGTGATAGGACAAGGGGGAGTGATCTTAAACTAAGACGGGAGGTTTAGGTTAGATATTAGGAGGAAGTTTTTCACTCAGAGGGTGGTGACACATAGGACCAGGTTGCCTAAGGAGGTTGTGGATGCCCCATCCCTGGAGACATTCAAGGCCAAGCTGGATGTGGCTCTGGGCAACCTGGTCTAATGCCTGGTGACACTGTTCATAGCAGCAGGGTTGAAACCGGATAATCAACATGGTCAACCCAGGCCATTCTATGATTCTATGATTCTCTTCAAAGACTCCCCCTTGGGACTCCTGGATGCTGGAGGGAAGAGAGAGAGTCTGGGAAGTGGTGAGCTTCCCTCTGGTTGAGGAGGGGATAGTCCAGGAGCATTCACATGGGGTCAGTGTGTACAAATTCATGGGCCCTAGTGGGATACATCCACATGTGCTGAGGGAGCTGGCAGTGGTGATTGCCAAACCTGTCATCTTTGACTGGACTTGGAGAACAGGAGAAGTGCATGAAGGCTGGCATACAGATGACGTCACTCAGGTCTTCAAAAAGGGAAAGAAAGAGGATCTGAGAAACTACAGGCCAGTCAGCTTCAACTCTATCCCTGGAAATGTGATGGAACAGCTTGTTCTAGATGCCATCTCCAAGAAATTGGAAGGGAAGAAGGTCATCAGGAATAGTCATCATGGGTTCATCGAGAGAAGATCATGCTCAACCAACCTGGTAACCTTCTATGATGGCATCACCAGCTGGGTAGATGCGGGGAGAGCAGTGGATATCATCTACCTTAACTTCAGGAAGGCTTTTAATACTGTTTCCTATGACATCCTGTCTCTCTCCAATTTATTGGAGGGAGAGGAGGTTCTTTGATATATATGTACCTGATGTGAAAGTAAGAAACAGTGGTTCAAATGTTGGTCCAACCAGTTTATTATAAATCTTAATCAGGGAGATGGGGAAGGGGAGGCCAGCGACAATTACGAATTAGGGTGATGGGGAAGGGAAAGCAGGCGATAGGAAAGATAGGAAAGAAGCAAGAATTGCATAAAGCTTGAATAAGTCACCATTAAGATCCAACAGTGTCTTGTTGCATGTCATTTTGATGGTCCAAGGCAAAAGTGCAGGAGTAGAGCAGCAGCAGAGCAGTCAGACTTCGGCAGCAAGCAGATACAGTGCAGAGCAAGTCCTGGAGAAAGCAACAGGTTTCAGGTAGCTGGCCCAGGAGAGTCCATCAGTATGTAGGCACTTGTCCATCAGTGTTCCTCAGCAAGCTTTGAGACAATAGTGCAAAAGAATAATCTCTTACACATCTTGATACTGAAGCTGAGAAGGTGTGAGATAGACAAATGGACAGTGAGGTGGGTTGAGAACTGGTTGACTTGCCGAGATCAGAGGGTTGTGATTAGTGGTGCAGAGCCTGGTTTGAGTACTATGACTAGTGGTGTTCCCCAGGGCTACGTGTTGGGTCTGGGTCTCGTTCAATATCTCTCTCGAGGACCTTAGTGACGGGATAGTGTCCACCCTCAGCAAATACACTGATGATACAAAGACAGGAGGAGTGGCTGATGCACCAGAAGGCTGTGCTCTCACTCAGCAAAACGTGAACAGACTGGAGAGCTGGGCAGCAGTAAACCAGGTGAGGTTTAACAAAAGCAGGTGTGGAGTCTTGTGTCTGAGAAAGAATAACCTTGAGTATCAGCACAGGTTGGGGCATGACCTGCTGGAAAGGAGCTCTGTGGAGAAGGACCTGAGGACCTGGTGGATGACAGGTTGTCCGTGAGCCAGCAGTGTGTCCTGGTGGCCAACAAGGCCAATGAAATCCTGGGGTGCATGGCCAGCAGGTCAAGAGATGTGATCCTCCCCTTCTACTCTCACTTGGTCAGGCCTCACCTGGAGTACTCTCCAGTACAAAAAAGACAAGGATTTCCTGGAGAGAGTCCAGCAGAGGGCCACAAAGATAATAAAGTTCCTGGAGCACCTCCGCTGCGGGTAAAGTCTGAGTGAACTGAGTCCATTCAGCCTTGAGAAGAGACTCCTCTGAGGGGATCTGATTAATGTTTGTAAGTACCTTAAGTGTGGAAGTCAAAGGGACATGGCCAACCCCTTTACAGTGGTCTGTGAGGCAGGACAAGGAGAAATGACCATAAACTGGAGCATAGTAAGTTCTGCAAAGGAACTTCTTCACAGTAAGGGTGATGGAGCACTGGAACAGGCTGCCCAGAGAGGTTGTGGATTCTCCTTCTCTGGAGATATTCAAGACCCAGTTGGATGCCTACTTGTGTAGCCTGTTGTAGGGGGCCTGCTTGCAGGGAGGCTGGATTCAATGATCTCCAGAGGTCTGCTTCTAGCCCCTACATTTCTGTGATTCTGTATTATTTATGTTATATATATAAGTCTATGTAATCATTAAATAATATTATTTATATTACAGAATATAATACAGAGCATATATACTAAATATTTATGTTTATGTATATAATGTATATTACATAAAATTCACAGAATCACAGAATTGACAGGGTTGGAAGGGACCTCAAGGATTATGAATCTCCAACCACCCTGCCACATGCAAGGCCACCAACCATCCCACCTAATGCTAGACCAGGCTGCCCAGGGCCCCATCCAATCTGGCCTTGAACACCTCCAGGGACGGGGCATCCACAGCCTCTCTGGGCAGCCTGTTCCAGCACCTCACCACTCTCTCTGTAAAGAATTTCCCCATGACGTCCAACCTAAATCTCCCTTCCCTCAACTTAAAACCATTTCCCCTTGTCCTGCTGTCACTCACCCTTTCAAAGAGTTGATTCCCCTCCTCTTTGTAGGCTCCCTTTAGGTACTGAAAGGCTGCAATGAGGTCACCCCGCAGCCTTCTTTTCTCCAGGCTGAATAAGCCCAGCTCCTTCAGCCTGTCCTCATAGGGGAGGTGCTCCAGTCCCCTGATCATCTTTGTGGCCCTCCTCTAGACCCTCTCCAACAGCTCCCTGTCTTTCTTGTACTGGGGGCTCCAGACTTGGATGCAGTACTCCAGATGGGGCCTCACAAGAGCAGAGTAGAGGGCAACAATCACCTCCCTGTCCCTGCTGGCCACCCCTCTTCTGATGGAGCCCAGGATACTATTTGCCTTCCGAGCCACAAGGGCACATTACTGACTCATATTAAGTTTTTCATCTATCAAGACCCCCAGGTCCTTCTCCACAGAGCTGCTCTCAAGGACCACTCCTTTCAGTCTGTAGGGATGCCTGGGATTCCTCCGGCCCAAGTGCAAAACTCTGCAGTTTGCCATGTTGAACCTCATCAGGTTCACCCGGGCCCACCTTTCTAGCCTCTCGAGGTCCCTCTGAATGGCATCCCTTCCATCAACCGTGTTGACCGCACCACTCAGCTTGGTGTCGTCAGCAAACTTGCTGAGGGTGCACTCAATTCCGTCATCGATGTCATTGATAAAGATATTAAAGAGCACCGGTCCCAAGACAGACCCTTGGGGGACGCCAATCGTTACCGGCCTCCACTTGGATAAAGAGCCATTGATGACCACCCTCTGTCTGCGGCCTTTCAACCAGTTTCTTATCCATCGAGTGGTCCACCCATCAAATCCACATCCCTCCAGTTTGAAGATAAGGATGTGGTGAGGGACCATGTCAAAGGCCTTGCTCAAGTCCAGGTAAATGATATCGGTCGCCTTTCCTTTGTCCACCGATGCTGTCACTCCATCATAAAAGGCCACCAGATTGGTCAAGCATGAACTTCCTCTGGTGAAGCCGTGCTGGCTGTCACGGATCACACACCCTTTCCTCATGTGATCAAGCATGTCACCCAGGATGATCTGCTCCATGATCTTCCCAGGCACAGAGGTGAGACTCACCAGCCTGTACTTCCCGGGGTCCTCCTTGCTCCCTTTCTTGTAAATGGGAGTGACGTGACCCTTCCTCCAGTCATCCGGGACACACACACAGCCACGACTTCTCAAATATGATGGAGAGCGGCTCAGCAACCACCTCAGCCATCTCCTTCAGAACCCTGGGATGCACACCATCCGGCCCCATAGACTTGTACACATTCAGTCTCATGAGGAGGTCTCGGACCTGCTCTGTCCTCACAGCGGGAGGGGATTTACCACCCCAGTCCCCACCCAGAGCTGTAGGGATGCAGGGCTCAGGGACGGGAGGAATACTGGAGTCCTGGCCGCCAGTGAAAACCGAGGCAAAGAACTCATTCAGTACCTCAGCCTTCTCTCTGTCCGTTGAAGCCAGTTCTCCTTTTATATTTACCAAAGGAGGTATAATTATATAAGATATAATATTTAATATATAATATATATTTAATTTATAAAGTACATAATAATTATGTACTTTATATATATGATGTATTTACAAAATACTGTTCAGATCATGGAAATAATGTTGCTAATGTTGGTGGCCATTTAAAAAACAACTTATTATTGTTCATATCAGTAGTTATCATTCTTAATTAACAGTTTGGTAGATAGGCCATAGTTTAGTCAGGCAATGATCTTCAGTTACTCTTTTTTTTAACTTATTTTTCCCCAAAATTTGGTTCTCCAGGTAGAAATTTAAGATCCTTCTCTGAACATGAGCAATGAAATTTTTCCTGTGTATTATAAGTCCTCATTCTCTTTCCCACTCCCTTCCTCTTCCTCACAGTTCTAACAGCATTTCACAGGAAAGTAGCCTAATGTAGCATGGCATAACATGGTCTTCAGTGATCTGAACTGAAAAACTATTTCAGTTATATTTTTGCTGACATTTATGATTAAAAGCCATGAGTATCTTCTGGGAATAATCAGTTTGATGAATTCAGATTTCAGGAAAGTATTAACATGAATAGATAAAATATAAATCTCTTTAAAGTAAAATGATAGCTCTGATTGTTAGGATGTAAATACGTATAAAGTCTTCTACTAACAAGGAAAGATTCATTTTGGAAAACATATTTTCTGCACACAGCTGTGGATTTGTGGTATTTATCTTGGTTTATTGTAGGAAAAGTTACAGTGCTTCAGGAAAGTTACAGTGCTTCAGAACAAGTTAATCAATTATGCTTAATAGCCCAGAGACTATTGCATCATATTAGAGGATTTTAGAGATGCTAGAAGCCTTCTTGGCCACACCTAGGTGTGAAGGAAAGTCTGTGGCTTCTCCTTGGAAGACCTGAAGGAGCTCTTGTTGTTTCAGGTTGGGAGTAAGTACAGGGTCAGTGTACTCTTACCTTTGGTGTTTCAGTTCTTTTAAAGGTATCAGTACAACAGAATTGCCTGGGTGGGAAAGATGAATGGCTTACCCAAGTCAGGGTTTAATTCTGTCCACAATCAGTTAGAGGCATTTAAGGAGGACTGCTTGTAACTGAGCACTTCTCAGCACACCTCATACTCGTGTGTTAATTCCAACTAAAGTTTTTGCTATCTTGAAAATTTAGTTCTTGTTACTATACTCAATATGGTGTTCCATAATGTCCCATAGTAGATGGCAGAACAGATGGAATCCTGCAGTGAAGATGCATATCTGAAAGAAAAACAAATGCTTGCTGGCAAGTCTAAGGAAAGGGTGTCAGTGCTGGAGAAGACTGGAAAACTTGCTTAGTCAGAGTGTCTTTCAAAATGCTAGATCAGAAAGATAAACTTGAGAAGACTGGCTGATTTCTGAAGGTACCATAAAAATAAGATGCTTTTTATAAGCATTATCTTGTTTCCAATTCATAAATTTTGTGTTTTACTGAAGCAGAGACTGAAAGCATTTTGGTATTCTTTAGAGAGCTCTTTTTAAAGAAGTGAGAATTTTCACCACAAGTGTTTTCCTCCTTTGCTGTCCCTTGGCGAGATCTTCAACACCACATTTCATTAATAGAAGTTAAATTATTAATTTAGCTGCTAAGTGAAAGAAACATCTGTTAAAATCTGGTCAGACACAAAACTAAATTCCCCTAAAGACAAAAGGTTTACAGTTAAAATTTCCAACTTCCAGCTATCTCTCAGCTGTAAAGTACTGGAGTGCAAAATGAGATCCCAAGGTAGGACAGTTGCCAGTCTCCTAGACTTCTGTTCTATAAATCAGCTTACAACATCTCTTCCTCCTCTTCCCCCCAAAAAACAAACAGAAACAACTCCAAAAAAACGTTCAAGCTATTTACCAAATTGTTGTTCCACAAACTGAATGTAGTTTCTATTGACACTTAGATAGGTAATTCAACATTAAGTCAACTAGAAATGCTTCAAGTAAATGAATTGACTTGATGCTTAGGATCCTGAGCCTCTACGAATATGTATCATTTGAAGCTCTTATTCAATAAATCATTCACCACCTATCTAACATATTTTCTTCTCAAGACAAACAGCAGTGATCTGGCCAGATGAATGATGATTCTTGTCAATATTTGCCTTGCTCAGTATAATTGCTCGACAAGGTACAGAAATAATTTATCATGCAGGTGCTGAAGTCCTCATTCCCTTTTCCACTGTGCTAACCAGGAAAAGCTCTCATCCACAAACTCTCCCTGTAAATCATCTGTTGTTTCCTGTACAGTAGTGAATTTTCAGCAGAGAAGGTGAATACTGAGAGAAGGAGATTCCCATTTGGTCTACTTTATCACCTAGAATTTCATTTTGTAGAAGATATGACCTTGAATATCCTCAGGCAAAGAAGGGTACCGCATCCAAGATTTCCACCTCTGAGTTGGCACTCTAGTTGCTCTTGTGTAGACAGCTCTTTTCTTATTAATCATCTTTACTTTATAATGAGGAAACCACACAATAAAACAATAAATAATAAACTCCAGCGAACCACTGTTCTATGTGTCTGGAAATCACTGGCAAAGTTTTTTGGTTTGGTTTGGAGCAGTGCAGCATTTGTGTGCTGAGCTACTTTGTACTGTGTCTTTACAAGCACAAAAACAGATGCAACAAATTCCTAAGTAAAACATGGTAATATGTACGTATATATTAAATTTTGTATTAAATACTTGCATGTGTACTAAGAATTTACATGTCTGATGTAGGAGGATTTGTGGGAGGGGAGAGAGATCAGATTTAGATGCAAGTACTAAATCTCGGCCAATTATGATGAAATCAATCATGTAACATGTTGGACTCTAAAATTCCATGAAGAAATCCTTATTTGCTCAAAATTCAGAAACTATTATAGATTTCAACTCTTTTCAGGAATCAATAAATTCCAGAAATCTGTAGATTTTTTTTTTTTATATTTGCATTTCTAGAAACTGAATCTGTCTTTCTGAGGTACAGACACTTAATATCATTCTGTCAAACACTCTAACAATCCCTGTAGTGTTCTATTTTGCCCTGTTCAACCATCAGATTCTTTTTCTATTTCTGAAAAGTTTTGTTAGCAAATCCATTTTAACTACATCTTATTCAATAATCTTAAACTGGATCATATGAATGTTTTCTAGAGATTTCAAACTGCTTCACTGAATTACTGTCAGTACAACCCAATGATCTCATTAAACAGAATCCTCATAATAGTAATCATGTTGTTAGAAAGAACACATTTGACTAAAAGGTAATATAATGGCCCTGTCTAATGTAATGCTCATTTTTAATGAATTTTATCAGAAAACTGATTCAAACATGACACACACAATTAAGCGTTCCCACATTTAATATACTACAGTTGCCACATTAGCTTTGGTTTCATTATTTCTTGAAGAGTTTTTTTTTTTTTTTTTTTCTTCCTAATGTATTCTGTACAGTAAGGTAATACCCTGAGCATTGCATGCAGCCATGAAGTCTCTTTCTAATTCATCTAATTATGATGCATGGTCAAAAGAAGTTGTGTGTACAATGTAAAAAAAAAAAAAAGCTTAATCAGTTGATAGTGAGAAAGGAATCAAAACTCTTCTGTCTTGAATTGAAATAAAACCCATAGGCATATGATTTGTGTTCCTTCCTCCATGATAACTGTAATATACAGAAGACCTTAATAATAATAATAAAGTTGTAAAAAAACCCACAAAAATATACATAATTACAGCTGTGAAAACACAATGTAATTTTGTCAATGCATTGGATTTATTGATTACTGCATAGGAATACATTCTAATGCTCGGTAGGAAGTCTACCAAACTAGTAGTGCAGGATTTTAAAAAGTGTTTGAAAACATTCCTTTTATTTTTCTGTGGTTTTTTTTTTTTTTTTTTCCCCACACCAATTGAGTTCTGAACTCAGATGGAATATTCTAACTTTCCCTACAAGGGTGTCCAGTCATATAGACCTATTTCATACTAGTACTGATGAGAGCTGCTAAGCATAAATGGCTAAGAGTAAATGGCTTCTACTTACTGACTTCGATGTTGACTTCTAGAGAGGAGGAAGGAATATATAAGAGACAAAGTAGAGGCTGGGTTGTAGTAGCAATGACAAATTTGTATTGGTGCAATTATGTCAACTATAGTATGTCTAATCACGTGGATTCAGTTCTTGCAGAAAACCAAAATGATTAGGTTTTCATAGACTTACAAAAACGTTGAAAGTGTTGCTCGCACAGACAATTCACTGGGCTTGGGTGCCATAACACGTGAGGTGGTTTCATGTAAATAAGCAGGAAACTCCCTAGTCCTAATCAGAATGCAGTACTAGCAGCAAGCATAACTGCTATATGACAGTACCTATAGCAATTGGACAGATCAGTACAACGGGAAAGGCATTACAACTAAGGTGTGAAGACGAAAGGACTGGCACAATAGAGAGTTACTATAAAGTACGGGAAAAAGATTGCTCACCCATATCAGAAGATTCTAGATTCGCAGGGGAAGGCTTCACCAAGGGATCTCCAGAAAGAAATCCTTCCCTAGTGACAGACAGCCATTAAATGAGGTAAGAGAGGTGGAGCCAGACTCCACCCCTTCCGGTTGCACAGGTGAATTGCCTTCACCTGTTCTCCCAGGGCTGACCAAGTCCTTTCCCTAGGAGCTCAATGAGTGGTTCAGGCCACAACTCAACAGTTCCCATTCAGTACCTTACCAACTGATGGAGAATTTTAGTCCACATGGACTTCTATCAGGAAAGTAACACAGCAGACTGTAAGCAATCCAGGAATTTCTGGAGTGCATCAAAGTGCATAGCTTAGATATGCTAGTGTCTTAGAAGATATTAGCCAAACCAACATTACAGAACTCGGTGCTCAGCAGTGTAAATCAGCTCATTGAAGAGGTTAAGATTGGAAGCAATCTGGGCTGTAGCAACTACACTATGGTTGAGTTCATGATGCCAAGAAAAAAGGCATGGGGAAAAACAGTTCCTTGAACATCAGAAGACCAAATTTCCAGCTATTTAAAGAATTAGTGGAAGAGATCGCTTAAGAAGTTATCCTTACCATACAACTATAGAATCATAAAATCACCAAGGTTGGAAAAGACCTTCAGGATCTAGTCCAACTGTCCACATACACAACTATTACCCAACTGAACTATGCCCCTGAGAGAAAAAAGAATGGAGCAGGCCTGACAACTCCTTAAGCATATTTTTTTAGTGTGTAAGAGCTCTCCATTCCCAATTAAACAGGAAGAAATCAAACAGAGCAGGCAGGAAACCAGTAGATCTGAGCAAGGCTGTACTGGTGAAACTGAAGGATAAGAGACACGAACAGACACAATAGGGATTCTGTAGCTTCACTGGTGTTGTGGTTCTGTGATTTTTTGTTGTCAGTATTCCACATCAGAACATCATGTGGACCAGGAGGAGTTAGTGAGTTAATGTTCTTGTTCCATTTACTGCGTCTTGTGGACTCTTTGAGTATCCTGATGGGAGGGGAGGGGGCAGCATTTCCAGAGGACCTGGCAGGAAGAGGAAGTGGGGTGGAGCTCCACACAGGATCTGGAGCATCAGCCTCTCTCCTTCTGGCCCCAGCTCAGCCGCCTCAGTTTGCCACGGAGAAAGCACGTGCTTTCCCTCATACTATCGTGGTTTGACTCTCATTTTTTATACTCTTGTCCCTCTTGTTTTGTTTGATTTAGTTAAATTCAGTAAATTACTCTTCCTCCTCAGATCGTTGCCATTGTGTTTTCTCTTTTTTATAGCTACCTGCTAGCTCTCTGCCCTTCCCCCACTCCTGGAGCGTACATGGCCCGGGCCAGCCGGTTTGTGGCAAACTGCTCATACCCCTTTTTTTCTCTTCCTTCCCAGGGCCTGTGCCCCCCTGTCACGGACATATATCTAAGGATAACACCGTGACAATTAGTCAGAAAAGAAAGGACAAGGAGAGTGTACCCCTCTGATAAGTGAAAAGAATGAACTAGGGAATAACTAATTGAAAGCAGTCCTTCAGAAAAGGATTTGGTGGTTCTGCTGGACAAAAAGCTTGACATACGCCAGCAGTGTGCCTTTGCAGGTAAGAAGGCCAATTGTATTCCAAGCTGCACTTGAAAGAGGGATGGCCAGCAGGACAGTCTCCCCCAGCAGGACAGCCTCCATCTGCACTGTCCTCATGATGCTCCATCTAGAGGTATGCAGGTTCAGCACAAGAAAGATGTAGAGCTGTTGGAGTGGGTCCCAAGTAAGGCCACGAAGATGATCAAAGGGCTGGATCACTTCCATGAAGAAAGATTAAGGGACTTGGTCTTGCTCAACCTGGAGAAGTGAGGCTCTAGAGAGATCTCACTATGACCTTAAAGAAATCCTACAAGCAGGAGGGGGAGTGGCTTTTTACATTGTCTAATAGTGCTGGGACATAGGGTAATAATTTTAAACTAAAAGAGGGCAGATTTATGTTAGAAGTTAGGAGGAATTTTTTTCTCGCTGGTAGTGAGGCACTGGCACAGGTTGCTCAGACAAATTGTGGTTGCCTCATTGCTGGAGGAGTTTATGGCCAGGCTGGACAGGGCCTAGTGGGTCACAACCCTGCTCACAGCAGAGTGTTTGGAGATGATCTTTAACATTCTTTCCAAATGAAGACATTATATGATTTTATGATTCTGTGATTCAATTCTATTTCAAGTTGTAGGTGACAGGAACTAACATTAGTAAGATAATGGTTAAATCCTTAGATCCTGCAGGGAATTAAATGAAATGTGGTACTGAAAACTAAAAATTACATGACAATATGCTTTAAAAAAAAAATTAGAAAGTATCTACATCTTTCACAGTGGTGTAGTAGATGATTCTGAGAGCCAGTCTTGAAACTGAAAGTGTCCACATGAACTCTGACTTAGAACTGGCTACTTTAGATTGTGGAAGAGAAAAAAAACATAATGAAACAATCTCCCCTGACCCCAAAAAACACAGCCTGAAAACAGACAAAGACTACTTTAGGGCCTATTTAGGGTCTTTCCATCAACCCTTGTCAGAATGATCAGTATTTGCAAATAAAAAAGTAAAATAGTACATGACTTCTGCTTCTGATTAATTGGCTTTATTTTGACATAATTAACCAGATACACATAATAAAAATGTCTGTGTGAAATGAAAATTATTTATATGTCAATAAACAAAAGATATTTATATTTCCTGCAAATAAAGTGCTCTTTCCTATGGAATGGCATTAATATCAGAAATTGCCTACTTAAAGCTGACAATGACAACACAGTAAACGTCTGTTTCCAATCTTACTACTGAATAGCGTAAAACCTATAAGCTGCAAATGTATTTTCTAGAACACACTATAGCAATTGGCAGCAAAATACATCTCATATTATGCAACTGTAAATGTACAAGACCTCTTTGCGTTGAAGGATAATGTCTGAGTGATGGCCAATTTGGCTCTATAGCCAAATTCATTTGCGTTCAACATCTGAACTATCAGGATTATGGATTCAAGAACAGCATACTGCTGAACTGTGGCATTCAATGAGAATTCCCTTGGCTAGACTGGTGAAGGAATTTGGCTGTACCTAATCAGAACTCACTCTGTTAGCTTAGTGAGTGGTACTGTTTATTCAAGCAACAGATGCACAAATTCTTTGGACTGCTGGTGATAAATTCACTGACTACAAAGCACGTTCAAAGAATAACATAGTCTGACCTCAAGCGTACTAAGTTGTAAAAACAACTCCATAGAGATCTGGTAAAGCACTCAGCATTAGTGAGTGTGAGAATCTTACCCAATTGGCATTCCCCCGGAGGGTGAGACAGATTGTCAACTGATACCAGGAATCAGAATTGTCCTCCTGACATCTTCCCAGAAATCCTCCCTCACTTAGGCCATTTTTATACCACTTCTTGCTTTTTTTCAGGTGGAGTTTGAGTACCCTGCATTGTCCAAGGTGATGATGGCACACTATGAACAAATGAGGTGAGATTTCTTTCCACTTTTTAGTTCAAATCCCCTGTAAACTAGTGTCTAAAATCATGACTGTATATTCTTGGCATACTTATAATCTTCAAGCATTTTACAGCACAAATAATTTCTTTGCTCAGATGTTTTCAGCTGCACATAGGATAGTTTTCTGTTTATACTCACTGTATTAAAAAAAAATCTTTCATGAAGTTCAAATCTATGTTTATAGAATTACTATCAATGACACGGCCAAATTCTTAAACTGGGTCTTGTTCATAGTTTATACTCTGAATATACTCTGAATATACTCTGAATATACTCTGAATAATACATAGAATATACTCTGAATTTGCATGGGAACAGAAGACAGAGTTCGCATTAGAAAATTATCTGGAATGTTTCAAAAGTATCTCATGTTGGATAAAGTTGGTTTTTCATGAGATTTAGTACACTATATGTAACTGTATATTTTAAGGCAACAAACCTGCTCTTCAATTAAAACATTGTAATGAAGTTAATAAGACAAGTACCCTGACCTTCATTTACCTGTGAATGACATGGAGACAGTTTTTCTCTGAGGAGCCTGTAAATTTAAATTTATACATTTTCTATGATTAATAAAATGTAGTTATATTAATCCTGGATTATAATTTCAGAATTCTTATTTCTAGTCTTTAATATTATTTTGTGTAATAGCAATATAAAATTGGTATTTTCATATTTCTAAGACAGTTTAAAGGAGAGATCTCTCAAGTGTCAACTTCGTTTTACCCCTTTTGATCTTCTATCAAAAGATACTATCATGTATTCTTGTCCTGGTACTTCTGCGAAGATAGAGGACACCTATGAGTTACTTACAGGAATGAGATAAGAGGCAAGAGAGAGATGTGAAAAAGACTTTTTTAAAATTTTGCATTTCTCCAGAAATGCTTTAAGTCCAAAGTGAATTTGAGAAAAAAAAAAAAAAAGAAAGAAAGAAAGAAAAAAAGAAAGAAAAACGTTTTGGTTTTTTTTTGGTCAGGATGCTGGTTTACTCTTAGATTTTTTTAAAATGTGTTTTTTTGTCAGCTGGCTTTCGTGGTAAAGCCATGACATGACAGCTCTTGCTGGAATAAGTGTAGTGTAGAGACTTTTCATCTAATGCAAAGAGAGGGAAGAAATTACAGAAGATATGTGATGCTAATCACAAACATTTAAAAAAAAAAACCTTTTCAGCTTTACTAAACTACCTGTTTACTGCAGTAAAGGTAGAGTTTCCAGAACTCCATCTTTAGAAACTAGTTGAGCTGTACACCTTTTCCTCCCCAAAATTCTTTTAAAAAATCTTTTCTTTTTTTTTTTATTATGTGTTCAACATGTAGTACATTAGACCAGTACCTATATCTGACTATCATCTATTTTCTCTGTGCAGATAGTTGAGAAGGCTGAATCACTTAAATGTCTGTGGAAAGGACACACAGATCCAAAAACATTTTTAAAATACACTGAATACTCTTAGAAAGCTTACAATGATATTCATATCACTCAATAGTTGAGATTTTTTAGAATCTGCTGAAAGAAGTGACATTTTGAAAACAATATTTGATCACATTTAAGTACATAATGGAGAACTATTATTTAATACAATTTAGAGGTTCTGATTTCATTGACTCTTACTCAAAACATTGTCCAGAATGTCAACTTAAGTGTAAGCTGCACAAAATCTTTTCTACCAAAGCAATTTAGAACTCTATTACCATTAAGCAAACTTAAAAACAAAACCTCCAAAGGCACAGCTTCCTCTTTCCATAAATATATATACATATAATATATAAAAATACCTAAATATATATGAATTTATAGTACAATAGTATCAAATGAATCTTTGGTTCAATTATTTGCTGATTCTCATTGTATCCTACTTTGAAAGAGAAAATGGAAGTGGAGAAGTATGAGAAGCTGGAAAAAATTTTGGCTGAAATTTTGTTCTGAGATATAATTTACTCAATAAACTTTAGGGTTATGATTACCATGAGCAAAGTGGTAAGAGAAACATGCTTTTACCCTGATGAATAAAACATAAGTACCCCTGACAACTACTCTCACCCCTGACAAATATTTCTATTTATAAATGCCCCTAACAACTAAAACAAGGCCTGACAAAAGAAACAGAAGTGCCCCTGACAATCAGCTGCTGCCCTTGGCAACCAAAGCAATGCTATGAAGAATCATAGAATCATAGAATTACTCAGGTTGGAAGGGACCTCAAGGACCATCACGTCCAATCACAGCCTAACCATAGTACCCTAAAAACCCTCTGCTAAATCATATCTCCAAGCACCACATCCAAACGGCTCTTAAACACATCCAGGGACGGTGACTCAACCACCTCCCTGGGGAGCCTATTCCAATGTTTAACCACCCTTTCTGTAAACAAGTGTTTCCTAATGTCCAACCTAAACTTACCTTGGCGCAACTTGAGGCCATTTCCCCTCGTCTTGTCACCTGTCACCAGTGAGAAGAGACCTACCCCACTCTCACTGTAAGCATCTTTCAGGTACTGGAAGAGAGTAATAAGGTCTCCCCTCAGCCGCCTCTTCCCCAGACTAAACAGCCCCAGCTCCTTTAGCCTCTCCTCATAGGGCTGATTTTCCAAGCCCTTCACTAGCCCTTCTCTGTTCCATTACCTCCACGTCATTTTTGTACTGAGATGCCCAAAACTGAACACAGTTCTCAAGGTAAGGCCTCACCAATGCTGAGTACAGGGGCAGGATGACTTCTCTAGTCCTGGTCACCACACCATCCCTGATACAAGCCAGGATGCCTCAAGTTCAGCCAGCTGTCCATCAGAACACCAAGGTCCCTTTCCATCAGGCAGCTTTCCAGTCACACCTTCCCAAGCCTGTAGGGTTGCCTGGGGTTGCTATGACCAAAATGCAGGACCCGACACTTGGCCCTATTGAAATTCATGCCGTTAACCTTTGCCCATCAATCCAGTCTGTCCAGATCCCTCTGCAGTGCCCTTCTCCCCTCTGGCAGATCAACATTCCCTCCCAACTTGGTGTTGTCCGCAAACTTACTGAGGGTGCACTCAATCCCCTCATCAAGATCATCAATGAAGATGTTAAACAGAAGCGGCCCCAGAACTGAGCCTTGGGGGACACCGCTTGTGACCGGCCGCCAACTAGATTCAACTCCATTGGCCACGACTCTTTGGGCCCAGCCATCCAGCCAGTGTTTCACCCAGCGGAACGTACACCCATCCAGACTATGGGCAGCCAACTTCTCCACGAGAATGTTATGGGGGACAGTGTCAAAGGCCTTACTGAAGTCCAACTAGACCACATCGACAGCCTGACCCTCATCCACTAAGCGGGTCACCTTGTCATAGAATAAAATCAGGTTTGTCAGACAGGATCTACCATTCGTAAACCCATGCTGACTGGGCCTGATCCCCTGGTTGACCTTTAATTGGTTCATGATGGTTCCCGAGATAATTCGTTCCATGACCTTCCCAGGCACCAAAGTGAGACTGATAGGCCTGTAGGTACCAGGATCGTATTTCCGGCCCTTTTTGAGGATGGGCGTCACATTTGCCAGTTTCCAATCCACTGAGACATCCCCAGTTATCCAGGACTGCTGAAAATGACAGACAGTGGCTTGGCAATCACATCTGCCAGCTCCCTCATATGAGGAAAAAGGTGTGTCACTGAATTAGCCCACACAGAAAAAAATGCTGCCCATTGTCATTCACTGATGTTTGCTGAATGTGTATGGGACTAAGCAGTAGATCTGAGCACAGTGAGGGAGGCAAGTAGTAATTTTCAGCAGAGAAAACAGCCATGTGAAAGGCAAATTACACAGATTTTTATGACTGTGTCATGCAGGCTCTTGTTCATTGCTGGTGAAAATGTATAGCCAGTGGTGATGACTATGCGGAAAAATACTATTTTGTAGATGAAAATTTACTGTATCAATTAGTGTTATTGTGCACATTGTATCTGTTGTAGTTTCTATGGAAATAAATAGAAGGCATTAATTTTGTCACAAATTATGCAGATGAAATTTTGAGTACATAGAGTAGACCAAGCAGACACTACAACAGTAATGTGGATGAGAGAACAAGTGGAACAATCAGAAATAAAATAGTGGCAAGGAAAACTTAAATGATGTGGAGAACGAGAAAGTAAATATTTTTTAAAAGATAGCACTTGTAAACTGTTATCACAGCCATACCTTTATGTAGTATTGTCAGTATCTTGTGCAAAAATGTGCAGTACTGGACTGAAATTGTTCCAATCTGATAGTCACTTAGACTGATGGGAACAACCAAACTGTGATGGCATTTGTAGAGTAAAATATGCAAATTTTTCCTGGTAGGAATGATGAAAAGTCTGATAATAAACATGGAGAAAGTTTTATGTGTAATTTACATATAAGTATATAAGCAATGAAAGATGAGAAACAGAAACTGTAGGATTTCACGGTCTTACAGACTGAATTATTGGCTGATAAGTTTGAAAATCAGAAAGGAAATTTTTGTTTCAACTGCATACACAATTGAGATGGCAGAAATGTAAATTTTTTTTTACCAGGAGTTTTGTGAGAGCCAAAGTAGTATTTTAAGAAACTAGGACACAAGACTTGGTAAAATATCACATAACAGAAACAAGAGAGTTTCTAAATATCTCAGAGTGGGAGTGGGATTAAGCTGTTACGTGTGTTTTGTGGTGTCAAAATTTTTATCTGAAAGACCCCATAAACTTAAGTCCCTCAGAACAACTAAGAGTAATTTATTTGTCTGTAAGTTAGGTTGGGTGATAATTTGAATTTTAACTATTGAGAACTCAATGTTTTTCTAATCAAAGGAAATACAGCAATGTATATATTTTTGAACTGTTACCTCATTTTTCTTATTGTTTGTAATTCTGTACTGATTTATTGGAAGACTAAAATATCAGGTTCTGTGTTAGAAAGCAAAATGAGCAATTTGTTATTGCTGTGTTGTCACTAATTCAGGTCAGCAGCTGGGATTGAGTAGGGGAAACAAATCCCAGCACATGTGCTCCACTGAGAACCTTAACACTATGACATTCAAAGGCTTGCTGAAAATTATATGCATTCTCAGGGAGTTTAAAAGGCATTTGTGTTGTGACAGTCTGGCAGTGTGACAATTCCTCTTCAACACCTGTGCTAAGAAAAGATGTCTGAGGGACTAGATTGATATTACCAAATGAGAAACACTGTCTGGAGTGTATGTTTATATGGATCAGAGCTCCTTTTTGCTGATGGAACCATATGGAGTTCTCAGAATACTGAAAATTAGATTAAATGAAAATAAAGTGCAGGGAGGATTAAAGGAAATTTTGCACATTTAGACAAGTATTATACAAAATCTATTGCAAAGGAAGTGGTAATTTTAACATGCTTTTCTTTTCACTCTGGTTTCAGTAAAAGAGGAAAACCAGAAATGAACAAATCTCATACAGTTTTTTATTAGTTCCATTAAGAAAAAAGTTCTATTGTGATAAACAATAGTTTTGAAAGAGAATCAGCCTAATTAACTGATTTGTTTTATAGCAAAGCAAAAGCACTTTGGAAAGTGGGACACTTCTTTGCAGAGAGCTTGACCTATGTTTTTTTGTTTGTTTTGTAAGATTTCCTCATTTTTTTCCAGCTGCCTGCAAGGAAGAACATCCTATCATCTGTCTATCTACCTGTGGTGCTCTCTTATCTGACTCTGAAATACTGCACAAAGCAATGTGTCAGTTCTTTGAGGACAGTGGAAGAAAATCAGTGATTTAGGATCATCAAAAGTCAAAAAGGCTGAATGTGTGAAGACCTGCAAGAGAACTAATAACAAAGGTACAAAACAATGATTGAAAGTTACAGGTAGTTTTAGATGCTGCAGTGAAAATTCAGGAAAATAATTTCTCTCTTGTACTGAGAAGTGGGTGCACAAAAAAACAGCATTGAGAAAGCAGAGTTGGAGAAAAATAGAAACATTACATGGAGAAAGAAAGATGAGGGGGAAAAAAAGTAAGAGAAAATAGTCCAAGATTTACTGACCTGTTTCACCCGTTCACAATCATAATCAATATTATTGATTAATTAAGGAGTTTCCTTGTATTTTCACTTGAAAGCAGACAACTTATCAGCTGGGAATGAAGAAATGAGAAGATGAAAGGAATGAAAACTGTAGTGCAGATAGAAAAATATAATTAACTCAAAGCTTGAAACATTATTTTTGTCCATATTCCTTTAAAAAAGAAGTTATAATCAGGATTGATCTTGCAAAGATATTCTCAGCTAGATTGATTGGCATCCACTGATGAAGAAAGAATTTGATATCAGGTATTCAGTGAGTCATAGTTAAAGTAAGTATAACCACTCTTTCTCTCTAATGCGCTTCAGTATAATCTGAGGCTGGATGTGCCCTAGGTAGGAAGAGATCTGCAATCAAAATCATTTAGAATGCCAGAAGGACAAGCTTAGAGTTTGCATTAATATCGATACTTTGATATTTTAACTGTAATTTTTCTCTATTAAAATGTTTGAGAAATAGTTTTATGCACATACATATATTAGTTATGTATTTTATATTAACTTTGAGATTAGTCATTGGTGGAGAAATTTTGTAGATAAACTGAAAAAAATTCCAGTGTGGCAAACAAATTAAGGAAAGTATATCATCATTTTTATTATCAGTAAATTTCTAACAGGCTACAATTTCTGTTGAAGTCTTCTGTTGAGCATTTCTGAAATCTAGACAATATCCATAGATTGTAGATTAAAGAAAACTGAAGGACATGTGAGAAAGGATTTCAATTGCTACTTATTGCCCACACGTATTGCTTCTATTTCAAATAATAGATACTCTTTCCAAATTTTTCAAGTATTCCCTTAAAGGAAAAATCTTACAGTGGATTGGATTATTTCTTCTTAACAAGAAGTGTTAAATGATGGATTAATACTTAAAGAATGTACGCAGTAAGGTGGACTTTTCTCCTCCATATACATCTATTTTAACCTTTACTTTTTTTTTTTTTTTGATCCCCCTAACCCAGATATGTTTGAATTTGGGTGTTGGGTGTCTCTCACCCTGGGAGTACAAGATGTCTTTTCCTCTAATCTCTGAGTATATACTGGGCATCAAATATACTATGGGGTCTGACTGCAGACAACCGGAGTTCAAACTAAGAGAGAGATGTATTAGTATCTGGGTGCTGTAAGCGATATTTAGAGGTCATGTGAAACATGAGCCTATTTGTCTGCCAGAGCCACACCACATTACTAATGCTAAACAGTATAGACTCCTAGGGGTGCAAGAGGAAATCTCAAGATTGGCGAAGGAACTAGAAAAAGTAGGTATCCTAAGACCTACAGGTAGCCCATATAATTCCCCCATATGGCCTGTACAAAAGTTGGGTGGTACATGAAGAATGACAGTGGATTACAGAGAATTGAATAAGGTCACACCAACTTTTCATGTGGCCATACTCCCTATTGCCTCTCTGATGAACACACTGAGTAGGGAGATAGAAACCTACCATTGTGCCCTAGACTTGGCGAATGCATTCTTCAGTATTCCCATCCATGAAGAGAGATCAATTTGCGTTTGGGGAGGCAGGCAGCAGATCTTTCAGGTCCTGCTGCTCGGATACTTGCCCCAACATATTGTCATAACCTAGTGGCCTGTAGTTCCCTGGATGATCCCATGCTGACATATAAAACACTGGAGACATTAGGAAAGTGTCACGGAATTAACTAGATCAGTTTATGCCCGTGACAGGGGGGCAGTAGGCCCCTGCCCTCCCCACCCCCCGCCCGGCCCCACGGAGGGAGGAAGGGGGAAAAAGAAGAGAAACAGCGGCAACAATCTATGGAGGTAAACTTATTTTACTAACTATGATATCGGAATGCAAAATAATACAATATAATACAACCTAATTAAAATTGAGACTAATAAGTCAAATAAGATATGAGAGAGAGTTCCCGAGACCGAGTCAAACCTGAAAAAAGCTTGGAACGGCCAGGAAAGCACCCTCCAGCACCCACTGCCAGGCAGTAAGAGACCGCCCCCCCCGGAAGGGTCAGATCCCATGACTTCTGTAATGTATAGGGATAGGTGCGTAGAAATGAGAGCATTAACACCTTAATTCCAGTACATGATGTTTTGATGTGGAATATTAAAAATCAAAAAAACAAACCCATGACATTCCACCCCTTATTCTACATCACTACATCATGCTATATATATATATATATGTATATGTATATATATATATATATATACACACATACATATACAAACAAAGAAAATAATTAAAAATGCATCACACACACACACGTCTATATACATATACGTAGAATTACTGTCTGCACTCTCCCAGCATCAGGTTTCCTTGTGGTACACATTGAACATCCCCATTTTTCTGCATTACCCACCAAGTGGACCCAGGTCCCTGGGCAAAAACAGTACCACGGAGAGGTTTGCCCTTTCCAGAAGCTGGAAGAACCCACACTGCTTTTCCCAACATGCTCTTTACATGTACAACAGGGACCTTATCTCCCTCTACGGTATGTAGGGAGCTGGATTGGGTAGGACCATCACGATTGATGGATCCTCTGGTATTGACTAACCAGGTAGCTTCTGCCAAATGCTTCTCCCAGTGCTTAAATGCTCCGCCACCCATTGCTTTCAGCATAGTTTTTAACAACCCATTGTATCGTTCAATTTTACCAGAGGCTGGCGCATGGTAGGGAATATGGTAAATCCACTCAATGCCATGATCTTTGGCCCAAGTATTTACAAGAGAATTTTTGAAATGTGTCCCATTTTCTGACTCAATTCTTTCTGGGGTGCCATGTCGCCACAGGACTTGTTTCTCAAGACCTAATATGGTGTTTCGGGCGGTAGCATGGGGTACTGCATATGTTTCAAGCCACCCAGTAGTTGCCTTCATCATGGTAAGCACATAACACTAACCACTGCGGGATCGTGGCAAGGTGATATAATCAACCTGCCATGCCTCCCCATATTTATACTTTTGCCATCACCCTTCCTCCCAGAGTGGTTTCATCCTCTTGGCTTGTTTGATTATGGCACATGTTTCACAGTCATGAATAACCTGTGCAATAGCATCCATAGTTAAGTCCACCCCTCGGTCTCTAGCCCACTTATATGTTGCATCTCTCCCCTGATGGCCCGAGGTCTCATGAGCCCACCGAGCTAAAAATAATTCACCCTTGTTCCGCCAGTCCAGGTCTATCTGAGCCACCTCAATTTTGGCAGCTCGGTCCACCTGGTGGTTATTTTGCTGTTCTTCAGTAGCCCGACTCTTGGGCACATGAGCATCTACATGGCGTACCTTCACGACCATATTCTTTATTCGGGCAGCAATATCTTTCCACAGTTCAGCAGCCCAAATAGGTTTACCCCTTCTTTGCCAGTTATTTTGCTCCCACTGCTGTAACCACCCCCATAGAGCATTTGCCACCATCCATGAGTCAGTGTAAAGATAAAGCGTTGGCCACCTCTCTCGTTCAGCAACATCTAAGGCCAGTTGGACAGTCTTTACCAGTGTAATTTGGCTTGATTCTCCTTCCCCTTCAGTGGCCTCTGCAACTTGTCGTATGGGGCTCCACACAGCAGATTTCCATCTGCGATGCTTTCCCACAATCCGACACAATCCATCAGTGAACAGGGCATACTTTCTTTCATTTTCTGGTAATTCATTGTATGGTGGGGCCTCTTTAGCTCGTGATACTTCTTCTGCTGGTGATGTTCCAAACTTTTTACCTTCAGGCCAGTCCATGATCACCTCTAGGATTCCTGGATGGCTGAGGTTCCCCATCCGCGCTCGTTGCGTAATCAACGCAATCCACTTACTCCAAGTGGCATCAATTGCGTGATGGGTGGGGGGAACCTTTCCTTTAAACATCCAGTTCAGCACTGGCAGTTGAGGTGCCAGAAGGAGCTGTGTTTCTGTACCGACCACTTCAGAAGCAGCCCGAACCCCCTCATACGCGGCTAAGATCTCCTTTTCAATTGGAGTGTAGCCCTCTTCCGACCCCCTGATGCTCAACTCCAGAATCCCAGGGGTTGGCCTTGGGTCTCTGCTGAGGCTCTTTGCCACAAACTCCAAGTGGGACCTTTCTCTCCAGCAGCAGTGTAGAGGATGTTCTTTATACCCTGTTCTTTGCGTACTGGCCCTAAGGCCACGGCACAGGCTATCTCCTGTTTAATCTGTTCAAAAGCCTGCTGCTGATCTGGGCCCCATGAAAACTCATTCTTATTCGCGTCACATGATAAAGGGGGCTTACAATGAAGCTATAGTTTGGAACATGCGTTCTCCAAAAGACCACTACACCCAGAAAAGATTGTGTCTCTCTCTTGCTAGTGGGTGGAGACATAGCAGTGATTTTGTTGATCACATCTGTCGGGATGTGACGATGGCCATCTTGCCACTTTATACTTAGGAACTGAATCTCCTGAGCAGCTCCTTTCACTTTGCTTTGCTTAGTAGCAAAGCCACCACGCAGAAGAATTTGGATTATTCACTCTCCTTTTGTGAACACTTCTGCTGTATCGCCCCACACAACGATATCATCAGTGTACTGCAAGTGCTCAGGAGCACTGCCTTGTTCCAGTACAGTTTGGATCAACCCATGGCAAATGGTTGGGCTGTGTTTCCACCCCTGGGGCAAACGGTTCCAAGTATACTGAACACCCCTCCAGGTGAAAGCAAACTGTGGCCTACATTCTTTGGCCAAAGGAATGGAGAAAAAGGCATTAGCAATGTCAATGGTGGCATACCATTTGGCTGCTTTTGATTCCAGTTCATACTGGAGTTCTAACATGTCTGGCACAGCAGCACTCAGTGGGGGTGTGACTTCATTCAGGCCACGGTAGTTCCACCGTCAGCTTCCATTCCCCACAGGCTTTACGCACTGGCCATATGGGGCTGTTAAAAGGCGAGTGAGTTTTGCTGATCACTCCTTGACTCTCTAGTTGACGAATCAACTTATGAATGGGGAGCAAGGAATCCCTGTTGGTGTGGTACTGCCGTCTGTGCACCGTTTTTGTAGCAATTGGTACCTGTTGCTCTTTTACTTGTAGCAACCCCACAACAGACGGATCTTCTGACAGGCCAGGCAAAACAGACAGCTGCTTAATGTTGTTTGTGTCTATAGCAGCTATTCCAAAGGCCCATCGATACCTCTTAGGATCCTTGAAATGCCCCCTTCTGAGGTAATCAATACCAAGTATACATGGAGCCCCTGGACCAGGCACAATAGGGTGCTTTTGCCAGTTCCTACCAGTGAGGCTTATCTCGGCCTCCAACACAGTCAATTCTTGAGAGCCTCCAGTCACTCCAGAAATATGGATTGATTCTATCCCTTCATAAGTCGAGGGCATCGGAGTGCACTGTGCACCGGTATCCACCAATACCTTATATTTCAGTGGTTCTGATGTGCCAGGCCATCGGATCCATACAGTCCAACAAACGCTGTTATCCCTTTCCCCCCCCGACTGAGGGCAGGGCCCCTCTATTCATTACCTGTGGTAACCAGAGCAACTGCACTGGCGGTTGATCTGCTTTGTAATTCTCTCACCCGTGCTCGTAGTACATGAGTAGCTTGGTCATGCCACTTCCTCATGTCTTCTCCATGGTCACGTAAGTAACGCCACAAGGCAAGTCGCGATGTAGGATTCCTTCCTGGAGCTGGAGAGCGTTTGCCTCTGACAGTTGAGATTTTTGATGATGCACCTGAGAAGGAGGGTTCATTGTCTTTAGTTAGTTGGATCCGCATTAGTTTCGTCAGCTCCTTCATCTCCTTCAGTAGACTCTTTTGACTATTCTGATCTTCATCAAGCGTTTCTGATACTTCTACAGGTTTGTCATGATTCATCAGTGAAGACACTTGCTCTTGCAGTTCATTCAGTTGCTCCATCATTTGTGAGATGGCGGCGATGGCAGCGCGAGTTGGGGGTAGCTGTTGTTCATAGCTTTGGAGCGTAAGAATCAATTAAAAAACTAAGGGGCTTCTCTGTTAGTCCTTGTATCTGTCAGATGCTGACAATAGTGCAGAGGCGTAACTGGCTGGTGCTGTTGATGTGAGTTTCTGCCATATTTCAGGCGTCATTCTCACTTTCTCAGGGTCGTGGCCTTGGCGTGGGTCGTTAAAAACACAGTTAGGGTCATACAACATTTCCACCACGGCTATCTCCCTCAAATACTGGATACCCTTTTCAACTGTTTCCCACCTTTTCGCCACAGGCTTCAAGCCGTCTTTGAAGGGGTACCTTTCCTTCACGGCTATTAATATTCGTTCCCAGAGGGAGGCAGCCCCGTCCAGACATCGGCTAATTCCTCTGTCAATAGCTGGATCTCTGGCAATTGCTCCTAGTTGGCGAGCTTCATTACCATCTAGAGACAAGCTACTGGCCCCGTCGTCCCAACAGCGAACTAACCAGGAAACGATAGTTTCATCTGGGCGCCGTTTAAATTCCTTTCTTGAGCCTTGGATTTCAGTCATCTTCAGAGGCCGACGAGTAGTAATAGAAACTTCCTCTTCATCACTCTCTTCTGTATGTCTCTTAGTTTTTCCTTTTGCCTTTCTTGATGTTGGTGGTTCCGAGGAGGGCCCCTCACCTGGATCTTCCTCCACCTCCTCCTCCTCTTCTTCTTTTTTCCGTTCTAGACGCGAGGACACTCGTTTCCATTTCTTGCCCTCCACAGGGGCAACTGATATTGTTACTGGTGTCTTCTGTAACTGATCAGATTTGACTTGGGGATTCTCCCCTTTGGCTTGAACCTCAGCTCGGAAACTCTCTCTCTCCAAAACAGTATTATATAGGGCACGGTAAGCACAGGCCAAACCCCAAATAAGTTGTACCTCCTTAGATTTATCTAAGCCGCACTGCCCCTGTCTCAAATATTGGCCAAGTTTCCGGGGATCCCACAGGTGCTCAAGAGTGAAATCCCATGACATTGTGGGTCCCCATGCTTCTAAGATGTTTCCTATCTCTCTCCATATTCCCTGCCAGTCAGCATTCTCTGGTTTTGGAGGAGACTCCTTCTGCTTACTATTCCTGTATTAGAATACATTCAGGAAGACTGATATGAACAGGAGGACTGTTACGCCCATAAATGTGAAAGTTAACTCAGTATTGAAAAAACGTCTGATAAACTGAGAGGAAAACCGGGAAACTGGTTTGAACATCGTGTGGTTTGTAAAATTAGCAATTCCATTTGGGATGTAGTTGCTTGTAAAATTAGCCATTCCATCCGGGATGCAAGTATCAAAACTCACATCATACCACATCGCATATAGGTACCAATATAGGTACCATACAGGCGTCTCCATCAGTGCCCTTATGTGGTTATATATGGACACAATTCCAAAACAAGTAATTATGACATTGATGATTGGCCAATAGGTCGCGAGTAACACCATGGCGTTTAATCCCTTACTCAGCGCTCCCACGAAAAAGAGTGGGTTCATCGCTGGTTTCTGCTCAAAAAGGGTTAATGAATTGAAACTAACAAGAGGGGGGGAAAGGAAAAAGGCACTACCCAGACTAAGCAGTGCTCAAAGTTTACAAATATCCCAGAATACTGGCACTACGCCTGGTCTTTCAAGGTCAAGTTTTCCAGCACAAAAACCTGAACTACTGATAATGCTCCCTAACGAAGCTCTCTAAGAGCAGAGAGCAAGATTCGTTCTAAGAGCCAGAAAGTAAAAAGGAAAAAAGCAGCTATGCCCGCATCCTCCACCAAAAGCTGTCACGGAATTAACTAGATCAGTTTATGCCCGTGACAGGGGGGCAGTAGGCCCCTGCCCTCCCCACCCCCCGCCCGGCCCCACGGAGGGAGGAAGGGGGAAAAAGAAGAGAAACAGCGGCAACAATCTATGGAGGTAAACTTATTTTACTAACTATGATATCGGAATGCAAAATAATACAATATAATACAACCTAATTAAAATTGAGACTAATAAGTCAAATAAGATATGAGAGAGAGTTCCCGAGACCGAGTCAAACCTGAAAAAAGCTTGGAACGGCCAGGAAAGCACCCTCCAGCACCCACTGCCAGGCAGTAAGAGACCGCCCCCCCCGGAAGGGTCAGATCCCATGACTTCTGTAATGTATAGGGATAGGTGCGTAGAAATGAGAGCATTAACACCTTAATTCCAGTACATGATGTTTTGATGTGGAATATTAAAAATCAAACAAACAAACCCATGACAGAAAGGCAGTAGATTTGTTGATTTCCTATCTACAAGAGAGGCTATAAACCCACAGAAAAGTGCAAGGAACAGGCCTGTCAGTGAAACACCGGGGTGTAGTTTGGTTGAGAAAGACCAAAGTACTACCCAGTAGACAAGGCTCTGTAGTTCCCACTCCCTACCACACAAAGACAGCTGCAAGAATTTTTTGGGCATACCGGGATGCTGGTTCTCCTTTATATGCCACTTAGCACAACTGCTGTGGCCTTTATACAGACTCACAAAGAAATGTCAAAAATGGGACTGGGGGAGAAGAGAACAAGAGGCTTTCCAGCAAGCAAACCTGGCTGTTAAACAAGCCCTGGCACTGGGTATATTTGACCCCATCCTTTTAGCCATTGTTCTAGATGTCCATGTAACTCAGGGTAGGTTTTATGGCAGCAAAAGAATTCCTTTTGAGCCCCAGCTGGGTTCTGATCTCAGGTTTGGCATGGAGCAGGAGAAAGATATTGTATGATTGAAAAACAATTACTGGCTGCCTATCCGCATTACAGGCCATAGAGCCAATAACTCAAACATCTGAAGTCATAGTTAAGACCATCTTGACAATTCAGGGGTGGGTGAAAGATCTGACCAACCTTCCTAAGACAGGGTGGCCCAAGCACAGACATTGGCGTGGTAGGTCACCTATCTCAGCCAGAGAAGTAGTCTGTCTTCATCACTATTGAAAGAAGAGCTTCAGAAGATCCTAGGCCCAGTGACGTATCACAGTACTTTGCCAGAAGAGACGAGTCATTCCACTGGAGACGAGTCCCATTCAGGAAGGTAAATGTCCCATCCTTTAAGATACTCCCACCAGTGGAGAGAGGTCTTAAGATAGGAGTTGGAAAGGTTCATTGATAGAGCTTTAAACTAAGTACGAAGGGGGTGAAGGTGTAACTGAGGTCATTATAACAGTGCCTGTATGTAACATCCCAGTGCTTCTAGGATAGGAATGTGCTAGTAAGATCCCACAGTCTTATGTCTTGGTGAAGGAGGAGGACAACTCACCTGCAGCATGTGATGCATGGACTCAGATGTGAACGATCCAAATCATTTATTACAAGTTCTCTTATCATTTATATACCTTCACAGGTTTTCTTTCGCTAGCTTTCCCATTTGCCCCTACAACTTTTCCAACCACCTTTACATGTCAAAAAAGCATTCTACAAACACTCCTCAACCTTTCATGTTGGCACTTATCCAATCAGAGCCATGAGTTGTTCCTTCTTCTTTTAGAGGTGTCCTTGATTTTCATGCTGTTTATCTTGCTACAGCTGCTGCTCAGTACAGTCCTTCCTGTATTCCCACACTCACCCTTTTGTGGGAAAAACACAAGGGTTGGTGTGAGGTTGGTGGTTATGAACTCAGGAATCAGGTGGTTCCTGAACTCAGGAATCACCTGAGTATGGTCATGAGGGTATTAGGGCAACTGCCCTCAAGAGGAGGCCAAGCTCAGGTGCTTTTACAATAGTTCATGCAGCATGGATAATAAACAGGTAATAAACAGGAGAAGCTGGAAGCCATTGTGCAGTTGGAAAGCTATGATATAATCACCATCACGGAAACATGGTGGAATGATTTCCTCAGCTGGACTGCTACAATGGATGGCTACTGACTTTTCAAAAGAGATAGGCAAGGCAGGAAAGGTGGTGGTGTAGTCATCTACATTAAGAAAGAATGTGAATTTATGGAAATTAATGATGTTGATGATAAGTTTGACAGCTTACGGCTTAAGGATAAAAATGAAGGCCAATAAGACTGATTTTATCATGAGACCCTGCTGCAAGCCACCCAGCCAGGATGAAGAGGTGGACAAGACAGTTTATAGACAACTTGATTGTCAACAGCGAACTTTATAGTTGGGTGAGGTCTCAAGGTCACTCCCCCTTGTTCTTGTGGGGGACTTCAACTTCCCAGACGTCTGCTGGATTTATAATACAGCAGATAGGGAACAATCCCAGAGGTTCCTAGAATGTAGAGAGTGGGGAGATAACTTCCTGACACAGTTGGTGAAGGAGCCAACAAGGGAAAACCTGGACTTACTGATTGTTAACAGAGAAGGTCTTGTGGTGGATGTAAAGGCTGGAGGCCATCTGGGGAATAATGATCATGAGATGCTAGATTTCTCAATCCTTGTTGAACCACAGAGGGGAGTCAGCAGAACTGCCACCTTGGACTTCCAGAGGGCATACTTTAACCTCTTTATGACCATGGTTGAGTGGGTCCCTTGGGAGGTACTTTTGGAGAGTGTGGGAGCCCAGGAAGGCTGGGAATACTTTAAGGAAGTTATTTTAAAGGTACAGGAGCATCCCCAACTCATGGAAGACAAGCCAACGGGCAAGGAGGCCAGAGTGGCTGAACCTTTGACTGGAACTCAAGAACAAAAGGCAAGTTTATCGTCTCTGGAAAAGTGGGCAAGTTACTTATGATGATTACAGGTATGTAGTGAAGCTGTGCAGGGAGAAAATTAGAAAAGCCAAAGTCCATTTAGAACTGAACTTGTCCACTAAGGTAAAGGACAGTAATAGATATTTTTACTAATACATCAACAGTAAGAGGAGGGCTAGGGAGGATCTTCATTCCTTGCTGGACACCAAAGGCAACTTGATGACCAAGGATCAGGTTAACGCTGAGATACTTAATGCCTTCTTTGCCTCAGTCTTTAATAGTAAGACTGTTACCCCCTGGGAACATAGCCCCTTGAACTGGTAGATATGGATGGGGAACAGAATAGGCCCTGCATAATCAATGAGGAAATGGTTTTGGACCTGCTTCTAAAGCTGGACGCTCACAAATCCATGGGGCTGGATGGATTGCACCCTAGAGTGCAGAGGAAGTTGCTGGATGTGGTTGCCATGCCACTCTCCATCATTCTTCAGCAGTCCTGTCTAACCAGAAATATCTGGTGGACTGGAGACTGGCAAATGTGACGCCCATCTTCAAAAAGGACCAGAAAGATGATGCTGGCAGCTACAGACCTATCAGTCTCACCTTGGTGCCGGGGAAGGTTATGGAACAGATAATCCTGGGAGCCATTGACTAAAGATCAACCAGGGGATCCAGGCTCAGTCACCATGAGTTCATGAATGGTAGATCGTGTTTGACAAACCTGATTTCATTCTATGACAAGGTGACCCATTTAGTGGATGAACATAAGGCTGCTGATGTGGTCTGCCTGGACTTCAGTAAAGCCTTTGACACTGTCCCTCACGACATTCTCGTGGAGAAGCCGGCTGCCCACTGTTCGGATGAGCGTATGCTCCACTGTGTGAAACACTGGCTAGATGAGTGGGCCCAAAGAGTTATGGTCAATGGAATAACATCCAGCTGGAGGCCAGTTATGAGCAGCGGCCTCGGTACTGGGGCCACTTCTGTTTAACATGTTTATTAACGATCTTGATGAGGGGATTGAGTACACCCTCAGTAAGTTTGCAGTTGACACCAAGTTATGAGGGACCGTTGATCTGCCCGAGGGGAGAAGGGCACCTGGATAGTCTAGATTGATGGGCCAAGGTAAACTGCATGAGTGTCAATAGGGCCAAGTGTCAGGTCCTGCATTTTGGTCACAGAAACCCCAGGCAACACTACAGGCTTGGGGAAGTGTGGCTGGAAAGCTGCCTGAGGGACACATGGTGTTCTGATGGACAGTTGGCTGAATATGAGCCAGCAGCATGCCCAGCTGGCCAAGAAGGCCAAAGGCATCCAGGCTTGGACCAGGAATGGTGTGGTGAGGACTAGGGAAGTAATTCTGCCCCTGTGCTTAGCACCGCTGAGGCCCCACCTCAGGTATTGTGTTCAGTTTTGGGTATCTCAGTACAGAAATGACATTGAGGTGTTGGAGCAGGTCCAAAGAAGGCCAACAAGTCTGCTGAAGTGCTTGGAGAATATGCCCTACAAGGAGTGACTGAAGGAACTGGGGCTGTTTAGTCTGGGGAAGAGGAGGCTGAGGGGAGACCTTATTGCTCTCTTCAAATACCTGAAAGGTGACTGCAGTGAGAGCGGGGTTGTACTCTTCTCAGTGATGACAGGACGAGAGGAAATGGCGTCAAGTTGTGCCCAGGTAAGTTTAGGCTGAATATCAGGAACCACTTTTTTACAGAAAGGATTGTTAAGCACTGGAATAGGCTCCCCAGGGAGGTGGTTGAGTCATCATGTGTTTAAAAATGCATTTAAAAACCTTTCGGATGTGGTGCTCAGGGACATGATTTAGCGGAGGGTTGTTTGGTTTAGGGTAGTATAGTTAGGCTGTGATTGGACTTGATCTTTAAGGTCTTTTCCAACCTGAACAATTCTATGATTGTCCATAATTTAAAACCTACCCCTCTATCATTCTTCCTCTTTACTTCAACCTAATTTAAGTCCTCACATGTTTGAAAGCATGCCATATTCTCATCTATTAAAATGTGTATTCTCTTCTTGTCCACTTGTCACCTGTCAATGGTTTACGGGCTGGTTCAGTCCAGTCCTGTGACTACGGGTAGTGAGACCCACAGATCCACACCCCAGAAATGGAAAAGCGAGAAAAGGGAAAAAGGGTAGAAAGATGGGCCTAAAAACAACACAGCAACTATTTGAGAAGAAACAAATTAGTTTATTAAATAAGATCTTGAAATGCCAGATAGCACACTACAATACGAGATAACACAATATAATTAGAATTGAAGCTGTAAATCAAATAAAATGAGAGAGACCATCCAAAAGCCGAAAGCCTTGCTCTAATGCTGAGGTAAGATGATCTAGGGAGTTTACGCACCAAGATCTAAAAAGGAGAGGGAAAATGTTTTGTGGATAATATTTATCGTTCCCCCTGAGCAAAAAACAGAAAAACAAAGTCTTCTGTGGGTATGTAGTATGTAGTTGTTTTTCTCTTCTGGGACAGGTATCTGGAACTGGAGCACTAATTCTTTTACTCCCAGTGTGCTACATGATGCTATGATGTGGAATACCACCAACAAAAAATCATAAAACCGTGACATCACCATACAACGGTGGTTACAATCATCTTGTAAGAATTCATCTTTTGTGACAAAGCTTTCTGGGTGTGGATTGTCCTTTTCTGAATATATATAGAAAATAAAGCTTGATTGTCTTTCAAATAATTGTACTGGAAAATATTTACATGGCAACTAGAATACAAAACATGAAAAAATAGGGTTCTCAATTTTCTGTCACGCAGAAATTCTTGTACGTTAAAAGTGCAATATTTACAACTGTTCTCTTTTAGATAAATAACTTTTATTTTTCCTTGGCTTCCTTCCCTGATGAGATCTAAGAATATTTATGAGATTCTAGGCTTTAAACTATAAATTAGATGCAGGTAGCCAGATGTTCACACTCATTCAACTTTACTGAAAATCTGTTTCTGCATTTTTTACAGGCTTCATGAATCTTGTCATAGAATCATGGAATTATGGGATGGTTTGGGTTGAAAGGGACCATTAAGATTATTGAGTTCCAATCACTCTGCTACAGGCAGGTTCAACTTTCACCAGACCATCTTGCTTAAAGCTCTGTCCAGCCCGGCCCAATCCAGGATAATGTTGTCCTTCTGCAAAAGTGCATAAATGTTTATCTTCTTGACTGAAATTCAATTAAAATTGAATATGAAATTAAATATGTATTGAGGTGATATACATAAAAAAATTCAAATGCACAAAGCATGTTTTTCCCGATTCCATATACTCCTCATAAAAAATATGTGGAAAATTATATGTGAAAAGCAATCAACTTACAAAGTTTTCAGACTACTTTTCAGTAAGACATCTATCATTTTCACAGATGTATCTGAACAAGGTTTTTGCTCCTAAAGATGTCCTTCTTTCATAAATTGGAATAGCGTTTTAAAGATTTAACCCAAGGAATCGATCTATGAGAAGCTAAGACTACTTTGACACATATCCTCTAAACTTTGTGTTGTCTGTTTCAAAGAATAAAGCTCATTTGTATGGAGACTACCTCATTAAATGTTATTCAGACTGTTGCTGCTGCATGTCGTCAACCTTTTCATATTTTCTATCTTTTATTTAAAAGAGAATATAGACTTTAAAAGCAAGCACAAATACTTTGAAAGAATGAGTAAGTTAGCATAATTAGCAGGGTATGGGTTAAGAGGTTAGCAAGAAAATATTTCAGGCATGAATTCTTAGAACTAATTCCTACTAACTTACAGAAAATTATAAAATTTTGTCTAAAAATTAGACTAAACTGAAATTTTAAATATAAAATTTTCTTTTAGCCTCACTTTTCTCCAACAAGTTGTCTAGTTTACAACCTACTAAATATCTTCACAATAGAGAATAACTAAACTTCTCTACTTACTATTGCTTGATTACTCAATTCATCCCTTACTTTCATATTCCTTTTCTCTAAGCAGGCTGGGCTTGGTCTTTTACACAACATATATTTCAGGAGCACAAGTATTGAGGCATTTTATGATGGAGTTTCAGCATCAGTAGATAAAGGAAAAACAAATGATATCACCTACTTTGACTTGTGCTAAGTTTTTGACACTGTCCCATGCATGTCTTTGTTGCCAAATTTGATAAAAGTGGACTTGGTGGATGGACAAAATAAGGAATTGGCTGGATGGTCTCACTCAGAGTTGCAATCGATGGCTCAGTGTCCAAGTGGAGATCAGTGATGGGTCACATTTCTTAGGTATCAGTGCTGGGACCTGTGCTATTTAACACCTTTGTAGGTGACAGGAGAATTCAGTGCACCCTCAGCAAGATTGCAGATGAAACTGAGTGGTACAGTTGACACACTAGAGGGAAAGGATGCCATCCAGAGAGATCTGCAGAGGCTTGAGAAGTGACAAGGTACAAAGTCATGCACCTGGGTAGAGGGAATCCCAAGCACAGATACAGCTTGGGAGGAGAAGGACTTGAGAGTAGCCCTGAGAAGAAGGATTTAGAAGTGTAAACTGATGAAAACTCAGCATGACCTGACAGTGTTCTCCTGTGGCCCAGAAGGGCAGTCGTATCCTGAGATGCATCAAGAAAATGTGACCAGCAGATCTTCTGTCCCTGTAGACTGCTCTCATGAGACCTCATCTGGAATGCCACATCCAGTTCTGAGGTCTCCAACACAAGAAAATTGAGCAGTTGGAGAGAGTTCAGAGGAGGGCCACCAATCAGAAGTCTAGAGCACCTCCCCTATAAGGATGGGCTGACAGAGCTTGGACTATTCAGCCTGGAGAAGAGAAGGCTCCAGGGCAACCTTATAGCGGCCTTCCAGTACCTGAAGAAGGCCTACAGGAAAGCTGGGGAAGGACTTTTTATAAGGGCATGTTGAAACAGGATGAGGGGAAATGGCTTACCCTGGAAGAGGATAGATTTAGACTAGATACGACAAAGAAATTCTTTATTGTGTGGGTGGTGAGATGCTAGAACAAGCAGGTCCCATACAGGTCGTGGATACTCCCACCCTGGATGTGTCCTAAGCCAGGCTGGATAGGACTTGGAGCAAGCAGGTCTGGTAAGAGATGATACTGCCCATAGCAGGGGGATTGGAGCTAGATAATCTTATAGGTCCTTTCCAATCCAAATCATTCTATAATTCCATGAAATTACATGAAATTTTACATGTGGAAAAATTGTGTCCTAAGCCGAGTAAGAGAATACATTTCACTATAGCAAAGGACAGTACGTAAAATTTCAAGACAGAGGCTGTCTTCTGGGCTCTTTTCATAGATCTCCTACTCTTTTTCTTCACGCTTATATGAAACTCTGCACATCAGAGAGAGTATACCCAGGTAGCATTTACATATTTTTTATATTTGCAACATAATTGTGTTTCAATTCTCTTGGGAAGAAAATAGAATGAGATTAACTTCTCTAGCTCTTGGTTCTCTGTCTGTCTGTGTCAATTGTCTCTTGCAAGAACAATGAGGGGATCTGCAGACTGATTAGCAGCGTTTCTCTACATGTAAACTCTGCTCATTATGTATGACTAATCACAACCTGGAGACATAAGAGCATTTTTTCATTTATTATATTAACCCACATTGTCGTTTATATATTTGTCGCTTTAATATTATATGTCGCTTTAATATTCCACATTCCCTTGTAAACAGAAAGTTACCTTAATAGATTAAAAATGTAAATGATAACTTTCTAAATGCTTTTCAAATGTGGATATTTATTTCAATTGCCTAACTTCGCATTTCTTTTTAAAGGTGATTCAATTTTAAGGTCTTTTCGGCTTTCACTGATTTCATTGGGACCCACTGTATTCGCAAGTCTTCTGGGATCCTGCAATTTAAGTTTCTTTCTGAATGTATGCAAAACACTGAATTTATACTCACATTTAGAAGCGTCTCATGGGCATGAATGTTACAAAATTAAGAAACATCTTTTCTTTGTACCATTGACTCTCACTGTCAGCAAACACTGCAGAATTGTGAGACTTCTTCCTCCCCAGATGATTACCGTTGTCTTCTACAAGTAGGCTGGAACATCTCCAATATCTGGACAGGAAAGGACAAGAAACTGAAGGCAGCAGAGGAAAAAGAAAAATATGCAAAAATAAGGGATTTTATTCCAAAGTGGAAATAGGTAACCATATTTCTTTTAAGTGATGGTAAGTCTGAGACCTCATTTGATACTACTGAAATGATACATCTCATAAACTCATAGAACTGTTGAATTATTTACTGTAGGTTAAGAACTCGATCCTGATATTTCTACTTTGTTCTGTTGCATTAGTAGCCAAGTGTTGCTGTTATACTTTGGACAACAGAGAGTTGCAGTGGATAACTAAAGAGTAAGCCTGATTGTACATACTGACAATTTCTCTTTCTTTACTTCAGCAGTAATTTTCTTGTCCTCTCTCAATTCATCTAAAAAAAAAGAAATTTTTCTTCAATTTCCAATTATAGTATCTATCTGCGTACCTTATCAATTACTTATACAAAATATAATGCATAATGATATATTTCATAAGATGATTGAATTTAGAGTGATATAATATAACGTGCTGTTTTGAGGCTTTTCATTTGTTGTCATCCAGCTTTTCAGTAGGTATTAAGAAGAGAAGTAGACATTTAATAATAGCACTTGTGCTAGCATTTGTTATGATAACAGCTTTTAGAGATAGCTTAGATAAGGCAGACATGTAAAAATTACTTTTAATAATTGTTTTAGGATTTGTGGAATTTTAATTATGTCAGTTAAATGAGCATCTTAGTCAAACTGTTGAATAATGATCAGTGCAAACAAAATATTACAGATGCAGAGTAAAAGAAGTTTTAAATATCAGTGAAGAAAATGAAAAATAAACGGAAAGGCTGAGAAGTCGCCATCAATACACTTGCAAAAAAAAATATTTGTTGTAAAGGAGATGAAAATTTGAAAATGAGTAAAAATGTAACAATAAGAAGAAATTCCAGAAGACAGAGACTGAAGCTGATATTTCATCAGCTCAGCAACTAAACAGAAAAATACTCTTAACCCAACTAGCCTGTGTGAACTTTGTTAGAGAACAACTAAACTGAAGACAAACCATTTGTATCATAAATAAGAAACAAGTCAGAGGATAGATGACAGAATTGAAGGTCATATTCAGCGTGGATCATATGTTATATGTTAAATCATAAGGAATTTTGCTAATGGCTCTCATTCAGAAAGAAAATACTGATGTTATACTCACAATTTAGTACTCTGAAGCAAAATTATGAACAAAAGTTTTAGTGATTCAGTTATTGTTTCCTGAGTTATGAGCAATATGAAGAAAAGAATTAATTTTGCAGTCTCTTAAAAAAGTAAAAGCTTAAGAAGCAATGAGAAGAATGATCAAAATGAAAATGACAATTGTGAAGGACAGTTCTGTCTTATAGATGAGATTCAGTCAGAACACAAAGGGCCCGAACCTAAATGCATCAACGAAATTTTATACAAAACTCCATAATAAAAATATGAATGGAGTTAGAAAATTTTGAGAACACATATCTCTGAAATTCATACCAATAAAAAATATATTTCTATGTTAAGTAGAATGTAGACAAATTGTTTCTTACTGTTCTCTGTTTAAAAAATAAATAAATAAATAAATAAATAAATAAATAAATAAATAAATAAATAAAAGGATATCTAACAGTATCTACATGTTTTATGAAGCTGTGTGAATTTTGAATTGTTCTCATTGAAAAAAGTCTAGTTTTTATAAAAATAATCCAATGTAATAACATCACAATATCACAATATTCAGGAAGTACTTTTGTTTTAAATGTATACTTTGGTGTCAGAAATGAGTAGAGCTGTTTTCTCATCCCACTCATTGAGACTCAAGGGAGGTGAATCTTTCTATATGTCCTGAGTCATGCCTCCTCTAAGTCAGCAAGGGGTCACTATTTTGATGGTGTCATCCAAGATTCAGACAAATAATGCACATCAATTTATTGAGAGCTTTGTTAACTACTAACAACAACTGCATGGAGGTAGAATTATCTAATTGGCTAATTACCATTCATAAGTGTTACAGGTAAGAAGATTTTAGGCAATGGCTACTACAAGAGTAAAAGAATAAAAGAACATAAAAAGAAAAGATAGAAAACAGGAAAAGAGAGAAAGATGGGCAGATACATAAATACAGCAAAGCAAGGCAGTTCATCACTCCTAGATCAGCGATGTCTTAGTGTCAAATGTTGAACTTCAGTAGAGATGGGTCGACAAATGTTGTGTTGTTCAACTCATGATGACCAACAACAGTGCAAACTCTAAACATATAGTCCAAAGTGGTCAAGTCAGCTCTTTTGGTGTGATAGCTTAATGACTTTGGGATCTCAGCAGAAACATTTTTTTTTGCATCTTCCAGGTCTTGAAAATTTAAGTCAGCAGATATGAGAAAGCAGGGAGATGACAACTCGTATATTGTCTTCACAGCATACAATGATATCACCCCCCAGTTTCCTGTATCAAGCTGGAATTATCTGTTCACAGGCCAAGCTTTCAGTCAGTTAACACTCCTAAGCCCTTCTTTTTTAAGGCAAACGACTCCAAAGAAATGCTTCCAAATGTAAAATTGTCCACAAAGTGGTGCTGATTGCCTCATGTTGTTTGGAGACACTCCTTACCAGTATCACACATAAGCCATCCAATATGGCTAGACTGTCTAGATTGATTAAAAAATACTGAAAATAACATGAAGAATAATACTGAATCATACCTAACCCCACATCTTTGCAATTATTCATCTAAATATCTTGATTTAAAAGGTACAAAATATTTCTTCTTGCATGACTTTAGTAATAAAAGTATGAAGTAACAAAACTAGTATTTATATTTAGAATTAAGATTACTGTGCTTTAGTTGCTCTATCTACTTTCTTTCTATTAAGTTGTGCATTTTATGAAAAGATAACCACCACCATAGGAATAGAATCATGGCACCACTAGGTGCCAATCAAGTCATTTTTTCATAACCCTTCTTAGAATCATAGAATCATAGAATTGCTCAGGTTGGAAAAGACCTTAAAGATCAAGTCCAACCACAATCTAAACATACTACCATAACTCAAATAACCTTCCAATTCAAAGTCATGTCCAGTGTACTTCCTACAGGAAGAAAGTTTTTTCTTTATCAGCTGTAGATGATTGTCTTCTCTTGTGTTTAGAGTTCCTACTTCCTTCACTGCTTGCTGAACTCTCATTTTTTTCTCATTCTTCTTTCTCACAACCGCTATGCAGCTTTATTTCTGTTTACTTAAATATAACAGAAGTGTCATCAACACCACTGTCTGTCTCAGCTTCAGTCATCAAAAGATCCATTTTGAAGCCTACTCGAGCTAGTTTTTTTTAACACAGAGGTAGCCCTATTCTCTTCTCACAGTCTTTTCATTTCACCCATCCAGCAGTACCAAAACTTTGATTCATAAACCAAATAAAAACAGTAATGTTATTTCAGTGTCCCAAACTGCTAGCCTTCATGCAAACTGACTTACATTTTATCCATGATGGATTTTCTAAAAAAAAAAAAAAAGTATACCACTAGGACTCCATTGTTTTCTATTGTCATATCATTCCTCATTCTGTAGGTTGGATATAAGGAAAAAGTCTATTACAGTGAGGGTGGTGAGGAACTGGAAAAAGGTTCTCCAGCAATGAGGTTGATGCTCCATTCCTGGTAACTTTCATGACAACGCTGGATCATGCCCTGGGCAACATGATCTAGCTATGCTTGTCCCTCTTCATTGCAGAGGAGTTGAACTAGATGTCCCTCTCAGCTCTAAGGATTCTATGATTCTATGAACCTTCTCTTCATAAACTGATCACTTAATTTCTTATTTAATTTAACTGATTTGTTTGTCTGTTCAGATTGGTTTTGTGGCTATTTATCACTGTGCTTTAGGTGAAGTTATATAACTAAAAAAAAAAAAAGTCTTTGATTAATGGTAGAGGTGAATAACTGAATGTATCTCCATACATTAAACCAAGATCATGTATACAAGGAAATAAAATAGCAATGAAATAGATTGAAATTTCTGACCATAAATATTCTTAAATTTGTTTCTTGAATTTATATAAGAAGTATTAAGAATATGTATTTGTCTATGACAAGGAATACAAATACTAGAATATAGCAATATAGCAAGAGCAGAAGTCTGGTAAAAAACTTTCGTAGTATGAGATCTCAAGGCCGAGGAAGATATCCTCTCACCAAAAAGATTCATAACATCTGAAGAATATTCGGTAGCAAGTCTTCATAACAATTACAGCATAACATCTGATGCCTATCATTACTTGCCTTTTTTATTTGATAATGTAATAAATCTACCACTGATGAAATATCTTTGGTTTCTTTTGAATAGCAGGTGTAAGAAATGTGTGTGTGTTCTGAATAACATGGACTTCCTGAATTCCTTGTATAACTTCACAGAAGACATTCCTAGTAACACTGATTTTGGAAAAAGAAAGGGAAAGCAAAACAAAACAGATAATAGAACATAATTTTCATCCTCTCTTGAGTCTCCCCATGCAAGCACATCTCCTGGAGCAACCCATTACACGCATGAGGACACACATCTCTCAATCATTTTCTTGCCTTACAGCAAGGTGTTCTGTTGAAACCTTTTTTTTTTTTTTTTCAATTGAGGAAAAGCTAACTTTCAAAAAACAAAACAAACAAACAAACAACAACAACAAAAAAACCATGCATTTTCATAACATGTAAGTGCCCAATCAAGCACAGGCAATGGATGTCTCAACATTATTATCAATCAGCAATGACAGAAAGATATAATAGCACACTCCTATGGTCATGGAAAAGAGAGAATATGCTTTACAGGAAAAATGTTTATGTTCTCACAACACATATTAAAAGTAAAGTATTAAAAAAAAAAAAAAGGGGATTGCAAAACATTTTGCACTTAATGGGAGAGTATGAGCACAAAGGAATAGAAAGCACTTAATGACAGAGTAAAATAATTTTCTGTACATATGTATCAACTATACTTGTATCACATAATTTTACAACTGACAATTTTAATTACTGATAATAAATACTTCATGTCAAAAAAAAAAAAAAGGAAGAAAAAGGCAAAAATCAATTTTTGAAAGTTTCCTATAAATGTAGGTTATTACCTCATTCCATGGGGATTTCAGATTTTCGTAAGATGATTTTGAAAAATGAAAGGGAAAGTAAAATAAGACAGATAATAGAACGAACGTATTTTCATCTTCTCTTGAGTCTCTGGAACAACACTCACAATATAGGAAAAAAAAAAACATTATTGTACTGATGATGAGGTTTGAGCAGTGTACAAAAAGAACTCCATTACACTAAATATTTGGCAGAGAAGGTCTGGACTCTGTTACGGCGCATGTATTTCAAGTCCCTCTTTCTTCCCACAGATTTAAAAAAAAAAACAATAGAGAAAAGATCTCATCAAGCATAAAATGAAATCTGAGCTGAAGCTTTCAATGCATTTGCAGAGTAACACTAATAAAAACAATCAAAAAAAAAAAATCACTGTATAAGGGCTCTATTACAAATTTTATTTTTACATCTATTACTACATCAACAAAATATTTGATCTTAAAGTATAGTTCATTTATTGGGATGTTTTAAATACAGGCTATGGCACAGTTTTAACCTGTGCTAATAAACACTTCTACAAGAAATGCTTGCCCATGGACAGGAGAAAAGTATGTCACTTTGACATGTCTCCACTGGAATGGCTCTGCACTAATTTTTTTTGCAAAGTCCATGTGTATTGTGTCTTAAAATCAAGAATCAAGAAATTACCTAGTAATGACATCTCTGCTCTAAGAGAGAGGACTGTAAAGCTGTTTCTAAAGGAACAATGCCAAAATTTCTGCTATGCACAACCCAAGAGTCCACATTTTATTCCTGCAAGATTTTTCTCTTCCAACTGTTCTTTAAGCCAATCACCTTAATATAAGTCCTCAGGGAAGTTGTAGGCAGGGAAATCTTGTTATCCATACTGTCGTATACTGTCAGACCCATCTGCAGACTGACACATATTTTCTTTTTGGATTTTTTGCTAGGGGAGAGAAGAAGAGAGGAGACATAGACATGTTCCAACTTAAGAGACTTCTTGACAGAGGCCAGACAATTCAAAACCAACTAACATGCTTTGGGGAAGGAGTAGAGTCTGCCATATCTATAGCTAATGCTCATCTGTGGCCGTTGCAATAAAAACACCAGCAGTTACTGGAGAGGGTGTGACTTCACCAACCTGTTAAATGATAGATCAGAATCCCACCACTAGAGTAGGTAGGTGTCATGGTTTTATGATTTTTGTTATTGGTATTCCACATCATAACATCATGTAGAGCACTATGAGTTAATGAGTTAGTGCTCCAGTTCTGTGGATTTTTGATAGTTCTGGGTATACCTGTCTCAAAAGAGAAGAGGAACTACATACCCCAGGGGACTTTGCATTTCCATTTTCCATTCAGAGGGAAAGATAAAACAGTTCACAGGTCACAAGATGTCCCTTTTTCCTTTTCTACTCATCTCTGCAGCATGTGTGTTCCCTAACTATCTTGCCTTCATTGTTAGAAAAAGGCCTTCGGTCTCCGGAGTCTCTCTCTATCTTTTATTTGATTTATTAGCCTCAGTTCCAAATATTCTATTGTGTTATCTTGCATTCCAATCTCTTTTCTAGTAAATTAACTTTCCTCCTCAGATAGTTTCCATTGTTTTTTGGTTTTTTTTTTTTTTTTTTTTTTTTTTTTGAGGCCCATTTCCCTACCCTTTCAACTTTTCTCCCCTTTCCCTTACCTGGGGTGTGAGTCCATGCGTCTCCCCACCCCATTAGTCATGGAACCAGGCCGAACTAGCCCATAAACCATAGACTGCAGAAATCAGAAATACTGCAGCAAATACAACCATCTGTGCCCATCTTCCATAAAGGCCTTGATCTTGTAGAGATACATGTAGAGATACATCCATATCCTCTACCATGCATGTGCTTCTGACTTAAGTGACTTCCTGCACACTAGGAGAGAATATGGCATAATTCCTGATTATACATTTGGTGCTGCAGGTCTAATAATCAATGGCCTGTCTATCCTACACAATCTTGGAAGGAAGAAATACTGCAGGCCAGAATTTATTGAACTTGCAGACATCATTTAGAGAAAACAGATTGTAGAGCAAACAAAGGCGATGACAGAGCCTTTATTTGAGAAATATACGCTATAGAAAAAGATATAAAAGAGAAATTAACTCACCTCTTCCAGTAACAGTTTGGAGAAAGGGGTGAGCTGAGGAATGCAGTTATCTCCAGTTCGTACTCACGCAGTCTGTCTTGGGACTGGTTTTCTTTAATATCTTTATCAGTGACATCGATGATGGAATCGAGTGCACCCTCAGCAAGTTTGCTGACGACACCAAACTGAGTGGTGCAGCTGACATGGTGGAAGGAAGGGATGCTATTCAGAGGGGCTTCAACAGGCTGGAAAGATGGACCCGGGTGAACTTAATGAGGTTCAACACGGCAAAGTGCAAGCTTTTGCACTTGGGCTGGAGGAATCTCATTCATTCATACAAACTGGAAGGAGCAGTCCTTGAGAGCAGCTCTGCAGAGAAGGACCTGGGGGTCTTGATAGATGAAAAAATTAATATGAGCCAACAATGTGCCCTTGCGGCTTGGAAGGCAAATGATATCCTGGGCTCCACCAAAAGAGGGGTGGCCAGCAGGGACAGGGAGGTGATTGTTCCCTTCTGCTCTTGTGAGGCCTCATCTGGAGTACTGTGTCCAGGTCTGGAGCCCCCAGTACAAGAAAGACAGGGAGCTGTTGGAGAGGGTCCAGAGGAGGACCACAAAGATGATCAGGGGACTGAAGCACCTCCACTATGAAGACAGGCTGAGGGAGCTGGGTTTGTTCAGCCTGGAGAAAAGAAGGCTGCGGGGTGACCTCATTGCAGCTTTTCAATACCTGAAGGGAGCCTACAAACAGGAGGGGAATTAACTCTTTGAAAGGGTAGATAACAGCAGGACAAGGGGAAATGACTCTAAGTTGAGGGAGGGGAGATTTAGGTTGGGTGTCATGGGGAAATTCTTTACAGAAAGAGTGGTGAGGTGCTGGAACAGGCTGACCAGAGAGGTTGATGCCCTGTCCCTGGAGGTGTTCAAGGCCAGATTGGATGGGGCCCTGGGCAGCCTGGTCTAGTATTGAATGTGGAGGTTGGTGGCCCTGCATGTTGCAGGGGGGTTGGAGATTCATGATCTTTGAGGTCCCTTCCAACCCTGGCCATTCTGTGATTCTGTGAATGGGAACCCATGCAGATTCAAATTGCACACACACTCGCACAGGCATTGCTGAGACAGAAAGGGTGGCTCTAGCCCCTCCCTTAACAAGATCATATAACAGAAAAACATAATGTCTGACTTTCCTGCTCTTCTCCATCTCTAGTCTTGCTTTCTCATTTGAACTCCAGCAACCTATGTTCAAGATGCTCTGAATATTGGATATGGTTTTAGAGTATGTCATTCCACATAATTAGATTGACATCAGAACAGAATGGGTCATTATCTCTAGTACCTGTGTAAGCAGCCGTATAAGAATGTGGTCTCTAAGGAAAGGAGACTATTCTCTAGCACTATTGGAAAGTTTGACCTTACAGTATAGACAGTCATAAAGAAGAATGACATATTAAACAGCACATTAAACTCTGCAGTCCCTACAACAGGCTGTTATCTCCTCTGATAGATGACCTTCTCCTGCATGTGATATGAAGGCTTTGCAACCCTCAAGGGTTCCTTTAGGACCGGAAGTGGAAGTCTGCCAACGCTAAATTAGAGAATATTGACTCCTCATTCACTATCTACTGAAAGGATTCCTTGTTTTCTCTAGCTACCAACATTATGTTCACATGAAGTGTTTTCATGTCCACATACAGTAAGCAGACACATGAACCAAAATTTTGACTGGAGGGACAAGACTTAAGAAGGGATGAGATGGTTAAAGAAGCCTGTGTCAAGTACTGAGACAGAAAAGGAAAAATGCACAGAGAAATTTTAGCTAAAATTAGAAGACCATAAAAGAGAGAAATTTATGGATAGGATGAGTGTCTACAGCTGTTAAGAATAGAGGTTGTGGGCAATAAATGCAAATACAGAGCTTCCTTGCATCCTCTGTAAAGAACTCCAGCTGGGCTGCAAACAGAGGAAGCAATATAGAGAGATGCATGCAGTCAGGCTGTGTATCTTTGAAGAAGAAGACACAAGAAGTGAAAATTTTGACAGTTCTTTTGTTTGACTACTGGAACATGAAAGCATTATGGATTGCAGCTACAGTTTGAAATCACTGTGACAGAATTAGTCCTGAACCAGACGGATGTAGCTGGCTTCATGCACTTCTCTGCTTTTTTGCTACCTTGTTCTGAGGTGACAGTGAGAGCAGAAGCTGCACAGTCTGAGCCTTTTGTGACGATTCTTCCTTGATACAGGCTGTGCAAGGTACACGAGCCAGTGATGTTCAACACTGATGTCGCAGTCATTGCCAAGGTTTGTCACCTTGCAATTAAATAAGTGACCCTTCATAACCTTCAGGGCCTCAGTGGAAGGAGTATGTGGTGCACAGCTGTTGAAAAATGTCTGTATCTTCCAACCTTGTAATGGGTAATCCACATCTGCCATGAGGCAGAGACACAGAGACTCACACAGACAATCATAGATGGTCTCCTGATCTTTCTTCTGGACAGAGAAGTGAAAGCATTTGGCCACATGAGAGTCACAGGCATAACTGTTGTAATGTGAGTGAATCTTATCCAGTGCCCTTTAAGACTTGTATGGGAAGAAAGTATTAATATCTGGGGTTCACAAGCTGAAAGGACATCTGTAAAGAATACCAGATAGGAACATAAAAGATTCCTAAGTATTTGTGGCATTTGATCTGGAAAAAAGTTTATGCAACTTCCTTGACTGTGCTGATGAAGTCCTGTCATGGATGAATGATCTCACTCTTCATCCTCAGGACACAGAAAGTCAACATCACTCTGCCCATCAACTTTCCAGATATGTGGAAATTAAAGATATATGTGGTTTAACCCGGCAGTTGGCCAAGCACTACATAGTCATTTCTCTCACACCACCCCCTCCCAATGGGATGGGGAGAGAATTGAAAGAAAAAAAAAAAAGTTGTACTTGTGGGTTGAGACAAAGTTATTTACTAAGATAGAGAAAAGGAAAAGGATAATAATTATGACAAATATATGTACATAAGAAGTCATGTACAAGCGATTGCTCACCACCCCTTGACCTATGCCTAGCTAGACGCCCAAGCAGTGGAAGAAAGCCAGATGAACTACCACCTACCTCAAAACTCCTTCCACTTGATGTCATATACTATGGAATACCCTTTGGTCTGTTTAAGTTAGCTGCCCTAATTCTCTTTCCTCCCAGGTCCTTTGGCTCTTCCCTGCCTTGGTTCTGTACAGCACTGCTTAGCAACATCTACAAACATTGATGTGTTATCAACATTATTTTTCCCCTAGAACCAAAATATAGCATCAATCTAGGCACCCTGAAGAAAACGGTTCCATCCTAGCTGAAACTAAGACAGTGGGACAGCAAGCTCTTAGGGTCATTAATACTGTATTTCTTAATGGTCACACTGCAGGTGAGAAAAGATGGTTCTGTTTTGGTAGACCACACATTTGCTGTATGAGGCAGTATTGTACTACCTGATTCAAAGATGATGGGATGTAGCTTTAATTTTAGCTTGTATTTTCCCTCCCCTCTTCTAACTTTACAAAAAAAATAATATAAAAGAATGTGAATTAGATATTGCCTGTGAAAAAGGAAGAGGCAAGTACATCAAGAACGTTTCTTCTCATTTACCAAGAATTTGAAGTAATAAATAAGTTGTTTTCAGAAAATCACTCTATAGTGTTTGACACAGCATATGGAAATATAATTACTTATTTCTGAATGTCATTGTACTTTTGAATTTGAATGTGTAGAGTACATTTTGGCTTTTTCCTCCATTCTAGTATCCACCCTTGTAGAGTCTACTTAACCTGCAAGAATTTTTTTCAGGAAATTACCCAGTCTTGAACTAAAGAACTCAAGTAAAATAACCTCAATGCAGTTGCAGAGAAATTTAATGAAAGTAGCTATTTAAAACTCTTATTTTTATGTGTTGCTTTTTTTTCTTTTCAAAATAACATTTTTTTTTCTATAACGTCCAAGTACATTATAATACAAAATCTACGTCTACATATAGATATCTAATTACCAAGAGCAAATAACTACTTAAATTTCTTGTTGCTAAACGAAGCAGACTCAAGACAGTGTCTTGAGTATCTCACCATAAAGTATCTTTTTCTGGCCTCAAATTATTATTGTAGCTTTTTCCTGAATCTTCTAATTTGTTATCATTCTCTTTAAAGACTGTATAATTTTTCAGTAAGGACCTAATTAATATATTTTTTTTTTGTCTTTACTCCTGATCAATATTATTTTGTCTATATTTCGGCACTGTTTCTTATGGAAAGAATGCACAACTCAAAACTAGCTGGTGACCTGAGGTGAATAGTACTTTTACTCCTTCAAATAACACTAGTTTCCAGTTTTGCTTTTTAATTTGTTTGATTTATTTGAGTTTAGTTTTGTTTGATTTGGTCTGGTTCATTCCTTGGGAATATATTTTCTGAACTTATTATTTCAAGAATTGTAGTAAAAACAGAAGGAAAAATGAAGCAGAAGACATAAAGTCTTACTTGACATGTATCTTATTAACACAGTCTCACTGAAACGAATAGATTATCCTTTTATAATGTAAACATTTCAGTCTTCCCTTAGAAGATGGACTAAAAATGTAAACCATTGCCTTGACATTTCACAGATTCTATTTGCTTACCTTATCAAAGTGTTTGCTTACCTTATCAAACTCATCCCTGATGCACTGCATTGATAACAAAAATATCTGTGCGAGAAGAGGCCATTATCCTTCAAAACTACTTTCTTTTTTTCTATATCACTGTAGAAAGAAGAATTAAATATCATTATTAAATACTGCAAAAGAACACAGAGAGCAAAACAGAATTCTCAGTGAGCAGCAGCACATGCCTGGGAAAGTATCATTTAGCTAATTTTTTGTGCAAAGACAAATAAATTGGAGTTTTTTTGCTATATATTAAGGATGTCAAAAAGATTAAAAACTTGATTTAACCCACAACCTTAAGAAGAAAGGAATCTCATTTTTAATTTCTTGCCTGGTATTTCTATGTTCTTCTGCTTTGCCTTTGGGTTCTGAGTAGCGAGAGAGATTTGTCTACCTATGTGTCAGCTCTGAACAAACATTGATGTGTAAAGATTGAGAAAACTGAGACCAGAGAGCACACAAAAATCTCAGGCTTGTTTCTTCTTTTTAACTCCTCTACGGCTTTTCCCAAAAGAATGGGATGCAGTATCTTGATATAAATCAAAAGTGAGTATGCAAGATGAGTCTTAATGTTGTTTGCAATTTCAGTTCTATGTCTAATAAGAAACAAATTAGTTTTTTCTTACTGTTTCACATTCCTGTGTCTTGCTGGGACACTTTTTATAACATGTGCTATTGCTCTAAAGGAGCCCATGTCTGGAAAAGACTTCTACTGCTCCTAAGTAAGATGGACTATAGGATGTAAACACTAGAAGTATTGGATGTATTCATACCACTGAATAAATTTCTGATTCTTCTTGTAGATATTTAATCTTTTTAGCTAACTAAAAGGTAAGAATATTCGAAATGCCGATGCAGAAAACCTTCAGAATCATTCATGTTTCACAAACGGACACATATAATCTGACTGAGAGGTGTGAAAATATGATTCACCAGCTAAGTAAAGATTCAAATATACTTGAGTTACCCTTTCAGATTATATTTCATATTAATAGCATTTCAGTTGGGAAATCATCCGTTCTTCATAGACTATTTCACATCATTTGCCCAACACCAACTATCTTGAAAGCCCTGTGTAATTTACTCTTTTTCATGGAAGTTCTTTAAAATGTAGTGAAAGTATTTATGAAGATAACTACACACACAAAACATGTATGTACTATATGAAACTTAAGAACACGGTAATTCATAGTTCTTTCTCTAATGGTTATATACATTTCTAGAATGTTCTACTCAATGATCAAGAATAAATTAATAATGTTGATTTATATATAAGTATACATAAATCTTCACAAAAATGTAAAAGAAATTATTATTAATTATAATATAATAACTAATAACAAGACTAAGAAAATAAGAATAGGATTCTAGTGTCCATCTTGTGTTAAAAAGATCACTTTTTATAATATTTTATTCCTTTGGAAAACATAACAATTCATGAAAAAAGAGTGAGATATGTGAGCAAGTATTAAGGACTAAACAAACTTAAAAAAAAAAGAAGGTGTAATCCTGTGACAAACATAGTAATTTTCAAATAGTTATGCACAATCATAACTAAAAGCTAATGATAATATAAAGCTAGAATATTCAAAATTGTTTCATATTTCTCAAGTAGCCTAAAAATACAATTAAATGAACAAAAATAATTTCTTTATAGAAGAAAAAATTTATTCATTATATTGATTCTACAATGAAAATTTTAACTGTGACAGAACGCTACTGAAGAAGAACTTATTGCAGTATAGCTATATGATACCAAATAACAATTATGTGACAGGTCCAGAATTCTCAGGAGCTCACCGTAGAGTATTAATTTACCTATTTTGAATAGTTTTAAGAATAGCATTTATATTTTTGTCACAGAGTTAACTAGATCAATCTATGCCTGTGACAGCGGGGCAGTAGGCCCCTGGGCTGCCTCTGGCCTCACACAATGGGAAGGGAAAGGAATTGAGCTCAAGGATGAAAAAAAAAAAAAAGAAAAAAAAAACAGCGGCAACAATCTATGGAGGAAAACTTATTTTACTAACTATGATATTGGATTAATAAATTAATTAAAATAGAAGAGAAAGAGTTCCCGAGTTCCCGAGACCAAGACAAATCTGAAAAGCTTGGTACGGCTAGGAAAGCACCCTCCAACACCCCGTGCAAGGCAGGAAGATACCGCCCAACCCAGAAGGGCCGGATCCCATGACTTCCATGATGTACAGGGACAGGTACCTGGAATTGGAGCATTAACACTTTAACTCCCAGTGTACTACATAATGTTATGATGTGGAATACTGAAAACCAAAAATCACAAAACCATGACAATTTTACATGTTAAAAGGCTGTAGACAATAGCTATACTTAACTGAAAACTGTTTTCCATAAAATAATTTGAAAGAGAACAAAAAGACACTATACTACTGTATAGACAATACTATGGTGTAAAGATAGAGAACCTGGGAGGCAGAAGATATTTTATCCTGTTATCATTGCATCTTGCAAGGCAAGGCAAGCTGAGATGAAGACAGAAAACAGGGTATTGCTTCATGAGTAGTGTAGGAGGGGTTGCTAGCAACAGTAACACATCTGAGAAAACCACAAATTTTAGAATTAAATTTGCAAAGAAATAACACTTTAGTTATCTATATTAGGTTATAACCTGATGTTCTTGGTATTCTACTTAAGTATGCTACTTTTTTACATATGTCAGGGAAAATAATGGATTGGTTCAATTGGACAGGAATTCTGCCGTTGATTTCAATTAAGTTTTTACATGTTTTCATATTTCAAGGTGAAAAATGCAGTCCCATTTATGTAAAGGAGTAGGAACAAATTGCTTTCGAATAGACCATTACTGGCTGGAGTGATCTTCATCACCAAGGAAATACTACAAAAAAAAATGAAAAGTAACTGTAATATACAAGGAAAGCATCACAAAGTTCAAAGAAAATTAAGAAATCTCCACTGTTTAGTCAGAAAGATAATATAACGAACTGAATCTGGAAGAAGAAATGCAGATCTGCATCCATAAACTACAGATATATAAGTAATATATTTCTTGAAAATTAATAAGAAAACTGAAAAAGATTATTTAATTATTTTTAAATTAATTAATCTTAATCACAATCAAATTAAAGTAATTAAAATATTAATTAAGTAATTAATTATAAATAAGCTATGAAAATTATAATTAACTTTAAAATATAAAAATCAAAGATTTTTTTTATTATTATTATTATTATTATTATTATTATTATTATTATTATTATTATTATTATAAATAAGAGAAATTGTTGTTAAGCTACTTAGCTAAAATAATAATTTCCTGTCATGTACATGTTCTTTCTATAAACATTAGGAATCCTTGGTTTGGGAAAATAATATAATATAAATTCAATATTAATGTGCAAGATTCCTTGCTTACCACAGCAGAAAATTCATGCCTGTAACCGTAACATCTGAAATGAAAACATAACCAAGCAAATTTTTAAAATATCCAAAGAAGAATAAAGTTAATATTATTTCATTACCTTGCAGGATTTTGTGAGAAGCAATCCCTGATACTTTAAACATCTGATTTTAACAGAAGTTACAACTGAGATTGAGCTATCATTTTGCTTTCCATGTAATTCCTATTTTTGATAAGTCATTAGAGAAATCAGATTAGTATAGTAAACCATCGTCATGCAAATTATTTGTCCAATGTCAACCTTTTGTTAATTGTGAAGAAATTCAAGAAATGTAGCATATACTTCAACAGAAGTGTCAACAGTTTACGGGCTGGTCCGGCCCGGTTCCGTGACTAGCGGGGCGGAGGGATCCGCAGATCCGCGCCTCCGGAAAAGGGAAACAGGGGACCCAAAATAATTGAAAATAGCAGCAACGATCTGATGTGAAACAAACTAATTTACTAAATATAGTATCAGCAAAATATAACGAGAGAGAGAGAGAGTGTGTCCGAAAGGTGGATAGGCCTCACCACAACGCTGAGGTGAGAAGTGCAGTCCAGTTGAGCCGATGAAGAAAAGCAGACGGAGACGAGCAGATGAAGAAGCGCAGAAGAAGAGCAGGCAAAGAAGAGAACATCAAGTGACCTTGCCGGGAGTTATATCTCCTTGCTGACCGCAAAGTCCCCTGGGGAATGTAGTTGTTGTTCTCCTCCAGACAGGCACCCAGAACTTGAGCATCCACAGTCAAACTCCCAGTGCATTACATGATGTTAAGATGTGGAATATTGATAACCAAAAATCATAAAACCATGACAAGAAGGATCCTGGCAAAAAGTAGGACATTCCACCCCTTATACCACATCACTACATCATGCTTAATAGATATACAAACAAATAATATCTAACATGCATTGGACATATAGACACATATATAAATACATATCTACATGAAATTGCTGTCATTAAAATTAAATTTTAGGAATCTTTCGGAATCCTACTGGTTAGAACACTAAGTAATTGATCTTGCAGATGATTTTATTCTTCATTCCTAATTGAGGTTCATGAGTTTCATGAATTTCAAATCTAATATCTAAAATGAAGGAGTAATTTAATAAAGCAAGCAGAGATTACCTGTATTATCATCCAGTAGGTCAGAGCAACTGTATGACAAGGATGAGTAAGTAACAATGAAGAAATGGACATCTTTATATATTTCAAGCTATTATAAGCTAGTCAGCCACCGGAAATATAAAAAATAAATACCAAAATGCAATACTTGTAATGCCACTACAAATACGTTTCTTCACTTCCACTTCATTGTGCTTTCATGGTAGTTAAAATAATACAGATTTTAAAATTACACATTAGGCTGAAGCAGACTTTAGTGAGATTTTTCAGCATTAATTAGGTTTTAATAATTCAACATTTGTAAAGTTTCATTAATGAAAATGCAATGGACAAAGTGGATTTCATGGTAAGCTTTCTAGGCTTACAGTCCAGGCTGCAATATTTAAACATCTATTGTATGTAAATAGATCCAAGCCTGGACTATTCAACCAGATGGTGAATATGACAGTGAATTATCTAGAGTATGCAGTGATTAGTATTGAATTCGCAGGAGATGAAAACAGTTGCTTCATATCCTCTTTACACTTCTTAAAAAAAAAAAAAAAAAAAAAAAACATAATAGAAAGCAACAAGCATGCTCATTGAGACAATGTCTCAATGTTTTCCAAGGTCTTTGTATTAACATTGTGATCAGCCGCTTGCCTCTATTGCAGAACAAAAATAATTTTTTTCTTTTACAAACCAATATTATGACCCTGTTTCTTCTTAATTGCAATACTCTTGGCCCAGATTAAAAATTCCTCAGAATCATGGTATGCCAAAATACAAGGAGGCTTCTCCAAACTTTGTTATCAAAATAGCATGTCCCATTCCTCACTCACAATACATGGATAAGGCTACTGTGCAATATAACAGTGTCAGTGGTTTACGAACTGGTTAGGCCCAGTTCCGTGACTAGCAGGTTGGAGGGGTCTGCAGGTCCACACCTCCAGAAAGGGGAAACAAGGGATGCTGAATAATTAAAAACAGCAGCAATTATCAGAGGAGAAACAAGCTAATTTACTAAATATGGCACTGGAATGCAAGATAACCCACTATAATACAATATAATTAGAATTGAAGCTAATAAATTAAGTATAAATGTCTGAAAGTTGGAAAGGCCTCACCATAACACTGAGGTGAGACGTGCAGTCGGGACGAGCAGCAGGGAGGAGACCCAAAGGAAGAAAGGGACATGAGGTGACCTTGCCAGGGGCTTTATCTCCTCTCCAAACACAAAGTCCTTTGGGGTATGTAGTTCTTCTTTTCTTCTGGGCAGGTGCCCAGAAGTGGAGCATTAACTCTTTATGGAGCACCACATGATGTTATGATGTGGAATACCGATAACCAAAAATCATAAAACCATAACAAACAGATTGCCTGGGAGTTCTTTTGAATACTCAGGCCAGAATCTTAGATATGCGCTGACCTTCTTTCATCCATTATTGCAGCCTGTTGCTGAACACCAGCAGAGCCCCCTGTGTTTGACTGATTTAATGATTCCAGCAAATGCCTTATTTTTACATTAGTAGGCAAGACAAGTTACACTGGGTCGGTCTCCTTCAGACAACTTTGTACTCTTGGCTAGGGAGTAGTTAAAAAGTGCTATCAGAAAGAAAAGGATGGCCTTTTGCACTGGGGCACCTATTCAATTCTCACTTTCAAAACTGTATTATACAGAGATTATGATGAACAGTGAGAGAGAGATCATCTCAGTCTTGTATGGATTTCTGTGTTAATATTTTTTTCAGTTAAGGAATTCTATATATGCATTCTATATATTTTTTTAACAGGTCACTAGTGCAAGAGGGTTTTTCTTTGCCCACAGTGTCCACAACTCATTCTTACAGTGTTGGAGGTTAATAGGACAAGATATCAGACGTAGCAGATACAGTTTTTGAAGAAGATATCTAGTCACTCCAAAATCTTTTTGGGGTGACTGCTGCTGCAAAAGTCATTTTGTATCATGAGTTTCCCAGATTATTTTCGGCTCTGATGGGAGGAAGTTACTATTAGAATGTTGACAATGAAATAAATGTGTCTAGTTCATAATATACAGTGCATAAAATGCCTGAAAAACTGAGTGATAGAATCAGTTACTTCAGCAGAATACTAGTATGTATGTACTAGAGTATATATTTAGAATATATATTTAGAATATATATATAATTTAGAATTATATATAGAAAGATTAACACTGTTAAGAATAGTCTTGCTCTATGCCATCCAGTTTGGGTGATTGGCTCATTTTCTCATGCTGACTTGCTATGGGTAGTTCATCTCTGTTGAGCCTCTGTTTACGATCCATTTGTCCTGGGATGTTTAGATTAGATAAAAAAAAAAAAAAAAAAAAAAAAACTTGTCCACAGAAGGAGTTATTAAGCACTGGAACAAGTTCCCCAGGGGGGTAATTGAGTCACCATCCTTGAATCTGGACGTGGTGCTCACGCATATGATTTAGCAGTGGGTTGCTAGAGTTAGGTTCAGGTTGGATCTTGAAGGTCTTTTCCAACCTGAGCCATGGCAACTATGATTCCATGGTTCTATGAAAGAGATTTTTAAGACTTTTTCTAATGTATCAAATGGCACCAGTACTAAGAATAACCTTTTTGTGTCTTTGTGACAGTGTACTTATTTGTTTTGAACGGAAAAGAACTTCTCCGAAAGTAATATCTTCTATTTTATGATGTTGGCCCACAACATCAGAGACAGACAGTGGTGGCATGGCAGTAGAAGCTGAACTTTCCTGTCCGTATTCTGTTACATTTTGTTGCCATGTGACTAATGGCAGCAGAGCTGCAGTCTGGCAAAACGATGTCTGATATTGAAATGTGTGATATGGAGGTATTTTAATTCCTCCATGTGGAAAAAATGGCATCCACTGACACTCATAAATGCTTGTTGAATGCGTATGGAGACAAAACAGTGGCTGTGAGCACAGTGGGTGGTGTATTTCAGCAGTGGTGACAGCAAAAGTGGGTCAGCTCCACAGAATAAGATAATCATATGACCACAGACTGTCTTGGGCTGGAAGCGATCTTTACGATCATGAAGTTTCATCCCCCCTCCCTCAGGCAAGGCTGTTAACCACTAGTTCAAATACTATAAACATGAGGGAATATATATATATGTATTTTTCCACAGCTAGATAGTGATAAGATAAGCTAGAAAGGAGAAAGGCTTTAAACTAAAGGAAGGGAGAATTAGATTAGATGTCAAGGGAAGTTTTTTTATTGAGAAAATGGTGATGTGCTGGAACAGGTTGACCTGAGAGGTTGTGAATGCCCTATCCCTGCAAGGTTTAAGGCCATGTTGGTCTGGTCCCAGGGCAGTCTGATCGAATACTTGAGCTAACAGCTGGCTGTCTTGTCTTTGGGAGAGGGGTTGAAACATGATCCTCAAGGTTCCTTCCAACCCAGGCCATTCTGTGATTCTAGGCTTTCCAAGACACTTAGCAGTTGTCCTTTTTGAGCCTCATTCATTTCATGTGGATATCATTTTCAAGCTTGTCCAGGTCCCTTGCGATGGTATTTCTTCTTTATGCCATTTCAACTTCACTACTCATCTTACTGTCATCTGCAAACTTGCTGAGGATACACTCAATCCCATATGGGTCTGAGTCTAAGTTCATCAATAAGGGTAAATACCTTTTCTTAAAGTTAAAAAGAGATTTAGGTAAATAGTTTATGAACTATTCAAGTATAAATTAAATGTAAGCAGAAAGACAAGGGCCTGGAGCACCTCTCTTATGAGGAAATGCTGAGTAACCGGGGTCTGTTCAGCCTTGAGAGAAGAAGACTGAGAGGAGATCTGATCAATATCTATAAGTATCTGAGATGCAAGAGGCAAAGGGATAAAGCCAGATTCTTTTCAGCAGTGTGTGGCGATAGGACAAGGGGAAATGGCCACAAACTGGAGCACAAATTTGCATAAGAACTTCTCCACGGTAAAGGGTGACAGAGCAAAAGAACAGGCTGTCCAGGGGGATTGTGGAGTCTCCTTCTCTAGAGATATTCAAGATCTGCCCCTACACCTACCTGTGCAGCTTGGTCTTGGGAGCCTGTTTTGGCAGGGGGGTTGGACTAGGTTATCTCTAGAGGTTCCTTCCAGCCCCTACTATTCTGCAACTCACTGATCTTCTTTTCATAAATTTTCATTTTTTTTGTGCTGCATATGACCCACTAACTAACTGATTAGAATATTCTGTTTTCTTATCTGGAGATTCTTAGTATGTATAATCAATGCACAAGTGATTAAATCATTAACTAGTTTATTTTATAAGCAAACCATTTCATGCTTCATATTGCACCAAAGATCTGAATATGAGATTTAACTTACCTACCTTCCTATTTGTATTACTTGATACTTGATCTAGAGATTTAGATTACATATTACTAAGGATAGTCTCATATTTGACTTTATGTTTTTGTGGGTTTTTTTTTTTTTCCTTAAAAAGCTAGTAATAACACGAGTAACTAATGCCCACCATAGGGAATATTCTGACAAGCTGTTGCAGGTATAGCTAAGGAGATAAAAGAATTACCCAATTCAAATCTCTTTGCCCTTTATAAACAGATTCATATTTGAAAAGTAATAAATAATGGCAAGTTTACAAACTTACTCTGTGTTCTTCAGCATATCTATCTGGGCGTGCATCATGAACCATTCTGCATTCTCCAGCATGTTAAGCTATTGATCTAGAGCAGGTTCCTTTCCACACTATTAAAATTCCTTCATGGTATGCCCAAAACTTTGTAATATTAAAATTCTGGAGCAAATGAATAATTTGCACATTTTGGCAATAGATCAAACTCATACAGCAGAAGCTAGTTTTGTAATGGCACACTGAGTGACTTCAGTGACTCTGCGAATTTCATTTCCACTTTGATGGTAGCCTGTTGGAATGAAGACAAACAATACCCATAACATAATCCATGTAGCTGTTACCTAGAGGGCTATGTTTGTCACACTATTATTTTACTAGATTTTTTGTGCTAACATGAACTTCATAATAAGCAACACAAAAATTCTTATTAGTTTTATAACCTCAAATTAGTTTTGCACCCAACGTAATTTTGCCCAATTATGTATCCCTCTGTCAGAAAAACAGTGAAAATCTGGAATTGCCATTTTCTAAACAGAAAAATTACAGAGTCTTTGAATTATAATAATATATTTAAGTAATAATATCTATGGTCTTTTTCTCAAAGAGGGTTAATGCAAATATATTGGTATTGTAGAAAAAAAGTTAACTGCTTTACTTTGTTTTTTTTTTTTTTCACCAAAATAAAGGAAAATAAGTGAGATGTGGTTGCCCAAATTATTCATACCTTAAACGGTAGAATAATTTTCCTTTATATACAGCTCTTATGTTTCCAAGCAGGAAGGAAAAAATGTATGCATTTATATTCTTTAATCTCATCTGTCTGGATTTCTGTTGTTGCTGGTTTTCTTTCCTGTTTCACTCTTATTTTAAAGAAAATAAATGCATACTTTGTTTCCTTCTTGCTTGGAAACGTAAGAGCACACTGTTGAGTAACCATGTTACTTAGAGTATCAACATGATTTAAAATGAACCGCAGTCAACATTCTGTATATTTCAGGAGGAAATAAAACTATACATGTTTGTAATATTTCTGACTGACAAAATCTGTTATGCTTGTAACAGAAGTAAGCTCAAGCATCAAACCTTCGAAAGAGAGATCTCTGCACAGCTGGAAGGGCAACCATTAATTCACGCCTAACTGGTGGTATTAGTCCATATTAGAAAACAAAATGAACAGCTGAAAGAAGTATAGCCAATTCAGGTTGCTTTGTTGTTGATTGTTGTTTGTTTGTTTGTTTTTAAAGTAGTTCTATCTGCCTTTCATTTTCTTACAGATTGACATGAATTAATTGTCTCACTTTTTTTATCATAACTGTATTTAAAGCTATTTTTCACCAGTTGCAAATCTGAGGTTTAGAAAATTAATAATTGCTTACAATCTTCTTTGTTCACTATCCCATCAGAGGTAGAGTTATCTATTTTGGAGTGCTTGTCTGGCCTATTCTAGCAAAAAGGGTCACGTGATAGGATGTACTCAAATGGGAGCATGCATGTAATGGTGCATGTCACTGGAGTGAGATAGTGTTTGCCCCAAACTAGAATTCAGTCACCACACAGATTAAATAGCAACTGATGATTTGTTAAGAGATTTTTGCAACACAAATGTCAAACTCAGAGAACTCCATGACAAGCAGAAGCAAAGGGAATTCTGGACTAGGGAAGCTGAAATCAGATACCATGCTTCCTCTAGTGGTTTAGAATTCCCAGCCCAGCACTGGGCAGCAGATGCCAGTGTGGGGCCAACTGGCGCCAGGTGGGATCAGTAGTCCCAGAAGCCTTTTGTACAGAGACCTTGATATTCATGAGGGAATGCAGTTGATTTTCTATTTATTCCAAGTCTAGTTACTTTCTGAAGTATAGAAAATGAAGGCATCATGAAATGTGACTGAAAGCAGACTGGAAAAAAAAAAAAAAAAAAAAAAAGGTTTAGGCCTGTTATATTAAAAGGTCCTTCAAGGAGAGATGGGCTCATGTAGATCTGATTTTTTGCAGTTATGCTTATATTTTTTTGCTGGATCACACAGATGTCAGTAGACACTGAAAACAACAGTGCAGAATGTAGTTTTGAAATCATACGTTACTCCCTGTAAATGTGAACTCTTTTTAGCAATGTCATGAATCTTTCACATAATAATAATAATAATAATAATAATAATAATAATAATAATAATAATAATAATAATAAACAGTTGCTGCATCAAATGTCATTTCAACTAATGCCAGTGTGAGGTATAGTATCTGGTGTCTCAAATTCAACACATAGCTGCCTCTTCCTTTGCTTGTAGGCTTAACTTTTGACTTAAAATAACTAACTAAATAGATCAAAAAGTTAGAGACAATATTGCATTGTATTTTTTTTTATTTCTTCTAGATTAAAAATAAAAAAATATCTTAGTTTTCAATTTCAATTCTCTGTCTTGGAATATAGCAAAGGTAACTCTTGCAGTTTGACATCTGTCTGATGGCTCATGTCAGGTAATTATATACAAACAGTGAGATTCTCCAGTAATCCAAGAAGCATCCTTCTATGCTAGTTACGTAGAATTAATGTAATAAGGAGAATATGATTTCCCTGTACCTAAAATAAATTTGTAGATTTGAATTTATTGAATAGACTCATAATGAATGGGTAACAACAGCTTACTCTGTTGACTTGCCACAAAACCTGAATTTTGCTCTACAACTTGGTAAGAAAAATCGAAGGCAAAATCTAATAACAGAGTTCACTCAAAAATCTCATGTTAATACTAAGCAGAGGAAATCTGAGATATTCCATTAAATTTAGCTCACAATTGTCCAGAAATTTGCATTTAACAAATTGGCCCTGATATTCAAAGGATCTTGAGGTAACCTGAGTTTACTCAAGCAACATGTGTCAGTTCTGTACAAATGAACCTCTTTCTGCTAAAGAGAAATATGTAAGGGAAGCAGTACAGGGAAGGAAAACATACATCTGTTATTATACAATACTTAGAATTTTACAGTTGTATTATCATGTGCTTTTTTGTGACACACTTTCAATTCATGGGTACCATTAAAACACTTAAACAAATTACTTTTGACATTGAGTGCTCTGAAACATTGTTTTCAGATGTGGTTACAGAAATTATATATCCATTTGCTCTCTAGAACCCAAGAATACCTAGTAGAAGGACTGTCAAAGGTCAAACTTTGCTCTCTTTATGTTAATTCCTTAGACATCAGAACATTGCTTTTACTTTCTCAGATGGTTTTAAAAATAATTCATTTGATTCAATGTACTTATGTTTTTTTATATTTTACTCTATTTCTACCTACTTAGAAATTTTACACTTCCTGCACTGTTTTGAGATATTCTTGTGACTCCCAAGGCATTGTTATAATGAATACATAGAGTTTTAAGTGCATGTAAGAAGCAGAACAAATAAATATTAAAAATGCTTTTAAAGATTCTCTTTTAGGTTATGGCACCCTCATCTTGTTGATATTTGAATGAAATAGAAGAAAAATACTGAAAAACAACCTGCAACAGGAAGTTGTTAGCACATCTTCCTAGTATTGCCATCACTGAAATAAAGTGAACAATATTTCAGTCAATAACAGCTTCAAATTGAGTTCCCTATGGCTTCAGCCACAGAAAGCAAGTTACCAACAGGTAACTTAACTCAGCGGAATTTTGTTGCTGGGGCTAATCTCTCTACTGTGAATTGACTGTGCTCCAAAGCCAAGAAATTATATTGATCACATCTTTATCTACCAACTCTAACCTCTTGAGAAGTGTACATGCATGTCAACTACAAGATTTAAAAAGTAAAGTCTTTAATAATACATTCATACATATTCATGATCCAATGCTGTTGGGTTATTTTATTTGATTTGGTGGAGCTTGGGGCTTTTTTTGTTTGTTTGTTTGCTTGGTGTCATTTTTGTTTTTGTTTTTTGTTGTTGTTGTTTTTGTGTGCGTGTGCATGTGTGTGTTTGTGTTCACAGTTAAGAGTCAGTATCTTCCAAATAGCTAAGGACTTGAAAGCATAATTTTAGCAGCAGTTAGACAGCTGTAACCACGACAGTACTAAAAAGTTTGCTCCGGTATAGGTTTTTTTCTGGTTAACTGCAAAACTATTTCTCACCTCTCAGCTTTGAAACATATACATTTGCCAATCAGACCTACATGTCTGACTGGAAGGTTACTTTATAAGCATGGACAGTTCTGGATTTATTTTGCACCTATGAAGAGTCAGTATTTAAAAACAAGATATGCTTCTCCAGTCTCTTCGTTCACTGCACCCCTCACATATGCAGGGACAAGATCTTTAACTGCCGGGGCCACCGTCCTTTAAAATACAGGCATGGAACATATGATCTCTCTTAGAGAGGAAAATAGCATTTGATATAAGTAGGAAATGAATTGTGAAACAGTAACAGGATATAAGGACATAAACTTCATTGTTCATTAAAAACCAACATTTCTTCCCAAAGACCTCCATCTCTAAGACAGCCACACAGTTTCAGCAAGCGCTGTGGGAAGTATCTCTATCTATGACAGTCTCTTTAGAAAGGTTTTAAGCCCCTTCATCTAAAAGTTAACTTTCTTTCTGATCTCTGTAACTACAAGGCAAATATACAAGAGAGAAGACAGTACTCATTCCTTTTCAGAACCTTTTGGTTCTGTTTCTGCTGTTTGGAGAAAAATTGCACATTGTAAGAGATTACTCTTTTGCACCATTGTCTCAAAGTTCGCTGAGGAACACAGATGGACACATTCTGGGCAAGGATTGAGAAATCCTTTGTCTGAGGGACACAGATGGGCATATTGAAACTTAACTGTGTTTTTGGAACTTTATGTGCGTATACCTCTTGGGGAAATATGAAGTAATTTAGAGTATTTCCATTTCTTTAATACACGTGTGCCTCTCTGTGAAGATCACTGTGCATTTGGAATCTTAAGGGTGCCTTGTAACTCAGGTGTGGTGTTTGAAGTTTTTCTCTGTGGCCTCACAGGGAACTGAGGAACTATTTAAATATTAGCATTTCCTTTGATGTATACTCCTCATATTGAAACCTGAAGGGTGTTATTTTAGCCTCTTTGTCTGTTGTGTGCTCCCCTTAAAGAAAGGGAGAAGTGATTGGAGCATCTGCATTTGTTTAATAGGTGTGTGTCTCCCTGGGGGAGGGAGGAGAGGAATAAGGAGTTACTTGAGCATTTGAATAAGTGTACCTCCTCCTCCTTCAGTGTAGATCTTTCAGTGTCTTGAGAAATGAGTGACAGTATTGTCACTATGAAAAGTGAAGATGTGTTATTTGACTTTTTAGAAAAGCGTGGTGCTCGTCCTTCTTTATCAGGGTGGACTGGGCACGACAAAACTGGTATAATTTGCAGAGTGTTTTGAACCATGTTAGTGTTCTACAAAATGAGACTCGTATCTGAGCCAGAAAAGGAAAATATTTGGTTTGTGCAATACTTAAAGCGCATTAAAAGCTGCCGTGGAGTTCCAAGATGAAAAGCATTTGGCAGAAACCCAAACTATACAAGCATTGCAGGAATCAGTCCAAGTAACACGAGAATTGGTAAAAACTCTGCAGAAACAAATAGTGAACCTTGAGGAACAATTAGAGAGAAATGCAAATGATTCAATATTTCAGAACAATCAGAAAGTATGGTCACTTTTTAATTACCGCTGTGCTAAAAACCACTGGCTCACCACCTTCCCCTGATGGCACAGAATATTGGCAACTGCCTCCTGCACTGTAACTGTAAATGAAACACTTAATCATGCACTTTTTTAATGCAGTCTGAAATTAAGAATTTGTAAAACATCCAACTGCTGCACTTCACCATTGCAGTCACACAAAATCATGAGAAAGCTGCTGAGTGAGCTGACAACATTGAAGCCGTTGGAGATATAAGCAGATTTGCTGTTATTTTCAGAAGTATAGAAAGCAAGATCCGAGATCTGAACATACAATTTTTCCAGAATTTGAATCTAGACTTTTTTTTTTAAGATTTCTCACCTCTATCACCGAAAGTGTTGGTTTTCAACAAAAAAAAAAATGATGAGGGAAGAAACAGAAAGTTAATGGCAATATGGTATCTTAAACTTATTTTCTTTAATAGGTGTTTGTTTTATTTATGGAGCATTACCACAAATAGAATCTGATCGCCTACTTTGCTTTAGATCTAAACATGAAAACAGATATCAGAGATTTAAAAGTTTATTAAAGATTTATTTTTAAACTCATTTATCCAAGTGTTTTGTTTTTTGTTTTTTGTTTTTTTTTTTAATATATAAAACAAGAAGTTTGAAACATGTTTCTGTCTGAAGATGAAATGAGTAGATATATACAGAAAGTTTTATATAGGAAGAGACACACAATGCATTGGAGGTGAGGGGGAGACTGCATAAGCGAATGAGCATTTATGTGTAAGATGTACATGCTTGAAACCACAAGGCAGGAACACAAGACAGCCTGCATGAAAGTTGCTCTGGTATTTCTTGTTAAACTTAGCCAAATCTTTATGTTCTAGATCTTCCAATGAGTTTGGGAAGCTTGTTACTACAGAGTTGCAGCTTTTATTTAATGCTAGGAATGTCTAATCTTAATCACATTTCTTAGCAGATTTTAAGGGATTTGGTCTTGAGTTAGTTATTTCATCTCTTTATTTCTTTTCTTGGAATAAGTGTTGTGGAGTATTGTGTTCAGCCCTGGGGCCTCCAGTGTAAGAAGGACATTTTAGAGTGGGTCCAGTGTAGATCTAGGGTGAACAAGTCAGTTTTTCTTAACCTGGAGAAGACTTCAGAAGAGTCTGTGTAGCAGTCTTTCATTACTAATGGTGATCTACAAGAAAGATGGAGATCTCTTCATCAGGAAGTACAGCAGGAAAATGTAAACAGTTTTAAACTATAAGAAGATTGATTTAGATTGGATATTAGAAAGAAATTCTTCATTATAAACTATATATATATTATATTTAGTTAAACACTAGAACAAGTTTTCCAGAGAAACTGTGGATACTCCATCCCTGGAAATGTTTAAGGCCAAAACAGAGAGGGCTTTGGGCAATCTGATTTAGTGGGAGACATGCCTGCCCACTGCAAGGGGCTTAGAACTATTTGATATTTAACATCTCTTCTAATCCAAACCATTCTATTATATAGTTAGGTTTTCCATCTAATTCTATTCTTGCACTATCTGTGATCTTTGCCATTATAATGTTGATTGATGAACAACTATGACAATCCAACCTTCACCAATTTTTTTCACGCTTGAGAACATTTAAAGGTTAAATAAGATGTCTGAAAGACTGTTCTTTGAAAAGATATCAAAAAAAATTCATTGTATTTGATTACATTATTTGAAATGAAAAGTCTTGAAAACATTTCTGTGTTTATTAACTAAATATATTTTTCACTAGATTAGTAGCCAAAGCAAAGGACAATATTTTTTTACTGGATTTTTTTTAGACAGATTAAGGTCATCTCCAGTTTTTGTGGAAAGGAGATATGATTCCCCCCTGAACTTTTAAAGAAGAATAAAATGAAATATGTAAAGAATACGTAAAAGATTATCGTCTTTTTATGCATCTGTGGTTTTATTTTTATCTAGATCTGTTTCTAAATTCATAGTTTTATGTTTTGGTTCTTTCATGATTCAAGATTAATTTTAATAATATTCAAGTCTTTGTTCTCCAATCACTGATGACTCCACAAACACATGCAAAGATAAAAACTCCATTTCTCAAGCTGTGACTTATTTTTTTGCATTAGGATTGCTGGGTCTCTGATGTGTAAGGGTAAACCTTCCACCTGTAAATTAACATCGTTAAGGATGATTTGTCAAGGTGATTACAAATTCTCTATCTCATCAGTTAGAAACTCTGTTCTCTAGAGAGTAACAATTATGTTCTGTTTTCTATACAGATTTTTGACCATAGTTTTTAGATAAGACATTAAAAATAAAATAAAACTTTTTATTTTCATCTCATACCTCACAAATCAAAAATCTGGAAATTCTTAATATGCCAAAGTGAAAACAAAGCAAGAAGTCTTTCTCAGTCTCTTGCCTAAAATGGAATAATTTATTATTCAGCAGCAAATCTTTTGGTATTGGTTGATTTCTGTTAAGGATTATACTCCTGCCAAGAAAAGAAATGATTTTATGTTTTCCTTTTCTATAAGGTAACTACTTATTAACTTCCAATATTTTATTACCTGCAATTTTCATTTGAGAACACCATATAAAACGTCCCTCTTTTTTTCTTCTGTTCCCTATAAGACAACCCAATTTCATTCTCTTTTGTTGACATACCATGTTAAAATATGAAAATTTGGAAATAGAATGAATGATATCCAACATCTGGCTGCTGCGCTTGTTACTGCAGCCATTTTATGGCTGCAACTGGCAGTGAAGTTGAATGGATTATTGTCAACCAAGAAAGTTACATATTCACAAAGAGTATCAGAGTTTAGGACCTTTCCTCCTCTATATCAGTCCATTCTTGAGATATTCCACCTCTGCAAAGACCTCATGTCTACCCTGTGTATTTTATTGTGATATAAAATTACATGCTAAAATGAATGCTAAAATGTCAAGAGAATGTATGAATAGGCTCAAAACCAGTTAATCAACCTAGAATGCCAAGTATCACCTCACTTGGATGCATATTTTGTCCTTTAAATTCAACAAACTACATTAACATATGATTTTTACTTTATAAAATCAGCTCATGAATAAAACTCTACCTGGGTTAGCTATCCTGCAAAAGAGAATGATGCTAAATTAACAGCCAACACTGAAATGCCTTCTAATTTTTAATGCCATGCTGAATGTGAGTTTGCAAACAGTATAAACAAAGATAAATCATGTCCAACATGATGCCGGGAGCTTTCCTCAAATTTCTGAATTTTAAATTTCGGACCTAAGTTGCGCAATGCTTGAAACAAGATATTGTTTCTTCTTCTTTCTGTAATTCTGTCTAATGACAACCTGTGTTCAAACAGTTATATAAAATAACTCATCTAAGATGAAAACAATGCTTAAAATATTCACCTCCTATGATGAACTCCATTCTAATGCACTTTCTTGGTACTCAGGCATAACCAAAACTTTCTGCTTAAAAACAATTTTTAAGCATACACTTCTAATAGAGTTCAGGTTGTGTTATACCATCTCACAGAACTGAAAACACTGCACTTAGATTTATGGCAAATGTTACATTAAATGACTTAACTCATTAAGGGCTTCACACATTTTAAGAGGAGCTAGCAAGATATTGATAGATAATATCCTTATAATATCCAACTTTACCCTACAGTACTTTCCAAGTAAGTGTTATGGGTAACAATGGGAAATTGATCTTTTCCCTACAGAAATTAGATAGAAGATAGATTAGTTTTATAGATATAGATACATAATTTCTAACAGATACATATTGTTGAACATCTTTTCTTGAAAAAGTGCTTGAACACTGAGAAGATACTCAGAAATATTTTGCTCCCAAAGTTGAAGATTAACTAGGTCATTGCGTAACCCTTACTCTACCTGATGATGATTAACAATTTGGCGTTGGACTGCACGCCTGTATAAGGTCAGTCAGAGAAAAGAGCAGAAACCAAATTTCTGGAAAATATTTTCACAGGATGATAGCTCATTTTTTGACCAGAAAGCTGAAATCCCTAAGGCCTCATTTCAGTAGTTTTGTCTTTTCATCCCTCATTAGAACTTTGGAATGGATTTTTTGATTTTGAAGGACTTTAGCTAAGTAATTTTCCCAATACCAACTCTTGCAGCTTGCATTTTCCAGTGTTTCTTACAAAGTGAATGTCAAGTCTCTGAAAGACTTTCATCTATCAATGTCCTCACTTTGCAGGTTTTACAAGAACTCTGAGGATAGAGAAAACATTCTCTGCAGGTACTGGGAATAGTTCACCACTACAGCTAGAACAAAAATGTATGCAGCACTGAGCTTCTCCGCTGGAAAGGAATCTGCAGGAGTATTGTTTTATTTCTATCTTTTAAATAGAAAAATACTCTCCCGTTATTTATGTGTGGAATTTTTTTTTGCTTTTTCTTTCAAAAAAATCTTTTCAGGAGGTAACTTAAAATGTAAAAACACAGTAATAAAAAACATTTCAAATGCATACAGAAAAGATAATGAGTCACTGACTTCAAGTTAACAATGCATTTCCTTGCCTGCTACATCCTTCTGAATTGGGAATTGCTTGCTGCAGGTGTCCTGTCAATATCCAAGCTGGCTATTGCCATTTTGTAGTTCCATGGAAGTCCTCAAATCATGCAGCACTGTTCAAATCAGTGCTGAAAATGTTTCAGACACTTTACAAAATACTGATTACTCAATAACTTATACATACACACATGTATAGAATGAATGATGTGCATACTAATGTTTTAATGTTTATACAGTATAAGTGACTGCATTTCCAACCAAATTTTCAGTGGAGGCAATAATTTTCTTAGTGATACTGCATGAATAACAATACATTTAGTATTTATTCTAGTGCTATTCATTTTTGTGGTTTAATGTTACTCGGGGGAATTCAGCAAAGTGTTTTTAAATACCCCAAAATAGATTCTATGTTTACAGGCTCTGATGGTTATGGGGAAAATTTTAATTACCTGACACCTTCTGGGATGACAGCACCACAAGGCATAAGCAGTCCAGGAAATGCAAGAAATGACTTGCAAACAGTTTTCTGGTACAAGTAATGGACAGAACTGTTTGAAAAGTCAATCGTCTGCATTAATAAACAAGGTAGAATCAACTGAGAAATGTGAAGGCTGTTTAAAGTCTTGGCTACACTGACCAAGGAAGAGGTGTATATAAGGTAATTATGATCTTGGATTTAGAGAGAGCAGATTTCATCTTGTTTAGAGTATGCAGAGTGCTGTGGCAAGTTGCCCTGGAGTGTAACATGAAAATAGACAAAGGAGAGGTGGGTGATCTCTAAGACAACTTCTTCAAGAACAGATCAGTGTCCCTCTTTGATACTCTTTATTTCCTATGTTTATTATTCACATTTATTTCAGGGATGCAGAGATCTCATGTGTCTAGCTTTGCATGAATTTTTTTTACATAATATACGTATTATCATTCTAAAATAATTTTTAAGTAACACTTACATTAATTACATGCTGTAAACTTATATTACATATATATATATACTGGTACCAACTTCTTTTACAGTACCAAGATTACAATTTATATTTTATTAAAACTCAAACATATTTTATGGTGTATTATCTTCAGCTCTGCTAAGAGTCAGTGCCAAAAATTTCAAACATGAAGTTATTGCCAAATTCAAAACAAATCCCACTTGCTATTTAGAATTGTTCCTGTTTACTATTGCATACTGAAACTTCCATCTCATATCTTAGAAAATATTTTAGTAATATAAGAATCATTTGAACTGAAATTCGGGTATATCTTTTCGCCCTCAGAATTAGAACTATATCAGCTGTAAACAAATTCTTCAATCTACCAAAACCTTTATGGTAATATAATGTTAGACAAAGACAAAAGAGGCAAGTTCAAATTAAATTATATCTGTGGAAGGCTGAAATGGAGATGTGAGCTCTTTTTATATGGTGTAAACAGCATTCACACTACACATTACTTAGTAAATCTGTGAATTAAAGTTGTATATTTTAATTGCACCTATGCATAGAATGATAAACGGTAAACCTAAAAATAGGATCATATATAATGGAAAAGAAAAAAAAAGTCGTCCTATCCATTCTGCTTCCTACATTGTTTATTCTTTCTATTTGATCCTTGTATTTTTCCCTATCAGTGACATCCTGTTACTTATGGTTCAGTGCATTATACATTATTTTCAAAAAACTCAAAATAGTAAAAGCACAGAAAGGTAAAGCCATTTGAAAGATGACTGTTTTCAGCCCCTGAGGTTGCTAGATGATGAGAAGTTCATTCGAAATGAAAGACCAGAAAACATTAGTATTTTCTAAAATGATATTTGCTGCCGAATAGAAGAAGTTTGTATGAAATTTTTGTGTAGTTTTGCTAGCAAGCTGAATTCTAGGAGTCTATGAGATGATGCAAGAGGATTATTTCTCCCATTCTGGGGTAATTCAGGGTCCTACCAAAATCTTAAGTCTACCTTTAGCAAAATAGCTATTTAAGTTTGAAGATGCTCTTCTTCTCTTAAAAATAAATAAATAAATAAATAAATAAATAAATAAATAGATAGATAGATAGATAAATAGATAAATAAATAAAATAATAGTAGTAGTAGTAGTAGTAGTAGTAGTAGTAGTAGTAGTAGTAGTAATAGTAGTAAAAAATGTGAGGAGCAGCAGATTCACCAGATTAACTATTGATTGGGCATCTTCTCTGGGGACACAGAGAATGGGGAAGTTGGAACTTACACCATTCCCAGTGCTAGACATTTTAACTTTTTGCTATATTCTATCCAATTGCCATAGAGTAATTTATGAAGCCAGATAGATATAAAAGTATACAAAAAGAAATCAAGAACAAATTACAATCATTCTTGTATGTTAAACACGGATATTCATATAATTTATTTCCTTACTGTAGGTAGAAGTCATGGCAGGTAACCAGTCCTAAATTATGAAAAAAAGGATGATGGTGACAATACAGTTAAGGAAAAAATTATTTGCTTACCTGTCCCAAAGACCTGGGCCCACCAAATACTCTGGAAGCAGGGATCTCCAGGTAGAGAACTTTCCGTTGTGGCAGCCAGCTCTTGAATGAGGCTTAGAGAATTGATTTCAATTGTACTCCCAGGTCTGCCTGTTTCCCTTCGCCAGCTGCTCAATCATTGATTCATGCCATCACTTAGCAATTCCCGTATATTAATAAACAATGAAACTGGAAAAGTTACAGTGTTATCTATAGCCCCAGAAGCCCATCATGTTGAATTGCATGTGTACAGTGGGATCTCAGAACAGATGTTTTTACTTACATTGTTTTGAAAGTAATGCCTCCTATTTACTTCCACAGAAACTGTAATACATTAAAAGAGCACAATATCACTCTTTGACAGATGTGGCATTTTGTATCCGTTGCAGTTTCCATGGAAAAAAAAAGATTACAATCTACCTTAGGAACATATTATTATCTTTTTTTCTTTCTTACTTAGTGTTAAATATAGAAACAAAGCACACTGAATGCTAACCCTAAGTCACCAGTAGGCATCTCATTTATATTTGCTGACATAATACTCTGAAGTTTGTCAAAATGAGAAAGGATTAGCTGGTACACTACACCGCTTTTTCGACATGAGACACTGCAGCAGTTTCAAGGCATTAAGACAGATTGTGTCAGCCCTTGTTATTACACCGTCAGATTTAACCTTGTCATTATTCTATACATAGTAATATGAGAAGTTACTACATATGGAATAGCTAACAAAAAATAAGACTTATTTTCTATTTTCCTTTAAATTTATATCTAGTCTATAGATTTATACACCAAAATAACTGTTTTACTGAAGACAACAGGTCTGATTTTATCCAGACTCCATTTCACCTGGAATGCTAATACGACAAAAGCAGTTTTCATTCTCACCATCCTCTGATGAAACTAATCAGAAAATTTTCTCCTCCCTGAAGTAACTTCATGGACTAGGGCTAAGAATACTTTAAGGAAGTAATTTTAAAGGTGCAGGAGCTGACCTCCCCAAGTCACAGAAGACAAGCCAACAGGAAAGGAAGCCAGGGTGGCTGAACAGAGACCTTAGGATGGAACTCAAGAGCAAAAGGAAAGTTTATGGTCTCTGAAAGAGTGGGCAAGTTACTTAAGATTATTACAGGTATGTAGTGAAACTGTGCAGGGAGAAAATTAGAGAAGCCAAAGTCCATTTAGAACTGAACTTGTCCACTAAGGACAACAATAAATATTTCTATAAATCTATTAACAGTAAGAGGAGGGTAAAAGAAAATCTCCATCCCTTGTTGGACACTCAGGGCAACTTGATGACCAAGGATCAGGTTAAGGCTGAGATACTTAATGCCTTCTTTGCCTCAGTCTTTAATAGTAAGACTTGTAACCCCCTGGGAACATAGCCCCTTGAACTGGTAGATATGGATGGGGAACAGAATAGGCCCTGCATAATCAATGAGGAAATGGTTGTGGACCTGCTTCTAAAGCTGGACGCTCACAAATCCACGGGGCTGGATGGATTGCACCCTAGAGTGCAGAGGGAATTGGTGGATGTGGTTGCCATGCCACTCTCCATCATTCTTCAGCAGTCCTGTCTAACCAGAAATATCTGGTGGACTGGAGACTGGCAAATGTGATGCCCATCTTCAAAAAGGACCAGAAAGATGATGCTGGCAGCTACAGACCTATCAGTCTCACCTTGGTGCCGGGGAAGGTTATGGAACAGATAATCCTGGGAGCCATTGACTAAAGATCAACCAGGGGATCCAGCTCAGTCACCATGAGTTCATGAACGGTAGATTGTGTTTAACAAACATGATATCATTCTATGACAAGGTGATCCATTTAGTGGATGAACATAAGGCTATTGATGTGGTCTACCTGCACTTCAGTAAAGCCTTTGATACTGTCCCTCACAACATTCGGATGGACAGTGAGCTGAATATGAGCCAGCAGCATGCTCAGCTGGCCAAGAAGGCCAAGGCATCCAGGCTTGGATCAGGAATGGTGTGGTGAGGACTAGGGAAGTAATTCTGCCCCTGTGCTTAGCACCGCTGAGGCCCCACCTCAGGTATTGTGTTCAGTTTTGGGTATCTCAGTGCAGAAATGACATGGAGGTGTTGGAGCAGGTCCAAAGAAGGCCAACAAGTCTGCTGAAGTGCTTGGAGAATATGCCCTACAAGGAGTGACTGAAGGAACTGGGGCTGTTTAGTCTAAGGAAGAGGAGGCTGAGGGGAGACCTTATTGCTCTCTTCAAATACCTGAAAGGTGACTGCAGTGAGAGCGGGGTTGTTCTCTTCTCAGTGATGACAGGACGAGAGGAAATGGCGTCAAGTTGTGCCCAGGTAAGTTTAGGCTGGATATCAGGAACCACTTTTTTACAGAAAACGTTGTTAAGCACTGGAATAGGCTCCCCAGGGAGGTGGTTGGGTCATCATGTGTTTAAAAATGCATTTAAAAACCTTTTGGACATTATTTAGTGCAGGGTTGTTAGAGTCAAGGTAGTATGGTAATGTTGTGTTTGGATACGATGATCTTTAAGGTCTTTTCCAACCTGAGCAATTCTATGATTCTATGACTGAAGATCTCAATTCACAGAAACTAAACTGTTACTTAGGAGCATGTATTTTAATCGATCTAGTACATGAAGACAGACCTTACCTGGAAGTACTGATGTTTTCTCAGAGAAAAAATTTAGGAGGAAGATATATTGGGGTTTTTCTTAGCACGAAAGCTTTGGAAGAACCATAGGGCCATAGAAGTGGGAACTATATCTTAGCTGCTGGCTAAAGGGAGACAAATATCTTGGCCCTCCCTTTCTACTTTCAGGGTTCCACTTTCTTAATTTGTGAATAAGGCACATCATAAAAGTAGGACAACCTGGCTACACGCGGGAACAGGAAAAATAGCACTAATCATCCCTTTCTCTTTGACACTATAGTATCAGTTTCTTAATGGAAGAAGAAGAGGGCTGGATTAGTTTACTCCTCCTGGTCTGCACTTAGTTACACAGTTGAGGCAGGAAAATTGAGTGAGAGGTCAAGTAATCCAGAATCAATGTCCTGTGATCCCACTGAAAATCATTTACAATTTTGCTAGTCAAAAATAGCTCTCACAGTTGGGCAGTAACATAATTTAATATTACTAAGAGGGAAGTCAGAAGTGGGAAAGCTAATTGTTTTCAACACTACTGTACGTCATTAAGAGTCAGTCATAGTTTATAGAAACTAGTAAAATGAATGTAAGAAAGAATGTATGGTCTTCTTTCAGTTAGTAAACACATGCACACAAGCACACACATACACACAAAGGAAAAAAAATATGATGGAAAAAATTAAAAGAAATCTACCTCAGCATTTAAAGACAATGACTACAGGTACCAAAACAAGATATTAATCTAATTTTGTAATTTACAATTTTTCATTTTTTTTCAGCCCAACAATCTGTGTTCATATTGTGTATTTATGACAGCTAAGAATAGATTTCCAGAATGGCATGCACAGAACAGCATGCGTAATTTCAAAGCTAAATTTTCATGACAATGTATGCAAACATAATAAATAAGCATCTAAATTTTTCTAAATCCATACAGATATGGATGTCTATCAAGGAAAATAACATAAATATGTTTAAAAAATGAATATCTGTCACCATTGCTTTGAGTACAAAGGTTTTTGTGAAAGTAATTCTTCTTGTTTATTTCCATGTAAAATACAACAAATGCCAAAAGTGCAATAATACTATTTGATAGAGCAAATTCTCAGATACATAACACTATTTTTCAACATAGACATGACCTTTAGCTACACATTCTTTGCCAGCAAAGAAAACAAGGGCCTGCAAGTCACGCTCATAAAAACCTGCACCAGTGGAGGTGACCCACTGTCATCGTTGCCAATGCTGAAACACATCACCCACCCCTCACTCTGCTCGAGGTTACTGTTTGGTATCCATAAAAATTCAGAATGGACTGATGAATGTCAATGGGTGCCATTCTCTCCACATAATGGAAATCATTTTTCACATTTTCTTCATAAGCACTTCCATATCCGATGCCATTTTGTCAGACTGTGCCTCTGCTCCCATCAGCAGCAAAATGGTAGAATATCGGTAGGAAGGTTCAATTTCTTCAGCCATACCATCTTTCTTTTGCCAACATCTGGCCTGTCATCATTCACCAATATAATAAAATAGGAGGCATTACTTCTGGAGTAGTCCTTGTACAATGCGCAGTGAAACAAAATAAAAAATTGTGATTGTTTTTCAATGACGATTGTCTTATTATGCCCTCAAATTCCAGGACTTACATACTGTATTTGCTGAAAAGATGTTACCTGGCTCAAGATTTATTATGCAACTTGTTCAACATTTTACATATACTTTGTGAATATGAAATTGAAACTTTTCTTTTTCGTAAATCTGGATTATGAATTCAAACCCTAATAAGACTCATAGAAAAATATTTACAAAGTTGATAATTTTTACACATTTAATTTCCCTCTGAAATTTAACAGGAAAAGTACTCATAAATGATTTCACACCTTTTACTATTCATGAGATTTATGTATGTGTTGTTATAAACTAAAAACTTCAAGGTGAAAAATAAATTAAAAATGTATTTGGTGTAATTTTTTCCTTCAGAATTTATTTTTCTGGATAATTCAGAATTTTCATTAAGGAGAATTTAGTAAAAATAGGCTCAGCTGCATTGTTAAAAAATGTTAACATTCATTAGAGTTCTTTTATTTTGTATTTTTTTATGTAAGAATACAAAATTCATCGTTTCCACTCTTATTTTCCCTTCCTCCTCCAAAATCTATATATATTTCCATATAAATAGAATTTATCCACTTTCGTACTAAATAGCTCAATTTTCATGATTAGATTAAAATATTTGTAGATGCTACAAATAGGAGAAGATCAAATATAGAGAGTTTGCACTTCCACTTTCATTCAGCACTATGTAGGTAATGTTCCTTTTGCATCTAATCTTCATTCATTATTTTAAATGCTTTCATTCCCATCATTTGTATTTTCAAACCTTAATTAAGCAGACAACTCTACTTATAGAATAGGAAAGCATTTGAAAGATGCTAATTTAAAATCTTTAACCGTATTAAAGAAATTCATGATTCTGTGTATGTTCTGTTTTTTTAGGGAGTTTTTGGGCCTTTGTTTGTTTTATAGCTTAGGACAAAGAAACAAATGAAAATACAGATTAAACCAAATATTTTTCCTAACCTCATATTCCTTCCATCTTAACCTCAATAAGATACACTCCAATACTAAAGGTACAAAAATGTAAGATGTAGAACAGCTCTTCCAAATATTATATATTTCAATACCCAATATCTAGATGCTTGGCCACAAGTGAAAATTACTTGTCCTAGATTGCGACTCTCCATTAGCTATCCAATCTGTTTCAAATGTAACTCAGACAGGATGGAGTCTTTCAATACAAAAGGTAAGAGATACAGACTCAGTTCTCTCCTCTGCTTTTTTAAAGGTTCATACTTTTTAATAAAATTGTCAGTGAAGAGGGGCACAGCACACTGAAGATCTGGACTAAAGCAGAAAACAAGAAATTGCCTTTCAATATTCTAATGGTGCTGACTAATTTGAGCATTTATTTGAAGATGTTGTATTTTATTCCATGTTTTTAAATATTAAGTTATTCCCCATGACTAAACTGAATGTGTTAAATATTAGATCTTATCATTATTATTAGCTATGCTTAAAATAGCACAAGACAGATCTGAATTTTCTTAGAAGCAAATTACTGTGTGTCATGGTTTAAAGCCCCTGTACTGGGTCTGGCTGAAATTAACTTTATTCTTTAACTTCAATTACAGCAGCTTGAATGGAACTGTGATTTGCACTTGTGGCTGAAACAGTATTGATAACACACTAGTGTTTTACTGGAAGGGGCACAATCAGGACAACTGACCTCAGGTGACAAAATGTATGGTACAACATTGTGCTCAAAAGGAGGTGAAAGAAGAGATTTGTTTGGTTTGTGGTTATAGGGTTTGTCTTCCCAAGAAATAGTCATGTCTGTTGAGCCTTTGTTTCTGAGGAAGATGCTGAGCATCTGAAAAAGAAATAGCAAACAAATTATTTTTGCTTTACTTGCACATACACCTCTTTATTTTCTTATTAAACTGTAATCATTTTAATCTATAAGATTTGTTACCATCTTGCTATTTTTTTCTTTTCTCCCAAGAGAGGGGAGTAAATGAGGTGGGTGGGTGTTTGGCTGCCAGACGGAGTCAACCCACCAGGGCTACAATACCCAGCTGGGCTTATAGGGACCTTGGTTCCTGCTTGGTTCTGTGCTGTTTCTCTCTGGATTAACAAGAATACAGTAATTACAGATACACTAAAAAGCAGAAACTGGCGTACTGCAGTTAAAGATCAAATATTAATTTAATAACTGTGAAGTTTAGCAGCTGTTGAACAAAGATTTCTAAAATCTTTCTTTTGGACACAATTAAAAATTTAAGCAGCAAAATGCAACACTCAATGCCCACATTTTTGCTTTGAGCTAATTAAAATTGAGTAATTTTTTCACATTTATTCTAAAAGTTGTGAGCCTTGGGGAATTATAACAGTTAGAGTCAGTTTTATTTTAGATCAGTCTTATTTTAGTGGAGGACTAAGCACTGGCTATGGTGAATGATGAAACATCTGGGCTTTGTTCTTCCCCTGGCCTTCATTCCAGAGAGAGAGAAGGATTCTGTCATGGTTGATATTTCAAGAAAATCTAGTTTTTAATGTGTTGAAAAGTTGATGAAGGACGGAGAGGAGAGGAGAGGAGAGGAGAGGAGAGGAGAGGAGAGGAGAGGAGAGGAGAGGAGAGGAGAGGAGAGGAGAGGAGAGGAGAGGAGAGGAGAGGAGAGGAGAGGAGAGGAGAGGAGAGGAGAGGAGAGGAGAGGAGGGGAGAACCAAATGGAAAATGGAAAGGAAAATGGAAAGGAAAATGGAAATAGGAAAGAAAAAAATAGGGAAAAAAGGAAAGGATAGATGGTGCAAAGTGAAAGTTAAGAGAGAAAAAAGAACAGAAGTTTTATAAATATAGTTTGCTTTTATTTATTTTGATTCAATTTATCTTTTTTTCTCTTTTTCCCCATGTCTTCTTTTTCTGTTCTTGATTTGAAGATAGTTTTCCCAATAGCATATTTATATTTACTTTTTTGACTTCTCTATTTTATTTCTAAACCAGCAAATTTCAGCCACTTCTTTTGGTTCTCAGTTTGCATCCCACCATGAGTATCGATGTGAGCTAGCTGACTGTATGCTTTCGTTTAATATATATTTTCTTGTGTTTTTTGTTTGTAATGGTGGTGATGGAAGTTTATTCAATTTTTAAGTTCTATAACATTTCCTCTTAGGGGATGCCATTATATCTTGTAAAGAATTTTTATCATCCGTCACGTAGCTTAACTATAGTGAAGGACTCTGTTCTTTAAATTAAATTCTACCATATTTGATTTTTATTTCATTTGTCCTTAGCGAGGAAATCTACTACCATTCCAATTGAGTACGGCCAGAAATCAATCACTTTTCTTGGATTTGAGCCAGATGAATTTTGTATCAATTATTGGTATAAAAAGGTTGTGTCATGTTGCCATTAATACCCATTATGAAATTTATAGTGTCCAAAGCTTAAAAATCTTCTATAGTCCAGGTATGCTATCATTTTAATAGCCATTTTTAAATAATCTTTGTGTTCTCATATTGTAGCACATAAATTTTTCAAAATTTTAAATATCTGATATTAAATATTCTGATTACAAATAGGATATGAGAAATAATACTTCCTTTAATTGTTTTATTAAAAATTGCTTCTCTTGAACTTTTCTACAGTATGTAATTAGTCTTGCTCCTGCCTTTCTTCGACTAATTATATAACATCAGAATGGTTTCAATCTACTTCACTTTTGAATGTAGAAAATTTTTGTATTTTGTCTTTCATGTTTGTATTCAGAAGTTATAAAAAAGCATCCTCATTCACAAACAGTAAAACCTTAAGCTTTATGTTTGAAAAACAGATTTTTGTCTTTATGTATACATAGATTGCTGTTTTTTCCTCCTTTTATATTTGCTAAATCATATTCTGCAATGAAAGACTCCAGTGTCTAGATAGATTTGCACTGAGAGAGCGAGTTGAACCTTATCTTCTTCTTCATCTAACCATAGTCTAAGATACAATCTAAGATAGTCTACGTATTTTGCACACAATTTTTCCCCACTCAAAATTTATTTTTGCAAAATTATTGAGAGAGTTTGAGTCTCATGTACTTTTAGCATAAATCTCTTTTAAAGTTAGCTATGTACATACAAGTATTCGTTTCTTCATATTGTATTGTACCACTTCAAATCTACAAAATTTTCTATTCAGATGTGGGAAGCTGTTTGCTTTTAGATTTTTTTTCTGTGTAGATTTATAACTGAGATTGGAAACAATTTTCTTGTTTTTTGCTTAATTTCTACAACTCGTTGTAGAATACACACACAAAAGAGAAAGAGAAGCATTTCATTGAACTTATGAGACATCATGGTAGAGCAAACTTCTCAGGTATATCAAAAAATACATGTGATATGTTTTTAGGAAAACTACTTCTAGATAAGGTTAACAGGTTAGTTTTGCAGATCTATCCTAGCTGTTGAAATTTGAAAAAATGAACTTGTATAGAAGATTTGCATCTCCTGTTTAATACCTAAGTTTTTGATAAAATACCATTTACAAAGGACAAATCATTGTATCTCAGGAAGAATTTGATTTACATATATTAAAAAAAAAAAATAGATTAACAACTTTACTCCACTGAAAAATATTCATTAAATACTACACTAATGAGTGAAAAACAGAGGTAAATTAAGTTTTATAAATACTGAGTGCTAAAATTAGTGTAAGATAACACTAAGAGTTAACATTATAGGTAACATAGGCCTCGTGTAATAAGTAAGTGAAACTCTGGGTCTAGTGCAGGCTGATATATATTCTCCTATGACAGAATTACTAATTAACTGTCCACATAATGACAAGTATGGAATATTGCATAAGTACCTGCTGGCATTAGACTAGCTCTGAGAATATACTACATCCTTCCTGGGAATTAGGAAAAAACCTTCCTATTTCGCTTCATAGACAGTTGTAAAAATGGTATTATTTAAAATCTAAATTCAAATTCTGCAATTCATCACTGCAGTAACCTGAAAAACACAGACAGTTAACATTATACTGGAACATATGTTGTGGCGAAGGAAGCAACACAGGCTTCATGCAAATTTATTAAAGATAAATCTTTGTCAAATTGCATTGATTTTTAAAGACATTGCCATAGTAATTATGCAGCACTGACTTCATTTTCCACTTCCTCCATGTCACAATCAGGTCCTGTTATACTTGTTTGACCAGATAGTGAAAGCCATTATTTCTCATTTCTCTTTGCTGTATCATCTAGAGCATGCTAGTTAATTAGATTTTTGGTACATAACTTTTTTTCATATTCGCCTTAGGTGCCCATTTCTATTTCTTTTCACAATCTCAACACTAATTGTTCTTTCTGCTTTCATCAAGGTATATTTCTTATCACACTCTCCTGCTCACCAGTTTGTCAACGTCCATTCATACACTAAAGTAATCAAGTGGGTGTGATCTTCAAGGTAAGGACATGTAAACTCATAGCCAGCTTTGCCTTTCCAAAGAATCAAATGTGTAAAACTGCTAACAGCTGGCTTTGCCTTTCCAGGGGATCAAACTTTTGTATATCCTTCATTTGGACCAGAAGCATAGCTTTCATTGTCTTGGATAACATACTGGGAATTTCAGTGGAAACTTGTAAATCTCAGGTGAAAATCTGTTACAACTGATAATCTTCACTAATAAAAATGCCTCACACTGTCCATCAACAGGTCAAAGATAATATGGAACGTGCAATCAAAATAATAGGAAATGCTGAGTTTGGGGATTTTATAGAAGCAATTGTACCAAGTTCTCAATGGTACAATCAGAACTATAATTCAGTCCTATGCTGAGTTAACCCAGTCCAATACTGAGTTAAACATTTTTTTCTATTTAAACTTCACAAAAATTTCAGCAACAGTTCAGCAACATAGTCTTCATGATATACTTGTCCAAGTAATATTTAAAAAATAGTTTATTACTGTGATGCCGAATTTGCAAAAACCACAGTTCACCTTCATCCCTGATGTCTTTTGAGAATATAGACTCTCCAATTGTTTCCTGTAAGTACCTGAACAGTGGGGTTCATTTGGATTGTAACTGTGGCTCGGCCTCTTTAGGAAAATACATATAATGACAAAAAATGCTTTCAAAACTTAAGAGGAACATGCATGTGTAATGAAATGAACTGGCAAAATTTTATTGGAAAGGGAAAATAATTCAGACAGTTTATTTCAGTATTTAAGCTGTTTAGGACCATAGTGATAGGCTAGAAAGGTATAAATTCAGAATTCTCAGATGACAACTGTTATCTCAATTTAAAGAGCATATACAAGTATCTACTAATTTGCTACATTGAGATAATGGTAAATTCTGTGCATGTACTCAAGATGTAATAGAATCAGTAGCTTTATGTTACTCTTTGCCAGTATTCTCCTGCAGTGTGTTTTAGGGCATGTCTTCAGCACAATGGTTCCATTTCAACTCACCTCAACTTGCTAGCCCCACTGCAGCGAATTGTGCACAGTACTTACTGCAGAACACAAAAACCTGCCCAAAACCAGGTGTAAAAAAATGCTGGCTATAAGCCTAATCCAAACTCCAGGGAAATACAGACTTCTTCAAATTTATCCAGAAAGACCTGCAGTCACTGCATCCTCAGCTTCATCATTAAGAAATTAAGCTTGGCACAGAAGTTGTATAACTTGGAAGTATTGTAAAGTTAGGTTGCACTTGCATGTAGATGAATTATTCTCCCATAGGCATAGCAAAGTTTAAGGAACAATTATCTTTGACAGAGTGAAATCTCACATAGCTCTAATACTAAGCAACAGAGACAGCTTTGGGGGGCTAATGTTTGAAGACACAGACCAATTCTTTTTCATTCAAGCAGCACTTTTCATCTCTTTAATTTTAAAACCCAGTCTCCTCTATCAAGAAATTTTCCTTGTTCACACAGCTCCTACTTAGTAGTTAAAAGTCGTCTCTGAACATATTTCCAGCTGCATGTCTGCCCCAGTAATGTAATTTTCACTGATTGTCACCATAATGATTCCTCTAGGACTGTAGCCTATTAACAAAAGACAAAAAAAATTTTTTTGTTTATGATTCTGTTATGTTTTACTGGAAATAGTTTTGATAAAATACAAAAGCTGCAGATTTTTCTTTAAATGTGCAATGATCACAAATATCTCACTCTTTCACTCACACATCAAATATACACATGGAGGTCCAATCTTTTGTCTTGCCTGAGCCATAATGAATGAAGGGTGTCTTGCGATGCATAGAAAATACATAATACGTAATGTATACAAGAAAAAAAATTAATTATTCATTTTTTTAAGAAAACACAAGAAAAGAGGGCAACATAAACCTAAAGTAGTAGGCTGAACATGTCTTAGAATATCTTTATAAACAAAACTGAATAATGGTATGAGTAATTACTGGAAACAACAGAACAAGGAAGGCACTTTGCTAATTCTAATTGAAAGTGAGAAAGTTAAGGAGTTCTAGATTTAATACACTATATATAATGATCAGAACAGAAATAAAACAAGATTGTCAGAAAGAAATAATGTTCTGTGAACACAGAGAAGAATTTTTTTTATCTGTCATTTTAGTGTCTACAAAAGTATTTAATATGTCTGCCATTAAGAATGTGACAACTCCTTTTGTAGACACAAATGGAAATCAAACATTGACGACAGAGTAGTATAGAACAGGTATGTTTAATCAGCACTGCACACACGCCAGATGCGGGGGGGGGATATTTTCACCTAGCCTGCATACCGAAGGGCAAGAAAGGCACATATTTAAAGTGCAAACTTCTTTCATATGCATTAGATGTTCAAGAAAAGGCTAGGTTATTACAACGAGTCCCCAAAATGATTGACTTCCCCCCTTCTACCCAAGTCTCAGCTCTTTTACACATGCATATCTCTTGTGGTCTTCCCGATGAAGGCCATCATCTTATTTTCTTGGACTTGGGTTAGGATGGAGGATGCTTGGCTTCCCGATGAAGGCCATCATCTTATTTTCTTGGACTTGGGTTAGGATGGAGGATGCTTGGCTGGCTCTGATATGTCATCTCATTGGCCACAATTCCATTCACCAATCTGCTGCTTCTTTGTTAATTTGTAGTTTGCTGTTTTAGTCTAATGTATCACAGTGCAGAGATAGGGGAGCTAACTGTATTATTTGGAAAGAGATCAGCTGTCTGCTCTAATGTCTAAGTCCGTAGAAAGGCATCTGTTATCAGCAGTGAGATCCTGGATTAGCAAAGTCACAGAATCGTAGGGGTTGGAAGGGACCTCCAGAGATCATCGAGTCCAACCCCCCTGCCAAAGCAGGCTCCCTACACCAGGTCGCACAGGTAGGCATCCAGGCGGGTCTTGAATATCTCCAGAGAAGGAGACTCCACAACTCCCCTGGGCAGCCTTTTCCAGTGCTCCGTCACCCTCACTGCAAAGAAGTTCTTGCGCACATTGGTGCGGAACTTCCTGTGCTCCAGCTTCTGGCCATTTCCCCTTGTCCTGTCTCCACATACCGCTGAAAAGAGTCTGGCCTCGCCACTCTGCCCCCCACACCTTAGATATTTATAGACCTGGATCAGGTCTCCTCTCAGTCTTCTCTTCTCAAGGCTAAACAGACCCAGTTCACTTAGACTTTCTTCATAGGGGAGATGTTCCAGCCCTTCACCATCTCTGTGGCTCTCCGCTGGACTCTTTCCAAGAGATCCCTGTCTTTTTTGTACTGGGGAGCCCAGAACTGGACACAGTACTCCAGATGAGGCCTTACCAGGGCAAAGTAGAGGGGGAGGATCACCTCCCTCGACCTGCTGGCCACACTCTTTTTAATGCACCCCAGAATGCCATTGGCCTTTTTGGCCACAAGGGCACACTGCTGGCTCATGGCCAACCTGTCATTCACCAGGACACCCAGGTCCCTTTTAACTTAACTAATTTTCCTTAATTCAGTAGTTTGGACTGTATTCCTACTACCTAATTTCCAAGTGAAAAGTTTGCTTTAAAAAATCTGTCCGATGAATAAAAGTCTCATTTGATATCTTAAATGCTAGCATAACCAGTTTCCACTGCCTAAAATAACATAGACAGCTGTCTACCAAGTGATTATTTAGGATTCTGACAATGTGACTAGCCCACAAACTAGACAGTTGACTCAAATAACCACACTGCTAAGTACTTCCTAAATATAAACATTGCCCTAACCTACCTCACAGATATTTTCCATTCCTGGCAGTTCTTTTCAGTGGCCTATCAATTTCTCCTCGCCTTGCTTAGTTAGTTGCCTTTAAAAGACAGATTTTTTTTTTTTAAAGAAGTACAACAGCTTTTAAGGATGATAGTATTCCTTTCTTGCAAAAGAATTTGTTTTTATCTATGGTACAGATGTATAGTATTCAAGATATGCTATAATTTCTGTGATATAGCAGCTGAATTATTCTGTGGAAGAATGAAGAATCTGGCTACAGCAGGCTCTAATCAGCAAAACATATTTTATATGCATTAGGAGTTCGTAAAAATAAATTTACTTTTTCAGTTATCTGTAATAATCTTTAGTACAAAAAGGTAGTAGTCACTTCCTTTATTTTTTACACATCCATATATGTAGATTTTTTTACAATAGTATTTCCCTTCATTGAATTCCACATGCATTTTTCCAGTTATGTTTTAGAAAACTACCATCTGCCACATGTTGCTTGCTAAACTGGACCCAAAAAAAATAGTTAGAAGAGACACTTCTCCATAGAGAATTGTTTTCTGTTTACAATGGATCACACAAAATAAAGGCGTTGAATATAAACAAATGAGTGCCATACGTGATTCATCAATGTAGTACCAAAAACCATACTTCCTTGACACACACCTGTCACAAAGAAGATTGTGTTTTTGAAGTGAATTTACCATAAAGTCAAAACAGACAGTAACAACCTACCAGTATATCTGTCTAACATGTCAGACACATGAAAATTTTTGCTACTGCACAAACACGTTACTGCTATCAGTGCTACATCCTGTCCGGTTTTTCACTTTTATGTTTCTTGGTGTGTTAAGGCAGGAATTCGGAAAGGAGAAAAATACCTACGTTTGCCTCTTCAATCTTCACTTCCATCAGTACTGTAGCACCAAAATAAGTGTTATTCCTCCAGTAATGTAGTATTAATTTAAGGAAGGAAAGTGACACACAAATACTGTAATTCAAGAATTTCCAGTAGGAAACCTCACTTTGATATTTAAGAGTAGTTAATGGATACGAGTAACTTTACATAGTGGTTTTTTGAATTGTGGGGCATGAACAATGACACTTAGATTGTCATCATTTGTTGTATGTGATATTAAGAGATTAAGAAATCAAAGTAAAATATTGCTATGTTCAGGAAGAGATGGAGCAAAATGCTCAGACCAAAATTCATTCATCTAAATGAAGACAATGGATAGAAACAACACTTCCCAGGCATTATCAGGTATTTCACCATTAGGAGTATCATATAGGAAGTAATTGTCTCATAGGTTTCTTATAGTTACATATATTGTAAATGAAACATAATCAGTTTACATTTCGCTGTGCCCTACATGATCATCCAGACAAGTTCTGCTCGAATAGTTTCACAGCATTCCAAATGAAAGAGACAATTAAAGAGGTAATAACTTCAAAGTCTTCATGCTAAGTTGAAAAGTGATCAAGTAAGTTTAGCCTCTGCTGAAATTTTCACATGCACAGAGAATGTAGGGATTACCTATACAGTTCTAAAATTAAAGTAAAATAAACCACTGATGTTTTTTTCTAATCTTGAGGAATTTACACTCAAACTAGGACCAATATACTGTGTATTTCATTACGAATTCCAGTAGGAACTGCAACTCAGTTCTAGAAGAAAATTATTTTGTATTAGTGATTTTCTCCATTTCCAGTCACATCTTTTGACAGGACGTCCCAAAAACCAGTTTATTTTATTCCTCAAATAATTTATTTTGTTTCCCTAGTTTATCTATTAATAAACTGAAGTGACTTCCAGGTCACACAGGCAATTCTATCTCTTAGATGTCCTCATTTCACAGTTTTTCCCATAGTCTCTGCCCAAGATTAAAAACTTTACTTTCTACAGATGAAAATCCTGATTTCTATCTTTCTGCATTCTTTCTATGTAGGATCAATATTAACCCTGCCTGGAAGACATAGCTATAAATAAATCATGGTCTTCATTGCTTTTATTGTTCATTATCAAAACTATATCTTCTGAAGTAAGTTTTCAACAGAAAGGATTTAAATGACTTGGACTGGGAACGGGAAATGATCACTAGATTGCAGTCATAGAGTAGGACTGGAAGATCAGAATAATCTTGTTAAGGGGAAAATTACACAAACTTCTATAGTTGTGTAAGATACTATTTACTTAGTGAAAGAATACACAAATTACACAAAATACACTCTTCATTTAATCTCCTGTAGATTTTATTATCATTTGCTCACCTCAGATCAGTCCACAAATAAAGTAAAAACACAAGTTTTTAATCATATTCAAGATGGAATTTCCTATGTTACTGTTTCTGTCATTATTTTTTCTCCAGTCACTGGGTACTACTGAAAAGAGTCCAGGTCCATTCTCTTGACACCTACCCTTTAGATATTTATAAGCACTTTTAAGATCCCCTCTCAAGTCTTCTCTTCCCCACAATAAACAATATGGTGATGACACATCAAATAGATATTGATAGTGTCAATTTCATTGTTTAAAATGAATGAACAAGATGTTACAGTGATCTGTTCTGCTATCTTTTCCACCAAGATGTGATGTTCATATGAATACCTGACTTCCAGATTCCTCAATGAGTAATGCTGTCTGAGTACTTTCTGAAAATTTTAGATGGGTGAGCAATGGCAAAGGAATTGTATAGGCACCTTGTAATCATAGAAGCATGAAATCTCTTTCTGAAAATCTTCTCTGCAAAACTAGACAGTAAGCTGTGTGCAACAGCTGGACAGCAAAATATGAGCTAGACTTCAAATGATCAAGAGCAAAATGACAGTAAAATCCAGGAAAAACCTCAGAGAATTACATACGCCTGATAACTTTCAAAAGCGTAAAGAAAAATAGTTGCATTGTGCATACACATTACTTTGATTTAAGTAATAATATCTAGCTGATCACAGTCTGTTGTTGGTTTCATCTAATTTCTTAGACAAGGGATTTTGAGAAAATCGATATCTGATCTGATCTTTGTTTTAGTATGGCCTTGCTTCACTGCAATTACTGGAGGAGATGGTTCAATATATAAATACCTAGAGCGAGGCTAAGGCAGGAAACAAGGCCAAGATGTTCCCCAGCTGATTTATTACCAGTTCTAAGTAGTTAAGGAATGTAGACAAGTTAATGGAAGTTAATGATAATAAAGAAAGGAATCCTAGTGAACTGGTCATAAACCAGGGATAGTCACCACCATAAATCTAGCAACTCCTTGTTGATCCATAGGGGGTTGCAAGTCAAGGGAAAGTCTCACTGACCTGCATAGCAGCAGGTCAGTGGAGGGAATACTCATTCTACCTCCAAACTCTTCAGTTCTTTGCCTCTTCATTCTGCTTCTGTGCACCTCTGGTTACTCAGAGTAACGCCAGTGGGCATGTATGCTGACTCCATAGTGGTAATTTTTTCCAAGACAACACCAAAAGTCAACCTGATCTGCAAACAAAACATCAACCAAGAGCCAATTCTTTCTTTTCTCTCATCCACATGAGTACTTCTTATTGGCCTTTCACAGTCTCAGGCAGGTGCCACAGAACAATCTTTGGAACAACAGTGCTTTCATTCAGCTTGTAACAGGCCACTGCATGAAAAGTTTCTTATTTCTCTTCTAAAATAGATCAGAGACGATCTGAGCAAAATATGTTACAAAATAAACAAAGAATTTAAATAACAAAAGAATTGATTTAGGGACTTAATAGTATGTTGTACTACTTATAAGATAAACTTCTTTAGCTAAAGAGCTGTATGATCAACAAAAATAACAAGAGGACAAAGAAGATTTTCTATTTTTTCCTAGATATGAGCAGTTACATTTGATATTTATTTTAAAATTGTGTGGGTGTTTTAGAGCCTCCAAGTCACAATTATTAGATTTTATAGACCTTCTGAAAAAAGGCATTCTTTGCAATTTTTTTTTTGTTTGTTTGTTTTGGTTTGGTATGGTTTTGCATCTCACAAAAATTGTGTTCCTTTCATAACACCAGGCATTATCTTACTGTGATTTTGCATGACAATAGATAGGCTATCATTCCAGATTTATGTGCAAAACGTTGAGTATATTGCAGTCATCAAGCCATTTTGTGTGTGTGTGTGTGTGTATAATATGTACTACAGAGTGTGATTATAAGGTCTTTATCAAAAACAGTTTGCTGTGTTTTATACTGGAAGAAGGATTCTCAAAGGTAGTATAGTACTACGCTTGCACATTAGTTCATGCACATTGAAACAAAGTTCAAAATCTTTGTCTTTTATGCAATCTTCAAATTGCAATCATCTCCAAATCAACAATGCATTAACACTTCTGTCCTGAAAAGAACATTAGTTATCTGAATTACAATGAATAATTCATGCTTTTTTGTTTATTGGCTTAATATTAAATATTAAATATATTTTACAGGCCACTGTGAAATATATTTAAAATATAATATATATTATAATATATATATTATAAAATAAATATAATAATATAAAATAAAATATATATATTATAAAATATAATATAATATAAAATGTAAAATAGTACAGTTTGTTATGTTAACATGTTGTGAGTAAAGAGGGAAGAAACTGAAAGGAAAATCTCTGAAGAATCTTACGGTGAGATATATCAGGAATCAGAATAAAATATCACTGAAGTACCAAACAGGGTATCAATGCACACACCAATGCACAAAAGATCAAAATTCAGTGTTACAGTTATTTCAGATGGAGTTCATTAGCAGATGGTCTACCTAATTAACACAGAACAGCAGGAGATAACCTTTCCTGGAAATTCCTAACAGCAATGATTCTCTGTTTTTCCAACAAGATGGAGATACAAATTTCGAAGTACTCAATGTTCTCAAAGTTTCTATCAATGTATAGTATAAACAAAACAAAACAAAACAAAAAGAGCAAAACGAAGATGTTAAAAAACTGCTTTACAAAGTTTCTAGGACATTGACAGATCAGGACTCTGAAAGAAGGGTGTATGTGATTCAAGATTTTATACATAATGTAGACTATGAGGGATCAAGATGAATCTATAATACATTAAGGAAGGATTCCATTTCTTCTATTATCACACTAACCTGCCTTAAATTGTCAAGTCCTCTGCACTATAAGAACACCATGCTTTGTGATGAATTAATGTATATCCAAACAAAGTATGTGTGAGGTTCTCAGGACTGGGAATGATTTCTTCTTACTTGAAACTTCAACTACCACCAAGACAGTTTCACCTGTCTTCCTTGTTTCTCTCCAGACTTACAGTAAGCAGGTAAACTGAGGTCAGGTACATTTTAAGATACTACAGATTTTGTGCATTCTATTCTGTGTATTATAGGTAGGTGGATTTAAAAAATAATAATAATAATTTAAAAATGGGAATTCTCAATCCAGGATAAAAATAGCAAGTACCTGTTTGGTGGGAGCAGGCTAATGAATCTACTGAGATTTTGCTAGATGTAAGTGCCTCATACCAACCCTTCACATGAATGTTTACAGCCATTCCAGAGTTCCAAAACCTTTGCAATATGTTGCACTGTAGTCAGAAGCATACATATTCTGTTGTACAAGAAATCCTGTTCGGCATTTTGATAAAGATATCAGGATAAAGAGATATTAAAAAAAAAAAAAAAAAAAAAAAAAAGTTTGACATTTGAGGAGACTTGCCAACTGTTGACATTGAGCTGAAAAAGATAGAGGGTGGGGAAAAACAAAACAAAAACACAATTCAGAGAATATCATAAGATGGAAAGAGCTGGCAATTCTGTAAAAAAAAAAATCACAAGGAAAAATAATGAAAAAGGAAAGGGGAGAGGGAAAGGGAAAGGGAGGGCAGAGACAAGGGCAAGGGAGAGGCAAAGAGAAAGGGGGAGAGAGAAGAAAAGGAGAGGGAGAGACTGCTGCAGACAAAAGATTTCTTTACAGCTATGGCAGCAAGTTTATTGATAACATTTTCTACTTCAATCAGTGTTTCTTAAGCCTACTGAAAACAGACTGGAAATTCACATCCACTACAAAACCAATGCTACTATGTTACCATAGACAATTGGTTACAATCTAAATACCAGCAGAAAACATTCTGACCTGGAGTACAAAAACACGAAACTTGCCCTAGTGACAGATGGATGTTGATGCTAAAGAGTGAACATCTGCTTTAGCTATTTCCTTGCTCTAAAACAGTCTTTCTTGATAAGATCTCTGTAACTCTTCATGAGGATATGAACTGTATTTTATAGAATCACAGGATCATTAAGGTTGAAAAAGACCTCTAAGATCATCAAACCCAACCATTCATCTACCACAACTTTTGCCCATTAAAATATGTTTTGTAGTACCAGATCTACACATTTCTTGGGCATCTTCAAGAATAATGGTTCAATCACCTCCCTGGGCAGCCCATTCCAGTGCCTGACCACTCTGTTTGAGAAGTTTTTCCTAACATCTAACCTGAACCTCCCCTCGTGTAACCTGAGGCCATTACATCTTGTCCTGTCATCCAGGCTCGTTTCCACCTCACTACAATCTCCTTTTGGGTAGTTTAAGAGGGCAATAAGGCCTCCCCTGAGCCTCCTCTTCTTCTGATTAAACATACCGGTTTTCTCAGCTGCCCCTCATAAGACAATGCTTCAGAGATGCATGCATAATGGTATTGCCTATGTCAATTATCCTTTTCCTGTTCTTGGCAGAGGCAGACTTCAGACATGACTTGCCCTGGACAGCCCTCTGGATGGAACTTCATCAACATGTTCATTTACTACTTCCTGAAATTCCAGAATCTCATACTTTATAGTGCAAGAGCACCTGGAAGGATGGAGTAGGCTGGAAGGGGATTCATCTGCCATCCTAAGCAGGGACACGTTCTCATTCCACTCTGTTTCCTAGGTCCCCTCCTTCTGCCTGATGGCAAGAGGGAAGGGGATCCACCACTATTTGTAGATTGTCTCTCTGGGTGCCAGTGTTGCAGGGATGGCAAGTATGGCTCCATCAAATGATCCCTTTCACAGTCCCTGATACTTCTTAATCTTTCCACCTCCTCTTTAAGCTCTGCCACTGAGCTGAGCAGAATTTCCTCAGCTAACACTACACGCACTTGGTATCCCTGCTACCCCCTGGTAACAGCGGCAGGTGCAGACACTCCCTGTAGGCAAAGGTATGAACATCAGCATGTTTATGTGAGCACTCAGTCTGGGTTACCATATATTTTCTTGAGATGGATTTTAGCAAGTGGAGATCATGGTTAGGTCTAGTTCTCCTGGTAGGACAGTGACCACTCAGTAAGCTGAACTCATGAGCCAGAAGAGTGACTCTGCTCTCCATGCATGCCCTGCTTTCTGTGGGATACCATACCAACAGCTGTGCCATACTCTGACAGACACACCATGCCCTGTTTAACCACCCTGTTCTACACGCTCCTGGTCACTCATGTTCTGCAACATTTCTAAGGTCAGTGTAAGAATGAGAAAACATCTCTCAAGACATAGCTGGCATTTGGTCAAAATCAGTGAAATTTTGATACGTAACATTAGTAAGATACGGTCATAGAAGTATTTTAAACTGATTAAGAACTCATGATGCATTTACAGTCTCTGTTTTTCTAGATATAACCAACATAAATATAACATGTATTGCAAAAGGCTGTTTAATAAGTAAAATTTATTCTCACCCCTTAAAAAAAAAAAAAAATCAAGCAACGCAATTACAAAATAAGAAAAAAATATATCAATATACTCCTTACATAGAGGGTCACATAAAACTTCAGAATTCCTTTCTAACCAAGGGCAATCAAAGGCACATAACTTGAACTCCAAATTCCACATCATTTTCATATTTTCAAAGAAAAAAACACACTGGAGGAAAAAAAAAAAAAAAAAAAGTATGATCAATAATCAATATAAACATCCAGATATCTTCCATGAAAGGAAAATTTAGTCATGAAGAGACATATGTTTGCACAGGAATGAGAATGAGAAGAATACCTTTTCTAGGTATTAGGGTTATATTAAGTCTTAACTGATATGAAAGGAGTTGAATTTACTAAGGATTGAGAATCTTTGAATGTACAAGGCTCAATTTTCTCACTACAGAAATGCAGCAGTTCTCACATGTGAACTTCGAATCCTGATCAAAATATTCTCAAAGATTAAAGAGATTCTGCGCTCTAGTTTTTCTTGAAATCTCTCATGTGTTTAAAGGTATCACTCTTTTGTTTAATTAGATTTGAGATAAAAATCCAAGAAATATCTTTTATATTTTTTGTTCTTCTGCTCTCATTATCTGAGATGATGCAAATCATGATTGTGGGCGGTAATTGGTGTGGACGGTACTTGGGTTACGGTGGGTGGGAGATACAGGGGGTGCTTCTGGATGGTGCTTAATGGGTCACGGGTACCTGGGGCAGTCACATGTCACTGTATATAAGCAGCTGTTGCGCAGCAATAAATTGGCACTTGAGCTTCACCCTATGCATGCATCTCTCGTGTCCCTGCGCTGGATAGGGTGCAGATGGTGGGGTGCTGATGTGGTGTTGCTGACTGGGCAGGGTTGCATGGAGGTTGGTGACAACGATGACACTGGCCAAAAATAGGTAAATAAATAACAATAATAACTGAAATCCCAAGTTTTTGGACTTCAGAAAAAGTGATTGATTCAATACCTCCAATACTGGACTCCTTACAACTAAATCAGATCTCTGTCATTTTTATGGATACAAGATCTCTGAATGTAACTTACCCCCATCACCAAAGCCAGCACTAAATATAGCTGTTGTATCAACAACCTCAGCTAAAATAGTATCATACTGATAGAACAAGACACAAAGGCACAAAACCTGTTTCAGGCTGAAAGAGAGGAGTTTTAAACTGGACATAAGGAAAAAGTTTTTTACAATAAGGGTGTTGAGTCACTGGAACAGCTCAGAGAGTTGGTAGAAGCTCCATCCTAGGAGACATTCAAGGTCAGGCTGGATGAGATTCTGAGTAACCTGATCTAGTTGTAGGTGTTCACTGTTACGGAGTTGAACTAATTAATTCTAGAAGTCCATTCCAACTCAAAAGATTCTATGATTCTATGCATGTACATTCACATTTTTTCTACCCTTTCTTCTCACCAGTGTCAACAGAAGACAGGTTAGTTAAATAATTGAGTGTGCATATAAAATGAGAATCAGGCCACTGTATGTGTATGTGAAGACAGATAAAGATACATAGCAGCAAAACTTTTGAGTGAAATCAGTGTTCCTATGGAGCCAAGTGACAATCTCATTAATTTCCAGAAAGAGGAACAAGTTACCGTAGTAACAGATAACACTGGCTTTTACACTTGAAGAAATGAACTTTTTCCAAAGCTATTCTAATTGCCTTTGCAAATGAAAGAAGAGAACTGGGGGAAAAGAAGTCAAATCTGAAAGCATCTGAGGCCAGGATTTTAAAAGGAGGAAAATGAAGACTTTGAAAAATAATGTGATAGGGTTACAAAAAAAATAAGGAACCAAAATCTAGAATGCTGTAGAAGACGTAATATATGATACAGCAAATGGAAAATAGCTGCATGATGTTAAATCTGATGAAAGTGTCAATGTTAGCAGAAGCAGGGGCAGCTTATTCAAGGTAACATCAATTTCATCTTTAACTAAACAGAGCACACAGGTATGCGTTGGTAGAAACCCATAATTGAGAATCATATTTTTCATTTCTCATATTTATCACTCACTGTGTGCTTAAGACCTTCAATTTTTTTTGTTGCAGGAGCAGAGTGTGGCACATAGCAAAGAACAGCCAGAATGGCAAAGAGTGAAGACGTGGCTCATTATTCATTATCATTATTTATTTTTTTTTTCAAACAGTATAAATTCCTCAGTAGATTAAACCTTACTTGTAAATTCCCATCTTACATTTTGTGTTTTATCTTAGAATTAATGATCATAGAATCTTAGAATCATAGAATGGCTTGGGTTGGAATGGAACTTAATGGTCATCTAGTTTCAAGGCATTTGCCATGGGTAGGGTTGCCAATCATTAGACCAGTTTGTCCAGGGCCCCATCCAACCTGTCTTTGAATGCCTACAGGCATAGGGCATTTAACAGCTTTTTTGGGAAACTTGTTCCAGTTCCTCATTGTCCTCTGAGAAAAAACTTCCTCCTAACATCTAATGTAAATCTATCCTCTTTTAGTTTAGAACCATTCTCCATTGTCCTATTTTTATCATACAATGTATTAAGCCAGTTTCTCTCCTGTTTATAAGATCCACTCAACTACTGCAGTGAGGTTGCAATGAGGCTGCAATGAGGTCTCCACAGTGCTTTCTCCTCTCCAAGCAGAATAAGACCAGCCTCTCAGCCTGCTTGAGCCCTCTGATCAGCTTTGTGGCTATCCTATACCCTTTCCAATAGCATTATGCCTGTCTTGTGCTGGGGAGCTCACACCTTGACACAGTACTTCAGTAGGGCCTCACATATGCAGAGCAGGGGGGGACATTCACCTCCCTCTTCCTGCTGGCCACTCCTCTTTTGATGCAGCCCAGAATACTGTTGGCCTTCCGGGCTGCAAGTGCACATGGATGACTTATGTCCAGCTTTTTATTCATCAGAATCTCCAAGCCCATGCCACAGGGCTGGAAAAATAAGGAAGATTCATTCTTAAGAGAGGCAAAATATTCTGAAGTTGACAAAAAATTAAACGTTACCTAAAAATTGTAAGTTATAATGTGTCCTCTTCTAGTTGGTTCTTTCTCTTGTTTTATATATTTTAAGTAAAACTTAAAATAATTAAAGGCCAGAACAATTGCCATGCTGAAGCTCAGGTGTCTAGGCAGAAGCTCAGGTGTCTAGGCAGAATAGAGATTTTACTACCTTTTCTATCATCAGCACTAGTTAGTGAAAGATTCTGTATCACACTATGGGGTCAAGTCAGTGCTCAGATACTGTCATCAGCTCAGTACTGCCAAGTTAAACCTGAAGTGACACACCAATGCACTAAAAATTATTATGTTCTGATCCTGCTTTATATCTTAAGTCAAGTAATAAAACAAATAATGCTTCTGTTAAAAATTATACTTCATTTAGTTTACTCAGAATAGAATGAGCACCAGATTCTGCAGAAAAAAAACTCTATATTAAAAGTAAATGTAATGAATTTGTAAGTATCTAAAATTCCACAGTATTTTACTGTTTGAAATATGATTACACCAATTTGATGCTGTGCAATTACAGGAAGGTTATATAAAAGTAGCCTTCGTTTGTCACATTTCCAGTAGCAGTTATTTGCACAAAAATTTAGGAAATTGTTAACAAGAAAAGACATAAACTGTGCACATAAAAACATGAAAGAAGATACACACTGGCCTGACTTTATTTTTTTTTTCAAAAGGAATTGTAGAAATATATGTCCCACAATTTTTTCATAATGTGGAGTTTGTATCCTTCATGAATTAAAAGGAGTGTATTTTAAACATAGTCAATACGTATTTTAAACATAGTCGATGTATTTTAAACATGAGTCAATAAACTCATAAAACTAGGAGAGCTATTAAAAATAAGTTCAGTAAATATGTCTTTCACCAATAACTCGTTAAGCTTGATCATGAAGAGAAGTTACTCACTTTCATTGATTAATAAGTTCCAGGGAAAGAATACAGGTATCTGATATAAGCAAATTCCCTGTGAAAATTTATCTGCTTTATATAGGTTCCAGAAAATAATCAGACACATAGATTCAATGTAGCCATTTTCCTTTTCAACAGCCTGGTTCAAACCCCTAAGCTATCACCAAGTCCTTTCTGTGATTCTCTTCAGTTTGAACAAATTCCTCCAGTTCTTTTCCTTCTTTCCTACCTGGACCTGCACTTTAAGCAAACAAAACAAAACAAAACAAAACAAAACAAAACAAAAAACCAAGCAAAATTAAACAAACAAAAAAACACCTTAATTTAAATAAAACATTCAGTGCATCACAACATTAATGATGGAAAGCTGTCCAAGTGCAGCTTTCATCCTGCTGTCTCTCATCCTTCTGGGGAACCTCAGCCATTCTGACATCTGCTGGAAAAGTAGCACAGCAGCAAGCCATTGGAAATCCAGGAGGCTCCTGGGATGTGTAGAGGATTAATTCTTGAGCCTATTAGTAGACAGCCCCACGTAGGGGGGGATGCAGTATTGAACGTGTTGTTCACCAGTGCTAGTGAACTGACGTGACATCAGGATTGGAGGCTGCCTGAGATGTAGTGACTGTATAATGGCGGACTTTACATTTCCAGAGGGGAAAGCAAAGAGTAAAGTCAAGATACTAAATTTTAGGAAAGCTACCTTCTAGCTCTTTAGGAAGTGAGTCAACAAATCTCCTTGGGAAGTTGTCTTGAAGGACAAAGAAAAGAAGCAGAGGTGGCAGATCATTCAGGAAGTTTTCCTTAGACAGTAAGAACTCTCCATCCTCAGGCGTAGGAAGTCAGGAAAAGAAGGCAAGAGACTTACAATGCTGAACCAGGACATGTTGATCAAACAGGAGAGCAGGAAGAAACAGGCAGTGGATAGAGGGGCAGGTACCCTGAGAGGAGTATAGGAATGCTGCTAGGCTATGTAGAGAGGGAGTCAGGAGGCCAAGGACAAACTCCAAGTGGATTTGGCAAGAGATGCAAAGAACAAAAAAGGATTCTACAGATACATCAGCCAGAAAAGGAAAGTCCAAGAAGCTATCTCCTCCCTAGTAAGCAACATAGCCTGGCTAGTAACAACGAACAGCGAGAAGGCTGAGGTAATTTTTTGCCTCAGTGTTCAGTAGCAACTGCTTTACATATAAATCTTAACCAGATGGGTCAGAAGCTGGAGACCGGAGAAACAATGTCCATCCTTTTGTAAGCAAAGGTCAGTTTCACAACTACCTGAGGAACCTGAACATCCATAAGTCTATGAATCTCTGTTAGATGCATCCCAGAGTCCTGAGGGAATTTTCTGCTGTAGTCACCAAACCATCCACAGGTGAAGTCCCTGATGACTGATAAAACATTTCCACACATATTTAAGAAGGATGACCCAGGGTTCTATTAACCTGTCAGAATCACCTCTGTACCAGGGAATATCATGGAACAAATTCTCCTGGAATCTATGCTAAGGTACATAGAAGAAAGGGAGGTGATACAAGGCAACCAGCATGGCTTTACCAAGGGCAAGTCATACCTGATGAATCTAGTGGTCTTCAGTGGTGATGTAATTGCATCAATGGACTAGGGAAGAGCCATTGATGTCATCTATCTGGACTTCAGTAAGACCTTTGACATTGTAACCCATAACATACTTCTCTCTAAACTGAGATATGGTTTGATGGTGGACTGTTCAGTGCATGATGAACTGATCAAGAATTTGTATCCAGAGAGTTGTGGTCAGTGGCTCAATATACGGATGAAGATCAGTGAAAAATTTTGTCCCCCAGGGGTCAGTACTGGAACTGATGCACTTCAACATCTTCATCAGTGCTCACTGGCAGGGGGATCAAATTCATCCTGAGCAAGTTTGCAGATAACATCAAGCAGAGTGGCAGTAGGCCCAGGAGAATCTCCTGCAGTACAGCTAATCCAAGTAAAAGGCCTTGTATCTAGGTTGTGGCAATCTCCACTAACTGTAAGCTGGGGGATGAAAGGATTAAGCAGAGCCCTGCCAAAAAGGACATCGGGGTACTGGAGTATGGCAAGCAGAACATGAGTCAGCAATTTGCCATTTCTCTTACCATAGATATAGACAACTATGTAGTCTTTTTTTTCCCTTTTTTTCTTTTCTTTTTTTTTTTTTAACCAATACATTAAAGATGCAAAAGCACAAATAGAATTGTTATTACTGACTCAGAAGTCTGGAAATACCAGTGGAACTATTCCATGCTCAAGCACAATAATTCTACTCCTTTGTACATGTCCTTTCTTGCGCTCTTTAGGTATTTGACTTCTTGCTCTTTTACAAAACAACAACAACAACAACAACAAAAAACAACAACAAAAAAAAAACCATCATTTTTGCTCACCCAGAGGAAGTATAATTCAGAATGTACACAAAACAGTAAGAGAGAAATCAGCTCTTCAGGAAGATTGTATGAAGTATATAACTCTTATAAAGCCTGAAAGAATCAAAAGCCTCTTGCTAAGTCACTTAAAAGAACTGTGGTAAACACAGAGCAGGTCTTTAGCTGATGTAAATTAGCTTCAGTATAGGTACTAAGCTTTTCAGTAAATGTAAAACTTAGAATTTTATAATAATTTCCTAAATTTACCTGTGAAGTTCACTAAGGAGTAAAATATATACTAAAAAAAGTAAAGTATATGTGTGACACCTAAGTGACCTTTAATCATCTAAACATAAAGGAATTCTCCCCAACTGGACAGAAAGCCGAATAGGCTTCGCAGACAGCGCGAAAATAGTAAGCACAACTGCACCAGAGTAGTATGCCACCAATACAGGATAAGAAAATACTGGAAAATGTCAATCACACAAAAGGAACCTTCCACTCACTCTTAAAATAACAGTATTTAAAACTGTCAGAGAACTAGTCAAACAGCTGGTAGAGAAACTAACATGCCTGCATTGTTTCTGTCTGAGAAAATAATGTCAGTAAAATGGAGCAGAATGTCAACAAAGAATAAAAATTAAAAGGCTGGAGAAAAAATTAAAAGGCTGGATAAAAGTAGAAAAAGAAAAGGAATATGGTTCATACAGTACAAATAGTATTTCTTTGTTCTACTTAATTTTCAACTTAGCTTATCCTCCCATGTATTCATCTTCTCTGTGTCCTCTTTTTATCTTTGTCCTGATTCAAGTTTGTCTACACAGGCATGTGTATAGCACATATATATATATATATATGTATAATGTCTGTTTTTCTGTTTCTCTTCAAGTTAATAACAAATACTCTAAGCAATGTAAAATCTCTTTTTTCTTTCATCTGAAGTAGAATATTATTTCAATTTCAGTTACAGTACTGTCTGATAGGAATTCTTATTAGTTATTCAAAAAGATTGTACACAGCATTAAGACTTAAATATCTTTTTGATATTTTGTATATCTACTTGAATATTTTTCTTAATCTACATGCTTATAAAGTTGGTAACACATTACAACTAATTACACAATTTTTAAAATTGCCCTTGCTGCCAGATGCATGCTATTAACATTTTATTATTATAATATTTTGCAAATAGATCTGCACATCTCAGATACATAAATCATTTTACAGGAGATTATTTTTGTAACTGGACCAGTTACCCAATCTGAGAGCACTTTACAAAATCTGTGAAACAACTGAGAAATTATTGGAATGCAAGTACAAAACAGATGCTTCAACAGAAATGACAAAGGGTCTGTTTTAGAGGTTGCAGACACCTCTCCATTCTCACATGTTTGTTTGTTGTTATTTTGTTTTGTTTTGTTTGGGTTTTGTGGGGATTGATTTATTGGCTGTTTTGTTGTTGTTGCTGTTTGTTTTCCCCGTGTGCCACTAAAAGATGGAGTAAAGAATTACAGTGCTATCATTAAAGATGAACCCCCCTCCATACAAGCAGAATTAGAAAAAGCACTCTCATGGATGTAAGAAAAATCACTGTATTTGATTCCATGCTTTCACAGCCTAGATTTTAACAAGTGTGTTTACACCATAAATAAATAAATAAATAAAGAAATAACAACAAAAACAAACAACAACAACAAAAAAAACATTGATTGGTTTATGTTGTGTTTCTGCTCATTCTTTCCATCCAAACCATCTGAAAACCAAAATCAGCATCTAGGTTCCTCAGACATCTTCTCAGACATCCTAGTTTCTAGTCTGAACAAGCTGTTTGTCTAGTCTTAGATGGTGGCTTCCAGAAGTTAACATTACATTCTTCATATTTTTTACAGTAGAACTTTCCTTCTCACTTTTAATGAGTTCGTTATTTGTAAGTTGATCTATAATGAAATAAAAAATGAGAAACAAATTGAGCCTTATATGCTCTTCTTCACATCTTTTCACAAAATATCAAGAATTACACATTTACATTTTAAAAGTTGAAGACACTGAGAATCAAAACTATCTCCTAGTCATGCAAACTATCTCCTAGTCAAGCAAATCTGAAAATACTACTGTTTGTTTTTATTCTCCAAGCAAAACAACATTACAGTAGTGAAATTGGATCAGATTGAGTTTCGGTTGTAAAGCACTTCACTGCAAAACTGACCACCTGAGAGGAAGATACTAAGATGAAGTCTAAATGTACACATTTTCACTCACACATCAAACACAAAAAAAGGCTAATCCAAAGGTTAGAATGAGTCACTGTTCCCTGGAATTAGTAGACTGACACATAATTTCATTTAATTTTTTTATTAAGGTTTTCTGTCTTTCATCATACAATCTTTTAGCAAACTTTTATCAAAGTTTATTCATATGCTGAGGCTTTATCAGACAACATGCAATTTTCTTTTACCTTTTCATCCCTAAAACTCACTAAATGATATTGCAGTACGCTCTTGGTCTGACCACTCCAGTGAAATGGAGTCAGCAAATTGAGACCTCAAGTTTAATGATGGGACCACTTCACCACTTCTAAACACAGTACAAATAAATAAGATCAGTGTGGAACTCTACAGTGATTTTTAATATGTCTGAACTAAAGAAAATTGAGTCCCAGTGCAAAAGCCAAATTTAGGACATTTAGGAAAGCATAGTGGGTATTTTACGAGGCTATATCTATAGTGAACACTACTGTTCGCTTGTTTGATTTTTACGGAGCTTCTTAAAAAATGAATTATGATTTTTCAGTGAATGTGGTGACTTTTCTATAACTACTACTTAATTTCAATACAAAAGAAAGCAAGAGGAGAAAAGAGGGAAAGTTTATTCTCTTTGTATGGTCTCCTCAAAGGCAGATTACTCAAACACAGCCAGTTTTACCAGGAAAATTGTTCAGAACATTTCCATATGCCCAGGGTCATGTTATCCAAAGTCAGTGTTCTAAATTCACATTGTCTTCTTACCCACAAGTAAGAAATTCCAGTTTACAGTCAGCTGTAGATATGATTCTGGGAGATTTTATGTCGGCACTCAGTCGAGTTAGAGAGCTCTCACAGTTTCTTGTAGCATCAGAATAGTTCTCTAAATAGTTCTGCTTTATTGTGTTCAATGTACATATTATATACCTTTCACTTACAAGCCAGGAATTCCAGTCCCTCTTATCAGTTAATTGGCTTATCTTCTCCCAAAAAACAGTGATAAAGGATGAAAGGTTTCTTAACTGTGATGAAGTTAACAATGCATACAAACAGAACCTCCTGTTTACCCTTAGACGCAAACAGATACCATTTGCTCTCTGTCTTACACTCCAGACTCCCAAGGTTTCACAGTGATAGGGTCTATCAAGGAGTCTGATAAATTCTTTGCTGACTTGCTCACAATTACATCTTCCCCAACATTTTTACTTAGACTTCTTAAAGGTTTTTTAAACATATCCAGCTGGTGATCATAACAGAACAGTTAAATGCTGACATGCTAATAGCAGTGGATTTTTTGACTGTATCTAACAAAGTTGCTGGGTAGGAGAAAACGATGTGTGTGACAATTTTTGTTCCAACTGCAGCATTTCTGCACATCTTTCCAGGAAAATTATTTTAACAGTGGCAAGGATCTAGAAATGCCTTCACACAAGCATAAACTGCAACAAATTTTAAAAGATGAGGAGAGGGAGGTGAACAGCCAATGCACCATGAAAAGCTGCTCTCTCTGATATGCAGTTCAACAGGAACACTGCTATATTGAGCTGATGAATCTGACAGAGCATTTGTCCTAGCAGACTTTCTCTTTAGATCTCAGATCACTCAGCCATGAAAAGGCATACACAGACCACAGTTTAAAGTACATTGGCTTAATCTATGTAGTTCACAAGCTGACCAACATTCAGCCTGCTTGTCTTTTCTGAAACATACAAAAAGGAGGAAAAAAAAAAAAAAAAAAGACAGAACCTTTGAGGCCTGCAATACCTTGTGACAAGGATACTGAGTGGGTGGCTGGTATGGAACTCTGTCCGCTGAATAATCTTGCTCTGCACTCTCAGGAAGCTTAGCAGTAGCCTTGGAACATCATCACTGAAACCCATCACAACAGGCTGTGAGGTTTTTGATGTCAATTACTTCAAGGAATCCCATAAGTAGAGGACTGGCAGACTGATCCATGTTAGGAATACACAGGAAAAGCAAACTAGCAACAGTAACTTGCTATTCTGCACCTTTCTAAGAATATATTATGTATTATGCTTTTTTGTAAACAAATGCAATAGTAGAGAAGTTTTTAAGGAAAGAAAGTATCACAAGAATACTTAACATAGTGAATGTCTTCCATCAGACATCCAATAGGTCATAAATACCACAAGCAATGTCTTACTCCTCTATGAGGAAGGAAAAGTTTGTTATAAGATCAAGGGTATTGATTGTTTTAATAGCAAAACCTCAAAATATGTCCATATTGTTCATTCTCCCATCGTCTGTTAAAGCATCTGCTTTTTCATTCGTTGGAGTCTGTCAGTTATTATTTGGGCAATTCTTAGCTTTTTGAAATTATTTGTATTTTGCCAAAGGTATGAATATATATATATATTGCATATAGCCAATGATACATACATCACACATATATATGGACAAGCATCATGTAAAAAAATATATCATTGGCTGCATGCCAAAATCTCTCAGCAGTGTGCCATCTCTCCTCAGTTATTCATTATAGTCAATCTTTGATGAATTACAGAATCTACCTCAGCACTAAAAGAGCTAAAAGTAATACCACATTTATTCTGCAAGCAAACAGAAGAAGGGCCCCACCATGCCTCATAATTCAAAGCATTTCTGAATGTTTTGAGTAGCCAATGTTTTACTGCAACAAAACCTATAACAATTCTTGTGAAAAACAAGTATTGCATATAACCATGCCACAGCAAATAGATAAGAAAGATAAAGGAAGGTTAATCAAGGAAACTTGTTTGTTTGTATGCTTGCATATTGAGGCTTTTTTCCTTTTTCTTATCTAGGTTTTGAAATGGAATCAAGGAATTACCTGTGAGAAACTGGATCTTACATGCATTGCACATCTCATACAGTTCTGGCATTGGTGAAAAGCTGGGTTTTGTGTTCATAGCATGTCTGTATCACTGTGGACAGTATCTTTGAGGAGCACTGATTCCTAATGTACAAGCATGGCTTGATAAATGAAAGATCCAATGAAAAGTATGTATAATAGTAATTACACATAGGTGAACTGAGCTACAGATTTAACAAAAAGAAATTTGTAAATGATTGGCTCTGACATCCTACTGTTTTGAGAAACAAATTTAGTCAGAATAGGTAAATGTGATTGTGCTTCATTTGAAAAATTGAGCAAAAATTGTCATTTCAGTCATAGACTGTCATAGACAGTCACAAACACTGACTTCATTTTATATTCATTATAAGCATTTCAGCCCGCAGCAGTTTATGCAATCAAATAATGCAGGATTTTGCCAGCTGCTGGGTATAAGAAAATATGACAGTGTACAGTCATAAGAATAATAGATTCAATGATCTCTCCATTGGTAATCATCCAGGAATATAGTTCTGACACAGACAAGTGCTAAGAGCAGGCAAGCTCTCTGACACTCTCCCATCAGAAGCTGTCAGAACACAGCATCAACCCTTGTCCAACTTCTGCTGACTTGCTGAGCAGATACAATCCATTCTATCTTGGAAATAAACCATGGGAAAGAGCTTTATGAACAAACTGATGCAGAGGCTGAGATACAGACCAGTCTGCAGCTCAGAAGGGAAGTTACCCAGCTACAAGATGGACATACATACATTAATCAGACATACTCTGTTTAGGACAGGATGATAGATCATCCTGATTTCCAACTCAGCTTTGATTTCATTTCATTACATAATGTAATGAAAGCTGTGATTTGGAAAGGTGTGAAGGTGTGGCTGCTGCTTAAGGTTGATAGAGGGCAGAAATATTAATAACAAGATTAGTATCTGGGCAGGCTTTATAATCCTGGAAATATCATCTGCTCAAAAAAAAAACCACCCTTCCCTTCCTTCATACATTCAGCTCTGCTGGATCACTGCTCAAATGCTCCTGTGTGCCCAAAAGCATCTGCAAAAGCATTCTTGTATTAACTTTGTACAAGATTTTGGTAGCAGGGGGCTGCAGTAGGGGCCTCTGTGAACAGATCCCGGTAGTGCCCCACGTCAGATCAGGACCGTCTCCAGTTGCTCCAAAGGGACACTCTACTACCAGAGCCAAGCCATGTGCTCCATGTGCTCTAGGAGAGCAGATTTAAGAGAGGGAAAAGCTGCTGCACAACACTGCTGGGAGAGAGGAGTGAGAAATGGAAGAGAAGCAGCCCTGCAGGCACTCAGGTTAGTGAAGAAGAAGGGCTTGAAGCACTCAAGACACGGAGCAGAAGCTCCCTGCAGCCCAGGAGAGGCCCATGGAGGATCAGGTTGTCCCTCTACAGCCCATGGGCACTATGTGGAGCAGATCTCCCCATGCAGTCTCTGGGAAGACCACACCAAATCATTTCAGGCAGAACAGCATCCAGTGAGAAGGACCCTCTAGGGGCAAAGAATGACCATGATGAAGCAGTAGAGATAAGTGTTACAGACTGACTGGATACCCCATCCCTCATTCTCATGTGCCACTCATGGGAGAAGACAGAATAGAGTAGATGGGAGTAATGTTCTTCTAGTTTAAGTTCTCAGTGCTCTCATTTGTTAATAATAGACAATACATTTTATTAATCTCCCTACATCTATACTGTTTTGCCCACGGTAACATTCTTTTCTCAACCCTTGAGTCTTTTTCCATTGTATATTCTACCCCTCTTCCTCAGCGTGAAACTCCACCGTCCTCCATAAATAGAAGCAATCAAAAACAAAACAAAACAAAACAAAACTCCAAACTCCTTCCTTATCACAAAAAGAGATTGATCCTATTCTGGAAACCCACAGAGAAACCATGAAATGTCAATAGTTAGTATTCAGAGATTTTCTTGAATAATCTCCATGGCAAGATATAGCAATGCTGTGTAACTTTTATCTGATGTAAAGCTCCACACTTCCTTGTCTATTTCAAACACTCAGTTACTCTTGTGTCACAGAACATGACCACTTGCTCTTCAATCAAGCATGTATTCCTTAGTGTGCCAGCAGCCACAAAGGTTGCCTTGCAGCTGATTTTGACTCAAGAACGCTTTGGAAACTGCTCTCTTTTGAAGAACCTGCTATTTCTCTGAATTCTGCAGGCGCCAAGCAGATAGGCACAGCTCTTTCTGTTGCAGAACAATTTCACCACTTGAATTTGAGAAAAATTTCATAATTTTTCTGAGAACCAACATATGCATCCAGAATTTCTGCAGACCAGTGACAAAGCATTTCCCTATTTGTCCTCTACTCACCCGCAACAATCTGAAATTCACAATGTCATTATTCATCAAAGGAAATACAGATGAAGAGGCCAAATTCTAAAAAACTGGATTTCTTTACTAAGACTCATTTTATAATTACTGCTCAGCATATCTGAGGTAGCATCACACAAGGAAAGTACTGCAATGCTTGTGCTACTGTTTTCTTCTGTTAGAAAAGTAGTTAATTTGCTGGAGGTGAAAGCAGGTTGTTCTCTACTACCATTTCTGCATCTTAGAGTAGGCTCTGAAGGAAATTAGAGCTTTGTCTTTATATGTCAATGAGACGAAAAACAATTTCAGATACATTAGATGAATAAGAGTGAAGTGCTGGTGTAAAAGACTATCAAACCTTATTAGGGTCTTGTCTGAACTTCTTACTCTGAGTGTGGTTCCTGCTGAGAAACAGCAACTCTGAAAAACAGTCTGCCACTTGTCAAAACCCATTAGGGCTGCCGTATTAACAATCAACACATCTTTTAAAGAAACAAAAGTCCTCAGTAAGCGACTGAGTAAAGCTTGTGGAGCGATCTGCAAGTATAAAAAAAATGAAGTACAGGTGTCTGGGTGCCTCATGCTAAATTTCAACTCATCATTCTCTCACAATTAGTTACAATACTTTGCAAAATTAGATCATGGTTATAGGGATAAACTGTGCCCTTTTCCATAGATCTAAGGGAAAAATAAACAAAGAAACAAGCAAAAAAATAAACCCACAAAGATAGTTTATTGTTTTCTAATGGGAAATTCAGCAACAAGACCACTCATGGATCTATTTTGCAGTTACCCTATAGTCATGTCCCTCCATGCTGTATTCTGATAATTAGCCTTTAAATGATTTTCCATTCACTTTTCCTGGTCAGAAACGACCAGTCCTGTTTATTAATGCACAACATACAGCAGCAACAGATATAACCTGAACTTAACTATAACAATATAGCTTTAACCAGATTTTCACATTGAAGTTTATTTGGTACAGAAATATCTTACTTTTATTTGCAGAAGTTTTTCACTCAGTTTTTTATTAACAAACCTCTTCACAGTATTTGAAGGCAGGTTACCATATCTTTTATTTCTTCGAAAAATCAAAGGTCAGTCCTTACTCCCACAGGACCAGCAGAAGAAGGTAAGCCCTTCCCCTTGCTCAGCTTTATTTAATAGGCTAAAGATTTCAGCATTTGGATGTAACATACTCAGTCCACAGGGAGTAAAGATTTTTTAAACCATTCTGGTTCAAACTTCAAAGCTTCTGCTTTTTATGATCTGCAGAACACAAGCCTGAATTGATATTCTGAATTGATAGTGTGATACAATGGATGCCATTTTGAATGTCAGTTGATACAATAAATGTTCAGGAACCAGTGACCAGATGAGACTTTTCATCAAACTTTTCCAGTTTTTGGTATTAAAACTATAATCTTTCAATAACTGTGAATTGCATAATGAATGTCTTCTTTACTCTTTTTTTGAAGGGGGAAGTCTAGAATGCGGCTAATAACATTAATCATAAAAATATGAAGATAGATACAAAAAGATTAAACAAAAATAGATGTATATGGATAAAATGAGAAAGGACATTGTCTTCATTTCTTCAGTTCACATCTTCAGTTTAGGTTAAGGTTTTCATATATTACATTGAACCAGGTAGGTATTCAAAACACATTACACAAAGGGCCCTGAATAAGTCTATCACAGTAATTTTCTAAGTCATAATTATAATCCTTTCTTGGAAAGAAAACAAACAGATGAGTTTTCACTAGCCTGTGAATACCCTCAACTACACCACAGGCTGTTATATTGAGAGAATTACTCACTTCAGCCTCTTAAAATGTCTAGAATCAGCTTTGAATTTTTGAGAAGGCTATACTGTCTCCTTAAAAATTCTTTTGTTGTTGTTGTTGTAGATATCTAAGCCAACAGAAAAATAAGTTATGTATCTGAGGTTATTTTGGTCTCCACATTTTTGTTTACAACTCTGTTTTGTTTCAAATTCAGGTATATTGTGTTGTAAAGATTATTGTGAATTTTCTTGCAGAAGTCTGCATTTATATCCTCTAGTCAAAAGAGCTCTAATCCAGTTCAGCAAATTGTTTTGCTATTATCCTTCATTTCTGTCTGGAATGTATTATCATTTTCTGCAAAAATAAGAGAATATTCTGTTAATAAAGAATCACTAACAGAGTCACGAAGGCCCAAGAAGATCGCTTGCGCATCACAATATTTTCATTTCTCCCCAGATCTTGTGGAAAAATATCAACTTTACATAGCTTTACCGCATTTTGTCTACAACACATGCCTTGCTCATTCTTCACAAAGATGAGAAATTCCATCTCTGAAAAATGAAAGACATTTTTCCATGAGTGTTCTTAATATTTCCTAATGCTTTTATTCTGGAGAAAATAAATATATATGTATAAATGTATATAGGATGTATCCAAACAGTCTAGAAGGACAAAATATCTTGAAATCTGAAGAAAACTTTATTCAAAACATCTACATATCTGCATTTAGATCTCTGCTTATCAAAAATATTTTTTCTTTTCCTATTAAAAGATAACAGACCAATTGAGGATGGAAAAGATCTCTGGAGGTCATCTGGTCCAATGTCCCTGATCAAGCAGGGACACACATGTCCAGGTAGCTGTTGAAGATCACTGAGAAAAGAGACTGCATCACCTCTAGGCAACATGTATCTGCCCTCTGTTACCTTTTTAATAAGGAAGGGGTCCCTGATGTTCAGGAAGTACATTCTGTGGTTCAGTTTGTGCTCACTGTCACTTGCTCAGGCGATGAGTACTACTGAAAAAAAAGCCTAGATCCTTGTTCTTTTAACCCTCCTTTCAAGTATTTGTAAAAATTGATGAGGTATATATCTCATCCCTCCTAAACCTTCCCTTCTCCAGACTGAACAGAGCTCTCTGAATCTCTCTTTAAGAGATGTACTCCAGACCTGTCATCACTTTGATGGCCCTATGTTGTACTCTTTCCAATTGTCCATGCCTCTCTTGTACTGGTGAGCCCAATGTCATGGATTTATCTGTAGATCTAAGTCTGTGACAGGGGCACAAGCCCAGAAGGAGACAAAAGAGAGGGGAAAAAATAATTACCGCACTTTTTGTGGCATGGCGTGGCCAGCCCCTGCCTGTGACTAATGAGGCAAGGCACTTGTGGGCCATGTGATCCGGAAGAGGGAGAGAGGGGGAAGGGGCAGGGAGATGGTAGATGGGTTTAAAAAAAAAAAAAAAAAAAAAAGGCAACGATCTGAGAAGGAACAGTAATTTACTAAACCCAAAAAAATCTCCAGTCTTTACTGGTGAGGCTTATTTTCTGCTTCCAACACAGAAAATTCCTGAGATCCCCCAGTCACTCCAGGAATATAAATCAATTATGTTCCTTTATAACTCAAGGGCATCAGAGTTATAAAGGGCACCGGTGTCCACCAGTACCTTATATTCCTGTGGTTCTGACATGCCAGGCCATCAAATCCACACAGTCCAATACACTCCATTATCCCTTTCCTCCCCGACTGAGGGCAGGGCCCCTCTATTGGTTACCTGCAATAACATGAGCAATTTTGATGGTTGTTCTGTTTTGTAATTCTCTCACCTGTACTCGCAGTGCAGGAGTGGGTTGGTGGTGCCACTTCTTCATGTCCTCTCCATGCTCATGTAAGCATCTCCACAAAGCAACGCACAGCGTAGATTTACTGCTGTCATTTGCTTGAGCAGGGAGACGTTTGCCTTTGATAGCTGAGACTTTAATCAGTTTAATCAGCAGGCTCTTTTGATCATCCTAGTCTTCATCGAGTGTTTCTTATAACTGCCACAGGTACATCATGATTAATCAATAGGGACAATTCCTGCAGCATGCCATCCTGTTTCTTATCCATTTTATCTATCCTCTTATCCACTTTATCTAGTCTTTCTATTACTTGAGAGATGGCTGAAATTGAAACATGGAATAGAGGCAGCTTTTGGTCAAGTGTAAGAATCAGTTCAAAAACTGGGAGTCTTCTGTTTAGGTCCTTGTATCTATTGAATGTTACTACTAGTGTACTGGTGTACCTTTCCAGTGCTGTTCTTGTGAGTTTCCACCATATATCAGGTCACTCTTCACTGTCTCAGGATCATGGTCCTGGCATGGATCATTAGGAACAAATGTGGAATCATACAGCATTCCCACCACGGCTGTTCCTCTCAAATACTGGATGCCTTTCTCAACAGTATTCCACTTTCTCATATCAGGTTCCAGATCACCTTTGAAGGAATGTCTTTCCTTCATGGCTAATAACATTCATTCCCAGAGGGTGGGGACTCCATTCAGACATCTACTAATCCCTCTGTCAATAGCTGAGTCTCGGGCAATGTTTCCTAGTTGGCAAGCTCCGTTGCCATCTAGGGACATGCTGCTGGCCTGTTGTCCCAACACCGAAGAAACCAGGTGATAATAGTTTCATTTGGGTGCCATATAAACTCCTTTATTGAGCCTTGGATTTCAGTCATTTCGAGAGCTTGGCAAATAGTGGTAACAGTGACTTCCTTCTCCTCACTTTCTTCTCCACATCTCTTACTTCTCTCAGTTGCCTTTCCCAGTGATGGTGGTTTTAGTGAGGGCCCCTCTATTTTCTCTGCTTCTTCTTTCCATTCTAGACATGAGAACACCTATTTCCATTTCTACCCCTCCACAGGGGCAACTGACATTGATACTGGTGCTTTCTGTGATCGATCAGGTTTGACTTGGAGGTTTCCCCCTTTGGTTTGGATCTCAATTTGGAAACTCTCTTTCTCTCCAGAAAAGTATTATATAGAGCTTGGTAAGCACAAGCCAAGCCCCAAATCAGCTATTCTTCCTCAGATCTTTCTGGGCCACACTATCCCTTACTCAAAAACTCAGTTTCTCAGGATCCCACAGGTGTTCAAGAGTAAAATCCCATGACACTGGGAGTCCCCACACTTCTAATCTCTTTCCTAAACCTCCTGTATTCCCTGCCACTCAACATTCTCTGGTTTTGGGAAAAGCTTCCTCCACATAATGTAAAATACTATTGCAGAAAATACATTCAGAGAGACTAATAATACAGACTGATAATACTGACAACGACAAAAAAAAAATCACAAAACCACAACACCCAGAAATGGACACAACACTCCAGATGAAGCCTCATCAGTATTGATGAGAGGGAAAAGAATCACCTCTCTTGACCTGTGTGTGTCCCATCCCACTCAGATATTTTGACAATTTAGACAACCATGGCAATGGACGATAAAGATGTTTTTGTTTGTTTGTTTGTTTGTTTGTTTGTTTGTGAGACAATCCTGAATCTCAGAAGCACAACTGTTTGTTTTAGATTTCATTTTTCCTCAGTATGCATTTGTTCTATACAGCATACAGGGATTGAATTAGAAATTGTAGTTTATGTTGTGGGTTCAAAAGGGTAAGGTCTTGGTGTGTTTTCACTTGGCAGTCATGCTGTGTTAAACAACAACACAGTGGGAAGGTGTCTGCATATAACAATTACTGACCTTGATTTTCTGTGAGCACACACTTTCCATTCAAGCACTGTTACATGAATGGTACTATTAAAGTACAAAAAGCAAGAAAGAAATCAAATAAATTCAAATGTTACCAAATATCTTACACCAGATTTGACATCCACTGACTATGAAAATAGTTGACGCTACAGTGAGATATTCATGCAAGTTAGACAATTCAGTTTTCATGCTATCTAGGTAAAGTGCAGAAAGAAGGATCCAGCTGCTGTAAATAAGCATCTACTTTCATGCACTCTCCTTCTACAGATAGACAGCTGTGATGTTAGAAAATGGTTGCCACCACTAACAGTCTCATAGGTCTTCATTCAGTCATGAGAAGCCATCTTAATTAATTGCATTTGCCAGAAAAAAAACAGAATGACTGTATCTACTAGGAGGTATTTATTTTTCCTACGGTCAATTACTATAGCAAAGAAACACTAAACACAAAATTTTGCTTAGTGTTCATAAAGATACTTCAATAAATTACAATTAAATACACTGAAAAATTCTGCAGGAATACATTACTGTGTACTTCAAAATCTAATAAGACAATTTCTTCCCTATATTTTTTTTTAGCTATCTTTCATATACTTGAATGGGAACTATAAAAAAATGTATATCTTACCCACTCTGATTGTAACCAAGAGAGAATTTGAAGGCAATCTTTCAATTATGTGGATAATGCAATACCTACCAAAGAAAAATATACAGGCCTTCAAGGAAACAAATTGCTTTTGGCCACATCAAGAGATTCTGGACAGCTTGAAAAAAGATTTATCTCTGAAAATATTGAATTTTTTTAAAAAAGTTTGCTATTAGCAACATTTGCCTTTAAAATCTCACACAAAAGTCCTGGCATCCACAAATAAAAACTTAAGTATTAAATTAAAAAAAAAAGTTCTTCCTTGCATAAAATATTTCTGCATACTGATTACACAAAGAATTTATATAACTACTCTACATTTTAACTAATTTTACTTATTTTTGAATGATGGAATTAAGAAATTCTTGAAGCATGACAGCATGAAACCCCAAGGGAGAACAGTTCAAGAAGAATTTAACAACATGCACAGATATTGTCAAATAAAGTCAAACCAAAAACAATGCCTACAAGAAAGATCCTCTTCCACTGGGTAATAAAGGTATCTGTCAAAACTGTAATCAGGATTGAATGTGTGTTCACATACAAAACATAGAACAAAAGCCCATAGGCACAAAGGATGACAAGAGAAAAATCTTTCTTTGGAATAAATTATTCAGTGTGTACAGCAGACAGAAAAAAGAGAATACAGCACACTCAGTGCAAATTTGGTTGATATGTAATTTTGTTACTCTTTCTGCAATACATATACAGTAAAGGACAAATCCAGAAAATCTTATCCTGTCTCCCCTCTCAGCATCTATGATCACTTTTACTCTACCAGATTTCTTCTTTGAAGCTAGTAGTTATGTTGTATGTAGGAAAGTTATGGATACCTAACTCTGGAAGAGATTTTCAGTACGTCTCTCCTATGTTGTCAGTGGTTGCAAAATGTAAGAAAGACAGAAAGTAGCTACATAGATAAATATATTCACACAACTCATGTTTGGTTTTGTGTGTGTTTTTTTTTTTTTTTTTTTTTCCAGGTTTCACTTATGAGTTATCGTTCTAACATTTTCTTATTTTCTCCAGACTCTTTTTCATTTCCTCTTATACAAAATAATCTAGTATTCTACAGGAATAGGTAGGAAAAACTTCTAACTGATTATGCATAGTTTTTCTTCAATGTTCATAATTGTCTGTTGCTTTAGCTCTGACTTCTACTCAACACATAATGTGCAAATATGGTATTTCTTTCACATACACTAGAGGTTGTGTTACTGCCACTTGAAGATTAGCTTCTATTTATTTGTCCTTCCCAAGATTTTCTGAGAAGAAATTGCTTTCTCTCACCATCATCTCTTGCTTTTTTCAACACATCTTGATGTGTGGTCATTATCATAGTGAACATATTTATCTCTGACAGTAACAATGATTTGACAAGCATCTGAAAATCTTCATGGCTCACTCTGGATCATGTGATGCAGGATTAAGATCAGATTTCATTTTGCATGCATAGAAATTACTGAAAGAAGAAAATCATACTTAGTACAATATTAGATAGTTGCTGAAGTTCATTTTGTCACTATCATTTTCAAGAAATCTCTCAAGACTTCATGTTCTTTGCTAAGCTGTTATTCTATTCATTTCAGCCATATCTGTATTGCTCTTTATTATATGTGGCTTTCCTGGAAGGAAAGGTCACTTAATATTGGTTGAGATTACTTATAATGTCTTCTTTTGGACTGACTTTCACTCTTCTTACCTTTATCTTTTCTACTAAACTACTGGTACTGGAAAACTTTCTTATTGGAGGATTGAAGAGGCAATATGTAGAGCAAACAAAGGCAATGACAGAGCCTTTATTTGAGAAATAGGTGCTATAGGAAAAGATATTCAAGAGGAATTAACTCACCCCTCCTGGAAACAGTTTGGAGAAAAGGAGAGCTGAGGAATGTGACCCTCCCCTATTCATACCGTCGTGCCGCAGCAGAGAAGGACAGGGGGAAAGGTGGACCCACACAGACTCAGATGGCACAGGAAGTATTGCAGAGACAGAAGGGGTGACTCTAAACCTCCCACTCCCCCCCCATGCCCACTTCAGTAGTTCACCCATCGGTTCAGGCTGTGAGCTTGGAATTCCACCCACAGCATGAAACAATGACTGAGCAAATGTACATTGCGACGCATGTGCAACATCCGCCATAATGTAGAAAGTTAAGACAATAAAGGCAATTATCAGTAGTCTTTTCCGCGGTTCTGTTGGGCCAGTACTTGATGTTCTTTCTCAAGGCATATCTTCTTCAAGGACCAGTAACAGTTCTGATTCATGCTCACCAGTTCCCAAAAGTTCAGCAGTGCACCACAGGGTGTCACAGTGTTTCCACATGGACAGTGGAACATGCTGGAGTAATGTTGCTCCTGCTGTCTCTCCTGTGAACTTATAACCTCAAGGGAAGTAAAACAGATGTTTAATAGATACGAGGAGGAGTAGGTCTGCCCTCCATGGTAGGATACAAGCTGTGTTTAGGTCTTGAGTCAACACTTGCACCTGTATCAGGTATGTCCTGGACCTCAGTACCACACCCTTTGGCCTGATACCTGTGGCTGAATCACTGTATCAGGTACCAAAGAGGGGGTTCTAATCTGCCACATGGACATGATGAATGTTCCCTTTGCAATGAAAACAGAGGTGTCAACTACTACCTCTGCTGGCCATACACCAATTACTGGAGGGTTTACTGATCTCCCACTCTCTAACAATCTTCCCAAGGGTGCAAAGAGACCACACCATTTTGGTCCTGGTTGCACTTTCCAAGGCCATTTTACCTTGTGTCTCTAGCTCTAGGTGCCAACTTGTGGCTTGAGCGAGGTGTCCTTGCTTGTAATTCGTATCCTAAGCAGGGAGGCCCAAGTTGTTTGCAACATTCTTAAAGCACTGGGTTTGCCCTCTCTTGGTCTCTCATTCAAGTCTCACAGGATTTCTTACAGTCTCTTGGTCCACCTCTGCAGGGACTGTGAATCTGTCTTCAGAGCAGCCTTCAGGATCCCACTATATCTTTCTATTAGGCCTGCTCCCATTGAATTATAGGGCAGGTGAAACCGCCATCTGATACTGTCTTCAGCCCACTTCTGCACATCTGTACCTGTGAAATGTGTACCTTGGCCAATTTCGATGACCTCAGGAGTCCTGCATGATGCCATTAATCCAGTTAAAGCTTTGATGATATAGGCTTGTTTTCCTTCACTGCAAGATAGGCTTGCATGAATCCACTCAGTGTATCAACACAAGTTAGGGCATATCTCGCTCCCTCAGATCGAGGAAGAGGACTTATATAATCAATCTTCCATCATTGTAATGGGTTATGTCCCCTAGCGAGATAGGCTGTAGTTTTCGGCAGAGGTCTTGTTCTTATTCGTGAGCAAGCATTACAGTCCTGAAAATATCTGGTAACTCTGCAGTCTGAGTAATTGATTCTACCTCCTACAGTGCAGAATAGTTAACTGCTTTTCAACCATGCTGTATCTCTCTTCTACTCCATGCCAAATCTGTGACCAGAACCCAATTGAAATTCGAACTGAACTCTGGTGTTACCACGGCCCCCAGCCAAACCCTTCTTGGGTTACATGCACATCTAGTTTGTCTGGAAGGGTTGGATCAAATATACCAGTGCCTGGGCCTGTTTAACAGCTATTTTTGCTTGCTGGAAGGCTTCTCATTCCATTCTACCCCAATCCCATACTTGGCCTTTTTTTGTTAATTGGTATAAAGATTTTAGCAGTTGTGCTAAGTGGGGTATAAAGGATCGCCAGTATCCTAATATACCCAAAAATTCCTGCAACTGCTTTGGTTTTGTGGGAAACAGGAATTCTTGGATCTTATCTATGATTGTACTGGGTAATACCTTAGTCTTACCTGATGAGACAACACCCAGGAATTTAACTGATAACCATGGTGCTTGTACTTTTTGTGGATTTACAGCCCATCCTTTTTCCTCTAAATAAGAAATGAATGATGGTACTTTCTTCTCTAATGCCTCAATCAAGTCAGACATTAGCATCAAATCATCAATGTAGTAGTACATTTAGACAGTAGATGGTTTCCAAGTCACACGCCACCAAATTATGACAAAAAGTAGGTGAATGCATGTATCCTACCAAGATGTAGGACTTGAAAAATCCACTGCCTGCCCTCCCAAGTGAGTGTGAACTAGTCTTGAGATTTCCTAGCAATTGGAATGCTGAAAAATGCATCTGCTAGATCCAGAACACAGTGATATGTTTCTATTTCTCTACTTAATGTATCCGTGAGGGAGGTGATGCTGGCTACAGCAGCATGGATTGGCGGCGTGACTTTATTTAGTTCTCTGTAGTCTACTGTCATTCGTCATATACCATCTGACTTCCTGACTAGCCACATAGAGGAGTTGTATGGACTGTGTGCAGGTCTAATGATCTCTACTCTCTCCAGCTCTTGCACAGTCTTGGTAATTTCTTCTTGCCCACCCAGGAGTCTATACTGCTTTGTGATCCACACAGCTGTGGCAAACAAACAGGTTCAATTTTTGCATGACCCCTTATAATTGCCTGCACCGCCTGGATATTAATACATCTTTCCCTAAATCTGAACTCTCCCACAGTGGTTTGGAGAGTATGTCTATCCCCAGTATGTACCCTGGAACCAGGCAACAGGTTGTATTCCTTGTACTCCTGGGTGGTAAATGCCCAAACCCCCAATTTCAACCATGTTTCAGTTACGGGGATTATCTGCCCCACGAACCCACCTATCATTGCCATAGTGTCTGAAAATTGGTTTTGGTCACCATATATAATTGACGTTTCTGCCCCAGTATCTATTAGTGCCATAACCCACTGCACATTTCTTTGGGACCAATGAATTATTATTTTGACATAGGATCTCCGGTCTCCTCTAGATTCCCTAGTCTTGGGGAATTTTGGCTCCCCTGTTATGCCATCAGCTCTGCAATCTCTAAGTCTTTTTCCTCTGACAGCTTGACTGTGGCTGCCTGGGCCACCTGAGGAGGTTTATGTTTTTTCAATGGGACTATAAAGTCTTCTAAATTCCATGTGTTTTGTGGAATTCATTCTATGAGTCTAACTCCTTCCCTTTTAGGGGAGCATTGGAATCTCTGACTGGTAACTGTTTCTATAGTTGTAATAAGACCCGATTAGGCTGTCCATCTTTTGAAATTGAACTCCCATTATAATCAGGTCACTGAACACTTGTTTTCTTGAGACACTGATGGGTCTAGATTGAATTACCTTAGGAGCAGGTCTCCTAGGTTGTGACAATGGATGAATCTCTGACTTTTCCACCACCATTCAGATATTGCGCCTGGTCCGCAGGCATTCTGTCTCCCCCAGATCTGCTACTAATTGGGCGGCCTGCTGTATCATGGCCTCTAAGGCCACTAGGGGATTCAGTACGGATATCAAATATTGTACTGATGTGGTGGAGCTTGCTGCAGGATGAGGTCCCTCATTCCTGCTGAAAATTTCATCATGTCGGAGCTCTCAGAATCTTCCTCAAAGATTGCCTCCTTCATGCCTAATTCTCGAATGTAGTTTTGCAAGTCCTCCATAGAGGACCATAGGCCAGTATTTAATGGTATATCACTCCTATTTGTCCATGTTGCACAGCATGCGGCCATTAACCATGTAATCAATAAATGATTTTCTTCGTTATGTTGGACGGCTGCATATAGTCATTGCCTGAGGGCAAGGTGAGTTGTAATGGATGCCAGTGGTTCATCATATTTGAAAAATCATGGTTGTCGGGTGAAAAACCCGTTGGCTGGGAAAAGGGAAACATCACTCCCATTTTTAAGAAAGGAAGAAAGGATGACCTGAGGAATTACAGGTTGGTGAGCCCCACCTCTGTGCCTGGGAAAGATCATGGACCAGATCCTCCTGATTACCATATTAAGGCATATACTAGATGAAGAGGTGATCCAAGACAGCCAGCATGGCTTTACCAAAGGCAGATCTTGCCTGACCAATCTGGTGGCTTTCTGTGATGAAATGACTGTGTCAGTGGATGGGTAAGGTGGCTAGGATAAGGTATTTTTCCTCTTGTTGAGGACTACCCTGAGGTGGAGAAATAGTGGTCTCTTCAGGAGCATCACTAAGGTGTGTCACTGGGTTTAGCATCCTCTGTATCTCTTCTTTTAACAGTGAGGAGGATAAATGACTTCTCTCTCCAAGACAGGTGACCCTATGTGCAACTGTTTGGTCTTGGGCCACAAATCATTGCAGCTGTTTTGCTGTATCGGAAATGCTTGAATTTTATCAATAATGGCATTGAGTAAGACTTTAGTCTTCCCTAACCAGATGACTCCCAAAAACTTCACCAAAAATCTGGGTCCTTGAGTCTTTTCTGAGTTGATAGCCCACATTTTTTCTTGTAGGTTTTTTGATAGTGAACCTACCACTTTTTCAAGAATTTCTAAAAAGGCAGAAATCAGCATTAAGTAACCAATATAATGATACAGTCTGACATTATCTGGTTTATCCCACCCCACCAAGCCACAGGCTACTGAATTATGGCAGTAAGTTGGTGAATGTACATATCGTGGTATGAACTGAAAGGTCCACTGTTCATCCTCCCACCTGAATGTGAATTTGTCTTGCAAATCTTTAGCAATAGGGATACTAAAGAATGCTCTAGCTAAGCCTAGGACACAATGATAGATTTCTAACTCCCTAGTCTTTGTGTCCAGGATGGTGGAAATATTGAATACCACTGCATGAATTGGTGGTGTGAACTTGTTTAATTCTATATAGTTGAATGTTATTTGTCAAGCACCTTTCCCTGAACCAGCCATATAAGAAAATTATAGCAGATCTGTGCTGTTTTTATGATCCCCAGCTTTTCCAATTCTTATATTGTTTGAATGTTTTCTTTCTGACTTCCTGACTTCCTGGGAGTCTATTCTGCCTCATATTCGTGATCTGCATGTCTGGGGCACCCAAATAGGCCTGTGCTTTGCATAGCCCTGAAGATTTGACTGTGCTGCCCAAACACTTGTTGTCCTAATTCGTGACCTATATTCTCCAATATTAGTCTGGAGAGTCAGAGTCAGCACCCCCCAGTTTTTCTATGTCCAATGTATACTCCTATGTATACTCCTGTACTGGTGCTATAGATACTTTGTACTCCCAGGGAGGTAGACATGCCAAACCTACCTTTTAATCAGGTTTGCATTACAGGGATCGTTTTTCTCCCATATCCTCCAATACTGGCTCATGTACTAGGAAACTTTGATGGATCACCATAAGCTATAGACATCTCAGCCCTTGTGTCCACTAATGCCATTATTCTTTGTATAGGACCAATATATTGTCAACTCAGCATTGGACCTCCAGTTCCCTGTGGAGGCCTTAATCCTCATGGGACCTTACCTCTCACACCTTCTCCCCTAGGTCTAGTTCTTCTGGAGGCATGGTTGTGGCTACCCAGGCTCCCTGAGGTGGCTGACATTTTTTTAGATGGTATTAGGACATCTTCTAGCCTCCAAGACTGTAGACAAAGCCTACCTATAGTTCTGTTATCTTCCCTTCTAGTGGGAGAATGTGTAATGCGTTGTTTTTTCATTTAATTGCCTTCACAGGACATGGTTGGGTTGTTTATCAATCTTACAAAACTGTATCCCAGCCTGTATGAGATCATGCTACATCTACCTGTGAGAAATTCTCACAGGTCCTGAATCCTTGGGGTGGGAGGTGCCTTCCAGCTTGGACTACCTGAGATTGGGATTCCTTTTTCTGTATTGCTCAAACACTGAGCTTTGATTTTAGACACTCAGTTTCTCTGATGTCAGACACTAATCAGGCAGCTTGTTGAATTATGGCCTTGGAGGCTACCAAAAGGTTTAAGATCACTACGAATGTCCCATAGTGATGGGGAGGAGCTCACTGTGGAATTAAGTCTGTCATATCCAGAGTGAAATTGGTCAAATCAGTACTCTCAGAAACATCCTCATAGATGACCTTCCTCATACCTACCTCCTGAATGTAGTTGTGAAGCTCTTCCATAGAATTCCATTAGCAATTATGGGTGGCTGCATCTAGTTTATTAGGCCATGTCATTCAATAGGCTGACATAATCCACTGAATTAAGGAATGATTTTCTTCACTGTGTATAACAGTAGCATAGAATCTTTGCCTCAGTGCTGGCTGTGCCATGATATAGAGGCCTGTCTGGAAATTTATGGGCCATTTACCACAGCACCTTTGTCTCCCTTTGTGTTTCATAATCTCGACACCCAGGCCGGACACTTCTCCTCAGCCTTAACCAGAACCATTGGACTGTATGCCTTTCTTCAATTTTCTTGATTTTCTGAGTGACTACTGGCTAGATTTCTAGAGGGTTCAGTTCCACCTGGGCCTCTAGTTCAGATTTTTTGGAATACAGTTCTCCAGTATTGTCAGGGCCATAGGGTCTGATTTCTTGGTGTGCCCTTTGTTTGTGACAGACAAGGCCGTGACTAGATATATTGCATTAGTTTGTGTAGGCTTACCTGTTAATACAGTAATCTAGCATTCTAGGTTTTTAATTCAATCACTTAATAGTTGATTTTCGTCCTTGAGATGTTGTTCTGAGATATTTAAAGTAACTGAAGCAGAAATGTTATGTTCAGGTAGGAAGGCAGAGTCAACTCAGGGGAGCTCAGTTGCATACAGTGAACCTGAGTAACCAGAAGGAGTGAAGCCAGAATCCATCCCTTCCCAGACCTCATTTAAAGGTTGGCAGCAAAGACAAGAATTTCTCTCTGGAGATCCCTGCATACCTACAGCTATCTGAAGGTAAATATCTTCTTTTCTTTATTTCTGTATCCACAGCTTAGTATTTCAGCAGGTCCTCACTTACTGCAGCCTGGGACTTTTCTGCTGTGCTGCACTTTCCATTATGTTTTCACTCTGTGAATTAATGCCACTAACAGAGACCAGATTATGGCAAATGCTATAAGTTGTATTTCTGTGTTTAATCAGAGATAGCCTTTCCTAGGCTCTCAAAATATGCTATCTATCATGTTGGGGAGCTAGCAACGTTCCCCCCAATCCCTTAGTGAGTCCATCTTCTTACTATCGAAACCAGCCTGTGCCATGGAGTGCCTAGGAATCGTAGGATGTGACCAGTTAGTTTCTTTTCCAGGGAAACAGATTTGCCCCATCCAAACCAGTTTGCTATATCCTTTAACAAAGTCATCTCGGGATTTATATTGCCTTTGGTTGGTCCTCCTGGCTGGCTTGCCAAGTATTATGTAATAGCAGACATAACTGCTTCAAACTAGTTTTTGATTACCCAAGGATGATAGAGGTCACAGTACAATAATAAAGAAAGCATTACTTATCCCTTTCTGAGGAGCAGGGCTCACTAAACACTTCAGAGGTAGCAGTCTCTAGGTAGAGACTCTTCCCCTGTGTCTGTCAGCCCTTAAATGAGGTTAGGAAGGAGTGGACCTAGGGTTTACCCATTTTGGTCTCATAGGTGAATTGCTTCCAGGGCTACAGCCTTTCACCAGGTATTCAATCACTGCTTCAGGGCATGACATAACAACTCATAGAATTGCTTGGGTTGGAAAGGACCTCAAGGATCATCAAGCTCCAACCCCCCTGCTGCAGGCAGGGTCACCAACCTCCCCATTTAATACTGGCCCCATCCAATCTGGCCTTGAACACCTCCAGGAACGGGGCATCCACGACATCTCTGGGCAGCTTGTTCCAACACCTCACCACTCTCACAGTAAAGAACTTCCCCCGGAAATCCAACCTAAACCTTCCCTCCTTCAACTTAAAATCATTTCCTCTTGTCCTACTATCATCTACCCTTTCAAAGAGCTGATTCATTTCCTGTATATAGGCTCACTTTAAGTACTGAAAGGCTGCAATTAGGTTATCCCGCAGCTTTCTCTTCTCCAGGCTAAACAAGCCCAGCTCCCTCAGCATGTCTTCATAGGAGAGGTTCTCCAGCTCTCTAATCATCTTTGTGATCCTCCTCTGGACCCTCCCCAACAGCTCCCTGTCTTTCTTGAATTGGGAGCTGCAGATCTGGACACAGTATTCCAGATGGGGTCCACATGAGGGCTTAGTAGAGAGATTGGATCAACTCCCTCTCCCTGGTGGCCACCCCTGTTCTGGTGGAGCCCAGGATACCACTTGCTCTCCGAGCTGCAAGAGCACACTACTGGTTGATGTTAGCCTTTCCATCCACTAGGACCCCCAGGTCCTTCTCCAGAGGGCTGCTCTCAAGGACCGCTCCTTCCAGTCTGTAGGGATGCCTGGGATTCCTCCGGCCCAAGTGCAAAACTCTGCACTTTGCCGTGTTGAACCTCATCAGGTTCACCCGGGCCCACCTTTCTAGCCTCTCGAGGTCCCTCTGAATGGCATCCCTTCCTTCAACCGTGTTGACCGCACCACTCAGCTTGGTGTCGTCAGCAAACTTGCTGAGGGTGCACTCAATTCCGTCATCGATGTCATTGATAAAGATATTAAAGAGCACCGGTCCCAAGACAGACCCTTGGGGGACGCCACTCGTTACCGGCCTCCACTTGGATAAAGAGCCATTGATGACCACCCTCTGTCTGCGGCCTTTCAACCAGTTTCTTATCCATCAAGTGGTCCACCCATCAAATCCACATCCCTCCAGTTTGAAGATAAGGATGTGGTGAGGGACCATGTCAAAGGCCTTGCTCAAGTCCAGGTAAATGACATCGGTCGCCTTTCCCTTGTCCACCAATGCTGTCACTCCATCATAAAAGGCCACCAGATTGGTCAAGCATGAACTTCCCCCAGGTCCTTCTCTGCAGGGCTACTCTCAAAGGACCGCTCCTTCCAGTCTGTATATATGCCTGGGATTCCTCTGGCCCAAGTGCAAAATCTTACACTTTGCTGTGTTGAACCTCATTAGGTTCACCCAGGCCCACCTTTCAAGTCTGTTCAGGTCTCTCTGAATGGCATCCCTTCCTTCCACCATGTCAACCGCACCACTCAGCTTGGTGTCATCAGCAAAGTTGCTGAGGGTGTACTCAATTCTATCATCTATTTCACTGATAAAGATGTTAAAGAGCACTGGTCCCAGGACAGACTCCTGGGGGACGCCGCTCATTACTGGCCTCCACCTGAACATAGAACTATTGATGACGACACTCTGTCTGCGGCCTTTCAACCAATTTCTTATCCATTGAGTGATCCACCTATCAAATCCACATCCCTCCAATTTGGAGATAAGAATGTGGTGGGGGACCATGACAAAGGCCTTGCTCAAGTCCAGGTAAATGACATCAGACTCCTTCCCTTTGTCCTCCGATGCTGTCACTCCATCATAGAAGGCCACAAATTGGTTTGGTATGACCTTCCCCTGGTGAAGGGGATCTTGGATCACATGCTCATTCCTTATATGATCTAGCATATCATCCAGGAGGATTGGCTCAGTTCTCATGCAAGAGTGAAAATGTTTCTTCAAACTAAATATAAATTCATGTTAAATGGCCAGTCCTAATGAAATTACTAAGTATTTATATGAAACTTTATATCTTTAAAACAGATGGCAATATCAAAAATATCAAGTCTTAATGGACTTCATATATTCAGACTGCTTTGTGATCAAGTGGAAAATATGAAGGACATACTATATTCAACACATGTAAGGGAAATGCTAAGTAAAGACCTGAAACAGTGATTGAATACCTGGTGGGAAGGCAGGGCCAACCCAAGGGATCTAAGATGCATGCAATGTACCTGAGTGACCAGAAGGGGTGGAGCCAGCATCCATGCCTTCCCAGACCACATTTAAGAGTTGGCAGTAGCAAAAAAGTCATCTCTCTGGAGATCCCTGCCAACATGAGGTCTTCCAAAGGTAAGTGGGTTTTTTTTGTGTTTCTCCTCCCCTTTGTTTCTGTATTCACAGCTACTATATTTGGTCTTGTTTGCTGCAGATGAAGATTTTCTAATCCCACTATTATTGCTGTACTTTCCATCATGTTACAATATGGCTTGGAGTTGCATGAAAAATTCAGTGACTCTATTTCTTCTGTTATTTGTAGGACTGAACAAATAAATATTCGTGTTGATACCAAGATCTAGAAGATTCACTTTCAGAAAAGATATCTGGCATCTTGGCAGTCATCAGAAGATTCATTTGTAAAAACTTTGCACTTCCTTCTAGCAATGTCACCTGTTCAGGTTGTTGTTCTTTCCCAGTGTTTCTAACATGTTTTATAATTGTTTTCTCTCTCTCTTTATGTAATTGAAATGTTTGTGTTTATAACACATGCATTCAGTAACAATCCTTCTTCATTTACGTCAGAATACAAAGATCTTCTACACATACAGCGTAGGTGATTTCTGCATCATACAGTGTAATTTGTTCCATAACACAACACCCAATTTGCATTGAATTTTCCAAAAAAATAGATCATAGAATGTTCATACACTCACATTTCAGAAGTATAAATATTTCTGATGAATATTTTTAGCAACTGCATGTATGAATCCTTCTTTATTTTCTGGCAAAAAGCTTGCTTTCTGAGGTATTTCTTTTGATAAGACTCTAGGATATGAGAGATGGGTGTTGCTGTGTGGCAATCAACATCACTGTGTGGACAATTTTACATTTGAAAGCATTTCCCTGGAGCTGTTTACCTTTGGAATATAGTGCTCAGGACTGTTTACTGGCGGAAGATCTAGCCTATGACCAAATAATTCCTGTTTGCTATGGGAGACTGGGGGATGATACCATTGTATCCTGTGAAGGCAAGATACAAGTTGGCGTCTCTGCTCCCTCTTATCTGCTGGCAAGATCAGGAAGATAGGAACAAAGGCGTTCCTGCTGAGATCCAAAAGCCAGAAGCTGTCACACTGTTTTTATCTTTCCTGTTGAGTGAAAAATGATAAAAGAACAGTGAGCAGTCCTCTGGAAGGTGTAGTAGTTCTTCTCTTTTGGGACTGTTATCCAGAACAATCCATGATGCACGGAACTGGAACATTAACTCTTTAACTCCTAGTGTGCTACATAATGTTATGATGTGGAATACCAATAACAAAAAAATCATAAAACCATGATATTCTGACTCCTTATTTCACATGACTACATCATACTTAATATATATATATATATACATACTGTAGCAATCAGAAAGATCAACCAGATGGAAAAGTGATACAAGAGCTGTAATGACAGAGGGACTAATGCAATAGAAAGGTGTTAAAAGGGAAGGAAAAAGGACTTCTCACCTGTCTCCAAACATCCAGGCTCATGTGGGAAAACTCCACAAGAGAAGGAAATTCCACAGCCTCTTTGAGCAGCTTTTTTTGGTGCTTGGTGATGTAGAACTATGACAAAAAATGATGATTAAGACACTAAACTATCATCTCTTTTCATTGTGTTTAATACAGTTATCTAAGAATTTCGTATTGGTTTATAGTTCATCTCAGAAGCCAGCAGCCGAAAATAAACTTACAGTAGTGTGAATACAGGAGCCTTGGAAAGTGATTTTCTAAACTAAAATTGTCAAAAAAATCCTTTTTGTTCTTTGTATAGAAAATTTAAGAATGTTTTATTTTTATTACATTGGAAAATATGATAAAAATGAGAAAGACAACAATTTCCGCTGCTGAAAAAAAACGAACAGACATGATTTCCAGTTTCTAGCTCCTTGTACCAGCAGGAACAAGGTTGTTCCTTTCTATTTCTGCAAAAATTATTTTCCAAACTCATTTTCATCTGAATAGAAACTTGACTGATATTTAGGTGAAGCTAAATATCAATCTTAAATATCACTGTTAAGAGTGTAGTGTTAATAACTGTCATGGTTTTATGAGTTTTGATTATTGATATTCCACATCATAACAGCATATAGAGCACTGGGGGTTAAAGAGTTAATGCTGTAGGTCTGGGTACCTGTCCCAGAAGAGAAGCACTATTACATTCCTGAGGGCTTTGCATTCAGAGAGGAGATAAAACCCCTGACACAGGACCAGGCTCTCCACCCCTCTACTCATCCTGACTGCACTTCTTGACTCAGCATTAGAGTAAGGCCTTCAGCGTTTGGACATGCCCTCACATATAATTAGAATTGCAGCTAATAAATCAAATTAAATTGTATATATATATAATTGTTATCTTGCATTCCAATATCTTATTTAGTAAATTAGTTTGCTGTTTTGTTTTTGGACCCATTTCTCTACCCTTTTTCCCTTATCCCTTTCTGGGGTGCAGATCTCCACCCCGCTATCATGAAACTGCGCCAAATCAGCCCATAAACTGTTGACAATAATTTTGATGTGCACTATTGGATTATAGAATATCATAATATTTTCTTGGATTATTTGAATGATTTTTCCCTGTAATTCAGAATATTTCTAATCAAACTTTTACAAACAGTAAGTTCTTGGGTCAGCTACTTACAACATTTAGGTGAAAGAGAAGAATTCCTGATAACCTCTCGTGATCAGTGCCTGAAGAAAACCTTGTCCAAAAATTATCTGGTTTCTTCCTTTAATTACAATGATACATTTTTCTTTATTATCATTTCTAATACATTATTCAGTCTGTTTCACTCTTGAGTGTATCTGGGAGGCTCAGTGAGTGATTTATGAATCTTCACAAAAAAAAGAGATTAAAATGCTGGGAAAAGGCAATATTAAGTTTTAAGACAATCCTTTCTACTTTTGCAGCATTATCAGTCTGAGGATTTACTTGAAGAGAGAAAATCAGATAGGGTAATTTAGATTGCCAAGATTTTTTTAGAGGAATCAGTTATGTTAATAACATCTGCAATTCTGCTCACTAAGATAAAATAAAAATGATTAAGTATTGTGTTTCAAGGCATAAACTGATCAATTTCTGCTGCATAGAATTTTCTCTCTTTTATCTTGGTGTGAGTTTAAAAGTTAGTTGAGTTGTTGGAAACTTTTATTCTGATACATAAGTTTAGTTGAATTTATACATATGCTTAGAAAATAGCTGCTTGTGCAAGCAAAAGCCTAAATGAAAATGCTTACATAAAAGTTTTTATAAAAGTAGTGTATATCTGGAAACTCTCATATTTTGGTGCTAGGAACTGTAGAGAAAATAAATGTGATGCCTTTGTTTGAGACACAGGTGCTATAGGAGAAGAAATCAAGGGGGAATTAACTCACCCCTCCCAGCAACAGCTGGGAGAAGGCAGCAAGCTGAGGAGTGAAGCCTTCTCCTGTTCTTACTCTCGTGCTGCAGGAGAAGGGTGGCGGAAAGGGAAACTCGCACAGACTCAGACTGCACACATGTTCCTAGAAGCATCGCTGAGAAATACAGAAAGGGTGACTCTAGTTCCCAGCCCATGCTGCAGGTACTCACGTGCTCACATACTGGTTCAGGTTATGACCTAGGAATTCCACTGCAGAAACAATTTTCTAAACATATTTTTAAAGAATGAATGGACAAGAGGGTAGAGAGGAATCGGAGGTGAGTGCTAGAGTCTAGGTATGTACTAAAAAAGTCAGACCTGAGTAGAAAAATAAAGTGAAAAAAAATGGGAAAAGTGATGTCAACGGGGATAGAAATGATCTTTGATAGATAAGTGTATATAAAAATAGACAATTAGATAATAAATAAAACCGTACCTTTTTTCTTGAAGAAATTGTAGGCATTAAAGAGATTTCACTTCCTTTTAAAATAAGAATAGGCATAATGTTCAGTGACTTAAGAAGTAGCAAGAGTATTTTTTCTTGCTAGAAAAACTGAAGAGTTACTGAAACTCTATGTATGTGCAAGGCAACATATTTGTTAACGTTATTAAACACTGATCTTTCAATACCTGATGAAGTTAGATAAGTTCTACTTCTTTCTATGAAATGTAGAATCGAAAATGAAAAACTGAATTGGAGACAATCAGAGCTGAATAAAACATTTATTCAACATCTTTCAATTTTTATTTGAAATTAATCCAAATGGACTTAAAGACTATTTCCATATGTGCTTAAGTTCTTTTTCAGTTCCTTAGAAAGAAATCCTAGAATAGTTTGATTTTGTAGGAACCTTAAAGATCATCCAGTTTCAACCCTTTTGCCATGGTGCAGAGGGTCTGCCAGGTCTCGGTCTGAACCAGTGGTTGAGCACCAAGTGAGAGAAGGCATGGCTAATCCAGGGAGCTCAGGTGCAAGCAATGCACCTGACTACTGGAAAGGGTGGAGCCTGGAAGCACCCCTCTTCATTCTCATTTAAGGGTTAGCAGCCAAGAAAGCAGCATCTCCCTCTGGACAGAGATTGCACTACTCTTGAACTATCACTGGTTGCTGAAGGGGTGAGACAACCTTTCTTCTTTGTTACCTACTGTTGCACTGAAGTGCTTGTATCCCTTCAGAAGGTATTGCCAATGACCTCATTTGTCTTACGTTTTTTGCAAGCCCGGCAGGAGACAACCTTCTACAGGCATTTCATACTAATCATCTTGAAAATGGCATTCCTAAACAACAAAATTTGATTATTTGATTGGGGAAAATATGATTCCTCTACATAAAACCTTGCCACTCCTCTACATAAAACCTTGCCAGAGCATAACCCAGTATTTTGAATATCCTCAAATTTTGGAATTGCCACAAATATCTGTCATGAAAAATGGGGCTCCTTGCAGGATGGGGGCAATATTTATGAGTTCCCAACCTCCACGATGGGCCAACTATATGGCCTTGGTAAAGATATACTGATTACAAAAGAATGACAACTGGCCACATCCAAGTGTGGCATGGCCACTGTTAAGGACCTTGAATCAATTAGATACATCAAATAACAACCTGGAAAATGAGAATCAATTACTACACAGTCCAGTTGGAAGACTCAAACAAGTTGCCATAGTAACTGGGAAAAAAACCTAAAACTGACAATTTCCCTGAAAAATCCAGGAATACATCAGAAACTACCAAGACCCCTGAACAAGTGGGCTTGTATCACCTGGATTTGGTAGGTGAAAAATCTAAAAGTCAGATCTTGAGGTTCCACTTGATCTAGATCCCTTTGAGATCTGACCTATCGCGACCCCCCAAAAAATGAAAAAGACAGGATAAACAGGTAGGAATGCCCCCTACGTTACATATAATGACATGTCCATACCTGTGCTGCCACTGAACTCATGGATCTAGCACAGTGGTTTAGACAAAAACAGAGAAAGCATACCGGCATGGCTGCTCTGGTTATGGGACATGAGGGCAGAAAGCATGATAGTAAATGGATGAGAAATTTCAAAACGTGTATGCATTACTTCTCACCCTGCCCTCAGGCAAAAAACTATATGTAACAGTATAACATAATGAGGAAAATCATTCATTAATTCAGTAGCTGATGGCTGCATGCCAAATAAAATGATGAGATTTTCAGCAGGAATGAAAGATCTCATCTTGAAACAAGCCCTACCATATCAGTATGGTACTTTGGTAGCCATACTAAACCCAACTGCCATAATGCAACAGGTTGCCCATTTGTTGGCAGATCTGGAGGAGACAGAGCATCTACAGGTCAGGTGCAGTGTCCGAATGGAGGAGGCAATTAACTGACAAATTAAAATTTCTATCTTCTCCTAAAGGGGAAGGAGTTAAAATCATAGAATGGATTCCCTAAGAAACACAGAATATAGAGGATTCCATAGTCCTACTAAAAACGTGTAGCTCTCCTCAGGTGGCCTGGGCAGCCATGGCCAAGACATCAGAGGAAAAAATCTTAGGAATTGCCGAGCTAATGGTGTGAAAGGAGAGCCAAAATCTCTTGAGACTAAGGCCTAGATAGGGGACTGGAGACTCTATGTTGAATTAACGATTCATTAGTACCAAAAGAGGATTCAGTGGGTTATGGTGCTAGCAGATACCAGAACAGAAACAACAATTATATACGGCAATCCAGATCAATTTTCAAGCACTAAGGCAATGATAGATGGGTTCGGGGGGTAGATGATCCTTGTAATCCAAATGTGGTTGAAACTGGGGGTTGGGTGTCTATCACCATGGGAACACAGGGTGTCTATCTTCCTAGTTGCAGAGTATGCATTGTGGATAGACATCCTGTCAGGTCTGACTCTCCAGACCAATGTGGGAGAGTTCAAACTAAGAGAAAGATGTATTAGCATCTGGGAAGTGCAGGCAATTTTAAGGGGCCATGCAAAAACTGAGCCCATTTGTATACTACAACAGTGCTGAATCACAAACAAAAAGCAAATAAAAACACATTCCTGTGTGGACAAGAAGAAATCACCATGACCATGCAGGAGCTGCAGAAAGTAGGGTTTATAAAACCTGCATACAGCCCACATAACTCCCCCGTTTGGCCAGTCAGGAAGTTGGACTGCATGTGGTGTATTATGGTAGATTACAGAGAACTAAATAAAGTCATGCTGCCAATTCATGCAGTCATACGCAATATTTCCTCTCTCATGGATATGTTGAGTAGAGAAACAGAAACATATCACTGCATTCTGGATCAAGAAAATGCATTTTTGAGCATTCCAATTGCTAAGGAATCCCAAGACTAGTTCACATTCACAGGGGAGTGCAGGTAGCGGATTTTTCAAGTCCAGCTCGAGGGATACATGCATTCAACTATCTTTTGTCATAATCTGGCAGCATATGATTTGGCAAACTGGAACAAACTGCCTATTGTCGAAATGCACCAGTACATCAACGATTGAATGTTATCATCTGACTCAGGGGAAGCACTGGAGAAGGCAGTAAATTCACTGTCTATTTACAGGATAAGGGTGGGCCAAGGTCTTACCTAGCATGATCATAGATAAGGTCCAAGCATTCCTGGTTCCCATGACACCAAAGAAGTTGCAGGAGCTTGGGGATATATTGGGATGCCAGCAATCCTTTATACCCCACTTAATGCAATTGCTAGAACCTACGGGATAGAATGGAACAAGAAGCCTTCCAACAGGCAAAAATAGCCATTAAACAGGCTTAGGCGCTGGCTATATTTGATCCAATTCTTCCAGCTGAACTAGATGTGCATGTAACTAAAGAAGGATTTGGCTGGTGCTTGTGGCAGCACCAGGGTTCCATTCAAACTCTGATAGGGTTCTGGTTGCAGGTTTGGCATGAAGTAGAAGGAAGATACAGTATGACTGAGAAGCAGTTATTGGCTACCTACTCTGTACTGCAAGTGGTAGAACCAATAACTGAGACTGTTATTTTTAAAACAACTTCCCCAGTCCAGGAGTGGATAAGAGATCTAACCCACATTCCTAAGATGGGAGCAGCTCAGCCACAGTGTTGTGCTGGGTCACCCACCTTTGTCAGAGAAGTCACTTATCATCTCCATTAAAGGAAGAATTGCAGAAGATGCTTGGTCCAGTAATGCATCACAGTGAAACACCTGAGGAAATGTTGGCCACTTGCCCAGAGAGGAGTTCTGTATAGGAGGGGAAATACCCTATTCCAGAAGATACTTGGTACACAGATGGATTCAGCAGAGGGAACTCAAGTAGGTGGTGAGCTGTCACGTACTATCTCTTGACCAAATTATATGGTTCAAAGAAGGGGACTGATGAAGTAGCCAGTGGGCTGAGCTATGAACTGTGTGGATGATTATAACTCAAAAGCTGGGTGACAGTGCATTAAACATCTGCACAGAGAGATGGGTGATCTACAGAGGGCTCATGCTCCGGATAGCAGCCCAATCTGGCGCAAAAATGTAATAGAAGCTGCAAGGAAGGCTGAAATAGTGTGATCTACTTGCACCTTCGGAGAGACTGTTAAACACTGGGGGAACAGTAAACCCTCTCGTACTTGGTACATGGCCAGCAGAGATGATAGCTGTTATCCTGATGTTCATTGCAAAGGGGACAATAATCATGACAACGTGGCAAACTAGAATCCCCCATCTTTCTTACCTGATATAGTGATCCAGACACAGATATCAGGCCAAAGGGTGAGGTACTGAAGGCCAGAACATGCCTTGAAGAAGATATGCTTCCTGAAGGAATCAAGTATTGACCCTACAGAACCACAAGAAGACTGTCAAAAATTGTCTTCAGTGCCGTGATACCCTATATCACAATGGGTATTGTACGTGTGTCATGATGTACATTGTACTTTGGGCTTATCAAAACAGCAGGAGCTTACCCCTTGACCTGCTCGATCACTGGTTCACACTGTGAAGGGGTGGAGTGCAGTGGAATTGCCAGGTCTTGACCTGAACAAGTGGTCAGGTTGAACAACAGGTGGGGAACATGGCTACCCAGGGAGCTCAAATGCAAGTAATGCATCTGAGTGACTGAAAGGGGTGGAGCCTGGATCCACCCTTCCTCACCTTTCTTTACTTGTTAGCAGCCAAGAAGTAGCCTTCCTTTGTCATACACATGGGCAGCGATATCTTCTACTTGATCAAATTAATCAAAGCCCCATCCAACCTGGCTTCGAATGCTAATGTCTAATTTTAAATAATGTCTGAATGTTTAATTGTACATCTCCGGTACGACATCACAAGGACTTACAAGGTTATATTCAAGGTGTAATGATTTTAAAGTATGTCACTCACTTAAGTCTAACTAGAACATTTTATTGACACCTGTTGCTATAAATGGGGTGTATTATTTAAATGCATAAATCAAGTCATAAAACTACAATTGCTATACATATGAGCAATTGTTCTAGCTCTCTGTATTTTTATGAAGTCTAAGTTTTCATAATCACTCTCTCAATTTGTGACATCTATGATGAAAGAAGGGAAGCTGTAAGGTGGAGTTTTTTATAAAATAATGTTGCATAGAGTTCAAGTTATGTCTTGCATTTGTTTTTCTTTAGAAGAAGACAGAAGCATACTGAGAAGACAGATAATCTTACTTCATAATATCTTACAAAACAAATGAACAAACAACAAAACTAAGAAAACAAATGAAAATGAGAGAATGGAGTCAAAACTCTATCACACTATAAAATAAAGGTAAAGAGAAGAAAGTTATTTGTCATTAGCTGTTAAAAAAAAAAAACTTTTTGTGATGTCAGAGATCTTGACATGTGAAGAGCTTCAGAAGGAAGATCTTTACAGGCTCCATGACATGTCAGAGCTTTTCTTGGATGCTGAAGTGGCAGGAGATGATCTTAAATTAAAGATCACTAAGATTAAAGAGCATTTAAAGATTGTGCAGTTGTTAAGGATCTTCGTCACTAAATTAAAGCAAATCAGCAGGTTCAGTAGCACCAGAGATAGCAAGTAAGAAACTGAATAGATCTTCTCAAGGATCCTACAGCTTTAGGAATCAAAATTATACTGGGGGGGGGGTTGTAGAAAGGGGAGAGGAAATAAATACGCTTTTCCTTTTTGTGAGAACAGGAATGCGTGAAACTCTTCCTTGGGGTATGTGATGCGTGAGCTGAGAGTTTATGGGTCAGGATTTAGTAGGTATGGATAACATTTCGGATGTCCTGCTACAGACTGCTTGATCAGGAAGAATAAGTAGGAGACAATACCTTCAGAAAACTGAAAGAGAGCTCTGTATTCATTGGCCCCACACCTCAAGGGGAAATTGAACCATCCCAGTAATTCCAAGGGGCTAACACAACAGGACAAATCCCAAAGGTTTCTGATGTGATTAAAAACCTGATGAGGTGCGATATTCTGCTGGACTTGATGTCTGTTTGGAGATGTGAAGATCAGAGGTGGTCTTATTTGTGTGGTCATGAGATGATGGCATTCAGGATCTTGAAATAAGGGAATAAAGCAAAAATTGCAATCACTACCCTGGATTTCAGGAGAGTAGACTTTGATCTGTCCAGGAATCTGCTTCAAAAGTTTCCACTGGATATAGTTCTGGAGAGAAAAGTATTTCAGGAGAAGTTTCAGAAATCAGTTTATCCAAGCTCAAGAATGTTCCGTCCCAGCAAGGAGAAAAATCAAGCAAAATTGGCAAGAGTCCAAAAAGAGGAAGAAGTTCCTTACAAAGCTCAGCTGAGTAAGTGTACCAAAGATACAAAAAAAAACAAGTGACCTAGAAGAATCTGTAGTTGCTGTCCAAGCATACTGGCGTGTAATTAAGAAGACATAGCCTGTCTGAAGTTGAATCTATCAAGGGTCTTGAAGAACAATATGAAAGATTTCTATGATATGATATGAAGACTATCAGCAACAAAAGGAAGAGGCTGAAGTAATCTATGTCTTCTTCATTTCTTTATCCTGGTAAGAGCAACTTTCAGTAATCTCAGAAAAACTTAGAATAAGGAGGACTTTCCTTTGGTAAAAGAGGATCAAGGAAGAGAGTATTTAAATAAACTGAATTTATGTCTTACCTGATTTATGTGCCTACGACTGCTGAGGAAGAGCAAGAATGCTATCCTGTATGCAAACTGTGGAATCAAGGCCTGACCCACTGATTGATCACCTGAGGCAAGCACTAAGTCTGCCATGGGAGCACAAGTGGAGGCAATTCATCATTGTGACCTAGACCCCATTTAAGGGCTGATTGCTACTGAGGAAGGACCTCTTTCTAGAGATTGTTCCCTTTGGAGTTTTCCTGTGAGCCTGGGACATGGGTGAGCGTTTTCATTTATTATTGATTATTCTTTTCCACCTTGATTATCCTTCTAGTTATATAACCTGTAAAATACCAGCTTAACCGTGCTGCTCTGCTAATTGTACATTTGTTGATTGAACAGGCAGGCCAAATATACTAAAATATATGTATATATACGTATGTAATGTTTTTTCTTTCGAATATCTATAAATGGGTCAGGTGGCAGATCATTACCCCCCTAGACAAAACAATCCCCAGACAGATCCCAGGATTTCTCGGATCACTTTATTATGGACTGGCAACCATAATTAAAAATGGGGTCCCCTGCATGTTATGGGAAACATATCCCCATTCTGCATGGTAGACTATTTTCATGGATTGAGCAAAGATATATTGGTTACAAAAGAACAGTAGCTAGCTGCTTCTACTGTGGCATGGCCGCTGTTAAATGCTTTAAATCAGACTGAAATGAAAACCAATACCTTAAAAAATGAAAATCAATTATTGCGAAACTGCACAGAAAAATTAGAGCAACATCTCAGTATACTGACAGAGAAAAAAACAATCCTGAATTTTCCCATAGGGCATGTCCATAATATTTCAATAGATAATAACCAGGTTCCTGAATCAATGGACCTGGTTGATCCAGAAGATAAAAAAAGATAAAAACTTATAAATCGGATCTTGATGCTCTGCTTGCAACGGATTCCTTTGAGATCCATCCTATAATAACTCAAAAAAAGAAAAAAAAAAAAAAAAAAAAAAAAAAAAAAAAAACAGGATAGACCAGCAGGGGTGCCCCCTGATCAGTGGCCCCCTACCCAAACCTATTTACATGTGACTGCCTGTCCATATACGGCAACAGAATTAATGGACCTAGTATAACGATTCTGACAAAAGCCCAGAGAAAGTGTGCCAACTTGGCTGTTAAGATTATGGGATTCAGGTTTGGAAAGTGTTATGGTTAACGGGCCAGAAATATCTAAATTGGCAACTATGACCACAAATCCTACCTTTAGGCAGAGGTTATATGCTGGCGTCCAATATACCAATGAGAACCACTCCATAATAGATTGGTTGATGGCAGCATGCCATATGGCCTGGCCTATTAAATCAGATATACCATTACACACAGGGTTAAGGTCCTCCATGGAGGACCTTCAAAACTACATTTGTGAACTGAGTATAAGAGAGGCAGTATATGAAGACATGTTTGAAAGCCCAAATACGGTAAGATTCTCAGCAGGTACGAGAGATCTGATCCTGCAACAGGCCCCTTCCCATCTGTATGGAACTTTGATTTCTATACTAAACCCCCTGGTTACCTCAGATTCTATGGTCCGACAGGCTGCCCAGCTGGTAGCCAATCTGGGGGATACAAAGAGCCTTTGGACCAGGTGCAATATTTGAATGTCAGAAGAGGCAGAGGTCCTTCCAGTAACTAAAATTAGAAGACCAATCCCACAAACTCCTCAATCTCAATACGGGTATCCCAAAAAAAAATGTTTAATGACTTAATCCAGGCTGGGGTTCGATTTGCGAAAATTGATTGCCAGCCCAACCATGTCCTCTTTCAGCTATGGAAGCAGTTGAAGGATAATCAGGAACTTCAAAATTATCCCCAAAAACCTAGGGTAAGAATTATTGACAAATTACCAATGACAACATGGAACTTGGAAGATTTTCTAGTTCCTAATAGAAAACAGGAGCCTCTCAGGTGTCTCAAGCCACGATGCCTGAGCTTCCAGAGGTAAAAGACTTAGTCATAGGACAATTTATCGTGTGACAGTGGATGTTAGGGCCTCCAGTCTTGTCTGGAGGGGGACTATGTAGAACTGAAAATTTCTTGGTCCTGAAAGAATATTCAAAGGGTTATGGCATTGGTTGATACAGAAACATCAATAATTTATGGAGATCCAACTTTATTCAATGGCGATAGAGTGATGATTGATGATTTTGGGGGACAGATCATTCTGGTCACCCATACATGGTTGAAATTTGGGGTTGGGTGTCTCCCACCCCAGGAGTATAAAGTATCTATTGCCGCAGTCCAAGAGTACATTTGGACATAGATATTTTATGAGGTCTCCATGACAGCTGTGGGGGAGTTCAGACTTTGTCAAAGGTGCATTAGTGTCTGGGTGGTACTGGCAATATTGAGAGACCATGTGAAGCATGACCCTATTCGCCTGCTGGACCTGCACCGGTTTACTAATGTGAGACAATATTGACTTCCGGTTGCCAAGATAAAATATCAAGAACAGTGCAAGAATCAGAAAATGTTGGGATTATAAGACCTGCACATAGCCCATATAATTCCCCTATATGGACAGTGCAAAAGTCAGATGGCACATGGAGAATGACAGTGGATTATCGGGAATTAAATAAGGTCACGCCGCCTATTCATGCAGCCATACCCAATATTGTCTCCCTAATGGACACGTTGAGTAGGGAGATAAAAACCTACCATTGTGGCCTAGATTGAGCAAATGCATTCTTCAGTATTCCAAATGCTGAAGAATCGCAAGACCAGTTTGCATTTACATGGGGAGACAGGGAGTGGACCTTTCAGGTCCTGCCACAAGGGTATGTGCATTCACCAACGCGTTGCCATACTCTAGTGGTGTGTGACATGGCTAAATGGAGAAAACCTGATAATGTTAACTTATATGACTATATTAATGATCTCCTGTTGACATCCAACTCACTGGAATGGTAAGACAGGCAGCAGATTCATTGACTACCTACCTGGAAGAAAGAGGATGGGCTATATATCCTTTGAAGGTGCAAGGTCCAGGCCTGTCTGTAAAATCCCTGGGGATGGTTTCGTCAGGAAAGACCAAAGTATTATCTAGTGCTGTCATAGATAGCATTCAGGAGTTCCCAGTCCCTACAACACCAAAGCAGCTCAAGAATAATTAGATATTTTGGAATACTGGTGTTTCGTTATACCTCATTAGGCCATTATACATACTCGTGAAAAAAGGGGAGCTATGGGACTGGGGGAGAACAGAACAGGATGCTTTCAAACAGGTGAAACTGGGAATTAAACAAGCCCAGACACTGGGTATATTCATCCTACCCTCCTAGCTGGACTCCCTGGTGAAGTTCATGTCACTTAGGATGGCTTTGGCTGGGATCTGTGGCAACACCAGAGTTCTGTTGGGACCTCTATTGGATTCTGGTTTCAGGTTTGGCATGGAGCAGAAGAAAGATATAGCATGACTGAAAAACAGTTATTGGCTGCCTACTCTGCATTACAGGAGCTGAGCCAATAACTCAAATGGCTGAAATCTTAGTTAAGACCACTCTGCCGATTCAGAGGTGGGTTTCCTAAGACGGGGGTTGCCCAAGCACAAATAGTGGCACGATGGGTTGCTTATCTCTGCCAGAATAGTCTATCCTCATCCCCATTAAAAGAAGAACTACAGAAGATCCTAGGCCCAGTGATGTATCACAGTGACGCACCAGAAGAAACATTTGTCGCTCCAACAGAGAAGAGTCCCATTGAGGAGGGAAAATATCCTGTCCCTGAAGATGCCTGGTACACAGATTGGACCCATGTGCCCTGTAAGGGCAACCTGAGCAAGTGGAGAGCAATAGCATACCATCCTTCCACCGAGACAATCTGGTTTGATGAGGGGGGTGGTCATAGCAGCCAATGGGCAGAGCTGTGAGCCGTGTGGATGGTTATAACCAAGGAACCCGGTGATGGTATCCTGAACATCTGCACAGATAGTTGGGCTATGTACTGGGGGCTCACTCTTTGGATTGCACAGTGGGCCATCCAGGAATGGACTATCCACGCCCGACCAATCTGGGGCAAAGATGTGTTTAGACATACGGAATGCAGTTAATCACAGGACTGTACGTGTCTGCCATGTCTCTAGTCACCAACCTTTACAGTCACTGGGAAATGATGAAGTGGAGACACTGGCCCGAGTTCAATGGATTGAGAATTCACCATCTAAGAACATCACCCACTGGTTACACCAGAAACTACAGCATGCAGGACAAAAGACAATATGGGCAGCTGCTAAAGCATGGGGACTGCCCATACAACTATCTCACATTGCCCAGACACGCTGAGACTGTGACACTTGCTTTAAGATTGTTGTCTGAAATATCAGCCCACCTTGCTAGAAGACACAATCCTCTCCAGCAATGGCAGGTTGATTACACTAGGCCCCTCCCTCGGTCTGAGGGGGCAAGATATGCCCTGACCTGTGTTGATACTGCAAGTGGGCTACTGCAGGCCTATCCAGTGCCGAAAGCAAACCAGGCATATACCATCAAAGCACTTATCAAACTGATGTCTGCCTACAGAACACCTCAAGTCATTGAGAGTGACCAAGGAACCCATTTTACCGGTGCAATGATACAACGCTGGGCAGAAGAAAACAACATCAAATGGCGATTCCACCTGCCATATAATCCAATAGGAGCAGGCCTCACCAAATGTTATAATGGTATTCTTAAGGCTGCCTTGAAGACAGACTCCCAGTCCCTGCAGGGGTGGACAAAGAGACTCTATGAAAGCCTGCGGGACCTGAATGAAAGATCACAGATCTCGAGATGACAGACTTAGTGCCCTGAGAATATGACGGGCAACATGGGCCTCCCTGCTTAGGATCCAAATCATGGGCACAGATAATCAGGTAAGATCCCAGATTGGTAATGAAAATAATCTTCTGTTCCCTGCCCCTGAGAATCTAGAACCAGGTACCCATAGAATAAAATGGCTCTGGTAGGTGCAGGTAGAACCATAGAGGTGTGGCTACTTGCACCTTGGGGCAGATTATTGGAGGTGGGAGGCTCGGTAGTCCTTCTGGTGATAGGTATACGAACTACTGACAGTGTGGTCATCATTGCTGTGGTCAACATCTTCATTGCTAAAGGGACCCCCATCATGGCCCTATGGAAGATCAGGACACCTCCTTTGGTGCCAGATATAGTTACGCAGCCCAGACATCTGGCCTAAAGGTATGGTACAGGTGGCTGGAGCATCCCTCAGTACAAGCTGAAGTGTTGACCCAGGATAGGAGTACAGCCTGTATCTTGCCCTGAAGGGAAGGCCTTCCCCTCCTGGTAACCCTGAAACATCCATATTACTCCCCATGAGTCTTTGAGCCTCTAGGATCACCGAAAGGAACAAAATGCCATCAAAGAATTCCAGTATTACTGTGAGATCATGTGCAACACCTGGAGATGGTCTACATAGGACTGATGGAGCATAGGATGGATCTGCACCATACGACTACATGCTTCCTGTAACACCACTGAGCACTGGCCCATGAAAGAGCATGAACCTCAACCACGTACTGATCATCATCTGTCTTCAATTGTGTCAATCTGCATCGCAATGGGCAATTTATAAGCATCACAATGTGTTGGATCTTTGTATTAAGGAAAGCTCACGCTCTATTAACTCAGTCACTGATTCATGCCATGAGGGATGGAGCATATGGGAACTGTTGAACCAAGGCTTGAATCACTGATTGATCACCTGAGGCAGGCACTAAGTCTGCCATGGGAGCACAGCTGAAGGCAGCTCACCAGTGTGACCAGACGGGGTGGAGCCTGGCTCCACCTCTCCTAGACCCCATTTAAGTGCTGACTGCCACTGAGGAAGGATCTCTTTCTGGAGGTTGCTCCCTTTAGAGTTTTCCTGTGAGCCTAGGACACAGGTGAGTATTTTCATTTATTTTTGATTATTCCTTTCCACCTTTATAATCCATCTAGTTATATGACCTGTAAAATACCAGCCTAACCGTGCCTCTCTGCTAATTGTGTATTTGTTGATTGTACACATCCCTATCTCTAAGAAGGGCAAGAAGGGGAATCCAGAGGACTACTATCAGTCAGCTTCACTTCAGTCCCTTGGAATACAGTAGTGGAAACCTGCAGTAATACATTTCAAAATCTGTGAAGGATAATAAGCTGATCAGGAGTTGTCAGCATGGATTTACAAAGTGGAAATGAGTCTTAACCAAAATGATAACCTTCTACTCTAAGAAGACTGTTTCAATGGATGGGGATAGAATGTGTATCCTGATTGTCCTGACTTAAGTGAAGTTTTCAATACTGTCTCCCATAGTGACCTTTAAAAGAAACTGACAAATAAAGGTCAGATATGTGGGTAAGGAGCTGGATTACAAACTGGTTGATGACTTGCTTAGCCAAAAGGCCTGTGATCAGTGGAAAGAAGTCCAGGTGAAGACTATTTAGTAGTTGTGTATTCCAGGAGTGAATTCATTAATATCTTAATTAACGATCTGGTTTCTGGATCAAAAGATAGTCTTGGCAAGTTCGTAGATCATGCAAAATTGGGAGGGGTATTTCATGTACCAACTGGCTGTTCTATTAGAGAAATCTTGACAGGCTAGAGAAATCTTCAAACAGCAACATAATGATGTTATCAAGGCCAAATGCAAAGTTCTTGGGGGTAATAAGCCCATGCATCAGTACAAGATAGGGATCAGCCAGTTAGAAAAACAGCTTGGTAGAAGAAGACATGAGGATCCTGATGAACTAATTGATCATGAGCCAGCAATGTCAGAAAACAGATAAACAACATCAGAGTTGGCTAAGTTAGTAATATTTCTATCAACAAGTTGAGAGAGGTGATTCTTCCTATTCTCCTCAACACTAGTGAACCCTTTCCTGCTAGATCATTCTGAAATAGGCTGATGCACATCGATGGATTTTCTTTTGGTGTAAATTTTATTTGTGGGTGGCTAAATGGATGCATCAAGTAAAAGAGAAAGTAATAAAACTTGATTCCTTCATCACTTTGTCTGCATATTGTATTCCATGCAATTTTCTTTTTTTTTTTTCCTTTATTCATTTTAATTTGCACTCTTTGATTGTAAACACTTTGATTTTTTCAGAAGTGCATAGGCCTGAATCCTGAGCAGAGTTTTTGTGAAACACTTCAGTATTTATCTTCATAAAAAGTGAGACTTTTATAAGTGCATTTAGCAGTACTTTTTTCAAGTCAGCAAACAGGCGGAGTTGAGCTTCTGGGGCACTCTCGGAGATAATGACAAAGCAAGTGATATCCCTTAAGCTTAAGAGAAACTTACGATTGTCTTTCATTATTCTTCTTTAAATCATAGTTACTCCAAAGCACATTAAAATAATTGGGTTGTTGCCACCCAAAGGCTCCTATCTGAAGCACAGTTTATTGTTAATTTTCATTGTATTAATCCACGACTTAGAAAAGTGCAACCAGGTATTAGATATTGTCACACAGAATCCCAGATAAGAAGTTATTAATCAAGAGAAATTTTGTCTACTTTGATTAGTTCCACAATAGGGGGGAATGGAAATATATATATTTCTATAGGTGAGTTATAGTCTCTGATTTTCATCTGTTTTCAGTGTTCCCCTACTCAAAAAAAATGACATATGAAAGAAAGTAGATCTGTGTCTGTGACAACATGTTGTCTACTCAGTATCTCTGGTAGACTTTAAGAGATTTTGATCATACAGTATGTATAGATTCCCCTGCATGAGTAAGAAGTTCTTTTCTGAAAGCTTTTTCATTTCATTTGTGTCTGCAAGGCAGTGCAGAGAGATGGGAATCCCAAGGATCCACTCCTTCAGTTTTTTTTCTAATTTCTCAGTTTGAACTAGTGTGATGTTGCTAGTCTCAAGTAAAGCCAAGGTATAGAAGCCAAGCAAAGACTGACATAAGAGAGGCTTCAAAACTGCATGGAAAAGCAGCTAATTAGTAAGCCCTGCAATTAAGTGCAGGAAGAATTAAAAATGACAGACAAAGAGAACAAAGTAAAGAGACAATTGCAGATAAAGAGAAGTCAGGGAAAAGAAGAAAAACTAGACTATCCAGACATTGGATAATAAAAGAATAGCACGTTTTAAGTAGGTTTGAATGTGGAATGTAAAATACATCTCCAGATGATCATGAAATAAATTTTGGAAAATGCAGTAAAAGTATTTAAAAATATTTTTGAATTGTTATGAATGTAAAATTCTGTTATGAATTAAAAAAAATTCTGTTCCCACGACTGATAAATTTACAAACAGTGACAGAGCACTTTCATTTGTAAAACTTCTTTAGCTGCGTAGCAACTGTTGTATGTAACCAAATATACAACCATATTTTACATGAAGGTGAGCTCTTTTTCAAACCACATTGAACACTAGAATTATACTTAAATACTGCAGAGAAGTCTCAAGAATACAAGGAAAGGAAGTTCACATATAAACTTCATATCTAATGCGTTATTCTTAAGTAGGAAGCCGTTTTTGAGTGCCTCTAGGTTAAATTCTTGCATCCCTAAAGTTATGCTTTGTCATTTGCTTTCAGTATTCTCTCTCTCTCTTTTTTTTTTTTTTTTTTTTTTTTTTTTTAATACAATGACACACTTGATATCATTTGTTAGGACAGATTATCTCATTGTTTCTGAAAGCTTTAAAGCATATGTGTCCAACCCATTAGTTCAACTATTTTGTTGCTCTTTTTTTTATTGTTTTAATTAAATAAACATATATATAAATAAGGTTTTCTTACATACATATATTAACTATATACATTAACTATATTATTTATTTTTTATACAGACCAAGAAAATTCCTCTTCAATAAATGTGAGCCAGGCAATTATGAACACTCAAAGTGTATGGTTTGGTTAGCCTGCTGAGCTCGAACCATGGAAGTAAGAAAACCAAACAAGTAAGAAAAAAAAAAACACACACAAATCTTCCCCTAGTGTTCACAGTCAAAACAAGTGCTTGTTTTCTGAAAGTCGGTAAACTTGAGCTATAGAAACATATTCTACAGAGAAGGAAAGACATTAGTTCTAAACGGTACTGTTCAGTAGAAACAATAGCAATAAAATGTCTACACTATGATTTTGACACATACAACATACAGTAGACTCATAAAAGTTTAGCATGATTGCAGCGTATGTTTAAAGGAAGCTATTGCAAGAATATGTATGGAGTGAGGCAGGTGGCTCAGGTAAAGTCACAAAGCTTAACCTCAAGCATCTCTTTGACATCATTCCATCAGCTGAGCAAAAAAACATCCATTTCTGTGAATTCACTCATCCTTCCTTCCTTCTTCCCAGCCTCCTGCTAGATGATTTTTATACAGATGCCTGCAAATGCACAAAACCAGAATGCTTATGAAAAGGAGGGTCTTGGATAAATAAAGTTGAAACAATTCAGATTTCTCAGTATTTTGTGCATGAATTTAGATTAGTTTGTATTATCCTTGGAAAAAACAGTACTGTAGCTATCTGAGGAAAGACACGTGTAAACTTTGCTCTATTACCTTTTTCTTTTCTATTCTTTCTTTATTAACTTTTCAATCTTGATTGATTGTCCTACAATCTACCTAAAGTTTGATCTGAGTATTAAGCCAGTTACTGTTTGCTTTGCTTTATTGCCAGCTTAGAGAAGCCTGGAAATCCTCTTAAAAAAAGAACGAATTTTGTAATTCACCACTACACATGCTATTTGTAACTGCATGTTACCTTAGTATAGACTAGAGAACTGTCACTGCTAGATGCAATAAATCAGCAACAATTGAAGAAAACCTGACAGGTTCATAGCAGAAAGTGTAAATTATTCAAGTGATTCAAATAGCAACAAAAAATGAAATTATCTAGATAACCCAAAGGTTAATCATCATTTTTGAAAAACAGTCTTAGTCTGCCAAAGGAAATTAAGTGATAGAATGTTTTGTAGCTCTGACAAAACGGCTTTCTCATAAGCAGTACCAGAATAGAGAGCATTCATGGGGAAGAAGGAAAAAAAGCACACTTTCATCTCCACCCCCCTGTACAACACCAAATGTATTGCATTATCACCTTGTTTTTCAGTACCTAACATAGAAAATTGTATCAAAATAGCATTTAGTGTTTTAGATGTTGACTGCAATAATCTTTTACTCAGTATCAAATGAATATAAAAATGGTTATCATTCTGTTGTCTGGGTTCATTTCACAGCTTAAAAACATCCTATACCAGTTCCAGTTCTTGCTGTGTTCACTGTGTGTGGAAAAAACCTTGCTTTCAACTACAGGGGAAATAATATGAAACAGTCTGGCTTATTTTCCACTCAAGAAAAGCATCTTTTAATTGGAGGATTTTTACACTTTCACATGGAAAATAGGTCAAATCAGAGAGGGCATGAGGTGCTTCATTGATTTCTTTTTTCTTATATTTTCTTATGAAATACATTGAAAAAGATTCATACCTAGAGATTTTTCCCAATGCTTCATCAACAGGTGAAAAAATATAAATAAAGCCCCATCTTTCTGAAGTAGTCCATTTGTCTTGAAGTACATCAGAAAGGAGAAAACTAGATGGATTGTTTTTGCATATGACCAACTGTAGTCTGTCACTGAGTCTGAAATTTCTTGTGGAGTTTTCAAAAGTCACTCAGAAATTAGCCTAAGTCATCAGCTGGCAAATATTTTGACCGCATACCAATTCCAGAGTGTCACAGGGTGACATGAAAATATTCAAGCTGGCATCTGCTCTGTCTTGTAGGAAAATGACTGACTAATGAAACCATACACCTTCCTGATAGACTTTCCGCAACAGTTGTCAGTGGCATTATAGTACATTCTGATTTTTTTAATGATCAGCTTTCCTGTTATAATTTCACTTGGACAAGACTGCTCAATTAAAAAAATCAGATGTTGTGGTCAACAATCCAATTTTTATTGCCAGAGGGACCCTCATCATCTCCCTGTGGAAGATCAGGACACCTCCTTTGGTGCCAGGTATAGTTATGCAGATGCAGATGTCTGGCCAAAAGATATGATGCAGGCACCCAGGGCATGCCCCAGTACAAGTTGAAGTGTTGACCCCGGATAGAAATACAGCCTATCCTGAAGGGCAGACCTTCCCCTCCTGGTACCTTTGAAACATCTGTATTACTCCCCCTGAGTCTTTGAGCCCCTAGAACCGCCGGAAGGAACAAAATATCCTCAAAGCTTTCTAGTGTTGCTACCAAATCATGTGCAACCCAGTGATGACCTACATGGGACTGATGAAACATGGATGGACTTGCACCTCATGATTATACGCCTCCAGTAACTCCATCAAGCACAGGCCCATGAAAGAACCTGAACTTTCACCAATCATCATTTTCCTTAAATTGTGTCAACATACATCGCAGTGGGAAATTGTATAAGTGTCGTGATGTGTCAGATCTCTGTAATAGGGAAAACTCACCCTTTAGTTTAGTTAGTCATTGGTTCATGCCACTCCCTGTGGAGTTCACTGCAAGCCTATGACACCGGTGGGCATTTCCGTTTATTTTTATTATCTTTCCACCGTGATAATCTTACTAAACCTAACCTCTGTATACCTATTGATTGTAAACCTATTGATTGCACAACTGTACACCTATTGATTGTACACTCAGAATTATCATTAATCTGAATTTATGGATTCTGCCATGCAGATGGAAGGTCCTTCTGGGTTTAGATCTAAGATACATTTAAATCCCATCATTTTTCTCCAGTTAGAAAATCACAAGAAAGGTGAGTGTGTATCATCTACTGCCCAGAATTTCACAAATAAAATAAGTTTTGCAGTGTGCAGTTAAATACTTTCAAACCAGACTGACAGTAGTAAATTTTGATGTTGACAGAGGCACTATTATGAATTATGATGTACTTACTTTTACTCTGACACTTCAGATATTTTAGAAAGCAGAAGGAATAACTTCAGCAGAATTTTGCACTATGATTACTATACAAAATTCTGTAGTGTCCTTCCTTCTAGCAAGTACTTCTACTACACAGAAATGTATGTTCTTTTTCCCAAAGACAAGATTAGTGTTTCTTTAACCTTCTACATCATCTTTCCCCTCATACAAAAGATTGGAACTGTCTATGGAGAAGACAATTTCTTCCTGCCAACTGTTTCAGGGAGAAGATCTAATACAAACTAAAAGTAATTCTATGAACTCAGCGTCAAGAATTAATAAATCCTTGATTACATAACAAATTTATATTCTAATACTTTCCATCCACACATTTTTACATCAGAAAAATCAAACAGTTCTATCTCAAAAGTATGTAGTCTAATAGCTAATCTCAAATCCATTTTAAGGTTCTGAGATAAAACTAGTATTGGAGCATCGTTTAGATCAAAGGATTAGGGTTTTTTCTGTTGAATGTTCTGGTTGGTATCCATTTTTCAATCTTTAAAAATGTTTCTGACAATTCAAGATACATCTTGTACCTCTCCTGACTGTATGAAGAAATCATCTCCTGATAGACTGTAGTGCATTTTCCCTTTCCATATAGTACTGAGAAAGGAATTCTCCAGTAGGAAAAACATATATCTAAAAACAGTAACAATAGGGCTGGAGGCAAGATTTGCTTTGTTAAGTACAAAAATGTTCTAACCGCAGCTATGTCCCGTTCTCCATGCTGCGATAGTAGCTTTGATTTACACATTTGTCAATATTTTTTTTTTTAAGAAAAAAATTCTTTTCACATAAATAAGCATTTGCCTATCTTATTGTAGGCCCTACATGTTTTATTTCAGCTTCTTTATGTATTCACTCCTGACCTCATAAGTTTTTTCATGCTTCCTATGGTCTTACATAAATGGAAAGCCCCAGCTTCCTGCTTGCTCCATGTGTCAGTAATAATTGTAATAATATACAACACCAGAAGACCACAGTTCTCTAAGATTGAAAAAGAAATACAAGAACAAAGCAAGAACTGGATGATAAAGAGTGGGATCATTCTCCATATAGTACTTAGTTTGCATATTAGAAAATTAGAGGTGTGAATCCAGAAGCAGCAATGTTACATATTTATTAGCTTTCAAGAGATCAATTTTAAGAATATAATCTGATATAATTTTTAGCATTTCCTTTATCCCATATTTTTGCATATTCCTTGTTCAGTAGAAATAGGAACTAAAGTGTTTTGCAATTCACACTAGTTGTGCATTTCTTCCTTACAAAACTCCACTTTACATCTCATCTTCAGTAATGATACCATCCAGGAAACTGTCACCCACAGCCTTGTACTGGTGCAAGAGATCCTGACAAACTTGTATACTGTGTTCTTTCCTTTTCTATGTGAGGACTCATAGGAGCCAACTGGCAAAAACTTTGTGATATTCCAGCTTTGCCATCGTTTCCAATGTATTGAAGCAGATATTCAGCTCTGCACTGATGGGTGAGATGATAGAGATGCTATTTATTCATGGTGTGACAGCTGTGTACGGTCATCTAAAATGTGGCTTGTCTTTCACATCACTGTTGCCACTGCTGAAATGCACTACCCCCTAGCTGGTCATTTTCTCATCCACTCTTTGGTCTCCACAAACATTCAGCAAGCATCAGTGAATGTCAATGGGTGCAATTTTCCCACATGGAGGAATTCAGTGACACATCTTTGATTCATCTGCACTTCCATGTCAGACACCATTTTGTTAAACTGCCCCTCTGCTGCCATCCATCACACAGCAACAAACTGTAATGGAATATTGTCTGTAAAGTTCAGCTTCTACTTCCATGCCACCAAAATCTAGCTTTAACCTCTAGGGCAAATAAAATAAAATAGGAGGTGCTACTTTCAGAGCAGCCCTCATAGTTGAAGACTAACATGTGGCAGAGCACCTAAGGTTCTGAACTTCAACTTATTTTCTCAGTCTCAGTAAAATGTTATGGAAAAAGAGCTTAAAAGGCAATTACGTTTTTCAAGCCTTAATTTACTTTACACAGAAAATGAATACATCATGATCTGTCATCTCAGTTTCTTCCCAGTTCCATTAACATTTCCCTAACAAAGGTATGCATCCTACTTCTCTTCCATTGCCCACTGTTCAGCCAGGACAACATGACAGTTATTTCAAAAAGGGATGGGGAATTAACTAAAGGGGAAGAAATAAAACTTGGAGTCAGAAGAAATAAAAAGGAAGGCAAGAGTTTTAACTAAAAGTGGACAAAGACTCCTGCAACCTATACAAAAACACATCATCTCACATAACTGGAGAAAAAGAAAGTGATAATTGTCCTGCTTACTTTAAAACAATTCTTATCTATAAAACAATAATATGTATTTTAAAAAGACGAGAGGAGAGGAGAGGAGAGGAGAGGAGAGGAGAGGAGAGGAGAGGAGAGGAGAGGAGAGGAGAGGAGAGGAGAGGAGAGGAGAGGAGAGGAGAGGAGAGGAGAGGAGAGGAGAGGAGAGGAGAGGAGAGGAGAGGAGAGGGGAGGGGAGGGGAGGGGAGGGGAGGGGAGGGGAGGGGAGGGGAGGGGAGGGGAGGGGAGGGGAGGGGAGGGGAGGGGAGGGGAGGGGAGGGGAGGGGAGGGGAGGGGAGGGGAGGGGAGGGGAGGGGAGGGGAGGGGAGGGGAGGGGAGGGGAGGGGAGGGGAGGGGAGGGGAGGGGAGGGGAGGGGAGGGGAGGGGAGGGGAGGGGAGGGGAGGGGAGGGGAGGGGAGGGGAGGGGAGGGGAGGGGAGGGAAGGGGAGGGAAGGGAAGGGGAGGGAAGGGGAGGGAAGGGGAGGGAAGGGGAGGGAAGGGAAGGGGAGGGAAGGGGAGGGAAGGGGAGGGAAGGGGAGGGAAGGGGAGGGAAGGGGAGGGAAGGGGAGGGAAGGGGAGGGAAGGGGAGGGAAGGGGAGGGAAGGGGAGGGAAGGGAAGGGAAGGGAAGGGAAGGGAAGGGAAGGGAAGGGAAGGGAAGGGAAGGGAAGGGAAGGGAAGGGAAGGGAAGGGAAGGGAAGGGAAGGGAAGGGAAGGGAAGGGAAGGGAAGGGAAGGGAAGGGAAGGGAAGGGAAGGGAAGGGAAGGGAAGGGAAGGGAAGGGAAGGGAAGGGAAGGGAAGGGAAGGGAAGGGAAGGGAAGGGAAGGGAAGGGAAGGGAAGGGAAGGGAAGGGAAGGGAAGGGAAGGGAAGGGAAGGGAAGGGAAGGGAAGGGAAGGGAAGGGAAGGGAAGGGAAGGGAAGGGAAGGAAAGGGAAAGGAAAGGAAAGGAAAGGAAAGGAAAGGAAAGGAAAGGAAAGGAAAGGAAAGGAAAGGAAAGGAAAGGAAAGGAAAGGAAAGGAAAGGAAAGGAAAGGAAAGGAAAGGAAAGGAAAGGAAAGGAAAGGAAAGGAAAGGAAAGGAAAGGAAAGGAAAGGAAAGGAAAGCTGTCAGATCCATTCCAAAGCAAATGTACGGTACAGTACAGTAAGGCTTAGCTGTACAGTGCGAAATTATTTCTGCCCTTTAAGGACACAATAGAATGCACACTATATATATAATAAAGAAAACACATTATTTCTGATCTAGCATAATATACAGTTCTTTCTACTACTATTTTAATTAGCCCGTATTTCCCTCTGGAATTATAATGCACCTATCATGCAGTACTGTATGCTACTGTACACAGTGTCTTGGAAAACATTAAAGTCAGTTAGAGAAAGTATGCACTGTAAATGATTCCAACAAAAGCAGAATAAATGTTCTGATACATGTGTTTTTATCAGGCTTATTTTAACTGCAAGATCGTTAATGACCTTAGTTCATGTATTGAACTTAAAAAATTAGGCACTGCCTGCTGAAAACAAACTGTTTACACAAACTACCCACTAAATTATTCTATATTGTATAAACTAGCTATTTTTGTCACAAACAGGGAACAATTCTATTTTCTACTGAGATTCATCCACCAAAGAAAAGAGGGCAGAAATCAGTGATCATCCCCAATTCTTCCCTTCATTTTCCCTATTCATAGATGAGACCTACTTTAATGCTAAATTACTGTCTGTGGTTCTAACTATCTCGTCCATGTACATGGCTATTGTCTTTGAAAAAAAAAAAAAACATAATAAAAAAGAAAGAAAAAAAAATTGTTCTTCAGCAGACAGTTTAATCCTGTCTTAAAGTGGATTTCTAAAACAGACTGGGAGTGAAGGGGGATACCTGACATCTTCCTACAACACTGAGCTCTGTTTTCACACTTCAGATAGAACTGCTGTCTTCTTAAATGATCAGCTATTGGTTGGAAAATGACTAAATTGGCATTTGTTATCCTACCATAAACTTTTTGGGGGCTACCTGCAACACCACCACCACAGAGTATTCAGCCGGGCAGTTGGCAGTGGTTCTGGATTATTGTACTACCAATGGAAAGTTTCATTATGAGTTTATAATTACCTGAAAAGTTATACCACCAAAATCTGTTGAAGAATATCATGATAACAATGTCAGTAAATAATACAAATAATTAATACACAGAAGTAGTGCAACTGAATTATCATCTGCTCCAATCCTCCTACTTGACTTCTTCATTACAAAATTCTGCATACATTTTTTAACACTTAATTTCAACAGAATGTCTGGAGTGAATATCAAATACTTATAAACACGTATCTTCCATTCTGTGAAAATATTGCAGTGCCTGTTCTCAATATCTATGGCATAAACTGTCTTTCAAGTTAGAGTCACAGGGTCACTGAATTGTAGGGGTTAGAAGGGATCTCTGCAGATCATTCAGTCCAATCCCCTGCTAAGGCAGGCTCACCTACATAAGTAGTAACAGCATTGACCCCTTAATTTTTTAAAAAACACATTTTTTATAATCATTTGCCATGTGGAAATGCCATGGCTTGAGATCCTTTGCAAAGTTGTGACAGGCTGTTCCAAAATCATTCCTGTTCTCCAAAGGTTACAATTTTTCTCACAACCTTTTTTTCCTTTTGATGTACACAATGTTTTCAAACATTCTTCTACACAGTTCCAAAGAAATCAGGGTCAGGGTCAGGCTGAGGTACAAGACAAGACCCACTGAAGATCCGATTGAAGAATGTATACAGATAGCGCTCAATAACATCCAGTGTGACAGAATGAACCCTGACTCAAACTCTCTCCAAGGTCCATATTCTCTCTGAATTTTTAATTCTGTTGGACTTGTCCCTTCCTTGCTCCCTCCCTGTCTCCCTTCCTATATCTTCTCATCTCATTTTTTCCTCATTTTTTCATATAACTTTGTATATGACCACAGTATTATATCCTACTTACCATTTTTCTTAGCAGTCAGTCACTCTAACTGAATTTCTATTTAGTACATATTTCTTTCTAGGTGCTCCAACTGTAAATTATCATAACATCCCTACTGCAGCATTTGCCACTGGTAATTCAGTACTAATTATTCCATCACTGCCAGCCATGTTGCTCTGATGACACACCCAAGATGTCCCCCACAGCCTACCCACTTGCAGTATATTGCTTACAGTATGTTCTGGAAAGTTTCTACAGTATAAAAATTCTGAGTGCAAAAAGAAATTCAGAGTTTAAAAATCTTACAAATGAACAGGTTTTAATATTGTTTATTTAAGAAAAGACTTCACAAAAAAATAAGTTTGAGAATGTCAGAGTATTTCATTACTCACAAATATACTCTCAGAATTGACGTTATTCTTAGGGTTTGTGATTCTGGATCCCAAATATTTCTGTAGTCCTTTGAAGTTATGAACCTTGTCTTTGCTACCATCTTTAAACTTTCAGTTTTCACCTCCAGGTTTAGACAACCTACACTTCAATTAAGAAAAATGGAGTCTGGCTGTAGAATTGTCCTAATATATGCACAGGATCTGAGCTCATTTTAGCTGCAGGCTAAACGACATCATTGTAGCTTTCAACAATAGTTGAAAATATTTATTCAGTGCCTACTCACTTCAGTTGTATTTGGAATCTGAAATTGCAAATGGTCTTATAATATAGTCCTCAACAAAGATTTCTTTTAGCCTTGGCTAACAAGCTTCACAGCTGACCAAAAGGTTTCATGATTTTCATGATCAAATATACAGTAACATTTACAGAAGTGGTAAATTCCTACATTTTTATAAGAATTCTCTGGACAAATCTTTGAGATAGTTGAAGGAGGATTTCAAAATACTATTTGACACTTTATTTATTTGATATGATTCTGATATTGATTTGAAATGTTTCCTTATGGAAGCAAATTTTCATCAAAATGTATACATAGACTTGTTCATATTAAATAAATTTAAAAAAAAAAAAAAAGAGAGAGAGAGAGAGAGAAAAAAAAAAAGGAAAACAACTGAAACAATTGTTGGATAGAATAGAGCAAGAAAAGCTAGTTCAGTTCATCTTTCTTTTCCAGTGCATGTGCAGGATTGTAAGCACAAAAATCCTTACATGTTGCACTTCATTTTCAGCTTGATCCAGTAACTTAATACCTCAAATACAGAACAGACAGATTTTCTGGTAATGGCAAAGTAAGAGGTGGTGCAAAATGCAGCACCTGAGATACATCCTATTACCCTACACAGTGCGGAGAGGGAGAGGTGTTTGGAAAGCTTTACTTCTCTCAAAAGTAAAGAAAGAAAGTTCTGTTATGCTGAATAGAATTAATCCCCTAACACTTTTTCATTTTGACATACTGACACTACTGTAATACAAGGATCTTGCTAAATGTGCAAACACGATCATATTGTTGTTTTGCAGCTTTGTAGTGCATAGTAAACATGGAACTGGGAACTATTGACATTATAATTCCACTTGTAACATCGTTTTACAGAGAAGATATTCTGTGTTAATTCTGTATTCTTAACTGATCTAAGCAATGTAAGTCTTTATACTGAATGCTTAACCAAAGAGAATAAGACGTCTGTTATTTCTATAGATGTCAGACCTGTTAGTAATTTTATCCCAAAATATTATCTGCTTTCTTGTTTTAATTTATGACATTAGCCTCCCTGGCATATTTCCTATTTCTTTACATTCATTTAACAACTGCAGTACAAGATAAACACTTGCAATGACTGCCATTTTATTTTGAGTGAATGAGTGCCTTCCTGCACGCCTCCCTAATGACTTAAATAAGTCTTTTTATTTTAATAAATTCAATAGATATTAATATCTATTGAACTTAAAATCTGAAGTATTCGCATTTTTTTCAGGTTTCTATTTGTAATTGTAATCTATTTTATTCTATTTTTCCCTCTATTTCAATATTTCTAAACTTTCATAGCTAGCATTTCCAGAGCCCATACATGTTAAAAATATTTGCAGTTTTATTTTTCAGTTTATCATGATTTTATTTGAACATATGCTGGAGTTACAAATCCTATATTTTCCATACTGAGTTATCCCTGTTAGATGTGATGTTTTTCCTGATATCAAAAAGAAATCTTTACTCTAGTTGAATTTGTCGTATTTGACTATCAATAAAAAAATAACTTAAGTACCAGGAAAATAAAAAATGTTTATGAGTTACAATAAACGTGGCTTTTCACTGTGTATTCAAAAACTAAATTTTTAAGTTTTTTTCTAATGAATTTTCAGGAAACTTGAAAAACAGATGAACCATTGGAAAACAGAGTAATTTTAAATGGAATAATGGAATCACCTCCACAACCAACAAGAAGATTAAAAATATAATGTAGAATAATGCCATGATTCTCTAGGAATTCAACAATCTGCCAGGATGTCTAATATCCTGTCTTAGGAGAGCATAAAAATGCTGTTAATTCTGCTCATGACAGAACTCTATGTTTACCCGAGGGAAGAACACAATACATCAGCCACATCAGAGGCACCAAGGAGGTCAAATACATTCTGCATAGTCATCATTCGTTTTACTCTTTTTTTCATTAAATGTTTGTCTGCGTTAAAATGTCTCCACTCTGAGATATAACCCATCTTTTCCTGGGATTCAGTGTCCAAAATGCCTCCACGCAAAAATCAAGGCAAGGAAAAGAGGAAGAGATCTTTAGTCTAGTTCCTTCAGCACAAATGCTCATCACAGACTCCGTGCTGGTGGGATTTTCAGCCACCGATTCCCCTGCACATATTTACTGGCTAATATTTACTGGCTAATATACTCTCATAAGCAGTGTTGTAGTTTAACCTGGCAAGTGGCTTAATATCACACAGTTATTTGCTCACTCACTCCTTCCCAGCAGGATGGAGAAGAGAATAAATTTAAAAAAAAAAAAAAAAAAAAAGAACTAATGGGTTAAGACAAAATTATTTACTAAGATTGAGAAGAGGAAAAGGATAATAACTGAAAAAATTACATATATAATTTACATATATACAAATGCATATAGCAAGTGATGTAAAAGCAATTGCTTACCAGCCATTGACCAATACACAAAAGCAGCAGAAGAGAGCCAGATGAACAACCAAATCCTTCAAGAGTCTTTCCACATGATACCATTGAATCATATCATCGAAAAATAGAATCATAGAATGTCCTGGGTTGAAAAGGACCACAATGCTCATCCAGTTTCAATCCCTCTGCTATGTGCAGGGTCATCAACCACTAGACTAGGCTGCCCAGAGCTACATCCAGGCTGGCCTTGAATGCTGTCCAAGGAAGGGGTATCCACAACCTCCTTAGGCAACCTGTTCCAGTGTATCACTGCTGGCTCATGTCCAGCTTCTCGTCTACCAGGATCCTGAAGTCCTTCTCCTCAGGACTGTTCTTCCCCTAGTTTCTATAAATACCTGGGATTGCCCTGACTCAAGTGCAGCACCCTGCACTTGCCTTATAGAACCTCATTAGGGCCCACTTCTCCAGCCTGTCCAGGTCCCTTCAGATGGCTTCCCTTCTCTCCAGTGTATGGACTGCAGCTTGGTGTCATCCACAAACTTGCTGACGGTGCACTCAATGCCATTGTCTATGTCACTGATGAAGATACTGAAGAGCACCAGTCCCAAGACTGGGAGCAAATTACTCCTGCCTGATGGGGAAGATTTGAAAATGATACCACTATGTCCTGTGAAGACAGGATACAAATGGCGTCTCCTTGCTTCCTCTTAGCTGCTAACCTAAAATTTGCAGGTCCTGGAAGACGGGAAAAAAGGAGTTCCTGATGAGATTCAAAAGCCAGAAACTGCTGCTTCAAAGAGATCTGACTTGATCACTTTGGACTTATAAATAATTTTGTATTGTTGTTGGAAAGAGTAGTCATTAACAACACAACCTTCAACGATCCATCACTACGGAAGATTAATGTCCCAACCACGAGCAATGTTGGAACTCCTGGTGGTGACCATCTCTCTCTTGCTTTCTACAAAGACCCTTTTCTTCTATTTCCTATCATTTCCTCATCTCCCTTAGTGACTAGGATCTGTAATAAAATGGTCGGGAAAACATTTTACTAGTCATGATTTAATCTCACTGTCAGTTATACGTATACTAAACAATCTCCTCTCCCTCCTATAATTCAAGCAGGACTGCTATCAACACTGTTTTTCTCCTAGTCTCCTAGAAACAAAACATAGCATCATACCACACACTCTGAAGAAAATAATTTCATCCCATGTGAAACTAAGACACACATCATGTCAGTGAACACTATTCTTCTGGAAAAAAGAAGCATTAGCTCAGAGATGTGAGATAAAATGATTCAGCACATCGTCTAAAAAGGCTGTGGAGTACTTCATACAGTTTAAAGTTCCCATCCACTTTGCCTTTCCTTTCTGAACTTTAAATCCCATGGGATATTTGTTCTTCCATTAACATCCAACGGTAAAATCTGCATTTTGCAAAAGCATCAGTGAATCCAACTTTCTGTGGGTTACTCCACACTGACTAGTAACTATTTATTTAAGCTGCTAGATTTAAAAAAATCAGTAAGATAGAAGCATTGCCCCAAGGGAGTTATGGTTGGAGAGCAGACATGCATCTGGAGGGAAATTTGAACACTAAAGCTGAAGTTCTTGAAAAATTCCGCTACCTTTTTTACCAGGACAACCAGCAAAAATAAATTATATTTTTATGAGTTGACAATAGCTTCCAGTGTATTTCCCTCATTACCTAATTTTGCATGTCTGAATGGCAGTTTTGCAAAGTAAAAATCTTTTTTTTTTTTGTCATAAAATAGTCATGAGTGTCCCTGGTAACTTGAAAAAGGGAAAAATCATTCCCATTTTTAAGGGAGAAAGGAAGACCTACCTTCTACAGGTTGGTGAGCATCACTCTGTGCTTGTGAAGATTATGGAGCACAGGAACCATGTGTAGCTTTTGGAGTGGGTCCAGAGGAGGGTTATAAAGACTATGAGAGAACTAAAGAACCTCTCCAGTGAAGAAAGGTTGAGGGAGGTGGGCTTCTTCAGCCTGGAGAAGAGAAGACTCTGGGAAAACTTTGCTGCATCCTTCCAATACTTGAAGGGAGTTTATAAGCAGGAAAGAGATCAGCTTTTTAGACAGTTTCATAGTGATAGGACAAGGGTGATAGGACAGGGGGTGCCCTGGGAAGCCTGATTCAGTGAGTGGCAACCCTGTCCACAGCAGAGGGATGGAACTAGATAGTCTTTAAGTTTCCTTCAAACCTAAGCCATTCTATGATTCTATGAATATATAAAAAATACATCATGCTAAAGCAAGATTTGATTATTTGGACTAACAAATTTGGCTAATTTATGGACACTGTAAAACTTCTCAGGTATGATTTGCAAAAACAATGCATTTATATGTGTGATGGAGAATTTCTTTATCCAACTATGATCAGGCCATTAACTAGATTAAATACATTGAATATACCTTGAACTTTCTGACAGAACTGGCTGACAGAATGATTGAGTAAAGAAGAAAATAAGGTTTCCATCAAAAATATTGTGTACTTTGCTTATGTTTTCGCCTGAAGCTTTTATATATTTTGACTATCACAAGTGACACTAATCAGTCTTATAACTAAACAAAAATTCTTTGCAATGGAAATATTAAAAGTTTCAAAAATAGAAGCTCCTAAAAATTTTTATCAAAGGCAATATTCCCAAATGTTTGTAGATGCTTAATTAAAGGCTATAAATTTCACAGAATCATACAATCAATCATAGAATAATAGAATAATAGAATCATAAAATCATAGAATGCCTTAAGTTGGAAGGGACCTCTGGGATTGGGAAGCTCAAACCCCTCTGCCACAGGCAAGGTTGCCAGCTGCTAGCTCAGGTACTACCTCAGATTCCCAGGGCCCCATCCATCCTGACCTTAAACACCTCCAGGGATATGGCATCCACAATTTGTCTCGCCAACCTGTTCCTGCACCTCATCACTCTCTCAGTAAAAAACTCATCCCTGATATCTAATCTAGATCTCCCCTCCTTTAGTTTAAAACCACTTCCCCTTGCCCTATCACTATCTACCCATGTAAAAAGTTGATTTTCATCATGTTTATAAACTCCCTTTAAATAATGGAAGGGTGTAGTGAGGTTGCCCTGCAGCCTTCTTTTTTCCAGGCTGAACAAGCCCCATTCCTTCAGCCTATTCTCATAGCAGAGGTGCTCCAGCACTTGGATCACTTTCATGGCCCTTCTCTGGACCCACTCCAAAAATGCCATAACTTTCCTGTGTTGGGGGCCCCAGACTTTGATGCAGTTCTCCAGCTGGGAGCTCAAGAGGGAAAAGTAGAGGGAGACAGTCACCTTCCTTGCCCTGTTGGCCATCTTTCTTCTGATGGAACCGGGATACCATCAGTCTTCTGAGCTACAAGTGTACAGTGCCTGCTCATGTCAAGATTTCATCAACTAGAACCCCTAAGTCCTTCTCATTCCATGCCAAAGCAAGGAAGCACCTCAGTGGGCTGAGGGGTAGCCCCTGTCAGAGAGCAGCTGCTGGATGCCATTGCCCAACTTATAGCAGCAGTGCTCTGAGGTGGTGGAGGTGGAGCCAGGACTAGCGGTGAGCCATTTCATACTTTAAGGTAATTTTGGAAACTATCTGCATAATCTTTGAAATACTGTCCCATTCCAATTTATATGAGTGAGAGGAGGTTCCTTGATATACGTATACCCAATGTTTGATTACAAAACAACAGTTCAAATGTTGGTCCGACAAATCTTAATCAGGGAGATGAGGAAGAGGAGGCCAGTGACTATTACGAATTAGGGTGTTGAGGAATGACTGGCGGAACAAACTCTAACCATGAAGTAGTTGTAGAACAGGTACGTTTTATTCAGCTGACCAGGTGCAGGAGGGATAACTCCTTCCTAGCCTGCACACTGAAAGCAGGTAAACATTTCTATAGAGTGAATACAAGCATATTCATGGTATAAAGAGTGGTTATTACAATTAATTTTAGAAATTCATTACAATATTCCATGCCTATTCTATGCCCCAAACTCCACCCCTAACTAATGACCCCATATCGTTCCCATTGTTCTTGCTCAACTAGTCTTACAGTTTTAACAATATAACAGATTAGACCTTTATTCGGGAAGGGAAAGCAGGTGACAGGAAAGATAGAAGCAAGAATTACGTAAAACAAGGATAGTCACCACCAAGATCCAGCAGTGTCCCATTGCACGCCGTTCCGATGCTCCGAGGCAAAAGCACAGAGGAAGAGCAGCAGCAGAGTGGCTGGTGTCAATCAGCAAGCAGGTACAGCAACAGAGCAAGTCCAGAAGAAAGAGGCAGGTCTCAGGTAGAAGGCCCAGGAGAGTCCATCAGCAGGCAGGCATCACGTCGTGTGACATCTGAAGTCAAACAGCTACCCTCACGGTTGTTTGTCCCTTTTTTATCCTTCTTCTTCTGCCAACATGGCATTCCTGGCCGCTTGGATAAAAGTCAATTGCAGTACCCCTGATTTGGCCATCTCCTTCAAGATGAGCCCACACAAAAAAACTGCTTTCCAACCATTAAGCTGCTGCTTATCTCTCTCTCTTGTTTTCCCTGGCAGGCACATCTTCAGACAAAAGATTGACAACTTTGAACAGGATTTCCTGGACTTGTCCATCTGTGTCCTTCAAACAAAGAATTTCTCAATGCTTGACCAGGACTAGTCCATCAGTGTTCCACAGCAAGCTTTGAGACAAAGGTGCAAAAGAATAATCTCATACAAATACCTCTGGTTTCTTTCTAAATTTCTTGTTTAGTTCAGAGGGTCTTGCATACATTTAGAAATGGCCCCTGTCACCTCTGCTAATACTGACAGTAACTGTCATCCTTCTGTAATGGCTGAGGTATACAGAGCTTGTACACAAACATGTCAGGTTTCACACACTGCCAAGTAAAACAGAGGGAGATGAAATGTACTTGTTCCCTACCAACAAGCACGAGTAGAAAATTACCTAAATGGTTTGAGGTGCTCTCACAGAGATATAAGTAAGAAGGAGCTGCTTCTCCCTCTAAATTTGAGGCCAACAACTACCTTATCACTTTCTGTGTGCCATCAGCCCAGGTTCTGGATTTTAAAACATATGTCTCTATAAATTAATCTTACTGAAAAATATATATATATATATATATATTTTTTCATTTCCATCGAATGAAAAAAGCCTAAATCACTGACATCACAGCTTTGAACATGCTGACTGTAAGAAGCCAGATTTGGCTGCTGGCAGTGCTGGCATCAGGGACTGACAGGTTTTCTTGCAGTGATGCAAGACTTCACTAAGCAAGCAGCAGCTTTATTGCTTTATTAACAATATTTTGCTCATTTACTAACATTTCCTTTCTCTAAATTACCTCTTGCAGCTTAGCCTTCATCTGGAGGGAGACACACATAGCATTACCTACAGCATCTAACAGCAAAGATAAAATTGCAAAACAATTTTATCTTATCTTTATTTTATATTCTATCTCTTTAAGACAGTAAGGAGTAAATTGAAGAAATAATAATAATATGAACACAGGATGGATGCCAGGCCAGAGAGAGCTCCAAAAAAAGGCAGTTGGAGTGCACGTCAAATAAATACCCTGGCCAGAAATACCTTAGAGGTATGTAGCTGCTCATCACTGCTGGTAGGTGTGACTCAATCTCAGTCTTTAACGCCAAAAAGGGCCTTGAGCTGCAAAACAACAGGCCCTAGCAATCAGGTTGCAATGACCAGAGCAGCTCACCCAGGACACTCCAAGCCAGGGCCAAGCTTCCTGCATGACACAGCATAGCCCAGAGTGCTGGGGGAGTCCTGCTCACAGCCTAGACTTGTTGGAGAGCTTCGACACCTATGTGTTTTGTCACCCTCTCTGCCACTTTTGCCTTTTGTTCTATGTTTCTGCAGACTGCATTCTTTCCATGTACCCTTGCCTGTGAGATGACTCACACAGCTATGTACAGCCCTCAATACAAACTGCTGCCCATGAACTGAAACAGGCATTAAATAAAGACAATGAAAATGCAAATCTGATGATAAATATGCCTTGCCTTGTTGTTTACAAGCAATAGAATACAGCTGTTTTCAAACATGCATGTCTGAACTGAATGTATTAAATTTATACAAGCAGAAGAGTCACAAGTGAAAATCATTAGTACATCCTGCTGGTTTAACTTACAGTAATACACAATATACTAGTTCCCTCCTTGGCTTAATGACTTCTGTGTGAACCATCTTTTAGTATAATCTATTGCTAATTAAGAGAGCTAATTATTCCTCAATAAATTATGAATCAAGAAAATCCAAACTACTAGAATTCTGAAAATATGTTAAAAGCTGGGCTCAGTTTTGTAATCTGATGTGTAAATAACTTATATGAAAGCAATCCAGCAATCCAGGAAAGCAATACAGGATGTCAACAGACCATATCCTCTCCGTCAGTATGCAGGACTTTTCATTCTGCCTGCTTCCAAACCTTTAGAAAAGAAAGTCAGTTCTATTATCTTCGTGCTTAGCTTATTAAATTATCTAGTCTTCTATGGAAACTACTCTTGAACTCATAGAACTCATAGAGATAGGACTACTGATGCAACAGAGATGTACAGACAGACAGCAAGGCCTCCAAAGTTACTGCTTTCACTGTAAAAACTACCTGCTTCCCTCAGACAGTCATTGTCAAGCAATATGAGTGCGTATATTGTCCAGCTTACTAACCGCTTCAAGGCACTAAAGAAAACAGCAATGCCCTCTACTCGGTGGACCAGTATGTCCCACAGTAATACAAGGCACAGAGATATATCTCTGAATCAGAGCCTCACAGTACAAAATAAAGGACTGAGCACAGAGGTGCTAAAAGCTGGCAAGATACTGAGTGCAAGTATTTTGTTACATCACCAGCAGCTGGGACACAAACAAACTCTCTGCTCTTCGTACTTAGGATACATTGTAAAAAACAAGTTTATTGGCTATCCAAATTACTTCTATGTGGCATATCTGTGACAATAATCAAAAGGAAAGACTAAGGAGCAGCCATCACTCTGTAATAAGAAATTAAAGCCTGTTATGATCCACCTCGTGCCTGTGAAAGCTTCTACTGTGACTGGGAACTGTACCTAAATTAGAAATAAAGATATTCAAAGATCTTCACATTTGAATTGTAACACCTCAAATAATGCATTTAATTCCTGAACATTTTTCATTTAAAAATATTTGTATATCAGCTATTTTTCTGCACAGTATTTAAGAGCTTGATCTAAAAGCCAAACAGGGAAGAGTAAATACCATAGCACACAATATTCTGTGTTCTGCCCAAATCAGGCAGTAAAATTCAGCTTTTCTATGATAGCTGTAATTAACCTTTGAAACAAATTTAATAAAGGGAATTTATATAACTTTTCATTAGCAAAATATTGTGGTGATTTGATGAGAAACACATTTAGAATTTTAGTAACATCCTGCAAAAAAGTACATTTCAGTTTATATCTTGATGAGTTAAAAGTAGAAGTGATTGAATTTTAGATGAGGCTACTGTCCGAATTGCTTAGTTAAAACTGCAAATTATGGATTCAGGCATACACTTGCTTGCACATCAGAGTAAGAATTTCACAGCAATCAACTTGACTATAAAAACAGAGTAAGGAAGTACATGGAAATTCTTCACTGACAAATAGCATGCCATATGACAAATATGCAGCATATTATAGATTATATACCAGTGATCCCATTCCACATAACATCTTAACAAATGAATATATATGTATGTTCCAAGAGAAGAATCTATATCCCATTATGAAACTTTTAAATCTGTGAATTTTCTGACCTGAGACATTATTCTTGGGTGCAAACGCAGATTGCCTGTGTGAAAAGGAACTGCAGAAATAGAATTTGACAGCCAGCTGTTGAGGCAGTAAACCATGCCTGCTAGAGCTGCACTCCAGGGTTTGGGTGCTATTTCAGTGATTTGGCAAGAAAAAATATCTGAGGCAGGAAATTAGAACATGACGAAACATGCAAACAGTTTAAATATCTCTGTTCAATTTCTTTCTGCAATGAATGAAAGGTACTCAAACATGAGACAAATCAACAGAAGTTCAGCTGTTAAACACCATTTCTCTGCATAACATAGAGTTCAGACTGCAGAACACCAACACACTGCCAAAAACAACTAGGCATAAAAGGCAGAAAGTAAATTTTGTGCTCACATCCACCTGGCTTCTATCACTACCTGGCAGCAAAGAAGCATTAAGACAGAAAGACTAATAATTTAGGATATGAGATTTCAGGAGCTTGCTGGGAAAGCTATTCTTAATGGGAGAGGTGAGGGAAATGAAGGAAAGGGGTGAAGAGGGAGGGAAAAAGCTGAATCTTCCAGAACAGATCCAATTTACATTTCAGGTATTAGGGAATAGGTTAGGAAAAAAAAAAAAAACATTACACATTATCATAGCTGATTGCACGTACTGACTTTGGTGACAAACAATTCATTACATTAGGCCCCACAGAGCCAGCCTAGCTATGTGCATTGATACATAATCCTCTCTGAGCATTACTAAATAGAGTGAATGACACTTGCATACTCAGTAAAAGGGTGAACATGTCCATTAAGAGCATAATGAAAATTCCAGGTACAGTGGAATAATTGATATATATTTTCATTTTTTTACCTATCCTGTTGGCAGGATATAAGTGGCAGGATATAAGTGGCAGTGACCTACTATCCAAGATGTTTAAATTACCCTTAGAATTGTTACATTTTGGCAAGCAAATACGAGAACAGAAAAACTTTCTACATTTTGTTTAATATTCAAAAGATTTGGAGTATTTCTCAGGACTAGTTTTCTGTTTTCTGTTCTGTGAAGGAAACAGAGATATTCTGCCAAGACATTTTCACAGCTATTTTAAATCAGAATATATTCTCCTTCCCACAACAAATTTTCCAATTCTCATCAAAGACTTTTCTTTAAATCAACAGACAGGTTTGACAGAGTTGAAAGGCTATTGTCATCCCTAGTATAAACAGCCACTGCATCAGCATAATTGTCAGTGTTGACACCAGCACATCATTTGGAGGCCAAGCTTATCTCCAAGACCTGTTTTGACAAACCACATCAAGAAAGGGCAGAACTGCTAGCTTGTCAAGACAGCTTGTTGCAGCAGCTAATAAAACAAGACTTGGTTCCCATAATAAGGGAAGTGTTAGGCAGCTAGTACTCTTCAAGAAAAAAAATTCTACATCAAAGCCTGTTGATACGAGGAACCTGGCCCAGCACATTTTTGTTCTGTATGATCATTTAAACATAGCTATACATATTGCCAAATCAGAACGGGAACAAACCAAGAAATGAGTTAATTTGATCTATTTTCCTGTTTTAAACAACAAGCATTAATTAATTTAATTTATTAATTTATTTATTTATTAAATATTGTTGCCAGAAGCAACAAGATGGTCAGGAGCAACATGTAATGGCTGGAAATCAAGCACCCACCCAGTCCTCATATGGTGATTGCAGACCTCTAGCCAGGCATCTCTGTACTCCTTTGCCCATCCTCTGGCAACCAATTCTCCCACAACAGTACAACCTCAATAGGTTGTTGTCATAATGACAAACTGGTCAATACTGTTCAATACTTCCTTAACATGCCAGCTAACAAATTATAAAATTAAACTTTAGTAGCTAAATTCTCCACAACGTCTGATGCACAGACTCAGATGTGAATGATCCAAATCATTTATTACAAGTTCTCACATCACTAATATACCTTCACAAGTTTACTTTTTCTAACTTTCCCATCCACCCCTACAACTTTCCCATCCACCTTTACAGAGCATTCTACAAAACACACTTCAACCGTTCATGCAGGAGCTTATCCAATCAGAGCTGTGAGACGTTCTTTCTTCTTCTAGAGATATCCTTGCTTCTTGTGCTGTCTGAACAGTTTTTCTTGTATTCCCACAAGTCTCCATACCCAAAGAGTAATTATCATATTTTTAATGTAATAAATACATAACGTGCTTTAAAGAAAAGAACTTTATGTTCAATAATTGTTCTGATTGTAGCATGTATTCTGATAATAAGAGAGTTGACCTCAGAATCAACTCACTTGAGTAGTCCCTTGGCAGTGCTACATCTTCTTTCATCTCTATGGGTTTCTCTGACAGGGTTCCTAACAGAACATCAGCAACACAATTCTCATCTGTACACAGAAACATACATATGTATAATAACCTACACTGTGAAATATATATAATAGTTTCCACTGTACCCAAATTACACAGGATGGCAGAATATTCCTCATGGACTGTAAATCTTCAGGACTGCTCAGGTTTAAATTTTGCACATGTAAACTCTTTGCTGAAATATAATCATAGTCAGAGATGGAGATCATTGGGATTAACTGCATTTTTATGTGAAAAAATGTATTTTGCCAGTTGTAGATGAGAAATGAATGGGAGATACCTCCCAGATCTAAGTTGGATTGAATGGTCATAGCAAGAGCATGCGAATCTATAACAGGCTGGTGGTCACAGCGTTTACCTGGGGTTGGCAGTAAAGGGCATGAATTCCTGGCCTAACATGGGCATTATAGAATAAAACACAGTTTTCTTACGTGTTACATTTGTGTTTCATAGAATCCTAGACTAGTTTTGTTTGGAAGAGACCTTTAAGATCATCTAGTTCCAACCTGCTATAGGCAGGGACACCTTCCTTGAGACCAGGTTGCTCAAAATCCCATCCAGCCTGTCTTTGAATGCTCCCAGGGAGGGAACATTCACAACTCCACTGGGCAACATGTTGCAGTCTTTCACCACCCTCACAGTAAAGAATTTCTTCCTAATATCTAGTCTAAATCTACTCTCTTCCATTTTAAAACCATTTGCCCTCATTCTGTTGCTAGATGCCCTTAGTTCCTCCCCCAGCTTTCCTGTAGGCCTTCCTCAAGTACTAGGAGGCCACTGTAAGGTATTCTAAGAACCGCCTTCTCTCCAGCTGACAATCCCCAGCTCTCTCAGCCTATCCTCATAGGGGAGGTGCTCTAGCCCTCTAATCATCTTTGTTTCCTCTAGACCTGCGCCAACAACTCCCAGTCCTTCTTGTGTCGGGGGCTCCTGAACTGGACGCAGTATTCCAGGTGGGGTCTCACAAGAGCAGAGTAGAGGGACAGAATCATATCCCTTGACCTGCTGGCCACACTTCTCTTGATGCAGTTCAGGATATAGTTGACCTTCTGGGCTGCAAGCAGATATTGCTGGCTCATGTTGAATCTTTCATCAATCTATACTCCCAAATAAACTTCTCTTCCAGGCTGTTCTCAAGCCATTCTCTACCCAACCTGTATCTGTGCTTGAGATTGCCCCAACCCAGATGCAGGACCTTGCACTTGGCCTTGTTGAACTTCATGAAGTTGGCATGGGCTCACCTCTCAAGCGTCTAGGTCCCTCTGGATAGCACCCCTTCCCTCTTGTATGTCAACTGCACCATTCAGCTTAGTGTTAACTGTAAACTTGCTGAGAGAGCACTCAATCCCACTGTCCATGTCACCTACAAAGATGTTAAATGGCAACAGTCCCAACAGTAATCCCTGAGGAACTCCCCTCATCACAAGTCTCCACTTGGATACTGAGCTGTTGACCACAAGTCTCTGAGTGCTACTACTCAGCCAATTCCTTATCTAGGGGATAGTCCATCTATCAAATCCATTTTTCTCCAACTTGATGACCAGGAAATCATGCGGGACAGTGTCAAATGTTTTGCACAAGTCTAGGTAGATGATGTCAGTTGCTCTTCCTTTATCCATTAACACTGTAACTCCACCATAAAAGGTCATCAAGTTTGTCAGGCATTTCTTGCCCTTAGTGAAGCCATGTTGGTTACCACCTATGACCTCAACTTTATTTTCCATGTGCCTTAGAAGGTTCTTCAAGAGTATCTGCTTCATGATCTTGCCAGGCACATAGGTGAAACTGACTGGCCTGTCGTTTCCTTGATGTTGAAAATGGGGGTTATATTTCCCCTTTTCCAGTTGGTGGGAACTTCACCAGACTGCCATGACATTTGGACTATAAGTTAAGAACTGTTGTTAGTCATCATCAACTGAACAATACAACATCTGGTGACTTATCACTACTGTCAGCACTTGACAAGACATCGCAGGATCTAGGAGGAATAAACCTCTTTGCTTTGCTATATTTATATTTATGTATTTTTGTCTGTCTCTTTTTCCCCATTTTCTATCTTTTCTCTTAATGCTCTTCTATTCTTTTATTCTTTGCAGTAGCCGTTGCCTAAAATTGTCTTGTCTGTAACACTTTTTAATAGTAATTAGCCAGTTAGCCAGTAGTTGTTAAGAAAGCTCTCAATAAATTGATTTGATTTCTCTGAGTCTTGGATGATTTCATCATAGTAGGGCAGGCGTGACTTGCTGACTGGGGCAGGTGTGACTCAGGAGATAGAAGGTGTTTTACCTCCCTCAAAACCCACTGAATGGGACAAGATAACCCCCTCCCATTCTCTCCTGTCTATCTTTCCTAAAGAGTTTATACTCATCTATTCCTACAATTCAGTTGTGAGAGTCATCCCACCATGTCTCAGTGATGCCAATGAAATCATAGCCCTGTAGGCACACACAAACCTGCAACTCTTCCTACTTGTTCCCCATATTCCTTGCAGTGGTGCACAGGCACTTGAGTTGGGCTCCCACTGAGGCTGATTTACCACTGAGAGTTCCTTTATCCTGAAACTTAGGTGCTGTCTTACAGACTTGTGATTCTACTCCAGGCCCAGGGCATCCATTACCATTCTCAGCCTCAAAATGCCCCAGCACCCAACAAACTCTTGTTTAAAACCCTCCTGATTGATTTGGAAAGTTTGCTGCCAAAGATGGTCTTCTCCTTGTCTGACAGATGAACCCCATCCTTCCCCAGAAGACCAGACTTCTTAAAATTAGTTCCATGTCATAAGTAGCCAAAGCCCTGTTTACAACGCCACTCCCTTAGCCATTTACTTATTTTCTTAAATCTGTCAGTCCTTTCTCTCCCCACTCCTCTAACCTGGAGGATTAATGAGAAGACTAGCTGTGCTCCCAGGTTCTTCAGTGCTGCTCCCAGCTCCTTGTAGTCCGCCCCCTATTCTTCACCTTGTTGACAGCTGTGTCACTGGTTCTTACATGAACAGCAGCAGAGGGCAGTAGTCTGTGGGACGTACAAGGTCTGTCAGCTTCTCTCTCACATCCTTGATGCAGGCCCCTGGCAAGCAGCAGACCTCCCTAGATACTGGGTCAGGGTGACAAAGGGTGCCTCTGTATCCCTCAGAAGAAAATCATCCACAACTATCACCTGTCACTTTTTCTTAGTTGCAGTAGTTGCTATGCAACATGGAGCATGTCTGGCTGCCTTACGCAGTTCAGGTGATTTACCTGTTTTGTTTCTTTTTCCTTCTCAGCCTGGAGGTCCATGAAGCAGTTATGCAGAAGCACATCAGACTTTGAGGCAGGCTTTTTCCTCTTGTTAGTCTTTCTCATGGCAATTTGCTATTTCTCATCACGGTTTGTTTCTCCTCTAATTGGATATGCTAGTGGGGGAATACGGGGCTGTTTGGCTCTAGACTATGGATTCAACGCAGACTGCATGTGACTCTACCTCTGCCTCCCTGATATTATTTTTATACTTTCAACTGTCTCCTTCAGGTCAGTCAATTGTCATAGGAGTTACTCCACATGGGCACAGCTTACACGCGCGAGATTGTCATTCACTTCTACTCCAGTAGAAAGGTCCAAGCACATCCCACAGCCTCCACAGATGCATCTTTCTTTTGAAGATCTGTCTGAGTAAAGGCACTGGTTGTGACTGGGGTAGATGGTGCATACCCACTTGCAAGAGCTGTAGCCTTAGCTTAGCACTGAGTGCTCACCATTCTGTTTTGAAGGTCACATGGAATGAGTGCCCCTTGCCTATGAAGCTGGCAAAACCTTAGTGCCCTGCTATGTGAGCTACTGCTCCAGTTGTTACAGCACACAGTGGATTTACAGGTGACACCCACTTTCTGTTTGCCCACCCTGTACTTGACGGGCAGGGACTAGTTGCTGTTTTTCCTGAGGCATCTTTTAGGGGCAAAGGTGTGGCCTCCATTGCCCATGGCCCATGCAATCTCAGCTTCTCTTGTGAGAGCTGCCACTGCTGGATAGTCTCTCTGCTGTCTCAATGTTTCACTGACAAAGGAAGCCCCAGAACCCTCATGCCTTGTGGTCGGTTGCTCCAGTTCTGGCTGGGCCTGCTCTGGAGCAATTGCTTTTAACGAGCAGAAACCTTTCTTTTCATTGTTGTTGTTTTGTGGGTTTTATTTTTTCTGCAGGAAAAAAAAAATACTGTTTTACAACTAATGTTTTATCTCAGTATAAAATGTTTAACAACTCAGATTTCAAGACTTTTATGGAGTAGAAGAGAAAAATACTTCTTTCTAGCTTCCATAAAAGATAATAAACATTCTATGGGGAAGAAGGAAAGTGCTTTATTCTTAAAGCAAAAAAAATAGTTTGGCATGGTTTGTAGTATCGGTTTATATCATTTGTCTTTATTGTTTCATATGGAGTATAGAGCCACCAGTATTTATTGGTTTGAACTTCTTCCACACTGATGAGTTATCCTCCTCAATGCTCCATCCCAAAACTGGATTGTATCAAACTTTTATTATTTCCTTTAGGCTGGCAAGTCTCCCAAGAGGAGATATAGTTGTGGATTCAATAGAAATAAAACAATTCAAATTATTCAAGACAATCCTTCCCAATTTCTACCACTTCGGACTTCCAAAATGATTTTATATGCAGAAAGTAAATGTATTATTTGTATGTACATAACTTTGGCTTACTGTATAATTCCCACCAATAGTATGTAAATGCAAATGCTCAGGCTACAATAAGTGATTTAATATACAAACATTTAAGGTTGCATTAGCTCTGTGTTAGTTTTCTGTGCACTATCCCAGCTCCAGCTGGGATAGCAGTCCAGTTCTGACTCCACTCATCAGTAATAAGTATTGTGAGATGCAGCCACCAACTGTTCCACAAATGAAAGATGGGATCTCAATCTGTGAGCGTTCAGTATAGGAAATATTGCTTTTTAACTGGACTTTGACAACATATTCTCCTATACACATTTCTGTTAAGAGTCAGCAAAGCATAGGAAATAAGAAAAGGGTGTTGGGTATTAGCTAAAAACAGTGCTGATGACTGGACACAGAGAGAAGAGATGGAAGAGGTGTAATCACCATCTGGTTAATGGGATTGTTCTCTGTACAATAATATGAAGAGGTAGAAAACAGTATCCCAGTAAAATAGTTGAATTTGGCTAGCTGTTCAGATATCTTGGTAGTCCTATAGCCAGGAGGAGTCAAGTCCCAAACAGAGATATTTGATCATTAACAGTCATGTATCAAATGATGGAAACAGAAAAATAAATCCACATTTGAAGAAAACTGGAAACTTTTAAATGGAAATTTGAAAGCCAAGAGAGAAAGTTTAGCAGGTGTCAAATAACCCAAAAGAAATATGAGAAGGAAATACGCCAGTATGCTGGAACTGACACTACCAATACAAGGATTAACCCAGAGAAGTTGTGGTTGTCCCATCACTGGGAATGTCCAGGACTGGGTTGGATGGGGTTTGATTATGTTGATCTACAGAAGAGTGCATGATTCTATCAATCTATGATTCAACTTCTCATGTTTCAGGATCTTTTAAAAACCTATTTCAGACCAGTTTCTAGAAAGACTATTCCAGTTGAAAAACTGAAAAGCATCAGTTTCCAAATCTCATGGCTAATTCTGGCTGCAGGAAGTAGAGACTGGAGCAAGATAGTTAAAATTCTCTCTTGACTGAATGTCTTTTTGAGGTCTCTTAAATGTGTAGTAGCGGAGTATGATGCTGAATGGGCATTTATTACACAACAAATTAAACAGCAGAGACCTAACTGTCATGGTCTCCTTGTTCAGGGAAGCCAGTCTGGATGTCACCACAATGTTGGAGGACAAAATTAAAATGCAACTATACAAGATGGCCACTTAGACAGTGAAGAAATCGTTTGGGCTCCCAGTCTCCAATTGTTCCAGTGGCAAAAGAAATAACAAGCCTAAAATGCAAGATTCTTCTTACTTTCCAAAGTAGACTCAACTCCTTTCCAAAGCCATGGCCCTAGAAAGAGCAGCATAAGCAAAATTGCTGTCTAGATGCTTGTCCTCTAGAGAAATAAGAATGTCTTCCTCTAGATTTCTGTGTTCTAAGAAAAAGAAAAATACTGTCACATTCACTCAAAACAGAATAGAAAAAAGCAACAGTTTTGCTGTCTCTCGTAGCTAATGTAAATCCTTATTTCTCTAGAAATTGGATATAAAATAATCAATACTCTCTGAGAAAGACTATAGATTGACTGCTGAGTGTGAGATTTATTAACAGGTGTAGTCTCTCTATTGTTCAATAATAGGCATTTAAGAAGCACAACTGATACGCCTGCAAATGAGTATGTATGGTTCATTGGGCACCTTGGAAGACATTTTGTTTAAACCTGGAAAAATCTCTGAAATTTATATCTCATACTTATTGTCAGTTCAATTACTTCTTTCTCCAGTATACGTAGGGAACAAGAATGATTTTCTCTGCTCTGTATCCTTGTGCAGACCTGTTACATTATACAAAGAACAGCTTACAGAAAATTCTAATTTTGAAACCAGATGGAGAAAACATTTCATATGCATTTTGGTGGCTAGCTATTTTATGATTTTATGAAAACATCCTCCTTGTAGTTAGAACAACAACAAATATTATATGAATTAGTAGGGACATGAGAAAATTTCCTTTCATTTTATTGTGTTTTCAGAGATCACAGAATAAGCAGAAAATCTCAAGAAGTAATTGGTTTTCCTAATCTTTGATAATGCTCAGGATGAATGAAGCAGTCTTAATGTAAGCAAAAGAAGTTATTTTTTAGCATCTCTTTTCCAAAAAGTTGGCACTAGTTTCTTACAAAGACCATGAGAATGTGCCTTAAAGATTATGAATCACAATTTCTAGAAGTGTAATTCTGAATTCTGAATTCTTTTATCTCTGAACATGCCTTAAGGAAAGAAAATAACATTTTCCTCTTAAAAAAAAAAAAAAAAAAAAAAAAAAGAAGACCAAGAAACTTACGTACATCACAGGGATCAAAATACCACTAATTTCAGTGAAATCTCACAAGAAATGAACAGAGTGACTGCAGCACTTTATAAAGCTAGTTTCCTATAGAAATGTCAAAATACAGTATGCCATAGATATAGAATTAATTTTCACTCCAGCTGCCAAAAGTATCTAAATCAAGACTAGAACCAAAGCACTTATTACTTATACAATGCAAAATCAGAAGATTAGTATTTGAAGTTACCAGTGAAAAACAAAATACACTAATGTGCACAAAGATATTTACTACTTTGTTTTAAGATTATTTTCACTTTCCACTATTTTTAGAACATCTATTGCACTGGAGTTAACAATATAACTACATACTAATAGTATAACAAATAACAATATAAAACTTAAAAACTTCCATCTGGAACAGTTAGCAATATACACTGACAGACAAGTCCTGAAACATTCATACTTTCTTCCAAGTTAATGACTCTGAGAAATTAAGAGTTTGATAAAATATTGTTTGTACAAAATTTACACTTAAGCAAGTAATCAGGCAAATAGGTGTGACCTCATAGCTGCAGTCTCAGCTATGGACATATGCTTGCATTATTCCAGTACAAAATCACCCTTGGATCATCTTTGGAAATCAGACCCTGAGGAGTACCAAATATTTAGTAAGGAGCAATTTCATTTGTTCCAGTGTTCCCCAATTACAGACTAAACTGTATTAAAACCACTTATTAAAAGCACAGGATATTACCCAGTTGCTCATGGGAGTGTTGAAGCAGGTTCAGGGAAGGCCATGAAGATGATCAGAGGACTGGAACCTTGCCTATGAAGACAGACAGACGGAACTGGACTTGTTCAATCTGAAGAAGAGTCAGGAGAGACACTCCCATGTCTTTCATATATTGGGGGCCACATATGGACAGACTACTCCAGATGAGGCTTCACCTCATGAAGCCTCTTTTGATGCAGACCGGGATACTGGCTGCAAGCACACTGTTAGCTCACATGAAGCTCTTCACTTACTAAATTCTTCTCCTCAAGGCTTCTTTCAATGAGTTCTTCTCAGACTATGCATATATCTGGGACTCTTGCAACCCAACTTCAGCTCCTTGCACATGCCTTGTAGAAGCTCATTAGATTCTTGTGTGTCCACTTTCTGAGTCTGTCCAAGTCCCTTTGGATGTCATTCTTTCCATCTACTGTATCAGCCTCACCATTCAGCTTGGTACCATCAGCAAGCTTGCAGAGTGTACACTCAATTGTACTGTCTACACGATTGATAAAGATGTTGAAGAGCACCAGTCCCAAGACAGACTCCTGGGAGATACTACTTGTCAAGAGTGTCCACCAGGATATAAAATAGCTAACTACCTCTAGCTACGATCATCAGACCAATTCTTTATCATCTGTATATTTTTAGATTTCTATAGATCTTAGATTTTTCAAATTTTTCATATTATTTAGACATTGTGTTGAGGGACATGGTTTAGACTGGACTGGATGATCTTGTATGACTTTTCCAACCTTGATGATTCTTTGATTCTATGATATTCCATCCTTCAAATCCACAACTCTCCAATTTAGAGATAAGGATGTGGTGTGGGATCATGTCAAATGCCTTGAATAAGTCCAGGAAGATGATACCGGTTGCTCTTCCTTTGTCCCCACTGCTGTTACTCCATCATAGAAGATTCAGAATCTACCAGATTGGTCAGGTATGATCTGCCTTTAGTGAAGCCATGTTGGCTGTCTCAGATCACCTCATCTCACCTTTGCCTTAACATCTCTTCCAGGAGAATCTACTCCATAATCTTCCCAGGCAGAGACATAAGGTTCACTGGCCTGAAGTTTCCAGATTTTAATTTCTCTCTTTCTTTAAAATGAAAGTGATGTTTCACTTTTTCCAGTCACTGAGGACTTCACTTAACTGCCATGGCTTCTCAAATATGATGGAGTCTTGGCAACTGTAACAGCCAGATCCTTCAGGACCATGGGATGCGTGTGGTCCAGCCCGAGACTTGTACACATTCAGCCTCATGAGGTGGTCTCTGACTTGTTCTTCTCTTGCAGTGGGAGGGACTTTGCTCCCCCAGCCCCTGTCCAAAAGTTCATGAGTGTGAGACTTGCAGGAAGCCTGACTACAAGTGTCTGAGATTGCAAGTCTGAGGCAAATAACTTGTTGAATACTGCAGCCTCCTCCATGTCTGCTGTTGCCCGTTCTCCCTTTTCATTTGTCAGATTGGATACACATTTCCTGGTCTGTTTCTTATAACAATGTACCTAATGGAATCTCTTCTCGTTCTTTTTTGCATCTCTTGCCAAGTTTTATTTCATCTGTGCGTTGGCTTTCCTGATCCTGTCTCTGAATTTACTGACAGAATCCCCCCATGTTCTTTCCAGGCTACACATCCCTATTTCAGTGCTTATATATTTACCTCTTTTATGTCAGTTTACCCAGCAGGTCCTTGTTCATTCATTCTTGCCTCTTGATCAGGCAGCCTGTAGTAGTCCCATCACCAGATGTCTTTTGTTGATCTGGTCCCTTATTTTTACAGAGAAGCTCTCATCCTGGTCATTGCTACTTCTCAGAGGCAGCTCTTCACAATCTATCCATTTCTTAACATAGAGGACAACTTCTCCACTCCCCCTTCCCTACCTATCTCTTCTGAAATGCCTGAGTTGTACTATTTATCTCACTATGTTTCTGTGATATCAGCTAAGTTTTCTAGTTGTACTGTGGCTTCTAATTTCTCCTGTCTATTTCGCAAGCTGTGTGTGTTGGCTCAAAAGCACTTCAGCCAGCTTTTGGGCAGCTGTATTCTTAGAGGAGTCCTCCTGAGTTCCTTTGGGACAAATTTGAGTTTTTCCCCTCCTGCTTCCTAAAGTGACAGCATCCCTCAGCCCTTCTCTGTCACTTAGATGTCCACTCCCTTCCCCTATAGAATTTAGCTGTAGGGGAATGTAGCAGAATTTAGAATTTAGGTCTGCTGATCAATTCAGCTAACTTGCTCACCAGAACATTCTTGCCGCTCCTAGTCAGTGGCATCATATCCAACAACATGTCTGGTAGCTTGAAGGTGCATCCAAGATCCTGAGTGTTTTGGGTACTACGACCTGGCCTGAATGCAGCCACTCATTCAACTGATCCATTCTCTTCCTTCATTCAAGTCTCAGTCTCCAACCAGGAGGACTGAGGAAAACACTACCTGTAGTCCTGATCCCTTCAATATCCTCCACTGGGGCACAACCTCTCCTAATATTTTGAAATCTTCTTGTTGCACCCTTCTGTGAACCAGCTTGAAATAGCAGGAGCAGATAGTAGCCCTCCACTTATTCAGACCCGTAGCCTCTTCTTGACATCCTGAATGTGGGCCTCCAGTAAGCAACAAAACTGTCTAGAGAAATTATCCAGGTGGCAAATGGGTGCTGCAGTGCCTCTCAGCAAGGAGTGCCCAATTACTAACATCTTTCATCTTTTCTGGTGGCACAGGTACATCTAAAAGAAGGATTTTCCTTCCAGACATTGCCACCAATGTCAACATAACCAGAGATAAATGGAGATTTTTGCTCTCCTCATCATTACAATGTAGAAATATATCTTCATTGTCCCTATGTGAAAAATTTTTACTACTGCTCTCACTTTATGTTGTCAGAATTTTACCTCGGGGCTCTCAGGAAGCCCAGATCTTCAGATTTTGCTTGTCACAACAGAAAACCTACAAATAAACTGATGCTTTATTAACCATTACTTGATGTCTTCTGAGGAAACAATATCCTCAAGTTGAACTACCACACATTCCAACCTGGCCACCTAATTTGAATAATTCAAGGGAGTTTGTGGACTCAGCTGTTTTGTACCTTTTGGAATATTCATGGAATGAAAACTACACTTAGAAGTTGCCACAGTTACACAGAACTCAAGAGTTGAATCAAATTTTTGCCTAAGAAAGAATACATTGCTCCATGCTTCTACTGCTCTACACACAACAGACAGGGACAGTTTCAAGACAGGTTATTCCTGTACACTGTAGACTCCCAGACAGCCGTTCTGTGCTCATCCTTTCACCATAACTCAGAGATGATGATAGCAAAAGTGCATAAAAAAATTTAATAATGAAGTAAATTCTTCTGTTTCATATGGTTTGAACTCTACACTCTCAATCTGCTGACATAAACCGTCTAATTACACTGCAAAAAACATTACACTGCCTGATAAAACACATTCTGGCCCCACACAGACTATCTTCCTTTCTTTATCCTGTACATCATACTATGTGGAAATGTATTTTTGAAAGTGCAATCAGTATCAGTCCTTTTATATTTAGCATTAAATGGATGGTATCATAGAAAAAAATCAGAAGATAAGGACATATTAAATTTTGTCTCTGATGACAATGCTGGTTTTATTCATCCAAATTTATTTCAGTAAGAGTGCAGAAGAACAATAAAGAAAATACTGTGCCTTCTAAGTCACAGTGCAGGCTATAAGGCTAAACAGTAGCTTAAATGAAGGAGCATGAAAAAATCTAAAACTCTGATGAAACTGAACAGAAAATCCACTGTAAATCTAGTCTTTTGTTGCATTGTTTCACTGCCCTTGGTGAAAGTCTTCATCTCGAATTTGAATTTGTCTAGTTTCAGACTCCAAACTTTCAGTGTTCTTGTATATGTCAGCCTACTCTCATATCCATTACTGATTTCTGTCCCTCTTCAGATACCTATAAGTTATAATTCCTTTCCTTTATGTTTTATAACCTAGATATTCCCAGGATTCTCTCACCTTCCTGCAAACTCTTCACTCCTGTGGCTCTTCTCTGTATCTGCTCAGGTTTATTAACTTCTTGCTTGAATTTTGAACAGCTGAAAATGATCCATTTTAAGTGATCCAATACTCCAAGAGTAGATTCTACATAACCAAATAAAACATACTTTCTGTTTTCCTGCATATAAATCCCTGATATATTCTATAGTTTAAGTAACAAGGAAAATGCAATCAAAGATGTAAGTACTAATCTGATTCAGAGTCAGGGTGACTTGTACTTCACAAATTGTATTGAAAAGATGTTTAACACTTTAATTATCTAATAACTTTTTCATTTTTGAGTCTCACAAACAATAGTGAAAGGGGTATAAGCGAAAAATGTTACCAAAGTGCCCACTACTTTGGAGAGTTGGTGTTTGTGTTTTGCTAAAAAATGAATGAATCAGCTATTCTCTGCCATTAACATAATACAACTGTCAACCTTTACAAGATAAACTGACACTGTATAGAATAATGAAAAAATTTTCATACTTCAGTATTAGCTGCAAGCAAGAAACAAAATAAAAGAACAAAAATGTATGAGCATGGAGGAAATACTATATAAGTTCAGATGGCAAATGGATCAGAACTAAATAAAACATTAACTAGGTAGTTGTATCTGAGGACACCATTAAAAAAACCCACTGTAATATTTCTCCCAAAGTCAAGAAAATTATACTTTCCAATTCATAAATATTGTGGAAATAGAACCAAACAGATAGTGTGGGTTCCTTTAAGAATGGCAGCTATAGAGGACATCTTATCTCTGCGTTTTGATTATTTTCAGGTTAACAACTCTCCAAGGGTTCCTGAACAAATGAAGAAGACTGTCATGGCAATAGTTAAGTCCTTTTCTATTTTTAAGAATTGCCAATGGACATCCACAGAATTATGCAGCAGTACAGCTGGTACTAAAACAGTTGTGAACATTTATTACTTAATAAATGTAATCACAATTTTACCACCATAGTTCCATATAATTAGTTATGCTCATCAGCCCAAGTCTTTGCCAAAACTGAGCACGTTGTATCTGCTAAGATAGCCTCATTCTCTCAGCAACCCACCAAAACAAAAAGATTTTTAATAATCTTTTTCTTAGCTCCAGAGTCACCATTTCAGAGACTGAGCTGACTTAGGCAGATGGCAGAGGATTAAATTGGAAGCACAGCATACTAGCCTAGAGATAGTTGTTTCTGTGTTGTTTTTATCTTAGTTTTTATAGTTTGTTTTTGGTTTTGGGGAGGTTTGTGGGTTTTTTGGGGTTGTTTTTTTATTATTATTATTTTTGGCAAATGCAGTGATCTGAAGAGAAACCAATTAGAAGACATGAGTTAGAATGTAGGTAGCAGAAGATGAATAAATTTGCCATTTTGTGATGATATAAAACTCCTGTACTCTAGTCTGTACTATCTTTAATTTTTTTTTGTCTAGTTCATCACTTAGGGAGTGCTAACACTTCAAGTGATAGGAAGTTGATCTCCATGTGGCTTGTTCTACCAAGACAGATTTTGTTCTACTTCCAAAAAAGCTGGAAGATATTTCTCAAGTTTAAGTGTTTACTTTTTTTCTTTTCTGCAAAGTAGTAAAGCAGATTGAGATCATTAGTATCAATATTATTAAAGACACTCAGAAAAATTATAGGACATATACCAGCAACAGAGAAAACGAGAGGATTTGTCTTTCCCTCAGATATCTCACTGTCAGAACAATCTGTGTATTTGCCAATGTCAGAACAATCTGTGTATTTGCTACACATTACTGTATATTTAATATTATAAACAGGTTTTTTTCTATTAGTTAGAAGTTTCCTTATTACTGCACTAGAAAGCATCCCTCCTTAGCAAACACTTATTAAGTAAAATGCAGTAGTTTTAACACTACGTGAGCCCCACTTTGTTTGCAGTGAGCACCATTTGAATCATAGAATGCTTGGAGTTAGAGTGGACCTTAAAGATAATTTAGTTCTAAACCCTGCTCCAAAGCCTAGTTTCCAAAAGATAACACTTTATCCTGCACTGCAAGACATCTACTGACTGAACAGTTTTATGAAGTAAACATTTCATTACCCTTTTTAAAGTGAACAGTTTCTCCCAAGAGAGAAAGGATGTTTCAGATAAAAGAACAGCAAAGCAGGGTATATGATCAAAAGAGCTTTCAAATTAAAAACTAGCAGACAGATATCAACAGCACAAACACCGAAGCGATACAGAAGTAGGTAATTACATACAAAAACACCACCTTTTCGCTAGCATTCCAATCATAGCTGAACTCCTCCAGGCAAACACCTGGCTGGAAGATACTTTTTATTTTTAGATAAAAGTAAGCTACATCTAAGCTACGGTTGTGCTGTTCACATATTCATCCACACAAAAGTAAGCAATTTTCTCAAAGTAGGAGATTCTTCATGTGGAGAGGAGTACTTTCATAGTTGACTTCAGTCACTGCAGCCCAGATATCTCAGTAGAATTTACAGAGTCAATTTACAGGGTGTTCAGGCAGTACCCTGTACGTTGAACCAGCAAAGAATATGGCCAATTCACAATGCTGAAACTAATTTATGCTCCAGATGATGTTAGAATATCCCCCCCACACATCTGCCCCTCTTTAAATGATTTACAGTTGTAAATTACAGTGTAATTTTCTTCCTCTCTTTGTGTTTTCTCTATCCTCCAAGTCTATATTCTTCTACTTCTTGCTGCAGGAAAAGAAAAGTGAATAGCTAGAATACAAAGTGTACAAGCACATACATTAAGTGAATAAATGGACAAAAACCTTTTCCAAATAAAACTTCTAGATATGTTTACGATAACAAAAATTATTATGGTTAGTTTCATAGAATCCCCTTATAGTTAAAAGCAGGGTCTTATCCCTCATTTTTGTTCCCCATACTGGTCTTCTCAGGTTAAAATGTAATGATTTCACAGTACAAAATGCTACAAGCCATGTTTTAAACTCATTTCTTTCAGTTTCATTCTTTTATGCTTGCATCAAGAAATAATAGACTTCAACCATTGACATTCATACAAGTATGAGTATCCACCTACTTGCAGATAAGAGGCATGATAGTAATAAAACAGTACAGAGAATAATGGGGCTTAAAGTATCTGATGTGTGAAAATAGAAACATAAGCCCCTGGAACAGATACTGGTACCCATCCTCATTACCCTGAAGTAGTTCCCATTTTTTGCTTCCCTTGATTAGATGTCAAAGATGACAGGAAGTGATGCAACAGAAAGCAGTAAGCAATAATGAATAGAAAGGAATGGATATAATTTAAAGACATCTGAAGGTGAGGAAAAGATACTTGAAATGAGTGCAGGGAAGGATCCTTTTAATTGTGTTGGTATTTTAGTCCAGCCTATTGGAAAATAAATAACAAATAAAATATATATAAATATAATATATATATAAATATACTATATATATATATATTATATATATGTGTGTGTGTATAAATAAATATACAACCTACATTTTCAACACACTGGATGGTTTGAGGTTAGTAAAAGGCATTTAAATTCAAAGCTAATTCTAAACACATAACTGGATAAACAAAAGGAATCTTACAGACAAAGATTATTACTTCAGAAACTGTTTCTTCCTTTCTGTTCTTACACTTTTCTTGCTAATCTACACTGGAGCCTCAGTGGTGAAATATTCAGAAATGTTCAGTCCCACTGAAATCCAATTTCTTTTTCTATTCTTAAAATCAAAGGTCTTGAGTCAAACCATGATATTATGCAACGAATCTGCAACAGGATGAGCTGTATAACATTGCCAGCTAGTGGTCACTTGACTTCAGAGCACAATAACTCAGTTCTAGCAATTTTAATTTTATTTAACATTATATTTTATATTTATATATTCTATAATATTAATTCATATTTAATATAATAATATAAAATTCAATACTATATTTTCAAAATATAATAAAAACTTGTATTGTTGCAATTTAAGAAGATTCAAATAAATTGCAAACATATTTCAGTAGTTTAGCTATCAGGAACTCAAACTGCGTGAAGGTAAGTTAGTTGTACATATGTACATATATGCATAGCTTTCCAATGTCCAAAAACATCAGGATTTTAAGATACTAACAGCACTGACTGTCACAGTGCAGGACAGTGTATTACGGCTTAATTAATGTTGCTAAATTTTATTGTCTGTGCTGTCTCTGAGCTATATATTCTGACAAATAGATAATTATTTTTTTTATTGCTATTGCTGAAAAATACTACTTAGAAATTACAAGTGGACTCTCACACAGACATCAGCAAAACAAATATAAAGCAGATAATAAAGGGAAAAGGCATATTCCAGAGAGCATATTTATGACGTGGCACACATTCATAATAAATATACTACCAAGATGAACAAGGAAACTTACTGAATTCTGCCTGTAATCTAAGACTATTTTGTAGAGTATGGGGGAACATGAAGACCAAGCAAAGTCAACTATATGGTAAGAAAAAGTAAAGATACATTTTTTTTAAAAAAAAAAAGGATCCTAAAGAAAATGTCACTTCCTGCAGAAACATGCATACACTTAACTCTGCTTCTGTAAATAGTTTCAATAGCTATACTACCTTTGTAAAAATTAGGTGAGTCGGCATTTATTTGCATGTCAGGACACAAAGGTTGTCAAGCAGCATACGCACTTCGGAAATGGAAATTTCCTACACATTAACATAATAAAAATAGAAAAAACAGAAGTGCTAGGAACTTATATATAAGAGACTGCAACTATGTACACGCACACACACACACACACACACACACAAAAAAAAAAGGAAAGCACAAGATGCTATAAATAGTTATCACCAAACAGTTCCTGTTGAAGTGCTATTATGATTAACACAGTCTCAAGTATGCTTAAGAGTATGTCTACACTGCTGTTTGCAAGCAGTTTTAAATTGCTCTGTTCATACCCGGATGAATTAGGATAGGGAGGTACCATCACATAAAGCTGTTAATTTTTCCTACTTTGCAGCCAGATATAACTCATTGGATTAATTTCTGAGCTACCTGTGGCTCAGAACACAGTAAGCACGTATCAGAAAAGAACATTAGCAGGGTCATACTGGCTTTGCTTGTAAATGAGTGGTTGGACACATCACAGAAAACAATCCGTTTTAAGGGCCTCCCAGCCTCTAGAGCTAGTCCTGCAGAGATTTGCATAACCTCTTAGTTTTGTTCTGACTTCAGCAGGCGTATCAACATGGATAAACACAAAGATAAGAACGTGAATGTCTTTGATAGCCAAGGATAAGAAGAAGTTGGGAAGTGAGATACTGAGTATGAGGGCAACATCCACAGCAGTCTAGAAACTCATACTGTAATTACAATTCATGTGAGGAGTATCCCTAGAGGAACAGAACTGTCAGTAAAGGCACAGTTACCACTGAGGATAGAATATCTGGCCAACAATCAAAATCCTTTAAAGTTATCTATCACCACTGACAGAAGACCTAATTTAGCCTTCTTTTAAAAGAGAATACAAATTTCAGCTTTTTACCTTGCAGTAGATATTAAAGCAGGCAAAGCAAAATGTATTCCCGTCAGGACATATATGCCTGATGCAACAACTTGGTTCAGAGCAGTGCTGAGCTGTGAAGTTTAACAGCTTAAGCATTTCTAATTCACAGGCTCTTGGTGCAGTTTTCCTTACACCAAACAGATCCCTTGAGTCTTGTAGCAGGCCTGTCACAAGATTGTCCAGTTAGCTCTCAAACCTTTTGCCTTTAGCTATCTTCAAAGCCATGTATGTGATGGAAACTTTTGGCCCTAGGCACAATGCAAGGAGTAAGTTGTCGGAATACAAGAAAGGGTATTCAGAGCAGCAGCTGTGAAGCAAGTTAAACAGCATGAGAAGGCAAGGCTGAGGACCAAGGATATCTCTAGAAAAAGAGAAAAGCAAAAAGGAATGGCCCATGGCCCTGATTGGATAAACTCCTGTATGCATGGTTAAGGAGTGTTTTGCAATACTTTGTTGACATGTAAAGGCAGATGGGAAAGTTGTAAAGGCAGATGGGAAAGTTAAAAAAGGAAACTTGTGAATGTATATAAGTTATGTGAGAACTTGTAATAAACAATTTGGATCGCTCACATCTGAGTCCACGCCTGGTTGCCACAAATGGCACCCTGTAACAGGGACTTGAATGGTCTTATTTGGCTGACTGCTGGCAAGCCCCACTCAACTTCACTCTGCTGAAAGGAAGCACTACTGACAGTATGGCAATGTCATCTCTGAGGAAGCAGCAGCTAGCAGTGGGGAACTATGGATGGGGAAATGTCCAAGGAACGTAAAGCAGTTTACCAGATGATGGAGGGTGTTCTGCAGAAGCACCGTGTGAAGTGGGATGGTACTCTGAGAGACCCCTTTTTAATACTGGAGTGGACTTGGGGAACTATGGGGAGCTCAGTAATGAAGGAGCAACGACTGAATTCCGAAGTATTATGGAGAATTTTAAAATTTCAGAATCGAACTGTATCTACCTCAGCAGCTGCTTTTCTTAAATGGGTAAGCAAAAATGTCCCTGAGTTTCGGAAATCTGGGTTTTCTTTTGATGGAACAGTTTGGGACAAAATTGGCATAAGACTCTGGGACGCAGCTACTTGCTCAGATACTGTAGTGCAAAGGCTTTCAGGGCCGTGGAGAACTGTTTTTGAGACTTTAAAGAAACATACTGGCTCGGCAGCATCGGTATAATTTGCGGCGCCTCCATCTTTAGGCGCGACCTTAAACAACCGGCGGGATGGGTCAGGCAATCCTCTGGATCGCGGGCCCAGGAACCTGGAGAAAGAACCTGATCCCTCTCCTGCTGATAAAGCGCTCAAATATTCGACAAGGAAGGACAAATTCTTCCGACCGTTCCCTACCACACTCCTCGCCCCCCTCGGTGCGGGAAGCAGCTCCTGCCGGATCCGATTCGCGACTTCAACCCCTCCTCCCGCCGGGGAGAAGGAAAATAGCAGCCCTCGGAGAGCACCGCCGCCGCCGCCGCTGGGAGGCGCCGGCAGCCCCGTGGCCACGGTCCACTCTGGACTGTCCTTGCCCCCTTGCCCGCTGCCGCTTGCCGCGACGCTACTCCCTCCCCCAACCCGCCCCACTCCGCCCCCCTCGACTCCCGTCATCGCTTGCCACCCTCCGCCCCGCCCCCACTGCCTGCAGCTCCGCGTCGGCCGCCCGCATGTAATATGATTAAAGACAAGGATGGTTCTCCCCCCGATATGTGGCAAGCATCAGAAAGGAGGCAGAATCAAGTGGACATCTTGAAATTGTCTATCATTTGCATTAGGCGCTTGCATGCCCTGTGATATATGAGCCTAACAGGCCCCCCTGGTGGAAGAGAATAAGCTTCCAAACAGTAAAGGAATTCAGGAAAACAGTTTTCTAACTCAGATTAGGGTCACCGTATATGACTAATCTGCTGGACACAATGATAATGAGCTTTATCCTTTGCCCACGTGACTGTGAGACTGGCACAATTGCTTTTGACTAGTTCCCAGTATATGATGTGGACATCATACCAGAGGAAGTCAGCCCAGCAAAAGGCAGTTGAGAATTTGGAGAGAAAGCAAGAGATCCTTTGCAGGTGTTTAGGGCAGACGTGCTGCTAGGGGAACATGCTTCTGCTACTTTGACAGCCCAAGTGAAGTTGCCTGCCACAGCTCTGGAACAGTGTAAGGAATTACCCGTTAGTGCTTTTTTGAAAGATAGTGGAAAACTGCAGAAAGTATTTACCAGCATTAAACAGGGTTCTATTGAGCCCTACGTGCAGTTTACTGTTAAGGTGAAAGATAGCCTTGACAAGCAAATCAGAAATGAGGAAGCGCGGGAGATACTGTTACAAAAGCTCACAATAAAAATGCTAACGATTGCCAAAAGGTGCTTCACCATTTATCTAACTCTGCATTTCTGCAAATGATAGATGCTTGCAGTAAAATAGGGACTATGCAGAACCAGTGTAACATGATGGCTTCAGTGTTCACAGCCATGAAATCGAATTCACAAAACTGCTTCATGTGTGAACAACCAGGTCATTTAAGCCGAGAAATGTCCTAGTAAAGAGGCTCCTGGGCCCTTGGGACTGGGAGTCTGTTCAAGGTATCATAAAGGATGGGCAATCCGTGCAGGGAAAGAGATGTCAGAGCACGCAGTGGAGGTGCGTGATGACACAAGTAGCCCCAGTGCTATATCAACACCAGAACTGATTCCAACATCCCCAGGACCTGTGACAGCATGGGAGCAGACCTGGCCACCTCCGAACCAGTACCTTTGATTCCATGGTAGTGCTAGCAGTGGCTACTGGGTAAATAGTCCATCGGGAAATGGACTGAGTGCTTTGCTTTTAGGGCGTTCATCAGTCCCAGTGCAAGGTCTTTTTGTATTACCTGGATTTACAGATGTTGATTATGGAGAAGAAACTAGAGAGATTAAAATTATGGTTTGGACACCCCTGCTCCCATGTGAAGTACTGGTAGACACTCACATTGCTCAACTTTCGGGCACAGTTAGTGCCAACTGCAACCGTGGTCAGGAGGGCTACAGGGTTTGGATCTATGGGGGCCCCTCAGACATTATAAAAGTTCTCAGATGCTTGACCTACTTAACCTGTACACTGGAATCAGGCGATCTCCCAGATTTGATGTTTCAGGGATTTTGGACACAGGCTCTGATGTGGCTGTGATTGCTCATGGCACCTGGCTTTCTACTGACTTAAAAGACTGCTTTTTCAATATCCCCAGGATCCCAATGATGCTCCTCCATTTGCTTTTTCTGTCCCTTCTGTAAATGCATCAGCATCAATGCACTGGTATCACTGGACAACATTATCTCAGGGCATAAAAAACAGCCCCACGATCTGTCAATGGTTTGTTGCCAGAGCCCTAACCCCTGTGAGGGAAAAACTGTTTAATGTTGTTATTTATCACTACGTGGATGACATTCTTGTGGCAACCAGTAACTGAAGAAATGTGACATGCCATGGCTTTAGTCACTGACAGCATAAGAAGCTGTGGTTTAGAGGTAGCTCCAGAAAAGGTCCAAAAGAGTTCACCATGGAAGTATTTGGGATGGTGAATTACAAATCGGACTATCACTCCACAATGCCTTAAATTGGATTTGGACATTCAAACTCTAAATGATATGCAAAGGCTGTTAGGGACTATAAATTGGATAAAGCCTTTTCGGGGAATATCTAATGAAACCCTGCTTCCGTTATTTCAGTTATTAAAGGGTAATCCAGCTTTAAATTCCAAAAGATCATTGACACCTGCAGTGCAGCAAGCTTTGCAGGAGGTTGCCACAACTATGTCTCACCAACAAGCTCAGCATTATGACCCTGCCTTTTCTTTTAACTTAATAGTACCGAATCCAGATTTTCAGCCTTACGCTCTTGTCTTTCAGTGGAATAATACTTTGCAGGAACATCTTTTAATACTGGAATTGATATTTTTGCTTCATCAGTTTTCCGAAACAATCATCCCGAAAGTTGATATGATTTCTGCTCTTGTTATGAGAGGAAGACAAAGTTTGTTATCGCTGCGTGGATCTGAACCTTCAGTAATTATGTTACCTGTGTCTACAAACTTGTTACAATGGCTGTCTCAGTTTCATTGCCTTTTCAGGTAGCAATGGAGGGATTCACCATGGTGACGTCAATATATGCACCAGGGCATAAATTGCTACAAATGCATTTTAATATGCAGGAGATGCCCAAATGTTTCTTGGTACCCTTGGACACCTTGACTGTATTTACAGATGGGTCAGGGAGAACAGGTCAGTTGGTAATTGTCTGGAAGGACACACCCAGCTGATGGCAGTTGGATATTCAAACAATAAAAGGCTCTCCACAAATCGTAGAATTAGCTGCAGTTGTAGGAGTATTTCAGATGGGGTCCAGTCCAATTAACATCGTCCCTGATTCAGCCTATGTTACAGGAATAGTGACTAGAATAAGAAGGATCATATCTAAGAGACATTTCTAATGAACAACTGTTCATGCTTTTATATACTCTTTTGTCTCTAATTAATTCCCGATGGGAACCATATTTTATAACACACATCCAATCACATACCAGTTTGCCAGGACCTTTAGTAGAAGGAAACAAATAAGCGGATCAGTTAGTTGGCATTACAGTCCTTCCCAATTCATTTGAACAGGCTCAACTGTCGCACGACTTTTTTCACCAGAACGCTAAGGTGCTGCAGAAGTCTTACAGCCTTAGGCATGACAGACAATTACAGCATGCCCTGATTGCCAGCAGATGACACTATATCTTATGGGGTTAATCCCCAAGGCCTAACAGCTCTGGCATTATGGCAGAGATGTCACACACAGCCCTGAATTTGGAAGACTTAAACATGTCCACGTCTCAGTGGATACCTTTTCCAGGGCCATAGCAGTGACAGCACATACTGGAGAAAAGGCCTGCGACATCTGCAAGCATTTTCTTTTGGCCTTTGCAACTCTAGGGGTTCCAAGAACTATTAAGACACTTAATGGCTTGGGATTGAAGCCATAGTTTAGTGTACTCGTAGCACCCTTAAGGCTACGCTACTTAAGCAAAAAGGGGGAACGGAGAAGGCACTTCCAGCAGAAAGGCTTGCTAAAGCTAAATATTTATTGAACTTTCTCAATTGACGTTGTGACGATGGAGAACCATCGATAGCCCATCATTTCATTTCAGTGAATGAGGAAAGAATGAATATTCATGGAAAAGCTACTGTACTAGTAAAGAATCTGGAATCAGGTCAGTGGAAAGGCCCATTCCCACTGATAACTTGGGGGAGAGGTTATGCTTTTTCACAGGTGCAGGACCGCAATGAGTTCCAACAAGGGCAGTGCAACCTCATTTGTCGGCATCACCTTCATCTGCTGCACCATCATAACGAACTGGTTATCTTCACAGCATAAGAATAACATGGGTGACACTTGCCATCAGACAGAACACTCTCTGCTTATCAATGTCATCCTCTGACTCCCTTCTTACTACATGTCTGGTAGGACTTCCTCTTGATCAAGGGAAATGGGAACAACTGTCTCACACCACTAGCTCTTCTTCAGTTGTACAGGAAGAAAAGGTCTGGGGAAGGAACTGGACAGTGGATATTGGGACCAGTGGGCACCCCACTTGCCCCCAGTGTCACTACCCCCACAGGAGCTAGAACTTTTGGGATCAGTAAAAATGGATTGGTGTGTATTTTTCAACTATTCTGGTAACAATCAATCTCTTTCATGGTCAGACAATGCTACAATGCTGGTATATAAAAATGTGTCAGCCTAGTGTAATTACAAATATTTCAAAATCAAATAATGTACCCCTTTAATTACCCCAAGGAGTATTTTTAAGATGTGGAGATCACACATGGCTGACTATTCCCTCATACATTAAAGGAGGGCCCTGCTCCTTGGACAGGTTGACCTTATTAATGCCAAATCTGACTATGAACCTTGCAAAACACCACAATCATGGTCAGTTTGTCACGCTACGTTGCAGAACAGAGCAGCTACAGGCTTTCTGCTTCTCACACAAGGACATGGCTGTAAGGACACTGAAGGACTGTGCTGTATGAACTTATCAGATCATTCCACCTCCATTAATCAGTATATTCAGCAACTGCAGGAAGGCAAGCAGAAATTACACGTGGAAACTTCATGGGGGTGGTTCGATGGGTGGTTTCAAGGTCTGGGCCCTTAGATTCAGAAACTAATTAAGTTAGGGCTAATATGTTTCTTGATTTTTGTGTGCCTTTTAATCTGTATTCTTTGCATTATATCCTATGTAAGAGTTATGATTAACAAAACAATAAATCAAATAATTCTTATTCAAGTTAATAATGACCTAGGCAACATGGATCCAGTCAGCGATACATCAGTAAGCGAGGATGACAACATTCTCACTTTGGTTAGCAAGAAACCATGGCAGTAAGTAGCTGTGACTGTAAATACTTTCTGTGTTTTGTCTGTCGAGAGAACTAGCTCCAGTAATTTGTTTTATTATATAGCAGGTGTTCTGCTTGGGCTCTGTATCACCTGCTGGCCATGCAGATGCGGAGTACAAATGGAAAAAACCCCACAGACCCCAAGAAGAATAAAAGTAGGAGAGAGTCTGCGGTGGGTGGAAAAGTGCACTTTGAAGCAAGAGATGCCCTGCTGGCACTGCTGATCACATCCACCGCTGGCATGGTCCTTCTCTCTCCCTTCCAGTGGTTTGCCATCTCTCAGGAATCAATAAGTAATAATACATTAGCTTAGAGAGTGTTCAGTTTCCACTCATGGAATTGTTTAAGATTGCCTCTGTGAGTGTGCACATATCAACTAAAAAACTCGTGACGTTTTATGTAACTCTTTTCTTATGTTTAGCATATTATTGATCGAGGCCTTGATTGAGTTATGATTAGTATGTTATTAATGTAATTAGTGCTATTATTTTATAGTGTGGTAATAGTTCGCTAACAAACAAAAAAGGGGGAATTGTGGGAATACAAGAAAGGATATTCAGAGCAGCAGCTGTGACAAACAGCATGAGAAGGCAAGACTAGAACTAAGAACATCTCCAGAAGAAGAGAAAAGCAAAAGGAATGGCCCATGCTTTTACTGGACAAGCACCTGTATGTGCAGTAAAGGAGTGTTTGTGGAATACTTTCTTGACATGTAAAGGCAGATGGGAAAGTTGTAAGGGCAGATGGGAAAGTTAAAAAAAGAAACTTGTGTACGTTATGTGAGAACCTGTAATAAACAATTTGGATCATTTGCATCTGAGTCTGTGCCTGGTTGCTCCAGGAAATTAAAGGAAACCCTCTGGAATCACTATTGCAAACAGAAACAGATGTGCAGAGGAGAAGTCTTCAACTACTGATCCATTTATTTTGGGCCAAATTGTTTCTTAATGCAGATATAATAAAACCTATTAAGCAAACATCTCAAGGTCAAGATCTCTGATCCTCTTCATTCAGTGTTAACTATTTGTGCTGTTCTATTGCCAGTCATCACTAGCAGAACATAGATTTTCAAAAACAAAAATAAAAATTGCTCACTATCAGACAATTAGCCTCAGCAGTGTTAGGTACTGTGAAGTGCGTCTATAAGCTTCCCAGGGCACAAACAGACTTGCCTATTCTAGCCAGGCCATTGCCATACCAGGAAATGCCCAGGGATAATTTAGTTTTTTGCTAATTGTCAGAGTACTCCACGGAACTTGTTTCATTTTTCTCAGATTCTCCTTATATTTTCACAGATGCATCTATCTGCTGGCAACTGTACATTTTGAAGTCACTTTTTACAGGCAATTGTACCAATATCACACACACACTCTCCTCCAGCCCAGGGATTCTCTATAGCTCCAGCTCTCTCTTGGATCAGACAGAGTCAGCCTTGCTTTGAGCTATCCATATGCTTCATGTTAAATTCTTTCCCTACTTTGACTTTTAGCAATTTCTTGGAGTTTTTTGTTTGATAAAAGATGCTGGCAATAGTTCTCTACTACTTTTTCTGTAACTTTAAAATTCTAAAGGTAAGTTCTTCAGCTTTATTTTCTCCTTGGATCAAGAACTTCCTATAGTGCCTTAATCCTTCGCTTTTTCAGTTTCAGAATTACCTTAGAAGTTTGGTATGTTTTTGGTACTTTTTACACTCACACAAGTGCTGTATGCTTTTTACTCCCATGCCTAAATTTTGTACTGAGAGACACTGCAAATCTCAAGCGTCTAACTTGTGGAGTTCCAAACAGCTTGAGGTATGCTTTCAGGCTGAAATCATGTCTTTTCAGATGCAGTGCTGTCCATAACTTTACAAAGAGTAGCACATCTGTCACCATATTTCATCCATAGTGTTCACTCTCTACAACATAAAAACTTGCATACCTGATACTCAAAGTTTTTGCTTTCTTATACTTCAAAAACACTTCCCTCCTTCCATCATTAAGTGCCATTGATTCAAAGTGTTTACTTTGCGCTGTTAAAACTTTCCTTGAATTAGGAGCAGGATTCCTAAATTTTCTGAAATGTGGTTGCACAGTTAGCTCATTTGCCTATACAAAAATTTGTGCAAGGTATGAACAACAGTGACTATACTACACTGTGCATAAGTAAGGACTTTTATGCATAAGTGAATTTCATCTCAGATTCTACAGCTGGCATTTTCAAAGAGATTTTTTCACCACACTTTTAAGAAAACTTTCTTGCAATCTGTATTAATCTTCATTGTCTCAACTTCCAGATAAAGCCAATCTCATCTCATGAGATTGTTATCTGATCTGGAAACTCAGTCCATTATGGAAATCAAACTGCTTTCTTTCTTTTGTCTCATTCATAACCCCATGGCATCTCAAATGCATTTTTAATTGCACTCACAGTTTAGGTGGGTCAGCATTTCTGATAACTGTAAATAGAAACATTAAAACACAAGTTGAAAATTTCATGTTGAGTTTGCAGTCTTTGTGTAGTTTCTTTTCCAAATATGACTGCATTCAACTCTGAACAAAAGCAAAGAAATTCTGAGACCTTTACCATGGGCAAAGTGAGAGAAAAGCTTTTATCTGTACGTATTTGCTAATAATATAAAAGACTATGACCTCAGCCAGCTTCTTGAAGTACCAGTGCAGTACTTTTAAACATTATAGCTACATGGTAGTTTGACACTTTTTACCCCCCAGAGATGGAAAAAACAGGACAAATGTAATGCTTTTACTACCCCCACTTATTACCTAAAATTATTTTTACCACTATGACACCAGCCCACTCTTGATGAAACATTACCCTTGAAAGTATTTTATTCAAAATATATTGCCTGGCAGTCTGATCTTTATTAAGTTTTTCATTTATTTCACCATCACAAAGGTTAGGTTCAGTGTTGATTATAAATTTCATTTATGAACAAATAATGTTAAAAATTATTCTAAAACACTAAAAATCAAGATCTTCTACTGAACTTGCTATATCTCCTGTTTCAATATGGGTAACAATGACTAGAATAATTCATATAAAATGGTACGTTATCTCTTTCTTAGCAAATACTGCTATAAAATAAACTGAAAATATTGCAGAAGATTTAAATTAATACCTACTAGAATAAATTATAATGTATGAGAAGTTTGCTATGAAATAAGAGGTTTATGCTTATGGTATTGGCTAGATTGTTGAAACGATTAAATACTTTTCAAAAACTATTTATTGGTGACCCACTAAGGGAAAGTTAGCATCACAAAATCATTAAGGTTGGAAATGACCTACAAGATCACCTAGTCCAAATGTCAACCCATCACCACCATGCTTACTAAATCATGTCCCTCAGTATCACATCTACATATTTCTTAACATTTCCAGGTGACTCCATCACTTCCCAGGGTGGCCTGTTGCAATGCATTACTTCTCTTTTTAAGATGAAACTTTTCCAAATAACCAGCCTGAACCTCCCATGGCACAACTTGAGGCCATTACCTCTCATCCTGCCTCTAGTTACCCAGGAGAAGAGTACAACCCCCACAGTCATAGGCGGTTGCAGGAAATGATAAGGACTCTCCTGATCCTCCACTTCTCCAGACTAAACAAAGTTCCCTCAGCCACGCCTAAGACCTGTGCTCCAGATTCCTCACCAGACTTGCTGCCCTTCTCTGGACATGTTCCAGGGCCTCAATGTCTTTCTAGTAGCAAGGGGCCCAAGAATGAACCCAGTACTTGAGAGGCAGCTTCACCAGAAGGACGATCATCGCTAGTTCTGCGGACTACAAGCTAGGATGCTATTGGCCTTCTTAGCCACCTGGGCACACTGCTGGCTCATGTTAAGTCAAGTGCCAACTAACACCCCCAGATTGCTTTCTCCTATGCAGCCTTCCAGCCACTCTGCCCTAATCCTGTAAGGGAAAAGATGCGTTCTCTGCCCCTCCAAGGTTAGAATGACATTTTAGCAATTAAGCCAGAATGTAACTGGTTTTCTGGAAGAAACTCATTTGTAAGGAAAGAACATTTTGAAAATAGTTTAAAATGTTTCCATCATCATGTGATTTTGTTGCCAACAACTCTGAGTCACCTATAAGAAGTCTTATCTGTATACTTCGGCTTTGAAACAGGATAACTTGTTTCAAAATCTTCCACACAAGCGAACTGAAAAAAATACCTACCACAATTCAGATTGTGCAGTCAGCAATGCACATTTTTCATTTCGACCTATATACTTTGATATCTAAACCAAGTATGAAAACAAACCGACCATTAGAACAACACTATTTCAGTGCTTTAACAGTGTTAGAAGATTTTTCAAAACGAATGAACCATACTCCATCACACTGCTCACCAGAAGTTATTAATTCTAGTGAGACTAGGTTTTAGTACTATTAACAAACATTTTTACATATTTTATCTATAAACACATCTTTCCTTTTTTGTTTCTTTGTTTGTTTTATACTATATTAGTATAGCAATGCAGGTATATAGTTTATAAGTATATATGCAGTAGCTGTGTATACTCAAAATTCGATCAGTATCCACAGTCAAAAATTGTTTTAGAAGACATGTGAAGGATACGCATGTGATTTAAAAACTTCAAGGGTGATCCATTGTTGGAATACTATTATCAATTCCACACCTACTCTCAAACTTACTTCCTTTGTATGGTTTTCAATTCTGTACCGCAGTGGAGTCAACATCAAATACCATATGGACTTCTGAACAAAGTACACATATTGCTTTGCTTGATGACAGGCAGCAGCACAGTAGGAGAAATTCAGGTGCCGTTACACAGTATTAGGATTAAACTGTTTCCATTTTACACCAAGAAAAGCACAACAGTGAAACTGAAAGAATACACTCAAAATCTAGAAAGCCTAAGATGAAGATTTATTATGCATTAGGGAGCTTATTAACTTAAAAAATAAACCATGTCATACAAAAGGCTTGTTACTTCTGCTCTACATGGAACAAGATTCAAAATATATACTTTAATTTGTTCAGTCAATTCACAATTCTTTTGAAAAAAAAAAAAAAAAACATATCTGCCAATACCTTCATTACATTTACAATTCACAGTCACATTTTTGTTTCAAGCTCAATAGATGTTAACAATGTAAAAGGTACTAAATTTTGAAAGTCCTAAATTTTGAAAAACTATGATGCTACATGACACTATTTTTACACTATCAGTAGTCAGTAGTCCCTTCTTTCTTTTGGCAGTAACCTGCAAAACTGCAGGAAAGCAAATAGGTGTAAAACTTGCCAGAGTTTTTTCATCAAAGGTTGACATGTAAAGCGAAAAAATTTTGAGCCACTAGGTGGCAAAATTTCACTTCATAACTTATTTTATACCAGTTTTCTCAATGAAAAATGAAAGCTCAACACTTTCACTTAACTACTAATTTCATGAATTGAATTAAAAACTAGCCTTCTTAAACTTTTAAATATCTCTATTAGAAACAAAGCCTGAAGTAGAGGATCATGCAGAATTATTTTTAAAAAGCTATGTAAAATGCTTCCATTCGCACCCTTCAAACTCTGTAGAAATCTCTCTCCTGTACATCATTCGTGCTTCCCATATTAATGGCACTTCATTAAACTTCAAGTTATATGGTGTTAAAGATGGTATTTATGATTGATACACACTGGACTTTTTTTAAAAGAGAAAACTAAATTCAGTAACTATACAGCAATGTTATACTTTGTGAAAATTCCACTCCTCACTTAAGACATTTTTTTCAATATTTATTCTCCTTCCCATCAAATACAGCAACGTATTATATCTCCCTTATTCATTTTTCTGTTTTCTCAGACCAGCTATTAATTCAGTGCCATTTTCTACTCCCTGAAAATCCCTGAACGGCAGTAAAAAGTGCTAACTTTTCCACACAGAGCAGAACATTTTCTTGTATAGGCTTATTTAATTTGTTAATATACATTTTCAGTTGCCATTATCTATATAATACTATTATAATAGTACTACATAATACTTATAATGCCATATAAGTACTTGTAATCTACTTGAAGGTTACTTTTAATTTAAAAAGCAAAGAACATTAAAGTTATCACACCACTTTTATCTGCTTTTGCAGTAATCATAGAGGAAGTTGGAAAACCGGACTGGTCAGACATGAATTATGTACTCTGCAATGCAAATATCATAGAAGTGTACACCTCCTAACCTCCTACTTCTCTGAATAGATTGGCAACCTTCTATAGACACTACCAACAAAAGTCATTAGTCACCAACATATTTGAAAAAGCACAGCTTGGTGAGCATACTGCTTTCTGGACAGAATTGTTATACAAGACACTGAAACACAAGTTCATTCAATGCTCACCTTGTTGATCTGATTCTGAATTTTGTGAAACCAAAGCACTAATTGCTGGGAATGTAATGCTTGACATGGCTGCTACTGCTCCTGTTGCCTACATCATCCTGTTTTAAGTACATAATTTGAATTAAAAATTAGAATGCCCATGTAATTATTCTTCCACATCACCACCCACACCCTCAAAGAAGAGCGATAAGGACACCCTCATTTAAAGTCTTTTCAAAAATATATTTATTATTATAAAATCTAATCAGTAGTAATTACCTGCTCAGGGCCTCATTCTTGTTTCCCTCTGAGCTTCTTAAAATAAAAGCAATAGCTTGTGTAGATTCAAATATGAAGAGAAGGACAAGAAGTGAATACAAGTAAAGTGCTTTACTAACTCGCTGTATCCCAAGCCTATATAAACAACATTTTAATAAGGAATTTCATTGAAAGTTTAACTTGCTTAATTGGATTTACATGGCAAGGTCTTGGAAACAAAGGTGCTGCAAGGCTGGCCTCTCTGTAAAAAAATGAAAAAAAAGAAAAAACTCTGCAGACACTAAGGTCAGTACACAGGGAATGTAAGAGGTGCTCCAGATAGAGAGCAAAAGTTCCCTACAGCCCAAGAGAGGTCCATGGTGGAGCAGGTTGTCCCCCAGCAGCCCATGGGAGCCATACAGAGCAGTTCTCTACTGCAGCCCACAGACAAGCCCATTCCAGAGTGAATGATGTGACCTGCAGGAAGCTGCAACTCAGCCCACACAATAGATGACTCAGCTGCCAGGACAGCAACCCATGCAAGGGACCCCAGAAGTAAAGGACAACAATAAATATTTCTATAAATACATCAACAGGAAGAGGAGGGCTAGGGAGAATCTCCACCCCTTGCTGGACACCAAGGGCAACTTGGTGACCGAGGATCAGGTTAAGGCTGAGATACTTAATGCTTTCTTTGCCTCAGTCTTTTAATAGTAAGACTAACTGTTCCCTGGGAACGCAGCTCTTGCACTGGTAGATCGGGATGGGGAACAAAATAGGCCCTGCATAATCAATGAGGAAATAGTTTTGGACCTGCTCCGAAAGCTGCACGCTCATAAGTTTATGGGGATGGATGGATTGCAACCTAGAGTGCTGAGGGAGTTGGCAGATGTGGCTGCCAAACCACTCTCCATCATTCTTCAGCAGTTCTGGCTAACTGCAAATGTCCTGGTGGATAGGAGACTGGCAAATGTGACACCCATCTTCAAAAAAGGGCAAGAAAGATTATCCCAATAGCTACAAACCTATCAATCTCACCTTGGTGCCGGGGAAGGTTATGGAATGGATAACCTTGGGATCCATCATGGGCCAACTAAAGGTCAACCAGGGGATCAGGCTCAGTCAGCATGGGTTCATGAATGGTAGATCCTGTTTGACAAGCCTGATTTTATTCCATGACAAGGTGACCCACTTAGTGGATGAAGGTAAGGCTGTTGACATGGTCTATCTGGACTTCAGTAAATCCCACAGCATTCCCGTGGAGAAGCTGGCTGCCCACGGTTTGGACGGACGTATGTTCCACTGGGTGAAGCACTGGCTGGACATCCAGTATGGTCAATGGAGTTTAGTCCAGCTAGCAGCCAGTTAAGAGGCAGTGTCCTTCAGGGCTCAGTACTGGGGCTACTTCTATTTAACATCTTTATCAGCAATCTTGACAAGGGGATTGAGTGCACGCTCAGTAAGTTTGCAGACAACACCAAGCTGGGAGGGAGTGTTGATCTGCCTGAGGGAGAAAGGCACTACAGAGAGACCTAGATAGACTGAATCGATGGGTCAAGGTAAATTGCATGAGTTTCAACAGGCCAAGTATTGAGTCCTGCATTTTGGTCACAACAACCCTAGGCAACCCTACAGGCTTGGGGAGGAATGGCTGGAAAGCTGCCTGATGGAAAGGGACTTTGGTGTACTGATGGGCAGTCAGCTGAATATAAGCCAGCAGTGTGCCCAGGTGGTCAGGAACGCAAAAGGCATCCTGGCTTGGATCAGGAATGGCGTGGTGAGCAGGACTAGGAAAGTAATCCTGCCCCTGTACTCAGCACTGGTGAGGCCTCGACTTGAGTACTGTGTTCAGTTTTGGGCACCTCAGTACAAAAATGACACTGAGGTACTGAACCAGGTCCAAAGAAGGGCAACAGGGCTGATGAAGGGCAACTGAAGGAACCGGGGCTGTTTAGTCTGGGGAAAAGGAGGCTGAGGGGAGACTTCATTGCTCTATTCAAAAAACCTGAAAGGTGACTGTAGCAAGAGCAGGGTTGGTCTCTTCTCACTGGTGACAGGACAAGGGGAAATGGCCTAAAATTGTGCCAGGGTAAGTTTAGTCTGGATATTAGGAAAAACTTCTTTGCTGAAAGGGTTGTTAAGCACTGGAATGGGCTCCCCAAGGAGGTGGTTGAGTCACCATCCCTGGATATGCTTAAAAACCGTTTGGATGTGGTGCTCAGGGACATGATTTAGCAGAGGGATATTAGAGTTAGGGTAGTACGGTTAGGTTGAGGTTGGACTTGATCATCTTGAACATCTTATCCAACCTAAGTGTTGTAGTTTTGTGATTTTTGTTGTTGGTATTCCACATCAGAACATGATGTAAACCAGCGGGAGTTAAAGAGTTAATGTTCTGGTTCCATTTACTGCCTTTTGTGTGTATTTTGGGTCCTCGGATGGGAGAGTTGAGAAGCAGCATTCCTGGAGGACCTGGGGGTAGAGGAAAAAAGGTGAAGCTCCCTGGCAAGACAGCAGCTGCTCACTCTCTCTCTCTCGGTTTGCCGCAGAGAAAAGCACGTGCTTCCCCTGTAGTTCTACTGGAGTAAGATTTTGGATACTGTTGTCACTCTCATTTTGTTTGATTTTGTTAGATTTAGTAAATTACCGTTTCTCCTCAGATCGTTGCCATTGTTTTTTCTTTTGTCCATCTGCTATCTTCCTACCCCTACCCCTATCCTCCTCTCCTGGAATATAGCTAGCCACGCTGAAAAAAAAGGAGGGTATTTTTTTTTCCTCTCTCTCCTTCATTGCTTTTTTTTCCCTGGGCTTTTTGCCCCTTGTCACGGACTCAGATAACTCCGTGACACTGAGTAACTCTTTGATTCTAAGCAGAATCGTTTTGTTCAAAACAGCATTTCCTTTTCAGAAGGTCTTGCATTAGGACAGTGTTTCAGTATATTCACTAATCAAATTTAAGTTTCATTTCTACTGTTTATGAGGAAAGCATACTTAAAGCAAGAGACTTACACGATCTATGTGAAAATCATCTTTACTAAATACAAGATGCAATGACATTTTAGGATATTTAAGAAGTTTATACACAAGCTTAATATTCAGTAGAAGATCGTGTGCCAGTATCTAGTTTTGTTCTTGTTCAGTAAAACACCAGAAAGAATAAAACTTTCCTGAGCTATTATAGAAAGAATGCCTACCACAGCTATAAATGCTGCAGTGGTAGCAGATCCAAAACCAATAATCTGAAGAGAAGAAAATGTATAAAACAGACACCAGACAATCCCTACATAGTATCGCTAGTTAAAAGATGTATTCAAGAAAATACCGATCCCTGTTTATAACATGAATTTATACGGGAAGCATTCATGTTCAAGAATTGACAAAAAATCCAAACAAGACAAAGTCCTTAAAAAAGGAGCCAGGGAAAGTTGTGTATCTCAAAACTGAAGTCTTCTATGCCTTCCCACAGACATAATAGCACTTCAAGAGGCAGAATATCACACTGAAATACATGCAGTGCTTACAATTAATCAAAAGAAAGGTCTGCTTAACTTTAAAAACGTAAGCTTAAGCTATGGCTGAGTTTACGCATCAGGAGTCAAGCTTCCAGTTTCATTCAGTTCTTGGGTTAGCCAAGCAAGTACCCTTTATTCTAGAAAGCTGTATTTTGCAAGTAAGCACTTTTCCAAGCAAAGCCTTAACAAGAAACAGGTCTTAGAGAACCTCTACTTAAACATAGATACTAAGATATGAAGTTACTAACACTTACCTGTCTCAACTAGAGAAAAAAGCTAGAATGCTGGCCTGCTTCTGGCAGGTAGGAAAGAAATACTGTAATGCAGACCAGGACAACAGCAGAATCTTCTCTAACTTTCTTTAGAGGCTGCAAGACAAGGAGATGAAACAAATATTAGAAAATGAACGCAATATTTAACAAAAGCATAGTGAGAGCAGAAGCTGGATTTGCTTTTTTGTGATTCATTTATGCCCATACATGCTAGTCAAAAAGATCACACAAGAAAACAGTTAAGTTGAATGCTCAGTTTGAAACACCCTCCTGTTATGTAAAAACATTGTTAACAGTCTTCTGCAAAGTTCCCTCTTCGACTTTTGAAGCTATCAGGCTGCCAGAACTCACTGAAAATAAGAGCATAAAATATTTAGCAAAATGTACACTATCTAACTTATCTCCGTAACAATTTATTTTGAAAGATGCCAGCAAATATTAAAACCTCATTACAACTGTTTATCTCTTGCCAAGTTATGAGCATTTTCATTGCACGTTTCTTAAATTTGTTTACTCACAATATGATTCAGCTTGAGTAATAAATACATTATAGAAAACCTTTGTAACTGAAATATTTCAAGCACATCACACATCTTTCAAAATTCACAGCCAGTTTCCAGCAGGATTGTCTCATTAAGAACGATCATTCTCTCCACCCCCCAGATGTAAAAAGCACATATTTGCTGAGTAAGAGTGAATGAATAAATAAGTTATTAGACAGACTGCATTATACGCTTTAACCCTTTCTACATATGGATACAAAAAACTGTTTAGACAGTATATAATAAAGGAAATTACAAATGAAAGTGCAAATCAAGGGTGCCACAGTAAACATTAAAAAAAAAAAACAACTAAATAAAGCACAAAGCATAAAATGAATATGAAACAAGTCTTGCAGTACCAGATTTTGTGGTCTATGAGCAACATGAGAATATAGCATTTCTCCATAAAAGAGTAAGCAGGTTAGAGTGGTAAAGTATTTCCTCGCAAATTTCACATGACATATTTTTAATTAAAAAAAAATTCATAAGGCAAGGTTTGTCTTTTTTATTTCTTTTAAATGTAGCTGGTCTTCCTTCTCTGCTCTTGCAAAATAATTTCTATTATACATTTAGCAGTTAAGCTATCAGTAAGATTCCTAAAGCTTACAAAACATCATTCATTCACTTAATTACTCAAGTTCATCTTACTGCAAAATGGTCCGCTTGTTCCCATAATACAGAAGTTCCCCACAAAGCAGGTCTCATTTTTTTTCTGGCAGAGATTCTGGCACAGCTAGCAGGATGAAACAGATGTCCACAACAGCCACGAGAGTGGCCACTAGTACAACAAGGTTATCTCCATGACTGGCAGACAGATATGCTCCAACAGTAGGACTAGTTACCAAACTTGCTGCAAAAGTGGCAGATACCTATGCACAAGAACAATTCACAAACATGCCAATGACTACTCTGCCACTGCAGAATGACAAATTTGATCAATATCCCTTACCATATTAATCTGTTTCTATTTTTTAAGCCAAAATTTAAGTTAAAAATCACATATGTGAACATGCCAGTGAATACAGGTCCAAATAACGTTTAGCCAAGTTCCTCCATAACCCACTACCCAGAACAGACAGAATTTGCATTCAGAAGCAAAGGAAAGCAGCTCTTACTTTGCATTCAGCTAAATGTTTTTTTTTAACTTCCACTTATGAATTTGATGAGATTTTACTAAAATGTATTGGTCTATTTAAATGCCTGCCTAAGTGAACTCAAGCCCACAACAATCTGAATGAAATAGTTACGCATAATGACTCCGTTAACTGTTTGCTATTTAAATAAATAGCTACAATTGTACCCGTGGATGGTATACCAAATCATTCGCTGTAACAAGTTCAGCAGCTGCACTGCATAAAATTACATTTTTATAAAATTACTGACATGCAGCTACTAACGAATCTCTTATTATATTCATATGCAGCAGAATACAATGAAAAGTGGGAAGTTATGTAGTTAAATTTCACTGCAAAAATAATCAGTGGCAGATAGAAAAAAAAAGATATTTTTTAATTAAAATCAACAATTTCTTCAGCCTCAAAACAATACTCTGCATGTCTATTCCAAAGAATAAATGATGTACCAAGTAGAAATAAAGTTTTATGCCAAGCTAGAAAAATGTCCTAAGGAAAAAGTGTAATAAAGAAACTGATTCTCATGGAATCAATTGCACTTCAGAAAATTAGTCTGCAAAATCTAAGATTTCATTACTCTTTAAAGGCAGGCAAGTGGGTCCTTCAAATACACTAATGGCCAGGAAAAATAAGAACTTCTAATTCTTTTTTTTTTTTTCCTATCATGCTCAGTCCCTTCATGATGGCATGACAAACACTGCTACTTTCCCTGTGTATGGGAACTGCTGAATCACGGCCCGAACCTCTGATTGACCACCTGAGGCAAGCAATGAGTCAGCCACGGAAGCAGAGGTGAATGTAATTCAACTGTGCTACTGGTAGGGGTGGAGCCTGGCTCCACCTCTCCTAGACCCCATTTAAGTGCTGACTGCCACTGAGGAAGGATCTCTTCCTTCCTAGAGATTGCTCTTTGTGGAGAATATTGCAAGCCTACAACATCAGCAAGCATTTTCCATTTATTATCTTTGTGTTCCAATAACCTTACTTAGCTTAACTTTCCTGGATATTTCTTAATTATAACATTTGTATATTCATTGATTATACATCCTGTTACCCCTACAAGGAGTAATTAAAATGACTAATTTTATGAAGATCACATCATGATTGGAGCTGAATTGTGACAACATGCATAATCAGAAGAGCATCACTTTTGCACTTGAAACAGTTACAGCATAATAGAACGAACAAAGTGCAAGATAAAACAATAAATGTACTTTCTGTTTACTACCAATGAATTAATTTCATGCTTTGGAGCACCAAAAGACTAAACATCCAGGATCATAATCATAAGCATTATCCACAATTTACAGTGAAAAGAATCCAAGCGCTAAGGACTGAATACAAAAACAAAAAGGAAAAAAAAAAGAAAAAACTTACACACAGATAGAGAAGCTTTTTCTTTAAACAAACCAGGCAGAACTGTTTTTGTTTTTTGGTTTTGTTTTTTTTTGTTTGTTTTGGTTTGGTTTTTTGTTTCTTTTTTTTTTATTTCTAAGTTCCTTCTTGTAGTGATCATGTCATTTCAGCAGGTGGAGAATGAGGGGAACATAAAAACTCAGGGTATTCCAATAAATTCTAAAAAGTGAAAGGCCTACTAAAAGAGTAGAGGAAAAACACACAGTCAGCGTATATCCCCTGCCCAAAAAAACTACTTGTACTGCAAGATTCAATTAAGCCAGCAGCCTGTGTGAAAGCTATTGTAGAAATGCGTACTGCCAGGACACTTACCTGTACTTATCTGTATCTCTTATAATCACAAACTGAAAGTAAACCAGATTTTTTAATTTTCTTTTTATAATATCATCAAATTATTTCTCATTAGAAAACCATATATGAAAGGCTTAGAATATTCAAATATCAACATTTCTACATAGATTATCACATAGTTTTAATCTCTAAATAGCAAAAATCTCATAAAATAAAATGAAATAAATCTCTCATAAGACTACAAGTATTCTAGTAAGAAAACAATTTTAAGAACACGCTTGCTTTGCCTAGTTGTATAGTTGTATGTCAAGGAGAATTAACATAGATCACAGCGAAGCCAGAAAAAGCATTCCCACAGCACCTTCCTCTAAAAAGGCCAGTTCTACAGATATTCCCCACTTTTGTCTTACTCCTTCTCACCTCTGTGTCATTAAACATGACATCAGACCAAAAAATTGTGGTGTACATTGAACCACTATTAAATCCCCTTCAAAAATGGCCAACTTCCTGAATAAATTAGGACAAAACTTTGACAACTGAGGAAAGAATAGTAGCAGCATCTGCCATAGCATGGCTGCTGCTTCTCACTATTAATTTTAATTCCTCAGAAGAGGAATTAAAAGATGAAAATGACCTTTTGAAAGCTCATATTAGACAACAGGAAAACAAAATTACATCTTTGACAGGGCAAACTGCCTCACTTTAAATGGAACTTCTCCTTTGAAATTAAAATCCATGTAACTAGAAAGGGAGAAGGACTTGGATCAGCAGGATCCTTGGATCATAGTTGAACCCAAGAACAAAGGGAAGGCCAAGCAAACTAAAAGCCAACTAGGGGATATGGGAATTTCAGAATTTCTAGAAATAAGACCAATAATAACTGAAAGACAAAGAAAATCCAAGATCAACCAGCAGAGTTGGCACCTGATTTCATGTAATGGTGTGCCTGTACGCAGCCACCAAGCTCATGGATTTGTTACAATTATGTAAGTAAAGACCACTTTGCTGATTCAGGGATGAGTGAAAGATCTGACCCACTTCCCTAAGACAGGGGTAGCCCAAGCACAAATCATGGCATGATGGGTCGCCTATCTCAGCCAGAGGGGTAGCCTGTCTTTTTCATCATTGAAGGAAGAACTTCAGAAGATCCTTGGCATATAACAGTGATGTGCCAGAAGAGATAATGATCACTCCACTGAAAAAGAGTCCCTCTTAAGAAAGGAAGTATCCCATTCCTGAAGATGCCTGGTACACAGATGGGTTCAGCAAGGGTAACCCGAGCAAGTGGAAAGCAGTGGCATATCACTCCACCACTGAAACTGTCTGGTTTGAAGGACGGGATGGTCAGAGTAGCCAATGGGTAGAACTGTGAGCTGTGTGAAGGGTTATAACCAAATAACACGGTGACAGAATCCTGAATATCTGCACAGACAGTTGGGCTGCGTACTGGAGGCTCACTCCTTGGATTGCACAGTGGGCTACCCCAGAATGCACTGTCCATGCCCGACCAGCCCGGGGCAAAAATATGTGGTTAGACATATGGAATGTGGTTAGACACAGGACCATACATGTCTACCGCGTTTCTGGCTGCCAACATCTACAATCACAGGGAAATGATGAAGCCAACACATTGGCTCATGTTTGATGGATTGAGGATTCAGCATCCAAGAACATCACCTGCTAGTTATATCAGAAGCTGCAGTATGCTGGACAAAAGACAATGTGGGCTGCTGCTAAAGCACAGGGGCTGCCCACACAACTGTCTGACATCACCCAGGCATGCTGAGACTGCAATGCTTGCTTTAGGATGAGACAGACTGAGGGCGCGAGATATGTCCTGACCTGTGTCAACATAGCAAGGGGGCTAATGCAGGCCTACCCAGTCTGAAGTGAGTACCACCAAGGCACTCACTAAGTTGATGGTTGCCTACAGGACAGCCCAAGTCATCAAGAGCAACCAAGGGATTCATTTTACCAGTACAATGGTCCAATATAGGGTAGAAGAAAACAACATTGAGTGGCAATTCCTTTTGCCATATAAACTGATGGGGGCAGGCCTTATTGAACACTACAGAGGTATTCTTAAGGCTGCCCTGAAGACAGACTCTCACTCCCTGAAGGGGTGGACAAAGAGACTCTACAAAATCCTGTGGGATTTGAATGAAAAGCCCAGAAATGGCAGACCAAGTGCCCTGAAGATGCTACAGACAACATGGGCCTCTCTGCTTACGATCCAAATTACGGGCACTGATAATTGGGTAAAACCTTAAATTGGCAATGAAAACAATCTTCTGCTCCCTGCTCCTGAAAACCTAGAATGGCCTTGGAAGGTGCAAGTAGGACCAAAGCGGTGTGCCCTAAATGCACCTTGGGGGAAGCGGCAGGATCAGTAGTCTCCCCTGTAAAAGGTACACAGCCTGCAGATACTGTGGTCAACACTCCAGTTTCCACTGCGAAGGGGACCTAAATCATGTCCCTATGGCAAATCTGGACCCTCCCCTTTGATACCCAATATAGCCATGCAGCCTCAGATACTGGGTCAAAGGATATGGTACAGATAGCCGAGACATGCCCCAGTTCAAGTCAAAGTGTTGACTCAGGACAGGAACATCGTCTGTATCTTGCTGTGGAGGGCAGACCTAACCCTGCTGGGACCTCTGAAACATCTATGCTACTCCCCATGAGTCTCTCTGAGTCCACAGAATCACTGGGAAGAGCAACATGATATCAAGATGCTCCAGCATCACTATAACATCAGTGTGACACCTGGTGGTGAACTATATGTAACTAATGGAATGTGAGCTAAACCTCCCTGGTCCAAGCAACTAACTGCCTCCAGGAGAGCCACTGAGTACTGGCCCACAAAGGTAGATGAACCTCAGCCAAGAACCAATCATCTAATATTTTGTCAGTCTACACTGTGATGGGCAAATTGTACAAAGCCTTGTGGTTTACTAGATCACTGTAATGGAAAGGCTTCAACCTGCTCAATCCTGTTCACACCTGAAGGGGTGGAGTGTAGGGTAAATGCAAGTCATGGTCTGAACCAGTGACTGAACAACCCAGGAGAGCTCAGGTGCAAGCAATGCACTTGAGTGACTGGAAAGGGTGGAGTTAGGATCCACTCCTTCCCAGATTTCATTTAAAGGTTGACAGTGGAGGTGAGGGCATCCCTTGCCAGAGATCCCTGCCTATCTGAGGCCTTCTAAAGGTAAGCAGCCCATTTTCTTCATTTCTGCACCTGCGTCCGCTGTACTTGGGCTTGTTCTCATTTGCTATAGCCAAAGACTTTGCCACCCTGCTGACTTCAGTACTTTCCATCCCATTACAGAATTACAATTACACACAGTTTGATCATAGATTTATATGGCTTACTAGGATGATGATTCAGAAAAACCTTTCTTTTGTCCTCAGTACTCATTTACAAACTTTTTGTGAAAATGTATTAGGATAAGTGTATTGATCCTAAATGAATACTCAGCAATTTATTTTTTTTAAATGCCATGCAGCTTATAGGTAGTTGCATTGAATTACTAGAAATCTCCATAGCTTTTTCTATTCAAGATATACCCTGGAAAAGTAGAATCCAAATCCTAAAAGGAACAAGACCCTATCAAAATGAAATCAAACATTCCAAATCGGACGTACTGTTGCCAATCTATGAGCCTCACTACCTAATCAAGTTTTCTTTATAAATACTTGAACATGTACTATATTTAAAAAACTGATTTAAATGTATCAGCTAACTACAACCAATCAAGCGAATGGGTAAATTCACTGGTGTTATCAAATGGAGAAGACAATTCTGGAAGCCTAGCTTTTCAAGAGAAGAGTTTGATCATCAAACTGGATTACTAGTAAAAAAAAAATAATAATAATCAATATCTCTTCACTGTTTTCAAAAACGAAGAGTTCCAGAAGACCTACTGAACAACACTTCAGACTTCCTTTTAAGATGAAGATACCTCTAAAGTAATGGAATGGGTATGGTCAATTTTTATACTGAGAAAACATTTTGCAAGAGGATGCAACTATATACAATTCAGATAAAAAAAGAACAAACTGGGGACCTATAGGCATTAAAAAATAGTTCAAAACTTGAAGCACAAAGCTTTACAATTCTTGAAAAAGGAGATATGGAGATAATATACTGAAATCTTTACATCTAATGAGATTTAAACAGAGCTTCAGATAGGGTCGATTTACTATTTGTTTTCATCATTATTACCACCAGCAAAACCAACTTTCCATATGATAGTCCAGCGTCTGGGCTGAGAAACTATATCTGAGCATTATCATTGCTTTAAAATGAAGCTGCTGGTCAAGCTACTGCACCAGCATAATCAATAGTAAGCAAAATGTTACATGGACCCAAACACTTAAACGAAACTTTAAACCTAAATCATCATTATAAAAATCAAATTTTGACAAAATATCTATTATTTTTCTACATTACGTTCTACATTTTTTTTCCTTCTATACTTCTTTCACTCTGTGATAAATGTTTATGTTCAATAGTCCAGACTCAGGCGGAATTAACTATGAATCAAAATCTATTTAATGCTTTTGCAAAAGCAAGCAACCTTGAGAAAGGGTTTATCAGACCAAAGAGATGCAACAGTTTATATTTCCTACTTCTCAGCGAGAATTCCCTCCCATTTACTCATTGGTTGGATACTCCAGCCTATCAATGCTTCTAATTTTCCAAGCAAAAGTAGCCCCTGTTTACTGCTTGGTTAGCCCCTCCCTGCTCTTCTCCTATTCTTGTTTAGTTTTTACCTAATACAGTATGCTGGGATAATCTATCATAGTCAAGTTTCTCCTCTAGTTATCATTCATAGCACAGAACTGGTTAGTACCAGAACACCTCCTGACATTATTAAAAAATGCAGGTCTTCTGTTCTGCAAGGGGAAATTTATCTTGCATCAAAGAATCACCAAGGTTGAAAAAGATCTACAAGATCATCCAGTCCAACCATTCACCTATCAACAACAGTTCTCACTGAACCACGTCCCTGAAAGCAAAATCTAAACATTCCTTGAACATCTCCAGGATTGGTGACTCTACCACCTCCCTGGGCAGCTTGTTCCAGCACCTTTAGGACCACTCTTTAGGAGAAATATTATTTCCTAATGTCCAATCTGAATCCTCCCTGGTGCAACTTGAGACCATTACCTTTAGTGCTATTTCCAGATACATGGGAGATGAGGCCGACTCCCACCTCACCACAAACTCCCTTCAGGTAGTTATAGAGAGTAATAAGGTCTCCCCTGAGCATCCTCTTCTCCAGACTAAATAATCCCAGTTCTCTCAGCCTCTTATCATAAGGCCTGTGCTCCAGACCCCTCATCAGCTTCACTGCCCTTCTCTGGACACATTCCAGAGCTTTTGTATCTTTCTTGTAGTGAGGGGCCCAAAACTGAACACACTACTCAAGGTGCTATCTCACCATTCCTGAGCACAGAGGTGCAATCACTTTCCTGCTCCTGCTAGCAACAGTATTTCTGATATAAGCTAGGATGCCATTGGTCCTCCTGGCCACGCTGCTGGCTCATGTTCAGCCAAGCATCAACCAATACTTCCAATTCCATTTCCTCCATACAGTCTTCCAGTCACCCACTCCAAGCCCATAACTTTGCCATGTGGCCATAGTGCAGAACCTGGAACTTGGTCTTGTTGAACCTCATCCTGCTTGTTTCAGCCCAGCAATCCAGCTTGTCCAGATCCCTCTGTAGGGCCTTGCTACCCCCAGGCAGATCAACGTCCAATCATCTACAAACTTACTGAGAGTGCTCTCAGGCAGGTAATCAATACAGACATTGTACAGGATTTGCCCTAGTACTGAACCCTGAGGAATAGGGGTCAGAGCTCCACAGCACCAAACAACATTTCTTTCCCCACACATCTACATCAAATTCTGGAAAACGTTTTCTATACTGGAAGCATAGAAAGCCCAAGGGTTAATCTGAAGTCAATGGGGAGAACTATCGGAAAACAATATCAACTATTCTTTTTTAAAAGTAGAATACAGTTATTGAACAAACCCATATGAAGGTATCAAGAATAAAAATCTCAATTCAAGGCAGAATTTATCAGATATTTATTCTTGTGGAGGACAAGAAACATTTTGTAAAGGTCCAAGTGGAGTTTATTTGCTTGTTTACTACAAGTAAACAGCTAACTGAAGTAGAACATTTACTGCAAACAAGATTTTTTTTTAAATAGCTTACTGTACTGAAAGGTGTTTTGGAAAAGTCTCATAATATTTAATTATGCTGTACCAGTTTCACCACTATTTTTTATGAAATAGTAGAAAGAAAAATGCTAGCGCAAAAGTTTAGAACCTATAATTCTTATGGTATACACTAGCCATGCATTGCTGCGTAAAACATGTCAAATAATAATGGCTGATACATTTTCACGATGTACAGTTTTATCCTTTAGAAAATTTTTATTATGTTATCAAAATAGAGGTCTCTGGCTTCACAACAGCGGATACATTTTATAGTATGTGAGAACAAGAGAGTAACATAAGATTTATTCATGAGAAGGAGCACACTGACATGTGTTCTCCTGAAATATATCACCTAGAGACTCCTCCCATACAATCATTTTATTTGTACAGTATAGTACTATATTTTACTTTAAAGCTTCCTTACTGGAGATTATTTTACTGACAATAGATAATACAACAACAAAATCCATGATATGAATAATGTAAGGAGTAGCACAAGATATAGAATATCAGTGTCCATAACACAGATAGAACAATGTTGCTTAACCAGTAAAAAACATCCACAGCATCAATTCTTTCAACTTATAAATCTTGCTGAAATCAAGATAATACAGCCAACAGAAACCAACTTAATTTCAATGGAATTTACTTAAACATACCACTGTTCTTTAGCATTTTGAGCCAATAACTAGTTCACGAGCCGTCTGCTCAGCATTTAGATTTTAGTTCCTCAGCTTAAGAAAGCCAGTGCATTCAACAGTGAGAAGTTAGCTACAAATAACATAAAAAACAGAATCTTGTTTATATCTGAAAGAGTAGAGGGCAAACCTTGTGCAGCTCAATAGACTTGCTCATGCTTCTCCACTCTGTGACATGAAATTGGTCTGACAAAACCATTAGAATAAAAATTACAAACATCCATCACAGAATAAAGAAGCAGCTCAGCAAAATGTCATTTTTATAGTTCTTCAGCAGGAATTCAGAAGGCCAGCTTTCACTTTCAAATGCCACAACTGCACTCCAACAGATATCAAAGAGATCTCTGTCATTACATAAAAAATCACAATTCAACCCCTCAGATTTTAGTCCAAATAAGTTCTTTCAGTAATATCTCAGCAAACTCTAGTGATATCACAGCCACGTGAGAATCACAGGGAGATACAGGAAATGACAGTAACAAAATAAGAAGTGGACTATTAAGACAGGAACTGTGAAGCAAACTTCAAGGTGATTGAAGTATAAACATGGTATGCCAATGTACAGAAGGCTAGGGCTTCATCTCTTCTCTTGCAGAAGAGTCACTGCAGAAACAGGAATTCCATTAAAGGCACTGCAGATAAAGTTAGGGGAGGATCAAGCAAGCAATACCTAAGATCATTTTAAAAGTTAAGAATTAAATAGCTAAAATTGCAAAAAAATTAATCAATCAATATGGAAAATAGGTTAAATCTGTAGCTGACAAAGACACTACCCTTCCATTTGTGTTTTACTCCTCTTCAAAGATGGAAAGACAAACCAAAGCTTTCTCTAATTTCTCAACCTCTACATCTGCCCTCTTCTACCTTCTGTTCATATTTAAGCACATTTATCTACCTTTCTTCTATGTATTGACATAATCTTTTTTTTTCTTTCACTATGTCATCCATGCTGATAAAACCCAAACTGAAAGCAGTTCTGAAAACACACATTCCTTAACTAAAAAACTAAAAGCCTCTACCTAGCATTTCTTTCCCACTCTGATTTCAAGATGGCTCCAACTTGTAAATGAGAGCTGCTGTACACAAACCTAGAGCAGCAAAAATACCATACAACAGACAGCAGCTGCACTTTTTGAATGAATCCTAATTGCCTTTTGGAAGATGTTAAAGTGACCTGTTACAAGAAACATAAAACGGTTTATTTGGAAATTAACTTACATAAAACAAGTTACTTGTGTGACCTATTAAATGGAATTAATTAGTTTGTCTTGTTAAGCGTTCTCTCTGGGCTTAAACATACATTAAAAGTATTTTGGCATATTTCTCAGATAACCATGGATGTGTAAGGAAAGAAAAATATATTTATATCAAACAGATTACTTAAGGAATTAAAAGGAAAAGTTCTAGCCACAGTAACACATTGATACTATAATGCTAATGATCAGCTAAATGTTAAAAATTCAGGCAGTTCACATAAACAGAAGACAGTAAAATCACTCTCTCCATTATTAGATTCCATGCTAACAGGGAAAAAGAGGGCAAAGTAGGTAACGCAGCTTACAGACATTGGCTCCTCACAGAAAATCAGTACTGTTCACAAACTCTTAGCACCAACAATGCTTCCAGCTTATCTAATCTCATAAGTAAATATTAAATACATTACTTGGAAACACGTGAACATGAACTTAGCCTAAAAATACTAACAGTTAGCAACTAAGGCTGCAAATAAAACTGCAGCAATTCCAACTCATCGGAAGAGACTCAATCACCATTAGTCTTCGCCTAGTTTTATATTTGTACCCATTGCCCATCCTGCATCGTGGGAGCAGGGCCAACAGGGACGAGCTGGTTCTGCTATGCCTGCAGATGTTCTGCTATGTCACTTGCACCCAAACCGCCACAAAATGCTCACCAGTGCTATTTCCAACCTGTTTTAAAATACCTGACAGGCATGCACACACTGAGGGAGAGGCATCGGCCAGCTGAAAGACATTTTTGCTGGGAAGTAAATAAGCACCACTTGTACCCCTCGCAAATACATCTTTTCTATAGATAAATCTCTCTATAGAAGATACTATTTCTTCCCAGATACTTTGAAGTTATTTGCACAAAGGCATCACCATGTAACAGAAAGAGTGCAGAAGAGCCATTAGTTGTTAGAACTTCACGATAACTTCGGGTCACTACGACCCACCCAGCACCAGCACTCTCTCAACTCCACGGAGAAACGAAGGCTCTTAGCCTCCTACCGAACATAAATAGCACAGTCACCCGCTTACAGGTGCCGCCTCCGCTTGGCAGCAGCCGGCACTAACGCCCCGCTACCGGTACTGAGCGGCAGACGCAGGTCCGCCCCAGCCATGGGAGCTCCCAGCCCGGCCAACTCGCACCCCTACTCCCACGACGTTCCCGCTGCCCTCTGCCCGGCCCGCCCCGCCACTGGCACGCCGCAATACCCGCAACTCACCGCGCCGCCCGCCTTCAGGCGGCCCCTCTTAATGAGCATGGTGAGGCCGCTTCCTTTCCTCAGCGCCACCAACGCCTCCTCTTCTTCCTCCTCTTTTTCCTTCCCTCCTTTCTCCCCTGCCGGAGCTGGCGGCGGCTCCGGCTCGGGTCTCATTCCGCTCCCACTATCGTCCGGGGAGCCTGGGCAGAGCTGCTCCAGACTGCAGAAGCAACTGGAGAGGGAAGGAGCGAAGCGGACTAGCGAAGGCTCAGCACTCGATGGACCGCACAACCCACATCCATGTGCGCCGCCTGGCGGGGCTCCACCGGCACCGCATGACCGCGCTGCCCGAGTGCACCCGCCCCCTTCGCTGGACGTGGTGCGGTGCGGCGGCGCAGGATGATTCACAGCCTGGGGCTGTGAATGTGAGGGACTGCGCTGCCTCAGGGCAGGAAAACGTATCGTTTTCCAGCGAGTGTTACTTGTGGCTTCCATACACCGTGCTGGATTTCTCGGTGTATCGTCACCGGGAAGGAGTAATTGGAAGCATATTCGGGGAGAGGAAAGTAAAGAGTGCGGTTGCTATGGTTGATGAAAAATCACAACAGCAAGTGAATTGCCAGTACAGAATGAGGTCTGTGCGTAGCCAACTGTGAGAGGCTTTCATCCCCAAAATACTTCCTTCCATCTTGATGTATTACTGGAATCAAGTCATTTTCCCAAGTGCTTCAGGTGTTCACAGTTAAAATAAGGATTTAGGTTCAGAAATTTTTTACTAAGAGAGTAGTCAGGCACTGGCACAGACTACCCAGAGAAGCTGTGGATGTCTTGTCCCTGGGCTGCTGAAGGCCAAGTCAGAGGGGGCCTTGAGCTGTCAGCCCTGCTCACTGTAGATTTCAAAGACCAGAAATCTTTTGTTTGCTTGAATAATAAACAGTAATTTAAAATATTGTTTTGTATTTCCTATATATCTCTTTCATCATTGATAAATGAGATAGATATAAGATATTTCTTTGTAGATATGAGATGTATCTCTATAGATATGAGATATATGTTTACTAGATATAGCACATTTAAAGATTTATTTTCAATATGTTGCACACCAATGCAAGAATCCTCTTTCAGCAAAGAAGAGTGTGTTGACTTGAAAACATTCCTTTGTTTTTACGTCATCTTTCTTGAAGGTCTGTTTTTTTTAAAGTAAGTATCAGTATTCTGGAGTGACGGCATTGGTGGACAGAGGAAGGACAACAGATGTCATCTTCCTGCACTTCTGCAGAACCTTTTACATGGTCCCTCACCACATCCTTCTCTCTAAAATGGAGAGGTATGGATTTGAATGATGGACTGGTAAGTGGATTAAAAATTGGTTGACTGGTCACAGCCAAAGGGTTGTGATTAGTGGTTCTGTGTCAGGTTGGAGGCCAGTCACAAACAGTATCCCTCAGAGGTTGGTCTTCAGACTGGTGCTCTTCAACATCTTCATCAACAACACAGACAATGGAATTGAGCACACCCTCAATCAAGTTTGCAGATGACACCAAGCTGAGCGATGTGGTCAATACACTGGAGGGAAGGGAAGCCATCCAAAAGGATCTGGACAGTCTGGAGAATTGGGCCCATGAAAACCTAATGAGATTCAGTAAGGCAAGTGCAGGGTGCTGCACTTGGGTTGGAGCAATCCCAGGTGTTTATACAGACTGGGGGAAGATCTCCTTGAGAGCAGTCCTGCGGAGAAGGTCTTGGGGATCCTGGTAGACGAGAAGCTGGACATGAGCCAGCAGTGTGCACTTACAGCCCAAAAGGCCAACTGTGTTCTGGGCTGCATTAAAAGAAGAGTGGCCGGCAGGGAGAGGGAGGTGATTGTCCCCCTCTACTCAGCTCTTGTGAGGCCTCATCTGGAGTAAAGCATCCAGACTTGGGGCCCCCAGCAAAAGAAGGATGTGGATGTCTTAGAGCGGGTCCAGAGAAGGGCCACTAAGATGATCAGAGGGCTGGAGCGTCTATCCTTTCAAGAAAGGTTGAGGGATCTGGGCTTTTATAGCTTGGAAAAGAGAAGAGCCTGACCCTACCTGTAGGGAGGTGTGCTGTCTCCCTGGGGCACAGGCCAGAGACATTTCTAGGAAACTTCCTGAACTGATTCGCCTTTCTGATTATTACCCCTTATTGACAATTCTGCTTGGTAGTGACGAAGCCACTGAGAAAAGCCTGAGAATCACAGAATCACAGAATCGTAGGGGTTGGAAGGGACCTCCAGAGATCATTGAGTCCAACCCCCCTACCAAAGCAGGTTCCCTACACCAGGTCGCACAAGTAGACGTTCAAGCGGGTCTTGAATATCTCCAGAGAAGGAGACTCCACAACCTCCCTGGGCAGCCTGTTCCAGTGCTCCGTCACCCTCACCGTAAAGAAGTTCTTGCGCACATTGGTGCGGAACTTCCTGTGCTCCAGCTTCTGGCCGTTTCCCCTTGTCCTGTCTCCGCACACTGCTGAAAAGAGTCTGGCCTCGCCACTTTGCCCCCCACATCTTAGATATTTATAGACCTGGATCAGGTCCCCTCTCAGTCTTCTCTTCTCAAGGCTGAACAGACCCAGTTCTCTTAGCCTTTCCTCATAGGAGAGAGAACTATCAAGAGAGACTTCACGGGACTAGGGCAGGTAGCTGAAGGAACAGGCATGCAGGTGGTGTTTTCTTCTGTACCTTCAGTGGCAGGGCAGGATGCTGAGAGGATCCAAAAAACCTACCTCATGAATAAATGGCTTAGAAGTTGGTGCAAACACAGGAATATTGTTTTTTTTTTTTTTTGACCACGGGGGAATTTTCTCAGCACCTGGCATGATGGCTGTAGATGGAAGTAGCCTGTCTCCGAGGGGTAAGAGGATCTTAGCTAAGCAACTGGTGGGACTCATTGAAAGGTCTTTAAACTAGGTATGAAGGGAGAAGGGGACAAAACAAGGGCTGCTGGGGTTGAGCGGGTTGTTCAAGGGCTCATACCAAACTTGATGGGCGAAGACGGTGGAGTACAAAAGGATGGACTAGGGCGGGGGGATGCTGGGGATGCTGCAGTTCTAGTGGATCCTGGATCCTCTATAAAGGCAGTGAGATGGAAAGCCCAGCTGAAGTGCCTTTCTACCAATGCACACAGCCTGGGAAATAAGCAGGACGAGTTGGAAACTGTGATGCGCTTGGAAAGTTATGACCTTGTTGCTATCACAGAAACATGGTGAGATAACTCCCATAACTGGAATACCACCACTGAGGGATATCGGCTCTTTAGAAGGGATAGGCAAGGTAGGAAGGGTAGGGGAGTTGCCCTCTATGTCAAAGAGTGGATAGACTGTGAAGAGCTCCCTCTCAGAAACGGTCATGAACAGGTTGAGAGCCTGTGGGTTAGAATTAGGGACCAGGCTAATAAACGCCAGATGGTGTTGGGGTATACTACAGGCCACCTGATCAAGGGGAGACTGTTGGCGAGGCTTTCTTGCTTCAGATGCAGGAGGCATCATACTCACAGGCTCTCTTCCTGGTGGGGGACTTCTGTTGGAAAGACCACATGACAAGCTGCAAGAGGACTAGGAGGCTCCTGGAATGCATTGATGATAACTTTCTGGTCCAGGTATTGGACAAACCAACCGGAGGTGAAGCACTGCTGGACCAGCTGCTCACCAATGCAGAGGAGATAATTAAAGGCATTAAGGTTGGAGGCAGCCTGGGCTGCAGTGACCACACCCTGGTTGAGGGATGTGGGCCTGGCAAAGAGTGGCATCAGGACCCTCAACTTTGGAAGAGCGAAGTTTAAGCTGTTTAATGCACTTTTGGCCAAGATCCCCTGGGATGCTGTCTTTAAAAACAAAGATGTTGAGGAGAGCTAGCTACTCTTCAGGGATGCCTTTCTGAGAGCACAAGAGCTGTCCATTCCTCTGAATAATAAAGCAGGCAGAAGAGATAGGAAACCAGCATGGTTCGGCAAGGATCTGCTGGGCATACTGAGGGCAAAGAAAGGTCCATACAAGCTCTGGAAACAAGGGTGTGTCACCTGAGAAGAATACAGGGATGCTGTCCAGACTTGCAGATGTGGGATCAGGAAAGCCAAGGCGCAGGCAGAACTGAACTTGACAAGGGACGTAAAAGATAATAGGAAGACATTCTACAGGTACATTGGCCAGCAGAGACAGGCCAAAGCGAGTGTACCTCCTTTGGTAAATGTAAAAGGAGAACTGGCTTCAATGGATGAAGAGAAGGCTGAAGTACTGAATGAGTTCTTTGCCTTTGTCTTCACTGGCAGCCAGGATTCTAGTATTTCTCACATCCCAGAGCCCTGCATCCCTAACCCTCTAGGTGGGAACTGGGGCGGTAAATCTCCCCCCACTGTAAGGACAGTGCACGTCCGAGACTGCCTCATGAGACTGAATGGCATGCATCCCAAGGTTCTGAAGGAGCTGGCTGAGGTGGTTGCCAAGCTGCTCTCCATCATATTTGAAAAGTCATGGCTGTCAGGTGAGGTTCCCAAATGGCTGGAGGAAGGGTCACGTCACTCCCATTTATAAGAAAGGGAGAAAAAATGACTCAGGGAACTACAGGCCAGTGAGTCTCACCTCTGTGCCTGAGATCATGGAGCAGATCCTCCTGGATGACATGCTTAATCACATGAGGAATGAGCGTGTGATCTGAGACAGCCAGCACAGCTTCACCAGAGGAAGGTCATGCTTGACCAATCTGGTGGCCTTCTATGATGGAGTGATGGCATTGGTGGACAAAGGGAAAGGCGACCGATGTCATTTACCTGGACTTGAGCAAGGCCTTTGTCATGATCCCCCACCACATCCTTATCTCCAAATTGGAGGGATGTGGATTTGATGGGTGGATCACTCGATGGATAAGAAATTTATTGAAAGGCTGCAGACAGAGGGTGGTCATCAATGGCTCTATGTCCAGGTGGAGGCCGGTAACGAGCGGCATCCCCCAGGAGTCTGTCTTGGGACCAGTGCTCTTTAATAACTTTATCAATGACATCGATGATGGAATCGAGTGCACCCTCAACAACTTTGCTGATGACACCAAGATGAGTGGTGAGGTTGACACGAGGGAAGGAAGGGATGCCATTCAGAGAGACCTCAACAGACTTGAAAGGTGGGTCTGGGTGAACCTAATGAGGTTCAAAACAGCAAAGTGCAAGGTTTTGCACTTGGGCCAAAGGAATCCCAGGCATCTATATAGACTGGAAGGAGTGGTCCTTGAGAGCAGCCCTGCAGAGAAGGAGCTGGGGGTCCTGATGGATGAAAAGCTTCATGAGCCAGCAGTGTGCTCTTGCAGCTCAGAAAGCAAATGGTATCCTGGGCTCCATCAGAAGAGGGGTGGCCACTAGGGACAGAAAGGTGATTGTCCCCCTCTACTCTGCTCTTGTAAGGCCCCATCTGGGGTACTGTGTCCAGGTCTGGAGCCCCCTGTACAAGAAGGACAGGGAGCTGTTGGAAAGGTTCCAGAAGAGAGCCATGAAGATGATCAGGGGACTGGAGCACCTCCCCTATGAAGGCAGGCTGAGGGAGCTGGGCTTGTTCAGCCTGGAGAAAAGAAGGCTGTGGGGTGACCTCATTGCAGCATTTCAGTACCTAACGGTAGCTTACAAACAGGAGGGAATCAACTCTTTGAAAGGGTAGATAACAGCAGGACGAGGGGAAATGGCTTTAAGTTGAGGGAGGGGAGATTTAGGTTGGATGTCAGGGGGAAGTTCTTTACAGAGAGAATGGCGAGGTGCTGGAATAGGCTGCCCAGAGAGGTTGTGGATGCCCCATCCCTAGAGGGGTTCATGACCAGACTGGATGGGATCCTGAGCAACCTGATCTAGTATTAAAAGGGGAGATTGGTGGCCCTGCATGTGGCAGGGGGGTTGGAGATTCATGATCCTTGAGGTCCCTTCCAACCCTGGCCATTCTGTGATTCTGTGGTTCTTTGGAGAGCTCATTGTGGCCTTCCAGTATTTGAAGGAAACATATAAACAGGAGGGGATATGATGGTGGATAGGACAAAGGGAAGTGGTTTTAAACTAACACAGGGAGATTGAAGTTAGATATTAGGAGGAAGTTTTTCACTCAGGGGGTGGTGACACACTGGAACAAGTTGCCTAAGGAGGCTTTGGATGCCCCATCCCTGGAGGCATTCAAGGCCAGGCTGGATGTGGCTCTGGGCAGCCTGGTCTAGTGTCTGGCAAACCTACACATAGCAGGGGGGTTGAAAATAGGTGATCATCATGATCCTTTTCAACCCAGGCCATTCTGTGATTCTATGAGTTTAAGAGGAAGATTGGAAACCCTGAAAAAACATATATTTGTGTTGTATAGAAAGTAAATCAATAGCTATTCTTTTGTAGCTTTACCTAGACTGTACATCTGTGTAGGGTTTCATGCTTTCTTTCCCCTTTCTTATTTTGTTAGCAGAGAGCTGTACTAAAAGCTTTAATTTCCCCAAGTGTGGTCACCACTATGATATACAGGTAAGGGTTTTTTTGCTGCTTTGACAATTGTTCTACTGGCATGAAATACAAGGCATGAATCCCATACTGTTTTGTTTTGTTTTTTTTAATAACAAGCTGCAAAGTGCTCAGATTTATTTTTTTTTAATCCAGCAGCTTCCTCAACTAGATATGGTATGAGTCTGCAAGCTTAATATGTCAGCTTTTGTAGGCTGATCACACATTTCTGTCATCATCTTCATCAAGTTTGTGTGAAAAGTAGAACTTAAAATTACCATTTTTACTATTAAAGTACATAAGTCCTTAATCCAATTCAGACATAGATTAAAAAAAATCAACAATGAAGATGTGAAATTTATTATTTAATGCTATTCAGCATGACCAAGACCATGAAGAATATAATAAGCTGAGTGAATGGTAAAATGTCCACTGAAAGTAAAACCTGATGAACAAAGGTATGTCATCCATGTGGAAAATAATTCTAATTAGTCACTGTATTTATTGATCTCTGTTTCTACTTAGAAAGGATATTGAAATATTGTAGCTAGTCTCAGAATGCTCAGAAATGGTACAGAGGGAAAAGAGAAATCTGAAATTATTAGAATATAACTAGTTCATTAAAGTTATGAATACTATGTCAGCGTATTTTGAATCCATGAAGTCTCTATGCTTTTCTCATCTTCATCTCAAAAAGGATATAATTAAATAAAACAAAGCAAAAGAGTAGGAAAGTAGAATGTGGAGACAGTGAAGAGCAGAATCACGGAACAGCTTCAGTGTATAGGAGGTAGCTCAGGGAAGGGAATATACTAGCAATTATGAAACCTTGCAGACTTTGAAACAGAAGCCATAACAATGCCATCTTGCTAAATTGCAAGTATCCAGCAACAGGTCTGGAAGAAGTATGACTGCCCTACTTCTGTCACTGGATGTATACTTTATATAATTGATGATGATTTTTATGTTAATGCTGATAACCACCATTACTGAAATACAAAAGATTGCGCGATCACTTAAGCATTCTTCTGAAAGTCACATTCTTGGTTGCGCTCAGTGAGACTAAACTTAAGAAAGTGTCCTCTGCAGACTATTGTAGCACCCTCAGCACAGCTGTCTCAGCAGTGAATTGTTGTACGCTATACTTGCTGTGCAGGAAGTAGATCAGTTAATCTGCAGAATAGACACTTACATAGATTCTGCATTCAATGCAAGCTGTGTTATGTAGGCTATAAGTATTATTTAGTGTGAGCAACTGGTAGTATGAAACACCATCCAGCCTATGTTTACTCCATACATCACAATTCCTGGTGAGAAGCATCTAGAATTGACAAGCTGTCCTTCAGTTTCTTCATGTTATTAGAGAGAAGCTCAGCCTAGAGAATGTGCTTTACATGCAGTTCAGCTCTATGCATAGCCAGAATTTATTACTGGGTTGCAAATTCTGTATAATCTAGTCCCAGCATACACTGAAGTAAGATTATATCCTTCTACACTCTTGGGACCCCTTAAAATTTATTGACTTCCTATGACCACAGGGAATCCATCCAGAGGGAAATCCATGCAGTCTGGGTATTCTACAGATCACAGTAGTTTTGTACTTTCGTACCCACATAGCATTTACAGGAAAAAAAATCTGGCACAACTCATTTTCATTTGGATTTAGTAACATATACGGTGGCAGAATCTATGAACAATTAATAACTGTTAGAATAGAGGGTTATTTATGTATTTTTTTTATGAAAGAGGACCGACCAGTTGTCCAATTTCAAAGCCCCTGAACGCAAATACTAAATAATAAATTTGAATATAAATAGACAGTATGTTTTTAAGTCCTTGTTAGTTCTTTGGTTTAAAACACACTTATCTAATGAGAATGAATCTAACATAGTAACACAAAAAAGAATAACAATGATTCTTTGGGCCCAATCATTCAGCTAGGTTTTACCCAGTTTATCTGTCTAAGCCAAAGGGAGAGAGTATTGAATGCTTCACTGCAGTCCAAATAAGCAGCATTGCTAGCTTTTCCTTTTCCCATTAAGCAGATCATCTTGTCATAGTAGATCAGGTTACTGAGGCAGGATCTGCCATTCATAAAGACATGCTGACTGGATCTGATCACCTAGTTGTCCTTCATGTGCTATGTGAGGGCACACAGGGTGATCGGCTCAGTGGCCTTCCCTGGCATGAAGGTCGGTAATCTCCCAAATCCTTCTTTCCTACCCTTTTTGTAGATAGCTGTAATGTTCACCAAAATCTGGTCAACTGGGACTTCCTCAGTTTTTGAAAATGGCAAGAATTTCTAGCAGCTCTTTCAAGACCCATAGATTTGTGCCTTCAAGTGGTGTAATAAATTAATCCTCCTGGATTATAAGGGCTTCATTCTACTCCTTGTTCTCTGTCTTCCCACTGTGAGGGAAGGGCATCTTCAGAAAAATAGGTTTTACTAAAAAAGCCTGAGGCAAATTCAATATTCCTTACTGTTAGAACAGTCTGATACTGCTACCAGATACCTAGCATACAGAATACTTTTTTTTTTTTTTCCTTATAATCCCTTTTAAAATGTATAATTGAATTTTGGATTGTGAAACATGAAACTTGATGTTTCACAAGGGGCAGGAAGGAAGGACTGTGAGCAAGGAGCTCAAGAAAGTTTTCTTTCCAGATGACAGATTATTCATTTCTTCTAGAATCATCTATGTCACCAGACATAGTATGTGTTGTTTTCTAAATAAAAATAAATGTTTACGATGATATCAAGGTGGAATGGTATGGTAAAGATATAGAAAAAATAATGGAAGTGTACCACTATTGCAGTTTAACGTAGCTAAACAACACACAGCCTGCTTCTCCAGGGAGAGAAAGTAAAGATTACGAGTGCCGATATTTTCCAAGATACCGTTCCTGAAGTAAGAAGATAACTGCAATATTGAATACAAATACCAGATTCATTTCCAGACTGGTGTTATGCCATACAGAAAAATGATTAATCTTAAACCACCCCTTGGAGATGGTAAACAGCACAACATCGAACATACATAGGAAATAAGATGCTAAATAATATGTTTCCAGAAAAAAAGAAAAAAAATACTAAAAGATAATTTTAAAAAATAACATTGTGATCAGCAACTATTAAACTGCTATAACACTTGGAACAATTTTTTTTTTTTTTAACACATTGTGATCAGATCACAAACCTTCAAGCCATACATTAGGTGCCAAAAGAGACTGTTCTGGTTTAATCCAGCAGGCAACTAAAAACACACAGACATTCACTCACATCCTACCACAGCACAAAGATGGGTGAGAAAACTGGAAACAAATCTCGGGGTTTGAAATAAAAAGTATTTACTAAGACAGAAAAGGAAGAGGAAGAAGTGATGATAACCATATATTACATATCCAGAATGAAATTACTCGCCACCCCACAAACCAAAACACAGCAACTACCAACAGGATTACAGCTCCCTAGCAACACAGCCTCTCACCACTCACCAGCATCCACTAATCCCCAAGCAGCAGCCACCCCTAGCTACCTCCCTACAGCTTTATGGCCTTCCACATGATGTCACTTGTTATGTAATAACACCATTCAGGCCAACTGTCCTGACTCTGTACTGCCCCTGCCTGTCCACCCGCCTGTCTCAGCTAAAACCAAGGCACATTATTTATATAACATTCTTATCCATCAACAGTTATTCCCACTAATGGACTTTGGAGAAGATACCACAGAAGGTGTATATTGCTTGTGTCGGAGAAGGACATGAACTTCAGTTAGACAATTTGCTTAATTTTAGACACAGTTGCAAGGTTCAGAATTAGTTATTACACTGAGCAGCACAGGCAAATGTTACAGATGGGCTGTATAACATAAAAACACACAGCAAAAATTAGTTGTAAAAATTGAAATGTTTGTTCCATGTGATCTACAGATGCTTGTGTTGTATAAATGCCTATCGAAGGTAAATTGTAACATGTTTCAAGGAAAGTTTATGTAAATCCACAGCTGCAAGATATGAGTAATTTTCTAATGACCAACACTGTGAAAGAAAATTGCCATTTGATTTGGCTTTAGTTTGAGCAGAGACGTAAGAGTGACATGCATAAATGCACAATTTTTTTTTAATAGGTTTGCTTCAGATTTATCTCCACAATGATAAAGACTTGTTTTCTCACATTCTTGTGAATAGTCATCATTTGGATATTATGCAAGTATTATAGCAATCATTCTGGGAAAAACGTTATTCTCAGTTACTGTCATAACTGAATGTTATGCATTCAAGGGTACATGTGAAGTTAGGTATTCCATTCAAATCAGTTTTGTGCGACCTCTTTACTGTTATATACATGAAAATATAATAGGCAATATAAACAAATTGGTAAATACTCTTTTTAAAACAAAAAGTCATTGTTGCTGAGGAGCAAGTCTTATTTGTGAGTTGTTAGTGCTGACAGAAAAGGTTTAGCAGATTGGCGTGCATGCATTTTCTGAAGTTATCTTTCCGATTAATTTTAAAAGCTGGTTGTCTGGAATGTTTCTCTCCTCTGCTTGCTGTGAAATTTCCTCATGCAGGGGAAGGGACTTGATAAAGGCAATTGAATATTAGCATTCTCCCTTGCAGCGCTGCTACTTCTATGTCAATTAGAAAAACAGTTGCTCAATTTAACAAGTCTGTGTTGTAAAAAATAGAATGCATAATAGCTCCATTTAATGTTGATAAGAGAGAAAAGTTTGTGCATCAGCTTGATAGGACAACTGACGCAGCATTTTATTCAACTTCCAACCCTTCCAAGCCATTATATAGTTCTGTGGTTCTACAGTTTTCCAGTTTTTCATAATTCTATGAATATGCAGAATTTTCTGCTGTGCTGAGACAGCATCTTCCTTCCTTTCACATCATTAGAGTACAAGGCAAATGGCAACCCTGTCCATGGAAAGGGTTTGAATTGGAACTAGATGATCTTTCAGGTCCCTTCCAGCCCAAGATATGCTATTGTTCTATTAATGTTTTCCATTACATTTGACTAATGAGTTCTACAGATATTCTGATAATCCTGTTGGTAGAAGATATAAATTTATTTTAGTACATCAAAAAGAAAGGAAAAGTCCACTAAGTGACTTTTAATTAATGAGCCAAAATCCCCCCCAAAAACATTATCTGTTTAATTAAACTTTCTTCACAGTCATGCATCATTTCATTAAGGATAAGACACAGGTGTTCTCTGAATATCCTTATTGTTATGGAACATATTGATTCTGATTTTATTATATAGTCTTCCATATTTATGTTGGAAGTAATCTTTACTATTATCATTTTGGAGTGATCAATCACAGGAATTAACTGAACCAGGGTACCTATTTACGAGTCAAAATGTTGTATGCTTTCATTCTGAAGAAGTGTGTTGGTGTCAAGAAGAATGCGTACACTGTCAATATGGGATATCTTGCTGCCCACAGCAGTTCTTAAAAAAAAACAATGGACTGTAGTCTTATGTCTAGAAACTCATTTAGCTAATTTCCACTGAGATATCAATTAGAAGGAAGATTCTCTTGGTTCCTTTCACTCAGTTTCTTCAGTTATTCTCTAAGGAAGTAACATGTTCAGCAATGCTTGTCATGGTTCTTTAGTTTTTGGTTTTCAGTATTCCATATCATAACATGATGTAGTGCACTGGGAGTTAAAATGTTAATGCTCCAATTCTGGGTACCTATTCCCCTATACATTACAGAAGTCATGGGATCTGACCCTTCCGGGTGGGGCGGTCTCTTACTGCCAGGCAGTGGGTGCTGAGGGTGCTTTCCTAGCCGTTCCAAGCTTTTCAGGTTGAACTTGGTCTCAGGAACTCTCTCTCTCTCCTATCTTATTTGATTTGTTAGTCTCAATTTCAATTAGATTGTATTATATTGTGTTATCTTGCATTCTGATATCAGAGTTAGTAAAATAAGTTTTCCTCCATAGATCGTTGTCGCTGTTTTTTTCTTTCTTCCTTGAGCCCAGCTCCCATCTCCTTATTCCTCTTCTCTTTCCCTTCCCATTTTGTGGGGCTAGGGGTAGGGGGGGTGGGGGGGCAGGGGCCTACTGCTCCCCTGTCACAGGCATAGATTGATCTAGTTAACTCCATGACAATGCCTCAGGCATCCAACAATGCTGTCAACTGTTTCCAGTGTTCATTCACGCTTCTATCACTGTTCTAAGTCTTCAATACTATTAAGGTACGCCTTCAAGTAGCTGAGGTCTAGATTTGAACAAATAAGGGACACTTTTAATTAGTATTACTCTGTAAATTAGAAGTGTGCCAACTTTTTATACACATACACATCTGTTCCCCATGTTGTCTCTGGTTTTTGGTGGTAGAATTTAATAACAAAAAACACCCAGGTTAAAATTCAGAAGAATCTTTCTCTTCACAAACTGGAAAGTTAGTTGTTTTCCAAGTCACATAGGGTTCGCATTTAAATAAAAAGAAAAAAAGATAGTATTCAACTTTTATTAAAACATCTTTGTCTAAGCTACACTTACTTGCTACATGTGAGCAATTGAAATAAAAGCTCAGCCTTATCTGTAATGGGTGCTTTGTACTCATGTTATATTACAACAAACGCATTTTCATCTAGCCACATCTGGCTGCGTTTCAATAATTTGCAGTCTTTGTGTAAATTAACAGTTGAAACAAAGAATACCAGGCAATTAATTTGAAATATCAAAGAAGTTCAAAAAGGCAGGACGTTTTTACATAAACCTAAAATTGTTCAACGGATTGAAAATGTGAATGTAAGCAATTCTAAATTTCAAAACGAATATTTTCCTGACTACTGCTGTCTATCTGATGCTGGTGCTACTATTCCCCTGCTTCTCTGATGTGAAAGAAAGGGTTACTGAGCCAAATCCTAGCTTCAGACTTTGTACAAGGACATTAGAAAAAACATCCTTATTGTGATGTGTATATTCCCAACCTTATGTATTACCTATATCACCACTTGAAGAAGAAGGCATTTATCACTTTTTTATATACTTCTACTAAAATTGTAGAACTTTTAATTAAATTAAAGTAATTAAAGCTGTTTTTGGAGCCTAAAGATTGGAGTATTCATAGCACTTCTCCTTGAATGATGGATTCACATGCTGCCAAGCATTGCAAAACAGTATTCAGTGTCTTCCTCCAACAGGAATGGCCATAACCACTAACAATGCTTGCCCAGATATCTCATGGATATGTTCCATTCTGAAAGTAACTAGTTCCAGTTTTCAATTTGTAGTACGTAGTAATATCTTGCAAAAGTGTATCTTCAGGTTTCAAATTAAATATTATGATTAATACAATTCTATGTAGGTCACTCTAAGAGTAATGCCTTCTATTCATTTTCATGGAAACTATAAGAGATACAATGAGCATAATAGCACTGGTTGATAGAGCGAACTCTCAGCTACAAAGCACTCTTTTACAATATAGTCATTACAATCAGCTATGCATTTTCACCAGCAGTGAACGTGAGCTGTATGCTGCTCTCATAAATATCTGCATGACCATCTGAAACACGATTTGTCTTTCACATCATTGTTGTCACTACTGAAATGCACCACCCACTGCCTCGCTGTGCTCACAACTACTGTTTGGTCTCCATAAACATTCAGCAAGCATTGGTGAATGTCAATGAATGCTGTTAATCCGCATGGAGTAATTCAGTGACATACTTTTGCTTCATACACAGTTCCATTTAGACACCATTTTGACAGACTGCACCTCTGCTGCCATCTGTCACACAGTAACAAAATCTAACAGCATGTTAGTGAGAAGGCTCAAACTCACAAGCCGTATCACCAAAATCTGCCTCAGATGTTGTGGGTCATAGGTGGCATTGGTTTTGGAGCCGCTGTGTCAGAGACCTTAAGATCCTGATTGAAGAATGATCCTTAGTTGGAGCAAAGGATTCTAACGATGTAAGGGAAGTGGTATTTGTAGTTACCAATGTGTTCCAACTCAGAATCACACGGTGGCATGTGTCAGGGACCCAAAGGTCCTGGCCAAAGAATGGTCCTGAATTGGAACAGAGCTTTCTGACAGAGAACATATCTGGATGGCTGCATGACTAGAACCAAGGGCCGCGTGACTGTTTTGAGTTAAATAGCATTTACTGCTAGAGCTGCTTATCTTGTTTTGGTAGGAAGCTGACTTTGTTAGTTTATCCTGTTTTGCAAAGAACTTGTTTTCTGCAAGGAGGTGATCCGCTTCAGCTCTGCCTTGTGCACAGATGTGGCGTGCAAGTCAAAAAAAACCTTGCAGACCCTGGAGAGAATTAAAGCAGGAAAGGAGACTGTGCATTCAAGAGAGAGAAAGTGCACACTTCCTGCTGAATCCACTATAAGCATGCTTCTTCTCTTACTCCTGCTTGGCCTTTCGCCCATTTCCCACAGGTTGGTAAGTTATACTGCATTTTGCTTGAGAAGTCTTCTTCTCGCTACTAACTGAGATTGTCTGGAATAGGAGCCTGTGTTTGTGTGTACTGAATAAAATTTGTAACCTGTGATCCTCTCTGAGTGCGTAGCTTGCTTGCCTCCACTCCTGAGACATTCTGTCTCTCAGACCCAAATGTACCCTGTAACAGTGGCCCTATTGCTCATTATTTCGAATTGTCCCTCTCAATTTGACGAAAAGGATCCTAAAAATATATACCAGAAAAAAAAATTATAACTAATAGCTAGTGATTAACAAAGCAGTTCTTAAAAATGCCAAACCAATTAATGAAAAAGAGTGTGTATGCACATGGTATACTGAATAGATATTTCTATGTAAGTCATGTAAAATACAAAGAAGTTGTGAATTCTGGTAAGATCACCTGTTAGTGTCTATTTTCAGAAAGTTAATCGTTAATGAACATCTGCCTGCTGTACTGAGCATGTTAACTTTCAGCAGAATCAGTTATTTCCATTGCAGCTGTGTTTATAGCTATACAATTTCTTTCAGAATTCCACCTTGCACAATTATTTGGCTCTCCTTTTCATTTTTTATAGCTTTTATTTTGAATGTGTTTTGAAAGCTTTGGACGTTACATTCAGTGCTTTAGAAAAGATTAAAAGAAAAAGCAGTCTTAAAATGGCTAGAGTTTAAGTGTTATTTTGAATCAGAAGCCTTTTGACTGTTACAGAAACTAGAGATCTCTATAAATTTACATGGATAGAATTGGGCAAAAAGGAAGTTTTGCAAAATGTGTTCCTCACCACTACATGCAGTTCACATACAGACAGGTAGTAATTTAATATTGGTGAATCACTGGTTCTGATTGTATTGCTTCCTTTTCAAAAAGCTGGTGAGTATTGATAATTGTTTTTCCCAGTGTTACAGCTGTTGTTTCAAGGATTCAGTTAGAACTATTCTTCACAGCTCTCTATGCCAAAGATGGGCATTAGCAAAAAACCGACCTGACAATTGAATGTTTTCAAACAAATGAAGTAGTCTGTTCTGTCACAGGGTTATCCCTAGATATAAGTCCGTGACATGAGGGCACAGGCTCCAGGAGAAAGAAAAAAAAAAGGAAGGGGTACTAATGGTTAACTTGCGAAATCAAACTCCATAACCACAAAGTAGTCATAGGAACAGGTATGGTTTATCACAGCGGTGCAAATACGCTGGATGCAAGGGGAATCCTTCCACCTACCTTGCATACCGGGAAGCGGAAGCATTACATATTTGTAAGCCAAGCCCGTACGTATTCAATAGTTTTCCCAGAACCCATCTACATCCAGGAATTCATTTACATAACGTCCCTCCCCATGGCACATGCGTTGTGTGTAGTGAGGGTCTCCGCTGGTGGTCTTTGGGGATGAAGTTAGTTGTCCTCCTCTTTCTGGCTCTTCACCTTTGGCCTAGTTTGCACCAGAAAACCGATCCTTGCTGGCGGTGTCTCAGCATTTACTCATGTTTGTTTCTGTTTCTGTTATCTATGGAGACTAGAGCCTGCTGTGGTGTGCCTTAAACAATGGGTAAAATTAGATTAGAGCTTATCTTTCCTGCTGTGGTTTGCAAAAATGCTTTAGTGAGCCTTAAGCAATGGGTAAAATTTAACCCCCTTCCATCAGGTTTGCCACGTAACGTGGCCGACCCTGGACTGTGCACGCTTCGGGAGAGGGGGAAGGGCAGAGAGCTAGCAGATAGTTTTAACAAAGAGAAAACACAATGGCAACGATCTGAGGAGGAGCTTACTAAATTTAACTAAGTCAAACAAAATGAGAGAGACAAGAGTACCCAAAGTGTGAGTCAAACCACAATAGTGGTGAGGGAGCATGTGCTTTTCTCCACAGCAAGCAGAGGCAGCTGATTGGCAGCCAGAAAGAGAGGCAGACCCTGGGGTTCTCCAGAGCTTCACCTCACTTCCTCTTCTGGCCAGGTCCTCCAGGGATGCCACCCTCCCCTCCCATCAGGATAATCAAAATGCCCATAAAAGGCGTAAACAGGACCAGAACATTAACTCTTTAACTGCCACTGATCCACATGATGTTCTGATGTGGAATACTGACAATAAAAAATCACAAAACCACAACAGTTCTTATTGGAACAACATCTTTGGCCACTTTCCTTCCTCAACAAGGAGGAAACGACTTAAAAACCTTTTTATGTATTTTTCAAAGTAAAATAGCAGCTTCTGTATTCACAAGCAATAAGACTCATGTCCATTTGGCACAAAAAATACTTGTAAAGGATTCCATTTTCCGTTAGAGATTACAGGCTTGTACTTTGTCTGCTAGCATGACAGATGTCGCAATAGACCTGACTTGCTTCTAAAGTCTTTGACAGTCTGAAGAACTGAACTCTGTATTTCTGAGTTGCTGAGAGTTGTGAAACAGCTCCACACACAGCCCTTGAGTAGATAATTCAGAACTTGGAAACTGGGGAAGCAGTGCACCTCCCACTGTAAGCAAAGATCAAGTTTGTGACTGCCTGAGGACCCTGAAGATTCCTATGTTGGAGGGTCACTATGAAATGCAACCCTGAATCTTGAGGGATTTGGCTAACATAGTCACTAAGCTACTCTCTATATTTGAAAAGCCATGGCAGTCATGTGAAGTTCCTGGTAGTGCAAAAGAAGGCAATATGACATCACTTTTTAAGAAGAGTAGAAAGGATGTCCCAGGGAACTACTGACCTGTCAGCATCACCTCTGTGTCATGGAAGATCATGAAGCAGATCCTCTGAAAGTTACACCAAGGCGCATAGAAGAGAGGGGTTATGGGACAACAGGCATGGATTCTTGGTCCTGTCAAACCAATCTTGTCACTTTTTGTGATATAGCATAACAGTGTTAGTGCACAAGGGAAGATCCACTGTCATCTATCTGCACTTCAGTAAGGCCTTTGACACAGTCCTTTATAACATCCTTCTCTATGAATTAAAAACGTGTGGATTTGATGGGTGAATTATTTGATGAACAAAGAAGTGATAGAAATATTGTACCCAGAGACTGATGGTCAATGGCTCAATGTCTGGATGGAGATCAGTAACAAGAGGTGTCCTGCAAGGGCCAAAACTTCAACCTGTTCTCTTTAACATCTTAATCAATGACATTGACAGCTATGGAGGCTCAATTTTAACAGAAGTCAACAGGACACCACCTTGTTAGATGCCAGAAAAGGCCAGTATAGACCTCTCTAAGCATGTGTGTGGGTTTTGTAATTGTCTTACTTCCCTTCCTCATTAGGGCTTACAGACCTATTCCTACTCCAGCCTAACAACAGATACTAACTGTATTTTCCTTCTTTTGTTGGGAATTCTTTAGAATGTCTGCAACATTATTTACTTCATTGGCAATACATATGTCACAAGTTTCTGATCAGGCAGCAAAAGAATATTCTTAAAACTACTACATTCAGAGAAAAAGAGGAATCAGTTAATACTGGCTTATTTTCTGGCATCCCAGCCCATGTGTCATATTGTTTTCTTGTTACTCTACAATTATTTTTTTCCTATTTAAGGGGAGAAAAAAAGCATATTGTATAGCACTATTTTTTATTATTTAAATACAGCACATACTCTTACTTTCCACCTATTTTAGCAGTACAAGTGTGTAGTTTTGTGTGTGTTTTTAAAAGGTTAGATTATGTATTTACTAAAAGTTTTGAATAATGCTACCGTAAGGCAATAAAACGTAGATGATGTGATACGAGCTTCCCAGCTGTGACTAAGTTATTTTGTTTGTCTTATGTGGCAAAGTTTTGGTAGCAGGGGACTGCAGGGGAGAACCAAGCCCAGCAGTGCCCCATGTCAGAGCAGAGCCAGCTCCAACTGCTCCAAAGGGACCCACCACTGCCAGGACTGAACCATGGACAATGCTGGGTGTGCTCTGGAAGAGCAGATCTAAGAGAGGGAAACTTCTGCACAAGAGCAGCTGGGAGACAGGAGTGAGAAATGAGAGAGAAGGGGGCCTGCAGGCACCATGATCAATACAGGAGTAAGACAGGAGGTGTTCCAGGCATGGATCAGACACTCCCGGGAGTAGCCTGGGAGAGGCCCATGGAGGAGCAGGCCATCCCCCACAGCATGTGTGCACTGCACAGAACATATTTTCCTGTGCAGTCACGAAGGATCCCACACTGCAGCAGGAGCAGCCTCAGGTCAGAGTTGCAGTTGTGGGTAGCAGCCAACGGTGGGGAAGGAGGGCTGGGAGAGCTACCACCCATGGGGATCTGTGTGGAGCAGTGCCTGAAAGGTGGGCCCTATGGCACAGATCCATTTTGGAGCAGTGCTGGGAGAGACACAGCCTGTGGAAGCCCAAGCAGGATCAGTTCTGAAAGGCTGGCACCCTATGGGAGGGACCCACATGGAGCAGGGACAGAGAGTGACCATGGAGCAGTGGCAGAGAGAAAGAGAAATGGACTGATCACAGCCCTCATTACCCTATGTTACTTGGAGGAGAAGACAGAAGAAGGGTGAACTGGTATACCAATGGACAGTCAGCTGAATATGAGCCAGCAGAGTGCCCAAGTGGTCAAGAAGACCAGTGGCATCCTGGCTTGGATCAGAAATGGTGTAGTGAGCAGGACTAGGGAAGCCATCCTTCCCCTGTACTCAGCACTGATGAGGCCTCACCTTGAGTACTGCGTTCAGTTTTGAGCACCTCAGTACAGAAATGACATTGAAGTGCTGGAGCAGGTCCAAAGAAAGGCAACAAGGCTGGTGAAGGGCTTGAAGAATATGCCCTATAAGGAGCAAGTGAAGGAACTGGGGCTGTTTAGTGTGGGGAAAAGGAGACTAAGGGGAAACTTCATTGCTCTCTCCCAATATCTGAAAGGTGCTTACAGCGAGTGCGGGGTTGGTCTCTTCTCACTGGTGACAGGTCACAGAACGAAGGGAAATGGCCTTAAGTTGTGCCAGGGTAACTTTGGGTTGGATATCAGGAAAAACTTATTTACAGAATGGGTTCCAGAAAGCACTGGAATAGGCTCCCCAGGGAGGTGGTTGAGTCACCATCCCTGGATGTGTTTAAGAACTGCTTAGATGTGGTGCTCAGGGACATGATTTAGCGGAGGGATATTAGAGTTAGGGTAGTATGGCTAGATCGTGGTTGGACTTTATGATCTTTAAGTTCTTTTTCAACCTGAGTGTTTCTATGATTCTATTAATGGTGGGGAAGGTTTTTTGTTATTTGCCTTCATTTCTCTCTGCTCCAGTCTGCTATTAACTGACAATAAATTAATCTTCTACATGCTCCCATATGCTCAATCTGTTTTGCTCATGGCAGTAACTGGAGAGTGTCCTTATCTTAACCCACTGAGCTCTTTTTATCGTATTTTATACCCCTGTATTTGGAGAAGTATTTGCTTCAGTGTGTCAACATGAATCTTCTTTACTATTTTTAATTGACTCTTTGCAACTCTACACAATTAATTTCTTTCATTTTTTTCTTTTTATCTCATTTCCCAGTTGATACCATATTTAACATCTCATTTGTCCTTCTGTCATATGATTTCTCAGCTGCTCTTTTAAGTTTTTTCTTCATCCTCTCTCTTCCTACCTGGATCCAGGAAGTATTAGGCTTTTCCCCACAGTGACTCCCGTAGACCCCTGAAGGTAAGGATGTATTTAAATTAGTAGTCATGAATAAAAGTGAAGGTAAGATGCTATGGAATAATTAATGCATTATGAAAAATATTAATACATCTACTGTCACTCACTCAAATACCTTCAGCTCCTTCCACTCTTTTCATTACTTCTTCTTTTGTACCGCAAATAGTATCCATCTCCTTCCCACCACTTAACAAATCCAATACTACCAATCCAATTTTTTTTCAGAGCATAAGCCTTCATCTTACAGCATCCAAGAACTCACTTCTTGCTTACTCTCCTTTTTTTTTTTCTGCAGCAGAATCCTTCACTTTCTCAGCTTAAGGAGTAGACATCTTGAGTAATGTATCACCAAAAGAAACAAGACGGTTTGTTTGTTTTGCCCACACAATAAACAATCATAGATCTGCTGAGGTTGGAAGAGATCTCTGGAGATCACCTAGCCCAGCGTCCCTGCTCAAGAAAGGGTTAACTACATCAGACTGATCAGATTATGACTATCAAGAATGCAAATAGCTTCAAGGATGGAATCTCAGCCTTTGCCAGCAACCAGTTCCCAGACTTGAGGAATAAGTTTTTCTTCCATTTTGACAGAATGGTGTGGTATTTACAGTTTTTGAGAGGTAGGTATCTGTTATATTTAAAAGACTAATCCCAGTAGCATTTACATGTAAAAATTATAACAAATTATGTCTCATTATACTCTTCTCAATATATGTGTACTCAGCTACACAAAGGAAGCTAGGCTATTTGCACTTCCCGTAGCTCTCTGTGTTTCTAGTGAAACTAGTTAGAGATCTGTGGTAAATGAATGTGCCACAAACCCAGAAGGAACTGACTGAATTAACAGGAGAAAATAATATATATAAATCTAGTTGATGGCAGGTTAGATACAAATCACAGCTCAATGAATTCTTCTTCCCCTCATATTTCTCAATGATTAAATCAGAGAGGTGTTTTAGCACTTTCTTTCTTGTTATTTCATGTTTTGTTTTTTTGTTTGTTTTTTTTTGTTTTTGTTTGTTTGTTTGTTTTTAACATTCCAGAAGGTAGAAAACTATGTGCATCACTATTTCTGCCTTCAAGACAAGATCAGCTGTGTTAGGGAGAGTATCTATTTGTATTAGATAATCTGTACATGTTCAATTCAGGTAAATAAAGCTCTCATAAACTGTTTCTGTTTTTAAGAAGTAGGTCTCATGAAGTTGACACAATATATTCCAGTTTTAGAACAAGTCTTTGCAAACTTGGGAAAAAGTGCAATTGGGAAGACAAAAGCTGTGTTTGCACAAGCAGCATTGCATTGAATAGTGTATATCACTAAAAATCAACCTGCGTCATCATTTTTTATGTATGCTCAATGAGGATGAATCTCATCTTTCTAAATGCCTGCAATGAGATCAGTATAACACAAGACTTATCAGCAGTCACACAAATCCTTGTATTTCTGCATACTTCATTTATACATATTAAATATGAACACATACTTATCTACATAAGAAAATAACCACTCACTTAATGCAGCTAAGTCTCACAAATAGCATTTGAGTAGACGGATTTTTTTTTGTTATTTTTAGCACCAAGACCAGTTGCATATCTGTATAAACTGAACCATTTTATGTCTGCATGCATTAGTATGTGTGCAAAATATTTTTTGTATTGGATATAAATATTGCTGTTTTAACATTTTTAAAGGCTGACCATTCCTTTCAGATAGTTAACATAATTTTTGCACTGTCCTAAATTTGTACTGTCCTGATTCCGGACAATATTGAGGATGTAACTTCCTGGTCTAGATATAAGACCAGGGGAGCCTCTGATGCTCACCACTGCGTTTATTAAGGGCATAATATTAAAAAGCATTGTGAGATGCAGCATCCCATACCTGTGTTACGGTAGTTATTTCAAAGAACATGGACTTAGCAAAGAGTGGAGTCAGGATCCTGAACTTCAGGATAGCATACTTCAGGCTGTTCATGGAATTACTGGATGAGATCCCATAGGAAACTGTCTGTAGGATCATAGGAATGGAATGCAGCTGGGAGCTCTTTAAAGAACATGTTTCTGAGAAAACAAGCTCTCTGTCCCCCAGTACAGAAAAGCAAACAGAAGAGGCAAAAAACCAGCATGGATGAATAAGAACCTATGGGTTAAAATGAGGAATAAGAAGAAAATGTACAGACAGTGGAAACAGGAATGGTTGGGTTAGGAAGAAAATAGGTATGGTTCCGGTTTTGTAGAGATGAAATCAGGAATGTCATCACAAACAAAACTGAACTTGACAAGGACTGTGAAAAATAATAAGTATATAGGTACACCGGCTCAGAAGATAGAAGCCAAGGTACACTGGTTCAGAAAATAGAGGTCAAAGAAAGTGTACCCACCCTCTGATGAATGATAAGAACTGGCTTCCACAGACAAAGAAAAAACCATTACACTCCACAAGTTCTGTGCCTCAGTCTTCACTGAATGTCAGGTTTCAAGATGAAATTGAAGCTTTAAGAAGCATAAGTGAATCATTTATTTTTTCAAATATTCCAATTTGTAACTATCACTTTTTGTTTTTATACAAAGCATTCTTATTGTGACATGATAATTCAAGATACATACTTCAGAATCATTTAGAAGAAATAAATCATGTATACTTACTCTATAAAAATAGCCTCATGTTAAAAGGTAGTGAACAGGCTATTTCTTAGTAATATGATAAAAGAAAATGAATTCATAATAGGAAATCCAATTCAAAAATTGCTGCCATGATAAATGCCTGGAAGATCTGAGCAAGATTCCACAGACTCTAATAACATTTGGAATGAAGATGCAATTTATACTCTTCATTGGTTCTTGTTTTATTTGTTATTTTTTTTTACTGGTGGTTTCAGAAGCCCCATCAGAATGTTTTGAGTCCTGATTTTATTTTCTTGGCATGTCAATAGATGTAATGTAGCGTGGACAATGCATGAGAGTTTCTGATTTGTCATGTATTTGGACCTTATCTGGACATTAGTATAGCAAAAGGCTTATCTGTTCCATCAGAGTTCATCCTGCGAGCTCCATTCTTTGTGCCAGCTGGCAACACTGCTGGTCCAAGAAGTTAGAAATTTTTATCAGCGTATGCATTCAAGGGAACTGTGTTAGTCTCACATGTTTTCTGATTCATGCAGGAAAAAAAAACTAAATATTTCACTTACTTGCCTTCAAGCTGAGGTCTTGAAGGCACTAGTAAAAAGTCTGAAGATAGTTTGAGAGCTTTGGTGATGTTAGGAATTTCACCGAAGCTGCTTCTTTTTTTTGCAATTTCTCTGAACTTTCAAATCGCAGATCAGTCAGATAAAAAATCTGAGTTTCTGCCACAAAAAAATATTTTAGAGTTGTTTTAGTTTACCACAAAATGCTACAGAAAACTGTACAGGGGTTGCAGTAGGACAGGAGACTAACACATCTGCATTCTTGCATTATGTTTTCAATGTTAGTAACTTGTTAGTTTTCCAAAGATGTGAAACATCCTTGTTAGCTTCTGTTTTCTTCAAAGAAGACAAAAAAAAGCTTAGCAGTCTTGGTTCAGAAACCAACAGCACTGAAATACAATCTGTAATATTTCCTCATCTGAAAAATACATGTCCAAGTATCTACCAAATAAGACTATTTGATGAAGTAATGCCAGGTATTGACACATACAACTATAACAAAGCTAGCAGAGTCGTTGTTGGCAGAGTTTAAAAATCCAGTTTGTTCAATGAGCAGTTCATCAATTTCCAGTTGAGCCAGAGCTGCCCTAGGTATCCCTCTAACACAGACACATGAACAGAGATGCAGCCATAGATTTCTGAAAGCAGGCAGGTATGGAACACTGTAATCAGATGGTGGGTGATATCCTTTACTCTTATTCCTCAGTACAAAGATTGACAGAACTTTTTAATGAGTTGGCTTTAGAAGCAGAACAGCCATTGTTTAACGTTATATCCTGCAACTTCTTTTAAGGGTCATCAGAGGTGTTGATCTCTATTGATATTTTAGTTAAATATGAATAGAATCTACTAAATATGTCTTCAAATATTAAAAAAAAGAAAAAAAAATCTATTGGTTTTATTAATAAGAAAAGGCTGCTTTATTCCACTGTTTGTATAATTAAGTACAGAGAACCAGATAACACAGACACTAATGCTGGGAATCATTTTAGTTCTTTTTAATCACTTATTCAATTTGTGTATATATGTAAATTCTTAGAAAACTTATTCAGTTCAGATGTGCTAAACTCTATGTACTTTACATAAAATGTGAACCAGAGTTTTTTAAGCAGTGGAACTCAACTAAGGCTTCACAAGTATCACTGTGGTGAACTGTGCATTGAAGTACACTTTTGTTCCTGCATGATATTCATCAAAGAGAGACAACTTTTAATAGCCTTGTAGGGCTTCACTGTGTCATAAAAAGCAAAATACAGTACTACATCTTTAACTAAAATAAATAATAAAAATAATAATAATAAAAAAATAGTAAAATGAGCAAATTCATAGTAGATAACAACTCTTTAAAAAAAAAAAAAAAAAAAAAGGGCAACTCACTCTCACTCAAGAAAGCATAAAAAAGTGTTGTCCTGAGAGTTCTTTTCTTCTCAACACGAAACTTTAGACTGCTTAAATAACAGAGTTCGTTGAGACTCTTTGAGAGTGGAAAAGCAAACAAAAATGCTGTGTTGCAGACTGAAACTGAGGGATAAGCTATGCATTTTTGTTCTGCACATGTGTTTATGCAGTACTTAGCAAGTATAATTTTGGACAATAGGTAAAGATCCCATGATACAAATGAGAAATAATTGTCATGGTTACACCATAATGATCTGTTCTAATTCAACCCCTGAAGATAAGTCATTGATTCTAATTAATATATTTATTTTAAAGACAGGTAATGTAAAAACTTCAAGGAATCTAACAAACTCTGTTAGAAAATCAGAACCCAAGGTTATTCAATTAAAAATCTTCAATTTCCTCTGCAAGAAGATCATTAGAGTCCTGAAATAAATATTGAAATAGATGGTGCCTTTTAATGTTATGTGGAAAAGGATATTATTTTGTGGGAATACAGGTAAAATTATTACAGTAGAAACTGTGGAGAAAGATAAACAGCATGAGAAAGCAACTCTGAGAACCAAGGATGTTTCCAGAAGAAGAGAAGTAATCTAAAGTCAAGTAAGCTGCGTCTTGGCTGCATAATGATGACCCAGATTGGAGGAGGAGCGGTTGGCTTGGAACAACTCATGGCTCTGATTGGATAAGCACCTGTGTACACAGTTAAGGAGTGTTTGTCAATTGTTTTATTCACAAATAAAAATGGCTGGAAAGCTAGAAGAGAACACTTGTGTAAGGGATATTAGAACATGAATAAATGATTTAGATGATTCATGTCTGAGTGCATGCCTCAAACACTGCATTATTTCATTCAGACGATGTAAAGGATATATGCATTCATACCATTTTGATTCAAGGTGGAATCCTATGAGCTCTAATAAATTCAACAGACCATGAATACACTGAGTGATGCAATATGTCATGCAATATGATAAGCATATTTTCTTCTATCTTTAAATAAATAGTCCTTTGATTTTTAATGCTATATTTTCTTACTTGTATTCTACAGGATTTGAAGGGAAAAGCAGTTATAGACTACATTAAGAAATTAGTATGACAATGAGAGTAGAAGTGACCAAGTGTTAATGCTATTTATGTATTTAATTTTCAAGCCATTTATTTTTTCCTTCTGCTTTTTCTGATATTTTCCTTTGCTTATTCAATCTCTTTTCTCAGTATAATAATTAGCACACTGTGAGAAATGAACTTTCAATACAGTGACTGGGACAAAGTTTTTGATCTCATCTGGATACTGACATTCAGACCACTATGGAAGTGATCTCAGAAAGGATCATTGAAGCACATCTGGTCTGATCTCCGGTTCAAATAATAAAAAATGTGGATCAGGTTGCTCAGTCTTGTCCAGATGCAGCTGAAAATCTCAAAAAGACATAAGTAGCATGATCGAAGAAGTGTTCTAGATTTCATTTCTTAGCTGTTCTTTGCTTTTTGCTTCTTATTTAATGAACATTGAAAAACAACATTGACATGTTTCTTGAATTTGAATGAAATCAAAGGTAGCCTGGATATTTTGCTGCACTGTATTCTTTCTTAACTACTGCAAAACTTAAAAATCCCAACTTTTTCGATCTATGTATTTTCAAACATTACTTTTTTTTTTTTTGTAGTTCCACTGTTAATTATTCTTACTATTTAAATAAAAATAAGAATAAAATGATAATCATAAAATTATCTAATTAAAAATATTTCTTAACCTGACAACTAAAATACACATAAAATACTTCAAATTTTATTACTTCTAGCAATTAACATGCTAAATTTATGAAATATCTGTTCTTTTCTATTCAGATGTTAGAAGTCATAATAAAAAGGATCCATTTTTCCAAGATCTGTTCAAGTAGAGAAGTTCAGGTCTTTGGAAATTCCTTTATTCTCACAATACAGAAATGGAATTCTCAGTTCTACCCACAGCCGTTGACTCCCATTCAGAAGATGGTGGAACACATCACAGATCTCAGTTTCACAGATCTCTTCTTCTTTCCCTCCCATTCTCCTCTGCTCTGGCATTGAATCAAGGCTTTGTATTTTAGCTTTTTGTGTTTTCTCAGAAGATCTTGCAGTGCATGATTGAGAAATAAAAGTTCACAAAAAATTAATATACTATTCCTCTGAAAGTAATGTCTCCTATTTATTTCCATGGAAATCAGACAAAATCCTACAAGAACACTACTTGATAGATCAAATTATCAGCTGCAGTCCACTGCACAGTCACTACTATTAGCTTCACATTTTTCTCCAGCGATGAACAAGAACCTGCATACCTTGGTCCTTAAAAAAATAAAAACAAAAATAAAAATATCTGCACTCAGTGGAGGCAATCGTCTGTTGGACAGCTGCTATGATGGATAGCATCATTCCTAGTAAAGGTTGCCCATGTGGACCATCTTTCATCTGCCTGAATAGACAGAAGTCAGAAGGTATAAAGTCCTTACTCACTGTATATAGTACAGCCTTCAGATCCTGCTCCCTCCAGTTTACAGGTAAGGATGTGGTGTGAGATCACATCGGAGGCCTCACAGAAATCTAGACAGATGGCATTGTTCAGTACTCTTGTTGGCCATCACCAGATCTTAATCATAAAAAGCCACAAGATTGGCCGGGCATGATCTGCCCTTAGTGAAACTATGCTTCCTGCCTCAAATCACCTCCTCGTCTTGCATGTGCCTTTACATAACTTCCATATTGCTCAAGATCACAAACTCAACCTGGGATGTTCTTTACAACCCAGATTACCATGAGTCTTAGAATTTTAATTAGCTCATCTGCATTGGTGAACATAATGTTTAAGTGTGCTTGGTTTGTCTGATACCTTGACCAGGGCTTGATACACTGAAGAAATTTTGAAGACTTACATCACAATATTTTGCTTTCCTAGCAGACATACAAATCGTTGGAATACCTTGTCAGGATGACCACTCATAAGGAAGTTCTCCAAAGCTCACTTTCTCTAAATTATTCCCCTCCAAATTGTCTTTGTTCTGATTTCTTTTTTAGTTTATTTGTTTTTGCAAACACACCCAATCCAATTCTCTACTTCACTAACATATACCCAGACTACTGTGTTTCCCAGCAGTAATTCTCTCTGGGACAGTAAGTTTTAGTGAGTTGAAATAAAACATCAACATTTGCAATTGAGAGTTTTTAAAGAATAACTTCAGCTGTTTGTGGAAATTTAAAAGTCTGTCTTCTTTTTTTCTTCTCTCTTGCCTCAATTGAGCCCCTTAAGACTAAGATGTGTAGGTCCTGGCACTGGGCAAACCGAAAGTTCACTTTACTGCTACCAACCAGAAGTTTAATTGACTTTTACTTATTCTTGGATTCCATGTTTTTAGTTTATTCTACTGAATGTTTCTGGGTAGTAGAACAATATGCATAGAAAATTCCAAATTGCTTTCCATAATTCATTGCATTCAATATCAACATATTGAATTAAACAATTATGATTACGGATGCAAAAAAAGCATGATGCAGAGAGCTGTTTTTGATGAGATAACATCACCCTCCTCAGAGAGTCTGGACACAGCTCGGTGAGAACTCACAAATAGATAGGTTAATGAATGCGCTCTTAATCGAAGCTGAAGAAGTGCAGATTCTTTTGGATTGCCAGCGCTATACACTTTGTCTGCAAAGCACATGCAAGTAACTAGAATGTGAATAATACAACCAAGAGCAAACGTGCAAAATTATTGAATGACTCCACAGAGATTTCTAAGTTTCCCAGAGAAGCACTCAGTATAACCAGCTATCTCACCCAAAGAGTAAGTAGACAGAGGGGAAAGAGAGGCTCAACCCGTCAGCTGATCCCAGAAATCAATGATGTCCTCCAAGTTTGTGTGTGATGGTATCTTCACTAAAGATGGGAAACGCTGGTCATACATCCTGTTGATGCAATTGGTGTAAGTTCTCCATGATTCATTTTTAAAAAATCTGAGCACATGCTTGAGGAAGGATGGTCAGACCTTGGAGGCGGGCAGACTTTGGGAAATAAATCTGTTTTGCAATTTTAATATGATTACAATAAGCAAAGTTCACCCAAAGAACTCGATTTTAATAGAAATCATGAAAAAGGGCAGTTTCAGGGTAACATCTATATTTTTTTATTAGTTGCATAGCACAGCCTTCTGAATTTGAATGGAGCTACTAGAGTGAAAGCAGATAGACTTTTTACATGGTCTGACAGGGCCAGGACAAGGGAGAATGCCTTTAAACTTCAAGAGAAGATATTTAGATTAAATGCTAGTGAGAAATTTTTAATACAGAGTGCGAAACCGGCTGCCCAAAGAAGCTGTGGATGTTCCATCCATGGAGGTGTTCACTGCCAGCTTGAATGGGTCTTGGGCAACTTGACACAGTGGCTAGCAAACATTCCCTTCATCAATTTCCTTCCCCGAAACCCAAAGGGAGCCCTTTTCTTTCCCTGTTTTTGCCCAGGACTCCAATTGTGATCCATTTAGAGGTGCTTTTAACTCTACCTCTCCCTTTGCATGGGCCATATCTAAAGCCCATTAAATAACTTCCTTTGCTAATTCAAAGGCAGCCTGCTGCTCACTCCACCTTTAAAATTTATATTTCTTTCTTGTTAATTTATATAAAGTGGTTAAAATTTGTCGCTGCCTCCAAATATGGTCCAATAAATCTCTGTGCCTCGTTTTCATTTTCTGGTATTGCAAAATCTAAAATTTTCTGTCAAGCTACAGGTAATATTTCCAGATGCCGGTGATGCCACTAAATTCCTAAAAAGATCGCATTTCAGAATGGTCCTTGAATTTTAGCAGGATTAATTTCTCAGTCCGTCATACGATCCACTACCAGTTCCAGTATTTTTTGCATTTCCTCCTCATTGTTTCTCTGAATTGGTGCATCATCTATGTAATGAATTATTTGCATTTGTACTATTTTGATCACAGTAACGATATCTGGCATTGTAGATGACAAGCAGTGGAATTTGGCTTAGTTCTCTACAGTCTGCAGAATTTGCCAGGTTCTGTCACTTTTTTTTTACTGGTCTCACTGGATTATTCTAAGCAGTGGAACAGTCAATCCACTCACAGGTGGTCCTCTGTGAGTAGGTGTAAAATCACGTTAAGGCTACAGAGGAGGTCCTGGGCCTGCTGCTTTAGAATTTTGCACTTTCTTATTAGGTTTGTTCAACCCTCTCTGTTCGTATATTCTCGACAGTTCTTTAGTTGGAATGCCATCAGTCTTATCATGAGACAAACCATCTTTCAGAAAAGCTGTAAGCACTTCCCTTTGAGAAACTTGATTTTCATTTTCCTTAAAAGTATTGAGGATATCTTCACTTCCTTGGAGGCACTATTCTCTATTTGCCTAACTTCTGTATTTTTCCAATTACTTCACTGAGGGAGTTCCCAGTCTCATTGACCAAGAGAGTCATAATCACATTTTTATATGTCAGATGGGCAGTCTTAATCTGCCCATTCCTCCTTGCAACAGACAAAGTATTCTGAATCAGAGTATCAGCATCCTCCAGATTTGTTGTACACACAATCCTGCAAAGTGTAGCATGGGCACATAGATACTGACCAGTCACTTACTATGGAGTACTCAGCATTACATCCCCAAGTGGTCCCCCAAGGACTGTCCCTGTCGTTATTTCAAAATGTATAATGCACAACAGTGTCCAGGCTGAAAACTAAAAACTTTTTAGTATCTCTTGCATCTAAAGTGACCCCAAATGCTCCTTAGTTGTACAAACACATTATTCATGAAATCAGAGGTTCCCCTGGTCTTTGTTTAAACTGCTCAATTATGTAATTTATTTCATGCTGAATATAATCTTTTACCACATCCTTCCTTGTGGGTATATAAGAAAAACTGTTCAGAGCAGCAGCTGTGGAGCAAGATAAACAGCATAAGAACCAAGGACATCTCTAGAAGAAGAAAGAATGTCTCATGGCTCTGATTGATGCCTGCATGAACAGTTGAAGAGTGTTTTGTAGAATGCTCTGCTGACATGTATAAATAGAGTAGTGCTTAACAATAAAGTAGACTAACAGCTTTTAACCACATTGGTGTGCTGTTGTGTCTCCAGTGCATCCTGCGAGTCCAGAGACTTCCCCATACTTTCTTACAGGCTGCCCAGAAACATCCAATTCTACTCTTCTTCTCTACGCTGGTTTTACACTCATAATTCATAACTACGCTTATAACTGATGAGGAACCAGCCTCAACAGAATCAGTGGAATCCCAAATACCTTCATCCCCTTTATCAGGACCCACTGTATACCTACTTCTGTAATTACAGAACACACTTTCTTATGATTCACTTGCCCTTTTCTCCTCTTGTACTGTGCAGCCCGATCAGCAGACTTTTCAGCTACAGTCTGATAAGTATGCAACTTATCAACATGCAGTTTATTTTGACACTGTGTAATGGTTTTATGAATTTTGGTTATCGGTATTCCACATCATAACATCATGTAGTGCACTGGGAGTTAAAGAGTTAATGCTCCAGTTTGGGTATCTGTCCCAGAAGAGAAGATGAACTACATACCCCAAAGGACTTTGTGTTCAGAGAGGAGATAAAACACCTGGCAAAGTTATGAGATCCCTCTCTCTCTCTTCCCTTTTGCTTACCCCAACTGTATGTCTCACCTCAGCATTAGAGTAAAGAGTAGTTGTCAAAAGGAGATATCCCACTCCTCACTTCATCTATGTTTGTGCACAAGGGCACACAGTCTCTTCTAATTGGTCACTGATTTGGACTGATTTGTACCCTCATGTCAAGGATGTCTGTCCTTATTCTTAGCAGTCTTGGATCTTTGAAGAGAAACATCTCATCCTAGGAAGGCTGTTTATCCTAGATAAGCAGGACAACTGGAACTTAGAACTGAGCTTCAACTTGAGCAAGAAACACCTCAGCCAAAAAAAAAAAGAGTCAAATTATCAGTTTTTGAGACATGTTAGCAAATTCCAGCAGTCATTAAAAAAAAAAAAAAAAAAAAAAAAAAAAAAAAAAAAGACTTCCAGTTGTTATGCAGACTAAGTACCTGCTCTCAGAAAGGACTTCTGGATATTATGTAGACTAAATACCTGCTCTAAGTGGAGCTAACTTCAAAGTTAGCTGGATGGAATTGTCAGGGTCCTGTCTAGATGAGTTTTGAACTGCTCTAAAGATGAAAATTCCACAGTCTCTGGGCATCTCTTTCCTGCACCTGGTCCATTGCACTGGAAGTGTGTTCTTTTTTTACATCCAGCCAGAACTTACGTTACTTATGACTGCTGTCTCCTGTCTGTTTGCTGTACCTCTCCTCCAAGAAGTGTCTGGCTGTCTAACGGTACAGCATGCCCATGCACCTTCAAGAGAACTATTTATTGGAGTGTAAAGCCCAAGTTTAGGCATCAAATAAATAAAACAGTAGGAGTTGAGTAAAAAAGACCACACTTGAGACCAAAAAAGGTGTTTTGTAAATCATAATACTGAATTCACCTCATTTGTCAAAGTGACTTTATTACACAGTTGCTCTCACACATCCAGCACTGATATTAAAGAATGCCCACTTTCTAACCCTCCAGCTTGAGTCTTACAGAGTTTCTTGACCTATACTTTATGGTATCAATGCTGCAACAGGTAAAGAAAGGCATCAAAGACTAGACAATTAATCATTGGCCTAACTCAAAATATACAGATATCTTGTGGCTAGATTATATGATCTGCCTCTGTCTGTAGTGAAATGACAGGCTTTAACCACAACATCACTTCTGTGCTCAGTTCTTTTAATGCTGTTGTAAATTATCATGCTAAAACAAGCGTTTGTGCTCCAACAGCACAAGACCAAGCAGACTACCAAGCCTAATATGCTACTAAGTGTACAGTCAGATGCCTTTCCAGCATTCAGAATTCCTCTAGATGATGCAAAGAAAAAGATCTGGGTCCTGTTTTAAGTTGCTGGTGGAATGCTGACTTGGATATATATTTTTGTTCTTGCTAAGAGTTGATTGTAATTAGTCCCTTCATGCTGTGAATCTGTGATTGCTGGGATTTAGTGACTTCCTTTTGATTCCCAAACTGGGTGCTTTAGGGATATCCACGCAGACTTGATGAGAATGCTTTGAAAAAATATTATTAACACTGAGGTATAGAACTGGAAGAAAGTATGTACCTATAAGAGACAGGCTGCTAGATAAATGTATAATTAAAAGTAATGTTTTTTAGCACAGCATAATAGGTATCACAAATCAGGAACTGGGCCTTAGTAACCTTTAGGTATTTCCTGATATGGATTTCTTCTTTCTTAAACATGGTTTTTCTAAGTAGTGAAGAATATTGCAAAACCACTCTTTCTCGAATCACAGGAACAAAGAACCTGTAATCACAAGAGTGAGGAAGAAAGATTATGGGCATCGAAGCAAGCAGACAACGAGAGGTTGACCAGTAGACATTATGATGAAGACAGTTGAAGGAAAACCACTGGATGGGCTGTAATAATATTAAAAGGCCACTGTGCGGCTGCAGAGACCTCTGACAGATTACACTTGTGGGGGGGGGGAGGAGGACACGACTGATTATGTTAATGATTTTTGGAAATATAATGAATATGTAACACCTGTAAGAATATAACCTATTTGTAAACGACTACTCAGGGAACACTGATGTACAATAAACCCCAGTTCTTCCCCATCACTGACAATAAGAATACCTGCTTAACGGTAATAAAACTGCCACTGTTAAGTCTCTCTGCATCAATTTCTTCAATTCAGGACCTTGATCTGCTAAGCTACATGCCATCAATGCATTTCATGCCCATATCTATTCTGAGATGCTCTTTGCTCCCCTGGTGCAATTCAGCCAATCCTGTTAGCACCAGTCAAAAACTTTATATCAAGAAAAAGTCATTTGTGAAGGCTTTTAAGCAGCAATACCAGTTTGCACAGATGCTGGCCCCAGTACTCCCCGTGTGTATGCATGTATGCATGTGCAGATGTCACCTGCAACTCTCTTGACGGTAATCAAGTGGCTGTGTCAATACAGTGCAGAAGATGGTGAAAAGCAGAAAATAAGCTGCAGATAAGGAGGCAGCAATAGCATACATGGTGGAACTGAGGAAAAAGTAGCCACAATCTAAATCCTCATTTTGCATATCTAGAATCATTCACTGCTCTTTCCTTCTAATGTGTGTGTACTTTGATGTTGCTAATTTGCTGGTCCATATTACTTCTTTTGATGCATTAGTTGTCTGAGGGGAAAAAAAAAAGATTTTATTTCCACCAGCCTGATGAAAAAAACTTTTGAATTCTCAGGAACCACAGACAGAAAACATCAAATATCACTTTCTTCATTCTTGGTACAATATATGAGGGCTACTCCAAAAATAATGCCTCCTATCTTATTATGTTTTCTCACGATGGCAGAGGCAAATGTTGACTGCATGGCAGTAAAGGCTGAACTTTCCCACCAATATTCTGTTACATTTTGTTGCCATGTGAGAGATGGCAGCAGAGGGGCAGTGTAACAAAATGGCATCTGACATGGAAGTTAGGATGAAGCAAAGGTGTGCCACTGAATTCTTCCTTGTGGAAAAAAAAATTGCACCCATTGAAATACATCAATGTTTTCTGAATGTTTAAGGACATTGAAGAGTGGATGTGAGAATAGTGAGGCTGTAGCTCATGCATTTCAGCAGAGGCAACAGCATTGTGAAAGACAAGCCACATTCCAGCTGGCCATTCACAGCTGTCACACCAAAAAATGAAGAGCTTCTCAATCAGCTCATCCATGTGAATCAGCTAATACTGGTGACAATGCTGAGAAAGAATGCTTTGTAGCTGAAAATTTGCTCTATCAAATAGTGTTGTTCTGCTATTTGTGTTTGTTGTGGTTTGAATAGAAGTAAATAGGAATTACTTTTGGAGCAACCATGAAATTCATATACAGTTGCCAACACTTTCAGTTTCTACAAGCACTTCAGACTTCCTTGAATGGCATGATTTTCTGCAACTAAATTCTCCTAGTTATCATTTATTTGACTTTCCTAATGAAAACAAATTTGTTCAGCATCAAACACTAAAAGGGACAGTTTCCCTTGTTGTTTTTCAAACCATTTTGTTCTGCGGTAAGCAGCATCTGGAGTTTGTTTACTGAAAGAAAGCACAAGGGCATCTCTTGGTCAAAGCACCTACATTCAGAAATTTATCAATGGGAGTACGCATTCTTGAAAGGCTGCAGACAGAGGGTGGTCATCAATGGCTCTATGTTCAGGTAGAGGCCGGTAACGAGCGGCATCCCCCAGGAGTCTGTCTTGGGAGCGGTCCTCTTTAATATCTATCTATGGCATTGATGATGGAATCGAGTGCACCCTCAGCAAGTTTGCTGACAACACCAAGTTGAGTGGTGCGGTCGACACGGTTGAAGGAAGGGATGCCATTCAGAGGGACCTCAAGAGGCTAGGAAGGTGGGCCCAGGAGAACCTGATGAGGTTCAACATGGCAAAGTGCAGAGATTTGCACTTGGGCCGGAGGAATCCCAGGCATCCCTACAGACTGGAAGGAGCAGTCCTTGAGAGCAGCCCTGTGGAGAAGGACCTGGGGGTCCTGATGGATGAAAAACTTAATATGAGCCAGCAGTGTGCTCTTGCAGCTTGGAAAGCAAATGGTATCCTGGGCTCCGTCAGAAGAGGGCTGGCCAGCAGGGACAGGGAGTGATTGTCGCCCTCTACTCTGCTCCTCTTGTGAGGCCCCATCTGGAGTACTGCGTCCAGGTCCGGAGCCCCCAGTACAAGAAGGGCAGGGAGCTGTTGGAGAGGGTCCAGAGGAGGACCACGAAGATGACTGGGGACTGGAGCACCTCCCCTATGAGGACAAGCTGAAGGAGCAGGGCTTGTTCAGCCTGAAGAAAAGAAGGCTGTGGGGTGACTTCATTGCAGCATTTCAGTACCTAAAGGGAGCCTACAGAGCAGAGGGGAATCAACTCTTTGAAAGGATAGATAACAGCAGGATAAGGGGAAATGGTTTGAAGTTGAGGGAGGGGAGATTTAGGTTGGATGTCAGGGGCAAATTCTTTACGGAGAGAGTGGTGAGGTGCTGGAACAGGCTGCCCAGAGAGGTTGTGGATGCCCTGTACCTGGAAGTGTTCAAGGCCAGATTGGATGGGGCCCTGGCCAGCCTGGTCTAGCATTAAATAAGGAGGTTGGTGGCCCTGCATGTGGCACAGCAGGGTTGGAGATTCATGATCCTTGAGGTCCCTTCCAACCCTGGCCATTCTGTGATTCTGTGATTTCAGATGCATTTGAATCATTAAAAATTTAAGTCAGAGAATTTGAAGCAACTTTCCTATATTTTTCAGTATTGATTTTATTTCCACTGGATATATATATCCTCTCCATTTATCACTTGATTTCAGTTTATTATTTTTTCTGTGACTCTAGAGGTGAGTAATGTTCTCATTTTTCTTTTTGGAGGGAATATGTTTTACTCATTGAAATATTTTGAAATCCTTCACTTTTTGTATTTTTTTGAAATTAATAGTTTTGTAACCATCTACATTCTAGAATCTGCAAGATGTAGAAAATGACAAAAAAGTAAATTAATCAATGCTGTGTTTTGAAGTTGTGCGTTCAGATCACAGCACACAGAAGTCTGTTAACTAGCGTTCCAGACAAAAATGCACATTCATGGAGGCCTTAAAGAAGAAAATATATATATTATTTTTTATTTATCTACGTGTGGAATGTTTATGAGAATTTTTATTTCAAAAGCATACAGCACATGGAAAATTTCAAGATATTTAAATGCAAAGGTGACATACAGAGGAGAACTGATGAAGTTGTGTATCACTAGACACTGACCACTCAAGACTATTATGTGTAGGTTGGGGAAGACAGCATTAAAAATCTTTATTGATTTAAACTGGAATGATAGATATGTTTCTCATTCAAGTGAAGAAAGGAAGAAAATATTTAATAGATAGGTAACAAGAACTTCTTCAATCAGCTCCTATCAGTCTTATCAGTATTTATAATGTCATAGTTATACTTATGTCATCTGTGTATTATAAATATGTATTATCTCTGTTCTGTCCCACTCAATGAGACAGGTGAGGTTAAACTTTTAATTCTCTGTGTGGTAACAAGGACTAATGAGTTATGCAAGATTGAAACAAATCGTGAATTTATTTAAAACTGAGCAGAATTACAACAGATAGCAGTTTGGCAAAACTTGAAACAACATTAGCTCCATATAAATTCAGTGGAATTATGGAAAATAGTGGCTTGGTAAACCTCAGTGATTTAAAACTCACTGGAATTACAATAGGCAACAGCTTCGCAAAACCCAACAATATTCAAAACTTGTAACAATACTGTGTTTATGTGCCAAAGTCAAGAGACTGAGAAAGACATGAAAGAGAAGCAAAATATCCCTCCCCTAGGAACCAGTGAAGGCAGAGAGAGAGAGAAGAAATGGAATCACCATCCTTGGATCCAGCAACAGTCTCTACTTGTAGTTGTGGTACTTTGGTGGTGGGCACATGTGCAGATCCCTAGGTTTGTGCCTTTTATAGTATGATTCACACATGATCACATTACCGCTATTCTAGGGCCTTCCAGGAGGCTGAAATGTAGTAATAAAGATTAAAAAAAAAAAAAAAAGTAGAGAAAAAATTGATCAGCACCAGAAAGGGTCTGGAAAATGTTATTGAGGGATAGAGTAGAAGTGAGTACTAGCAGTGAAAATTCCCATTGAAATTTTAGACCATATGAGGTGAAACAACATGTCAAAACAACATACCAGTATTTTTAAGTCTAAATAAATACTTTTATTCTCCTTTTATGAGAGTTTCCCTTAGGCTTTTTTTTTTTTTTTTAAATTTCCCCAGAAGAGAATGACTAAGGCACAAAAGACAGTTATATATATATAAAATGCACTGTCATTAAATTGATTTCTTCATCCTTCATTGATTGCTAGACTCACTGCTGTTTCCACAAAGACAAGTGATGAAATTACTACATTGTGGTAACTGCATATATACATTTCCTGTATTTTGATGGTTTGCCTGTGGAAGGCACCTACAGAAATGGTTGTTAAGTCTTTTACCCATTGTTGTAGTGTAACCTGGTCCTATTTTTTATACAGTCTCCCTGAAGTCTGGCACTGGCAAGTCTCATTGGCCTGCAGGGAAATAGGATTTATATGACATGCTTTCTTAAATACATTTAATGAATTCTCACAAATGAAGTGGTATGTAATAATTGTTCATTGCTGCATACTGTATGAATTCAGTTTCTTTTTAACTCCTTTTTTTTTTTTTTTCAGTCCTGAGGTCTCATACAGTACTTCCCTTCTGAATTGCCTGTGTTTTGTATAATCCTTTTTAGTAAGCACTGCAAGTACATATGTATGTAACGTAACTGAGGCTTTTGTGCAATTTACGTGGTTGCTGGTTTAATGAAGGCAGATGTGTTAGTGTGTGAGTTTAAGCACACCCAGTAGTCTGTAGGTTATCACTTATTTTTATGTTCATCATTCTACTAAAACCGTACTGGATAAATATCTCTATCAAAGAAGACAAATTTATATCCTTAGACAGAGTGGAGACAGCACTAAAATACAGTAAATAATGTAACCAAGTTAGGTACATACTCCATCTGCAGTACTAACACAGAATACAGCAGAGTTCAACATTCTTTTCATACAAATTGTGTAAAAAATAGCAAATGCATCTACAATGAAAGTGACATGACTATAATTATAGCAAAAAAGGTAATGAAGAAGCAAATGAAAGCAGATGAAAATAATAAATACAAAATTAGATAAGTACTGTGAAAAACAAAAACAACAGTATTTGTTAATTAATCCAACATTACTGGAAGCAAAATCAAACAAAATTATCTACATAATACTTTCCATCTCTTATAGAAATAAAATTAGCTTCCTCAAAAATCTACTAGAATTTCATAATCTTTTCTCTCCTACCTCAGTATTAAAACTTTGAAAGAACAGTCTCTATTTCTTCTCCAAAAGCTTGCAGTAGATTGTTAGGATGTCATGTCTTTTTCTTAGATGTTCTTCACAATGTTGTGTTGTTTTTTATTTTTCTGCCACTGTTGTCTGTAAGGCAAATTCATTACTCAGTGCGCAGTAAGCCATTTTCATACAAAGTCAAGACAGTGATTTATTGCAAGGTTGCACAGGACTGGCTGCTAGGTAGCCTTTCACTAATCTAGCAATTCCCATATTTTTTATGATGCTTTTTTATTCATGTTTTTATCACCTGACTACTACCCTGACACAACTGGTCAGTTATAGATAGGGCTAAACTCCCTACCTGAAAGCTATGCTAGTTTGACTAATTAACTACAGATTTTTTCAAGATGCTCCTGTCTCAAAGATAATTTTAGCTGTCACATTATGATTAAGAACTCTGCTTCAAGGATGTGCATCCTGACCTAGATAAAAATACATATTTGCTATATCTAAGGATACACATATATAAACTTGTACAATGGCTAGTCCTTACTTGACTGACAGCAATTCCCCCTTTGAGAATTATCTAAAAATACTGGTTAGATCAGTTTCATTTTCTCCAAGTTTTTTTTAATGAAAATCAAGCAACATCATTACTTCATCAGGGGCCTCTGATAGTCTTCACACGTGCTCAGCAGACAGATGAAGTAATTTATAGGCACAGAGATTAGGTAGATGGAGTAATTTATAGGTACAAAGACTGCAGCTCTTGTCTGTCCAGCCATCTGGAATACCTCTGAGCCTTGAGTTAAATACAAGTTAGACATCCCACTCCTAAACAGTGTGATAAGGATTTCAATAAGCTCATTATGCTGAGAGATTACTAATTTTTGGTGCTGGACAGACAAGACCTTAATGATAGAGAATTTAAGAAGGTGAAGTTAAATAATATACATGTTCTGATAGCAACAATTTATGTTTAGCCAGTATCCATATATTTAGTAAAGCGCTGGGAAGATCTGTGAACCTGAAGTATTCGGCTAATGAGAAACCAGGAGAGGAAAAGATAAGCGTTGGGTAATAGGGCATAAAAGACATAACACTGTCTCTGCAAGTGTGCTTCTGCTTGCAGGACTCCCGCCATTGCAATTGCAAACAAAATCCGCTTTAATCAAAGATACCATCCTGCTAAGTTATTTGGATATTTCCAACAATTTAGGGGCTTGTCCGGGATTATTATCACCTCCTGGGGAGGTCCCCCTGCTGCCCTGGACAGGAGGGACACACCCCACTGATTTTAGCGGTCCTGTCTGAGTGGTGAGGTGACTCCTTGAGACAGCTGATTGGAAACTGAGACTGTTACATAAAAGATAGGCTTTGTGAAAGCTAAGGTGCAGGTAGGCATGGGTGTTAACTGCTGCAGACCAGGGTAACTTCGTACATGGACCAAGATAAGAGAATTAAATGCTTGCCTTGGGGGTCCATTGAGGCTCTTGAGTGTGTGACTGGGATGCACTTTTAGTGCGAAGTGAGTGCAGAGTCCCAGTCCAGGATTCTGTAGTACCACAAGGGGTCTGGCTGGAGACAGACAAAGTGTGAAACAAAAGATTGAAAGAAACAGTCTTGGGAGGGGAGCTGTTGGTGTATGGAACCCTGTGCACTTGACGAAGTGCCAGCAGTACACCCCTTTTTAGTCTGAGAATCGGAGCCTGGCACTCTAGAGGGACTGGGCACTAAATCCAAGAATCAGAATGTGGTAACCTGTGAGCTGGGAAGTTCACAGCAGCATTCCAGAGGGATGGGTAGTAGGAGCACTCAAGAGCGGGGAAAAGTGGTCCCCAAAATCATGCCTGAAGATAGTCCCTTGGGAAAGATCTTCAGAATTGGAAAAATAATCCCAAAACTAGGGATTAGGACAGGAAAAAGATGTCATGGCATAGAGAGCCACTACAGAGAAAATTAATATTTGGACCAAAATATGTGTCTGAAGAAGATGGGGTTTGTCAGACTTTTAATTCATATGTAAGCAGTAAGACTTCTTTCTCTGAAACAGAATCGGCTTATGCAGCTTAACGGGTGCAAAAAGTAAAACAGTTTCTCACAAGAAGGACTCGAAGTTCAAAAGAAAAACATGAGTAGAAAGATCATAAATGGGATCCCTTAGATAACTTCCCTCCCTCCCCTTAAAGTTCCAAAGCAATGTAAGTGGCAGTAGCCTCTGCAGAGGCAGGGAGTGGCCTTGCTGCTGATCCTGTGCAGGGTCCTAGAGAGAGCACACATTCTCAATTACTGAGGGAATTGGACCAGTGTAAATAGGATGTTAATGCTTCCCCTTTTACTAGTAGAAAGGTCAGGAATTTCAAGAAGGAAATGAATTCTTTAATTGAAGATCCTGTACGAGGAGCAGAACAGTTGGATCGATTTCTATGGCCTAATTTCTACTCACAGATGGAAATTATGTCTATCGTGGGTATGTTGATTATTGGAGAAGAAAGAGACGTGATTAGACAGGCAGCTATGCAAAAGACTGGGAAAGGAATACAGAGGAAAGGTTGGGCCCTGGAGGGAGGCGGAGAAAGGAAGGACACCACGGATAAACTGTACTGGTTATTGTCACTGCCTTTGTGATTGTTAAATGTTTATGGTATGAAAGTGTTACCGGAGAAGCTATTATGAGACAAGAGGTGTCTGAAGATATACCGAAAACACCTCCTAGGTTGTATTTTGGCTCACTGGAGAGACATTGCTGGTGAGCAAGGTGGAATACTGAATAAGAAACCAGGAACATAAATGAAGTAATGGAACCAGTTTTATCACTGAGTATCCTAATCATGAGATCAAGTGCTGGGTGTTTGTGGAAGCTGAAGAATAGTACTGTTTGATCTGTGGGTTTTGAAGGGAGTGGGACAAACTGCTTTGATGGTAGATAGAAGTGTAATTGTTAAGGGTATATGGAAGTGTACTTGAGGGTACAATAGGGAAATTGGGTGGGGGGTGGGGGTGGGAGAAGATAAAAGAGTTCAGGAAAAACAGTGAGTTATAGATATTAGAGTTTGTGGTCTGTGGTGACAGAGAAAAACCCCCTGCACCATCCCCACTGTAGTTCATACACAGAACTCTCAAAGTGAGAGAGATACTGGCACTGGACACCCTGCTGTAAACCGTGTATTACTTGCAAATAGGGAGGGGACAGGACATTAGAAGCGAGAATAGCCTTTACCTGCAGAGATCTAGGAAACCTGATATCCCAGTGTTAGCACTGGAAGCCTCCGAAGGGGAGGAAGTGAAACTGAAATACAGTGTTAGTAGTTTTTCTAATGATGAAAGTTTGGAAAATGAAAAAGGTTTGGGAAAGACACAAGATGAGGAAGGAAAATAAGAGCAAGGTTTAACTGTGGCAATTAGACACGGACTCCATTGTTAGCACAGAGCGAAGACCTTTATTGCATGTGAGGAATTTGAACAACATGCACTTGGTCAAGTGCCTTATATTAAACATGACTTTCCTGCTGCACACGGCAGTGCTTGATCTTTCATTCTGCCCTGAAGGAGATGGCACTGGAGCTGGGTTTGTCCCTTTTGCGCCGTCCCACAGCAACTGCATCAGCATGGGCTCAGCTTGGGTGTGGGTGAAGTTGGCACCATTCTTTGCTCTCATGGGCGTTGGTCTGAGGCACCAACTCTGTTAGCCTCATCTTGAACTTGTTCTTGAACTCAGCAGCATCTCCTGGTAGTGGGTGATGAGATCATAGAGGCTATCAAACACCAGGTTGTTGGTCAGGAAGAACTTGGGGCTGCTGGAGTCCTGCTGCCAATGGATGCAGCAGTGCTGTACCTTCTTGTTGCACCAGAAGGACCCAGTGTAGTCCTCAACGAATGTCACTGTCCCTGACAAGGAAGGAACCATCAGGTGCCCGTATCTCAGCAAAGTGCCACTCATTGCTCCATGCTCCCAGCTTACCATGAAGCCATTTCTCCGTGAAATGCATCTCAATGTTGTTGCTCATCTCCCTCTTCACTGGTTATCTCCCCTTTTTGTTTCTGGCCAGGACAAAGTAAAGCAGGTTCCATTCCTGATTGATGGGGTCTTCCATCATTTGGCAATTTGCCTCTGTTCCTTTGTCATACATGCTCCCATGGTTCCCACCGCTCATCTCCATCAGAAGCCTTAGGTTCAGTGGGGCTTAAACTGGCCAGCTTGACCTTTATAGCATCTGCTGACACCCATGCCAGGTGTACAAGATGGATGTCTTGCAATTACTTCGAGAGGTACTATCAAGCACAAATAGTTATAGTCCTTTGATTTTCTCCCTCTGTGTCAGCTGAGCTTGTTTACATTTCCTGAGGTCTTTTGCTAATCAGAGCAAGAATGTCTTTACTTTCTCCCAGTGATATAGAGATTAAAAGAAGCAGAAGTAAGAGAGGTGGAGAAATTAATAATTGAGGGAGCCTGGAGACTATATAGAAACAGGGATTGTAACAAAAGAAAGAAACTGGGAAGAACAATAGCCGCTGCACTAGAGTAGGGCCCGGGGAGGGTTCCTCCTCCACTGGAGTGAAAGCAGTGTGCAAATACCAAGGAAATGAGATATTGGTGGAGAAGCTGTCCCAGGCTGAGGGAGAAAGAAACTGTCTCTGATCTCTGATTGCTGGGTCCAGTCTTGTTCAACATCTTCATCAATGACCTTGATGAGGGGATAGTGGCCACCCTCAGCAAGTTTGCTGATGATACGAAGTTGGGAGGATTGGCTGACACACCCGATGGCTGTGCTGCCATTCAGCGAGACCTGGACAGGCTGGAGAGCTGGGCAGTAAGAAACCAGATGAGATTTAACAAAAGCAAGTGTAGAGTCTTGCACCTAGGGAGGAATAATTGCATGCACCAGTACAGGTTGGGGGATGACCTGCTGGAGAGGAGCTCTGCGGAGAGGGATCTGGGTGTCCTGGTGGACGACAGGTTGGCCATGAGCCAGCAGTGTGCCCTTGTGGCCAAAAAGGCCAATGGCATTCTGGGGTGCATTAAAAAGAGCGTGGCCAGCAGGTCGAGGGAGGTGATCCTCCCCCTCTACTCTGGTAAGCCCTGGTAAGGCCTCATTTGGAATACTGTGTCCAGTTCTGGGCTCCCCAGTACAAAAAAGACAGGGATCTCTTGGAAAGAGTCCAATGGAGGGCCACAAAGATGGTGAAGGGCCTGGAGCATCTTCCCTATGAAGAAAGGCTAAGTGAACTGGGTCTGTTTAGCCTTGAGAAAAGAAGACTGAGAGGGAACCTGATCCAAGTCTATAAATATCTAAGGTGTGGGGGGCAGAGTGGCGAGGCCAGACTGTTTTCAGCAGTGTGTGGAGACAGGACAAGGGGCAACGGCCAGAAATTGCAGCATAGGAAGTTCCGCACAAATGTGCGCAAGAACTTCTTTATGGTGAGGGTTACGGAGCACTGGAACAGGCTGCCCAGGGAGGTTGTGGAGTCTCCTTCTCTGGAGATATTTAAGACCCGCTTGGACACCTACTTGTGTGACCTGGTGTAGGGAACCTGCTTTGGCAGGGGGGTTGGACTCGATGATCTCTGGAGGTCCCTTCCAACCTCTACAATTCTGTGATTCTGTGATTCTGTGAAAAGCTGAATGACAGAACCTGGGAAGTTTCACCACAGCTTAACAGGGTTAAATTAGTTAAATTGCAGTGAGCAGAGTAGTATAAATAGGTTTATTTTCTGGTGGATACCGTTGCCTCTTACTCTGTGCGGCATCAAGAATTATTACCCTGTCACAGAGTTATCTCTAGATCTATCTGCGCCTGTGACAGGGGGACAGCAGGCCCACAGACCCAATGACCCAAAAAGGGGAGGGGGAGTCAATGGTTTATGGTTCAGTTTGGCCCTGTTTTGGCAGGTGAACCCATGGACCCATGCCCTGGGAAAGGGGAAAAGAGGAAAAATGGAAGGGTAAGGAGGTGGGAGATGGGCCTAAAAACAGAACAGTGGCAACGATCTGAGGAGGAAAGTTAATTTATGAAATATGATATCAGAATGCAAGATAACACAATATAATACAATATATAATTGGAATTGAGGCTAATGAATGTCATGGGTTTGTTTTTTTGATTTTCAATATTCCACATCAAAACATCATGTACTGGAATTAAGGTGTTAATGCTCTAATTTCTACTCACCTATCCCTATACATTACGGAAGTCATGGGATCTGACCCTTCCAGGGGGGGCGGTCTCTTACTGCCTGGCAGTGGGTGCTGGAGGGTGCTTTCCTGGCCGTTCCAAGCTTTTTTCAGGTGACTCGTCTCGGGAACTCTCTCTCATATCTTATTTGATTTATTAGTCTCAATTTTAATTAGGTTGTATTATATTGTATTATTTTGCATTCCGATATCATTGTTAGTAAAATAAGTTTACCTCCATAGATTGTTGCCGCTGTTTTTCTTCTTTTTCCTGCTTCCTCCCTCCGTGGGGCCAGGCGGGGGGTGGGGAGGGCAGGGGCCTACTGCCCCCTGTCATGGGCATAAACTGATCTAGTTAATTCCGTGACAATGAATCAAGTAACATGAGAAAGAGAATGTCCAAAACTGAAGGCCTTACTCTAAAATTGAAGGCGAAATGGCTGGGGAGCACACACACTGACAGCGAGAAAAGAGAGAGTCCCATAACTTGTCAAGAGTTATACCTTTCTTTCTGAATGCAAAGTCCTCTGGGATATGTAGTTTTTCTCTTCTGAGAGCCAGGTATTTGGAAAATCAGCAGTCGATGGAAGTGGGGGATTAACTTTTTAACTCCCAGTGCTTTACATGATGTTATGATGTGGAATACCAATAACAAAACCATATTAAAACCATAACATAGTAAAAACCAATACCATAGTACCATGACATTCCACCCTTATTCCACATCTCTACACCATGTTTAATATAAACATATATGTACATACATATACATATATACAAACAAACAATAATTAATGTGCATTACACACACACGCACACAAATACAAATACATATATATATATGTATATAGATAGATAGATAGAATTACTGACTGAACTCTCCCAACATCAAATTCCCTTCTGGTACACCCTGAACATCCCCACCTTTTTGCTGTCTGCATCACCCACCAAGTGGACCTAGGTCTCTGAGCAAAAATATTTCCACAGAGAGGCTTGCCTTTTCCGGAAGCTGGAAGGACCCAAACCACTTTTCCCAACATGCTCTTTACATATAATACAGGGGCCTTATCTCCCTCTAGTATGTATGTAGGGAGCTGGATTAGGTAAGATCATCTCGAGATTGATCCTTGAATATGGACCAACCACATGGCTTCTGCCAAATGCTTCTCCAAATGCTTAAACGTTCCATCACCCAATGCTTTCAACATAGTTTTAAAAAAGCCATTGTGTCGTTCAGTTTTACCAGAAGCTGGTACATGACACGGGATATGATAAATCCACTCAATGCCATGATCTTTGGCCCAAGCATTTACAAGAGAATTTTTGAAATGAGTCCCATTATCTGACTCAGTTCCTTCTGGAAACAGGACTTGTTTCTCGAGACCTAATGTGGTGTTTCAGGCAGTAGCATGGGGTACTGCATATGTTTCAAGCCACCCAGTGGTTGCCTCCACCATGGTAAGCACATAAAACTTACCATCGCAGGTTCATGGCAAAGTGATATAATCAACCCGCTATGCCTCCAAAAGTATATTTATACTTTTGCCATTGCCCTTCCCCGCAGAGAGTTTTCATCTTCTTGGCTTGTTTAATTGTGGTGCATGTGTCACAGTTGTGAATAACTTGTGCAATAGTGTCCACAGTTAAATCCACCCCTCGGTCTCTAGCCCGCTTACATATTGCATCTCTCCCTTCATGGCCTGAGGTCTCATGGGCTCACTAAGCTAGAAACAATTCACCCTTATTTTGTCAGTCCAAGTGTATTTGAGCCATCTCAATTTTAGCAGCTTGATCCACCTGATGGTTATTTTGTTGTTCTTCAGTAGCCCAACTTGTAGGTACATGAACATCTACATGGTGCACCTTTACAACCATATTCTATATTCGGGCAGCAATGTCTTCCCACAGTTTAGCAGCCCAAATAGGTTTGCCCCTACTTGTTTTGTTTTGTTCCCACTGCTGTAACCGCTCCCATGAGGCATTTGCCACCATCCATGAGTCAGTGTAAAGATAAAGCACTAGCCATCTCTCCCATTCAGCAACATCTAAGGCCAGTTGGACAGCCTTCACCTCTGCAAATTGGCTTGATTCTCCTTTTCCTTCAGTGGTCTGTGCAACTTGTCATGTAGGGCTCCACACAGGAGATTTCCATCTGCAATGCTTCCCCATAATATGATATTCAACTGTGAACAAGGCAAATTTCATTTTCTGGTAGTTCACTGTATGGTGGGGTCTCTTTAGCAAATGATTACCTCTTCTGCTGGTGATGTTCAAAACTTTTTACCTTTAGGCCATTCCATGATCACTTCTAAGATTCCTGGATGACTGAGGCTCCCCATCTGAGCTCGTTGTGTCGCAATCCACTTACTCCAAATGGCATCAGTAGCATGAAGGGTGAGGGGAACCTTTACTTTAAACATCCAGTTCAGCACTGGCAATTGAGGTGCTAGAAGGAGCTGCGTTTCAGTACCGACTACTATGGAAGAAGCTTGAACCCCGTCATACGCAGCTAAGATCTCCTTTTCAAGTTGGAGTGTAGTACTCTTCAGACCCCCTGTATGCTCAGAGGCACCCAGGGGTTGGCCTCGAGTCTCTATTGAGACTTTGCCACAGACTCCAAGTGGGACCTTTCTCTCCAGCAGCATTATAGAAGATGTTCTTTACATCCTGTCCCATCTGTACTGGCCCAGGGCCGTGGCATGGACTATTTCCCATTTAATTTGCTCAAAAGCCTGCTACTGCTCAGGGCCCCATGTAAAATTATTCTTCTTTCACATCACCTCATAAAGGGAGCTTACAATGATTTTATAGTTTGGAACATGCATTCTCCACAAGCCCACTACATCCAGAAAAGATGGTGTCTTTTTCTTGCTAGTGATTGGAGACATAGCAGTAATTTTGTTGATCACGTCCACCAGGATGTGATGACATCCATATTGCTGCTTAATTCCTAGGAACTGAATTTCCTGCGCAGGACCTTTCACTTTGTTTCACTTAATAGCAAAACCAGCTTGCAGAAGGATTTGGATTATTCTCTCTCCTTTCTTGAAAACTTCCTCTGTTGTATTGCCCCATACAACAATATCATTAATATAGAGAGCATTTATTAATATATAGGTGGTCAGAAGCACTGCCCTGTTCCAATGCAGTTTGGATCAACTCATGGCACATGGCTGGGCTGTGTTTCCACCACACGGGCAAACGGTTACAGGTATACTGAATACCCCTCCAGGTGAAAGCAAACTGTGGCCAAAAGAATTGAAAAGAATGCACTATACCAAGTGTTATACCACTTGGTTGCTTTTGACTTCAGTTCATATTGGAGTTCTAGCGTGTTTGGCACAGCAGCACTCAGTGGGGGTGTGACTTCATTCAGGCGACGGTTGTCTACTTTCAACCTCCACTCTCCATTGGCTTTATGCACTAGCCATATGGGACTGTTAAAAGATGAGTTTTGCTTATCACTCCTTGGCTCTCTAGCTGATGAATCAACTTATGAGTGGGGAGCAAGGAATCCCTGTTGGTGAAGTACTGTCCTCTGTGCTCCATTTTTGTGGTAATGAGTACCTGTTGCTCTTCCATTTTGTCACGGAGTTATCTGAGTCCGTGACAAGGGGCAAAAAGCCACGGGAAAAAAAGGAAAAAAAAAAAAAAAGGAAAAAAATGGAGAGGAAAACTACCCTCCCTCTTTTCTTTCAGCTTAGCTGTTTAGCCCCGAGGCAGGCCCTGCGCTCCAGGAGAGGGGAAGAGAGGGATGGGTAGAAAGACAGCAGATGGGTGTAAGAAAAAAAGCGAACGGCAACAATCTGAGGAGGAAAGGTAATTTACTAAATTTAACCAGATTAAGCAAAATGAGAGAGACAAGAGCATCCAAAGTACGAGACAGTAGACGAGGTAGTCTTACTCTAGTAGACTGCAAAAGAAACACATGCTTTTCACTGCAGTGACCCGAGAGAGAGCCAGATGAGCAGAGCCAGATGAGCAGAGCCAGAAGGAGGGATGGCCGGGGTCCTGCCCGAAGCTCCCCCTATCTTCCTCTTCGCACCAAATCCTCAGGGGATGCCGCCCCTTCCCTCCCATCAGAATATTCAAAATGCCCATAAAAGGGAGTAAACAGAACCAGAACATTAACTCTTTAACTCCCACTATTTCACGTGATATTCTGATGTGGCATACTGACAACAAAAAAATCACAAGACCACAACACTCTTCTAGCAGCCTCACAACAGACGGATCTTCTGACAGGCCAGGCAAAACAGCTGCTTAATGCTGTCTGTGTTTATAGCAGCTATTCCAAAGGCCCATCGATACCCCTTGGGATCCTTGAAATGCTCCCTTCTCAGATAATCGATACCAAGTGTGGTGGAATTCCAGGGTCACAGCCTGAACCAATACATGAGCATGGGACTGCCTGGAGCGAGCGGGAGGAGGGGGGGCAGAGCCACCCTTTCTGTCTCAGCAATGCTTCTGGGAGCGCATGTGCAATCTGAGCCTGAGCGGGTCCGCTTCCCCCCCGCGTTCTCCTCCAGCAGTGTGAGTACACAGGCTGCATTCATCAGCTCGCCCCTTTCTCCAAACTGTTACTGGGAGGGGTGAGTTAATTTCTTTTTGATATCATTTCCTATAGCACCTATTTCTGAAATAAAGGCTCTGTCATCGCCTTTGTTTGTTCGACATTTTGGCGAGCCAGGTAGGCTAAAATATTAAAAGAAAATGTCTTTCTTTGGAATGCCTTTAAATGGATCAAGACCAATCCTGGACAGAGCCCAAGATTTCTGGGCTCTTACCTTACTTTGAACTCACAATTATAGTTGAAAAATGGGGTCCCCTGCGGGTTACCGGGAATTATTTCTTCCCCATCTCACATGGCGAGTTATTTCCATGGCTTAGATAAAGATATATTAGTTACGAAAGAACGCCAGCTTGCTGCTTCCACCATAGCATGGCCACTGTTATATGCTTTAAATCAGGCTGAAAGGACAGCTAATATTTTAGTAAAGGAAAAACAACTATTACAAGATAGGATTGAGAAATTAGAACAACAGCTTGGAACACTGATGGAAAAAATTCAAACCTAAACTTCTCAATGAAGCAGGTCAGTAAAATTTCATTAGATGATACCCAGGTTCCTGAATCAATGGACCTGGTCAATCCAGAAGACAAGGCTTCCAAATCGGATCTCGAAGCTCCATCTGCAATGGATCACTTTGTCATCCGTCCCATAATAACTCAAACAAACAAACAAACAAACAAACAAAAAATACAGGATGAACCAGCAGGGGTGCTCCCTGATCAGCGGCCCCCTGCCCAGACCCATCTACCTGTAGCAGCCTGTCCTTATATGGCAACGGAATTAATGGATTTGGTACAGAAATTCCAACACAAGCCCAGAGAAAGCATGCCAGCCTGGCTTCTGAGATTATGGGAATTAGAGGTAAAGAGTCTTGTGCTAAATGGGTCAGAAATTTCCAAACTGGCATCCACTACTTTACACTCTGCCCTTAGGCAGAGGTTGTATGCTGCCATTCAATATACTGAGGAGAACCATTCAGTAGTAGATTGGTTGATGGCAGCATGCTGTCTGGCTTGGCCCAGTAAGACTGGCATTCTTTTGCACATAGGTTTATGGTCCTCCATGGAGAACCTTCAAACTTACATTTGTGAATTAGGTATGAGAGAAACAATATAGTAGGAAACTTTTAAGAGCCCAGACTTGGCAAAACCTATGTCGGGAATGAGAGACCTGATTATACAACAGGTTCCTTCCCACCTCTATGGAACTTTAGTTTCCATACTAAATCCCCTAATGGCCTCAGAAGACATTATCCAACAGACTGCCCAGCTGGTAGCTGATCTGGGGGAAGCAGAATGCCTAAGAACAAGGCAAGTTCGAGTGGTAGAAGAAGCCAATGTTCTCCCAGTTAAAACCAGGAAGGCTGCCCCAAAGGCACACCAATCGGGCCCTATACGGGTGTCCCGAAAACAAATCTCATATGGGCTGGGGTTGCCTTTGCTAAGATTGATGGGCAGCCTAATCATGTTTTACTCCAGTTATGGAAAAAACTGCAAAATGATCAGAAATTTCAAAATACTTCCAGATCACAAGTACAAATAATTCAACAAATGCCAACAAAGACTTGGAATTTAGAGGACTTTATAATCCCTAATAGAAGGAAAAAGCCTCCACAAGTGACTTAGACAATAGACACTTAGTATAGAGTGTCTATTGCCCCAGTCCCAGAGTACATCTTGGGCACAGACATTTTATGGGGTCTGGCTCTCCAGGCGACTGTGGAGTTCAGATTAAGAGAAAGATGTATTAGTATCCAGACGGTGCAGGCAATTATAAGGGGTCATGTGAAAATTAAACTATTTGTTTGCCACAACTGCGCCAGATCACAAATACAAAGCAGTATAGACTCCCAGGTGAGCAAGAAGAAATTACCAAGACTGTGCAGGAGCTGGAGAGAGTAGGGATCATTAGACCTGCACACAGCCCATACAGCTTCCCCATATGGCCAGTTGGGAAGTCAAAAGGTACATGGCGAATGACAGTAAACTACAGAGAAGTAAATAAAGTCATGCTGCCAATTCATACGGTTGTACCCAATATTGCCTCCCTCATAGATATATTAAGTAGAGAAATAGAAACATATCACCATGTTCTGGATCTAACAAATGCATTTTTCAGCATTCTAAGGAATGCTAAGGAATCTCAAGGCCAATTCACATGCACATGGGAGGGCCAGCAGTGGACTTTTCAAGTCCTACCTCAGGGGTATATGCATTCACCTACTTTTTGCCATAATTTGGCGGCATGTGACTTGGCAAGTTGGAACAAGTCATTTACTGTCTAAATGTACTACTACACCAATTATTTGATGCTAACGTCTGACTCAATCAAGGCATTAGAGAAGATAGTATCATCACTAATTACTCATTTACAGGATAAAGGATGGGCTATAAATCCACAGAAAGTTCAAGGACCAGGGCTATCAGTTAAATTCCTGGGTGCTGTCTGGTCAGGTAAGACTAAGGTGTTACTTAGTGCAATCATAGATAAGATCCAAGCGTTCCCGCTTCCCATAAAACCAAAGCAGTTGCAGGAATTTTGGGGTATATTAGGATATTGGTGATCCTTTACACCCCACTTAGCAAACTGCTAAAACCTCTATATCGATTAACAAAAAAAGGTCGAATATGGGATTGGGGTAGAATGGAATGAGAAGCCTTCCAGCAAGCAAAAATAGCAGTTAAACAGACCCAGGCACTGGATATATTTGATCAAATCCTTCCAGATAAACTAGATGTACATGTAAACCAAGAAGGGTTTGGCTGGGGGCCGTGGCAGTGCCAGAGTTCTGTTTGAATCCCAATTGGGTTCTGGTCGCAGATTTGGCATGGAGTATAAGAGAGATACAGCATGGTTGAAAAGCAGTTAACTATTCTGCACTGTAGGAGGTAGAACCAACAACTCATACTGCAGAGATTATTCTTAAAACAACTTCACCAATTCAGGGTGGGTAAAAGATCTAACCCATGTTCCTAGGGTACTGGGTAGCCCAATCACAAATAGTGGTATGCTCTGTCACCTATCTTAGTCCGAGAAGTCACCTGTCATTTTCTCCACTGAAGGAAGAACTGCAAAAGAGGGTTGGGCCGGTGACATATCACAGTGAGACACCTGAGGAAATAGTGATTACTTGCCCAGAGAAGAGTCCTGTACAGGAGGGGAAATACCCTATTCCAGAAGATGCATGGTACACAGATGGATCCAGCAGAGGGAACCCAAATAGGTGTCGAGCTATCCCTCAAATGAAACAATATAGTTTGAAGAGGTGGATGGACAAAGTAACCAGTGGGCTGAGCTATGAGCTGTGTGGATAGTGATAACTCAATGTCAACGATTTATGGGCCATTTCGGCCCAGTTCTGTGACTAGCGGGGCAGAGGGATTTCACAAAATCCGTGCCTCCAGAAAAGGGAAACAGGGGACCCCAAAATAATTGAAAACAGCGGCAACAATCTGAGGAGAAACAAACTAATTTACTAAATATAGTATCAGAATGCAAGATAACACACCATAATACAATATAATTAGAATTGAAGCTAATAAATCAAATGTAATGAGAAAAAGAATGTCCGAAAGGTGGATAGGCCTCACCATAATGCTGAGGTGAGATGCGCAGTCCAGTTGAGCAGCAGGGAGACAGGAGGAGAGCTGACGAGGAAGAGCAGACGAAGAAGAGCACATCAGGTAACCCTGCCAGGAGTTATATCTCCTCTCTTACTGCAAAGCCCCTAGGGAATGTAGTTCTTTTCTTCTGGACAGGTACCCAGAATTGAGCATTAACAATTTAACTCCCAGTGCACTACATGATGTTATGATGTGGAATACTAATAACCAAAAATCATAAAACCATGACACTCAAGAACCTGCAAACAGCACACTGAACTTCTGCACAGATAGTTGGGCAGTCTACTGAGGGCTCACGCTCTGCATAGCACAGTGGGCCATTCAGGATTGGACGATCCATGCCTGACCTATCTGGGGCAAAGATATGTGGGTTGATATATGGAACATGGTTAGGCATAGGATTGTACGAGCATACCGTGTCTCTGGACATCAACCCTTGCAGTCACCAGGCAGTGATGAAGCTCAAGTCCAATGGTTAGGAATTAAGTCAGCAGAAGACATAGCCCACTGACTGCATCAGAAATTATAACATACAGAACAAAAAACCATGTGGGCAGCAACTAAAACATGGGGGCTGCCCATAGAGTTACCAGATATTTTCAGGACTGTAACGCTTGCTCACAAATGAGACCAAGACCTCTGCCGGAAACTACAGTCCATCTCGCTAGGGGACATAACCCATTACAGTGATGGCAGATCGATTATATAAGTCCCCTTCTTCGATCTGAGGGAGCAAGACATGCCCTAACTTGTGTTGATACACTGAGTGGATTGATGCAAGTCTATCTTGCAGTGAAGGAAAACCAAGCCTATATCATCAAAGTTTTAACTAGGTTAATGGCGTCATGCAGGACTCCTGAGGTCATCGAAATTGGCCAAGGTACACATTTCACAGGTGCAACTGTGCAGAAGTGGGCTGAAGACAATATCAGATGGCGGTTTCACCTGCTCTATAATTCAATGGGAGCAGGCCTAATAGAAAGATATAGTGGAATCCTGAAGGCTGCTCTGAAGACAGATTCACAGTCCCTGCAGAGGTGGACCAAGAGACTGTAAGAAATCCTGTGAGACTTGAATGAGAGACCAAGAGATGGCAAACCCAGTGCTTTAAGAATGTTGCAAACAACTTGGGCCTCCCTGCTTAGGATACAAATTACAAGCAAGGACACCTCGCTCAAGCCACAAGTCAGCACCTAGAGCTAGAGACACAAGGCAAAATGGCCTTGGAAAGTGCAACCAGGACCAAAATGGTGCAGTCTCCTTGCACCTTGGGGAAGATTGTTAGAGAGTGGGGGATCAGTAAACCCTCCAGTAATTGATGTATGGCCAGCAGAGGTAATAGTTGACACCTCTGTTTTCATTGCAAAGGGAACATTCATCATGTCCATGTGGCAGATTGGAACCCCCTCTTTGGTACCTGATACAGTGATTCAGCCACAGGTATCAGGCCAAAGGGTGTGGTACTGAGGTCCAGGAATGCCCTGATACAGGTGCAGGTGTTGACTCAAGACCTAAACAAAGCCTGTATCCTACCATGGAGGGCAGACCTACTCCTCCTCGTATCTATTAAACATCTGTTTTACTCTCCTTGAGGTTATAAGTTCACAGGAGAGACAGCAGGAGCAACATTACTCCAGCATGTTCCACTGTCCATGTGGAAACACTGTGACACCCCGTGGTGCATTGCTGAACTTTTGGGAACTGGTGAGCATGAATCAGAACTGTTACTGGTCCTTGAAGAAGATATGCCTTGAGAAAGAACATCAAGTACTGGCCCAACAGAACCGCGGAAAAGACTACTGATAATTGCCTTTATTGTCTTAACATTCTACGTTGCAGCAGGTATTGTACATGTGTTGAGATGTACACTGTATTTTGAGCCACCAAACTGCAGGAGCTCGCCCCCTACCAGCTCAGTCATTGGTTCATGCTGTGAAGGGGTGGAGTGTAGTGGAATTCCAGGGTCACAGTGTGAACCAATACATGAGCACATGAGTGCCTGGAGCTGGGGGTGGGAGAGGTAGGGAGACTAGATCCATCCTTCCTGTCTCAGCAATGCTTCTGGGAGTTCATGCGCAATCTGAGCCTGAGTGGGTACCCCTTTCCCTCTTGCCTTCTCCTCCACCAGCACAAGTATGCAGGCTACATTCCTCAGCTTGCCCCTTTCTCCAAACTGTTACTGGGAGGGATAGGTTAATTTCTCTTTAATTTATTTTCCTATAGCACCTATTTCTCAAATAGATGCTCTGTCATCGCCTTTGTTTGCTCTACATCAAGTATACATGGAGCCCCCTGGCCACTCACAATAGGATGCTTTTGCCAGTCTTTACCAATGAGGCCTCCTTTGGCCTCCAACACAGTCAATTATTGTGAGCCCCCAGTCACCCCAGAAGTATAAATTGATTCTGTCCCTTCATGACTCGAGGGCATTAGAATGCACTGTGCAGCACTGTCCACCAGTTCCTTATATTTCTGTAGTTCTGAATTGCCAGACCAACAAATCCACTCAATTCAATACATTCTATTATCCCTTCCTCCATCCCGGCTGAAGGCAAGGCCCCTCTTTTGCTTACCTGCAATAATGGGAGCAATTTCATTGGTTGTTGATCTGTTTTGTAATTCTCTCACTCGTGCTCGTAGTGCAGGAGTGGGTTTTTTATGATACTTCTTCATGTCTTCTCCATGCTCATATAAGTAACTCCATCAGGCAGCATGCAACACAGATTTACTACTGTCATTTGCTTGTGCAGGAAGGAATTTGCCTTTGATAGCTGAGATATTAATCAGTTTGATCAGCTCCTTCAGTATTCTTTTGATCATCCCGATCTTCATTAGGCGTTTTTGATGCTAGTATGGGTTCATCACAATTAATCAATAGAGACAATTCCTCCTGTATACCGTCCTGCTTCTCCATTTTATCTATCATCTTATCCACTTTATCTAGTCTTTATGTTACTTTTGAGATGGTTGAAATGGAAGCATCAGATGGAGGCAGTTTTCGTTCAAAGTTTTGAAGTGTAATAATCAGTTCAAACACTAGGGATCTTCTTTGTTGTGCTACCTTTTAAACATTGCTGCTAGTATACCAGCGTACTTTTCTGGTGCTGTTCTTGTGAGTTTCCACCATATATTTGACATACTCCTAACTCTTTCAGGATCATGGTCTTGATGTGGATTGTTAAGAACAAACATGGGGTCATACAGCATTTCCACCACTGTCTCTCAGAGCTGTCTCTCTCAAATAGCGGATACCTTTTTTAGTGGTGGTCCAATTTTTCATCTCAGGCTCCAGATAGTTTCTGTAACAGTGAGTTCCTCCTTCTCACTCTCCTCTCCATGTCTCTTAGTTTTTTCTGTTGCCTCTCTCGATGGCAGTGGTTTTGGGGTGTGCCACTCACCTGGATCTTCCTCCACTTCCTCTGCTACTTCTTCTTCCCATTCTAGATGCAATGACACCCATTTCCATTTCTGTCTTTCCACAGGGGCAACTGACATCAATACTGGTGCCCCTTGCAATTGTTCAGGTTTGACTTGGAGACTTTCCCCTTTGGCTTGAATCTCAGCTCAGAAACTCTCTCTCTTCAGAATACTATTATATAGAGCTTAGTCAGAGCAAGCCAAGCCCCAAATAAGTCGTACCTCCTCAGATCTACCTAAGCCTAAGCTGCCATCTCTGACTTAAATACTTGCTTACTTTCTCGGGATCCCAAAGGTGTTCAAGAGTGAAATCCCATGACACTGGGGGTCTCCACACTTCTGAGACTTTTCCTAAACTTCTCCATATTCCTTGCCAGTCAGCATTCTGACTGAAGACTTTTCCACATAATGAGAAGACTTCCTTTTTTTCTGGAGAAGACTTCTTCCACATAATGTAAATGAAGAAGAATACATTCGGGGAGATTGATAACATGATCACTAGCCTGGCATTCCAGAAATGCATAAGGAGCTGAGAAGAGAGCCTGGAAACTGGTTTAAACCTTGTGTTGTTTGAAAAATTAGCTACTCTGTCTGGGATGTAATTGTCAATATTCAAATCATACAACATTGCATACAGGTACGAGACAGGTGTCTCCATCAGTACCCTTACTTGTTGGTTGCAACTCCAAAACAGAAAATGAAGAACTTAATAAGAAACAAACAAATTCCAAAAAACATAATGGCCTTTAATTCTTTATACAGCACTCCCAAAATAAAGAACAGATTCATAGTTGGCAGCTGCTAAAAGAAAAACAAAAACAAGCAAGCAAACAGCAATATTAAAACTCAGTACAGTTTCCAAAGTCTGGCAGTCCACCTGGCCTCTAATCTAAACTATGAAGATCAAAGCTACAGCCCTCTGCAACTTTCTGACTTTAAGAAATCCTTTATTTTTCTGCTAACGTTAAAAAGTTCAGATTCAGTTCAGATTTCCCTTATGGGCCGGTTCAGCCCTGTTTTGCAACTAATGTGGCAGGGGAATCCACGGACCAATGCACTGGGAAAAGAGAAAAGAGGAAAAGGGGAAAAGAGGAAAAGGGGAAAAGAGGAAAAGGGGAAAAGAGGAAAAGGGGAAAAGGGGAAGGGTAAGGAGATGGGAGATGGGCCTAAAAACAGAACAGTGGCAATGATCTGAGAAGGAAAGTTAATTTATGAAATATGATATCAGAATGCAAGATAACACAATATAATACAATATATAATTGGAATTGGGGCTAATGAATCAAGTAACATGAGAGAGAGAATGTCCAAAACTGAAGGCCTTACTCTAAAACTGAAGGCGAAATGGCTGGGGATCACACACACTGACAGCGAGAAAAGAGAGAGTCCCATGACTTGTCAGGAGTTATATCTTTCTTTCTGAATGTAAAGTCCTCTGGGGTATGTAGTTTTTCTCTTCTGAGAGCCAGGTATTTGGAAAATTAGCAGTTGATGGAAGTGGGGCATTAACTTTTTAACTCCCAATGCTTTACATGATGTTATGATCTGGAATACCAATAATAAAAATTGTAAAACCATGACATATCTGTAGATGTAGTAGGAGCTACTGGCCAACAAGAAAGAAGCTTATCAATTAAATACAGAAAAATTGGAGCTAAGGATAAAGCAAGATGAATAGATTGAAATTTTAAAGACTGGCTTAAATACAAACTGGGAAAAATAATGCTGTACCCCTAACAGTTACAGAAATCTTAAATCAGGTATACCCAGGACTGAGGGATGCCTGGCAGAGCCAAAAATACAGCCTCAATAGAAGTTAAGTTAAGAGTGGGAGCCAGTCCAGCCAGGGTAAAGCAGTGCCCTTTGAGGATACAAGATTGTAGAAGGATAGAAGAAAAAATAGGTAACTTTCTGTAGTTTGGATTATTAATTGAATGTGAACTCAAATACAACACCCCAATCTTGCAGTTGAAAAATCAGAAGGCAAGAGCTATAGCGTGGTACAAGATTTGAGGGCCATTAATAGAATTATTGAAGATATACACCTGGTGCTGGCAAATCCATACACTTTCTTAACCAAGTTAAGGAATGAGTAGGTGGAGTTTATCTGGGTTTGAAGGATGCCTTTTCTGCCTTGTTTTGCCAAAGAAAGTCTAAAGTTACTTGCCTTTGAGTAGGAAAACCCCCATATGGGGAGAAGAGATTCAGTTAACCTGTTACCAGGGTTGCAAAAACAGCCCAATGATTTTTGAGAACCGGTCAACTTGTGAGCTCAAGACTTGGGTTCCTCCATCCCAAGGTGGAACTTTAGTGCATTAAATGGATGCCACAGTGACAAAAGATGACTATACAATGGATTGATTTTCTTGATTTAAATGGTTATCAAGTTTCTCAACAGAAAGCTCAAGTGATCAAAGAGAAGGAAGCAATTTGCCAAACACCCAGAACACCAATGAAGAGCTACCTCCAAGCTGGCATTGTGTGACTGCTTAGAGACTGTCTATGCCAGTTTGCCAAACCTAAAGGAGGAACCATTTAATGATGCTGAGGATTCCTGGATTCATCAATGGAAGCAGTTTTATGAGACAAGGAAACCATAAGGCAGAATATGCAGTAATTGCTACTGACCAGGTAATTGAAGCAAAACTTATGGGGACTTCCACTCAGAAGGCTATAACAATTGCCTTGTACAGACCCTTAAATATGGGGACAGATTCTAAATAACTGTTTGCGGTGGTATACACTCACAGTACCATCTGGGAAGAGCAAGGATTGGTCACACAAGGAAAACAAATTCAGAAATCTACCAAAGAGTATGGCTATTACACATTGTGAAGGACATCAGAAAGGAAATTGGATATCTGATGGTGCATCAGGTGGCAAAACAGGCAGCTGAAGGAAAAGAGATTGGTGAACAGGCTTTAATTCCAGACAGTAAAATTAAAACTGAGAAAGAAGATTGGACTGTCCTAGTCACAGTCACTGCCTTTGGCTCTCCTGAGGATCAGAATGAAACCTAGAGCCAATGAAGGGTTAAGTTCTTTGGAAATATTGTATGGAAGGCCTTATGTTGTACAAATGGGGATCTCTACCCAGGCAGGGAATACTAACTGAAATACTAACTGAATATTTGTTAAGTCTACAGAAACAACTTCGGAAAATAGAGAAACTGGTTCTAGGAACTACTGCCCAAGGCCTTGATGGCCTGATACATAATATTTTACCAGGAGAGTATGTGTATATTAGATCTCTTTCAGATTCTCCCATGGAACCAAGGTGGGTAGGTCCATTCCAGGTGCTGTTAATGCCCCACACAACAGTCAAAATTAAAGAGCAAGCATTGTGGATGCATCATACTATAATCAAGAAGGTCCCTCAAAAACAATGGGGATTGAAGTCAGCTGGACCTTTAAAGGTGTGAATCCAAAGAGACTAATATGCGCTCTTGTAATTGTTAGACGTTAATTTGATCAGTGAGTCTTTTGATGCAAATGCTTATGTATCTCTTGTGAAAAACATTGCTAAGTGTATTAATATTAGTAGTTGTTTGATATACGGGCAAGCCGACTATTTTAACTCTCCACTTCTTGGAATCTCTGATGAATTTAAGGCAAAAAATCAAACTGTTGCACTCTTTGGTGGGTTACACTCAACAAGAATGTAGATTGGATTAACTACATTTTTTATAATCTACAGATCTATAAATTATACAAAGGGTGCAATAAAGGGAATTGCAGAACAGTTAGATGCCACAAATAGATGGCCTGGAAAAATAGGACAGCCTTAGATATGATGCTAGCTGAAAAAGGGTGGGTGTGTGTAATACCGGGTACCTGCTGTTGCACCTTAATCCCAGTAACACAGCTCTGGATGGCACAGTAACAAAGGCATTGCAAGGGCTTACCACCCTTGCTGATGAATTGGCAGAAAATTTAGGAGTAGATACTTCTATCACTGCATAGTTGGAGTCCTGATTTGGTAAAGGGAAAAGGGAAGTTGTACCCACATTTACTTCTTTGATTATAGTAGCATGAGCTCTGACAGCAATCAGTTGATGTGTAATCCCCTGTGTGAAAGGACCAGTACAGCGATTGATTGAGACAGTACTATTGAAGCAAATACCAGTGGAGCCACCACCATCACATTCAGATAAAATGATGGTATTAAAGGAGATGGGGAATGAAGAAAGTAAAGAAGAGGAAGGAGTCTATAAAATCATGCTTTAGAAAAGAACTGCAGAAATCAACAACGTATAAAGAAGAAGAGGGGGGGAACTGTAGGAATGGAATGTTGTTTCTGCATTAGAACTAGCAAGATAAATATTTTACTAATCGTTCTTTCCTGGGGGAGGTGGGATAGGGGCGTAGTCTTTTTACTTCATCAGGGGCCTCTGCTAATCTTCACATGCTCAGCAGATAGATGAAGTAATTTATAGTCACAGAGATTAGGTAGATGGAGTAATTTATAGGTACAAAGACTGCAGCTCTTGTCTGTCCAGCCATCTGGAATACCTCTGAGCCTTGAATTAAATACAAGTTAGACATCCCACTCTAAATTGATGTTACACTGAACTGAGGCATCCATTTTGCCATCTTATCTTCAACAACAGAACATCTATTCTACTTTCTTATCTTCACTTGACAACAAGTTCTGTTGCCTCCTCTGCATTCTGTTCTTGAGCTTACATTTACACAAGCATCCTGTCTTTCTGCTTACATCTGCTCATGTTACGCGAAAGACTGTTCTCACAATATAGAAAAACTGTTCTCTTGATTCAAACCCAAGAATTAATCCTTTTTACTTTTACCATAGTATGTGTTGTTAGGAGTACCAGATAAGGTCCCTTCCACTTCTCAGCCAAACATTCAACTATCCAAATTTGTAGATTCACTTGGTCGGCTGGTTTGAAGGAATGCAGAGGCACTTTCAAGGTCACTGGAGTTCTTAAGTATGAAGAACTCTTGCCAAAGACAAGAGATACTCAGTAAGTATTTGATCACCAGCTCCATGCATCTGATGACTTCTTCTAGCCAAATTTACAGTATACTGTTTTCCATACAAGACTTAAAAGGGACTAACTCCAGGGGTTATTCAAATTCTCAACAATGCCAAAATGAGAACTGCTGTCTGTTTCAAAAGTATTTCTTGATACAGTTCTCAACCAGTCTTTTTAATGTTTGATTCATTCTCCCTACCTGATCTACACTTCCACTGTGGTCTCCATGGGGTGTATATCACATTTAATTTGCAGAAACTTAGATATTCCTTGGGTTACTTTTACTACCAAATGAGGTCTTCTATCTGACAAGAGTTCTCCTGGAATACTAAATATTGCAATTATTTACTTTAATAAAATTCGACTGCTTCTCTTGCTTTGTTGGTTTGGCATAGGAATGCCTCAGGTCACCCTGAAAAGGTGCCAACAAATACTAATAAATATTTATACCCATTACACTTCAGTGATTCAGAAAAATCAATTTGCCAGTATTCCCTGGGTACAGAACTCCTTTTCAACTTCTTCTAGGAGTGAGGTCTCCTTTAGATGTTAGGATTATTTTTAAGACAAATCCTGCAATTCTGGACAGTACTTTTGGCAACCAACTCATTTCCATTGATTATCTTCTGCTTTCAACTAGAGATTCTGTTACTGTATGAGTAGTCCTGTGTGCTTTTTTCATGAACTCTTTCATTATTGCAGGGTTAAGTTCATTGTCTATGAAGTGTTACCCATCATCCTTCAGTACAATTTCATATCTCCACTAACTTATCTCATTTTTTTGTATAAACAGGAGTCTTAATATTTAAGAACTTCTCAGAAAATAAGGTTCCTATTGTTGCTGACAATATTTTCTTGGTAGTTTCATCTGCTGTCCTCTCAGTGTTCCTTTTCCTTTTTGATTTGTGTCTTAGGCTATAACTGTTGCCAAAAAGCTCGCCTGTATTTTATTATTCTTTTGCTTATCCTTCTGTTTCTTTCTCTTTTCTACTTCCTCCCTAGTGTTGTATATCTCATAAGTGATTTCAACCAACTGCTAAACAGACAACCCTGATACCCCATCAACTTTCTGCAACTTCTTTCAGATATAAGGGACCAACTATCCAATGGACATCTTAATCATAGTTTCACTCTCTTCCCCTTCTCGATCCAAATCCTTCTAGATATCTCACATACCTCTCATAAAATGCTGATGGATCCTGGGTCAGGCTCTGTGTCATCTGATATAATTTGGATATATTATTTGGTATGGGTACCCTATGTTGTACCCATATGTGGGAAACGACATATTGTTTTTCCATAAGTAATAAAATGTTGTACCAAAGGGATATACCTCAGGACCCTTGATACAAAATAAATTTTTTATCTCTGGTTATAGAAAAGAGTATGCATATTCTTGAGACATAAGAGGAGATTCTGACTGGCACGTTAATTTGTGTACTCCCCTCCCTTGGGAGATTGCAGGGGAGAGGGTGAACTAAGAAACAAACTTATCCGGCAGACATATGGTGGGAGATAATGGCTTGGCGACTGCTTTATGGATTCTGCTTACTGGAAGAAACAAAGAGACTTGTCATCTACCTAGTAGCGAGTGTCAGATTGGTTGTGAACCTGGAGTACTCAATCAACAAGGAAATGGGAGGAATTTGTAGCACTTGGAGGGCAGGAGCTGTGATGTGATTTTAGTTGTGTGCTCTTGCTTGCAGGACACAGTTGGACTAGATGATCTTATAGGTTGTTTCCTATGTGATTCTATGATTGTGATTTTATGATACACTTGCCATTGCAATTGCAAATTAAAACTTTTTCACAAAATATCCGGTCTCAGAAGAATCATCTAAGTTATTTCTCACACATATAATATTAACTGTTAATTCTGCTTAATTGTTAGCTGCCCGCCATCAGTATTTAGATACCATTTAGATTTTCTTTCAGACATAAACTGTTCTGGATCTTCCCTTGCATTTATCCACCTGTTTTCCTCATTAGTTTTCTCTAAAACCAATGGCTTTTCCTCAGAGAATAATAATGTACTCAGTAAAACCTGTATATCTTTCCAGTCCGGATTACAATCTAAAATAACTGTTTGAAGGATTCTATGGACCCTCACCGGGTTTTCCCTATAGTGTAGCTAGTGATAATTCTGATATTAACAATTTTAAACTCTTTCCTTTGGTATAAGTTTACAGTGATTAAGCATAAGCAATGTGAGCTTTTGTGAAAGAATTTGCAAGTTTATTGAAAAGGGGGGAGGAGATTTGAAGTAATTACACAAAGTATTCTGTTAATACATCTTTATATGGATAACCACTGAATTGCCTGCTTACAGCACTAAACTAGCCCTTAGATGTTGTGGATAATAATTGCAATTTAGCATCGTAGATGGGGAGGCAAGTTGTAAGGCTGTTCTGCTTTAACAAGGCAAAAGAAACACACAACAACAATAAAACTGCATGCCTGTTTTTGCAGAGTTCTTATGAACAGTTAGTCTTATCAACATCAAAAGAGCCCAGGACCCCCAGATACACTCTGCTTTTAGACATCAGTGTATATAACCAAATAACGAATATCAGCTAATTATTGAACAAAAAAAGAAGCCCAACAAATCTAAGCCTCTTATTCCCCTCAACACCATGAATTCAGTGTCTTAATTTTAGCATTGCACTTCAGTGTCATTTAATGCACCAGTAGGGGAGAGAATCCAACTGAGTCCGTGAACAAAAGACCAGTGTGTGTTGGAGTCTGATCATTCTCCCACTTCCAGCTGGCTGCAGCAAGACAATTAAGGCAAGGCCGCACAACTGTCCCATCTAAGTCATCAGAAAATTGTTCTTTGAAAGGTGGGATTCATTACCCGGTGTGCAGTAATCTAATCTCATACACAGACATGGTACTGATTTATTGCAAGGTTGTTCAAATCTATGTGCTAGGTGACTTTCCACAAAACTAGCACAGTCCAGGATTTTTGCAATGCTGTTTTTTTTCCGTACTTTTTATCCCTTGACCACTACCCTGTGTAGGAATGGAATGTTGTTTCTGCATTAGAACTAACAAGATAAATATTTTACTAATAGTTCTTTCTTTCCGGGGGAGGGGAGGGGTCAGGAAGGGAGGAGCATAGTCTTTTTACTTCATCAGGAGTCTCTGATCATCTTCGCACGTGCTCAGCAGACAGATGAAGTAATTTATAGTCACAGAGATTAGGTAGATGGAGTAATTTATAGGTACAAAGACTGCAGCTCTTGTCTGTCCAGCCATCTGGAATACCTCTGAGCCTTGAGTTAAATACAAGTTAGACATCTCACTCCGAAACAGTGTGACAAGGATTTCAATAGGCTGTTTATGCTGAGAAACTATTAATTTTTGGTGCTGGACAGACAAGACCTTAGTGATAGAGAATTTAAGGAGGATAAGTTAAATAATTAGCAATATACATGTTTAGATAGCAGTAATTTATGTTTAGCCAGTATCCATATGTTTAGTAAAGCGTTGGGAAGATCTGTGAACCTGAAGTACTCAGCCAATGAGGAACCTGGGGAGAAAAAGATCAGCATCAGGTAATAGGGCATAAAAGATGTAGCAGAGTCTCTGCAGGCGCGCTTCTGCTTGTGGGATGCCCGCCATTGCAATTGTGAACAAAATCTGCTTTTATCAGAGATACCGTCCTGATAAATTATTTGGATATTTCCAACACCTGATACAGTCTCCAGCCTAAAATTGTTCAGTTAAAGATAGGGCTAATCTCCCTACATGAAGGCAAAATTTTTTCAAGATGCTCCTATCCCAAACAAAGTTTAGTCATCATATTGTGATTAGGAGTTCCTCTCCTTAATCACATTAGCATTTTCAAGGATAGTCATCCTGACCTAGATAGAATACATGATTGTTGTATTAAATCATAAACATACAAAGATTTGTAATCTTTGTAGGTTAGTTCTTACTTGGCTGACATTATGTACTTTGTTTTGAGAAGTTACACAAAATATTCTGTTAATATATCCTCATAAGGATAGCCACTGAATTTTATAATATGATTAATGCTTGCTTACAACACCATAGTAGCCTTTAGATGTTGTGGATGATAACTGTGATGTAACACTGAAGATGTAGAAGCATGTTGTAACACTGTTCTGTTTTACAAGGCAAAAGAAAACACAGCAATGGAAAAACTGTGCCTGTTTTGTGGAGTTCTTATCAATGTCAGAAGGAGCCAGGACTCCCACAACAGACTCAATTGCTGTTAAGTCTCTCTGCATAAATTTCTTCAAGTCAACTTTTTCAGTATTATTTTAGTATTACTTCTAAGTTTCCCTTGAAAAGCACTAAAGTACATATGACAGACAGTACACTTATCTCAAATATTTCCAAACCTGCTTTAAAATAAAAAATTTCAGGATGAAAATGAGAATCAAGTATTTGCAAATTAAGTTGCTCACCAGGCTTCTCATGTTTCACAGTCTATCTAAAAACAAAAATGAAGGAAAGATATATTTTGGAGTACTATCTTCTTTGTCTGTTTTTTTTTACTACCTACAAAAAAATCCAAATGAAAACAAAACAAAAAAAAACCCTGCTATACTTTGTAAACCAAAAGCCTAATGACTGCTACTTCTACATATAATTGAAAGAGGGAAGATAAAAGAGTAAGAGGAGAAGGGTTTAAATTTTTAGTAAGATTCATTTAGTATTCTCTCTTGCTGTGACCAAAAAAAGTCTGTGAATACAGGTCTCGTCTTACATGACAGAAAGCCATACCTGTTTCAACAGGATGCTGAGTAATGTCAGTGATTCCTCTTCAGGCACATTTACTAGTTTATCATTCTTTGACACATAGTAAGGGATCACTTACTTACCAAATAGATGTAACTATAATAGTAAAAAATTAAGAATTTTGCTGATTGGATGAAAAATCTAACCACAGATTGAGAATAAACTATGAAAAAAGCAAGTTTGCAACTAAAACTTCTCCATATTAACCAAACATTGGAAATTAGAATCTTGTCTTATTTATAAGTTTTTACAGTAAACCCATCAGCTCTCTACTATAAATGGTTCATTTTTGAAAGTCTTTTACTGAATTGAACTCACTGAACCCAACAAACCTGATGCTGAACTAAAAGAAACCTCTCAAACCTAGAGAATTTTCAGGTTTTACTACAATTGACTACTATCAATTTAATTTCTTTTAAACATGATATCTCACCTAATTTTCACACATTTTTCAATTTTAAATAAAGCAGACACACTGAAAGCCTGACACTGTAAGTAAAACATGTTGAGCAGAAGTCACGGTCTCTGACAGAAAAAAGTAGAAATGTCTGATCCAGTTTGAGTTTTATTTCAGTAGACATTGGAGCATTTCTCTTAAAAGCCTTACTTTATTCACCACTTCCTGATATTTGCAGGCATCCATGTGAGGCAATTTTTAAGGTAGATCACATACATTTGAAGCTTACTGCTATTGTACTGAAGTTATTAAAAGATAAATGGTTGATTCCTGCAAGCATGACACATTGCATCAATGCTGAAACCATCTGATATAGCAAACCTCTTGGAAGGAGGCCTATAGTTCTCTTGATTTAAATAAGACCTCTCTTATTCAAGCAGCTTACTTCGAAAAGACAAACTTACTAGGGAGCCAGCTAAATAAAATTGCTTCATTAAGGCAAAGCTAAAGCAGAAGTGGCTGATTGATCTCTGCATTTCAAGTCAACAGGCTAAGTGGCAAGATGTCTTTCATCCTTCAAATTCAGATGTTCCCACTTGATTTCTGAAGTTTTTTGGCTCTATCAAAAGGAGAATATGATTTTTCAATAATTAAGGCTAATTCACTTTAGGCTGGGGGAGATCAGAAAACCAATGCTTTTTGAAATCAGGGTGAACTTGGTTCCTATCCAAAGCTACCCAATAGTACTGAAAGTTTGTGGAAGAGTTTGGCCACTCCATTTGCAGAAGAAATAAGTGTTTTAGTACACCAAAGTACTAAAACATTCTGGGAAGTTTATGTACAGCACTCTTTTTAAAGAAAGAGTAAGTTAAAAACCAGCTCACAAGACGTTATATATTGGGCAAAGTTGCATCTTAATTTTACAGCATGAAAGCCTTCAATCAGATTCTACTCAAGCCTTAGGTCATTGGAAGCCAAAGAGTGGGTTTAGGCTCTTTTCAAGTGCTGAACTTTGTTTTACACTGCTTAAATAGAAAAAAAGTATGTACAACATACTTTCCATTCACTTGTGTTATACTTGTGTTTAACACTCTTTGGACTGCTGCCCCTTATCTAAAAGTCCCTGAATTTAACTCTAACAGTCCAGCAGATTACACTCATCTGTCATCAGGCAATTGCTAAACAACTATCTTGACCCAGCTTTCCCCCAGCTGACACCTCAGATATCTACCTTATATGGAAGCAGAAGGTGGGGGCACCCTGAACAGTCCATCTAGACCGTGCAAGGAAATTGTAACTAGCTTGTTCATTCTAAAAGCTGGGATTTTAGAATCATAGAATCACCAAGATTGGAAAAAAACTTCAAGAACATCTAGTTCAACTGTTCACCTACGACCAATATTTCCTCACTTAAACCACGTTCCTTACTACAATGTCTAAACGTTTCTTGAACACGTCCAGAGATGGTGACTCAATCACCACTCTAAGCAATCTGTTCCAGTGCCTGACCATTCTTTTGAAGAAGTTGTTTTTCCTGATATCCAACCTGAACCTCTCCTGGTGCAATTTGAAGCCATTTCGTCTAGCCCTATTGCTAGTAACATGGCAGAAGTTGACACCCACCATATCACAACTTCCTTTCAGAGAGTTGTAGAGAGCTATAAGGTCTCCCCTAAGCCTCCTTTTCTCCAGATTAAACAATCCCAGTTCCCTCTGCTGCTCTTCATAAGACGTGTGTGCCCGATCCCTCATCAGCTTCATTTTCATCCAGGGGATACATTCCAGGGCCTTAATATCTGTCTTGTAGAGAGGGGCCCAAAACTGAACTCCAGCTGAGAGGGGTGAACACCACCCTGCTCCTGCTGGCAACAGTATTTATAATACAAGCCAGGATGCAATTGGTTTTCTTGGCCATATTGGCAAACTGCTGGCTCATGTTCAGCTGAGTGCTGACCAACACTCCTGGATCCGTTTCTTACACACGGTCTTTCAGCCCTCTGCCCCAACCCTTTAGCATTGCCTGGGGTTGTTGTAGCCAAAGTGCAAGGTTTGACACTTGGTCTTGTTGAACTTCCTACCCTCAGACAGATTGACAGTTCCTCCCAGCTGGGTATCATCTGCAAACTTACTGAGGGTGAACTCAATCCCCTCATCCAGGTTATCAATAAGGACATTAAATAAGATGGGCCCCAGTGCCAACCCTTGGGGAATACCACTCCTTCGTGAGCACCAGCTGGATTTAACTCCACTGGTGACACCATCCTCTGGGTCCAGCCTTCCAGCCAATTCTTTACCTTTGTTGGAAATATCCAAACAATTTTTTCAGGACAATAATTCTGATAAAAGCAGATTTTATTCGCGATTGCAATGGCAGACGTCCAGCAAGCAGGAGAGCGTGCTTATGGACACAATGACAGCTTTTTATACCTTCTTTCCTCCCCTTGCCTCTCCCCTCCCGTTTCCCCATTGGCTGGGTACTCCAGGCTCACAATCTTATTCAAGGTTTACACTTGTTAATTACTTGTTAATCCGTTTGTTATCTGGTGTCAGTCAGTAAGCAGTCCTGTTGTTTCCAAGATGTCTCAGTGCTCTTCTTGTCGTATTGATATGGTGATTTTCTTCGAAGTCTTTGTTAAACAAAGAGTACCGAAGGGGGGAGGGGGAGAGTGCCAGCCCTTCCTCAATACCTTCATCAGGCACTCCCTAAGGCATGTCATGTCTTGTCCTTTTAATTTGTGCAGGACATTCTTGCAATGTGTGTAACACTTTCATGATGGATATACATAAGTTGTTGCTAGCTTCTATATATATGTTGTTAATTAACTTCTCAAATTCTTTATTACTAGGGTCTTGTCTGTCCAGCACCAAATATTAGTAAGGCTCAGAGTTATTTCAGGAGGCTTGACAAACAGGAGCTGCAGTCTTTGTGCCTATAAACCTAATCCATCTACCTAACCTCAGTGATTATATATTACTTCTGTATATTGAGCACGCATTCCTGGGGAAGGTTCATCTAGAGAGTAAGTGATGAAAACTATCGGAGACTCTCGAAAAGAACTATTGCAGTGGAGACCATAAAATCAAAATTCTTATCTTCTAATGCAGAAACAACATTTGATTCCCACACCTGTACCTTTTCATGCAACGAGCTGCCAGCTTCCTCAGGAGAATACACTGTCAAAGTCTTTGCTGGAGTCTAGGTAGGCTACACCAACAGCCTTTTCCTCATCCACTGTCGAGTGGCAGATCACTTAATCATAGAAAGAGATCAGGCTTGTCAAGTACTGTCCCTCACATGCAGACACACAACTCTTTCTTGTTTGTTTCACTGTTCCATTGATAACAAGAACAATATTGAAAGGAATACTACTTGAAACTACTCCGTTACAGTTACACGTTACGCTGCCTCTCCTCCAACAGGAAGTCAGCTTAGCACAAAACGTAGTCCTCTGTTTTGTCTTTCTGATATCACTCTACAATCAACTCAAAAATTTGATGCTACGTTCCGAATTTCTTCTGAGTTGGCCTCCATTACTTACACACCTTGTTTAGTCACGTGATATGCAAGGAGCCTGCCCCAATTTGGTCTTCTCTGTACAAGCACCTTTTCTCAGAAATTGGAACATCATTTAGAGTATAACATAGAGCTCCAAGCTTGCACCCAGACAGTGCTAAATCACTGTCTGTATCTGGTTGAACTGAAGCAGAAAGTTATACACCCAAAACTTCAAGGGTTAAAGTTTCACCTTCTCTTAAGGTAAGACAAAAGCTGTTTCCAATACAAAAGAATGATTAAATAGCCTTGATGGGAAGTCTGTCTCCAGTTTTCTCACTCATCTGGACATTCTTTCCAGCCAGCTCAGGGATCAGCCAGTGCTGATGAGTCTAGGATGGGAAAGTACGATGTAATTCTCTTTCTGTGCAATGTAACAGCATTCTTTTGTGGACAATGCCTAGCACTCAGGGATCAAGAACGTGTTCTACTAGCTCTGGATGAGACTGATCTAGATGAATTTCCAAAGTAAAGCCTCCAAGGAATCTGTTGTTCCTGGAAGTTCAGCCATTGAGGATTGCCATGACTCAGCCCAGGATCAGAAACGATCTTTTATTCTCCGCCTCAACTACTCCAAGCACTTTTTAAGTTAAGGGCCCTTTATCTTGGTACACGAAAATATTAAAAGATTGCAAGTTTTTCATACAATTATAGGGTCTGTATATATCAAGAGATGAATGCAACATGAAAGAAAAGTGTAAAGATCCAGACCAGATACTTGGACAACAAAACTTCTCCTTACTGTGGGTTTTTTTTTTTTTGTGTGTGTGTGTGTTGTTTTTTTGTTTGTTTGTTTTGTATAATTCTCCTTATTGTGTTTTTTCTTTCATACACATACTTTGTCCTAATGCTCTTCCAAAATTCTTTAGTCACCTCTGCAGAAAAAAATCCTTAAATTGTAGCTTGCATCCCAGGGTCTGCTCAGAGACCCCCTAAGAAGCTTCAAGAGACACAGCCAATGTTTGATGAAATTATGAGTGGTGAAATTAACACAGAGATGACTAAAGTTATGAATGCTACTTTACTGTTTTCCCATTGACATTTTTAAGAAAAATATACATGCTTTCACATTCATACTGTGGTATTTTCTCTCAAAGGACGACAGTTGGGAATTTGGACGTCATCCATCACAACTACCAACGCCAAACTTAGCCCGAATGTGTACGTGAAATCATTTTAACAACTCAATTTTAGTTTTTGTACACTAACTATACCTGGATCTCCCAGTCACGTTCTACACATCACAATTTTTAGTAGCACTGGTCATTCATTAAACTTCGTCTTACAAAACAAAAACATTTTACGGAAGACTAGGGCCTACGCATGCGCGCTACGAACGGCAGCCCTCCCGGGGCGGGAGCGCACTTCCTGCGTTGCTGTCGCATTTCAGGCGCTACAGTGCGCCTGTGCGACGGCGTGGAGGGAGCGGGGGAGGGCACGGCGGCGGAGGGCGGGGCCAGGCCCTGTGTTTTGAACGACTCTATGCGGATGGCTCACTATTTGGCAGGAAGGTGAGGAGGCCTCTCTACTGGCGGCTGAGCTTGCGTAGGGAGAGGGGGGATCCAAATGTGGCAGAGGCGAGCAGGAGGCAGCGGTGGCGACGGTGGAGGGGTGCAAACGAGACAAGGGAAGCGGCCGTCCACGCTGCCGCCGCGAAGGAGCTGAGCGGCCCGGCGAGGCAGGGAGCGCTGCGGCGGTAGCGCTGGCATTCCTGGGCCGCCCGCCTGGCACCCCCGGGCGCCCGTCCCGGCGGCAGGTGAGCGAGCGGGAGGGAACGGGGGGATGGGGGGGGGGGGGACGCGGCCCGTCGCGCCGCCCTTGGCCGGGCCCGGCCCAGTACCGGGCAGCGCCGGAGGGAGTCGCTGTGGGGGGACGGCCGCCACCTCTCCCAGCCTTGCCTTCCCTTCCTACCCTCTCTCCCCCGGGCCAGCGCTATGTGCGCGCCCGGGGCGCCCACACCCTGCCCCCAACGCGCGCCCGGCGCCCCTTCCGCTGCGCCTGCCCGGAAGCCACGGGGGGTGGGCGGCTGGGGGCCCCGGGCTAGTCCCGTAGCGCCCTGCCGGCTCCCGGCGGCCCCCACCCTTCCGGGCTCCGGGGAACCGCCGTTTTCCCCGGCGCGGTTCTCGATACCCCTTTCCCTCTGTGGCTGTAGTATCGCGGGCCGGGGCCCGCTCTGGGGCCGCCGGCGGCTAGCGGGGGCGGGGAGCAGCGCCGCGGGACGGCGGGGCGAGGGGTGTGCGCTCGGTGGGGCCGGACTGGCAGCGGCGGCCTGGAGGCTGTGTTTGCGGGAGGCGGCGCGCTGGCGCTTTGGTGTGCTCGGAGCTGGCGGCCACCGTGAGACACCCGGACGTGTGCGTGAGCGCAAGGGTGTGCACTGCGCCCGGCGCTGCGCCGTCCTTTGTCTCTTGCCGCTGCCGCCGCTTCCCCCTCCTCCCACCCACCCTTCTCTCGCTCTCCGGTGCGCCTCTCCCCTTCCTCCTCTCCTCTCTTCATCCCTGCTTTGCCCCCTCTCCCAGACTCCAAGCGCTGCCGCAGCTGCAGGTTTGTAAATAATCGACCAACACACACACACACACACACAACATGGCTGACGTTCGCCCTGCTCCTCCGCCGGGCTCTCCGCCTTCTCCCTCTGCCTCCGTCGCTTAAGCCTCTCCTCCATGTAGGCTTTGTTTCTTCCCCCTCCCTCCTCACCGCCCTTCAAAAAAAAAAAAAAAAAAAAAAAAAGGAAAAACAGTTCACCCTCCTTGGTTGCACGCATGGTGGGATTTCAAGGGTAAGGATCCTTGCTTTGGGTGCTTTCTCCGTTCGTTTTGCAGTTTACAACAAAATGAAACCTAAAATCAGAGCGGGTTTGGGAACCTGGCAAGGCTGGGGGAGGGCAGGAGGGAAGGGGAGAGCTGGATGAGTCCTGCAGAGAGAGGCTTGTTTGGAATGTGCGTATCGTTTTCTCTTTTTTTGGGTGGGGGGGAGGCTGATGCACCACATTGCTGGCAGAGATGGAATACTGTGTTACTCTCCTAGAAGGAGCAAGGGCTCTTAATTTCAGGGTGTAGTTCAGTTTAATGTAACAACTCGTCACAGTCACGTTTGAAAGACCTGGACTAGTTGAGTCAGAACAGGCTTGTGTAGGTAAAAGCAATACCATAAGCTTTTTGTATTTTTTTGTGTTCTGTGTTTCATCTTGTCAGTTTCTCAAACAGCTGGTAAATCATGGAATACAAGGAATTAACACTTACCAGGCCTTCTTGTTGGTAGTTTCCTGTCACAGATTAGTTTTCCCTTCTGAGGACGATGACAAGCTGAAGTACTTTAAAAGGAGCACTTCTGCTTTCCAGCTTCCTTTTTTGTTGAAAAGGTATGGCATTGTGGCTTTATGGAGCTCCTCAACTAAAACAAGACAGCATACTTCTGATCTCATCTACCACCAGAGGGGCGTTCAGTTCAGTACCCCCTTACTTGAGTTATTGAGAGCACCTCCTTCTGGCTTTGTTGAAAATTGCTTATTTTATTGCTTTCCTCCAGGTTAAAACCAAAATAAAGTTATGTGTTGGGCTTGTCCAAAATAACCTGCTGCAGAACCGATATATGCGTCAATTTTAATTGTAGGCATGAATGCTGAAGGTGCAGAGATACTTGTCTCTCTTTCAAGGTGTGTTACTGTAACTTATAGTAAATATTTAATTCTTCAAATATTATATTAAAGACATTGGCTTTATTCCTAAGCCTACAGGCATGGATAGCCACAGCTTCTCTTAATACATGAGCATTGCTGTTAAGTAACAAAAGCCATAGGTCTGTCATCTTTGTCTGCTTTGCTTTGGAAGTTTCCAGTAGATGAGCACTGGGACAGCATAGTCATATGATACATAAATAGTTACTTAATTCTGATACTAAAGTGTAGTATCGCATATAAATGCTTCCTAATCTTGTGACATTTTTTTCATCTTTTTTTTTTCTGTGTTCATAAACAAGTGTTAACTGGGCACAAGGAGAAAATAAATGATGGTAATGAGTTTACAACAATGTAATACTTGACCGAAGTCATCCAGGTTACAAAACAATTTCAGACTGTGTATCATGGCTCCTGAGCCAGCTGTACTACTCATGGATGGAAAAGCCTGAGCAAAAGCCTGTAACATTATATATCGCTAGGTTCTGCAGCAGTTACAATTTGTTTACATTTAACAACCTGTCCAAGAAGGTGATGTTGGTAAAGCCACTAGAATAGTTTATTTGTTGTAGGTAATATGTTGCTCTTTATTGTAGCCACTAAATTTTGCAGTCATGCTGTCCTGCTAATGTGTGAAATGGTTCTGAAACATTTGAGATACGCAGCTCCTGCCCCTAGAATAGGTATTTGGCTACTTAGGCTGGTCCTTAGGGGGACCAAACAAAATGGTCAAAATGTGCAAAATAAGATTACACCGTATACAACGCATCTGTTTAGACAGTGGATTTGTCTGAAAAGAGCCACTTTAACAGTCATGTTTATTACTCTATGACATTTTAGTTTTGTTTCTAGATATCATTCTGTAAACTTTATTTCTGCTTTGTTGAAGTTAATTATTTGACACACAGAAGATAGTTTTTCCGTCTTAGATGTGTTGATTAGTTGGTTAAAGATATACTGTTGGTTGAAGTGTCTCCTGATAATCTGATCTAGTTCAACAACTTGCCAAATTGTTGTGCCTCTGGAGTCTTGAAGTGAGGACAGTCCAGTGATTTTTTTTTTCATTGTGGATAGCGTAAGGCAATGTCTAGTTAACTTCAGTGCTAAATCTTAGTAAAACCTTCTTTTCTGACACTGTTCACTTTCTCATATTGGGAAATAAGTCTGAGAGAGAAGCCTTCGTGATCAGTTTGTTGGTTATGTTGGAAATAAATGGATTTATTTTTGCAAAGTAGCATTTCTCAGTGAATTGTTTTAAGTCATGACTCAATGTAATTCAGAATATCTGAAATTACCAGTTAAATTGTAAGTCCTGAAGGTAACACATACCTTTAGTTTATCTCATACTTCAGTATTTTCTGTATATTATTTTGATTTACGTAGCATTCTTGTGTTGACTTCTTGTCCTTTACCTTCATTGCTTACAGTTGCCAAACTGTGCTCTTTGATGTCTTGATGTCTGTAAATACCCACGTGATGCTATATATATATATATGCTTATATATATATAAACTCTTTCAAAGTGTTTAGGTTTGTTGATTTTTTTTTTTTTTTCTTAATATAATGCATTACTTTCCCAGTGTTAGAAAAACAAAATAATTTCAGAAAAGTTCTATTCTCAAGAAAAGACCAGTCTTGGCAGACTTCATGGCTTGTGACATGCTTTCATTTTATTTTGCCCAGCTTACTTTCTTCTCAGGTCAGACTCAACTTGCTAATCAAATGGATCATATGGGCATATGAATATGTTTTTATAAGTTACTCTAGAACTGATGTGACAAATATTTTTTTTTAAGTTTAGAAGTTGTTAGCTGAAGTTAGCTAAAGGATATAATCATTGTAATGGAAAGTTATTTTCTATGATCAGGCAGCTTCTTTTTTGTAAGAGGTATGAGAGGTTTTTATTAGTTTTTCTCATTTTCCTCGTCTGATTACTCTTCAGAACTTCATAGTTTTATTATTGGGGGCAGATGCTGATCTTTATTGGTTTTCCTGGTGTATAATCAATGAATATATGGATGTTATAATTAAGAAATATACAAGAAAGGCTAAAAGGTTATCACACTAAAGAAGAATAGATGGAAAGCTTACCCTTGTCCTAAGCTCACTGAGAAAACTCCAAGAGGAGCAATCTCCAAAAAGAGATCCTTTCTCAGTGCCAGTTAGCTCTTAAATGGGGTCTAGGAGAGGTGGAGCCAGGCTCCACCCCTTCCAGTAGCACAGGTGAGTTGCCTTCACCTGTGCTCCCGTGGCTGACTCATTGCTTGCCTCAGGTGGTCAGTCAGAGGTTCAGGCCATGACTCAGCAGTTCCCATACACCTGGTAAATACTTTCTGCATGTCAAGGTGCTTGCTATGCAGATGCTATTTACATGTCAGCATACTGCATGACTTAAAGAATGGGAAATCTGACTTTCCTTCCATCAGGCTTCAGACTACTTTCTATCCCCCTCATCCGCATCTTCTTAACATGGATAAGTTAGTTCTGCTAGTTCCTTGAAGCAGTGTAGTTAACTAATTTGTATTTATGCGTGTACTATTGATTCTAGTGACAAAGAGGCCTAATATAATTAAAATACTTTTCAAATGAGGATAAAGTTATTTAATTCAAACAATTCTTTCATGATATGGTAGTGATTTAACTTCCCCTTATACTGTAAAATGTGAATTTGCTAGAGAATCTAGGAGGTGAATTTGTTGAGTTGCTGTGTATGATTCTGCAGATGCGCAAACATCTTTTTTGCTTTGTAGAACTGCTAAATCCAAGTTATGTGAGGTCTTCTTTGACCTACATACTTGCAACCTTTATTGTAATTCCACAAAATGTTGTTATAAATTGTTCTCATTAACTATGGTGAATAAATACTACTTGATTATATATTCCAATATTTGCAATTATTGAAAAGTACTGGAGATGATGTTGAGGTATATTATGTATGTTATATATACATTTAATTTTTGAGATCTGTCTGCAGTATAAGAGTTACTGAAAGTACTGTAAACAATTACAGGCAGATATTTATAGCGTTTTGGTAAAGGTTAGTTCTTGGGTTTTTCCTAACCACGTGGTTATTGTGATTTTTTTTGTTGTTGTTGTTGTTCCCATTATTTTTGAATGCTCTGAGGTTGTTCAAGTTATACACCTACAAATTCTGGTGAGATTAGTTTGCATTTTAGGAGTAGTTGTATGGATTTCAGTGATTTAGAATGACAGTTGAGCTTTAGATCTTTAATTTTATATGGTGGTTTGAACAACAAATTTGTATCATTTCACTTGTTCCTTGTGTTGTGTTCTCAATTTTGCATTTGCTGTTATGTAGCTACTTATGGTAACTTTTTTTTATCACTATATTGATTAGTACCTTATGATTATTCATTTGGTTAAATCCCTTGTCATCTTTGACATATCCTTGTTTACACTTGGTTTCTGGCATTGATATATGCATATACTATTCTCAGATGATTTTTGCAACAGTCCCCATGTAACTGTACCAGGTATCCCAAGTGAAGAGCCTTGCGTTCAGTCACTAGTGATTAGTGGCATGTGGTAACAAAGCAATTCTTCATGCTTGCTTCCTGGATTTCTGTGTTTGGCTTAGTGCCAAGCCTTTGGAGAGTTAGTTTAGTAAATCTAAAACTGTTTGTATCTGTAAACTTGAAAATGCTTGCGAATTAAAATGCTCTGATAAAACGTATTGCTGTATTTAAAGTGAAAGGTGAATCTTTCTTTTGTTGTCAGAGTCTTCCTAGTGCTTCAGAGCTAGTCTTTGCATCCTAAGTTTCCAACTTAGACAAAATGAGTGCGCAACTTCAGGAGCAAGTAGCCTGTTTACAGTTCCCCTCTGAATGTGTACCTGATCTCATTTCAGCTGGGACAGAGTAAATCTTCATAGTGTGTGGTATGATGCTGATTTTTGGCTTCTGGAGGAAAGCAATGTTGACACACCGAAGTTTTACTTGTTGCTGAGCAGGGCTGTGCAGAGTCAAGGACATGCTAATTTCTGAGCTTCTTGTACTGTCCCTCTAAGCTAGGGGCCTAGGGGGCACAAAGAGCAGCAAGGGGACAGAACTCTATATGTAGTTATAGGCATTTTTGTATTTTTATATATGAGTGCCCACATACACGTAGGCACATATAAATAATAGCAATTATGATAATGTATTCTTCCTTAATTTTCTTAATTTTTTCTCTAAATCTATAAATTCTACTTCATTTTATTTTCCCAATTCTTCCCTATTCCAATGAGATGGAGGAAAGTGAGCGAAAGGCTATGTAGTGTTAAGCTGCCTGCTGGGTTGAATCATAACAGTACCTTTCAACAGGGCTTTTAATTTTTTTTTATTTTTCAATCCTTTACATTGCTTGTCTCTTTTTTTCTTTCTTAGTTTCCTGTTAGAACAATTAATAAATACAAGGAATGTTTGTAATTTAAATCTGTTTTAAGACCACTCTGCTAACTGGTTTGTAAAGTATAACACTGGCAATTTCACATCTAACAGTGGTGCTGCTTTTTAAAGTGATACTGCTCTGCTCAGGTGTGGTTGATTATTGTAAAAAGTAGTAATGTAACGTCTTTTTTGTAGCATTCACTGACTTGCTCTGAAGCATGGGAAATTGTTCTAGCTGATCTAACAGTGCTGAAGTCTGTAAAATTTGACCCTTATACAAAATTCTACAAGTGTACCACTGAGCTGTGTATCTAAATGCTATATTCATACTTCTCTTAAATACCTCTGGTACTGGCAACTCCATCACAATCGTGGGCGGCCTGTTTGATGCCTGGTTGATAACCAACCATTCAATGAAGAAATTCTTAATGATATCCAATCTAAATATCTTCTGGCATGACTTGAAGCAGTTTTCTTGTGTGCCAGCTTTCATGTTTCCTTTGCTTTATCTTTCAGTAATTATAATGGCCGAACCTTTTGTTACTGAACAGGATACATATAGGAACATTTCTTTAGAAGAGCTCAGATCAACCATCATTTTATGTTCTGGGTGGGAGCCTTTTGTGTTGATCTGGAACGCTGCAGTGTTCTTCCCAAAGGGAAATTTCACTTACTCAAGCAACACATTCTTCAAAGCTAGTGTCAGGAATTGTTCACAAAAAAAGTTTCTGTAAAGTGATTAGGAATTTACTTTTGGGATAGGAATGGACTTTATGGTCTGAGTGTATCCTCTCTAGTAGTGTCTAAAATCCAGAAAATTACTTCATGTGCCATATTTTGCTCATAAGTGATAACTAGCATGTTGAGATTTGATTCTGTAATTCATAAGGTTGGAAAAGACCACTAAAATAATCTAGTCCAACTTTCAGCACATCACCACCATGCTCACTAAGCCTTTATTAAACATCTCCAGGAACAGTGACTGTACGACCTCCCTGAGAAGCTTGTTACAGTGCCTAACCACTGGTTCTGAAATTTGACCTAACATCCAGTCAAGTTGGCTCAGTTGTTCTCAATCTGTAATCCAGGAATTACTAGAAATGATGATGCAATCTAGGGAATTACACCTATTTACACTTAATTTGACATGCTTAAAAAAAAAATCAAATCTTTTCTTCTTGAACTTCTTGTGTTAATTTAAATGTAAAAACAAATTTGATTAGGTCATGATCTTACACCCTCACTGGGTAAAATCTGAAAGATGTATCAGACTTGTCTGGTATTTAAAATTATTTATTTCTGTTTCAGAACTTATTCTGCTAACTTTATGTATGTTTTCTCCATGCAAAATTCTTCCCTAATAACACTGAAGAAAGTTAGCTGAAGTGCTATATTATATTTGCAGTTGAGATAATTAAATATGGATGTTTCTAGCTTTCTAGACTTAAATTAGATGTTGTGAGCCGAGCAGGTAGAAGAGAAAATATTCTGGAATACTTACGTGGTGATGTTTCCCTGTGTTTGAGTTAAGCTTTCTCAAATGCCTTGACAAACATAACACCTGCTTTAATTGTTTTGGTCTCAGGTATTCAACAGTATGCACTGGTCAGCTACCACTGATGAGTACTGTATCTGTTCTGAATGTCTGTAACTTACAGTCATTGGTCTTCAGCTTACTGGTCTTTGGAAAAATGTTTAGAGAGTAGGTGATCTTTTTTTTCTTCTCTTTTTTTTTTTTTTTTCTTCCCGTGAGTGGTACTATCAAACATAAAAGGTATATCAACGAGGGTGTAACTCATTCTCAGAAGACAGTTGGCTCTGTCTGCATGACTCTGGATGTTTACTTGCCCATCATGTTCCTTAATTATTTATGTTTTGAGCAACGATGTGAATTGCAAAGTGAAATAAAAATTGGGGCAAATATAGAGATAAATTTACTACTTCCTTTTCAAAACCTTTTTGATTGCAGAAGGTTTAATTAATGGACTTAGCAATTTTTTGTTCACTAATTGCCTTTGGAAGATTTTTGTCTTCCTCTTGAAAGATGACCCAAAATTTTGTTAATGATCTTTTTTCCATCAGTAGAACTGCAGTTTTGAGAGATCTGATCAGTTAAAAGACATTACTATGACAAGAGTATTTTTTTAAAATAGCGGAAAATTCAGTCTGTCATGTGACTTGATTACTTCATAAGAATCTGACTTTTGAGTGCTTTTAGAGTTAAGGGATATGTCAATACTTGATATAATAAGAACCAGTGATAGATGCCCCTGCTTGATACCATGTTGGTAAGTGTAGCATTCATGAAGGGGGGTGTTGGAGCCATTATCTCTCCTGCTGAAGAGAGGAGGAAAAAGCTTCACTTGGAGAAATCTTTTGGTCTCTTGGCTGTTAGACAGATGTAATTACCTAGACTCCATCTTCTATAACTTCATTTTTAATTTTTTTTATTTCTGAAAATAAAAGTGTATTACTTGGGATGCCAGCCATAACACACTGAGTGAGAAAGACTTCTGTCTTATATGCTGTCCTTATAGCTCAAGTCCTGACTTAAGTGAGTATTGGTTTGAATGGAAAGGATGGTGAGACAGTTTTGTTTCATACAGGTGGAGATATGGCTGTATCAACAAATAATACATGCATTGCTGAATGTATGTGGATTAATTTGAAGGGTTTTTTAATGTTGTTTTGTTTTTCCCCTTATGTATAAAACTTAGTTGAAGGAGGAAAAGTAGGGAGAGAGACTGCTACATGTAAACATAGTTTTCAGTCATAATTAGGCTTCTAAACACATGTCTCAGAGACATTTGGGTGGAGTTTGCACAAGGCTAGATATGAAGCATCAACATGAAAGGCAGGAGTGATTTTGTGTACATTCTGTTTATCAGTTGGATAAATAGAAATCTGTAGATAAAAGATTAGCATGCTTTTATGGGAATGGATGCTCTGCCCTCTGAGATGCTGTTTTCATTGTAAGATGCATATCTTTTTTCCCTTTCCGAATTTCTTTCTCCCTGCATGTGAGAGAAGGTTTCTGAACCCTTTTTTTTTTTTTTCTTCCCTCAAAACTCGCTTTGTGAGGCCACTTGATGATAAGGCTTGAACTGGCAGCTGGACATATCTAGGAGGCGAGTGATGAGCGTCACCGAGCCACAATAGTTCTGCTTATGATTGTAAAGATAAGCAGAAGGGAGACAAGCAGTCTTTTTTGGGGGTGCTGCTTGAAGGAGCTGACTACTGCGAAAGGCAGTAATGCTTGTGCACTGGTAAATGAAGGACCATTCCCTACTGGCTTATCTGGATGGCCAAGAATGTACAGCTAACAAGAAGGAAAACAAAAACAAAACAAACAAAAAAAAACACTGAGAAGGGAGGGATAAGATGCCCCAGCTAAACTTGCAGTTGGAGGAATTCTTTTGGGGGCGGAAAAAAAAAAAACTCTTGAGAAGAAATCCCCTGAGGCCTGCTTGCTACTGTGGTGTGAAGCTTTTGGGCTTTCTCCCATTCCCCATGGTGACCGGACCAGTGGAAGCACTATGAGCGACACTGGATCCATGGTGGTGACTCTCTCTCTTGCTTCCTGCAAAGACACCGTGCTTCTATTTCCTATCTCTTTCCTATCGCCTATCTTCCCTTCCCCCATTTCCCTAAGCAACTAGGGTTTGCAGTAAACTGGTTGGGCCAATGTTTGACCTGTAGTGCCTTAATCTCACCATCAGGAATACATATATCAAAGAATTTCCTCTCCCTCCACTAATTGGAGCGAGACACCTTCTCTATGAGTAGACTCAACCTTGATTAAATATTAAAAATCAATTTAGTTTCTCTCTCTGCATCTGTACTTCCAAAAGAAAGAAGGGTGTGGTTTTTGTTGTCATTGTTATCATTAACTGTAGTGATTAAAAATCTCAGAAAATCTCAAGAAATAAGTCTTAGTTAAATGTTTGTTAGTTGATCTTTCTGTCTGACCTGAAACAGCTTTCTGCAGAGATGGCAAAACTAAAAGGGAGAGAAAAACCTTTATCTGTCTAATTGTTGTTGCTGAAAGTTCTTACCCGTGAGTCCTGTCTTTTTGAATGCGCTTTCTTATATCTTTTTTTTTTTTTTTTTGCAATACATTATTTTCATGCGTAATAAAATAATTTGAACACACAGTTTTTGACCGGAGTTTACTGTCCTAGTCCAAGGAATACATGTTATCTGTGAGGGAACAACACTGATTTCGAAGTAGTTTTCATCCTTAGAGGTTTGACTTCTTGCCCTCTTTTTTTTTTTCTCTTTTCCCTCTCAAGTTCTACGCGTGGAGGATGGGTTTTATTTTCCACCAAAAAACCAGAAAGACATGTATGTAAGCAAAATACCATATAATGCTGAGAGCTAAGGGTGCTCATCTTTTACTTAAAAAACAAAGCAATACAACCAGCAGGTGAATTAATTTCTTACCATTCCCTTTCATGTTAATCCAGTGTTGATGGTGTATTTAAACAGTATTTTTTCTCTACAGCCTTGCAACTTTTCTATAAGTAGAATCATAGAATTGCTCAGGTTGGAGAATAACTTAAAGATCATCAAGTCCAACCACAACATAACCATATTACCCTAATTTTAATAACCCTCTGCTAAATCATGTCCCTGAGCACCACATCCAAAAAGTTTTTCAGGGATGGTGCCTCAACCACCTCACTGGGGAGCCTATTGCAGTGCTTAACAGCCCTTTCTCCTGATATCCAACCTAAACTTACCTGGGCGCAACTTGAGGCCATTTCCCCTTGTCTTGTCACCAGTGAGAAGAGACCAATCCCACTCTCTGGGAGAAAAACACTTTGAGAGCTCTGCTGAGAAGGACTAGGGGATGGGACCCTGGACAGCCTGATATGGTGCTTAATCCCAGTGGTTGGCAGCTAGGTAACTTTTGAAGTCCCTCTCAGATGAAAGCATTCTATGATTCTCTGTGATATATAATTGACTTGGCTTGGCTTATTATGCTTCATGGTGTTGTTGGGTTGTTCTGACATTGAATTCCCTAGACTGATAATGTGCCACTGCTTATCTCAGACAAAAAGTGATTTCTTTGTGAGTTATAAAACAGCTGCAGAAGTTGATTATTATTAGTTCACATTCAACAATTCCTGAAAAATGTCATGTCTGGAATGGAAGCAAAGTATGTTCTTGATTGTGGAAGTTCATGAATAAAGTTATTGGAGCCTTAGGAAATAATGCTCCAAGTATGTCATCAAAATAATTACTCTAGGTAAGTAATGTAAAAAATTCTTAAGATTTGCTAGGAAAAATTAGGTTTACTTTCAGTTCAGTGTCATAGTGGTTTTTCTTAGTCAAGTACATCTTCGAGAATTCAGGCATACTGGATTTATACGTTCTGAATGCTTTGCTCAAGAAAATTCTTTTCGCTTACAGTCTACAGAGTACTGATGAAAGTGGTCTGTGAAATGCAAGTCTATTTTTTTCCTCTTTCTGTGAAAATATCAAACTTACATTTCTTCAATAGCAGCTATATGTAGCAGCATCTGCTAGCTTGATTTTTTTTTGAGAACACTGGCTGTTGGACCCTGAAGAACGTCACTGAAAGATCAAACAGCCTCCTGAAGAGATGTCAGCTCAAGAATTTGATTTACATAGTTTGCTACACTTAATTCAGTTTTACCACTCCGTTACCTCCTAACAGCCAGATTGATAAGTTTGCCCTGGTCTTGCTCTTTAGAATTTCTGGGCATCCTTGTGCCTTCATTTCTCAGACAAAACTTGCATCATCAGCCTTTGTTTTGTGCCTCCTCATCACCTAAAAGTAGGCTTGTAAGCAGAAAACAGAGAAGTTTCTCACTTTTCTGGTAGATGTTTCCTTGCCTAATTTCCAGAGATCTGTCTCTGTAACTATTAATGAAGCATTAAACTGTCTTACAAATATATTAACTGAGTTATGTTGACTACATCTTTAAAAGAATGAGAAAGAACAAAACACTTGCAGTACTACTTAAAGCTGCTTTTACCTCAGAATGGTAGCAAACACAGTAATTGGTAGCACTGTATTATGATAAAGTATCCCAAGCAGTGGTTGGTTTTGAGCGTTTGCTGGTTTCAGGGAGGAGGAGGATGGCTGCCTACTAGTGATAGTAATCTAAGACAATTCATATTTGCTGTAGTGCAGAAGCTTGCAACTGCAGGCAATTACAGTGACCTGTAACAACTTATAACTGATGTCTGTACATCTTCTTTCCCTATGGTTGAACACAAGATAATTTGAAGTAGGCTGAACACTTATGAGTTATTTAAGGTTACCCCTGGATTTTGGACTTAAGATTTGCCTTTGAATAAAGGTATACAGGGAATTTTAATAAATACTACATCCTTTCAAAATATTTCTAAAAGAATGATCTTCTAGGACTTTGCATTCATTAAATCATCAGTCACTGGAACATACACATGAGGTTCAGTCAGCAAGTAGATTTGTGTTGCTGTTTAGAGTAACTAGTGTTGGAAATGTCCAAATAATTTTTGTCAGGACGGTATCTCTGATAAAACCAGATTTATTCGCGATTGCAATGGTGGGCATCTCACAAGCAGGAGCGCCTTATGGACACAAGATGACAGTCTTTATACCCTGTTTTTCCCTTTACCCATCCCCCTGTCCTGTTTCCCCATTAGCTGAGTACTCCAGGTTCACAGTCTTATCACAGTTTATATTTGTTGATTGGGGGGTGTTATCTGGTGTCAGTCAGTAGCCATCCTGTCTCAGTGCTCTTCTTGTATTGATATGGTGATTTTCTTCAAAGTCTTCGTTAAACAGAGAGAACCAGGGGTGGGGGTGATGCCAGGCCTTCCAATGTCTCTTCAGGAGCTTCCTCGGGCATGCCATGACAAACATGGTTTGATCTCATTTAGGATATTCTCTCAATGTGTGTGACAAAATATACATAGATACACCTATATACAGAGCATGCATTCCTGCGAAGGTTCGTCTAGAGGATAAGTGGTGTAAACTATCAGAGATCTTCCTCAAGTTAAGTAGAAAGACTCCCAGAAAGAACTATGACAGCAGAGATCATGAAATAAAAAAAATATTATCCAATTCTAATGCAGAAACAACATTTGATTCCCACACTAGGGATGGTCTAAGAATTCTGCTGTGCTTCAGAGGGATGTTGTGTAAAGCTGCAGGAAGAATTATAGCAGTGGGACACGCAGAAAAGTCTATCTTAATATTACTAGGAGATATACCAGGGAAGGATACATTTTACTATTCTTAAAGCAAGGTGGCTAAACTAGCAGTTTTCGGTGAGAATACTGCTCAAGAATAGAAGAGCTGTTAAATTTCTGTCCCCAGAATTCTACTTTTGTTAGTAAATCATACTATTCCAGAACAACAGAAGTTTTACCTAGTCAAACTGCTTGAGGAAAGAGTGAAGTGCTCTAAAATAACTCTTTAAAAAAGATGTTCTACATTTATGTCTTCAGAGTTCTAGTATTTAAAGTGTGCATAGTATTGCAGTAATGAGCAAAATAATTTTTTGGAAAATTAGTTTAGTTGTGCCAAAGAAAGCGTATAAATAAGTGTTATGATTTTTCTTCCCACCTGTTGAGGGGGGAATAGATTCATAGTTAGGTTTTTTTTAATTTAAAAATCTGTACATAGATTAATATGGAAATTAAAAGTTTATATTAATGAATACATTTTTTATTTATGCAGTTGCAAGCTCATTTGACTTTAGCCTGTTCTTTCTTTTTTTCAGCTTGATTCTTGCTCAGTGGAACAGCCAGTGTGTGTTTTTAATACATTCACTGAAGTGATCCATTTTTTTGGATTTTTGTATTATGTTTTGATTTGTGTTATTTGGATTAGTATGGGAAACAAGGAATTCTTCAAAGAATAACCATATGGCAGAATGTTATTTACTCCATTAGCTAGATGTTACTAAAAGTGGTTATGATGTTACTGATATATATATATATATATATATACTATATACTATATATATATAGTATTACATTTAAATCAGATTAATTTCAGGCAAATCCTGGCTTTATTGTTGATAAGCTCCAAAAGAAACTAAATCTGTGTTTTTTTGCAATACATGCTCTTGGAAAACTTAACTTTCTTTTGTTCTCTAGGTTGTTTATTTATGTATTGAAGTGTGATCCTTTTTCCTTATACTTGGAGAGAATTTCAGAAGAATAATTTTATTTAAAGGGAGACCAAACTTAAAACCTGTTATTTAGTTGGGGTTTTCTTCCTCATTATTTTTTGAGTGTGGTATATATGTCTGATTTCCTATTCCCAACCCTTTATCTCAAGATTTTCATTCTTTAATGATTTCATTACTTCAATTTTTGTTTGTTTTGTTTCTGTTTTTTTTTGTGTGTCGTCTTTCTTCCCTTTCAAGAAAAATCCTAAACCTATTGTTAATTCTAACTATCAGCTGACATACTGATAGCTTGTCTTATTTAGTGAGCATGTAGTCTTATTGTCAGTTACTTACTCTCGGCCCACATTGGATTGGTATTTAAATATTAGTACCTGTTGGATATAAAACCCACTGTTGTACCATTCCTTCTACTGTAGTTTATAGACCTTTCTTCCTTCTCTGAAAAACTCCAGGAAAATGCAGTAATCCCATTTCTATCTTTCAAAGCCCACAGATAGGAAAAATTAGCTGGCCTCTGGTTAGCTTATTATTTTGAGGATAGGAAGAGGTACAGGGGAGATAGAGATATATCAGGTATTGTGTATCTGTCCTTACATTGCAATTGCAGAATTTTAGTGTACATGAATATACATATGTCACACACATCCATGTGTGACAGAGTCTGCATACCATGCAAATTCTCTGAGTTCAGAGAAATTATTTAATTTGCTGGATGTACTCAAGATAAAGTTGACCACAAACATTTTTGTATTGTTTTGCCTTTAGTGTTTGTTATTCTTACTGTTTAAATAAGGCTGTAGCTTGAAAAAAAAACTATACTAGAATATTTTATGAACACTTTGTCATTTACAGATTTTACAGATGATTTTTATGAATCTCTACTGAAGGATGATTTTTTCTCCTGTCATTTAAGCATTCTTCTCCGAACAGTTTCAACAACAGTATCACTAGTGGGTTGGAATGGTTTACAGTTATCTGTAGGGATTTCTTGTTTTCTGCTGAATTTACACTAGCTTAAAGTAACTATCTTTTAACACTTTAGAAAACAGGTTTTAATTGCTGATTGTGTTATCTCGTGAACTATTTTGCTACATTTCCCTGCTGCCTGTTTGAGGACTGAAAGTTTTTCCGGTCAATTAATATTATTAAAAGCCTGTGAAGGCAAAAGAAGAACTTTGTTGCTGAAACTAGTTGGGTTGATTTTCTTTTTTGTCATGCAGATTTTCTATTTCATTCATGCAAGGTATACTTAAAACACTTTGTGGTGATTTTTCAGGTGTTTGTGTGTGTGTGCCGTATACCAGATTGCCAGTCTGCAAGTTTGTCATAACCCCATAGATATTTACTTGCTGTATTTTTATAAACTTAACTATATTTTTGCTTTGTAAGGGTCTGTCACAATGGTTACAATCTGTGAATTTTGGATAGAAAATGTGTAATACGATACAAGTATTTTTCTGAAATATATTGAAGTCTGGTGAGGAAATTGTATTGAAACAGATGGCTGGCTATTGTTATTTACATCAGTGCGTCTCTATCTGTATGTCATTAAATGTTCTCTGCATAATCTGCTAACTTATTTTTGTAAGTATTTGTTTTGCCAGTGGATGGGATCAGTACAGATCCCATCCCAGGTCATAGACACCAAGTTAAAGAAATACATTTATCTTTACTTAAGTTTAAAGCGATGAGATAGTAAGTGAAATGATTCAGCAAGAAGAATGCAGAGCAATGCATTATTTAGTGTATAAGGATAGTAGTGGTGATTAAGAAAGATAAATCACCAATTGCCCTAATACTTAAACATCTTCTAGATTTGCAGTCACTGGGGAGCCCTGGTTGCAGCTCCCCAGGAAATATTTGGAGAGACTTTTCTGGCAATTGGCAGGTCCTAAGCAGTGTGTCCACTCATAGGTGAGGTCTCGAAGTTTGCTGCAAGAGGGTCCAGCTTTTATATTATTATGTTTAATAAAAAATAAGTTAATGTGACAATTAGGCGGAAACATCTGATTTAATTCTCCCTTTGGATTCCACCTCAAGCCTGGCCAGGGCTCAAGGAGGAATGAAGGAAGTTTGTGTACTTGTAGACCTTGACACTATCCTTAAAAGGTTAATACATTCTCATAATGCATTATCTAAGCTACATCTCTGGCTAGTGAGGTGTTTTGTTTGTCCAAGATGCATATTTTGCTAACGATCATGCATGTTTTGCAAATGATTGTATACTGATGATATGTTGTGCTGGGTTGTGAGATTCATCTATAGATAGCTTTGCTTTGAGGCCTACTGTTCATTTCTTCGTACCTCAGTGTTCCATTGAAAATCCAAATATATCACAGTTCAGATCTGTTTAATGTAACAAAAAAGGCTTTACTTAAAAGGAGCCAGCATGGTTGTAACATAATGGTTAAACTTGTGAAAAAATTTTTGGCGGATGCTAGGTGCTGCTACTAGATGCAGTGAGGAAATTTCTCATACTGTTAGCTGGAAGGAAATCTTACTTGCTAGCCCTGTACCATGTGAATTAAGCAGCAATGCAGCTCTTACATTGATGTGAAAAAGAGTAAAGTATATTTCACCAATCATCTGGTCTTCTTTAAATGAAAAACATTGGCTTGCTTTGACCTGTTTATGGAAGATCTGAGTAAAAAAAATGAATTATAGATGTGCACTAAGCAGTACTATTTATTAGCAAGGTTAGTTTCTTCCAGCTGAAGATGATTCTTGTAGGTATAAAATATAGAATAGTCTCCTGGGGAGTTCTAGTTAAACCATTTTTTATTCAAGTTCAGTTAGTGACTTGAAAGGTAATATGAAAGTATGCTTACGTAATCTGAGAAGAATTTTAGGCAGCACAGTTCCTTACAATCATGGATGGAAGATACATAGGAATAGTAAACAGAAAACGCAAAATATTGTCAACTGTCTGTTAAGTAAACAGATCAAAGGAAATAATTTTGGAAAGTATTTAAGGCCTACCTCTGTAAGATGTTATTTCATTATACATATTGCAGTGAGGAGGAAGCACGTGCCTGTCTCTGCAGCCTTCTGCATACGCAGTAGTTGAGGAGCAGTTGGAGCAAATAGATTGATAATGTAATCATCTTTAGGAAAACTTGCTTTTTTTTTTTTTTTTTTACAGAAACTTTAGTATAAGAAAATGCTAATTACTCACGTGCAGCTTAAGAGATCAATGAGGACGTCCTACTGTTTTCAAAAAACAAAGCATAAAGTTAGAAAAATGCTTTTCTTAAGCTGTTTGAAGAGAATTTGACAAGATATGAATTTGTCTTGCTTAGAAGGCTGCAATTATTGTATTCTGTCGGAACTGGACTTCCTACATATTAGTAGAATTAAACATTAAGACTTCTAGTGGATGCAATAAAATGCACAAACTTGTTAGTTAAGTCATAATTTCATGTGTTCTGGTAAATTAAAGGAATAGGAGAGATACTTGTTTTCTAAGTGGTTTGTTTTTTGTTTTGTTTGTTTAAGTTACTAAAGCAGAAACATTTGCTCCAACTCTACTGGAAGAAAAAAAATTGTTAAGTACCTACTTAATACTTCTTACTGAAATAAAATTATATTAAATTGCAGTTTGCCTTTTGTACCGCATTAGGAGTGTTCCTCAGCATTATATTCTTGGGTCATTGGACAGGGACAATCACCTCCCTCTCCCTGCTGGCCACCATTCTTCTGATTCAGCCCTCAGTGCTGTTTGCTTCCCTGGCTGCAAGCAGACGCTGCTGGCTCATGTTACAACTTTCATCTACCAGAACCCTTAAGTCCTTCTCAGCAGAGCTGCTCTCGAGACTGAGAGTTCTTCTCCCAGTCTGTGTATATACGTGGGATTGCCGCTCTCTGAGGTGGTAACAGGAATGGATTTTCTGTCTGCTATTGGCAGTCTTAATTAGTTCACTAATTTTTAATTGTAAAATAACTTTTAACTCTTACGCTGGGAATTTTGATGTTCTCATTCTGTATACCTGAAGACTGTCACTAGCTTAAAGTATGCAAACTGTCTATCTGCCTTACGGGATAATCGAATTTTAACTTTGTCTGTTTTATTAAAGGCTTTCATGGTTGTAGAGCTGCTCCACCTTTCAAACCTGTGAGGTAATGATGTCAAGTAAGTTACCAGTATAGTTTTTCTCATAAACAGTTACATGTGCACAATAGGGAATTTTGAAAAATGCTTCCTAAGCCTTTACTTTTGTTTTTAAAGTTGTGACTAGTGGCTTAAGGTGAAAACTCTGAGTTACTGAATTTTATGTATTGTAATGAAACATTTGCTGGGATGACTGAACATTTTTTCTTCCAAATAATATTTTGAAACCATTCTCTTACATACATGAAATTGCTTTTGCATGTCCTATATTGTGCATGGCTTAAACCAGTTAAATACTTAACTGAAAGTGACTTATTACTTGACCTGTCAAGCATCAGGTTAAGTTTTTGGACAAATTATTAAAGTAGTAGCTAGCTTACCTAATTTTGCTTATAGACTGTTTAAGAATATGGATAACCTTGTGAATTATAAATGTTATTTGATTTGTTGGAAGGTGCAAGAAGACTTACTGATTTCAGAAGTTTGAACAAATGTGCTTTCTCTAGTAAATGATGGAAACACCAGTATATTGGAGCTGCTCAGTTAGGAATTAACAATTGTTTCCTTTTATTGCATTTTTGGATTAATGTGGCTTGCTTGTGGGATAATACCATGGTTAGGAAATGCTAAATAAGCTGTTTAATAATTTAGTAGTACTGGAGTACTATGGGGCTGTCTGTCCACGATTCTGTGGAATCTGTGGATTCTGTGCTGGAAACTACTTTGTATTTAAATCTAGATGGCATTGTTTGCAATTGCTTTTCACTACCCAAGATGGACTGTTAGAATTTCTTTTGTTCTGGGCATGTTCTTTAAGCTAATTAAACTTCTAAGAAAATTTCAATCAAAATTGTTTAATTGTCTTCATGATGATGATATAACAAGAGAAAATGGGAGAAGGGTGTTGACTGTTTTTCTTAAGAACCTGTAGATTGCTTTAACTTTTAAGACAGGTATACAAGAGTGTGTTCAACTACAAAGTTTGATAAAGATGTAGAGTGTTTTTTACTAATGGAAAAATAGTGAACTACTAATGAAAAACATCAACTCTGAGCAATTAAGTATTGAGTAATTCCTGCTCATGCATATTTAGCAGTGACCTGCTGACTGCTAGGGTTTATCAGCAGGACTTTCTAAGTCCTTACGTATGTTTTCTTTCTATCCAGCACTGCGTGGGGTGAGTATGACTGCAACCATAATCTGGGAGTATGGTATTTGTTTTACTTCTGAAGACCAGAGAGACTTTGTCTGTTTGTACTCTGTGCTCTGCTTTATGCTTTTTTCTTTTTTTTTTTCCCCAACTTATTTATAGATTCTATTACTGACTGAAATTGTGAGTTTCTTAGTGGTGATAGCTAAAAGGTATTTGTGACAAGTAGCCCTCAGGAAAGAGAAAACCCAGGGAAGCATATGTTGCAGCTAGTTTTGCAAGTTGTCTTAGAGAAAAGACTGCTGTGATTCCAGTAGGTTATTGGTACAGGGAGTGATGTAAAAAAATAACTACAAAAAAAAAAAAAAAAAGGCAGCTGATTGGACTGGTCATTGTCTACTGGAATTTTTTCTACAATCAGTGATAAAATAACTTGAGTAAATGTAAGGAAGACTGGAAGCTGTGAGGGAGAAGAGTAATGGACGAGTGTAAGACAGTGCTAGTGCACTAACATTCTTAATACCGATACTTAATTTGGAAAGGAGTGGAAAACTTGTTTCACTTGCTTCCATTATGCTGGGAGTGACTGACAGCTTTAGAAACTGATACAAAAATAAATGGTTTTGACCAGCAAAGAGTCCAAGGCAGTCTAGAAGCGTAACTGATGTGTACTGAAACATGGGCAAAGCCAGATAAACTAGGTGGTGACAGTGGCAGAGACTACTTAACCCATTTATCTCAGTAAAAGTGCTTTAATTTATGTATATAGTATTAACAGTGTCAGTGGTTTATGGGCTGGTTTGCCCGGATCCTTGACTAGTGGGGTGGAGGGATTCGCGAAGTGCACCCTTTATTTCACATTTAACACAGTCACTGTGTTAATATGGGTGGAACGAGGAGTGTCAGCGGCAATTTTAAAATTACCTGTAGTCGCCATTTCAGGATAAACCCTGAGCAGATCAGCCTTGTAGCAGAGCCTCGCGACGAAGGACCGTTCTTAGAATGTCCAAATCGCAGCAAAAAAAAAAAAAAAAAGAAAAAAAGAAAAAACGCATCTAAGAAGCTCCAAGAAGCTGAGGGAGAGCGAGGCAGTCCCCCCACCCCCGGCAGCGCGGCGGCTCTGACGTGTGTGAGCGGAGTGAGGAGTGTCGGTGGCAACCCGTCCCTGTGCGAGCAAAGGCAGCACCTAGCGAGTGCAGCGAGCCGGGAGCGTGGTGAATAGGACGGGCAAACAGGGCACGGCAGGGCAGTTTGCACAGGCGGGGCAGGAACACTTTACCATATTGGAGGGGGCTTAACATTTAGCACTTAACAGGTCACTTAACAGGTCGTCGCTTTCTGGACACACCGAGGTGCAAACGTGGTCACCACACGGCAGCGAGCTGCTGCTAAAAGGGACGTGAAGACTCAGACTGAAAGCATGAACGGCCATGCCGCAGATCAGGTCTCAGGCTGCAGAGAATGTCTGACCCTGTCACTGCTACAGGAGGGCAGCCGGGATACCAGCTGTGTGCAGTGTGAGCAGGTGGATGATCTGCTCAGCCTGGTGGTAGAGCTAAAGGAGGAAGTAGAAAGGCTGAGGAGCATCCGGGATTGTGAGAGGGAGATTATTGCTGGGGTCTGCTGAAAGGATCAGGTGCCCAAGTTTTCTCTTCTGATCTCTCAGTTGGTGACTGGGATCTGAACAAAAGGAGGAGGGTGGACATGCTAAATGAATGTCTTTGCGAATGGTATCACAATCAGTGCTTTGGGTACTTTGGTTTCAGACACAGCCTTGAGAAAGGGGAGGTGCTGACAGCAGACAGGAGGCAACTAACTAGAAGGACCACAAATATTCTTGGGAGCAAGCTGGCTGGGTTGGTTAGAAGGGCTTTAAACTAGATGTGATGGGGCAAGGAGGTGTTCTGGGTGACAGAGAAGCACCTGGGAACGCTGTCACTTTGGGAGGCAGTAGGGGAAACCCCCGACTTCTCCTGGAGGTAGTGAGGAGGGCTCTGAGAAGGCTCCAAGAAATGCCTCTACACCAATGTGGGCAGCATGGGAATTAACACGAGAAGTTAGAAACTGTGGTGCAATTGGGAAAGTATGACCTAATTGCTGTCATGGAAAGACGGTGGAATGAATCCCATGATTGGAATACCTTGTCTGAGGACTACAGGCTTTTCAGAAGGGATAGGCAGGATAGGAGGGGTGGTGAAGTTGCCCTCCATGTTAGGATGTGGATAGATTGCGAAGAGCTGTGTCTGAGGAACGGCCATGATCAGGTTAAGAGCATGTGGGTAAAAATCAAAGATCAGTCCCGTAAGGGGGAGCTAGTGATTGGAATCTGCTACAGGCCACCTGATCAGGAGGAGGCTGTTGACGATGCCTTCTTGCTTCAGCTGCAGGAGGTGCTCACGGGCTCTTGTCCTGATGGAGGATTTCAACCACCTGGATATCAGCTGGGATAGTGGAATAGCAGGTGGCAGACAATCCAGGAGATTCCTGAAGTCTGTCGAGGACAACTTCCTAGTCCAGGTAATAGATGGACCAACTTGAGGTGAAGCCTTACTGGACCTGGTGCTCACCAATGCAGAGGAGAATGTTAGAGAGGTTAAGATTGGAGGCTGCCTGGGCTGTAATGACCATGTCTTGATGGGGTTTATGATATGGAAGAATGTGGGCCTGGCAAAAAGCAGAGCTAGGATCCCGTGCTTTAGGAGAGCAAACTTCCAGCTGCTCAAGGAACTGCTGAGTGGGATTCCCTGGGAAACTGTCCTTAAGGGCATGGGCACAGAACAAAGTTGGCAGCCCTTTAAGGACACCCTTCTGAGAGTACAACTGCTCTCCATCCCCCAGCAGAAGAAGACAAGCAGGGGAAGCAGATGAGTGTTGTTGCTGTGCAAGGACCCGCAGCTTAAACTGAGAGAAAAGAGGGAAATGTACAGAAAGTGGAAGCAGGGTTGTGTATCCTGGGAGGAATACAGGGCTGCTGTCCATGTGTGTGAAGCTAGGATTAGGAAACCCAAGGTGCAGATGGAGCTGAACTTGGTGAGGGATGTGAAAGTTAACAAGAAGGGGTTCTACAGGTACATAGGCAGGAGGAGACAGGCCAAGGAGAGTGTTTCCCCTCTGGTGAAAGGTAGTGGGGAGCTGGCTTCCTCAGGCAGAAAAAGCTGAGGTACTGAATGAGTGCTTTGCCTCAGTCTTCACAGGTGGTCAGGCTTCCCATGTCTGCCAGTACCATGAGCCTCTAGGTGAAGGTGTGGGGAATGGTGTCTGTCCCACTGTAATGGTGGAAAAGTCCGAGTCCTCCTCATGAAATTGAATGTGCGTTATGTCCATGGGGCTGTATGATATCCATCTTAGGGTTCTGAAAAAGATGGCTGATGAGGTTGCTGAGCCACTCTCTGTCATATTTGAAAAATCATGGCTGTCTGATAAAATCTCCAGTTACTGGTAAAAGGGAGACATTATTCCTCCTTCTAAGAAAGAGAGAAAGGAAGACCTGGGGAGCTACAGGCCTGTAAGCCTCACCTCTGTGCCTGGGACGATCATGGAGCAGATCCTCCTAGAAGCTGTGTTAAGGCACATACGAGACAAACAGGTGATTCAAGACAGCCAGCAGGGCTTCACTAAGAACAGATCGTGCCTGACCAATCTGGAGGCCTATTATGGAGTGACAGTTTGGTGGAAGGGGGAAGGGCAATGGAAGTCATCTACCATCATCTACCTGAACTTCTGCAAAGCCTTTGTCATGGTCCCTCATCACATTCTTCTCTAAATTGGAGAGATTTGAAGGATGGACTGTTCAGTGGAAATTGGCTGGCTGATGCAGCAAAACGGTTGTGATTAATGGCTCTGTGTTAGGGTGGAGGCTCGTTACAAACGGTGTCCTGCAGGGTTGGTCTTGGGACTGGTGCTCTTCAATATCTGCATGAGTGATGGCATCGAGTGCACCCTCAGCAAGTTCACGGATGATGCCAGCCTGAGTGGTGCAGTCGATACATTGGGAAGGGAAGTCATCCAGAGGGACCTGGACAGGCTGGAGAAGTGGGCCCACGAGAACCTAATGAGCTACAACAAGGCCAAGTGCAAGGTATTGCACTTCGGTCAGGGCAGTCCCAGGTTTTATGTGAAATGGGGGAAGCTCTCCTTGAGAGCAGCACTGAAAAGAAGGACTTGGGGGTGTTGGTGGATAAGAAGCTGGACATGAGCCAGCAGCGTGCATTTGCAGCCCAGAAGGCCAACTGTGTTCTGGGTTGCATTAAAAGGAGTGGCCGACAGGAAGAGGAAGGTGATTGTCTACCTCTACTCAGCTCTTGTGAGGTGGGACACAGAGCTCTTGGACTGGGTCCAGAGGAGGGCCACTAAGATGTTCAGAGGGCTGGAGCATCTGTCCTATGAGGAAAAGTTGAGGGAACTGTGATTGTTTAGCTTGTAGAAGAGAAGGCTCCGGGGAGACTTCATTGCGGCCTTCCAATACTTGAAGGGAGCATATAAATAGGAGGAGGAACGGCTGTTTACAAGGCTGGATAGTGATAGGACGAGGGGGAATGGTTTTAAACTGAGATGGGAGATTTTGTTAGATATTAGGAGGAAGTTTTTCACAGAGAGAGTGGTGACACACTGGAACAGGTTGCCCGGAGAGGTTATGGATGCCCCATCCCTGGATGCATTCAATGCCAGGCTGGATATGGTTCTGTGCAGCCTGGTCTGGTGGTTGATGACCCTGCGCATAGCAGTTTGTTGAAAGTAGATGATCATTATTCTTTTCAAGGCCATTCTATGATTGTCCATATACTGAAAATAGTGGGAACTGAGAAGAGCATAGCTGTAGAGAACATGGCAAGTCTTAGTTTTATTTTTTTTTATATTCAACTGGAGTGTGTAATTACCTGGCAGGTTGGTCTTAGTGTGTTATAGTAAGAGGAGTTTTATTAGGCAGGTGTAACTAGTCACTAGTGGGGTTCTGCAGGCTCTATTTTAGGGCCAGTCTCCTTTTATCTTTATAAATGATTTGCATGTAGTACTTAAATGCTCAAATACTACTGAAAGCATAGAATAGTGTATTTGGAGGAGGTGTTTACTCACTTAGGGCAAGGAGGCCTTGGAGAGAACTGAACAAATTAGAGGGCCACCTTAACACCTACAAGAGCGTCAGATTCTATGTATTATTTGGCAGTGCTGGTTATGGGTACAGATTGAAGGCCAGAGAGCAGCCCCACAGAAAGGAATCTGGAGGTTTTTGCTGATAGCAAGTTGAATCTGAATCAGCATTATGCCTTGGCAGCAAAAAGGTCCAAACATATCCTGGGGCGCATCAGGTCCAACAGTGCCACCTGGCAAGGAAGATGGTTGTCTTGCTCTGCTCTGTGCTTTGTGACCTCGCCTCGAGTGCTGGGTTCAAGTGGAGGTGTCACAGTATAAGAACATGAAACTATTAGAGAGGGCAGTAAAGATGGCAAAGGATATGGAGAGCAAGAGATATGAAAAGCAGCTGAGGTTTCTTGGTTTATTCAGAACAGAGAAATGGAGGCCTTGAAGCAACCTGCAGCTTCCTGTGGAATGATTGCTAGAGGTGACTTGGAATTTAAACTTATGTTGAAGGTATGGCTTTATTCACTCATCAAGGAAAGGTACAAAAGCATAGTGCAGCTGGTATGCAAGGAATCCATTTCTTGCAGAAGTTCCCTAGGCAACCTTAGGTGTTGGCAGCATCGTAGAACTTGATGTGCTAACTGTGAGAGAAACAGCAAGAGGGTGGAGTGAAGGCACTGCAGCCAGGCTCTGTGATGCCCACCTTGTCACTCTGAACTGATAGGCTGTTACTTTTTTTGACAGAATACCATCCTTTGGGTGAACTTTGTTCACTACAATCACATAGAACTAAAACACACCTCCATCCCAAAAGCTACCTGTCACCACTTCTCACTTAAGTTGTGCCCTGAGTTCTTCTCTCTATACCTTTGAAGCAAAGCAAGAAAATTTTGCAGTAGTCATAACAAAGGTGTGTATAAATAGAGTCACTCAAGCTCCACCTGAAAAAATTAGAAATAGTAAAAAAATTACTTGAGAGAGTAGATGTCAGGGAAATACCATTGGATGTCAGGTACAGTCCGCCTTTAACTTATGAGGTCAGTTGACAGACTGATCCTTTTTCACCCCCATGGGGACACCTTGGGTTAAGATTCAAACACTTGGTTATATTGAGTTTCCCTGGAAAACTTGGAAATCTCTGTATTGTTCTATAACTTCATGCACTTGTGTCCAGGATGTATTTTTCTCATATCTTTGTATGTGCTTTGCAGACAGTGAATTTATTACTGGAAAGCCAACAAATCTGTTGTTTATTTAAGCAACAGATAGATACTATTCATTAATCTAGACATGAGAGTTTTTATTGAATGTGACCAGATTCCTTAAGTATGGCTGTGGGAGTTCAGTGAATACTACTAATCTGAAAGTATATAGTTAGTACAATTGTAATTGTGGTAGTCAATATATTGAACATGACCAGACTGTTAACCCTGAATTGGGCATCATTCAGAATGAAAGTCTAGAATCCCTAACCCCTCCTGTACCTGAGGACAAGCTGAAATGCAAAGGTGTTTATTTTCTGCCAAATTACCTTGTTCTTAAACTCACTCAGGAGCAGAGGGACAGGAGCTCTCTGCTCTCTGTGACAGTGACAGGACAGTGACATGGAATGGCATGAGGGAACCAGGATTGTTCAGTCTGGGGAAGAGGAAGCTCAGGGGAGACCTTGCTCCCCTCTACAACTGCCTGAAAGGAGGTTGTGGTGAGGTGGGACTAGGTCTCTTCTTCTGTGTAACTAGCAATAGGACAAGACGGAATGGTTTCAAGTTGTGCCAGGAGAGATTGAGGCTGGGTATTAGGAAGAACTTCTCAGAGTGGTCAGGTGCTGGAATGGGCTGCCAGGGAGCTGGTGGAGTCACCGTCCCTGGAGGTGTTCAAGAAATGTGTAGATGCAGTACTAAGGAATGGGCAGCATTGATGGTAGGTGGACAAGATGGGCAAGATGATTTTGGTGATCTTTTCCAACCTTGCTGATTCCATGTTTCTATGATTATGGTTAATGTTTATCCAGTTGCTTATGCTAAAATGTTTTAAAAGTATTAGTATTGGTAAATAGAAACTATACATTCTGCATTGTCCACACAAAGTTAAAGAACTTTACTGAAGGTTAAAAACGCTTGTATTTAGTTCCAGAATAATTACATATTTTTTTGTCTGTGTTGATAGTAGAGTGTGTTTTATTATGTTAGCTTTTAAGAAAGTTATCTTTGTATAGTACATTGCTTTCTTGAAGCATCTTCTTTCCTAAAGCAAAGGAAAAAGTAGTATTTCTTTCCCTTTGTACAGAAAGTGTAGTATTTACAGCCCCAATCTTAACAAAAGCCATTCCTATTGGCAAGAAGTGGTTGTTTATATTTCATGTTTCAATGTCTTTCTTCTTTCAATCTTCTGTTGAATCATCTGCAGCTACGTCAGTATAGCATTGTAGACAGAAAATTTATTTTTTAAATGTGTATTTTGTTTTTATATATGTGAATGCACAGGTGTATGCCAGTGTTATTTGTTTCTGTACAATTCTAGACAAATAACAATGCACCTTTGAGTATAGGAAACACTGTAAAGGCTGCTGTCAGAAAGTAATACTTGATTTAGTCTGTGAGCTGATAAAAAAAAAAAAAATCCATTATTGAAATGTATTGCTCTTCATGACTGTCAGCTGAAAATCATCTTTGTGTTCACTGGGTTTATGTACCTATTATCTTTTTTGTTAGATGTTACCTCTCCTCCAGAATCCTAGTGAGTAATGTTCCTAACAAGAGAGAGGCTGATGAGCCTGCAGATTACTTCAACAAAGCCTTAGAATGTGCATGGCTAAATTCTCACAACACAGAAAAGTTAAGATGTTGTTAGTTTTTGTGTTTTTGAAAGTAACATAAACTAAAAGTAGGTGTGTGTTTTTTATCCCCCCAATTATATAGGGGATATTTTAACATTAATATTCTTTTTTGGAGAGGGAAGATAGCACAGGATTATCGTTCCTGCTCCTATGCTAAAATTCAAGTATAAATAAGATACCTGCCTAATCGAACTAGTTAATAATGCTGAAGTCGTGTTTCGTTCTCATGTGATATATACTAACAGCTCAGAGTTGAATTACAAAGATCAAAATGTTATGGAGCCAAGAAACTCCTTCAACCAGCATGCCCCATTTTAAAGTGACTCCTTGCCCCCTACATGTCTCCTGACATGCTGCTGCCATTGCTCAGCAGACTCAGTGCAAACCGATGGGGAGCTGCAAGCAAGAGGAATGTTTTCAATACTGAACTGAAATGGTAATAGTCCACTAGGTGGTGCCAGAAGGCCTTCTCCCTAATAACTCTTAGAGCTGGAGCAGACTTTGGAAGTTGGAAGACTTTAGTTGATATGAAAGATGTATATTCTGAATCTACAATTGTGTACCCTGAGTTAAAGAAGGATCATGTTGTATCCTTCTCTGTCTCTTTCTAAGCATTTCCCCTTTGACTGAATAGGCACCTCAGCAAATTTACTGATGCTGTTTCCTCCTGTGTTCATGGTGATTAAAGGTTAGATAATGCTGTTCAGGGCTGAAGCCTTCAAGATTGTATTTATTAGTATTAATAGTATCACTGTATGTACATAGTACGTACATAGTATTAATATATCACTGCCATATTTTGGTGTTGCATAGTACCCTATGCTACCCTTTATGGTGGTAGCATAGTCTTGCTTTCATAAGAATGCAGTAAACAGTTTTTGTTCTGTGTATTGCAGTGAAGTGTGTATCATTTCATGGAAAAGCTAAGATGAACATCAACTGAAAGTTAGCTAGAAAATTATATTATATTTTTACAGAGCATGTTTTCATTTCTATAAGTATTTACAGAGGGCTGTTAAATGCCTGCAAGCATAGTCTGTGTGCATCCTGTTTTTTCCTCCTTTTACTTTTTTACTGGAAAAGTGCTTCTTTTAACATAACTGTTTTTAAAGTTGATTTATCTTCTGCCCCACTCTGATAGGATGATTTTACTCTTCTCATTAAAACTGTATGACTTGTATAGTTTGTAGGGCTTGCTGATTTTAATCTTAACGCTTAACATTTCTTGTGTGAAACATACTGCAATAACTAAAACAACATCAGACAACATATCTAATTTCTATATTGTTTTTTACAAGTACGCTCTTATCTAGGAAAGTCAGGGGTGGATGGGGTCAGAGGGAAGCAAAAAATCAGTTGCAGCTGTTTACAAGTCAGAAGAATGCCTCTTTCTTTTTTTAAATCTGCAGCTGAATTGTTGGTGACCTTTGCTGTCACGTGTGGGGAAAGCAGTATGAAATAGGTAGGCAGTGACACTTCTCTTCTAAAAGTTACCAGCAATGTGTAAAAGGCTAGTATAGTTTGTTTTAAATGTAGAAGTCTGCATTCAGTAAAGCTATTTGTCTTTCCTTTTCATTTCATGAATTTTTTTCTTTTCCTTGATTTTCGATATTAATGGTCTAAAACATTTAGATGATGGTATTAACTGTGTTTTGTCATCCATCATATTAGCAGTCTAAAAACGCATTGTTGTTTTGTTTTTTTTATCAGATGAGATTGAGAAGTTTCATATGCTTTAGAATTCAAGATGTTCTCAAAGTGCATTAGTTTGTTTTAAGAAAGCCAGAGTTTATCTCTTCTGTGGTGAAAACATTGAAACTGAAATGTAAATTGAATTCAGAATAGTAACTCTAGAAAAACTTGTTTCAGTATTTTCCAGCAGAAATCTTATATAAGTCTAAGTGAAAGTTACTCTGTTTTTAGAAAACCCGTTTGTACTGCTGAATCAGCTCTTCACTACTCAGTACGTCAGTAGTCTTGAAGCTTTAGTTTAACAGAGCGGGTTGAAATAATGCTAGTAAATGGATTTTGATTATAAGAGGATTAGGAATTCCTTTTCTTTTTAAAAGAAAATTAATATGTATACCGTGGTAGTAACTGGGGCCAAGTCTTTTCATTAAAATGTCAAAGGTTTTTTGATTCTTTAGTTACCTTTGTAAATACAGCATCTTAACAACTAATTAAATTAAAATATGTTGTACGTCATTTTTGCCATAGACTAAGAATCTGGGGGAAAAATAAGCACAACATGTAATACATGTAATACAGATTCAGCTTCAATCTATTATGATACTTTCTACTTTTTAGTATGCACTGTATGGAAAAAGGTGTTAACATGTAAAAGTTTACATGCAGTGCTTGTGATGTCAGTTTAGTCATGTATATGAGCACGTCTGTGAATTCAGAATTTGTTTTCATGATCAGGAATGCTTCTGTTCTAAAATATTTTAATCTCTAATACAGTGGTTTTTTAATTTGGTAAGGAAAAAATATGCTGCATTTTAGAAAAGTGATTAAAAAAATTGCTTTGTATTCTTCGGCATTGGTGCGTATACAGTAATAGATTGCAGAAGAGATGAAATGTGGAAAAAAACGATACAGTCCTTTAAAGAATTTTAAGTTTTAACTTCAGAAATTTGTACAAGTTCATGACTGAATGTCTGCTGTAGTTCTTCCAAACACAGATTTTTCCAAAAACTGCAAGTTGACAAATACTTGCTTAAACTAAGAACACCAAAAATAAGCATGTTTTATCTCTGTATTGCTCATTATTCCAGGGAGTACCTCTCTGTATTGTTATAATATGCCTAGAATTTAAGGAATGTTACTCATGGAAGAACTGGCAAATGCTGTTAGATGTAAGAGGATCTTTTTGCGTAATAGTTGTATCATACCTCAAGGCACGTCTGTTCTCTTGTTTTTCAGTAAGACATAAACAAGATACACATTGCCTCTTAGGTAAGTCAGTGGTTTTCTGGTCACTGGTATTCTGTTTTTAAACTGTGTCAAAATTTACAGCAAATTCCAAAACTGAAGTAAAAGTGAAAAGGCCAGCTTCTGATTAACAGATTATAGAGAGTGTTGCAGCAATGATGTTTCTTAAGAAAAAAGGGCTAAAAGGATGGGTATTGGGTAAGGACCCAGAAACAAACCAAAGGACCTTATCTTTAAATACCTGGTGCCACTGCCAGAACTTTGCGTTTTTTTGACAGCTAGTTAGTCTACATGGTACCAGGTCTGTAGGCAGCAGACGGGATTTGCCTTTCACAGAATCACAGAATCACAGAATTGCCAGGGTTGGAAGGGACCTCAAGGATCAGGAATCTCCAACCCCCCTGCCACATGCAGGGCCACCAATCATTCCACTTAATGCTAGACCAGGCTGCCCAGGGCCCCATCCAATCTGGCCTTGAACACCTCCAGAGACGGGGCATCCACAGCCTCTCTGGACAGCCTGTTCCAGTACCTCACCACTCTCTCTGTAAAGAATTTCCCCCTGACATCCAACCTAAATCTCCCTTCCCTCAACTTAAAACCGTTTCCCCTTGTCCTGAGGGGAAAAGGTAGTGAGGCTCGTTAGGAGGGCTTTAAACTAGGTTTGAAGGGAGATGGGGAAGGATAGTGACCTTTCCATTATAAGGTGTGGGAAAGAGTGCTGGCAGGGGCCTTGGAGGACCTGCTGCCTTAAGAGGTGCTGGCAACACTGCAACACGTACAAAACTCTGCCATGGTGAGGCAGTGACTACTGGGACAACAGGAGAAGGCAATGGGAAAAATCAAGGGAAATGCCTAAAAGGAGTTATGGAGTTATCCTCTTGAAAGTGGCAAGACAAGCTGCCCACCTGAAGTGCCTCTACACCAATGCATTCAGCTTGGGGAGCTAACGGAGGAGCTGGAAGCTACTGTGCTACTAGAAAACCATGATATATTTGTCATCACCAAAACCTGGTGGGGTAGTTCCCATGGCTGGAGTGTGGCTGTCAAAGGCTACAAGCTGTTTAGAATGGATGAATGGGGAAGGAGGAGAGGGGGTGTTGCTGTCTACATCAGGAAGGGAATAGAATGTGAACAGCTAAAGAACAATCAAAAGCAAGTCGAAAGCCTGGAGTGACACATTCTGAGACGGTAAAGGGAGCCTTGCGATCAGCAGAACCTATTGATAAGAACTTCTACCTCCAACTGCAGGAGGCATTGCAGTTGCAAGCACAGGACTTCAACCACCCAGATATCTGCTGGAAAAGTAGCATGGCGAGCTGCAGGCAATCCAGGGGGCTCTTGGAACATATTGAGGATAACTTCCTAAGTCAAGTAATAGCCCCACCAGGAGAGATGTAATACTGGACCTGTTGCTCACCAATTTAAACGAACTGATTGGCGACATCAGGATTGGAGGTTGTCCGTAGTGAACATGCTATGGTTGAGTTCACACTCCAGAGGGATATGAGATAGTGTAAAATTAGGAAGCTAAATGCAGAGCTGGCCTATCTTTAAGGAAGCTTTCCTTAGGGCATAAGAGCTCTCCATCCCCTGGTGTAGAAAGGCAAGAGACCAGCATGGCTGAATCAGGACCTGCTGATCAAACTGAAGAGCAAGAAGAAAATGCACTGGCTGTGATGACAAGGACAGGTTCTTGGGGGGCAGTATAAAGAAGCTGCTAAGCTGTGTAGGGGATGGGGTCAGAAAAGCCAAGGCCCAGCTTGAACTGAACTTTGCAGGGGATGCCAAAAAGAGCAAGAAAGGCTTCTACAGGTACCTCAGCCAGAAAAGGAAAGTCCAAGAGGGCGTGCTTCTCCTAGTGAGTGACACAGGCAGGCTGGTAATGGCAGAGAAAGAGAGGACTGATGTACTTTGCAACTTTTTTTTGCCTTAGTCTTCTCTGATAACTGCTCATCGCATAGTCCTCAAACATTTTGTTCTGTTGGAGGGGACTGGGGAAGCGACATCCCTCCTACTGTAAGTGAAGATCAGGTTTGTTACCACCTGAGGAACCTAAACATCCACAAGTCTATGAGTCATGATGAGATGTATCCCAGAGTCCTGAGGGAACTGACTGATGTAGTTACCAAGTTACTCTCAGTGATATTTGGCAAGATGTGGCAATCAGGTGAAGTCCCTGGTTACTAGAAAAAAAGGTAACATCATATCCATCATTAAAAAGGGTAAAAAAATATGACTCCAGGAACTACCCAGACCTGTCAGTCCAACCTCTGTGCCAGGAAAGATCATGGAACAGATCATCCTGGAAACTATGCTAAGGCATGTGGAAGTCAGGGAAATGATACATGAGAACCAGCATGGCCTCACTAAGAGCTGTTTGACCAACCTACTGGCCTTCTATGATGGTGTTGCTGCATTAGTGGACAAGGGAAGAGTCACTGATGTCATCTATCTTGATTTCAGTAAGGCCTTTGACACAACATCGTTCTCTCCAAATAGGAGCGATATGGATTTGATGGGTGGTCTGTTCAATGGATGAACAACTGGTTGCGGGATTGAGTCCAGAAAGTGGTGATCAGTGGCTCAGTGTCTTGATGGAGGTCAGTGATGAATGTGTCCCCCAGAGACACCCGGATGCTGGGGACACAATACTCGTCAATATCTTCATAAGTGAGATGTGCAGTGGGGTCAGGTGCACCCTGAGCAAATTTGCTGATGACCCCAAGCTGTGGGATGCAGTTGAAACACCAAAGTGATTGGATATCATCCAGAGGGACCTAGACGGACTTGAGCAGTCCAGGCCCAGGTCAATATCATGACCTGTTTATCTTAACTTGCTGTTTTTAAGTGTTAACCAGATGCTTCCTAAACACCAACACAAGGAGTCAATCACCTTAGGAACCCTGTTCCAGTGTTTCACCACCCTTGCGTTACACAGAAAAAAATTATTTAAAACCCTAAGTTTTTCCTGATTTCCAGTCTGAACTTGGCAGAACTTTATGCCATTACTGCATTCTGCCAGCGTTGACAACTGAGAAGAGATGATCGCCTCCCTCTAGGCTTCCCTTCCTTACAGAGTGCAAGGATGATGCCTCTGAGCCTTCCCTTTCCAGACTGGGTAACCCAAGCGTCCTCAGCATCTCCCTGTAGGATGTGTCTGTCAGCCCTTTCATCAACTCTCCTCTGGAAGCTTACAAGTACTTTATCTTTCTTTTTATTTTATGGAGTCTAGAACTGTGCACTGTATTCAAGGTGAGGCTGCACCAATGCTGATTGTAGTGGGAAACTCACCTCTTTTGACTAATGGCTGTGTTGTGTTTAATGTATCCCAAAATGTGGTTTGTCCCCTGGCTGCCTGGGCACACTCCTGACTCATAGTGAGCCTGCCTATCACCAGCACCACAGGTCCCTTTCTGCTGAGCTGCTCTTCCTACCACTCATCTCAGTCTGTTTCTGTCTCTGGCATTACTCCATCCTAGGTGCAAAACTCAGCTTTTTCCTGCACTGAATTTCATTTTGTTGCTGATTGATCACTGTTTCCATCTACTTAGATCCTTCTTCATAGCCTCTTGTTATTCCAGAAAGTCAATACTGCCTGCCAGTATAGTACTGTCAGGTAATTTTTCATAAGGCTGTCTTCAACTTTTCTTTGTGGATAACTGATAGGAGTGTTGAAAATGGCTCCAAAATTGTGCACTGGAGAACGATGCTAGTTACTGTTTGTCAGCCCTTGTAGCCCCATTGACAGCAAGCCATGCAGCCAGTTCCTCATATTTTGTCCAAAAGGATACTGTGAGAAACTGTTGAAAGCCTAGTCTAGTGTGAAGTCTAGGAAAACTACATCCACCACCTTCCTTTCACCTATTAATTGGGTTATTTTATTGTTGGTTTAACTCAGCAGACTGCTAAGCACCCTCTCAGCTGTTCGCTCAGTCCTGTGGGATGGTTGAATGAACCAAGGGAGTGGTGGGGAAGTAGGACTCATGGGTTGAGATAAAACTATTTACTAAGAAAAGAGAAGTAATAGCAATGATAATATGACAGGTTGGCCATGAGCCAGCAGTGTGCCCTTGTGGCCAAAAAGGCCAATGGCATTCTGGGGTGCATTAAAAAGAGCGTGGCCAGCAGGTCGAGGGAGGTGATCCTCCCCCTCTACTCTGCCCTGGTAAGGCCTCATCTGGAGTACTGTGGAACAGGCTGCCCAGGGAGGTTGTGGAGTCTCCTTCTCTGGAGATATTCAAGACTCGCCTGGACGCCTGCCTGTGCGACCTGGTGTAGGGAGCCTGCTTTGGCAGGGGGGTTGGACTCGATGATCTCTGGATGTCCCTTCCAACCCCTACAATTCTGTGATTCTGTGTGTGCAGAAGTAATACACATACAAGTAATATTTATGTGTATTTGCAGAACAAATGATGCACAGTACAGCTGCTCACCACTTGCCCAGCCAGTCCTCAAGCAGCAGCTGCCCCTCCTTGTAAAAACCTCCACAGTTTTATAGTTTTTTCACATGATGCCACATGGTGGGGAATACACCTTTGGTCTGTTAAGATCAGTTATCCTGGTTCTGATCCCTCCAAGCTCCTTATGCCCTGTCAGCACCCTCGCTGACATGTGTATAATCAATGAATATACAGATGTTATAATTATGAAATAAACAAGAAAGTTTGGCTAAGCAGTTATTATACCAAAGAGAGAATAAGTAAGAGTGCTTACCCTTATCCTGGGCTTGCTGTAAAACCCAAAAGAGGGATCTCCAGAAGAGATCCTTCCCCACTGGTAGTCAGCTCTTAAATGTGTCTAGGAGAGGTGGAGCCAGGCTCCACCCCTTCCAGCAGCACAGGTGAATTGCCTTCACTTGTGCTCCCAGGGCTGACTCATTGCTCACTGACTGGATCAATCAGAGGTTCAGGCTGTGATTCAGCAGTTGCCATACACATGTGACAGCATGAGCAGATGAAATGTCCTTGGCTTTGTGCAGCATTACTCAATTACAATTAAAAAATTGTAAAATATTTGTGTGTTATCAGCATTGTTTTTCTTCTGAAGCCAGAACACAGCATTATCCTAGATGCTGTGAATAAAGTCAACTCTGTCATAGTTGAAACTAGGACAATTATCAAATTAGTGAGACAGGCTTTTCCTTTCAAGAACCCGTGCTGATTCTGCCTGGTGATTGCTGTATCCTTTAAGTGCAGTTTTTTCAGGCAATGAATTTATAGTAACAGGTCGATAATTTCAAGGTTTTTTGTTGTGCCCTCCTTCTAAATTGGGATAATGTTGCCTTGTTGACCTGCAGTTCTTCAAACTTCCAGGTAATATAAAGGTTTCTTTAATTTAACTCCTAAATGGAACTTCTAGAAGTCCTTAGTTACCTCCTTGATTATCTAGATGAATGTGATGACTAAATACTTTAGGAATCAGATAAATTCAGGTATAGAAAATCACCAAAAACTTCTGCAGGTCTTCACAAACCAGTGACTCATTCAGCCATGAATGCTTATTTCAAGTTAAGTTCCAAATTGAAAAACTTAACGCTTTGCCTATTTTGTTTTTCAGAGTGTGTCTTCTGCTTTTGAAGAAGAACAAATTCATGATTGAATAGTGGATTAAGTAGCCGTTTCTCTTTGAAGAGTGAGATCTCCTGAGAGCTGGAAAGAACTGGATTTTCACCCTAGTCCAGCAGCTTTGCTGCTCACTTAAACACAGATGAATGAAGACCCCATTTGGAAAATCACCAGGTCAGCGATCCAGAGCTGATGCAGGTAAGCCTCCTTTTCAGGTTTGTGGATTTTGTTTGCTTGCCTTCAGCAGATAAAAAACATTCTTGCTTTTATAGATAGTCTTTGTCTTAATGTCTTAATACACGTATTACTACTTGTATCTTAAGAGCGTTTACTCATGTTACAGAACCTAACAAATTAAAAAGACTCAAGCGGATTTAATTTAACAATACAGATGTGCGTATAAGAAGTCTATAATGTACGAAAATATTAACGGAGCTGTAAATTAAACACCTCCTTAAAAGGAGGAAAAAAAATGAGTTTGTTGGAGACCTACACTGACATTTTCACAAGAGACTTTTTCTTCTGTTTATCCCTGAAGTGCTGAAAAAATAGAAAGAAATGTATACCATGTGTATTTATAGCTTGATGTGACTTCATCAAAAATTGTAGAAGAGCATCTGTTAAGCACTACAAAAAAGTTTGTCCAGATCTATAGACTGTTGCTACTGTCTTATCTAAATTGAAGGTTAGTCATAAGTACTTTATAATCACATAAATGCAAAATATGAGTAAGCGTGCTTTATGACCATTTGGGCTTATTTAAAGTTTTGCAGTTTAACAGAGTAATCAGTCACAGTCAGTCTAGTGTATTCTGAAGTGAGGATTATCAGCAATGATGCAATAAAAGCATAAAGTGATGAAGAATTGTTCTATTTTTCTACGTGGCCCTTTAGAAACAAAACCAGTTCAGTCTTTTTTTTTTTATTCCTTTTTAAGTAATGCAAATCATTCTATATAATTATATATTATAAATATATAACTTTATTTTTTCTGTGAAATTACTTAATGTTTTTCAGAGAGAAATAGAATTGCCTTTTTATTGTGTAGTGAAATTAAATTCATTACTGGCCAGCACAGTAAAAAGCTTTGTAGATGCATGATTGCATAGTCAATGAATATAAAGATGTTATAATTATGAAATAAACAAGAGAGGTTGGCTAAGCAGGTTATAATAACAAAAAAAGAGAATAGATAGAATGCTTACCCACATCCTAGGCTCACTACAAAACTCTAGAAGAGATCCTTTCCCACTGATAGTCAGCTCTTAAACGTGCCTACAAGAGGTGGAGCCGAGCCAGGCCTTCACCTGTGCTCCCGTGGCTGACTCGTTGCTCACTTCAGGTAATCAATCAGAGGTTCGGGCTGTGATTCAGCAGTTCCCATACAATGATGTAGGGCATTACCTAAAATCAACCATTGAGAGTCATTGCTTTTCTAAAAATGTCAATAAACCAAATGAATACAGTGTCAAATTGGGAAGGGGAGTTGTCTTTAAAAATACCCATTTTGCTGCTTTCAAGTACTTGCTGAATTCATTCAGGACTGAAGCACCCAATGAATATTTCTTTGAAACCTTTTGGTAACTTACTGTTTTTACATGTGATTAGCTTCCACTAATGTTAATTTGCTGTCATTTGAAACATCTACTGATTTCAAATGTGACTTCTGCAAATAGCAATTTTAATAAATCGTCTCAAAGGAATGTTGCTTTTAATAGGAATGATCAATTGCAAAGGCTTAGGCACTAGCTTCAGTGAGTTTTTATTCAGCCAGCTGAGAAATGATCCTTCTTCTTGACACTCGCAGTGTACCTGTGAGAGAAGAATTATATTTGTGAGAGAACAGAAAGGAAAAAAGGTTTTGACTTGGTATTTAACTTCAGTATTGTTGACTTCTAAATGTTAATTAATTAAACACTGCACCAAGCTGAAAGAATGCAGACTCTGATTTTTTTAAGGAAATTGTTAGAAGAGTTTTTGTCTAATAATTAAATTGTGATGTACAGTTAACAACATAATTACAGCACAGATTTGAAGTGTCATAAATGAAAGTTTATTTAAAGGCTGATAATTTATTGAATGGCTAAAATTCTTACATTTAAAAAAAAATTGAAATTTTACTTCAGTGTTTTATGGAAAATACTGCTTCCTACTTGTTCTTTCAACTGTTTGTGAATTCTTTTTTCAAACAGATTTTCACTTTCCATTAATAACTCATTGTAGTTTATCCAATACAAAATTTCTTCAGATACTACATTTTCTTTTTAGTATCCCTATATAGCGTTTTCACACTGAAGTTTCCTGATCTTAACTGAAAAGTCCTTAAATCTGTATTCATTTGATGAACTCAGTATCACTGTCATTTAAAAACAACCAGTAAGTTAGATATATTTGGTTGTCTTGAACTCTTGTATATCTGCTTGCCTGGCCTGGATGTTGTCAGCTTTCAGCCTCTAGCTTTTCTTTTCTTGAGGTGGACAGCTGCTGACCTTCTTCTGTTCTTGTTTCTCATTATTGTTATATTTGCTGGCTTCTTGCTTTTTAGGAAGAAAAATATGGGGATGAATTATCTGCTGTATATTTCCTGATTATGCATAGGTAGGACAACAGACACTTATCATTAGAAGAGCTGCATAGCCCACTCAGCAATGAAGGTTGGGTAAGAGATTTTGTTTAAAGACAGCTACTTAGCAAGAAGGAGCATTATCATCACAGTAGTTTTACTGAATGATCATTTTCCTTTTGTAAAGAAAAGTAAAAACAATAATTGAGTTCATGAGAGTTTATAAAATAATTTTGAAGTCAGGAAGAAAGAGGCCTTCCAGTGTGATACGAAATAGGATTGTAGTGTGTTAGTTGTACTTTTTGTGTCTTTGGCAGAGAAATCACAAGTACAACTATGTCAAGTGCTGGAATGATTAAGTGAAGACTGCCTTTTCCTTCTAAGACTTCTTTGCAAGCAGGTTAAGAGTTCTTACTCAGTTACAAGTTAATAAGTTAATTTGCCAGGGAGGAATGACTTAGGCCTGTAGTTGTCACAAAATGACACCTGTTTTGTGTGGTAGGATTAAAAATGTCAGCAATCTTTGTGACTTTTTATTGACTTAATGTATTATTCATTTTCTTTTCTAATGTGGAAACATTGAGGATTTATCCTACTATTGATAGTAATGATCCTACTAAGAATAACCCTAATAGGATTTATTCTCCTAGAGATTTTCAGAAGAAAGCAAGTGCATAAGCAATTACTGGACTTGACAATCATTTTGTTTAAAATAATTGAGAATAATATTAACGGTGTGGAGGGAATAAGATATTTGGTGCATACACAATAATGGTTTGAACAACTGTGAAATAATCTTGTGCATTTTTAAGTAACTTTTAAACAGCTTTTGCTGCTTTTTACAGGAGTGTTGATGCAAATGTCTTTGCTATTTTGACGTTTATTGCCTTCCTTTTTTGAAGATAACTGCCATTTCCAAGAAACTATGTGAACAGGTAGTTCGTTTTATGCAGAACAGCTGGATACTTCCAAATGGAAGAAAGTTCTTAAAATCTTGCCAACGGAAGTAGCATTATCTGACAATAAACTATATTAAGTTGGTATATTCTAATATTAATTTTTCTTCCTAATTTAAGAGAAATTAAGCAGCTATCCCGTTTTTTAAAGAAATTTACACACTTTCTTTGATTTGTGGGTCATATAAAATAATCTTGGAATTGTAAGAGAGATTGGAATCATGTACAGGCAGCAAAAAACAATCTGAGGATTTGTAGTCTAGAGGTAGTGTCAGGCATTCATGCGGGTGGTGAGGATTATTGTAAAAATTAATACATTACCAAAGCTTTTTGTAATTGATCTTGCTTTCATTCAGAGGTGGAGACTTAGTGACATTTCAGGTATACCAGCTTCTTTGATTAAAAAAAAAAAAAAAAAAAAAAAGATGATTTTCATCTGTCCTTCCTTCCTACAAAGAAAATGCTTTTCTTTGCTGTAAAGTAAGTGTAAAGATACATTTGGTTAAAAAAAAAATAGGGTTTCTGAAATCAAACTTTAATGAAGAGTTCTACCTTGAGAAATAAAGGACAGGATTGAGGATGGAGAAAGAAAGCTGGATTTGTTTTTTGATTGTTTTTTTCACAACAGTACCTTCCATGACTACAATCTCTGATTTTCTCAGAAGTGTAGAGAAATTTTTCAGGATGTAGATTCAGTAGATCAGCCAGCTATTCTGTGTATAGTGTCTATGCATATCTGTCCCCAGTCAGGGAAATATAGACAATATTTTATTAACATTATGTAGTACAATTGATTGTGAAATAAATCGTATTTACCCTTGTTGTGTTTATTCTTATGTTTGACCCTTGTTAGTGCAGTTCATGTTTGTCTGTTAATGCTGTAAGAAGCTTGTGGTCTTCTACAGTTATTAGCAGTTTTCTTCTAGAGGCACAGAATCCCAGCAAACTGTGATGGTCAGAAACAATCAGAATGGTTTGAAAACAGAGCTGGATATTTTAGTGAAGGAAAGAAAACTAATAGAAATTTAATGACACAGATGCTTCTCTAGTTTTTCCCTCTTAAAGGCAAATGTAGGTTACTGCTCCTGCAAACTAAGAGGAGCTCTCAGTCCAAGATGTGACACACTTGGGATTTCAGTGACATTTTTAAGCAGTCAAAAATTTATTTTATCTTTGTACTCTTAATCTGTTTTAATTGAAAAGAACCCTATTCCTTCCCCATTCCTTTTTAAGTTCTGGTTGGGCAGTATTAGGTGCACAAAAGCATGCTCTAAAGTCTCTGAAATTAATTCTGTAGTAGCATCCTGTTCAAAAATAATTCCTGCAGGATTACTGCTATTTCCACAGCAGATTCTGAAGTTCAGCTTTCAAAGGTCCAGCTTCTGCTGCTAATTTTAAATACAGGGAATACTGAGAGAAGTGAGATGCTATGGTTTGTTTTGAGAAGTTTATCTGACTTTGATGGTTCAAAGAAATAACTATGTAATAATAGTAAAGACGTACAATAGTAAAGACATTGCAGTAGCTTACTTCCATCCCTCTCTATAATCTCCTTTTTGTTACTCCTCAGCTGAACTAACACCTATGTTCCTTAGAGTCAGCATCCAGGCATAATGTTTTAATGTCTTATGTTATTGGTTTTTTTGTCTTCATGAGGCAGAAGTTTCTAGTTTTGCTGTTGAATTTTTAAAGACCTACCTTAATAATCTGTTTAGAGCTGAATTGGCCTTAAAAAAACATGCAGGCCATGTGACAATCAAATGCTTAGTTTGTTGCTTTTGACTGAGTTGGAGTTTGTGTTCACATTCTGTTATGTAAAATGCATCTTTCTATGCTAACAAGGTCAATAAATATTTTTTCCTTCAGATCCACTAAATTTTGTCCTTACTGGCTGTTTCAAAAAAGCACAAAAAAAACAAATACATTTAATTTATATTGAGTGTTAATTTATTCTTCTACTGTTATGCATAAGGCCATTTGGTTATACAGAGTATTTTGAATGTGTGGTGTGTATACAACAAAGGAGGATCATGACTTTCTTCTCTGGTTAACATTAACATCTGATAATATCTGCAGTTACATTACCGCTTATGACCAAACACATCTATTTTTTTTTCCTGAAAGATTTTTCTGAAGATGTTATCCTTGAAATAGGGATATTTAAAATTATCTTTTACCTGCACACTGAGCAGTTGACAAAGAGTGATTAATGCTGTGACAGAAGTATAATTAGATACTGGTTTAGATAACACCAGAGATTTCAGGAGAAGTTACGTGAACCAGGTTACTGCTTTATTTTCTACAATCATTAGTTGAAGGAGAATATTAGCAATATGTTTGTATAAAGTACTCTTATTTGCGGTCAGCATTTTAAGTCTTAAAGACGTAAAGAAAACTCTCTAACTCCAGTATGGTGTTAGAAAGCGGCATTCCTTTATTTCTCATGATACGCAAGCACACCCTCTCAGGCTCTGCATTTGAATAGTTAAAACATACATATGCAGTACACTGGAATACATATTCATTCTTTTTCAAGGACTCCTAATTTGCTAATGTCCCTTTGAGTATGCTCAGTGGTATCTAGGGTGGTTAAATGCTCACCCACTTCTTCCCATTTTTCACCATCAGCTTCATTCACTGAAATCTTTGACCCACTTTCATCCACTTTTCCCCGGTTCTGAAGATTTCCATTGCTTATTAGGCCATAATGAGACATTTTTTTAAAAGCAATACATGTGGAACCTGAGGAAAATGTCCTTGCATGTTTTGAGACAGAAGATATCAAGTATTCTATTGTGACTCCAGTGCTTCGTGCAAGGCAAAATCATTGAGGCAAAAGATGAAATTATTCTATTATGTTCTTACTGCAGTTATTGAGGAAAACAAGACTATTCATCGTGAAAGCTGAAATGGGAAGTTTTAGAACTATCACTTATGGATTCCTTTCGCTAAACTAATACATTGGTTCTTAAATTAATGTACTAATCCCTGTTGCTAACCAAACCAACCTATATCAGTATCAATATGACAGTATGTAATCAAAATCACATTCATTTACAAAACTTGTCAGGCTCTTTGTAGTTCTGAATAGGAAATAAGAATCATGTTTCTTGCCACTGAAGTTTTCTCTGTCTTACTTTATAATAGTTTTATGTAGTTTAATTTTTTTCTTTGATCTTGGGGAGAAAATGAAATGCACAGGACTTAGCATGTTTAAAAAAAAAAAAAAAAAAAAAAAACAAGGATTTTAGTAGTTTGAATTAATTTTTTTAATTCCTCTAGGGAAAAGAAAACTGGAACAGCATTTCAAAATGTAATTTGTTCTAATGGTTTTACCACTTCAAAGGAGTAATATTTGTAGCCCTTCAAAGACTCTCTCATTTTAGTTTCTTGAAAAAAATGTTTTATCTTGACAAAGGTCAGATGGTATTTTTTGAGTAAGGGATGGGCGATACAGTGTCACAGAGTTATCCCTAGATCTGTGTCCATGACAGGGTTACAAGCCTGGAAGGAGACAAAAGAGAGAGGAAAAAAAAATATACTACCTTTTTGTGATGGAGCGGGGCCCTGTGACTAATGAGGCAAGGCACTTGGGGGCTGTGCACTCTGGGAGAGGAGGCGAGGGGGAGGGGTAGGAAGATAGCAGATGGGTCTAAAAAAAAAAAAGCAACGGCAACGATCTGAGGAGGAACGGTAATTTACTAAATCCAACAAAATCAAAGGAAATGAGAGAGAAAAGTGTCCAAATACTAAGTCTTATGCTAGTAGACTGCAGGGGAAACATGTGCTTCTCTTCGCAGCATGTGAGCAAGCAAGAGAAAGAGTGGCTGGTGTCCTGCCAGGAGCACCACCTTTCTTCCTCTGCATGAGATGTCCTCCAGGAATGCTGCGCCGCTCCTCCTCTCCCTTTCAAGAACCCAAAATGCCCCCAAAAAGGCAGTTCAAGGAATCAGAATATTAACTCTGTAACTCTCACTGTTTTACGTGATGATATGATGTGATATACCAACAACAAAAATCAAAAGAACACAACATACAGGCACTTGCTGGTGCATCACCTGTGTGTGACAGGGGTTGTTCAGTGTATATTTTCCCATTTTTAGTAACGGTACTTGTTTCACAGAATCACAGAATGGCCCATGTTGGAAGGAACCTCAAGGATCATGAGTCTATAACCCCCCTGCCACAGGCAGGGCCACCAACCTCCCCATTTAATACTAGATTAGGTTGCTCAGGGCCCCATCCAGTCTAGCCTTGAACACCTCCAGGGACGGGGCATCCACAACCTCTCTGGGCAGCCTGTTCCAGCACCTCACCACTCTCTTTGTAAACAGCTTCCCATGACATCCAAACGAAATCTTTCCTCCCTCAACTTAAAACCATTTCCCCTTGTCCTGCTGACACCCACCCTTTCGAAGAGTTGACTCCCCTCCTGTTTGTAGACTTCCTTTAAATACTGAAAGGCTGCAATGAGGTCACCCTGCAGCCTTCTTTTCTTCAGGCTGAACAAGCCCAGCTCCCTCAGCCTGTCTTCGTAGGGTAGGTGCCCCAGTCCCCTGATCATCTTTGTGGCTCTTCTGTGGATTCCCTCCAACAGCTCTCTGTCTTTCTTGTACTGGAGGCTCCAGACCTGGACACGTTACTCCAGATGGGGCCTCACAAGAGCAGAGTAGAGGGGGACAATCACCTCCCTGTCCCTGCTGGCCACCTCTCTTCTGATGGAGCCCAGGATACCATCTGCTTTCCGAGCTGCAAGAGCACACTGCTGGCTCATGTTATGTTTTTCATCCATCAGGACCCCCAGGTCCTTCTCTGCAGGGCTGCTCTTAAGGACTGCTCCTTCCAGTCTATGTAAATGCCTGGAATTCCTCCAGCCCAAGTGCAAAACCTTGGGCTCTTGTTTCCCACCTTCACCTGGACATAGAACCACTGATGACCACCCTCTGTCTCCGGCCTTTTAACCGATTTTTTATCCATCGAGTGGTCCAGCCATCAAATCCACATCCCTCTAATTTGGAGATAAGAATGTGGTGGGGGACCATGACAAAGGCCTTGCTCAAGTCCAGGTAAATGACATTGGTCTCCTTCCCTTTGTCCGCCAATGCCATCACTCCATCATAGAAGGCCACCAGATTGGTTAAGCATGAACTTCCCCTGGTGAAGCCGTGCCTGCTGTCTTGGATCACACACTCATTCCTCATGTGATCAAGCATGTCATCCAGGAGAATCTGTTCCATGATCTTCTCTGGCACAGAGATGAGACTCTCCAGCCTGTAGTTCTCCAGTCCTCCTTGCTCCCTTTCTTGTAAATGGGAGTGACGTGACCCTTTCTACAGTCATCCAGGACCTCACCTGACAGCCATGACTTTTCAAATATGATGGAGAGCAGCTTGGCAACCACCTCAGCCAGCTCCTTCAGAACCCTGGGATGCACACCATCTAGCCCCATAGACTTGTACACATTCAGTTTCATGAGGCAGTCTCAGACTTGCTCTGCCCTTACTTACTCCTCCTTGTCCTATTACTATCAACCCATGTAAGCAGTCATTTCCCCTTCAAGTACTGGAAGGCCACAGTGAGGTCTTCCCAGAGCTAAAGAAGCCCAGTTCCCTCAACCTTTCTTCATAGGAGAGGTGCTCCAGCCCTCTGATCATCTTAGCAGCCCTCCTCTGGACCCGTTCTAAGAACTCTGCGTCTTTCTTGGGCTGGGGGACCCAGGCCTGGATGCAGTACTCCAGATGGGGCCTTACATGATCTGAGTAGAGGGGGACAATCACCTCCCTCTCCCTGCTGGTCACACCTTTTTTAATGCAGCCCAGGATACTGCTGGCCTTCTGAGCTGCAAATGCACACTGCTGGCTCATGTCCAGCTTCTTATCCAGCAGGATTCCCAAGTGCTTCTCTACAGAGCTATTCTCAAGGAGTTCTTCTATATAAATACCTGAGATTGCACAGTCCAGGCACAACACCTTGCACTTGACCTTGTTGAACCTCATTAGATTTTCATGGGCCTACTTCTCCAGCCTGTCCAGATCCCTGTGGATGGCTTCCTTCCCTTCAGTGTATTGAACGCACCACTCAGCTTGGTGTTGTCTGCAGATTTGCTGAGAGTGCACTCAATTCCATTTTATGGCATTGCTGCAGATATTGAAGAGCACTGGTCCCAAGACCAACCCTTGGGGGACACCACTTGTGACTGGCCTCCACCCAGAATGACTGATTACAACCCTGTGGTTGTGACCAGCCAAGTTCTTAATCCATCAAGCAGTCCATCTTTCAAATCCATACCTCTCCAATTTAGAGAAGGATGTGGTGATGGACCATGTCAAAGTGATTGTGGAAGTCCACATACATGGCATCCATTGCCCTTCTCGTATCCACTGATACTGTCAGTCCATTACAGAAGGCCAGCAGATTGGTCAGGCAAGATCTGTCCTTAGTGAAGCCATCCTGGCTGTCTCAGATCACCTGTTTGTCTCATATGTGCCTTAATATTGTTACAAGGAGAATCTGCCCTATGATAACTACCACTGAAGACTGACGCAAAGCACGTATTGAGGACCTCAGCTTTTCCCAGGTCTGAGGAAGCCAGTTCTCTGTTCTCATTTATCAGAGGTGGAACACTCTCCTTGGCCTGTCTCCTCCTGCCAATTACCTGTAAAACCCATTCTTGTTTTTCACATCCTTTGCCAAATTCAGCTTTATCTGTGCCTTGGCTTTCCTGATCCTATCTCTACACATGCGGACAGCGTCCATGTATTCTTCCCAGGATATACAACCCTGCTTCCACTTCCCGTAAATTTCTCTCTTTTCCTTCAGTTTAAGCTGCATGTCCTTGCACAGCCATGTTGGTTGCCCACCTTCTCTACTCCATTTCTTCTGCTGCGGGATGGAGAGCTCCATGCTTGCAGAAGAGTGTCCTTAAAGAGCTGCCAGTTCTGTTCTGTTCCTACACCCTTAAGGACAGTTTTCCAGAGGATCCCATCCAGCAGTTCCGTAAGCAGCTGGAATTTTGCTCTCCTGAAATTCAGGGTCCTGACTCTGCTTTTTGCCGGGCCTGCATTCTTCAGGATCACAAATTCCACCAGGGATGGTTACTACAGCCCAGGCTGCCTTCAATCTTAACCTCTCTAATGCTCTCCTCTGCATTGGTGAGGCATCAGGTCCAGTAAGGCTTCACCTCAAGTTGGTCCATCTATTACCTGGACCAGGAAGTTATCGTCAGCAAACTCTGGGAATCTCTTGGATTGTCTGCCACCCGCTGTGCTGCTATCCCAGCTGATATCCAGGTGGTTGAAATCCCCCATGAGGATAAGAGCCTGTGAGTGTGACACTTGTTGCAGTTGAAGCAAGGAGGCCTTGTCAGCATGCTCCTCCTGATCAGGTGGCCTGTAATAGACTCCAAACGCCAGATGTCCTTTACTGGACCAATCCCTGATTTTAATCCATAAGCTCTCAACCTTGTCATGGCTGTTACTCACAGTTCTTCAGAATTTATCCGCTTCCTATCATACGGTTTTTGTCTTACTGCTTTTTTACCTAAGTGTATCCTTGTCTTTCTGTAGCTGAAAGACAGTCGGGCAAGGAAATTTGTAAATTTTAACTGTTAACAGTACTGTAGTTGTTAAAATAAGTTGTCTTCTACATGTGTGGGGACCCTCTATCCCTCACCCCTCCACCCCCCCCTCCCTCCGATTTCAAAATTCTCACTGATAATTGCAAGGATTATTGAAGTATATCTCCACTATATCTTGTTTAGCAGTAAAACAGATGCTGTCCAGAGTGATAGATAATGAAGATGGCATGAGTTACATCCTGAAGACTCCTTCCATTCACTTAGAAGTATAGCTACAACTCTGAATTGGCTGTGGATGCTCTTGAACTTTCCAGTCATAATGTAAAACCTATTTCTGTAGCAGTTGTCCTGAACAAAGGAAAACTTGGACAGGCTGATTTGTCAGATTATTTTGCTTTTGGCTTTGTTAAAAGGTTGTGTAAGGTTAAAATTGGAGTACAGACTCTTGTTCTATCCCCATTAATAAAGAAAAATGTTCATGAATCGGTGAACTGTTGCTAGAATTAGAGATCTGCTAGCTGAGGGAAATGCTACATAAGTCAGTAACTTAACTTAAAATGTCTTTAAATGAGTTTATATCGTTCTGAAATGTTAGTGGAAAGTATGGGAGTGACTTCAGGGCAATTAGCTTATAATCAGTCGTGCAGTGGGATTGTTCTATTCGAATCTTCAAATACGTATCATCTTACCTTCTTGTAAGTTTGTTGTATCTAAATGTTGTAATTATATATTAAACTGTGTAAAATATTGACGTGGGAGCTAAATGTTGGTCGGTCTCTTCAATTTAGAGCTTAATACAGGAACTGTCAAGCTTCAACTGACACCAAAAAAGAGTAAAAGTCACCTCTCAAACCCTTAGCAGACTTTTGTTTTTAGCATGTGTTAGCTTGGTATAATGCTTATGTGCTTTGGTGAAATGTTAAAAGAATGCATGTACTCAGAAAAGTATTGAGAATGACTCCCAGTCCCAATACAAGATTCTGTGAGAAATGCAGTCCAGCACACAGCTAGACAAAAATGTAAAGAGATGGGTGAACTGTTGGCTCATACATCAGGCCCAAAGAGTTATAGCAAATGGGATTGCATCACACTGAGAGCCAGTCACCAGAGGGAATCTGCAGGGCTCAAATCTAGAGCTAGACTTCTTTCTAATTTTTGTAAATGATCTGGATGCAGGATTAAGTAAGATGGCAGATGATAATAATTTAAGAGGAGATGTTGACTCTCAAGGGTGAAGAAGTCCTGCACAGAGACCTCAACAAATTGGAGGACTGAGAAATCACAAACCACATGAAGTTAGGGCCATAAAAATGATCCTAGGGATGGAACATCTCTCTTATGAGAACAGGCTGAAAAAGTTGGGGCTGTTTAGCTTGGAGAAGGCTCTGAGTGACGTGATACCTGTCTTCTGGTATCTAAAGGGGAGCTGCAGGAAAGAAGGGGACAGACTCTTTAGCAGGGTTTGTTGTGACAGAACAAGAAGAAATGGTTTCAAGCCTAAGGAGGGTAGAATTAGGTTAGATACAAGGAAAATGTCTTTTACAGTGTGGGTGGTAAGGCATTGGAGTGGGTTGCCCAGAGATGTGGATGTCCCATTCCTGAAGAGTTTAAAGGCCAGGCTGGAATAGGCTCTGAGTAACCTGATCTAGCAGTGGATGTCTCTTTTCATCACAGGGGAGTTGGACTAGATGACCTTTAAAGGTACCTTCTGACTCTAAGGATGCTATGAAGTTTAACAAGAGCAAATGCCATATTCTGCACCAGGAATGCATGTCCCTGGGTTTGTTCAGTCCAGGAAAGAGGATGCTGACGGGAAACCTCATTGCAGCCTACAGCTTTCTCATGAGGGATGTGGAGAGGCAGTGTTCTCTGGTGACCAGCAGTAGAAGGGAAAGGCATGCAGCTGCGATAGGGAAAGTTCAGGTTGGATATCAAGAAAAAGTTTTTTTCAGACAAAGTTGTTATATCCCACTCAGTGAGTTGTGAAGAAGGTGAATGTTTGAAATCCCCCAAATAGTATGTTTGACAAGGGTTGCCAGAGCAACTTAGTCAGATAGTGACTCAACAGAACCATACCAGACAATTTAATGAGCTTTCTAACAACAACTACTTTGAGGCAAAATTAGATAATTTTCTACAGTAGTAGGCGACAGTTACTGAAAAAAATGAGTAAAAGCAGATTAAGGGAAAGACAGAGAGGGAGAAATTTCACCACTTAACTTGGACACAGGATTGTCTTGAGTCTTGGTCTGTGGGTGGTGGATCAACAAAGGTAAATGTGCACATTCAACGTTATATACTGCAGTTAGTTTGACTGCCCTTGGGGTGGCAACCCACTTGAGTCTAAAGGATTCAGGAATTTTCAACATGGGTCTCTGGGGATCATGCACTCCCTCCTCAGTTAATACTGATGTTTTTTCCTCAGCTGATGGTCTTCAGCCTTAGGCAGAAGTAAGGATATCCACTCTATCACTGTCTTTGCAGAATGAGGGTCCATAAATCTTTAAAGATTTTTATTTAGTCATTTAGACCCTATTCTGTATTGTTCTCTGTGGGTGAGGATGTAACTATGGTGAATCACCATGGGGCTTGATAAACTCCGTGGTAGGCCTTGTAGCTATGAAACCCTGGGAGTCAGCAAACTAGAACAAAGAACAAACTGTGGTTAAAGAATAACAGGATGTTCTCCTTACACTTTTCTGCTGGTATGCACAATTAATGTTGTCACATTTAGGGAAGTTGAGAAACCTACTGTCTTATTGCTGTTGCTTCATAGAATCTTAAGCCAGTGAACTGTTATTGCTTGCTAGTGAAGAATATGTAAGAAGTATGTTAAGCACAGTAAAGAGATTCATTCCTATACCATGATAATTCTGAAAGCTCTAACTGGGAGCGCAACAATAGTTCTCTAGTCAACAAATTCCTCCTCAATCTCAGACAAGGGTGATCATGCACCAGAACAGGCCCCCCAGGGAAGTGTACCAAGCTCACCAGAATTCAGGAAGCATCTGGACAATGCTCTCAGACATATGGTCTGATTTTTAAGTGGTCCTGTGTCAAGCCAGGGTTTGGACTTCATGATTCTTATAGACTCCTTCCAACTCAGGGTGTTCTGTGATTCTGCTGAGCTATTTTAGCCAAAACCATCATCAGTAATTTAAAACATGAAACATGTTAATGTTCTGGTGATGCAGATCCTTTACTTTATGATAAAACTTTTTTTTTTTTTTTTTTTTTTTAAGATTTATAGTTTTAGTAAAACACCCCCATACTTTTAATAAAATAAATTTTGTTTAATTAAGTATAAATTAAACATAGCCACCTCATACACAGAAGCAACTTTAGTTGCAGTCAGTTCCCAAATTCTTCAGCGTTTCTAATCAAACTTTTGGTAATCTTTTGAAATTATTATTTTCTTATTAAAAGTTCATACAAACGTGCTTAAAGTACAGTTCTAATTGTATGATCTCCTAAAAGTCTATATTGCAAATAAGATTTTACTTTAGTACTTACCCTGTAAGGCTTGTTTCTATAACCCAAACCTTTTAGATGTCATTAGAACTGGAAACACAAATCTAATACTAATCTTATAAACATAAGATACAGTATTAATTTTGCCATTTGTTACTTTATATGTCCTCTTTATTTTTTCATTTGAAAAAGCAAGAATAAGAATATTATGGAGACTGATGGTTAGGAGTACTTTTAGTGCTTGACTCTCTTGTGTTATGCTGCTGTGACTTACCATGAAATACTTTAGCAAATATATCCCAAAGCTATGCTTGGAACATGTATATATTGTTAATAGCTGTATATTGTTTAGACCTGTAGAGAAACTTGATTAAATCTCTTTCTGTGGGTGTTTATTTAAGCATTAATAATCAAAATTCTGAGCATGTTTATACACATGGCTATTTACAGATGCTAGTAAAACATCTGGACTTTAGGAGAGCCAACTTTGATCTCTTCCGGGACCTACTTGGAGCTATCCCGTGGGCTGGGGTGTTAGAAGGTAAGGGGGCCTGTGAGAGCTGGTTGGCATTTAAACAGCTCTTCTTCCAAGCTCAGGATCGGTCCCTGTGAGGAAGAAATTGGGAAAGGGTGGCAGGAGACCTGTGTGGATGAGCAAGGAGATCGTGCGCAAACTCAAAGGAAAGAAGAAGGCCCATGAAATGTGGGAAAAGGGTCTGACCTCTTGGGAAGAATATAGAAATGTTGTCAGGGCCTGCAAGGATGCGACAAGGAAGGCTAAAGACCACCTGGAATTAAACCTGGCAAAGGTGATAAAGGATAATAAAAAAGGCTTTTTTAAGTATGTTAACAGTAAAAGGAAGACTAGGGAGAATGTGGCTCCCCTGATTAGTGACAGGGGTGTTCTGGTAACAGGAAATGCTGAGAAGGCGGAGATACTGAATGCCTTCTTTGCTTCTGTCTTCAGTGAAAAAGCTCCCCCTCGGGAATCCGAGACCCTGGAGGTTAGTGAAAGGGTCTGGGTAATGGAAGACTTCCCTTTAGTCAGGGAAGAGGTGGTCCGAGAGCACCTGGGCAACACCAGTGTTCACAAATCCATGGGACCCGATGGGGTGCATCCACGGGTACTGAGGGAACTGGCAGAGGTGATTGCTGAACCACTCTCTGTCATCTTTTAGAGGTCTTGGAGAACGGGGGAGGTGCCTGAGGACTGGAGGATAGCAAATGTCACTCCAGTCTTCAAAAAGGGCAAGAAGGAAGATCCAGGCAATTACAGGCCAGTCAGCCTCACCTCTGTCCCTGGAAAGGTGATGGAGCAGCTTGTGCTGGATTCCATCTCCGGACAACTGGAAGAAAAGGAGGTTATCAGGAGTAGTCAGCATGGGTTCACCAGGGGGAGGTCGTGCTTGACCAACCTGGTAGCCTTCTATGATGTTGTCTTTGGTTGGGTGGATGGGGGGAAAGCAGTGGATGTAGTCTACCTTGATTTCAGCAAGGCATTTGATACTGTCTCCCACAACATCCTTATAACAAAGCTGAGGAAGTGCAGGATAGATGAGTGGACAGTGAGGTGGGTTGAGAACTGGCTGACTGGCAGAGCGCAGAGGGTTGTTGTTGGCGGTGCAGAGTCTGGTTGGAGACTTGTAACCAGCGGTGTTCCCCAGGGGTCGTGCTGGGTCCGGTCTTGTTCAACATCTTCACCAGTGACCTTAATGAGGGGATAGTGGCCACCCTCAGCAAGTTTGCTGATGATACGAAGTTGGGAGGATTGGCTGACACGCGTGAAGGCTGTGCTGCCATTCAGCAAGACCTGGACAGGCTGGAGAGCTGGGCAGTAAGAAACCAGATGAGGTTTAACAAAAACAAGTGTAGAGTCTTGCATCTGGGGAGGAATAATTGCATGCACTGGTACAGGTTGGGGAATGATCTGCTGGAGAGGAGCTCTGCGGAGAGGGACCTGGGTGTCCTGGTGGACGACAGGTTGGCCATGAGCCAGCAGTGTGCCCTTGTGGCCAAGAGGGCCAACGGCATTCTGGGGTGCATTAAAAAGAGCGTGGCCAGCAGGTCGAGAGAGGTGATCCTCCCCCTCTACTCTGCCCTGGTAAGGCCTCATCTGGAGTACTGTGTCCAGTTCTGGGCTCCCCAATACGAAAAAGACAGGGACCTCTTGGAAAGAGTCCAGCAGAGGGCCACAAAGATGATGAAGGGCCTGGAGCGTCTCTCCTATGAGGAAAGGCTGAGTGAGCTGGGTCTGTTTAGCCTTGAGAAGAGAAGACTGAGAGGAGACCTGATCCAGGTCTATAAATATCTAAGGTGTGTGGGGCAGAGTGGCGAGGCCAGACTCTTTTCAGCGATATGTGGAGACAGGACAAGGGGAAATGGCCGAAAACTGGAGCATAGGAAGTTTCACACAAATGTGCGCAAGAACTTCTTTATGGTGAGGGTTACGGAGCACTGGAACAGGCTGCCCAGGGAGGTTGTGGAGTCTCCTTCTCTGGAGATATATAAGACCTGCCTGGATGCCTACTTGTGTGACCTGGTGTAGGGAACCTGCTTTGGCAGGGGGGTTGGACTTGATCTCTGGAGGTCCCTTCCAACCCCTACAATTCTGTGATTCTGTGATTCTCAGGCTTTTCTCAGTGGCTTCATCACTACCAACCTGAACTGTCAATAAGGTAATAATCAGAAAGGCGAATCAGTCCAGGAAGTTTCCTAGAAATGTCCCTGGCCATTTGCAACTTTTGAGCATTCCCAACCACCATTAACCATCTGATACTTCTCATCCCCCATGCTCTCTGCCTTAACCGTAGCTGACAAGCAGTTGTCTGGCCCAGAAGACAGGATGAGGTCTGCCTATTTCAGTGATGTGGTTTATAGGAGTATCCTTTTTTCTAATACTAAACTGTGAGCGTCATCTATACTGAGAATAGCCTGGTTTGCTCCTTTTCCCTAGGGAGAGGCCATCCATTCTAGGCATATATTTCCTGGTTTATTTTTGAGATCAATTTATTTGAGGAAGTGCATAATTATCCAAAGTGTGCACCTGGTGCTTTCTCAATTCATATGATAGGAATAATCACAAAGAGGACTGGGAGAATCAGAATCAAGCCAAACATCTCCTGAGCATTCATTAGCCTAAATATATGTATATATATAACAGATGTGACTTTAATAGGGTCTATTTGAGTAGGCTGTAGAAAAGAATCCATATACAATGGGCATTCAGTATGTTCCGATGATGTAGTTCTGATTCAGAAAACTTGTTTATATTTTTTTTCTAGATCATGTTTTGTACATCATGCTATCTTTCATGAAAGAATCATATGCTAAAAAAACAAGTTAACTACTGTTCACCAGCAGCATTCTAACAATCATCACCAGCCTTCTTTTCTCCTTTTTTTTCTCTTGTTATAAGGCTTTAAGTTTTCACATTCATCCCAAATATCACTGGAATAAGTGCAACGCCCTTCTATCCGTGAAAAATCACACCAAAGATTTCTGTCCATCCTTCAGATTTTTCTGCGAGCTTCTTCCAGGCTTTGTTTGCACTCAGGTCCACAAGGTGATTGTTCCTCACCTTTAAGGAGCCCATATGCAGCCAATGTTTTAACTACTTTTCCTAAATCACTGTGTGAAGTACCTTTCTTTAGACTCTTATTCATGACCGTTGTACTTTATCAGAATTCTCAGTACTGCTTAACATCTGCCCTATGATGTCATGGACTTTCTTGTGCGTTATGCCTTCTACTGGCAAGAATAAAGGACTCTCTTACCAGACTCTTTTACATACTTCTCAAAAGGAGGCTTTAACTCTTTAAACATTTATTATTATTTGATTTAGCAAAATATTACAGCAATTAAAGTATAAGTTATGCTTGGCAGAATTAAAATAGTAATTGTAATGTCCAGCTGAATCACAGTGCAAATACGATTCTATTTAACCGTGTCTATAACATGCTCCTCATCATAGTACTAGACATTCTTATTTGTTCAGAAGGAATATATGAGTTGAAGCCAGCTCAAGAGACCTGCTCTCTTCATGCCTCTTTTTGTTTATTACTTAGATTTCTTAGAGTTCTTTAGGCTGAAGCACATGTATACTTCCTTCATGTTGGTCTGATTAATTCAGCAAGACATGCATTTGCATTTTTTTGATTAGCATAAGAACAGACAGTTACAGAGTTAGTTGATTCACTTAACTGTTGTAGCTAGGTGGTCATCTCAACTGTTGCAAGCATTTCTCTAGAACATAGACCAAGTCCCTGTTAAGTGAAGTTCAGCTTTCTTTTTAGCTATTGTAGCCACATCACTCTTCAAGCTTATTTCTTATTTCTGTAAAGCCTTCTCCCATTGCAGGAGTGCACTGTAATTCACAACATGATGTTTTTGGATTGTGTACATTTTAGTGCTCATAGAGAAATTTTTATATATAAGTTTTTTTAATATAGATTTTTGTGATGTTGTACACAGACTTTATTTTTCAGTAATTCCGTCATCATTTATATTGTAGGTCATGCAGGAGTCTCTGCCAGCATGATGAAGAAAAGAACTTCCCACAAGTAAGTTGTTAATATTTTTACAAAAATAAAGCTGTCTGTAACTGGAAGGACTGTTTTAGAAATATATCTGCATTGTTCTAATCACTTAGCTTCTGTAAAATTTAGGGAATAGCATTCAGTCTTTTTGTGTAGAGTCAGACTTCAGTTCTTTTTGGAGGGTGGTAGGAAAGGGAGTTCTAAGCATCATTTTTGAATGTTATTCTGAAAATTATCTTGTGACTACAATTTACAATTTCTCTGGGATTCAGAGAGAAGCAGTTGCAAGCCAGAAACCGGTCGCATGTACTCAGGTACCTCAGTTAATCTGGCAAAATGTTCATCCGTTATTAACAGTTCTAAAGCATACTTACTGGTAGACCAGTATGGAAATAACCTTAGAAATATTGTATCTTCCATTCACTAGAACTGTAGTTTTGAAAAGGATTTTTCACTTTTCTGAAATAAAGGACATCTGAAGTATGTCTGTTATAAGGCTGCTATTCATGTGTGGAGGATATCTTCTTACGCATTCTCATGACATGCACTATTTCCTGTACAAGATCTTTAATTAGCAGCTGAATGTTGCTGAGTAGCTGTGAGAAAACAGTTAATACTCTGGGCATTATTGATCTTAGTGTCAAACAGTGAGATGTATCTGACTGCATCTCTGATGGAGAAATCTATTCTGCTTTAGCCTGAAACTTATTAAAAAGTTACTAGTTCCATTTTAAATCTGAAGTCCTATTATAGTGGTTTATGACATGCATCAATCCAAAGCAGTTTGCCTACCAAGTGTGTTTTCAGTGACTTAACATTTTTGAATGAGTAATAATTGTTTCCCAGAGACAAAATTTTATGTAAAATTACTCTAATCCCTTCCACCAACTCATCATTATCCATTCTTATCTATCTTCATAGAAGGCAAAGACATAAGTTTATTTGTCTAGAGGCAGGTAGAGTTGGTTAAAACTTAATTTCTCTTGTTCTTTTTCAACCGCTCAGAGAAAGGAGTGTATGATGGGAAGACTATCAGAGGTGGGTTGCCTTTTGTACTTGAGGGTGGCTAGATTTGTCTTTACTGTTGTGTTGATATACAGTTTTTAAATACCTAAATAGGTTGTGCATTTGTTAGCATAAAGGCTATAAGATACAATCTTGAGGAATTTAACTATCCAGCTTAGTTTTATGTTAATTTAGCCTAGTTCAATTGTTTCTGGATCTTAGTGAAGGTTTTATGTGCCAAACGAAGATACATGCTGTTCACTGACTTATCTGAGAGTAAGAGAGACTAGCAGAGAATTGTTTACATGCGTAATTTACAGTAAGAAAGTGAGATATGGATGATTCTGTAAAAATGTGTGCTTATAATACTCTGAGCTGTTATAGTAGACAGTAAGTTAGTAATGCATACTTTGTTGTTAATTTAGTTATCATGACTTCTATATTCCTCATTTAATACAAAACAAGAGGAACAAGCCTATTGGTATGTTAAGGCCATAGTGGAGACTTCATACATGCTACAGAATTTTTGTGGCAGAGGGAAGTGCCAAAAGTATGTAAGAGAGCATGATTTAAGGAAGTGATCATATGAGCAGTGCGGATTACTCTTCTGAAGTCATCACTAAGTGGTAGTCAATTGTTGAGCCTTTTGGAAAGGATTCAGCCATGGTTATAGCTCAGTTGCATAAGGACAGATCTTCTAGATGATGTCAATGGATAGTGACGATTGCTGTGAATATGAATCTGACCTCATTAGCACCAGATCAGTCAGTAGTCTCTCAGATCTTATTCTTTTTCCACTCTTGGTACTTAAGAAAAGAGTACAAGAAATTATGTATGTATCAATCCTTTCTTCTCCCCACATTTCTTGTAGTTTGCAATTTGAGGATCTCAAGGTGCAGGTTGTACCTACAGTTTAACTATCAGTGAACCTAGCCCTTTGCATTTCTGATTCTGCTTTAAACCAACTTGTAATCTTGGCTCCTGCAGCATCATAAGATTCTGCAACTGAATAGTGAGTTTTGAGAGTCTGAATATTGTGAAAAGTAGCTAATAATTGTCTCATTGCCATTCTGCTATTGGTGGTAGTCTATAATAAGATTGTAATAAGTTCGGGGTCCTATTTTTAATAGTTTTTCTTCTTCATACTATGAAAGCCTGAAATTATTTGGACCATTGCTGTTGTGCTGCACTTACACAATTGCAGAGTTTTCTTGCCAGTTCTTTTGCAGCTGTATTTTTTTGTTGTTGTTGTTTTTTATCTGCAAATCTTAGGGGTATGGTTTTCTTTCATCCTTTGCTGTTTCTTTCCCTAGTTCTAACTCATGCTTCTCTGAGAGCTGGAAAAAATTTAAATTTTTTTGAAACTTAATTAAATGGATAACTTGATAGACTAATGGAAATTTCCATGCTCCTTTTATAAATATCAATTTGTCTTGTAAGCACAGTTCTGAAGTAATGTTTCTCAGCTGCCCATCCTAAGTAGTTCTGCAGTACGCTGTTTTTCCTGATAGCACATGCAAAATGAAAGTTTGTATGAGGACCATCTAAGCATAATTTGAAGAAGTAGGAAGATTTATTTCTGCCTGTGTACTCTCACAAACCTGGTTTTGATAATGAGGCCTTTTCATAACTAGGTTTTCTTTACCAGCTTAATGCCTTCAAGATACGGAAGAGGATCTGAAACACACTGAGGATATGTTTGATGTGTTGAGAACTATTTCTAGGGCTTGCTATTTTTTGGTCTGTTTGACTCCATGCATTGTATGTATCTAGAAAAATTGTTATTTCAATCTGAGAATCTGAGTGGAATTTTTGAAGAGAATTCTAATAGAGGTAAACATTTTGGGTCTTCTGCATATAGCATCTCAGAGGTTGTGTATATTTTTATTACTTGGTGTATTACAGAAACAGCATATTGTTAAGGTATCACTTGGGTTCATTACTTTCTGTCTTGGATGAAAATAAATTGGTTGCTGTTACTTAAAAAGCCACACATTTTTTCTTACCACATGTTCATGTGTAAGAAAATATAAATTTTCCTTGGAAATTTACTGATTTAAAGCTCTCATTTTTTACATTAAAAAATACTGCAAATGAGAGTGAATGACAGTTCAGTAGTACAACAGCCTTCAAAAACAACTTGATTTGGCTGGTGTTTGACTTGTAACTACATTTGTAATGTTTTTTGCTCTCTCCAAGGCATTTTAAAAGGTAGTTACTAGTTTGAACTCACTTTTGCAGTATTTTTTCATCATATTATTTAGAATGACTGTGAAGCTTTTCATTTAATTGTTTCACTTCAAAATTTCAGGGTGCTTTACAGGTAGAAAGCAAAAATTGATATTGAACAGTATCTTTAAACTTTTCAAGAATAAGATAACTAGTAGCACATACAAACATAACAAACTAATGTTATTGTAACTTTCAGGGTTTTTTACTTTGTTTTATTCTGTCTTAAATGGAACTAAGATTCATTAGAACTAAGTAAATGTAAAACTCATTTTTGTTGTCTCATCTCAGTCACAATAAAGTATTACTGAGACCATTATAATTTAAAAAAAAAAAAAAACACTTGAGCAAGAGTTTGAAAATGCATTCTAGTTTCAGCATAAAATTAAAACCAACTGTGAGAAAGAGCCTTGTAGCTGATAGTTTACAATAATTTATGGTCTCAGAAGTTAGGACTACAAACACTGTAGCCTTCTCTTGCTGAAATAGTCAAATCACAAAAGGGGAATTTTGTTAAATTCTACTACTGAAGTTTCTGCTAAGGTCTTTTTCTGGAGGTAGAACAAGCTGATGAAATAATAAGCTGATGAAATAATCATACATCTCATTTTTGATAGAATTTTGATTACATCTTCAGCATTATGCATTCTAGTTTCATATAGTGAGTGCCTTATTCTGTAGGACTGAGATTTGACTGTTGTCCTCTTTGTATCTGTATCATACACACACTGCTCTGTGAGCTCTCATCATCTTTCTCTTCAGTTGCTGCTGTCTTTAAGGAAAAAAATTTGTTTTGTTTGCAAGCTATTTTCATTCTTTAGATGTTGCTTTTAAAAATGTTATTGCATGTTAGCCATATAAATGTAACAGGTAGTAACTAATCAAAACAATTATTTTAGTATTAGTTGAGATTCACCAATATTTTGATGCGTCACCCCTCTAAATAATCATTTTAAGAACTAAAATGTATATTTTAAAATGCTAAAATACACATGGTCAATTGGTGATTTTAGTAACAGTATAGAATAAAATTTGCATGAAGCATTCAGTGTTTTGTCAAATAGCTTACATGGTTGCTGATCAGAACAACTGATATTCACCAGAAGGAATTTTCATACAACTTCCATGAAAACAAGAAAGGCAGAAAAATGTTTAGTGCATTAAGAAGTATGCCTTCTATTGCCATTACCATTACATATAATTTTAACGATGTTGCAATAAAAAGGAATGCTAGAGGAATGTTACTGCTGACATACCTTTAAAAATACTTCAACTCCAAAATAAGTGAAGAAGGAAGCTAAATATTCTTCAGCTGAGAACACAGGTTACAGGAGAAAAAAATGCCTTAGAAGAATTTTAGTCACTTGCCAGTAATACTTCCACTCATTTCTTCATCCTAGTGTAAGGGATTTAGGTTTACTGTTCACAAGGGAGAGAAACGAGATAGTAAAGTTCTGTGAGGTAACTGTGCTTTGAGATGTGATCAGGTGAGTTGATAGTAAATGTAGCTGTTTTGCTCTTAAGCAAACTAGTTCTAGGTATACAATTACAAAACTCTCATTAAAATGTTATTGGGAGTAATCAGTATGTTTTTGTTGGTTGTTCCTTTTTTTTTTTCCAGCATAGCGTAGTAAGCTTTATACTTTTATTTCGCTAAGATACACTAAGTTGTAGACAAAGTATACACTTCTTATCCAGAGTAGAATTTTGAATATGTGCTTATTTAATATTATATTTGTGTCTGTGTACAGAAAGCACAGAAACAATGTGGGACCAAGCAAACCTATTTCTCAGCCACGAAGAAACATTGTAGGCTGCAGAATACAGCATGGATGGAAAGAAGGGAGTGGACCTGTAACACAGTGGAAGGGCACAGTTCTTGACCAAGTTCCTGTAAATCCCTCTCTTTATCTTATAAAGTATGATGGATTTGATTGTGTGTATGGACTAGAGCTGCACAAAGATGAAAGAGTTTCTGCACTTGAAGTCCTTCCAGACAGAGTTGGTAAGTGTTTGTTTTTTTTTCCTAAATACACACATATAACTACATATAACTTGACACTTATTTTTTATTTTTGAATGTTCTCTCTCAGTGATTCCCGGCATCCCTAAGATGCCATCTGATTACTTAGATTTTATTAATTATTTTTTGTCATGTGCAGGTAGACTTAAATGTTCCGTTTAAATTTTCTGATTTCACAAAGATCTGACAATAACAGAGAATTCAGTAGTACTTTTTTTTTTTTTTTTTTTTTTTTTTTTTGTCTCTAAATAGTGTATAGTACATTCTATGGATTTTGTTTAGAGTCTTTCCATAACAAGATTATGAAAAGTTAACTTTGATTTTTTCATTAAAATTTAAACTCTAGGTGATCTTGGTTATGTTGTGTGTAGTATGTCTGGAAGTGATATTTTTCCTTCTGTACATTACCTAAGTATTTCTAATAACAGCAGGAAACATTTTCAAAGACTTCACCTTCCTTGAACTGCTCTCTGTTCAGCTTCTCTTCCTTTTCTTGCTTGCCTGACTACTCACTGCCCAATATGTAGCTAAAATACAAATAGTTTTCAGTGCTGTGACCTATGCTGGTAATGCAGCACAGTGCATTATGATTATTTGATCTTGAGCAAGGCATTCAAGGCCAGGCTGGATGTGGCTCTTGACAGCCTGGTCTAGTGGTTGGTGACCCTGCACGTAGCAGGGGGGTTGAAACTAGATGATCCTTGTGGTCCTTTTCAACCCAGGCTATTCTATGATTCTGTGATTCTGTGATTCTATGTGTGAGCAATACAATGATTTATTGTTTTGACCACAACTAGTAAAATTCTGCATTTCTTCACTAAGTAAACTCTCTGGAATGGACAGTATTTGCTTTGTATATGAATTGACTAACTTGAAATAAAATCTCTGTGAATCATGAAAAAAAACTTTTTCACAGTGGCATATAATTGTGCTTTTGAATGAACTTATGGAATGCTGTCATTGCAGCTTCATCTCGAATTAGTGATGCCCACCTGGCAGACACAATGATTGGCAAAGCTGTGGAACATATGTTTGAGACAGAAGATGGCTCAAAAGATGAATGGAGGGGGATGGTCTTGGCTCGAGCTCCTATTATGAACACATGGTTTTATATTACCTATGAGAAAGATCCTGTCTTGTACATGTACCAACTCTTAGATGATTATAAAGAGGGTGACCTTCGCATTATGCCTGATTCAAGTAAGTAGGCCCATTAGCATTTTTTTCTTTTGGAAAGTGTCATCTTTTTCCATAAGTATTTGGTTTTGGTTTTGGTTAATTTATGGACATGGGAGTTTGTTGTAATGGACATGATCTTGTATGAATGCAGTTCTGTTAATCTGAGAAGTTGTGGGGGTGGTTTGTTTATTCATCTGCTTAAAAATTGCTCATTCACTCTATATACAGTTCTGGACATATTTTAGACTGGGCTAGAGCTGATTGTGAATGCAATTCCAAATTTGATTATAGAGGGTTTGGGTTGCATGGAGCTTGCATTTGGCAACTACATAGTTGAGATCCTTTGCTTAAGGAGTAAAGCAAATTTGTGGATGAACAGTTGGCTGATGTGTTGGGGTCAAGGAGTTGTAGTAAATGGAGTTACATTAGACTGTTGGGGTTCCCAAGGCTCCATTTTAGGGCCAGTTCTATTCAGTGTTTTTATAAGTGATCTGGACACAGTACTCAAAAGAACACTAAGTTTGCAGGTGATGTTAAAATAATTCTTATAACTATTGAAAAATTACATTTTTAATCAGCAGAGGAGGATGCAGTAAGTAGAGGAAGGCTGTTTTCCATAATTATTCTTAACTTTGCTGAAAATATGTTCTTGCTACTATGGAAGAGGTTCTGTCTGGAGTTTTTATTAGAAACTTGATAAACCAGAAGCTTTCCACTATTGTTTTTATATGGAAAGAGGTATTTAGCTCACAGAGATTGTTTTTGATTTGTATTTCTGAAGCAGTTTAATTTAGCTGTGGTAGGTCTTCAAAGTGGAAAACCTTTGAGTAGTTTATTGGGGAAAAGAAGCACTTAAGCTATTGAAAATTTATTTTCTTTCACATGTTGCAAAATGAAGGAAAAAAACAGTGGATTAGGGGAGTATTTTTTCCTTGTTTTTTGAAGTGAAAGTTTTTGTGGCTTTTCCTATTAACATGAAGAATTTTCGCAGAATAAATATTGTTCAAGAGTATAAGATAGAGTAGAATTTGCCATAGTGTTAGAACTATAACTTACAGGGAAGTTTCTTTTTATTTTCTCAAGCTTAAGTTGTTACTTGTCTTTGTGTATATGAGGACACAAAAATGTCAGTAACTTCTTTTAAGCTTTTTTTTTTTAAGGGAAAAATACTGTTTTTGATACTAAAATTGTGTAAATACTGCAAAATTCTTTCTAATTAAAATGTGTTAGCTTACGTTTTGTCAACAAATACTTCACATAAAACTGATTTTGAGAGAATGATAACTATTTGTGATGATGCATTTATGGAGGAACTGTACATTTACAGAGAAACTTCATAAAAGAAGCAGAGAAAGAATGTGGGTTTTTTGGTGAGGCTAGCTTCCAATTCTCCTGTACACTGCTATTACTGCTTATTGTATTTGTTCTGTAATTTACTTGTCTTTTTGCATCCACATGTGGCACAGACATTGTCAAAAAATATAAGGGTACTTTTGGGTAGATTTTGCTAGCCAAGCAAATAATATGGTTAGACTTTAGTAATGATTATCAATTCCAACGTCAAATCAAAAGCTCTAACAAAAAGAGGTTACTGTTAGTAGACATCTTGGAGGTGTGCTTGTTGCATATATTCAAACATCGCATAATGTGTGCGTAGAGGGTAGATGGGGCTGCTGGTGAGATCCAGTCTTGTTCCTGCTGGTAGCTTAAATTCAATAATCCACAAACATTTTTGATAACATGTATGTAAACCTTTTTGATTAAAGATTAAACAATCAAAAGTGCTGTTTTTGACTTTGTAAAATTGAACTGTTGTATTATTGGTAGGCTAAAAAAATATGCAACTGTACGTTTCAGAAGTACACTGGTAATTAAATGTTTGTCTGAACAAAACAGCATACTATGTATTTAAAAGTTCTGATAGTTTCTTACTGGTTTTGCAGATGAGTTTGATGTTATTTTCCGTACTGAAATTCCATCCATGCCTACCAAAGTACACTGGTTTTGTGTTACAGATGATTCACCTCCTGCAGAACGGGAACCAGGTGAAGTTGTGGACAGCCTGGTAGGCAAACAAGTGGAATATGCCAAAGAAGATGGCTCAAAACGGACTGGCATGGTCATTCATCAAGTTGAAGCCAAACCATCTGTCTATTTCATCAAGTTTGATGATGATTTCCATATTTATGTCTACGATTTGGTGAAGACATCCTAGACATCATTGTGAACTCTGCCAAATTTGTGGAACTATTAAATGTAAAATTTGTAGACACAAAGACTTGACTGCTTTCCAGTTTAATGAAAGCTTAAATGTCCCTGCGAACCCACAATCTCTGCCAGCAAAACTGTTTTGTTCTGAATAATAGGAAAAAAATTATGTGAACATGACACATTTTGTGTAAGAGAACTCCTTTTCTTGGAGGAAGTCAGTATATCTCGGCAGGAGGGAGTTAAGAGCAAAAAACAGCTGCAAATTCAGGCTGTGTAAAGTTGATCTAGTATTGTAGTCCTTAATCTAAATTTTTTCATAGATTTTAACAGTCTTCAACTTTGCACTCACCTCATGCAAGTGTAGTTTGATATTTTGATATACCTTCTTTTATAACATTAAATTTAATTTCTTGGCTACTGGCAGTCCTTGTTTTCAGGGTTGGGACAGAATTGATGTTACTGAAAGGTTTGAATGATTTGTGCTGTACTAAGGAGTGCCTAACCCAAGTAACACCAGTCTGCTGTGTTTCTACACTTTATTTTAAATATAGCTTCTTAAGAATTTGCAGTACATGGAAATTCTTGTGCATTTTTAGTAGTCACATGGCTGTAGAATATCAAGTGTTTGACTGATGCACCTTTCAGTGAAAAGTCTTAAAACTATAAAAATATATTTAATCAGTATAACCAATTAACTAGAAAATGCAAGGTTAATAGCCTGTATTTACAAGTTGTAGGAACCAGTAAAATACAAGCAACAAGGCTGCCTTCAGTCCTAAATGTTGTACTTCTTTATTTGTTCATTACACTCTATTAGCAAAACACAAGTGCTTGGTGCCACAAGTTTACCAGTATATATATATGCTACTTCAGAAGACTTTAGACTACGCATTGGCAATCAGTAGTCTCTCATCTAATACCAAAATCTAGCAACCTGAATGTGTGGATTAGATGCCTAACAATGGTTGTATTTTACATGGTAAATACAGTCTCAAGGGGGGTGGAGGGTACAGGAATCATTTTTTATTGAAGACTTAATTGTAGAGAAGGAAAGGCATTTGTTGCCTTCTGCTCAGTCTGTTGCATTCTGTTGTTTGCTTGATTTTGTTGTTGTTGTTTTGTTTTCTTCTTCTTTTTTTTTTTGTTTGTTTGTTTCTAACCATTTTGATTCATAAAAGGCACCTTCCCGACTTAATCTTTCTCTGGCTTTTCTACATTAGGAGTATCCAGACAAATCCACAGCTTAAATCTGTTGTTGCCCTTTGTGGTGTAGATTGTACTTACTTTGAGATATGCTGTTACTTGAATTTCATTCTGTGAACACTACAGTTCTGCATGCCAGTGGTGTGCCGTCTCATGGAAGCTACAGGCAGTCTCAGTGGTTCAGCCGTCTGCATTAGATTGTGGAAGTACCTAGCAGCCCACAGCAGCAAAATCCTTTCACAGTTGTAATCTTGCAGGATAGTCGCAAATGAAGATTAGGGATGTTGGTGGGGTGTTTTTGTTTTTTTGTTTTTTGGGTTTTTTTTTTAATTTTTTTTTGTTGTTGTTGTTTTGTTTTGTTTTTTTTTTTTTGTTCTTGTAACTGTGGCAGCTTTTGAAAGCATAAGAATGGCAACAACGATCAGCACAGCAACAAAATTGTCATGTTACACAAAGGCGGAGCTCTGCAAGTTTCAAAGAACTGCTTCATGAAAGTGCAGTTTTGTGAAGACAGCGCTGTTGATGGAACATGCACTCTGAAATCCACCCTTATGCCATTAGTGGAAGGATGCAGGAGATATGGTGTTAATCAGAGATCAGAAGTCTGTGTGATCTCAGATTGGGTATACCGAAGACTCGGTGGTTTAAGCCCCTTTCTGTCCATTTTTTTGCTTGATTTCATATTTTAGCCTTAAGGCTTGTGCCTCATTATACTGTTGAATTGTAATAAATACTCACCATATAAATATGATACCTTAATTCTTTGTCCATTGCATTATATTGCATTATGTCCGGTTATTTCATCATGGGCAACCAAAGGCAGGCTATTGTCTTATAGTGAATAGCTTCTCAATGCAGTCCTTAAGCACTAGGTACCTGAGTAAATGTTCCTTGTATTTTGAACAAAGTGAGCAGATTTGCAACACAATGTTTTCATCCTGCAGATCTGTTATATGTGTTTTCTATTGACTCTTAAGAGTCCTGCATGTAAATCTCAAAGCTGAGCCTGGCTCCATGAGCCCAAGTTGATATTTCTGGCACAAGAATGAGTGAGTGTATTGATGACACACAAGACACATGAATAATTTAGTACACTGATTTTGGGGCTATACGTCTGAGGAATGTGTTGTTTTGAAAGATCTGAGGTTTAGATCTACCAGAACACTTTTAGCATTAGGCTTGCATTTGTGGGTTGTCTGCAAGCCACTTTAATACACCACATATTCTGCCAATTAGAGTATAATCTATAAACTGTAAATTTTATGGTTGTTTTTAGATGTCCCCATTGGCTATTGTATGGGTATTTCTTTTCATTTTTTTCTTCTTTCCTTTTTCTTTCTTTTCTTTTTTTTTTTCAGTAGCTTAAACCACCTTTTTGAGACTTGAGACTAATTCCACACCCTGCCCATCTTCTCTGGGCTTTGTTTTAGGCTCATGTTTCAGATCTGCATGCAGTGCTTGCGTTACCCTGGTAACTAAATGTTGGTTCCTTGTTCTAGGGGTTCAACATTACTTTCCAAAATTACATAGGGCCTGTGATGGCACAGGCCGTGGATCTTTGTATAAAAGTTATTGGCCTTTCACATTTACCTGCTGTAGTACTGTTGTATATTGTGTGTGTGTGCGTGTGTGATGTCAGGCTGCCATGTAAAACTTTTTAAAAGGAAAAAAAGTTAAATGCAGACCATCATTTTTTGCATGCTTAGAGGGTTAGAATGTTCAATGTAACAAACTAAAGATGCATGTTAAAAATGTTTAGGTTTTGGTTTTGTTCTGTTTTTATTTTTTGTGTTCAGTTTTTGTGAGTTTGCTTATTGTGCTGTTTTAATGGTTGTTAGTAGGATTAAATGCACCGGTGAGACAAGCATAGTGCCAACAGAAGGTAATTTTTCCAGTTGTATGTGTCATACAGCATTTAAAGGGACCGTGTATTCTGTTAACAAATAAATAAAGTCACACCTAATCAGTAAAACACTGCATTTTTTTTTTTTTTTTGAGTGCCAAACCCTAAACTAAGTTGGAACGAAGTATAGGAAAACCCCTTTTTATTGAAACAGGTAGATAATTTAATTTTAAAAAAGAATTAAAAATGAAGTCTTTGTCTTCAGAAAATTAACTAGTTGCTTATGGGAAAAGAATGACAGTAAAAACAGTTTCTGGTTCCTTGAAAATGCTGTGGTTTTTGTATTTTACATCATTAGTGCAATTTGGATGGTTCTTGGTATGTGTATAGTTCAAAGGTCTTCGTGTTCACATTTTAAAATTAGGTAATGACTTCATCTTTAGAGCTTGGTTTCATTATTTTTATTTTATTTTGAACAATGTAGACAGTTCTCTGTTCTCTGCATTTAGAAGTATAAACACTTTAAATCTGTTACTTAATTCTGTAAGTAATTTTTATAATTATGATGTAACTCTATCCTTAAAACATTTAAAATAAACCCTTTATGTGCAACATATGACTGTAAACTCTGTTCTCATGAACAAAATGTAGCGATGTGTTTTCAGATTGTGAAAAAGTAGTTTTTTAAAGTTTTCTAATCAATACTGAGCAATGTATGCTGATATGTGGATGCATGCCTCAAATCAAACTGATCCATCTAAACAGTTCTAAAAACACACACAGAAATAATATTGCAGTGCTATTTCTGCTCAATTTTTTAAGTGATTCCTTCTCTCGTTCTCTCAAGACAAAAAGTGGGAGTAACTAACCAAGCCAAGGGAAGAAAACACTTCAAAGAGACCTCAGAAGGAAGGGGTGAGGGGTCTGTCCTCAGTTTCTTCCTGTAACAGATAAGATCTGAACATTTACCCTGCACATAGCAGGGGGATTGAAACTTGATGATCACTGTGGTCCTTTTCAACCCAGGCCATTCTATGATTCTATGATTTGACTTCTGTTATTGCAGTTCTCACAGCTGACAGCAGATGGTTGGGAGACATTTGTCTAAGTCCTTCACTGAGGACTGTGTTGCCAAACTACGCACTTATTATGATTAGTATTGGTTTTCGGTACTTCAGTCATGACGTACGTTGATCACAGCTCTTGCCTTTTCCCAAAACAGAACAGATTTTTGAGGCTCTGCAGCTGATAAAGTAGGACCAGCAATTGCAAAGACCAGTTTTAATGTGTAATGTTTTCTGTGGTAGTAGCTCCATAATTTGAGCTCAAAGTATCCAAAAGAAATAGCAGCACTTGTATTGGTCAGTTTTGGTTTAAGATATATTCTCTTCCAACAGGATGCGGTGCAATTACTGAACATGACACAATGTGCCACGTGTGGTTATCACCCCCAACCGTGTCCCTTTAATCAAACTTTAGAAGTTTTCTAAAGCTGACGGGGATGCGACTTCCGCCCAGGTGAGAGCGAAAGGTTACCTTCACCTCTCGGGGACGACTCCCACCGCCCCGCGGGCACAGGCACCGCCCTCCGTCCCCCAGCTCGCCTCGAGGCCGCCACCCCTCAGCACGGACGGGGCAGGGGCGCGGCCACGCCCTCCTGCCGCGGCCATTGGCCAGCTCTGCTGTCTGTCAGGGGGCGGGGTGGGTATAAAGCTAGAGCGCAGACGTGAGCGATGAAGTTCGTGGTGGTGTCGCTGATGGTGACGGCAAAGGTGGGGGGGGCGGAGGTTGCATGTGTGTCGAGATGCTTCTCCAGACGGCGTGAGTGCCCAAGCCCAGTGCCGTCCCCGGAGTGTGCACGTTCACCGCCCCCGTGCCGCACCTTGCTCCACTGTGTCCCCCAGAGGCAGCATGGTGGACGTGTTCAGCGGGCGGCTGCTGGTCAGCAAAGACGGCCGCAGCGTGGACCCCGAGGAGGCACTGCAGAACAAGGTGGTAGGCCTCTACTTCTCGGCCGGCTGGTGCTCGCCCTGTCGCGACTTCACCCCCGTGCTCTGCGACTTCTATACCGAGCTGCTGGAGGAGAGCCAGCCGCCCGCGCCATTCGAGGTCGTCTTCATCTCCTCTGACCACAGCGCCGAGGAGATGCTGAGCTACATGCACTCCATGCACGGCGACTGGCTGGCTCTGCCCTTCCACGACCCCTACAAGCAGTGAGTACCGCGGGGGCCGGCTCGCATCCCCCTCTCCGGCATAAGGACTTTCCCATTCCTCTGCCTGATCCCTGTGCAGCCCTGATTGGTGCCCTGACACCTCCAGGTCGTGCTTCCCTGTCCTGCGGGATTTTGGCCGCATCAACCCTCTGCTGCTTTCATCGTCCTGTCCTCTGGGCAGGGCTGCTGCCGGCTCTCTATCTTTTCCAGCACAGCGGTAGTTCTGGGTTGCCCGATTTGGTAGTGCTCTGGAAAGAAATAAGAGTGAAGGAGTAGCAAAACTCGTTGCTGATGAACTGAAGGGAGAGCAAACTGTTGCCATAGTTTTGGCTGGGATGGAGTTAATTTTCTTCATAGAGGCTTGCTTGATAATGTACTTTGGATTTTTGATGAAAACGGCGGTAGGACACAGACGTTTTTAGTTGTTACGGGGCAGTGCTTATGCGAAGTCAATGGCCTTTCTACTTCTGCTGCCCTGACGGCAGGAATGCACAAGGAGCCGGGAGGGGACACAGCCAGGAGGGCTGACCCGTGATACACAAATGGGTTTCACATACCATGTGTGTGGTAATAAAAGCTGGGATGAGGTAAGAAGGCAGGGGCATTCAGAGTGATGGTGTTTGCCTTCCCAGGAAGCAGTTACCTGTAATGACCCTGTTCTCCTGCCTGCTGATGGGATGCAGCAGATGAATTCCTTGTCTTGCTTTGCTGGTGTGCATGGCTTATGCTTTCCCTAGAAAGCTGTCTTTATCTCAACCTATGAGTTCCTGTATGTTTATCTTTATGATTCTCTGCCCCACCCCACCAGGGGATAGTGAGCAAGTGGCTCTGTGGTGCTGAGCTGCCCACAGGGTTAAGGCATGTTTATAAACAATTTGAGATATGCAGCTTGGTAAAAAAAACAAATTCAAGGGACAAAAAATTCCTGTGGTAACATATTTTTAAATGGACATTACTGTAGGCAGTTTGCTCAGCAGAACAACAAAAGGAGGAGACATGAGCACGTTTGAAGAGTAGGGTGAGGGACAATAACAAGGACTGTTATGATGACAAAAATTAAAGATATATATGTATTTTGACTACCCAGAAATATGATTTAGTTCCTCTGAAGAATTATAGATTTAGGGGGCACACAGAAGGTATTGGAGAAGAAGGGGGAGGGCACTGAAATTTCTGTAGGCTGAAAACGTTTCCTTAGCTTTGGATTAGGTAAAGCAGTAGATTTAGTTTTTCATGTAAAGTTGTATATTCATAAAAATGTATTAAATAATGAAAGTAAAGGTACAGGTGGTCCATATGTTGTCCTATAAGAACAGCGATGTTTCAGTCAGTGAAGTCAGGAAATAACAAGTTGCTTGTTCGGTGTACCTTGACAACCACAAGAGTGAACAACCTGATCCCAGGAATTATGTCATCCTTCCTTGGATCATTCCTGGATGTCACTTAGTGCTATAAAGAAACCACTTAACGCTATGTCTTTATTTTTTTAATGACAATTTCCATTAACTCAGAAACAGATTTAAAAAATACTTTTTCACAGCTCTCCAAATGCTTCCCAGGCAGTAATTGTATTCAGTAACTGCTAACACTAGTAGAATTTGGCCAACTTCCTGAAGAAAATGTAATACCTGAAGTCACTTCATCCAGCATAGGTCACTGGAATGTGCTTACAGCTTCAGACTTAGTGGATTAGGGTTCTATTTCGAACTGTGCTATGACTTGCCCAAGGCATGTGGAATGGAAGTATGGAGGCTACCTAATCAGCTTTTCACTAGTGACCTTCAGATAACTGTAGTGAAACGTGGTTTGTGCAGTCAGGGGTAGTTGTGGACCAGTGTTCAAAATGTATAGTGGAAGAACAAAGTATGGAGAAATAGGAAAATAAAATGATTTTGAAGCTGTTCCTTGTTTACAATAAAGAGTCGCATGAAAATGCTTAAGAAGCTTAGGTCGAATTAGCTGGCAGTTTGGTTTCAGAGATATTTATGAATCACTGTAAACATTTTATAAGTGCATCCAACTTGTCCAGATGTAATTCTGGCCATTTATTTGAGTTTTAAGTAAGAACACAATTTTAAATTATATCAAGTTGGTATTTTAACATTTTGTGTATTTATTAATCTTTATTCATTAACCTTTTTAAAAATTCCATTGTAAGTCATTCAAGTTGATTTCTCTCGTGCTCTCTCTCAAAGTCTACAATGAAGTTGGTGTTCTAGCTGGTGACTTCTGTGTGTAAATCTGCAACTTAGACTAGTGTCTCTTATAGAACAAAGAACTGACTTGAAATTGGATAAAAAGGTTTTCACACATGGAGGTACAACATTTCTTGGGGCTGAATTTCTTCCTGTTTAGAAGTAGCCTATAAGGTAGTGGACAAAATGTACGTTCCTGTGGAGAAGCAAAAAAGTGAATTCACAGCAAGATCTCAGGATTCTTCTGTACTGCCAGTTCTGACTGTTTTCTCAGAGATGGCAAAAAGCTTTACTTTTACTGCAGTAGATAACCTATGACATGACTAGTAGGAAATATTACTCCTGATGTTTGACTGCTTGCAGTTTTGATGTGGATTTTGCTGCTGCAGGCACAGGCTTTAGGTTCTTGCAGAGATGGGACAAAGACGTTCTAGAAAAAAAAGGAGCAATAGAGGAATGGGAATAATAGAAAGCTAGAGGAGGAGTAAAGCAGAATATATTAACAACAGATGTTAGTAAATAGGGACTGCTGTGTTCATTATGATATGTGAAGAGACTGCTGTGTTTATACCTAATTCTACTATGAAATCAGACATTCTTTGTGTAACTGTCTGTGGTGTGCTAGTCATTCTACAAGCTGACTGGTAGGCAAGATCCTATCAGTGGAAACTAGAATTCAAACAGTCCCAAATGATGGGAAGGGGAAGGATATGCTTACATTTTATATTAGAAACTTTAGACTTGAGTGTGGGCTAGCATCTTTAGAAGTGTGTCAAGGGAACTGAAAAAGGCAAGTGAGAAGTATCTAAAAGTAATTAAGAGTTGTAACCTGTTTAAACTGATCCCAAATCTGAACCCTGAAATTGAATCCCATTCTTAGAGTGTGCATCTTTGATATCATTAAGTGACTAATGCTTCAGTGCAGAAAGTTCACTGCTGAAAGAAAATACACATGGCTGTGGATTACAACATATATTACTAGAAGCAGCATAGCAAAATGGAAGTACTTTTGTTTGAAAAATACTGGACAAGTGAAGGCTGTTAAAAACTAAGGGTTGTTAAATATCACTTTAACCTAGTGAATAAGTATATTGTATATGTTGCGATTATGATATTAACTTTGTCACATGTTGTCTGTCTCTTAAGAACCCTTTTATGTATAGATCTTAAATTGTCATATAAATTGTTCACTTATGTTAGGAGTTAACTCTGGTAAGCAGCTAAGCACCACTTGCTGCTTGTTCGCTTAGCTGCCTTTCCACCTCCACAGTGGAGGCTAGGGGGATTAATCTGAGAGGAGGGAACTTGTTGAAGTAGGGTTGAAGTAAAGACAGCTTTAAAGATGAAGTGCAACTGTGTCCACAAACAAAGCAAAATAAGGAATTCAGTTGCTACATCCTATCAGAGGCAGATGTTGAGCCATTTGCAGAGAAGCAAGAATTAATTACGCGTGATGAAAAGATGACAATGCCAGTGAAATCTAAATGTCCCCCCACTTTCTCCTTCTTTCTCCCAGCTTTTATTGCTGACTCTGTCATGTGGTTTGGGAGATTCCTCTGATCAGTTGGGATTCACTGTTTCAGCCATGTCCTTTACCAGGCTCTCGCCCACCCTCAGCTTCCTGACTGGCAGGACAGCATGACAAACACAGACTTGACTGTGTAAGTACTGCTCAACAATAGGTAAAACACTGGTGTGTTGTTACCAATACTGTTCTAGCTCCAAATGCAAATCGCAGCGCTGTGTGGGTTTCTATGAAAGAAATAAGCTCTATCGTAGTCTAAAATCAGTACTTGATACTGTAAAATTTTGTACCCTCGAACATTCCTCAATAAGATTCTCCTAAAAATCAAAGGCCTAACAAGCTTCAGTGACTTCCAGGGTCCTTAAATAATCTTTTTCTCATCTTTTTGTATTTTGTATGTGAATGAAGATTGTCATCTTGTGTTGTGTTGGCCATCTTGCATGGACAAAAAGTAACAGTTTGAAGGATTTTGCTAAAATATTCTTTAACTATGAAAAGGCTACTCATCTGGTCTTCCCCAGCTATCCTTTTTTTATAGCTTTCTCTTCTGCTTTGACTATTTGGATTTTAGGTTTCTCTTCTCAGTGAGGAACAGTACATAACTATAGGCTTCACCTCGGAATATCTTCTTCCAGCTGATATTTAAAAATGTCATTACTTATCACTTCAATGTATTGCAAGAAAATTGAGTTTTCCTTTGAGGCACAGGATGTTTCTGATTAAGGTTAGTGATTAAACTGCCACTGTTAGTTCATCTGATGGTGCCTGTGTTCTTTGTACAGCTGAGTCACAGCATCTGAAATCCTCATAGGTGATCTAACAGGTTTTAAAATGCTTTTGTAAATACCTCTAACACATCCATGGTAATGAAGAAGTGATATCTGCAGATCCATTCCTGAGCATTCTTCAAGTCTAGTCGTACAACCACCTACACACAAATGTAAGCAGAATCTGTGTGCATGCTTCGGTCTGGTTTGATGCATGCAACCTTCTGTCTAGGGCTGCATAAACAATATTGTGCTAGGGTACTCATTCCCTTAGGAAAGCAAACTGTTTATTGTTTCCATTCTCAGTGGCAAATTACCTTCAGTTTCCACAGTTCTGCCTGTACTACAATTGTGTTAGGCATCAACTATTTGATTGTCTGCTGAAGCAATACAGTGCATCTTCCATCTTGTTTACCTTACTACTGATATGAGATGACCTTTTTCATTCTCCTTACATGAATTTGCTTTGGGTTGGGTTTTTTCCTACCATTTTAGGAGACTTGAAAACAGTCTGTGGGTATCCTTGGTAGCCTGTTTTTATTTCAGAGTTGTCTGAACAAGCCTGTGTTGCTAGACCTCATTATTATTTCTCTGCTAAAAGTTGCTGCTAATTACCTGGCAAAGCAGCATCCATTACCTATTTAAGGTTTTTCTTGCGAAAAATGAGAAGGAAAGACATATTTCAGGAATGCTTTCTCTGGTCTTGTATTTCATGTAGGATTTTAAAGGTTTCTCCTTGTTGCAGTGAGAACAGATAATGTCTAATATGCTAATGCCTATGCTAATGCGTGTGTGATCAGACGCAGCCAGCATGGCTTCACCAGGGGAAGGTCATGCTTAACCAACCTGGTGGCTTTCTGTGATGGAGTGACGGCATTGTTGGACAAGGGAAAGGCAACCAATCTCATTTACCTGGATTTGAGCAAGGCCTCTGACATGGTCCCCCACCACATCCTTATCTCCAAATTGGAGGGATGTGGATCTGATGGGTGGACCACTCAATGGATAAAAAATTGGTCGAGAGGCCACAGACAGAGAGTGGTCATCTATGGCTCTACGTCTGGGTGAAGGCCGGTAATGAGCGGTGTCTGTCTTGGGAGCGGTGCTCTTTAACATCTTTATCAATGACATCGATGATGGAATCGAGTGCACCCTCAACAACTTTTCTGATGACACCAAGCTGAGTGGTGCAGTTGACATGGGGGAAGAAAGGGATGCCATTCAGAGGGACCTCAGCAGACTTGGAAGGTGGGCCCGGGTGAACCTACTGAGGTTCAAAACAGCAAAGTGCAGAGTTTTGCACTTGGGCCAGAGGAATCCCAGGCATCTATATAGACTGGAAGAAGCAGTCCTTGAGAGCAGCCCGGCAGAGAAAGACCTGGGGGTCCTGATGGATGAAAAACATTACATGAGCCAGCAGTGTGCTCTTGCAGCTCGGAAAGCAAATGGTATCCTGGGCTCCATCAGAAGAGGGCTGGCCAGCAGGAACAGGAAGGTGATTGGATAATCACCCTGTACTCTGCTCTCATGAGGCCCCATCTGGAGTAACGTGTCCAGGTCTGGAGCCTCCTGTACAAGAAAGGCAGAGCTGTTGGAGGGAATCCACAGAAGAGCCACAGAGATGATCAGGGGACTGGGGCATCTCCCCTACGAAGACAGACTGAGGGAGCTGGGCTTGTTCAGTCTGGAGAAAAGAAGGCTGTGGGGTGACCTCATTGCAGCCTTTCAGTATTTAAAGGGAGTCTACAAACAGGAGGGGAGTCAACTCTTCAAAAGGGTGGGTGTCAGCAGGACAAGGGGAAATGGTTTTAAATTGAGGGAGGGGAGATTTAGATTGGATGCCATGAGGGAGTTCTTTACAGAGAGAATGGTGTGGTGCTGGAACAGGCTGCCCAGAGAGGTTGTGGATGCCCCATCCCTAGAGGTTCATGGCCAGATTGGATGGGGCCCTGGGCAGCTTGATCTAGTATTAAATGGGGAGGTTGGTGGCCCTGCCTGTGGCAGGGGGGTTGGAGATTCATGATCCTTGAGGTCCCTTCCAACCCTGGTGATTCAGTGATTATATTCCGATATTGCTTGCTGTGTCGCCATTGTCTGGCTTTTCTGGTGCTCAGTTTCTGCCCACTTTGAAAAGCAGTGCAGGACAGTCATTTTCTGTAAAGCAGATAGTTGTTGATAATTCAGGCAGGCAGTGATGAAGTCACTCAGGGAAGCCTGCAAGTTATCAGAAGACATTAGGGCCATTTGTTGAGGGAGTGCAAGTAGTATTTTCTTCTCTCCCTTCTGGGATGTAGTGAGGGATAAAGAGTGGAGTAGGAAAACAGAATAAGTGACTGAAATGCTGATGCTATGTCAGAAGCTTTGACTTCTTTGTTCATGGAGTGGTTTACTTTGCACTTGCCCTGATGGCTGTGGATTGGTCTCATCTGTCTTCAGGGGAAAAGGGGATCCTAGTCCAGGAGGTGTAAGAGTTTTAAACTAAGTAAGAAGGAGGAAGAGGGTAAAATGATGCTCACTAGGGTTGAGCAAGTAGTTCAAAGATTTCAACTAGATTTAATGGGGTGAGACGGTGGAAGTCAGTGGGACAGAGAAGGGTAGCAGATGTTGTTCTAGGATATTGCAGGGAAAAATTTCTGGGTTGTCCTCTAGGATCTTGTGAGAACTCCTCAGAGGAATGTGTTGCAAATTCCTCACCTGAAATTTTCTTGCATCCCTTTAGGGATACTTGGACCTGCTGCTTCCCTAATGTTTCTGTATACTAATGCACACAGCATGAGAAATAAACAGGAAGAGTTAGAGATCTGTGTGGCTGCAAGTCCATGATATCATTGCAATCACAGAGATGTGGTGGGACAGCTCACATGACTGAAATGCTGTCATAGATAGCTACGTGCTTTTTAGGAAATCCATCTGGGGGTGAGTTATGTAGCAGTGGAGAGCTTGTGGCTGAGAATTAAGGGGCAGGCTAGTATGTGTGACACTATTGTGGGTGAGTATTATAGGCCCCCTGATCAGGAAGAGGAAGTGAATGAGGCCTTCTACAAGCAGCTGGAGTAGCATGATCCCAGGCACTAGTTCTTATGGGGGACTTCAGTTATCCAGATATTTGTTGGATAAGCAACATGGCTAGGCATGTGTGGTTCAGACAGTTCCTGCATTATGTTGAAGATAACTTTCTGATGCAGGTGGTGGAGGAACTGACTAGGGGTGGGGGCATTACTGGACTTTGTTCTTACTAATAAGGATAGGCTTGTTAGGGAAGGTCAGGGGCACCTTGCATGTAGTGATCGAGAGATGGTGGAGTTCAGCATTTTGAATGAAAGAAGCAAAACAGGATTGCTACCCTGGATTCTAGGAGAGCCAATTTTGATCTCTTTCAGGACCTACTTGGAGCTATCCTGTGGGCTTGGGTTAGAGTGTAAGGGGGCCTGTGAGAGCTGATCAGCGTTTAAACAGCACTTTTTCCAAGCTCAGGATCAGTGCATCTGTACAAGTAAGAAATCAGGGAAAGGTGGCAGGAGACCTGTGTGGATGAGCAAGGAGCTCATGTATGAACTCAAAGGGAAGAAGGTACATGAAATGTGGAAGAAGGGTCTGACCACTTGAGAATAATATAGGAATGTTGTCAGGGCCTTTGGGGATGTGGTGAGGAAGGCTAAAGCCCACCTGGATTTGAATCTGGCAAAGGAAATAAAGGATAATAAGAAAGGCTTTTTAATGTATGTCAACAGTAAAAGGAAGACTGGGGGAAAATGTGGTTGTTCTGGTAATGGGATGCCAAGAAGGTGAAGGTACTGAATGCATTCTTTGCTTCTGTCTTCACTGAAAAGACTCTCCCATGGGAATCTTGGACCCTGGATGTAAGTGAGAGAGTCTTGGGAATGGAAGGCTTCCCTTTGGTGAGGGAGGAGATGATCTGAGAGTGTCTAGGCAACATCAATGTATGTAAATTCCTGGGCACCGATGGGTTGCATCCACATGGGCTGAAGGAGCTGACAGAGGTGATTGCTGAACCGTCTTGGAGAATGGGAGAGGTGCCTGAAGACTGGAGGATGGCCAATCTTACTTCAGTCTTCAAAAAGTGCAAGAAGGAGGAGCCAGGAAACTACAGGCCAGTCAGCCTCACCTCTGTCCATGGAAACATGATGGTATAGCTTGTTCTGGACATCAGTTCAAAGCAATTGGAGGAGAAGAAGGATATCAGGAGTAGTCAGCATGAGCTCACCAGAGGGAGGTCATGCTTGACCAACCTGGTAGTCTTCTACAATGTCATCACCAGCTGGGTGGATGGGGAGAGAGCAGTGGATGTAGTCTACCTGGATTTCAGCAAGGCATTTGGTAATGTCTCCCACAACATCCTTATAATGAAGCTGAGGAATTGTGGGAGAAATGAGTGGACAGTGAGATGGGTTGAGAACTGGCTGACTGGCCAAGCTCAGAGGATTGTGATTGGTGGTGCAGAGTCTAGTTGGAGGCCTGTATCTAGTGGTGTTCCCCAACCCCACCAGGGGTTGGTTCTGGGTCCAGTCTTGTTCAGCATCTTAATCAGTGACCTTGATGAGGGAATGCTGTGATACGAAGCTGGGAGGAATGGCTGACACACTAGAAGGCTGTGCTGCCATTCAGCGGGACGTGCACAGGCTGGAGAGCTGGGCAGGGAGGACCCAGATGAGGTTTAACAAAAGCAAGTGTAAAGGAATAACAGCATGTACCTGTACAGGTTGGAGGGCAGGCTGGAGAGGAGCTCTGCAGAGAGGGACCTGGATGTCCTGGTGGATGAAAGGTTGGCCATGAGCCAGCAGTGTGTCCTGGTGGCCAAGAAGGTCAATGGCTTCCTGTTCTGCATTTAAAAAAAAAAAAAAGGCATGGCCAGCAGGTGAAGGGAGGTGATTCTCCCTTTCTATTCTGCCCTGGTGAAGCCTCACCTGGAGTACTGTGTCCAGTTCTGGTCTCCTTGGTACACGAAAGACAGGGATGTCCTAGAAAGAGTCCAGCAGAAGTCCACAAAGATGATAAAGGGCTTGGAGTACCTCTCATGTGGAAAGGCTGAGTGACTTGGGTCAGTTTAGCCATGAGAAAAGAAGACAGAGGGGGGTCTGATCAGTGTCTATAAATATCTAAGTTCTGGGAGGCAAAGGAATGAGGCCATACTCTTTTCAGTGGTGTGCGGTGATAGAACAAGGGGAAATGGCCACAAACTGGAGTATAGGAAGTTCTGCACAAATGTGTGTAAGAACTTCTTCACAGTAAGGGTGATGGAGCACTGGAACAGGCTGCCCAAAGAGGCTGTGGAGTCTCCTCTGGAGATGTTCAAGACTCACCTGGATGCCTGTCTGTGAGCCTGGTCTAGGAAGCCTGCTTTGGCAGGGGGATTGGACTAGATGATCTCTGGAGGTCCTTTCCAGCCCCGACAATTCTGTGATTGTGTCTTTCTGTCCTTCAAAAGTCGTCTCCAGTTTTTCTTGAGTCACCTGTTCCATCAATACGAAGCGTTGCTGCTGTATGGCTTTTTAATTTTTTCACCTGCAATTTAACTGTTTTGTTAGAAAACAGTTGACGGCAAGATAGTTATTTGTAATCTGTCCAGATTTTTTCATATCCTGATTTCAAGAAATGATCACTGTTGGTGATATGTGGCCTCCCTTGCCAGTTTTTCTTCTGTTGAGAGTTCAACTTGTGTCATTGAAGGAATTTAATGTGTTTTTCTGTTTGTTTTTTTTTCTGCTTAAAGTATTAGGCTCCTTTACAGACTTGATTTATAACAACATCTCTATACTAGAGTAAATAGCTAATGCTAAATTAAGTAAGGTATTTCCTCCTAGCCAACGAAAAGAGACAACCGGTTCTGGCTAATAAAAATGGGATGGAAGGATATGTCACACTGTAATTGACCTCTTTATAGTTCCATAAGATTCAATTTCAACATCTCTGGAGGCTACGGACAGTGATGAAGAGCAGTGATGGGAAGGTTGCTTCATCTCTCCTAGCTCCCTTAGCTAAGTTTCACCAGGTAAATGTTCAGTTCTGGTTGGGCCTTTTCCATCTCTCCACGCTACCCAGTGCTATGCCTCAAACTCTGAAGAGTCTGGACAGTCATTGCTTCTGCTCTGCCATGTGTAGTTACCAGCATACCTTTTGCAAGAAATTAGGTGTTTTCTTAGAATGATCCCTAATGATGTCTTTAACTTTTTTTCTCTCAGTGATCTGAAGAAGAAATACAACATAACAGCAATTCCTAAACTGGTGATTGTGAAACAAACCGGAGAAGTGATTACTGACAAAGGAAGAAAACAGATCAGAGACAAAGGGCTATCCTGTTTTCGGAACTGGCTTGAGGGTGCAGATATATTTCAGAATTTTTCTAGCTAAATACAAGTTGACAAGCAAGACAGGCCATCATGGAGATTTTGTAGAGCTTTTGAACAAAGTTTGTGATCTTCAGAACAGGAAGAGTAACGCTGTATTATTTAATTTTGTTTGAAAAAAAATTGTATTTTATGACTTACTGGAATAGGTAATCTTCAAGTCAAAAAAACAATGTCTATTTTACTTGTATTGTTTTATCTACTGTAGTCAGTATAAACCAAAGCGTTCCTAATAATACTGAAGTACTTCAGGAAGTTAAGCTATTTTAGACTGTAAAGAAGCACTGTGAAATCTATGCAAATACCTTATTCTGCAAAATCTGTAAAAAAATATATCCACGAAGCTATTCTTGTTGTCAGTCTTTTCTAATGATAAACACATTTTATCAGCAAAATTGTTTGCTTTAATAAATATTTAAAGTATACGAATCTGAAGTCTTGTCTATTTCAACAGTCTAATCTGTAAATGACATAATTAAAATATACCTGTTTAATGTTCAAGTACTGATAACATACTTTTTGTGAGGGGTGGTTATGTAAGTTGCTGGGTTTTCTTTATCTCTGGAATTTTAAATTTGTCACTGCTTCTTCTTGGTCACATAAACCATAGCAGTACAAGAGTACATATGTTAGTCTGCCTGCTATTTGGGTTTGTAGTCTCTTGACCTGTTCCTGAAAGTACATAGCTGCCAGAACTTCATCTGCTCTCATGTGGAGAGTGATACTTCCTCTTTGCTGCCCCATCCTGTGCTTCCTAAGAGCCTATGTCCATCTATTGTAGCACTCAAACTGTGTAAGCTGTTCACCACATTGCTGTAATCCCAAAGAGGTCATAGTTCTATAACTGCACACAGATTTTCCACGTACAGCTGTTCTGTATGTACTTCATTGTTTCGGTTTTGATAGTTTTGCACATCAGTATCTGCAATATCAGAATTATGATTCACTTTCATTAAATTAATAGATGTAGAGGAAATACAGGGTATTAGAAAATTGCTTATTGGCAGCACTTTGTGAGTTAGGAGGAGCAGATCTCACTGAGACAACAGTAAAGGTTTGTTACTATTTTGAGTGTGTCTATTGGAAACCAAACTTATCAGTGTATTGACACCTGAATTCATTGAAAAGTTCCCATAGCTGCTGTAAAAGTCTTTAGCAGCTTTCAACTGTCTACTATTCAGTGCTACTGACAAAATATAATGAATATCAAATACTTTTTCTCAACAAGTTGAAATAACATATGTTATTGTTATGTATATCTGTATACCAAAAGACTGTAGCATGGTCACATTAATGCAAGCTGCACACCTGTCATGGTTTTATGGTTTGTTATCAGTATGATCACAACATCATGTGGTGCACTGGGAGATAAAGAGTTAGTGCTGCTGTTTTGGAAGAGAAGAATGAACCATGATTCCCAGAAGACTGCTTTTTCATTCTGTCCTCAGGGAAGCGGGAAAGATAAAACTGACTGGAAGTCTCAAGAGACTGTCTTTTTTTGTTGTTGTTGTTCCCTGGCAAGTGAGAGTAAGAATTTGGGTTTTCAGAAACTCACTCCCTTTTACTTTGATATTTGAGATTGATATCAATCTCAATTGACTTGTATTGTGTTACTATAATTAGTAAAGTAAGTTGCTGCTGTTTGTTTGGTTTTTTTTCCTTTCATTCCTTTCCTTTCTTTGCCCTTTTGGGCTGGTCCCCTATCATGGACACAGATCTAGAGATAAGACCGTGACAATTCTGTTGATCCTTCATTGAACTGGCAAGATATGGATTTCTATTAGTAAATCATTTTGTGAAACACTACGTGTTAAGATTGAGAGCCCACAATGTTGAATTGATGGAGAAGCATTTTGTTAGGGAAAATGGCAAGCATTGTGAGTTAATTCTTCATAAACTGATCCATACAGTGATTTTTATTGACTGCAGTGACTAGCTGTGGGTAAATGCTGTGGTCTGTTACATTACCACTGATTATATCATTTAGTATATTCAGGCAAAGTATAGCGTCAGGGATGATATATAGACATTATCACAGCAGATGAAACTGAACATCTTTGTTCAAATTCTACTTCTATAATTCTCCATCTTGTACAGCCCACTACCTGCTTGGTGTTCTTTCTGAAGAGCTGCTGTTGTCAAACTTAAAAAAAAAAAAAAAAATCTACAAATATATATGTAGTTATGTTCCTATTCAATAAATATAAAAGATTGCTTACCAGTACTGTACGTTGTGATAGAATATTTATCTGCTCAAGATGTAAGCATTCCACACATAATTCTTTCCACTAATAATCTCAAATACTAGTCTTCAAGCATTTTCTCTGTTGGCATTGTAGACATGAATTCATTTTTTATTCTTCTGGGTTTTAATTTCTTTCATAGCATCATAGCAATTAATTTAGCCTTAATCACTAAAGTTACTTACTTACTGACTAACCCCTTAGGGGTGTTTTTCTATTGCAAATGCTGAACACTTGGCTTTCAGAGAAGTATAATACGTGTGTATACGTTTTCAAATTAGCACACTGATTTATGCTGTACCAAATTAATTTCTCTTGATCTCATCTTGCAGTGCTCTTACTGTAAATACTGTTGGTTAAAATGTCAACCAATGTCTTACACATAGAAGATATAAAATTGTGCTCTGTGGGCAGTTTCCTGTACATTAATAGAGACACTCAAAACAGAAACTGAAACAATTAAAATGAGGGAGTTCTATGCTCAGCTAAGCTTTTGCTCATCTTGCTGCACTGGTCATGAGAATTTAGCCATGTGGTTTGCAGAAAAGGGCTCTAAGCAAGCTCTAACTAAGCAAAAAATGTTGTTGGCAATATATTATTACTTGAATGCCATTTGACAGCACCTCTCCTGCCATGCTGCTAGCTGGCTTGAAGAAGAGTCAGAGTTGTAGAGGGTGAAAAGGACCCCCAGAGATCATCTAGTCTAACCCTCTGCAAAAGCAGGCTCCCTAAGTCAGGCTGCACAGGTAGGCGTCCAGACAGGTCTTGAATATCTCCAAAGCAAACTAAGGTAGAACTACTGAGTTTGTCTAATATCTATATTCAGGTAAAAACAGAGTCACACATGCATACCTGGAGGTTATAATTGAATTCTTTATGATCACCAAATTAATTATGTTTGCCTGTGAGTATAATCCATTTAAGTTCTAACAACTACTTTTTTTTTTCAGTTTGTGGTGAAATAGTAGTGAACCAAGTAGAAAATGCCAAGTTGATCCTTTTCTGTGCATTAGAGTAAAATGCAGTTCATTGATCAAGTTTCAGATAATTTTCACTCTTTTTAAGTCATATATCATATAGCTGTTAATGCAAACAATAGTTTCTCATTGGATCTAGACACTAAAAGCTTGATTAACCTATATCCACTAAAAAAAAAAAAAAAAAAGTGAAAATAACATAGCAAAGTAACCATTAGATTATAAATGGTATGTTAATTTTACTTTATTTGACAAAACATTGCATTTTATTTTCAGATCTTATGGGTCTTATGTTTAAGACAGGGTTCACATGTCTTGACTAAAGCGGAAGTGTTGTTTCTTTTGTTAATTTACAACTGATGATGCTTTATGTAATGTGCCTACTATATGACCTGTAGTTTTTGCCAACTAGAGGCAATTCTTGTGGCTGACAATCACATTTCTTTCCAAATGACTTCTGAAATGCTGGATACATCTGACCACTGAGAATTTTTTATTGCCCTGGAATTATGTTTTAGAATCAAAAGTAAGGATCTTTGATGCACGTGAAGTCACATATGTTGGGTACTTAATGCAGCATCTCATTTCCAATTCTTGTTGCCTACACAGAGCATACATTGTGGCTACTGTTATTACTGAGCACAAATGTAAAAAATAGATTAATAAAGCAATAAAGAACTACTGAGATACTTACTCATCTTACATAGTTTACTAGAATGCAGTACAATAGTACCAGAATTTAGTACAATAGTACTAAATACAAGGCCAGCAGAAAGTCTTTTTCTCTTAGTTTATCTCTTTGTTTGTCCCTGGTTGTGTTTAAGAGCCATTTGGATGTGGTGCTCAGAGATATGATTTAGCAGAGGGTTGTTAGAGGTAGGGTACTCTGGTTAGGCTGCAGTTGGATTTGATGATCCTTGAGGTCCCTTCCAACCTGAGTAATTCTATCATTCTATGATTCTATGGAAGCAAGTGGATTCGTGAATGGAAACAAGGAAATGCAAGAAAAATAGCAGATGTTGGGGCAGGTTTTTAAGTTCTTTTCTTGGCCTTCGGTTGAAAAACACGATCTGTCTGCTAGAAAAAAAATCTGTTATGAGAAAAAGTGCAGCACTGCTTTTTCAGTTAAGTCCAGTAGAGAAGTCTTTGTTTTCAAACATTGGAAGCTGCAAAACTGTAAACAACCAGAGAAATAGTTGTCTAAAAGTTGTCTTTAGCAACAGAAGAATGAGCATTATTTAGTGGCTAAAGCATTCTGTTTTCTTAAAGCATTGTGCCAAATTGTGCGACTACTCATATAGGGAAGGCAAGGCAGCAGCTAAAGGCAGAACTACTATTTTTTTTTCTACGTGACTGTTTAAATTTGTTTTGATTTTCTTCTGTTGTAGATAAATCTGTTAAACCAAGTCATTTTTTCTCAAACACATAATTCAACCAAGAGGTAGGGAGCACTTTCTGCCATTTCATCTGTGGCTATTTTCTTTTTATTTCCTATGTTGCTTTCCTTAAAGTCTGCTGAAGACTTAACTCTAAACTAAAGGGCTTATTTGATGGTAAAAACATACTAACAATTTGTACATGTTTAGTCATGTCCATCCAGATTTCACCACCATTGAAACATCACTCAACCAAACAGTCCTGGGAAGCAGCTGATATGATCTGTATTCATTTTACTGATAAGTCAACGTAATACAACAGTCTAGAAATGTTGCCTGCAAAATGCTTGAAGTGTCAGGGTCAGAACACAAGTTGTGATATAATTTGATTCCGAAGCCAGTAGTACAGCTGTGTACTCACTGCAACATTATGGTAAATAATCCACAGATGATAAAGGCATTGCCCTTATATAGGTTTCCATTAGAGAAATTGATAGTAAAGGAGTGTGAAAAGTCACATTCTCCTAGACTGAAAATTTGGAAAGCACCAACTTTTGCTGAGTCTGAAATATAACATTGCCAAAGGACCCACAGCTGCAATTGTTAAACAAGTTTGTGCCTTCATACATCTGTATTTTTCTCTAAAGAAATGTATGAATAAAAATCTAACATAATAGCAAGATATGTTAAGCATATTTTCATGCATTACACCAGATTTTTATACAGATTTATAAAAAAGAAAAAAGTGAGGAGGGAGAGAATATTCACCTCAGTAAAGCAATGTAGCCATAGCAGCACCCTCATGACAGCATGGAGAAATGGACATTGGAAAGACAGAGACACTGCTGTCAGAGACCTGACTGTTTCAAAGAGATGGGAGCAGGTCACTTTGATGACACACCTCCATGTACTTGTGCTGGGACTACTGCAACAACTTTACAGGATGCATTGTCTGTTCCTACTCTGAATCTTGACTAGGTAGACTTTTGGTAGGAGCAGCTTGTGTCTGTAGCTTTATCATGCTGAAAGCAGGAGCCAGAGTGGTTGTGTGGGATTGGAAGCAGCAGGGTTGGGTCTAACAGAGCAGGTGGGGCCTGGCCACTGAACAGAGGGTCTGGGTGGAATGGGTAGAATAGAGAAGCTCATGGCGAGAAATTTAGGGAGACACTGCAAAGGTTGTCCTTGGAGAAACTGAATTTTGGTCTGGCACCATATAATTCTGATCTGGGACAGAGCAGCAGTGTCAGAACACAAGAGGTTAGAGCACAGCAGCAGAGGCTGTGTGTTACATGGCGGTCTGGAAGCAGTGGTGTTGAAGTGGGGCACTTCATCCTTCTTCCACAGAGGGCTTGAAGGCTAGCTGAACCAAAATTGAAGGTAGCTATTTGTAAAATAAATCTATGTGATGGGGTGTGATAGCCTCAAGTGGTGCCAGGGAGGTTCCGGTTGAGATTTATTTAGGAGAGATTTATTCTCTAAAAGAATGGTGAAGTATTGGAAAATGCTTCTCAGGGAGATGGTGGGTTCCTGTCCAGGAGATGTTAAGAAACACGTAGATGTGGCACTGAGTGACGTGGTTAGTGGGCATGGTGGGGTGGTGATGGGCTGACAGTTGGATTAGATGAACCAAGAGGTCTTTTTCAACCTAAGGATTCTATTATTCTACGATTCCGAGTATTTCCTTTTACTCACAACTTTTATATAATTGGCATTACTATTTCATACAATTAGAGGCATTTTATACAATTAGAGGCATTATTAACCTTGATTTACCTCTCTTTAAATGTCGTGTACCTGCAAAACCCAAAATAAAAAAGCAGCCATTATTTAGAAGTGCTTTATTTATCCTCCACTCTAGTGCCCTGAAAGACAGGCCATCTAAATATGGCTTATTTTGTGTGCACTGAACTTTTTGACAGTCCTTTTATCTCCCTCTGTACCATTCCAACAGTCAGCTGGATCTTCAAAGCACCTGTTCTCTAGGCAAGATGATGCTTGCTCTTTCTCCATTTATTCTCCCTTCCAAGTACACTAAAATGAAGACAGACTGAACAAGAACTTTCATGGACTGTGGTTTTACTGAGTGCTGCACATCCTACCATTCAAAGGTATATATACATATACTTACATGTTTATATAAACACACACATAAACACAGACATATGTCAGGGGGAAAGTGAGAGAAATAATTTTAAAACCAGAACATCATTAGTTTAATGTATTCTTAGGTAGTTTTGCTGTGGTTGTTGACAGGTGCTCTTCATAGTGGATGACAGAGCAGGGGATATTCTTCTAGTGATGAGAAGGGAATAATATTTGTTTAATGAATACTACTCCAGCAGCCATACTTAACATAAAACATCTGTGTTTGCCATTGACAGTGTGCCACTTGTATAAGCCATGTGTCTTTCTTCCCAAAGATATTCTGAGATTAGAAAGATTGGAGATAGTGCTTCAGCTACTGCAGCAATGCAGACTTCAGTAAAATTTCAGGGCAGAAGGATCAAGCAGTCATGTTTAAGGTAAAATCAAGCTAGCCTGTCCCAAGCCTTCTTGTCCTCTGGCTGTCCTCTGCTGCTTGATTTTACCCCTCCTCCTCCATCCCCTTTTTACCAGCTGACTCATTCTTCTTCAGTCAGGTTCTCTGAGATCTACACAAAAACCAAAATCAGTTCTCTTCATACTGTGTAACTTCTCAGGACAGATTGTTTTTAACTTCCACAGGCATCATGGTGGGCCAGTTACCACCTCTATACCATGGAATTTCAGTACTGTCATGAACAGTTCGCATGTTTGCTCAGAAGAACCTCAGCTCTGCTGCATCTCTTCACAATGCACTGCATCAATTCCTTTCTCAAGAGCTGTGATCTGAACTACTCAGGCTGAGCATTATTAACAGAAACAAAGGGTGTTCTGAAAGCAAATCAGACCTACTTGACTGTCACAAGCCTAGTTCTGTGTTTTAGCTCCTACGCTAAATTGCTGAGATTGATGCTTGTTCCTGTCTTCCAACTATAAAAATAACGTGGATCTGAAATACCTGGCACTTACAGAACTCTGGCTACTGGGTCACGTCCTCATAGAGTTACTCCTAGCCAGCACACAGAAATTTCTACTCAAAAGGAAGTCCTGCCTCTGCAAAACACAGTTCTCAACTCTGAACAACCTGAGCACACACGAAAATTTCGAGAGGCTGCAAGGAGAGACTAGCAGAACCAACGAAGCCACGCCCACACTAGGACTGGAGCTGACGTTTTCCATTTCATCGACTACCCACGAGAGGGCAATGTCATTCCTATATTCAGCTGCTGAGTAGAAGAATTCATGGAGCGCTGGACAGTTTGCATATTGCTGCTTCTCTGGCACCTCCACGCACTGAGCTCTTGTTGCCTAAGTAGATCGACTTAACAACATCCTTATCAGCTATCAGTAATTGAAAGACCATTCGTCGCTGATGGAACTGGCACACCGGCAACTGATCGCTGCTGATAGCTGGCAGTGGTTGCATATGGCAAAGGTTCATTGATGTTACTTGAGATGCAAGTCTGTGTGAGCTCTGCTGAAATCTTTTGAGGGGCTTTCTTAGTATTAGAGGTTAGCAGCCTCAGTCTTTCGTGCTGGCTTGCAATCTTTAATTATCATAACATGGTGAATTAATGCCACTCCAGTGAGTATTTGAGATTTGTGGGAGCTGCTGTGGGACGGTGGAGGAGAGGAAAATAATTAGCACTGCTCAGTGTCCTGGTGACAGACACCAGTGCATTGGCACACACTTACTGCTCTTTATGCCAGCCTCGAGCTTATTTAATCTGCAATGAGAGCTCTTCCTATGTAACAGTTAACAACATGTTAACTGAGCAAACACTGGACACTGTGAGCCAACGCTGGACACTGAGGAGTCCTTCAGTGCCTACTCTCTCTACAGTGCAGGTCCACCTGTCTCAAGGGTGCAGCCTTCACAGTCTTGTTTCAGACTCTATACACAGAGGACAAGCTAAGAGCATCCACACCATGTTTTCTTGCCCAACATTTAAAAATGTTCTCAGGAAATGTCTTTTTTGCATTCCTTGATGTCACTTATCATGGAAGATATTATGCAATAATGTAATTATTTGTGTGCTGTAGTAATGATGTTCTTTGAAGTTCTCTGCAGTTATACCTGCAGAAGCAAGATGAAAAAAGATCTCTGTTGCACCACTGAGCAATACACTGAGGTCTCTATTGGATGCTTTATGATTTTCACCGTCTCAAAAGCTGTGTAACATCTATCCAAAGTTTTCTCTGCTACCTCAATGCTGTGAAAGGATCAAATCACAAACAAGTAGGCCATAAATGTTCATACATTTAACATCACAATTGCTCCATAGCTCTCTTTTCACTTTTAGATATTATTTGCTAGTTTTGTTCTTCTGTTGTTCTTTTTTTTTTTTTCCTTTCTTTTCTAGTTGTTGGATTGTTCTGCTTATTAAAAATGCAAAGTGGCAATACCTAAGTGCAGCTCAGTTTCATGTCAGTTTCATATTTTGTCTAGATACAGACTTAAAAAAAAAGAAGAAAGCAGCAGTACAATGAGTACAATGAAGAGCCTTGCTTGAAGTGAAGAAGCTAAATACGAGCTAAATCTCTCTTCCTTTAGTTTAAAGCCATTCTCCTTGTCCTATCACTATCTATCCATGAAAAAGTCAATTTCCCTCATGTTTATAAACTCCCTTTAAATACTGGAAGGCCACAATGAGGTCCCCCTGCAGTCTTCTCTTTTCCAGGATAAACAAACCCAATTCCTTCAGGCTGTCTCCATACAAGAGGTGCTCCAGCCCTTAGATCTTCTTCATTGCCCTCCTTTGGACCCTCTCCAGAAGCTCTACATCTTTTCTGTGTTGGAAGCCCACTCCAGCCGGAGCCTCATGAGGGCAGAGCAGAGGAGAACAATCACCTCCCTGACCCTGCTAACCACTCCTCCTCTGATGGAACCCAGGATATCACTGACCTTTGGTGCACACTGCTGGCTGTGTTAAGTTTTCCATCAATCAGGACCCCTAAGTCCTTATCAATAGGGTACTGTTGCATTCTTCTCCCAGTTTGTAATCTGGGACTACCTCAACCCAAGAGCAATACCTTGCAGTTGACATAGTTGGACTTCATTAGGCGCACAAGGACCTGCATGTTGAGTTTATCAACATCCCTCTGGATGGCATTCTTTCCTTCTGCTGTATCAACCACACCATTCAGCTTGGTATCATGTGCAAATTTACTGAGGGTGCACTCAATCTTATCATCTATGTCACTTATAAAGAAGTTAATCAGGAAAGGTAAATATTGAATCAAAAAATCAAATGATTTTGACAGAATGTCTTCAAACCCAGTGTTATTTTTATGGTTACAGACTTTGAATTTTATTTACATATTTTAATTACATTAATATTTGTCTGAGGGCAAGCAGCAGAAATCCTGTGCATAGAGAGAATCCTATGAATGATAGTTTTTTTCTTAAACATATTTGTAATCTTTTATCTAGAAGATTATAAAAAAGGCAAAAGGGCTTTACTGACCATTCTGCTCAGTGATAGGCTGCTGGTTATCACTGACGCAGTAGTCCCTACAAACATTGCCAAGTGGCATCATTCAAAACGAGCATGCAAGATGTTTAAAGCAAGTAGTGCAGCCTGTCCTTGCCTCTTATTCTAAAGGTGAAGGATCTTCCCCACAGAACGGCCCACCCTGGGCCACAGCCATCACTCAGCAACAACTGAGCATTGGTGCATTATGAACCCTGTCTGGGCTTTACCCAGGGCATGGGAGAGGAGCAGTGCAGTGTTAACTCAAGTGACGGCAAAGAATTATGTTCATTTTGATACACTGGCTAAACACAGTCCTGTGAGCATCAACAAATAAGCAGCCATGCTTTCCACTGTGATAAACGAACTTCAGTCGACTTGAACACATGATCTGCAAATTTTCAGATTGAACGTATAGAGTTGCAGTCACACATTTGACCCCAAAATGTGAACGTCTCTCTACTGCATTTTTATAAAACCTGTCTTAGCAGAGATATATCCTTTGCTTCACAATCATGCCTTATAAATGTCATCACTTTTAGCAGTATGCACATTTGTGAACAATTGTTGTCAAGAGTGCAGCACAGGATGAGTAAAATGTTGTCAGAAATCTCTGATGAACACCTTGAGAACTCAATAAGAATTGCAACCACTGCCATCCAATCAGTCTGATGCATTGGTTTCACAAAAAAGACATTGAATAACCAACTAATTTTATGTGTTGGGTGTTCTCTTCTTCATGTTTTCATAAAAAAATATTAAAATGTTTTGTTACTTATATATATTAACTACTACTATAATACTATATACGCTTTCTGTTTTATTACACCAGGCCACAACGTCAGAGGCAGATGTTGGTGATATGGCAGTAGAGGCAGCAGCAGTAGAGGCTGAACATTCCCACCAATATTCCATTACACTTTATTGTTGTGTGACAGATGACAGCAGAAGGGCAGTCTGACAGAATGGAATCTGACATGGAGCGTGTATGAAGCAAAGGGGTGGAACTGAATTTCTCCATGTGGAAAAAACTGCATTCATCGATGTTCATCAACATTTGCTGAACATTTATGGAGACCAAACAATGGATGTGAACACAATGAGGTGGTGGGTAATGCATCTCAGCAACGACACTATCATAGCAGCTGTGGAACAGTGAGTCACCTTCACTGGTGCAATTTTTTAGGAGTGCAGCATGCAGGCTCTACATAATGGCCGCTGAAAATGCAGAGCTAATGGTGATTACTGCATTAAAAAAGTGTTTCCTGTTGAGAATTCACTCTATCAAATAGTGTTATTGTTCTCTTTGTATGGATTGTAGTTATCACAGAAATAAACAGGAGTCAATACTTTTGAAGTCAATACTCAATATGCAGCCCTAAACAATTCCTCCTCACTCAGTGCAGCCCAGGCAAGCCAAAAGGTTGGACAACCATGGTTTAAAGCCTTATTCTAATGCTACAACTCATTATTTTCCTATGTTAATAAACAGAAGAATCATGACTTGTAAGAGAAACAAGTATGCTCCCTGCCAGCTACCAGCCCTGCCTGTTTCCTGATGCAGCTCCTTGAGTATCACCAACCTTCCTATTTTTCTCACCCACCACCCACTTCCCCTCACTATAACCAGTGTGTTTGTTGCTTCACTGCTGCATATGTTCAGGGTGCTCTTTGTTAGCCATATCCTGATGAGTGGCTACTTCTGGATTTATGCACAAGTTATGTGGAAGCAGAGTAATAGACTCCAACTTCCCTTAGATCTGTGACTGTGCAGTGGAAATATTCCTTCTCTGCCGTGCTCCTGAGATAGAAGAGGTGGAAGCTGTGCTCCTCCAGAGGTCAACTACAGTACAGTCCTGGAGTAGGTTAAGCATGAGTGTAAATTAAAAAGCAATTTCCAAACGCTTACTTACAGTAATAAGGAAATGTTTGGTCCCACCCACATATGGACTTCTGTTTACACGTTCCCAAGTTCCGTTTCGGGGACTGAGTTTCCACAGTTTTTTGGAGGCTTGCCTCTATTATAGACACAGGCAATTCTGCCACTCCCCACCTGGAGAAAAATCCTCGCAATGAAATGCAGCACAGCAATTTCCCTACAGAGATAATAAGGACTGGACAAGCCACGGGTGACAGCAGCCAACAACTGAGGCTGGGTCCTAGAAACAGAAAGGCCCAGCAGAATTAGCCATGGTAAAAGAGTTACGGGCTCTTGTAGTGCTTTGGGGAGCACGTGGATCTTTGTTGTAATGCAGTTGGGTTAGCATTCTGGAGTATCCAGAGACCCCATTCTGCAAGGGGTCAAACAATTCTTAAATGCTATCATTGTTTAGGGGATGATGCTTTTCTACTGCTTGCTTTGTGTACTAAGAACGAGTTTGCTGTATAGAGCTTGTAGCGGTTAATGCAAAGCAAGCAACCATTTAATTTCGTTACTAGCCTGCAGGTTTTGGAACAGATGAATTATACTTAATTAAAATCATCAGTTGTTCAAGCCTTTGAAATCTTAAGGTGACTGAGAATAGCTTAATTATGTAAACTGCCTGCAAGATGAAGTCTCAATGTTCTCACAGAGAATTGTTATTTGTATCATCTGAGCTGCATGATCTTTCTAAAAATACAGCATTAATACAAGATAGCAGTGTCATGACTGTCAATGGTTTAAAAGAGAAAGCGGAATCATTTTTTTTTTTCTCTTTACAGAAGCCCGATAGCAGTGCTCAAAGTTTACAAATATCCCAGAATATTGGCAGTCCGCCTAGACTTTCAAGGTCAAGTTCTCAGTGAGCACCTATGAAAAAGATAAACTTTCCCAACAAAACTCTCCAAGAGCAGAGAGAGAGATTCATTCTAAAAAGATAAAAAGCAGCTTTTGCCCTCATTCTCCACCAAGAATGTCAGTGGTTTAGAGGCTGGTTCGGCCCAGTTCCGTGACTAGCGGGGCGGAGGAATTTCGCAAAATCCGCACCTCCGGAAAAGGGAAACAGGGGACCCCAAAATAATTAAAAACAGCGGCAACGATCTGAGGAGAAACAAACTAATTTACTAAATATAGTATTGGAATGCAAGATAACACACTGTAATACAATATAATTAGAATGGAACTAATAAACAAAATATAATGAGAGAGAGAGAATGTCCGAAAGGTGGATAGGCATCACCACAACGCTGAGGTGAGATGCGCCGTCCAGTTGAGCAGCAGGGAGACAGGAGGAGACCCTGACGAAGAAGAGCGGACGAAGAAGAGCGCATCAGGTGACCTTGCCAGGAGTTGTATCTCCTCTCTGTGACTGCAGAGTCCCCTGGGAAATGTAGTTCTTCTTCTCTTCCAGGCAGGTACCCAGAAATTGAGCATTAACAGTTAAACTCCCAGTGCCCCACATGATGTTATGATGTGGAATACCGAAAATCAAAAATCACAAAACCATGACACATGACCTTTATTATAGTAATAAACTGCTGTCCTTTTTTGGGGAGAGAAGGCATTGAGCTCATTTTATTGTACATTCTGCAGACTGTGTGGCACTCTCAGGGAACAATAATTGGTCTTGGGAAAAGTTGGTGAAGGTTAAAAGCCATGATTGAAGAGCCGCACAGACTCTTTTACCTCCCATTTTGTAATGCAGAGGTAGGAAGAGCCTGTCTTGAGACTGAACAGGCAATGAAAGCAGCTGCCTCTCAAGGGAAAGCTGTGTGAGTATGAGCTAGTGGTCAGAGAAAGATGCTGAAAATTACACTGGTACGCTGGCTTATTTTCTTTCCAGTTTCTGAAACTCATTTGCTATGTGATCTTTCTCCAACTGTTTCCTGTGAAATAAATGGATGTTGTTTTTTTCACCTTGAAAGTTATTTGAAATCAGAGGACACTAAAATCTAGAATTTTTCTTAGAAATCAAAGATGACGTGTTGTGCCCAGGAAAGTCACAGTAGAAATAGTCCTTCACTTTTTGCTTAACATAATAGTAGCAACATTTTATAGTTTCATTTCCCAGATTTTGATCTTTTTTTTTTCTTTCCTCTCACCCTACTCAGACCTATTTTTAAAACTTATGGTATAGCACTGGTACAGCATCGGGCTTTATAAGCAAAGTAGCAAAACCACAAAACGAAGCAAAGCCCCAGACAGCCACCCTTTTCCATGTATGCACAACAAACCATCCATGGGCTATAGAGGAGTAATGAGGAGTGGTACTCTTTCTGGACAGCAAGCAAACTCCTCTGTGACTCCACACAGGGTCTTGGGATCCACTGCAGCTGCTTTCCTCAAGGGAGGATTCTCAGTCCAGCCACCACCACCCTGTGTGACCTCAGCACTTGTAAAATGGGGCATCTCCATTGCAAAGTATTTTCTATTGGGAGGAAGTCAATGATTTGTGTACCCACAGAGGAAGGACAAAGAATCTGGCCTTCTCCATCCTCCCATCTTACAGAAGGTACACTGCAGGCTCTGAGCCTGTTATTTTCTTACATCCAGCAGCAAAATTGTTAGCATACATCTTTGCAATTCTGCTAAAGTAAAAAAATTTTATTTTCCAAACTTCAGGCAATAGATAGTTCTTGTTATTGTAACCTTTGAGATAAAGGGATGATCTGCAGAAATAAGGCTGCATGGACATGATAATTTCACAACAGACAACGTGATCATTATATCTTTCAGCATTCCTACTGCCTCTATATATCCTGTCTTTTCAAAATCTGAATGGGGTGTTTTTCTTTTCCTTCTCTGCTACACACTCTCTTTTTACCCTCTGACTCCATTCCCACAACAGTGTCCATGTTCATTCAGTTATCCTTTTCACAAACAATTCTAGTGTCATTGTCTTTTCAGAAAACAAAACTAAATCACTCTAATTCTCTCAAAAATATTGCATTCCAATGGACATTAATTGCACAAACTCTCAGAAATTCTCTAAAGGCTGCTAAAAAGAACGGAGTCAAATTATCACTCCTGCTCATGCTGAAGAACCAAAAAGATGCTAGCATGGGGGAACCTGATTTTCCTGGATAATGAAAGATAGATAGAGCAGACACCTCCAGCTTGGCCATGGCCTAACTTGATTCTATTCATGTGATCTGTAGGGCTCCCTGCCTGCTTACGGCACTGACATCTTCACTGCTATTCATGTGACTTTTGTTCAAAACTATTATTTACTTCTTCATTTCTTAATCTCAGCAAAGATGAGAGTGTGCACCAGTTACCCTTTACAAAGAAAACTGTGGCTCACGTTAGGTGCTGTCTACACCTTTTACACATTTTCTCTCTCTAGTTGGCCAAAAGATGGGGAGTTCTCTTTCCTTGCTAAGAATTCTGCATGAGCAGCTCTTTCCTTCCATGTTGCTTTACCCCTTTCCCCTGTCCCACATAGGCTTTCCCCAGCCAGCCCCTCACTGCAGAGTGTAGCCTACTCTGCACTGTAAGAGACAGTGGAGACTATGGACATGAGGACAGCCTGCCCTTCAAAGTGCCAGAAGGACTGCAAAGACAATATTCTGGCTGAAAGAGTGCGTTTTTAGCCTGTCCCCATACCTCCAATGGAAGCCAGGTGCTGCTGACAACAAAAAAGAGGTCAGGAGTGGGTAGGATGTTATTTCCTGCTGTTTCTCAAGGAAGAGCTAAGTAATAACCTCAATTGCAATGCTTGATATCATAACCATCATCCTTTTCTTGTCAAGGCATTTTAATTGAATGCTAGTTGTTTTTTGGGGGGGTTGTTCTTTTTTTTTTTTTTCATTTTTTTGTGGCATGTCTATTTTCTATAGCTAGATGGCAAAACACAGGCCATACTCATAAGGAAGTTGCTCAGACAACAAACAGTACTGCATATATGTCAAGCCACAGTCTGCTGGAATGCTTGAGGCTTTTAGCAAAGTCAGAAGACTTCATTCAGTCTTTTCATTTTTCATGAATATTACCTAAAAATAATTGGGTAAGCAATGAAGAAAGAAAATTAGAAGGAAGATTAAGCTCTTAGAAAGAATACAGCCGTTCACACAGTGAATTGTTATTTTATACTTTGGGTTAAAACTAACCCAAAAATAACAATTAAACATTTAAAGGTAACAATCTTATACTATAGCATACAAGATGGCAGCAGCTGTAGGCATGAGAATGAGGTATTCCTAGATAATTAATGCAAGCTTTGTTGCTCTGTTTAAAAAACTGATCATAAAGAATGTGCACAAGATTTATCTGAATGAAAATTGAGTATACTTCTGCATGTTCTATATTATGAACTGATTATTCATAGCAGTAGCATGACAATAAAAAGTGCAAGGGAATATCAGAAGTTAGTACATTTCTTATTTATAAGTGTAAATTTGTCAAATACATAGTTTGTATACTGGGCATATTCTTCATACCATGATTCTTGAGACAGATTGATCTCAGGTATAACAGAAAGGCAACAGTTAGGATAGCTACAGAATTTACTAAAATGAATAGAATTAGATGCAGAATCTGGTTTTAAATTCTGAATACTCCAGTGCTACCACTGGGCTGAACATGTCTTTGCTGAATGGCAGAGGGGGGATCTCAAAGTGTCCTGGGGCACTAAACTTGTATGGTTCAGTCAGCGTCTGATGCATGGACTCAGACTGAATGATCCAAATTGTTTATTGCAAGTTGTCACATCACTTATATACCTTCACAAGTTTTCTTTTTCTAGCTTCCCCATCCACCCCTACAACTTTCCCATCCACCCTTATAGGTCAACAGAGCATTCTACAAATGCTTCAACCGCTCACACGGGCGCTTATCCAATCAGAGCCGTGAGACATTCTTTCTTCTTCTAGAGATGTCCTTGGTTCCCATGCTACTTATCTTGCTCCACAGCTTCTGCTCTGAACAGTTTTTCTTGTATTCCCACAATTCCCCCTTTTTTGTTTATTTGCAAACAACTACCATACTATAAAATAATAACACTGATTTTATTAATAATATAATCATTATAACTCAGTCAAGGCCTCGATTGACAATACTGTAAGTGTGAGAAAGGAGACAAGAAAAACATAGAATAATGACAAGAAATACTGTTAACCTACTAAAAAGAACAAACACATGTTTGGTCTGCAACTCAAGTTTCTTGAGTGGAAATAAATCCCTGAAGGTCCCATTCTGTGTTAATCTCTAACTGGTTAGAAAGAGGTCTTCAACTTTTGTATATTCTGATATACTGATTTTGAACAATCACTAAAATTTGTACAACAGATGCTTTTAGAGTGCTCACGATCATGCCTTAGGGCTAATAGAAAATTAATGGTCCTACAACTTTTTGCATGTCAGATAGAATCATTATTAGCGGGCAGATGTGCTACAGTATCACTAGGGGCATTATTACTTACTGACCCTGGAGAAACAACAACCTGCAGAAAAAGAGAGAAAGAACATGGTGGTGGTGAATGCGATATGGTGATGCAGTGCCAGCAGGGCATCCCCTTCTTCAACATGCACTTTTCCTCTTTCACCCATCACAGATTCTTTCTTGCTTTTATTCTTCACAGGATCCAAAGGATATTTTCCATTTGTACACTGCATTCGCATGGCCAGTGCATGATACAGAGCCCAAGTGGAACACCTCCTTGCAAAACATAATAAACTAACAAGTTTAGCTCTCTTAGCGTGCACCTTTGTCTCAGGTGATGCATGGTCATATTTTAAAATTCCAGATAAGTGGGATGAATGAAAGTTAATCATTCTATAATACAGGGTTATCCTTTTGCCTGGGATTCCTTTCCAGGTTTTGTCTTTGCAAATCAAGAAAAGGCTGACAGTATCATAACCACATATTGCCAATACATTAAAAGAGCTATTCCCATAGATTCCAGCATTGGTAACATTAAATCCTGTTTAATTCACATTCAATCTATTACTAAAATAAAAGAAGCACACAACAACCTAGATAATGCCCAATAATTCTAACTCTTGAGACTGCATTGATAACACAGGAAAATCACCCACTATATCATACCATTACTACTGTTGCTATTTGCAATACAACAATTTAGAAAACAATACCAATAATAAAGAAGCACACAATCCCAGTCATTATAAAGACTGGATGCTATTTTCTGCCTTGAGATGAGGCCGAACATATCGTGCTGGAACCCACGTAGGGCCAGTCCCTGTGGAAACACAAGCATATCCACAACTCCAGGTTATCAGTGGTAAGGAACCTTCCCAATGCCCTGTGGCCATATTCCGCACACTGACAATTGGCCGTTCCTTGAACACTGGGGAGGCCCCAAAATGATGATCCACATGAGTTGTATCTGTACGATCACAATTCAAAAAATTCAGCACAAGCAAAGCTTTACATAATCTTTCTTGTGGTGTGTCTCCCATATTCCCCCGTTTTTGTTTATCAAGAATGGATTTCAATGTTAGATGAGTATGCTCAATGATAGCTTGTCCAGTGGGAGAATGAGGAATGCCTGTTATATATCTAACCCCCATTCTTGGAGGAAAGTTCATGTGGCCTTAGAAGTATATGCAGGTTTGTTATTCTCTTTAACCAAGCTACACGTAGGCTGCAGAGATGCAGCAGCAGGCGACTTAGGCATCGCGGAGGAAGGCAGCGTCACGGCGAGCGACGTGGGCGGGGCGGAGGATGGGAGCGGCGCGATGAGTGTTGGGGGCAGAACCGAGGGCAGCAGGGAGGGGGGGCGTTGCGATTTCTCTACTCCGCAGTCAGGGGTGGAGTCGGAGCTGCAAATCGAATCCAGATGGGGGCTGCTTTCTGCACCGAGGGGCAGCGGTGGGGGTGGGAGGGAGGGCGATGGAAAGTAGTCAGAAGAAATTCTTCCTTGTCGAATTTGTTTAAGCCCTTCCATTATTTGGTGCCAAACAGGTAAAAGTTTAGCAGCCGTTCTGTCTTTAGTAATAGAAGCCTCTCAGAGTTTTGCGCTAATTTTTCCCAAAGTTCTCCATCAAAAGAGAATCCAGTTTTCGGAAATTCAAGGACATTTTTGCTTATCCATTAAAGAAAAGCAACTAATGCTGAGGTAGATACAGGCTGATTCTGAAATGTTAAAACTAACTGTAATGCTGCAAGATTTACTTGCTGCTCCTTCGTTAGCGAACTCCCCATGGTTCCCGACTGCTCACCTTCTGTCCTGCAGAACGGTGCGTGCGCACACGAAACAGTCTCTCCGTAGTTCAGTCAGACGGCGCTGCCGGACCGGGCTCGCTCAGCCTCAGCTTGATTAGCCCCACACAGTGGGCGCCATTTGCAGGGTCTGATGCACGGACTCAGATGTGAATGATCCAAATCGCTTATTGCAAGTTGTCACATCGCTCATATATCTTCACAAGTTTTCTTTTTCTAGCTTCCCCATCCACCCCTACAACTTTCCCATCCACCCTTACAGGTCAACAGAGCATTCTACAAAACACTCTTCAACCGTTCACACGGGCGCTGATCCAATCAGAGCCGTGAGACATTCTTTCTTCTTCTAGAGATGTCCTTGGTTCCCATGCTGCTTATCTTGCTCCACAGCTTCTGCTCTGAACAGTTTTTCTTGTATTCCTACAGTTCAGTATGTAGAAAAGTGAGAAGATCATTTGCTAAAAGTCTCCCTCTCTGAAAAGGAGGGAATTCTGAGAAAAGTAAAAATCATGATCAAATTCACACAAGCTGTAGTGGACTTTCAGGAACTAGGCACTAAATATGATGTTTGTGTAGTAATAGCTTGGTACATGTTCCAGAAGACAGACAATAGATAAATCATCTTGTTACTCCCAGCATCTCTGTGTTCTTTTTAGCACTGTGCAATATGTTGAATGCTCAGATAGTTCTTTGAAGAGCAGACATATATTTAACAAAAAAAAAAATCAGCTTTCAAATGGCAGGTTTGACTCCCATCATATAAAAAAAGTAACTAGAGAGTCTAAGGCCTTTGGAACCTGAGTTGATGGCTCAGAACTAAGATAAAATGATTGCCTCTCTTTTTTCACTTTTTTACCTCAACCATAATATTCTCCTGCCAGTACAGTCTGCATAACTTGGTAATGAGGCTAAAGAGTCAGATCAAGTTCATTCTAAATTGTTTGAACTACCTGTGGAATGTAAACTCCGTGAGCAAGTTTGTGTTTAACCATGAACCCTCATAGAGTTCTGTAAAGACAAAAACTGGTTTCACGGCAGTCCAAGAGTGCATGACAAGTACAGGACAAGAGTGGTGGACCTTCTAGCCTGCTGGAACCACTGGAGAGATTTACTATTGGCATATAACAGAAAAAAAACTCAAGAGTACATCAGTATATCAGAACCAGCTAAGACATATAGCCTTGCTAAATAGGACTTGTTAATAATATATGCAAAACTACTCAATCAGCTATTGAGGATGACGACAAAACATGATGTTTCCACAATTTGGCATAATAATGAAGCAGTACTCCGGAAGGAAAATAAAAGGGCGTACCCTACTGTGAGTGGGAATAGTTAAACTACAAACAAGCATTCTGAATCCATCCAGATTGCATTCAGAGCAGCTAAAGCAGGATGGGAGTGTACACTGTCTTCCCCTATGCACAACCCAGCTCCAGAAAACCTTGGTGCAAAAACAAGAAGTGCCTTAACTTCTGCCCGTTATTTGCACTGTAGTTTCCTTCCACTAGAAGACATGGCAGCATTTTACTTGAAGAACAAGTCTCTGCAAGCAGGAGCTCCCAGCATAAGCAGCCAAGGCAGGCAAACAGCTGCCCCCATGTCCCCCCCACGAACCAGTTAGGGGCTCTCCAGGGCAAATCTCTTGACAGGATGGCATCAGCTGCCTCAGTGGGGTAGGAGCTGCTCTGTGTCACCTTGCCTATCCTCTTTATCTTTCCTCTCTCCTTCTGCAGACTTGTGGATTATTTTCAATCACATGGCTAGAATTGTACCCATTTTCTTGTTGCTATTTTTTTTTTTCTCCTTCTATTGGGCTGTGTCCAAAACCCATTTAAATTAAGGGAATTAATAGGTTCTTTTGTGTTTGAGATCATGAGTCTGTGACATCAGAAGTAAATTGCTTTCTGAAATACTGTTGAGAAGACCAGGTCACCATTTTTATGACTGTTTTATAGTTAAGGCTTTGATTTTGATGTTCCAAAGTATCTTGGAACATATTTGTTGTGAAAAGGAATTTGAGAACAAAGATTGCAAAAAAAAAAATCATCTTTTTTTTTTTTTTTTTTTTTTGGTATATTTGCAAATCTGTTTTCAGTTTGCATAAATACCTTACCTGGGAATTTTCGAATGGAGTGTATAGAGTCAGACATTCAATTCAAAAATCTGACTATATCAATTTACTTTTATAAGCTCTCTTTTATCAGAGAAAAATATCCCTCTTTTCATAATCACAGTTTCTTTATATCATCTCTGTTTGGCAGCGTGTACATTTGTGAACAACTGTTTTCAAAAATGAAGTACAGAAGAAGTAAAATGTCATAAAAAAATCTCTGATGAACACCTCGAGACCTCACCAAGAATTGCAGCCACTGCTGTTGAACTGGGGTGATGTGTTAATTTCAGAAAAACGAGGTCAAATATCCCACCAGTTCAGAGTTGTTGCTACACTCTGGTTTAATAAAAAATATAAAAAATAAAAATAACTTTTATTACTTATATGCATGAACTATATATTTTTTGAGCTCCAAAATTAATGCCTGCTATTTTATTACCTTAGTCCACGATGTCAAGAGATGGTATGGCAGTAGATGTGGAACCTTCCCACACATACTCTATTACATGTTGTTGCAGTGTGATGGATGGCAGCAGAGACTGCAGTCTGACAAAATGGCATCTGACTTGGAAATCTAAATGAAGCAAAGGTGTGTCATTGATTTCCTCTATGTGGAATAAAATGGCACCCACTAGCATTCATTAACACTTGCTGAACATTAACGGTGACCAAATAGTGGATGTGGGCACAGTGAGGTGGTGGTGATGTGTTTCAGCAGTGGTGACAGCAATAGAGGATCTCCTTCACTTGTGCAGATTTTTATAAGCAGGCCTCTTGTTCATTGCATGTGAAAATGTATAGGTAATGGTGGTGTCTGTTGAAAAAGTGTTTTGTAGCTGAAAATCTGCGCTATCAAATAGTGTTACTGCGTCCTTTTATCTGTTCTTGTTTCTATGAAAATAAGTAGGAGGCATTACTTTCAAAGCAAACGTGTATACAGCCCAAGACAATTCCTTTGTGGCAAGTGAGGCATGGACTCTGTTACTGGTGCAGAATGAAGACCTTTATATAAATGTAGGTGCTTCCAACTTTTTTATCCCCCCTGTAAGAACTCCTTGGTCACGTGTACCAGCCAGGCACCTCGTGCATCTTTACATATGACACAAGAAGCTGCCAAGCTTGTTTATTTATTTGCAAGGTCTTTTGTTCGTAATGTCTTAGTTTGTCCCACACTCTTCACTTAGGCAGGCCAAAAAGTTGGACACCCATGATTTAGGCAATTCTATGAATGATTTCATGCCACGTGGAAGGTCCCACACCTGGTGTGCTTTGCTGTACCAGAAACATTCACTTGACAAGTGATGCTCATTAAAAACAAAACAAAACAAAGCAAAAACCAGTTCAGCCATCTGCCTGAAGCATCTGTTCTGCCCAGGATGTGTACACAAATAAAATCAAAACAAACATCAGTCTTCTTCCCATAACTCAAGCAAGCTTGTCTTCTGTTTTCACTCCATTTTATGATGCTCTTCCTGAATGCAGTGCATCCCTGAAACCCCACACCTTTCCAAGTCATGATCTCTGGCATTTCTTGCAATCACCTTGCTCACTTTGCCTGCCTCTTCTGCTTGGCTCTAGCTGTACTGTACTCTGCACTGTAATAGGACACGCTGTCTGTTCAGTTACATAGCTACTTCTTCTCTGTCATTGAACAAGGCAATCACTATAATCCTTCTCCATGCAGTTCCTATGCCCTATAACACGATTGAAAAATGGTCATCTAAAACCTCCATTGTAGTATTTCCTAATGATGCGTATTTTGCTTGTTAGCCTAAGCCTATTGCCAATGAGACCATCAGCATTTACAGCTTAGTAGCTTCTACTCACTTTCTTAAGTGCAAAATTACTTTGTGTCAGAAGGAAGAAAAACAAACCAACAGAATAACACTTTTTGTTTGGCAGGACAGTCTATTACAGCAGAAGATAATAAAACTACATTTTCAAATGGACTTACTGAGAATGATGTAAGAGACAAGACATGACCATTCTGGGCACATCCTGGTTGCCACAATGCCCTTGGCTTGAAATGACGATGAAAGATCTTGTAAGAAAAGCAATTAAAGCACAGAAGACCTGCTGATTTTCAAACTGTGAAATGAGCATGAGCACACTTAACCTAGACCATCTCCTTTTTCCTCAGATGTCATGTATTTTTAGGCTGGAGAAGGAGTTATACCACTTTCCAAGCTGGAAGATGGAGCTGACCCTTTGCTAAAAGGCTTTGTCAGAGACTTCCAAAGTGAAGGACCTTCAGTAATAAATTAAAGTAATATAGGACTTGCCCACTTACAACATGCAGGAGAGGTGAGGAAGTGACAGGGAAGAGAATTACCAAATAACAACTGTGCTGGTTCCACTGGGTGAATGTGTCAGTTTTATAAGAAATGACAGATGTTAAACTGTGGCTTTTTGTGTCACAATAAAAAACACATTTTGGATTGACACTGTGACAGTCAGCATTGTAAAAGCTCCTGAATTTGCCTTTACACAGTTATGAGTAGGCCTGACTAGTTCTTCAGTTCAGTGTTCACAGGAGAGGGTGTTGTGGAGCATTGTGACTGTTTTAGATAACAGATTGCAGAACGTTCCTGCCTACAAAGCTTCAAAAGCCTGCTACTGATTATCAGTAAGAACTAGTCCTTGATTCGATAGTCAGCAAAGCATCCCACAAAGGGAACTTTCTATCATGAATAAGGTGAAAAGACAAGAGAGTTCAACTAAAGGATACACCAAGAAGACCACCAACACAAAAAGTTGGAAATCAGAACCCTACATTAATGATTTGGGGAGTAGTATTGAATGTGTATGTACTGTGCAGGAAAATCTTTACTTGTGTATTGTAAGTCATGTGTACAAGCTGAAGATCTTTTCTGCCAGGTGTGTGCATTTAGGTGAAGTTATCCCCTGTGCATCTAGCACTGCAATAAAGAATGCCTGCGTCTTAATACACATTGATCTTAAGGAGTTTTCTTTCAAACTGTAGTTTGGCTGGTAACTAGGGCAATGTCACTGAGCTCAGAACATTAACCATGTACAAGTCAGAAGCTGCAACCTCAATCACTTGTACTATATTTATGAAACGTGGTATTAACCTGGACACTCAAATTTCTTTCTGTTTTCAGTTACAGGCAATTTTTATCCACATTTCTGAATCAAAGAACAAAACAAACATACAAACAAAAAAAAACCTGAAAAATACTTACAAATAACTTTTTTTTTGCAATTTTTTTTTCTCATTTTTTCCTTTTGCTTCATTTATCAAACTCATGAGCAATTATAGCTGACTTGTATGCATTAAGTGGCACAGTCATCAATGAAACACTTATAAAATGTTTTCTACATTGGTGTACTACTATTCAGGGAGAGGAGAAAGACAGTAAGTGTGTTAGTGTGTAGTGATGAGAAATACAAAGGAGAAAAAGATTCAAGGTATGCATGGATCTAACCCAGCTCAAAGATGGTACCTTTTCCTGATATTGTCACTGACTGCTGCTGACATATTGTACAGTATGTAATTATCTAACTGATAAACTTAAAACTTATCTGGGAAGCTGTGATGAAAAATACCTGGGAGGCTTTTTTATCACAACCAAAATGATGCTTCTAGTGAATAGGTTGAATGATATCGTAACGAAGGGGGAGGAAGGATGGAGATAAAATAAGAGAAAACTTCATTTTCTGTTTAGCAGAGTTCTTTTTAGTAGAATAAGATCGACTGGAATCAAAACAAAATATTTTGTTTGAGACTTGGTTGACTGTTCTATCAGACAATTAAGTATTTCATTCTTTTATATCAATTTGGATCACAAAAGGTACTTTTGCTGTTATTTTTCAAAGAGAAAACAAATTTTTTTTAATCAAAATGATGGATTAACCTTACAAGTAATTATCAGCGTCAATATAAATTGGAGATTTATTTTAATCAATATATTGTAAAAGCCTACTAAACATTTGAAAGATGGACTGTTTGATGGATTAAGAACTTGTTGGCTGATCACAATCACAGGGTTGTAATCAATGTTTCTATATCTGGGTGGAGGCCAGTCACAAGTGGTGTCCCCCAGAATTCGGTCTTAGAATCGGTGCTCTTCAACATCTTTATCAATGACATAGACAATGGAATCAAGTGCTCCATCAGCAAGTTTGCAGATGACTCCAAGCTGAGCTGTGCAGTCGATACACTGGAGGGAAGGGAAGCCATCCAGAGGGACAGGCTGGAGAAGTGGGCCTGTGTGAAACTAATGAGGTTCAACAGGGCCAAGTGCTCTTGGGCTGGGGCAGTCTATACAGAGAGGGGGAAGAACTCCTTGAGAGCAGCCCTGTGGAGAAGGACTTGGGGGTCCTGGTGGACGAGAAGCTGGACATGAGCCAGCAGTGTGCAGTCTGGAAAGCTGACTATATCCTAGGCTGCGTTAAAAGAGGGGTAGCCATCAGGGAGAGGGAGGTGATTGTCCCCCTCTACTCAGCTTTTGTAAGGCCTCATCTGGTATATTGCGGCCAGCCCAAGAAAGATGCAGAGCTCTTGGAATGGGTCCAGAGGTGGGCCAATAAGATGAGCAGAGGGCTGGAACACCTCTTCTATGGAGTAAGGTTGAGGGAACTGGGCTTGTTTAGCTTGGAGAAGAGAAGGCTCCAGGGAGATCTCATTGTGGTCTTCCAGTACTTGAAGAGAATGTATAAACAGGAGGGGGAATGACTGTTTACGTTGGTGAATAGTGATAGGACAAGGGGGAATGGTTTTAAACTGAGACAGGCGAGATTGAGGTTAGATATTAGGGGGAGGTTTTTCACAGAGAGTGTGGTGATGCACTGAAACAGGTTGCTCAGAAAGGTTGTGGATGTCCCATCCCTGGATGCATTCAAGACCAGGGTGGATGTGGCTCTGTGCAGCCTGGTCTATGGTTAGTCACCCTGCCCATGGCAGTGGGTTTGAAACTAGATGATCTTTGAGGTCCTTTTCAGCCTGGGCCATTCAATGATTCTTTGATTCTGTGATTCTATTATTCTACAACTAAAACATTTCTGATGACATAGCTGTATGAATAACTAAACAATATTAGAGAGATAATTTGCCTCCTTTTAATGGATTTTTTACTGAGTACACTTCACTTTTAAGTGAAGTCTTTTAAGTGAAGAGCGAATATTTTCTGAGCCATGCAACTTGTTTTGAAGTTAATGTGTCGGCACTACTCTGGCTGTAACTAAGTGAAGTCCCAGTCCCTGAAGTCAGTTCTGCATTGGTCTCATCACAGTTAGTGTTGACCAACACATGCGGAGTTTGTTATTGACTGACTGGGGGTCTGGACAGGCAAGTGGGGAAGTTGTAATGTTTTGATTCCTCTTGTGCTCAGGTACACACAGTTTTCTGCATTCTTGCATATAGATTTTCAGCTAAGACACCACTTATTTTCTATTCCTACTCACAATAATTAACAAGGTACTGAATTTTATCTAATCTGCTTCACTCCAATAGAGTGATGCAAGTTGTTGTTTGCACTTCAGTTCCTTTCAGTGTTTGCTATTCTGAAGAACTTGTAAAAAACTATTTTAAAATTCCAGTCACTGTCAGTGGAAAAAGTGGCACAATTTCTCTGACAGTGTAAAATTCTACTGTTTCTTCTGGTTGTGGTTAAACTCCGCTGACATCAGTAAGATCACGTAACTGTTGGGTATTTAAAGAAGCTTCCAATAACTTTGTTGTTTTATGGTCCATAAAAAGATATCAGATGGAAAAATAATGTAAATTGTTGGTTTAATTGTGAGTTCAGTGTTTAAAACACCATAACTGGCCTAATAGGTCCTAATTTAGACTATGGTTTTGGAAAACTTCTGTTAATTTGGAAGAATTAGATTTGTTTGTTTTTGTTTTTTCTGGAAAATGTTGACTTTGTATCCAGAAGGCTGATGTTTTTGGAATAAAGTCAAAAGATATTCCAAAGAGAGGCTGAAAATTTTACTAAAACATTAAGAATTAAAAAGTTTTTAATTTTATCATTTATGAAAAAGCATTCAGATCACTTCAGCAAGTACCTGTAATGGGTCAAATTTATTTACAAGAAGTTGTACAATTTGGAAAGATTATATATTGAAAATTTAGTTAGAAAAATTACATATTGACAGATATAGAAACATATATAAATGCATATATTCAAATATTAATTAAAAATTGTGCTTATCTAATAGATGATACAGACACCTTTTGGGAAAATCTGAAGTATGAGTTTAGACAATTAGAGCAAACAAAAACCTATTAGATTAGAGAAGTAAAGACTCTTTTTTCTTTCCTTGACAAAGGGCACGAGTGGTTGATATATATGACATTAATATATGTCCTATAATCACATCAAAATAATCAAACAGACAACAACAATAAAGAACAACCACCACTAAACAAAAAACACAGCCTAGCCTATAGAGATCCCAGGACATCCTCGGATTGCATAATCACATTATTACAGAACGATTGATATTGAAAAAGATGTCTAGAGGTCACCTGGTCCAACTCCCCTGCTCAGGCAGAGACACCCAGAGCAGGTTGCCATGTCCAAGCAATTTTTGAAGCCATCCAAAGAAAGGTCCATGGAGGGAAATTCCATCACTTCTCTGGGCAGTTTGTGCCAGTGCTCACATTAAAGAAGTTCAGACGGAATCTCTCGTTTTTCAGTTTGTGCCCATTGTCTCTTGGGCACCACTGAAAAGAACCTGTGTTCTTTGCACTCTTGTTTTAGATATTTATACACACTGATGAGATCCTCAAGAAGTCTTATCTTTGGTCTGAAAAGTCCCAGCTCTCTCAGCCTCTTCTAATAGGAGAGGTTCTTTAGGCCCTTCGACATTTTGGTAGCCCTCTACTGGACTCACTCCAGTGTGTTCAGTTCTCTGTTGTTGATTGGAGGCATTGGAACAGGACACAGCACTCCTGCTGTGGCCTCACCCATGCTGAGTAGAAATTGTCTTCCTCAGGCTTCCAACAAATTTTGTTGAATACAGCAGTTAGTTTTAATAGCAAGGGCACACTGCAGACTTGTATTCACCGTGGTGTTCATCTGAACCCCTAGGTTCTTCTCTGCAGTGTTCTGTTCCAGCTGAGTGACCACCAGTATCTGCTGGTGCCTGGTATTGCTACTTCATCAAGTGCAGGACCTTGCACCTCTCTTTGTTAAAAACTTCATGAGGTTCTTGCTTGCTCACCTCTTCAGCCTGCTGGTGTTCCTCTACTGGCTTCATCACCCTGTATTAGCCACTCCCACAAGTTATATCATGTGTGAATTAACTGAGGGTTCACTTAGCCTCCTCATCTAGATCATTAACAAGATGTTAAAAACCACTGGATTCAGTATTGACCCCTGGTGTACTCTGACTCCAAAATTGGATTTCAGATTAACCCACCTGAAAGGAGGATAGAAACTGCTTTTTTTTGTGGTAGCCAGAAAAAGTAAGCTTAAGGAAAAAAGAAAAATGCAAGAACAGCTCTTTCAAAATTTTCTGCATGATTGGAAAAAGGAGAAATTTCCAGAAGATCAAGCAGCTACAACTGGGGAAATTTCTAAGTGAGAAATTTCTGTTTACTGAGCCTTAAAATGACCTCACTTCTGTCTACATCTAGCCTATTGCTCAATCAACATTGCTTAAAGGATAAAGTCAACTGGAGAATCCCTTTCCCTCTTCGTGCTAGGCTAAATGCAGTGTCCATGTGTATGACATGCTTGTGTCATACAATCTGGCATCAGAAACTTGATATAATTTTTCACACTTTGGTAATCTGTCAGTTTAATAAGTGACTTAGATTTTAAATTTAGCTGAAATGAAGACAAAACTAATGTTTATTCTCACAAGATCCATCAGATAATTAGGTTACATTTTTTATCACTAGTTAAGAAGCAGGGAGGTGATCAAAGTTAGCATGATCAAGCTGCTTAGTAACTATTTTTTAATATTGGTAAGTTTTTTACATGAAGTTTTGTAGTATACCGACAGTATAAAATTTTGGAGCGTCTGTAGTCCTGCGAAGCTTTCAGGCCATATGTGCCCTCCAAATTGTTCAAACTACCAGTACCTCTCTATGGATAGGAACAATGTTGACAGCATTAGCAAGGGATTAGTGTCATCTCTGACCATTACTTCAAAGATGACTCTGATTAAGCATGCTCAGAGCCCTTGCTGGCAATGAGACTTTGAAGAAATTCAATAAATAAAATGACCTGAATCTGGGCTGGTCAACACAAGTTTCCATTTTATGGAAAAAAAATTGGATTTTATTTTCATAAACAGTGTAACCAAGCTAAAGGTTTCTGTATGTCGTAGATATTCCAGAAAAATTTGCATGTGCATCCACTTTGCTTTAAATGAAGATAATTTTCCTGTTTCAAGAGGGAAATATTACTTGAAGACTAAAATGAAATGTCTGCATGGAGGAGTCATTGCAGAACAACTAGGCCAGCTTCTCTGTTAGAGAAAGTGCTTCTAGCATTTGAAAAAAGTAGCGGAGCTGAAATTGAAGTTGATTATGGTAAGAAACTGAGCAATAGTATTTTCAGTAAGCATACCACTGAGTACCTCTTATGTGTCTTCTGTGTCTTCTCCACCCAGAAGATTTGTCTAGTTAACTTTTTTTTTTTCCCCCACATAGGTAACTAGTACCGCCAAATATAAAGCATAGAATAAAGCATCTGACTGGCTAACAAATGCCCAAATGTGCTCATCAATTTATTTCACACTTACTTAAAAGGTCATTACACTTAAAATATGACGTGCAATCAGGGTTGGTATCAGCCCTTGCTTGAACAAGAATTTTGAAAAGAGATTACCACCAACCATTGTTGAAACTTCAGATAACATAAACTGGAAGTGACATATAGCTGAAAGGAACTTCAGACTTTGCTGTGAAGACAATGAAGCTGGCTGTAGCTGTTCAAACAGCTCTCTTCATAGCCAGGAGCCAAAAGCATGCATACACTTATCTACTAGAGCATTTTTAACGCTTCTGATAAAATAGTGGTGCAATTGATACTGCAAGTCCTCAAAGCAAAATAAAAAATGTTTGTAAAGTGGTTGATTTCAAGCAGCCATAAAGTATATGGGAAGAAAATTTACTGGAAACAGATTTTAACTTTTAAAACATAGCTGTGACAAGAAAGAAAAGAACCACAGAGCAAGAGGAAAAAACAAAACATAACAAAATACTCTCCAAAGCAGTTCTACAATTGGTGGTCAGCAGTGAGACACAGATATGCCCCTGAAGAAACACAATATGTTTTTGCATGAGCAACTTCAAAATAGAAGAATTTCAGGCACACAGATCCTATGCGTACATAGTCTGGTGCTATAAATCCAAGAATGTATGTGATAGTCCACAGATACATAAAATATTTGGTCTTGCTAAGAGGTATTCACAGCTCACTGCGACCTGAAGTAGAGCAATGAAATGAAGATGACTATAAGACTGGAAAGCATATCAGTACGTAGATTTTGGAACTGAACTAATATTTTCTTTGGAGTATCTAAGACTTAAGCCACTTATTAAATAAACTCATACTCCAGGAGGAAAAATACACACCTATCTGATAAATCTCACAGTTTCTTGACAGTACTGATACCTGCTATGTACTCATTACATCTTTGATGTTGCTTTCACTTTTGATTGCACTGATATGAATATGAATATACTTTTTACTTATTCTGGCTAAACCAAAGCTCATCTCAGGTTACTGTCTCAGTAGAATACTGTACTTACTATAAAAATCAGTGAAAATCCCCATGTTTTTTAACTTCGGTATGTGCCTCGTTCTAGAAGGGCATATAGACGATAGACTAGTGAGACAGATAGATTAAATGCTACATCCATTTATTCAAAAAACAAAACCTCAGGAAAGAAAGTCCAGTCTGGACATATCAAAGAAGTCACTGAAATCAAGGGTCTCTTAACAGTGTGTAACAATAGCAAACATTTAGTGATGGTCTGATGCAAAGATAGTTGAAGTCAACAGACCAACTCATGTTGATTTCACAAGACTACAGTTCTGTTTATAGTTTTCCCTCTTAATATACATGGGATACTGCTTTCCTACTTTACTTATCAGTTAAAAGTAAAAAAATCTAGATACTTGAAATCTTTGCTGGTTTTGTCTTAGGTTCAAAAAGTTTGCCCTTGTTATCTCTGGAAGTTTCTATTGTTGTAGCTGGAGTATAGAATTAAGGTTGAATTCATCTTGGATAGAAAAAGGGTAAAATGTATGATTGCTAATGAAGCATTAGTATATTGCTGCTACTTATATTCCAGTCTTACTTGTATTTACTAAAGTGCAAAAATAGCAAGGGAAGTGATCCAAATAAACAGCTTTACATTTCCAAAAGTATTGGTTTACTCTTCGACACTTCTGAAATAGAAGCTAAGCACAATTAGGAATAATTTTTCATTAAAACTAATTGAAGGTAAGTTCTTTAATGTGATATAAATGAAGATTTTGAAAATAAACATCTATTTTGATATTAGCAACTCAGACGGAAGGATTGCCCTCATAAGAATTATCAGTGTTAAAAAACATATAGACAGTATAAGTCTGGCGTGCAGTGTCTTTTATTAGAGAAGAAGGATGGAGCCCTTCCAAAGGTGTATCGCCACCAAGATTTCCATGATATCTTCTGTCCAGTGGGCACTTTGTGCTAGGCATTATTTTGAGGTATCACTGATAGTGACAATGGTTACTGTTTGACTTGTTTATCAGGTAAAAGATGCTTAGATGGCAGTGAGCATCAACCAATGCACTAGGGATTTTTGTAGGAAGAAAAATAATGGCTGCTTTCCTATCATTATTGCTAACAAGATGGCAGGCCAGAAGCACACTGTTACAACAACAGTATAAGTCTCCTGGAAATGTTCAGGGAAGACTTGACTCCAGAAGAAAGCACACTCACTCCTTGTATACCGGGATGTTCCACAGTTAGATTTTGAAGCCTGAACTAGCTGTTGTGGCTCCTTTTACAGTCAGTTAAATGCGACAATCTCCAAAGAGTAGTTCATCTCTTTCCAAGACAGATAGCTAAAATAAGTCAGGTAAATCAAACCTTATCTTTTTTTTTTTTTTCTTTACTACAAAGGAAGTGAAGGTGAGTAATGTTCCCAATTTCTTCATTTAGATTAAACAAATCCTTACTAAGTGCTTGTCATGGTTTTGTGATTTTTGGTTTTCAGTATTCCACATCATAACATCATGTGGGGCACTGGGAGTTTAACTGTTAATGCTCAAGCTCTGGGTACCTGCCTGGAAGAAAAGAAGAACTACATTCCCCAGGGGACTTTGCGGCCACAGAGAGGAGATACAACTCCTGGCAAGGTCACCTGATGCGCTCTTCTTCGCCTGCTTTTTGTCGGCTCTCCTCCCTTTTCTCCCTGCTGCTCAACTGGACGGCGCATCTCGCCTCAGCGTTGTGGTGATGCCTATCCACCTTTTGGACATTCTCTCTCTCATTATGTTTGATATATTAGTTCCATTCTAATTATATTGTATTATAGTGTGTTATCTTGCATTCTGATACTATATTTAGTAAATTAATTTCTCCTCAGTTTTCTCCTCAGATTGTTGCCACTGTTTTTAATTATTTTGGGGTCCCCTGTTCCCTTTTTCTGGAGGCGCGGATCTGCGGATCCCTCTGCCCCGCCGGTCACGGAACTGGGCCGAACCAGCCTGTAAACCATTGACAGCGCTACAGGATTCAAAATGCTTTAATGCACTTGGAACGTGGGGTAATGAGGTCTGCAGAGCTGACATGGCTAAAAGATCTCTGCAACTTTTGTAGCACATTGGATTTCAGTTTACAGTATGAGTAAATAGACTTCTCTGGCCTCCAGTGTGTGAACAGACCAAAATGAGGAAGTTCCGTACCTTTAAACACTTTTCCTTGTATTAGTATTTGAGTTAATGACAAATGATACTTGTGTCATCTGATGATTGAGGGGGAGGAGCATATCCCTTATGAGAAAAAGCTGAGGGAGCTGAGTTTCTTTTTAGAGGAGACTGAAAGGTGACCTCATTAATGTTTATAAATGTGTAAAGAGTGAGTGTCATGAGGATCAAGCCAGGCCCTTCTTAGTGACATCCGATGATAGGACAAGGGGCAATAGGTGCAAGCTGGAATATAGGAGGTTCCAGATCAATATGAGAAAAATCTTTTTCACAGTAAGGGTAACAGAACACTGAAACAGACCACCCAGAGAAGTTGTGGGATCTCCTTCTCTGGAGACATTCAGAACCTGCTTGGATGTGTGATTCCTGTGTGACCTAATACAGGTGTTCCTGCTCTGGAACAGCGATTGGACTAGATGAGCTTTCAAAGTCCTTTCCAATCCCTGACATTCTGTGATTCTGTAATTGCATTTCCATTCTCAACAGAAAGTCAGTGCAAGCCCTGTCTGCTTGCAAGCACACTGACCAGTCCATGGGAGCTACTGATTGCCTTCTTTCTTGTTTTTCATGTCGAAGTAGGTACAAAAGTGTGACCTGTGAGCTGTTACTGCAGCTTCCTTTCCAGTATGCCTATTTAGGCTGTGGTTTTCTCTCCTTTGATTTCTCTCCTCCACTGTTCAGGCAGTTTCTTTGTTAACATGCTTCATATAACATTTCGTTCTCCTGCCTGTAATCCAAGGCAATTACCTCAGTCCACCTGGGGATAAAGAAAGCAGAGGTTCTCCTTTAACCCATGGAATAGGTTAGTAATGATCACGTTTCTCTTGAAATATAGCACTGTTTGTATGTTAACCCTCAAGCCATAAATTAGGGCTGGATAATGCAAAAAAGGACACCAGAAATGCTTTGTATGCTGTTTTGTAAACAAATAAATAGCCAAATATTTATATTTTGCTTATTACCTTGCTTTTACAATTGCTGAAAAGACCTTTTAAAGTGAACAGTTAGGTCCAGGTTAGTGAAGTGATCACACTGAATTAGTGTGCTAAGAAATGTTAGAAATGTCACATCTATATGCGACTCTAGAAACACAGTTCTTGCACAGCAATTGGGATCAAAATTGAATCAAGGACCCTTAAATATATGTATATAACACTTTCCCTGGGCAAGTCAGAGATAGAAAGAGCAGATTCTTTTTACCCTGAGGTATTTGTGAAGATTGGCCAATGGTGTTTGAATCATTCATTCAGCATACTACTACAGAAACTGTATAAAAATGACTGGTAATCTGTGTCAGGAAGAGGGAAATTCCAACAAGCTGCTGAATTGCATAGTGAATGGCTTGTGCAAATAAACAGTGACCAGAAAATCTTCATTCTTTCTGATATTCACTGGAATTAATGCATTTATATTAGTGCTTAATACCTTGTGAAATATTTTACTTCTCTTCCCCCTTTTGTATTGAAAAGTAAGTGAATGAGGAGTAAGAGCGTATGTTGCAATCCTTCCATAGTATTTAAGTCATCTTTAGATGATCCTGGCTTGAAGCTAGAAGTGAAGGGGATTCAGTTCTGAAATTTTGAAATATGATTCTTGAAAGAAAACTAAACGTCAGTGTAATAAGTTAGATTGATTTTCAGCATTGTAAGTACTGTCACACGGACAAAATTTAATGGCTTAAATCTCAGAAGGGGGCCAAAGGAAGAGCACCAGTGGAGGTGACTGCTATCTTTGGTAGTTAGATGCAAAAAAAAGGAAAATCTCATCGTGAAAGTTATATTTTTCATGTGATTTTAATTTACTCACATGAGACCAGTGTAACAAAATCTGTAAGATTGTCTGCTTAAAGTTAAAGCACATATTTTTAGAAGACTCATTTTACAGTGTTACATTTTAATCTCCACAATCTTCTCATTTGAATGATTCCTGCTTCTACCTTCCTTCAGAAGTCCTAAAGACTCTTTTTGAGGATTTGTAGCAGTGGAAAGAGAGGACAAACCATAGCTGGATGAAACCATGCTGCTGCATGAATGAGGGAAATGCATGAGAGATGGAGAGTGGAGACAGTTTCATCACTGAGCAGTTTTCATTATTAGTCATTAGTAGTATTAGTGGAAGTTATTCATATCTTGATTCCTTCTTTGAGGTACCCAAGGTATTTGGTTGTCATTCAGCTGGAGGGGAGTGAATGCTTACCAAACCTGTGGTCATTCAGAAATGCCTGCTGACCTCTACAAGAAGTAAACCCAAATTTTATGATCATTTGTCTGGAGTATCATTATTTATTTTTTCTGAGTAAAATAGTTCATCTCCAGTAAATTGAACAAAACTTTGAAGCAAATTGTCAGATTTGAACTCAGTGGCCAGAGGACAGTTAGATGGATTCACAGCTTACACCTTTTCCAGAGAAATGAAAATTCTACCACCTAAGAAAATCTCAAACCACCACACAAGCTCTTTAACTTTGTGTCATTGCAACACTGGAGATGAAAAATGTGTTGAGAAAATGTATTTAGGAATGAATATGAGTAATGCTATGGTCACGGCATTCTTCTGAAAGCAGCAGTCTACTGCCATGTTTGATCCCCATCCAGGCAGTCTTCATTTCATCCAGCAACATTCTAAAATTAGAATAACGAGGTTATTTTATGATATGATCATTGTTATGATCACTAATGAAATATTACCTCATTGGCAGTCAGAGAAAGACATATCAATGCTTTAAGGCTTGGGGGAAAAGAGCATCAGAATTTATGAATGTTGGTGCTCAGAATCACATCATTTTACTTATCAAAGAGAAGATTTAGAATTAATTCATTTAGAGAAGTTTCAGCATCACTAGTTTGATATCATATGCATTTTGGATTCTTGTTGATGTTATGGAAGTCCAAAATTTCAAATGTTTGCTTATTGCGAACACTACTAGGAATCAAGTCTTGGGAGAGATGTAGAGTATGCATGTCTGTCAATCAGCCTGAAAACACCGTACAGAAGGGTAACTCATTTTCTGTAATACCCCTGAGGATATTAAAACTGGAAAAATATAGCAAACAAAATTTGTTTTCTTGACTACGTAGTTATTCAGAGGAAAACTTGAGGCTTCAAGAGACATCTCAGTGCTTTGGTCACATCATTTCTTGCAACACATGAGCAAGATGTTTCTGATATTAATGTCTCAAAAAAACGGAAAATGAGTACTCATGTTATTAATGTGGGAGGAATGGAGAGAAATGGGAAAAAATTTGGATTCTTTAAAAAGTGAGGAAATTATCACTTTTGTTTAATAATCAATTCATCAAAATAGGGTAGGTTGCTAATAGATACAAACCCACATGTCTTTACATGCTTGTGAAGGAATTTTTAAAGGTATCAATAAGAATTTTATTAGAGTTCACATGAATATTAAAACACATTTCTAACAGTTGTTGAAAACTCACTAGGCTATAATAAATCTACCTAGGTTTTGAAGACCACAGAGCCTTCAAAATTACAAGTATATTGCTTCATAATTGTTCCTTGCTTTGCTAATGTGCAAAGTGGGGACTTGGGCCATCTTGCTCCTTTTATCAAAAATACAAAGATAAAATCTCTATATAGTTATTTTACCACCAGGAGGAACTGCATGATTTAGTATACTAAGCAGGATGCTTAACCACGTGGTTGACATAACCGTGTGGCCAGTGCTGGTCTTGGAAGGATATGGCAAGTGAGTTCCTGTGGGTACAGAAAATAACCACGTGGTTATTAATGTTGAAAAACTGTAGAGATTACACTTCTATGTTAGCACTGGACAGCCTTGTACTACTTGTCCAGGGAAAAATGTATATGTAAATTAAGACCTTTATGATTTTGCAATATTTTGGAGTCATTTTGGAGCACGATTTCTATTCTCAAATCTGTATCTTGGCACAAATGGCTGAACCTGAGCCTGACGTTTCAGTGTGGTGTATTACACTTTGGGGAAGTGACACTGGAAACTGAACCACTCAAGGCTTATAAAGCCCTCTATGTTACATGTGCAAGTTCCATTTTCCTTAACTTGTGAACAAACTTTGAACAAAATAACATGTTCCAGATAGTAATTTTCAAAGCAAGCCCCGTAACCCTTGTGAAGTCCTGCCATGAAAATCACTGCAGATGACTCTGGAATTCCTCATTAAAAGCAAGGGAGCATGAAGTCTGCTGTCTCTACACTAATTTTCTTTCTTCCTGTCTCTGAAAAAATCTACTCAACCCTAATGACTTAACCTTGCATAAAAATCTGTAAATAGGAAAATCATTTGTCCATGATATAAGGATTTTCCATTCTGTGCATGTGTGTTTGTATGCTTGTATGATTTGAGAAACTGGAGTGGCAACTGAAGTGACACTCTTCAGGACACATGGATCAAGACTCCCACAGTCACGCTGAGCAGTGTCACAGAGTGTCCTTTTTTCCAGCTTCATGAGCTCTTGTACATGCTGACCTACTTGGGAACAACAACTGTTTAAAAGCACAATAGCATAGAAACACATTACCAAACATGCACGCACGCACGCGCACACACATACACACACACACACACACAAAAAAAAAAAAAAAAAAAAAAAGCTAGCAGGACTATGACTTTTAAGACTCAAAGAATACAAAGTCTTTTCAGATTTGGCAGGACAGCCAAAACTTCTTCAAAGCTGTGTCCATGTGTCACAGCAGGAGTTGTCCTTTCCAAGATTAACAGGGTTATTATTACTGTGTTTTCTAGCTACTTCTGAAGAAAACAACCCCCGTGTTTTGGCTCATTTCACTTATTATCACAATAGCAATTATATGCATGGTAGCATTGCAAGTAATTATGCTTTGTTCTTCTTTCTGTATGAATATGTACAGATCTTCCAGAAACAGTGACCTGGTTTTATGCAAGAGTATAATTTCTTTGTAGGGAATGTGGCTTGTTTGTTCTGTCTGGTCTACCTGTTTCATTGCCACCCTTCTTCTACAGCAGAACATAGCAATTACTGAGTCTTGAGGCAAGTCTCTCCAATACAGGCCAAACACTGCAATTTGTCTGATGCCTTGGTCTCTTTTGCAACATGTATTTTGGTGATATTCATCTCCCTTTCTTTCTTTATTTATTTATTTTTATGGTTTATCTTAAAATAAATATGCCAAAAATTTGCAATGTCTTCTCTGCCAGGAGTTTACAGGCTTTCAAATTGTCCCTTGCCTAAACTGCTCCCTGATGTGACTTACAAAATTCTGCTGTCCTTCTGCATGCAAAAAGAAGGAAATTCAACATAATGTGAGTCATTTCTAGCTCCATGGGAAGTGACAACTCCCTGCAGAATCAGAGTCAAACAGCCAGAATCTGTGTCCTAAGCAGACAAAAACTGAGGAAGAATTATATCTGTTTTGACTAGAGTGTTGTATTATCTGGTATAGAGGCAACATTTCTTGTTTACAAAAATGCAAATACAGTGCAGTAGGTGTACAAGGTGTATCTTCATAGAATAACTCTTCTAAATAACTCTTAACTGACTTGTCTTTGAATTACTTTCCAGAAGTATGAGTGGAGCAAGTACAGCATATCCTGCTGGTACTACATGCACTCCTATTGACAGTAGAACATAAATACTCTGCAAAGGCAGTGAAAAATAGTCCATCCCAAGAAATATCAGGGTTCTCAGACAGTGATAGCAAAATGTAGGCTGTTAGACAGAACAGACTGAAGAGAATTCTGCTTATCAGCTATCTTAGGATCTTATCTCATAGATCTTCTGAGAGGAGTGCCATACATATTAGTATAATCATGCAGTATATTTGAACAGCATCAAATATAGTCAAAACATGCTCTGCAACTGATAGTTGTTCAGTTTCAGTATTTGTTTAAAGCCTTGTTATTTATTCAGACAGGTAAAGACTTCGGAGCTAAACCCTTCAGTCTCAGATTCAAGACAGTGGGAATAAGGAGGATAAAACTGGTTTCATGTCATTGTTTTCTTCCAATCTGGCTCTTCTAAGACATGCAGCTCATCTCTAAGCTAGTATATGCTCACATCTGGGATCAAGATCCGCTGTAGGCAGATCAGAAATGTCTTTTCACACAGTACAATGTCATCAAGAAAAATAAAATACATATAATTCTCCTTTTGAAAATTCTGTGAAACACTCATACATTTCCTTTTTCATGAGACATAATAATTGACAGTGTTCATGAGCGGTAGAGGAATACACTTTACATTAGAGAAGTAATAACAAAAATGACACTTTCAGCATCTTTTTTTCTGTTTCTGTTTCTTTTTTTTTTTCTTTTTTTTTTTTTTTTCAGCATGCCATTTTATCCATATCTCTGTACTAGAAGGCCAAAAGTGAGGTTTTAGGAACAATGTTAAACACAGAGAGTGATGAGAGTGATCTGGTAGTTCATCCAATCCTGAAAAATCATTATCTGGTTTGTGGTCCATGATTAGCAAATGCATCTGACTTTCAGGACAGAAAAGAGTCCAACTGTCAAGCAGTAGGCTTGAAAATAGAAACCTTTAACTTTGTTAGTTGTTGTTGTTGTTTGTTTTAAATAATTTCCAAATATACAATTATCTTGTCTCTGTCTGTACCTAAGTTAGCTCAGAACAGAGAAGAATAAAGTCAATGAGAAAACTGTATGTTGTTTTCCGTTATCTAAAGGAGGTATAGAGAAGGATGAGCTCTTTCTGGAGGTACACACACACAGGCAAAGGAGCAACAGCCACAAGATTAATCAAGGGAAATATCTACTGGATATATATATATAGTATATATCTATCTCTATATGTATTATACATATATATATACGTATCTTTGCAATGAGAGTGGTCAAAGATATTGACAGATTTTTCAGACACTGTGGCATTTCCATCCTTTGAACTGGAAGTGTATGAAGACTATCTCAGCAGGGCAAAGTTCTGAGTAACCTGACATAATTTTGAACATTGCACCATTTTGAGAAAATTGTTGGGCTTAGAATATTGGGAGTCCCTTCCAACCTACATTAACCTATGATTTCAAAGTGCATATTCTGTTGTGTTCTGTATGGTATTTTTAAAATCAACAGAATGCTGAGCATGATGATTCCTGAAATTCTTTTCCTCCAAGTTCAATTCATAGAGCTTCCCAGAAGGCTGAAGAAATAGTAGATTCAATGGGTTACTTACTGCTGAAAGAACCCTCAATTTTCATTGACAAATAATGCTTCAGGACTAAGGATTATTTCCTTGATACACATCTGTCATGGAACTGCTGTGTATCCTGCTTGTGAAAACTGCTTCCTATTGAAGCTTCAGCTTTTTTCTCCTTTAATAATAAACAATTGTGAGAAAATGAAAATTATTTTTCTTTTTAAAACAATCAAGTTTATGTAAAATGGTAAAATGGTACAAAGACCCCAAGAAGGGAAGTTCTAAAGCAAGAACAGACCAAAGTGTTTGCAAAATAACCTGCACTGAAAGCCAAGTATTTAAGTGTAGAAAATGTCCAATTCATAGTGAATTCCTATGAAGTATAATATAGTTTTTGATCTCTCAAATAATTAAAATGAGAAATATAAATGACATTGTCATGGATTCTTGTCTTCACAGATCACCTACCCATACTGCCATGGTTTTATGATTTTTGTTATTAGTAGTTCACATCTTAACATCCGCAGAGCACTGGGAGTAAAAGAGTTAATTCTCCAGTTCCCTAGATTGTTGATAGTTTGGGATATACTTGCCTCAGAAAAGAAGAACTACATATCCCAGAGGACTTTTTACTGTTCTATTTCCATTTTCCATTCAGAGGGAAAGATAAAAACAAGACTGCCCTTTTTCCCCTTCTGCTCCTCTCTGCAGGATGTGCTCTCTAGCCTGGTTTCACTGTATTTCACACAGTGACTGATCCTAATTTTCCTAAGAATAAAGGACACTAACTCTTCTGTTTCCACAAAAATTGGTCCACTGAGCAGTGTGTGTTTCAAGAATGTTAATGTATGCCTTCCATCATCCTCACCTGAAGTAAATTTGGTAGAATTACTGGTAACTTGGAATTTCTGCCCCTATGGTTTCTGAAGTTTTTCAGTGAATGAGTTACTACAGGCAAATGATGTTGTCTCTCAGAATAAAGAAACACAAAGATGTAAACATCTCTATTGGTTTAAATAATGCCACTCTCATTTGGACTGGAAGAACAAAAGTGTCCTGCAATGAAATACTTGCATGTGATTGCTTGTGTGATCACCTTTGTTGGAAATGTCCAAATAATTTTTGTCAGGACGGTATTTCTGATAAAAGCAGATTTATTCGCGATTGCAATGGCGGGCGTCCCGCAAGCAGGAGCTCCCCTATGGACACAAGATGACAGTCTTTATACCTATTTTTCCCTTTAGCCATCCCTCTGCCCTGTTTCCCCATTGGTTGGGTACTCCAGGTTCACAGTCTTATCACAGTTTACATTTGTTGATTCGTGTGTTATCTGGTGTAGGTCTGTAGCCATCCTGTTGTTTCCAAGATGTCTCAGTGCTCTTTTTGTATTGATATGGTGATTTTCTTCAAAGTCTTCGTTAAACAAAGAGCATCGGGGGGGGGGGGGGGGGGGGGGGAGGATGCCAGGCCTTCCGATGTCTCTTCAGGTGCTTCCTCGGGCATGCCATCACTTGTTCTCTGGTTTGATCTCGTGCAGGATATTCTCACAATGTGTGTGACAAAATATACATAGATACACCTATATACAGAGCATGCATTCCTGGGAAGGTTCGTCTAGAGGATAAGTGATGTAAACCATCAGAGATCTTTCCCAAGTTAAGTAGAAAGACTCCCAAAAAGAACTATGACAGCAGAGATCATGAAATAAAAAAAATTATATTATCCAATTCTAATGCAGAAACAACATTTGATTCCAACACCTTCAGCATTAGAATAAGGCTTTTGGTTTTTGGATAGTCTCATTTTATTTGATATACTAGTTTCAATTCCAATTATTTTGTGTTATATTTTGTTATCTTGCATTCCGATATTTTATTTAGTAAATTAACTTTCCTCCCCAGATTACTGCCACTGTTTCGTTTTCAGGCCCATCTCTCTGCCTTCTCCCCTTTTTCCCTTTCCCGCTTTCTTGGGATCTGGGTCCATGGGTAGCCCCTCCCCATCAGTCATGGAACCAGGCTGAACTGGCTCATAAACCGTTGACACCATATCATTATGTAGACTTAATGAATGAACTGGGAACCAGTCTGTACTCACACTTCCATTTCAAAGGTACATTGGATGTGTTATTTAGGGATTTGTCCTAAATATGTTATTTAAGGATTCTTCCTGAACATGAATAGCTTGAGTTCTTAAATGGGTGGGATGACAAATATTCAAAAGGTGAAACTGAGGCCAAGTTTTGGGGCATGTAAGTAAGTGTAACGGCCACCTGCTATTTATGTTAATGATAGTATGAAGGCAGGTCTGGTTCCCAGGCCTGGGTAGGCAGCTAGAGGCTTCCAAGGTTATTATTTTCATGAGCTATCTTGACAAGATGGCTTGTTGCAAACATTCTTTGCACACTCAGTGGAATGAGAGAATACCTGAAGAAGAAATTCAAAACACTGCTCCATTTTAAGAACTGCTTTTCAATAATTTTTTTTCAATAATTTTAAAGTTAGAAGAATCATATAAAGGCCTATATATATGAATAAACACAGTCATGTCCATAGGAGCAGAACGGCATCAGCAAACTTGCAAGACTCCTGGAGTACTGCAAACTGCAGTACTGCTGTCTGATTGTCAGGCTTTCTCTTCGTAACTCCAGTTTTCAAGATTAAGCCTCTGAATCAGGAGCAGTTCTGCTGCATTTTTGTCTCAATGCACCAATGAACTTTAAAGCATGCCCTTCACAGCAGAGGCCAGTTGTGTTTTGTGACTTGAACAATGCTGCAACTAAGCCCAAATGTGCTTAGTTGTGCACTTAAGTGAGCATTTGACAAGGTCAAATGCAACAAACAAATACACAAACAAACAAACAAAACATTATGATACTACCAAATGAAAATCAAACCCATTATCTCTAGCACAATCTTTTAATTCTTTTTGTAATAGAATTGTGCCATAAAAATGCCTTTTCAACTGATGTTTGAGATGTGAAAACTCTTTATCCTCTGTTATAGCACAAGTCTTTCTTGGCTGCTGGGAAAGTCATCTTATGTGGAAAAATGGAAATACTTAACACCCACTGTTATCAGCAGGCATTTTAAGCATGTATGTAAAGGAAAATTCTATCTTTTATGCTGATTATTATATGATGAAGAAATGTTCTACAGTGAAATACAGATAGAATGTCTGAAAGAAAAATAAATATTTATTGAACTTAGTTCCTGTTTTAGTTTGTGACTCAGAGTATGAGAAGACAACACTTTGCATGAATGCTGCTTTTGTGTCCAGCACCTGCCCAATAATTTTATTCCTGCTTTATTGTTGTGAGTCCTGGGGTGGAATTAAAATCATAGCGAACAAGAGGAGAACTTTCAAGCCTGGCATAATGTTGCATGTCTAACCAGAAAATCATGTGGCCATTTCCACCTTTGAAGAAAGGAATGAATTCCATGAGGAAATTAGAGGAATTAATTATCTTCCTTATTTCACACTTGGGAAGATTTTTTTGTGCACACTGTGATGAAAGCTTGATTGGTGCATCAAGGAAGTATTCAAACCAGACACTTCATGTCCTGCACTGACCTTGCCTGTACGTGTCTTCTAGCTGTGTACTCAGTGCTTTAGTGAAAGTTACTCCTACTGCTTAATGGGTGAAATCAGAACAAGGTCTCCTGAATATTTCTTACTATATTCTCCAGGAATAAGTAATTTTAAACTGATTGTTGATCGTGCAAATAACAGAGCAGAGTACACTTCTCTTGGGCCACATGGTTACTGCTTCAACAAATTAATGGAAACAGTCAGGAAAGAAGTGGAGAAGTGTACAGAAATTTGGGCTAATGCCTCAATTATTCAGCAGGTGAAAGGCTTCTTGATTCCATCTTTCAAATCACTAGTTTTGAGCCTGTGAGACATATGATACGGCTATGTTGAAAAATCGATCCCACTTTTCCCTTTTACTTCACATCCTAATTCATAAAACCACTTGATACATACAAGCAGTACAAATGTATGGGCTTCACATTTTAGAGAAACCTGAGTTTAATTTCAAGCTTGGCAGTAGTGTCAGAAATACCTGCAGGTAGTAATGAGGTGAAAGGCAAGCCCTGTACCACACAGAAGTAAAGAGAGATTCAAAATAAATTGCTTACCAGGTGATTGAATTATTTTGTCTGAAAGTTTAAATAAACGTGACCACTGAAAAGTATCAGCTGTGTCTACAGTGACCAGTGTGAAACAAAGAAACATCAGATAAAGATATGTCCTGGACAGATAGGAAAGCTTAGAGCCAAGAATAAGAGTCAAGAATGTTATATATATATGTATACAGCGTAAAATGCATTTCTGGAATAGTTAACGTTCTGATATGTTGATGACAACCTCTGCAATGCAACACTCTAGATACAAAAGTACAAGGTGTTCATATGCTAGATCAGACTAGTTGGAAAAAAAGATCCCATCCCGACAAAAATAGTAGCATTTCTACCTGAGCAGAAGAAGCAATGTACTTGGTCTTGGTCACTACTTAGAATGAAAACTTTCAAAGCTGCCTCTTCACTCTGTGAAACTTGTGACTTAAAAAAAAAAAAAAAAAAAAAGAACATAATGCAGAGGAATTAGATACATAAATAACTCAGCTTTTAAAGAACAAGAAATTAATGCTGTTCTCTAAAAAAAGCATCAGCGGAAATGTAAATTATCTACTTACAGTTAGTAACTGTTTGCTTTATCTGAAGGAACAAGAAAATGGACACAAATACAGAATTTCATACTTCTTGTAATGCTTGTTAACCTTGTTTTTGATCTTTCCCACCAGCTTTACAACCACTGAGCTGGAAATAGCAAGGAAGAATCAAATCTGTGGAAGGAAAGTAAACACCATTTTATTTCTACAGTTTTGCTAGTAAGTGGTTAGTCTGGATAAAATCCAGCCTGGCACTTTGTCAGATGATATGCATCAAAATATTTTTATAGCTCAGTTATGCTCAAATTGATGAGCCAAAATAAATGGCCTGCATTTAGGACAGTACAATTTTCTAAGTAAGCATTCTATCGTGGTTGCACTAATAACACAGCAAAGATGGAGCACCAGGAAAAAAAAAACAAGGGGAACCACAAAGTTTTAGAGAATTTGAGGATAGCTAGTCTGTGAGATACTGTATGAGCTTGTACACAGCAAAGAAATGAAAAGAATGATTTCTTCAAAATTAGATCTCAGATGATTTAAATCTCTGCTTTGCCTCTAAGGAGTTGAGGCACAAGATTAAGAGCCTAGCTCACCTAGCTCACCATAGAAAGCCAAAAGTTGAGACACTTCTGCTAACACCTGCTACTTTCAGAAACTATTACTGAAATATGGGTGGTATTTTAATAGCCAGCATAATTTGCCAACAGTTGTGCCTTTAGGAATGATGGGAAGAAATGGCAAGAGATCATGTCTGACTAAAACATTTCATCTGTAAAATCTGAAAAGAGGAGAAATAATCCAAATCTCTGTAGTCATCTGTATGAATGACAACTGCTCTATTTGGGTCTGAATCCAAGCCAATTAATCCTCAGAGAGTTGTTGCTGCCCCCTTTCTCACAAATCGTAGGGGAATAATGTTCATGAATTAAACAAAATTGACAAAACTGAGGACACAGGAAAGTGATAGACTTTTACCTGAAAGGCAGAGTGAAACAACTACTGACTACCCGGTTACCACCTTGCTTGTTTTCTGAAAAAGGAAGAAATCTGTGGTTTCTATAGGAGTCACTTTGCCATGGAAGGTTCTCCCCTGTTTTCACAAATGCAATTGCTGCACTCTCACAGATAGACATCTTTGGAAATGTGCTTCTTCCCTGAGAACCACTGAGATCATCAGCATAATGAAATAGCATATGGTAAACTCTTAACCCCAGCGGGTATGCAGATTGGAATTTGCACAGTATTTTTAATGATTCATGATTCTTCCCATGGAAACAAGTTGGATTTAGGAGAAAGATTGTTTTGAACTAAAATTTTGTAACAGAGGCTGTTCTGAAAAACACGTACTTTTCAGGAAATTAATATTGCCTCCTCCGGCATGTATTTGTGAAGCCCTTGACTACAGCACAGAATATGATCTTATCTTTTTGGAAAGAGTGATGCAAGATCAATAAATTCAACAAATATATTCTAGAGGAGGCAGCTGTAGTCTGATGAAGCTTTATCTATGGAGAAACTCCCTCTGCTAGGCAGAAAAGAGAAAATACATCTGTTTCAAAGCTTCTGCAGGAAAAAAAAAAAAAAAGTGGATAGAAAATTGTTGGTACTACCAATTGGATACACCTTTTTTTTTTTTCTTTTTCTTTTTTGACTGATAGATCTGTGATTTTTGGCGCAGCTTGAACTGACCTTGAGTCTCAAGAGCTAAGCACAGCTTTCAGCAGGCAGGCACTCCTTATGACCCTCAGAAGGAGCATGGGTCTGTGTGGGCATCTACCAGAGCCTCATGCCTGGGAAGTAGAGGTCAGCCAACATCTTCCAAGGCATAGCTGTTAAGTTCAAAGTTTTCAGGCATGTGGAGGTGGACAGCACCTTTCTAGATATGGATAGTAATTAAAAGACAATGATTGAGTACAAACTGATATTTCTCGACGTTTGTCATCTGGGAAAGTTCGAGCATGTTTTTCACTGAGGTCGATACATAGCACGGATTTTGTTGTTGTCTTTTTAAAAATTATTACTATTATTTACTACGAATGGTTCATATTGTCTAACATAGAAATTATTATTACAAGATATGTAGATATCTCCCATTCATATTGAATATCAAATCTGTTTGATACCCAATTTAACTAGAGCACAGCAGAAGAATCCCTTTAATTTACTTGGTTCTTAAACACTCAAAAAAGAGAAAAATTAATTGGCCAACTGTAGGAAGTTAAAATTTGTATTTTATTTTAAAACATACATTAAAACTTTATGTGTGTGTTCATACCAGTAAAGCACGAATATGTTTACAAGTTTGCAGGCTACATTTTTTATAAGCAAAATTAACTTTCTCCATTTACTCATCATCTAAACTTATAGTTGCTGGATTACATTGTTGAGGTAGAAGCTGCAGAGCAGAGAAAGTGCAGACACTAGATAGGCTGGCAGTTTGTATTGATAGAACACTGGTAGTAGGGAATTATAGGATCCCATTTGTACAGTATACACTTATCAGTTGGATTAAGGATGTCATTTAATTTGTATTTTCAAGTTAAGCCAGGACCTTAACTTTACATGGCTTTTAAAATACCACATGTTACCATTGTATAAAGAAGTGGATTAAGATTTTGCAGCAGAATAGCAGACATTCTTTCACAAGACACTTCAGTGTAGTTTATGGTTATTTAACGTACTTTCTGAGGACAAAATTGAGTGTACAACTTTTCTAAGCATGTACTAATCATTCCAAGACCAAAAAGTAGTTAAAAACCTAGCTTTATGGTAAAATATTTTAATATAGCTACCAGACAAAATGGAGAGCTATGGAAAGGGCAAATAGAAAACACGTTTGCTTATAAAAATAGCACTGGTACGGAGTATAAAAGCACATCCGTAAGATCCTTAATGTTTGTAAGCTGCATCTGGCAACGTGGAAGGCTAATGAGATTTCAAACTGCAGAATATCAAATTTATGAGGTGTAGAAGGACATGTTGCTTACCTTCTTGTAAAATAATTGGCAACAAAGAAACTTTAAAATATTCCTGAACTGATCTGAAACTTGAAATTATACCTGGGCTAGATTTTACGTCGACAGGGTTTTTCTTTTTTCTTTTTATTTTTTTCTTCAAAATAGATTAATTATTACCAATTTCCATGTTTCCATATAGCTAGTGTCTAGAGCCAATGTATCTTCAGCACTGTAAATGTGCCACTCTGGTGAGGTGGTGTTTGTATCAGGAAGCTCACATGAGCTCTAAGAAGTTTCTAAAGGGAGTAGAAATATAATACACAACAAAAGCAGATTCTTCAAAACATTGTAGTTGTGACATTTTCTTTCTCCTTGTAAAGGAAGATAAAAACAATGTTTTGGTTTTCACATAAGTTTTTAAAATTTTATTTTTACTGTGTCCTGCAGGTTTTGGTTTACTTCATTATAAGAACAGATCAATTTTTATTTTACTTCAGGAATGTGTCATTCTTGGTGTATGATAAATACTAGCCTGTCTTACAAGTCATTTATTTTTTTTTTTTTTTACTTTTCATAAAATCCACAACATTTGGGCACAAGTTACAGGAAAGCTTATAATTAAATCTGTGACTTTGAGAATGGGATTCAGTTCCTTCTTCTACCACAAATTTATTTCTGATCATTTCCAAGCTAGTTTCTTTCTATCCTGCAAAAAGTGAGAACATCTATTTTCTAAAAAGGATTCCAATGAGGCTGGTTATGCTACAGTGGGTAAGAGCCCGAAGAATGACATTAAGAAAATTATTTTTTTAGGAAATATAATATTCCTTAATTCAGAATGATTTCCACTAGTAAATAACCAAAAGCCTAGGATCTTCATATAGCAATAACTCAGTGAAATTGTATGGATGTGTATTATGAGGTATTCAAGGTACTCCGGCCCATTTCATAACCTTACAGGGCTAGATACTGGAGGAACAAATAAGAACCTTCAAGATCTGTTCTAAGACATAGTTTATGCTTTTGCCAAATGGACAAAGCATACTAGAAGTGAGAAATCCAGATTTAAACATAACTTACATAATTTGGGTCACTCGAACAACTTTTGTTTTGCCTTACGCTTTAACACAGAGGCAGGGAGGAAGCCATGTTTAAAACTGTTCAATCTAATTCACGGTAATGGAGGACAAAAACTGCTTAAACATTATCATATGATTGTTAGCATAAGTTATCACTACATTTACGAATTGAATGAAATCTGAGGGTTCAAAATTTTTGTTATGGAACAGTTCTGCCAGCAAAACAGTGTATGTCCTTATGCTGATGACATATGATATAAACTCTGTTTTTGCGTGGTTTTTGTCTGGGATTAGAGTATAAATTTTAAAAGAGGAAAATACATAAAATTTCACATGCATTATCTTTTATTTTCTCCTCATTGTGAGATCATGCGTATCATATTGTTCTTGGAAATCTCAACTATCTCTGCATAGTTTCAGCAGGCACACTTCCATGGTTATTTTTCTACCATGAAAGCTTTTTACTTCTCTTGATGCAATTACATAGTTCTTATTTTTATGTCTGCATAGCATGCTTAGATGTTGAGTTCCCTCTAAATTGACCAAAGACAGTGTAAATTATAGAGACTCTTGTACCAGTAAAGCCTCTGGGAAGTGCTAGGAAAGCACTTTGGGGTGTCCTAGGAAAGAAGAAAGCTCTGGGTATTCAGGAACCCAGGGAGTTTTCCATTGCACATGCAAATATCAAATGTACAACAGCTTATAGCACAAACTCTGGCAAGTACATTTCCTGAAAATGGCAAAAGATACATTCCTGACACAGTGGCTGCAGGCTCTAACTTTTCTTTGACAAACAGTGAAACTACTTTTACAGAATTTTTTGTTAAAAAGGCCTAGATATTATCGAACATGAGCTGGGAAACTGACATTCAGCTAGACAGTACAAGGGTAACAGAGCTAAAAGCACAGAAAACAAGCCCATGCAGTGTAACCAGGTGTCATGCCTACATTTCAGCTCTTATTTCCTCTATCTTATCTGATTCTTTAAAATGTGAAAGGAATCGCCATGCATGCATGAAAGCCAATTGCTCACTGCTGATCTACCTCTCAGCACCATTCTTGGCACAGCTATAGAAAATGTCTTCAATCCTTCCTACATTTTTCTTGCTGGGAGTTTTTTCCTCCTGTACTCTGGCAAATGTCTGTTCTGTTAACGCTGAGCAGCACTTGCTTGAACAGCTCTGAAGCTGAGCACTTGTCGGTTTTAATTTGAGGTGTTATCACAACAAAATCCAGATATGCTCCACGGGAAAGTATGTGCTGCACATACAATTAAGCCTAGCTCTTTGTTCACGATAAAATACCTTACAGCTTAAAAATGATAACAGTGAGATATCAAAACAAAGATTGGGACCTCTCAGGCCAACATTCAGCCACATTTAATGCGAACTTTTGGCAGCATCCAGGCAGGGCTGGTGAAAGCCAAAGAAGTGACTGTCACGAAAGGGATGGAGCCAGAGTCCGGCAATGTTGACTGCAAGGCCTAGGAATCTGCTGCATCTAGGTGCACACCTAGATTTCTATGTTTCTGGGCATAGAAACATTGGGCCTGCAGTCCTTGCCACTCCTCAGCCCTTCCCTGAGGCAGAGCAATGTCTCATGTTGATGGTGTGCAGCCACAATGTGTCTTGGAAAGGTGTTATGAGATTGGATCTGTAAATACTGTAAATACTTTGACTCACTGAGTGGTAAATCCTGGAGAGATTACTTTTCTTTTTCCTGCTGAAATGCAACTGTAACAAGGGAAACTGGAATGTTGCTGATAATTGCCTTCTTAAGTAAGGTGAACCTTCATTTTGAATGCAGATGCAAATGTCTCTGTCACTTTAGGGTAGGCACTTACATTAAACATTCCAGGAAAAATATCAGAGTACATACGTGAAAAGGCAGAGAAGATAGTAAATTTATTTGTTTACCCTATATGCAAAACTTGGAAGAAACAGAAAAAAAACCCTGATATACAAGATGTGAAGTAAACAACCAAATTGCTAAAGCACAATCAGTACTGGTTCCCAAAAAAAGGTCTAGTGCAATTTTTGCCATTTGGTGATTCTTTAGAAACAAAACAGAATTCTTATGATCTGATTTATTTTTTTAATGAGAACAGAGCTTTTCTTCTCAAATAGTACACAAAGCAGATAAGAACTGCATTGACTTAATGAAAGACAATAATTAAACTCAACAGCATACAAAACAGCAAAATGAGCTTACTCAGGCGTGGACCCAGTGCGAAGCTTAAACTCCCTAATGGGAGAAAAAAGGTCTAAAACCTCATTATGACTATGAGATTAGCAAAGTGCTCTGCCACCACTCCTCATAGTGGCAGGGATTTTAATCGTAGTGGAAATCTTCTCAGCATTTGATGAATGACATAAATGAGCTCTGATACTTTAAGAAGTATCTGTGAAAAGAATAGTTGCTAACAGACATTGTAGGACTGCAGAAGGACCCCTTGACACTTATTTTGTAATGATGCATCCAGTAAGGAAACAGGAATCCCAGGAGCCGCTTTCTAGGGCTGCTCTGCCTGGTATAAGGTACCTTTCCTTCTTGCTGAAGGTATCCCAGGCCACCAGCCGTGGAGTTGACTGCCACAAGCACCAGGATATGTGGAAATAGACTAATTTCTGCTGCTACTTCTTTTGGTTGTGGCATGCTTTCTCAATTTGTTTTTAAAATTAGAATATTTTATCTTCAGCCAAAGGAAGACTACCTAACTTTACAGTTCTTTTATCTATTTATAACAATTACAGTACCTTTTGATTGAAGATAGTGTTTCTCTTTTCTGCTGATCACTCAGAAGCTGAAAAAATATAAATTTCTGAAAAGAGGATAAGCTTCAAACCCAAGCAACTGGATGTAGCTTAATTCAGCAAAATAGAAAGAAGTAGTAAAATATTGTGTTGCTGTCTTTAACATGTTTCTTTCTTCTTTTATAGGAAGCTTAAGCTAGGTTTGTTAAAGGTATTCTCAGTGAAAAATGTTTCATGACTCTTTCTATAGTAACTTATTGGGAGTGAAACCACATTTGCCTGTTTTGGTTCCTAAAGAAGGTTAACTTATCCATTCAAACCCTGATTTTACTGCATGCCCATTCTATGTGACTGTAACTGTAGAAAAAGGAGCAGAGTGATAAAGTCAGGAGAAGAGGGAGAAGGTCCAAAATTAAAGATGATTTCTTTAAAGGCAAGATGCAAGATTACTAAGGACGAAACAGAAATGCCACTACATGATATGTTCACGAAGTGCATCTTGTGTGGCTTTATTTACTTATCTCTTACAACAAATTATAAGAGAATTCAGAAGATAGCTATACCCATCAGTCATTTGGACATTACAGCAATTAAAATCTTTACTTCATGAAATTTATTTTCACCCTCATGATATATTACACTTTGTCACTAGTGGGATCTGTTTGTTTGTTTGTTATACTTCGCTGCTGCCTTCTAGTTAAAGACACATTTTAAAACACATTTAAAAGGCATCAACATTTCAATTACAGGTCTAGGAGTTATTCAAATACTAATGAAATAGAACTGCTCTGATATAGTAACTTTTAACAGTATTCTGCAGAGATTTCTCCAAAGTTACACTAGGAGGTATATACTGTTTGCAAAGTGACCCAACATTCTGGTTTCAATGCCAACAATATTCAAAGCCAGATTGGATGGAGCTTTGAGTAAAATGGTCTAGTTGAAGGTATTCCTTTCCATGGCAGGTGAGCTGAAAAAAGTGATCTTTAACGTTCTTCCATCTCAAACAATTTGGTGACTTCATGATTCTATGATTCCTTGATTCTACAATTCCATGATTCTATAATTCTAGCTACACCACAGCAGTTAATATTTACAAACTCTGATTTCAAGGAAGCACAGTTTTAAAGTATTGATATATTAATTACATCCCATTCACTTGTTTGAGGAAGGGAAATCTAAAGTTTTCTAAAGTGTTCTTTCAAAAATCCCAATTCTGTTGCACTTCTGAATTTGTAGCTGTATGAGAGTTAGGGAGCTATACTTCTACTGGATATTATCAGTGCCAGCTGCATGGATTCTTGCATTCAATAGCTTCTCTAAGAAAAGATAGATAACAGAGAACTTAGTTGTGTGAGATCAGCCTTGCTTTTTTTTTTTCTGTAATCAATGCAGAAGAATATCAGGTGGTGAAAATGCAAGGATGAGAACATCTGAAATACAGTGCCTTCACAGCCATCACCTAAACATGTAAGCCTCTCTCTGCAGCTAGCTCCTGCACTGAGAGACCGGAGGATACATCTATGCATAAACTGCCCTGAAAACATCAGGGCAGTTACTATAAGCAATCAGCGTATCTAACAAGGCATGCAGAAGTTCTCACTTTTCTACTGATTTTTCAGCTTTGTGTCCCTGGCTAGTAATTAAGCAATATCTCCCATGAGGAGAAAATATAGAGTTTCAGTAGGTTAAAAAAAAAGGAGCCAGCACTGATGGAAGAGCTCTCCTGAGAATTTTGCAAGGAGGCATGACTGGCTACAGTGCAGCTATCTTGTCTGTGAACCAGTCCAGAGCAGAGGCATTTGTTAGGTTGTACTAAAAGTTCTGAGGTACATCTCTGAGAATGACAGTGACCTTCAGTAGGTTTGGTATCCTGATAAACTGCTGCTGAACGCTCTGCTGATGTGTGTACAATTCAGTCAGAACTATGGAATTTAGCTATCCAGATGAATACCCAATATCTTGATGGTTTTCAGCAGTGATCTTGTTTCTTGCATCAGTTCCATCAGAAGATGAGGCACTGTGCAGTAGGGACTCAAGGCAAGACTGGCAAAAGCTAGGATGTACCAAAGGACAAACATTTTCTGAATGCACCTCAATCTTGCAATGGAAAATTACTAACTGCAATGCAACTCCTGAAAATCATAAACCCATGATTTAACTTGTAACTGCCACAAATACAAAGATGTCCTCTAGTTCCAGGAGCTCCCAAGAGAGACTCTGACTTCCTTCAAAACTTGGAATTTTTTTTCTAACTTGTGTTCTTGTGTAGTTCCAGTTTTGTATCCAGTTTTATCCATTGTTTTAGTGATCTTTAATATACATTTAACTATACTTTTTTCTTATAAATTTGCACTTTATTCAAGTATGTTTACTGTGTAATTACCCTATGTGAGCATTACAAGAAAATATGATGAATTTCTTGTTATGCCTACATTAAACCATTTACTAATTCCTGTATTACATCTCTTTTCTCAGAAATCCTCCAAAGCCATTATGTTTTGTCTCAACTGACTTCATGAGAAACTGTGAGATTCTCATGTTTGCTGTTGGAAAGTGCAGAAGCTCATTTGAGTGATTTATGTAATTAGGAAAATGTACAAGCCACGGCTCCAGGTCATGCCTGTCTGTAATTGAATCCAAATGCGCGTAATGAATTTGAATTTCAGATTAAAAGTTTTGCAAGCCACATAAACTGAAGTAATACCAAACTTGCTTGAAAAAAAGCCAACGTTAAAATTAAAAGCAGAGGAAATTGCAGAGGTGCAGCTCTCTCTGTACAGTCCCATACAGCTCTGGCGGTTGTCTGCAATCTGTCTCACCTGCCTCTGTGAGGTGTTTTGTCAGGCTTTGATCAGCTGCAGTGTGGCTGTTTCGGGACTGTCGGTGTAAAGTGGTGGAGCATAAAGCTGTTGATGTGTCTGAATCCTGCTTTAAAAATGTCAGCTTGTAAACACAGGGCGGAATATTTCTACACAGACTCAAAACCACTAATGATTTTCTCACAAGGTGAGATAAAAGCACTGTGAGAAGCAATTGGTGAGAATTTATTGGGATGTTTAGAGTATTTTGCATAAAAAGACAGAAAGACAGAATTGTAAATGAATGACAAGGAATCCCTGCTGAAATGTTCCCTCATTCATTCCATTGTGTTTTCTACACAAATGGTTTAGAGCCAGGAGATTGTCTGGTTTTGTTACGTTTTGTTGGTTTCGTTTGTTTGTTCTCTTTGGTTGTGTTGATTTTGTTCTTCTCATGTAAGTAATACAATTAACATAGTAAGATTAAAAACTGCTAAGTTCAGCCAGAAAAATTTATCAACACTACTGAAGAATTACTGTCGCAAAAAGCAAGAAAAAATCTTTTCCAGCAGTAATGTTTCCAAAGTCATCATACTACCAAACTGGAAAAAGTAAGCAAAATCTAGGATTCGAATTTTTATCCAAGGCTGAATTTTTAAGATGGTCCAAAAAACCTTTGCATCTAAAAAAAAAAAAGAAACAACAGAAGAACAATGAAGTTAAGTGAAGTTTAGAAACTTTAAGTGAAGTTTAGAAACTTAAAATGCAATACAGTAGAAGAGAACAGTAGGATGAAAAGAAAAAGAAGTGATGAAGCATTGCTGTTAACAAGTTTCAAGGAAAAATCTTTATTACACAGCTTTGTAGTCTGTAGAAGATGCTATGTCAGTCAGGCAACACTGGCAGAAAGCATAGTTGAAGCATGGTAATGGTGCATTTTAACAAAATCTTTTAATATTATACCCCATTTTAGATTTCCAGGTCACCAGGAATCATTAGGCTGACCTCCTTTCTAACACAGTGCTGTTTCACTGACTGTTTCATTCATCTTGTGTACAATTAAAGCATGTCTTATGGATCAAATGCAATTTTGACTGAGAACTCTCAGAAATGTAGAACCTACCACTTTGCTTGTGGATTTGTACTCACTGTTACTCAGTGTCTTTGTCAAAAAGATCTGTGTTCTTCGATTTACTCAGCTGTGATGTGATTTGCTCTAAGTCCTAGCAGATTAAAGATGCTTTCTGTAATTGGTAGTTTGTGGTCTGTGAAAACAGGCCCTAGGGGTTTTTGTTTATTTGTTTTACCTGTTGAGGGCTCTGTCTTGAACTTTTTCCTTTGTGAGGGATTTATGTCACCACTCCATGGACTTCTATTTCAACTTCAGCTCATAGTGGTGGCACCACATCTGGCATTGGTAATGATGAGATCCAGGAAACTGTCATGTTCAGCCTTGTATTGGTTCAATAGGTCATAACAGATTTGAATGTGGTGCTTTTTCTGCTCCAGTGTGAGCATTTCTGGGATTCACCTGGTTCAAATTTTGCAATATTCCAGTTGCCACAATCATTTCCATTGTACTGAAGCACTTTTAAGCTTTTTGAAGCACACTTAAGCACTGGAAAAGACTCCCCAGGGAGGTGGTTGAGTCACCATCAGTGGATGTGTTTAAAAACCATTTGGATGTTGTGCTCAGGGACATGATGTAGCAGAGGGTTGTTAGGGTAGTTTGGTTAGGTCATGATTAGTCTCGATGACCTTTAAGATCTTTTCCAACCTGAGCAATTCTATGATTCTATGATTCTATGAAGATGATACTCAGCTCTGTATACAATTCCCTGTTTATAATCTGCTCACTGATTTGTGCGGATATGCTGATTGAGATTCTCTTCATTTCATGGTCTCAGAGATGTGCATGGCTATCTGGAACATGGCTTGTTTTCCACTGTCATAACTGCTGGAACAACCCAGTGCATCACTGTGCTCGTATCCACTCTTTTATTCTCCATAAATGCTCAACAAGCATCAGTGAATGTCAGCGGGTGACATTTTTTCCACCCGGAGGAATTCAATGACATACCTTTTCTTCACATGCACTTCCATGTCAGACACCATTTTGTCACACTGTCCCTCTGCTGTCATTTGTCACACAGCAACAAAATGTAATGAAATACTGGGGGGAAGGTGCAGCTTCTATGGCCATACCACCAACATTTGTCTGTGACACTGTGGGCCAATATAATTAAACAGGAAGTATTACCTTTGGAGCAGACATCTTAATTAGGTTCAGGATTATTTCTGCCGCCATTATTTACAAGCAAGGCAATTACTCTTCTCCATCCCAGCTCTGGTCTTTTTTATAATAGACAACAGAGCCCTATCATTCATAGAAACATTATTCATCACATAATCAGATGATTGTCTTCATCATCTAACTTTTCCTTTACTTTTGGTATCTATTTATCCTATTGATAGTGTCCATACACCTTTTCTGTTTTCCTGTAATCTGCATGGCAGAAAAGCAAGACATTTTCAAATGGGAATCAAAGGCAGAGGGAGGAGGTCTCTCACTGTTTGTTGACCTAACAGTAGTTGTCGCCTTTGTCCCATATGCCTGGGCGACTGTCCCTCAGTGCATCAGAACCAGAGCAAGGCATGCAGTCTGCTGCCAGAAGCTGCAATGAGGCAAAAAAATCTCTGAAGCAATAAGGTCAGTGCCCCCAGTGCTTCTCTTCACACCCCAGAGGCCAAATATAAACAAACGGTCGCATCTCCATCTCCCTTGTATAACCTTATCTTCAAAACCTGCCACAGCCCTGATACATCTGGTAACACCCATTAGTCAGTAGAATTGAGCCATAAAAATTCTCAAGGGGTGAGTGCTCAGAGTCATAACCATTAAGCTACATGTCATCTGAAAGACAGAGGCTTGTTTCATTCTTAGACATCCCTAGCTGAGGAATCATTTCCTGTTTAGAATATGGGATTTATTACTAACTTGCTCATTTATTGAGGGCTGGAGTGATGGTGGGGTTGTACAGCAGATGACAACAGATAACTGCAGCTGTTACTTTGAGAATTGTTGGCTAATAGTTTCAGAAGTACTTGATGTCCCCTTTTCCTCAGTTTCTGATTTTTTTTACACTTCAGAGTAGTTGAATTCCTAGAAATTGTCAACGTTTGAGAACAACCCACTCGACAGACTTTTTTTGGAGGAGCACGTGTGTCATGTAATTTTATGGTAAGTCATGTCAGCCATAATGAACACACTCACCACATTGGTTTTATATGCTTTAGTTGCCAAGCGGTGCTGTGCAGATACTCTTCTGATAAATTCTCATCACATCCAGATCTCAGCATATCAGTTATTATGCTAAAGGAATCCAGGGTAGGTCATGACTGCACCTGCTTATTTGTCCAGACATGCTTGTGAACACAGGTATATCACACAAGTGAAGGGCTACAGACAGTGTCTATACTATCTGGCTGCTAAATGGATGGAAACAGCTGGCAAAACCTCTGGGAGCTGAATCTTGTGCATCAGAATGCTTATCTGACCACAGTTGTGTATCTCAGTGTCAGTGGTTTACAGGGGGGTTCAGCCCAGTTCTGTGAGAAATGGGATGGGGGTACCCATGGAACCACATCCCGGAAAAGGGAGAGGGGGGAAGATGGGGAAGGATAGGGAGATGGGCCTAAAAACAAAACAATGGCAGCGATCTGAAGAGGAAAGTTAGTTTACTAAAAATGATATTGGAATGCAAGATAGCACAATATAATACAGTATAATTGGAATTGAGGCTAATAAACCAAACAAAATGAGAGTGTCCAAAAATCGAAGACTTCTTTTTTTTTTTTTTTTTGAAAACACACACTCCGGAAAAACAAATAGAAAGGAAAAAGGGAATGTAAAAAAAAAATTGAAAAGTCATCCAGGATATGTAGTTCTTCTCTTCCGAGACAGGTATACCTGTAACTATTGTCAATCCATGCAACTAGAACCCTAATTCTTTAATTCCCAGTGCACTACATGATGTTATGATGTGGAATATCCATAACAAAAATAAGAAAACCAAGCAGCGTGGAAGAATGATAGGAAGATGTTTTACATGTATATTCATGAATCAGTACTTAAAAGAGGTTCCTTAATTTCTTACGAATAAGGAGTCGTGAAGAGTTTTATTTTAAATCAAGACCATTCCCACTTTCTCCCTAAGAAGAAAATTGAAAACTAAGGAGCCTCAGGTGATAGTTATCCTACAAAAAGTTAGGTATTCTGTGTGTCAACAGCTTTTACATTCAGCCATTTGCAGCATGCCAATTTTGTGTGTGAAGGAGAGCATTTACTTCAGATGCAAATGGAATTTCAGTTTCTCGGTGTCAACGGTTTACAGGTGGGTTCGGCCCAGTTCTGTGACTAATGGGATGGGGGTACCCGCAGAACCACACCCCGGAAAAGGGGGAAGGGGGAAGATGGGGAAGGATAATCATATTATATATATATCTAATATAATTATTATAAAATAAATATATAAATTATATATATAATAATGTATATAAATGTATAAATAATATATATATATATATAATATAATTAATCACACTATAGCTAGTGTGATTAATGGGCCACATACAATTGATATCTCCTATATTTCCCTGTGGGGCCTGTCCTAATTCTGCTGTAGTGGTGGAGACTGCTCCAGCCATGCTGAGTATCCTAAGTTCCACTGAGTTCATAGGAAGAGCTGATGGCAGTCAGTACATCATAGAGTGGTGCCAGTACTCAGCACTGAAATGAATGGAATTGTTGAGTTAACCATCTTTAGCAAAAATACATTACAGAGAAATATCCTTTTCTAGGAGTACTTTGGAAAAAAATCCATATGAAAACAAAGAACATTAAACTGTCATGTTATCATCCTTCCAAAACTGCATGGCTAATCAGTCTGTATGGTATCACTTTTCTGTGAATCAAATAGAAAAACTTAACTGCAAAAATGCTATTCGCTCTTTGGAGACAGACAGCAAAGTTCTCAGGGTAGCATAGGTTTTATAAGGAGCAAGCATGCTAGTCTCTTTCTTCTCATCTCTTCCAGACCTCACTGGGGTAGGTTTGTTCCAGGTGCAGCAGTGACCCTGAGACCACAGAAAGAAAAACTTTTTATCAGAGATGAAATTTTCACGGGGATGAGACACTTTTTATGGCAGATAAACCATCAGTTACTGCTCCAGGAACAGACCTACACTCCCGAGTGATGGACTTTGTAGAATTACATGTGTGCCAAAATCTTAATTATTGTACAAGGACTGATCCCAGTAAGAGATTTACTGGTCATTATTAATGGGGAGTTCATTCTCTAAGGAAGGTCTTGACTATTCTGGATTTTGAACCCACTGTTCCTGTTAATATCAGGGAGGAAAGCAGGTAATGCTGGAAAGAGTGGCACATGGATTCCAGCACAGACTTTTTGGCTAGTCAAGGCCTTGTCCAAATGATTAAAGACAAAGTTGTTTGTCTTCAGACAAAAGTGTTTGATCAAATTATTTTAGCAAAGTGTGAATTTTGTATGAAATGCTCTTTTTACTATTGTCATTGATAATACCTCACATTCTGTTTTTTTGTTGTTGTTGTTTTGTTTTTTGGGGGGGTTTTTTGTTTGTTTGTTTTTTGCAAGAGGGACAGAAAAAGGAAATCCTCTTTATATTTGCATTGCCTTTATCTTATTCCTTAGAAAGAACTTTAATCCTGTATTCTTCTGTCAGTCAGCACTTGCACATCAAAAAAGTCAGTGCTAAACAACATATTTAAAATAACAGGAAAGAAGAAAAAGAGCTATTTAATACCACTTAGTCAGAAGAAGTGAATAAAACTGTTTACTTAGGAAACTAACACTGTGCTGTAGCAACTGCAGGAACAACTTCTATCAATCACTCACTGTAAAATCACTTTTTTCTTTCTTTTCTTTTGCTTCTATTTTACCATGACTTAAGAAAAAACAAAAAATCATTTTTCATTGATTTAATGAAGAAATTAACTTCATTCTTGTCATAGTTTTATGGGTTTTGTTATCGGTCTTCCACATCATAATATCATGTAGTCACTGGGAGTTAGAGTTAATGCTCCAGTTCTGCGAATTGTGGATAATTCCAGGTACCTGGTTCTCAGAAGAGAAGAACTACATAATACATACCCCAGAGTACTTTGCATATTCTGTTTCCATTTTCCATTCAGAGGGAAAGATAAAACCACTCATAGATTACAAGACATCCTTTTTGATCTTCTGGCTTGTCTCTGCTCCCAGCCATATCACCTCAGCTTGCTTAGAAAGTAACGCCTTCAGCTTTTGGACTCTCTCTCTCATTTTATTTGATTTATTATCTTCAATTCCAATTATAATGTATTATATTGAATTATAGAGTGTCATCATGCATTCTGAATTAGTTTGTTTCTCTTCAGATCATTACCGCTGTTCTGTTTTTAGGCCCATCTCCCTACCCCTTCCCCTTTTCCCTTTCCCAGGACATGAATCCATAGGTCCCCCTATGCTCCACTAGTCATGCAACTAGGTCAAACCAGCCCGTAAACCGTTGACAATCCTGTAATGAAATGTCGGGGAAATATTCAGAGAATTTCATCACCTCAAGTAAGTAGAGAGGCTATGTGCTAGGTTTAAGTAGCACTTCATAATGTGGAGTTATTATCAACTCTTAATTAGTACAGGAATGTAGAATTTTAATAAGAAATAAGCCTGGGCTCATCAGTGAAACATTAGCAGGCAACTGACTTGAGGATTGTTAGTGTATAAAATAACAAAACTGTTGATCAGCCTCTCCAAAGTACTAATGCTGGGTCAGCTAAAGAATTCAAATGAAGCAGCAGTCCTGCATGGGAGTATTTAAAAATGATTTAGCTGGTGGCAGCTGCTGCAAAGTCAGAGATGTTGGACATGGATCTAGACATTTTTCCAAAGAAAAATGATGTGGGTATATAAAAGGTGAGAAATTCACCCTGCCAGGTCAGTGATATGGTAGAATATGACCTGGTCTCTCCTGTGAGCAGTGAGAACATCTGCAGCAATACTTTCTAAAATTTCTTTTAGAGCAAAGTGAACCCGCATAAAGACCAGTCCACCACTTATAGCAGTTTATTCAACATTTAGAGGGCAAAGAGCCTGGGCAACTTCAGGAAAATGCCCTGTCAAAGCTGGACCCAAGAGAGAGGGAGCAAGGAGGGAAAAAGGAAAACCAGATGTAGGGGTGATGTTGATGGATAGCAAAAGTGGTTGAATGTTTCTCTGGAGCATGGAGAGCAAATTGTGTACACTTAGAGGGCAGAAGAGGGCCCCAGGAGTTGGTGCATTGAATGGGCTTAAGTACTATCTCAAAGGCTGTCTCTGTCTCAGAAACTCCAGCTTAGTGCTTTTTCAGATGTGTGTTCCCCTATCAAAAACCACAGTGACTGCAAGGGGTTGTATCTGCATGTGTAAAGTGGCCTTATCCACGCAGGAAGGAATCATCAGGGTTTAATAGATGACAAACTTGGATACACTTTTTCTCATGGCTGCAGATCATTAACCTGATACACAGAATAATCTTTACAAGACCATCTGGAAAAACAGAATATTTCTCATTTCTGTTAGGTCCTGAAGGATGACTCCAGAATTTACAAATGAGAATATAAAAGCAAATGAGTAAGCATATGTCCTTTGTTTTGCTTCTGGAACGTTACCAAAGCCTCTAAGATAAAAATAAGAACGAGTATATACACAAGTAGCAGAAATACCCAGAGAAATCAAAATAAGATCTCTTGTGTCAGAATTTCCTCCTTGTTGCACGAAGAATAGTAATGTTGTGCTATTATAGCATAATTGTGCTTTCAAAAGGTTTGCAATAAAATTAAAATATTAGTTCAATCTTTCTTCATGGTACATATTTACATACATAAATGAACTATGTAGCAGGAAACTGTGTCACTCTTAAAACATTTTGTCTTGTATTTTAATTTTGGACATTAGGATTGAGTAATATTGCCTGTTATGTTTTTTTCCAAGTATGCACTGAAGTTCATATTTTGTTCCTCTTTTTTTTTAAGGACATATTGTTCTTGATTTTTACAATGGAGATGCTACTCATCCAAATTTACATTGATTGACTGGCATGGAAGATCTCATCTTCATTGATACTTCTCAGCAAGAACTTTGCTCAGTTTTACTGTACTTGGAACAGAAAGATTGTACTAGTTAGCTCCGTGGCATCAGATGTTTTTACTCATTTCTGCTGACGCTAGAGTTGTCATGAAGCTTTAAAACAGAGTTGGAATTAAAAGTAGGTGAAGCATGAGTCCTAGCAATGTGTGGAAGGTAGCATTTGCCATTTACTAATGGTAGTTATTTGTTTTGAAAACTGGGAAACTGGCAAAAGTGATGAATCAAATTCTCCAAGCATTTTATTGGAGTTAACATAGATTCTCAGCAGCACATAGAAAATAAACTATAACTGGGCTCCTTTGAAAAGTGCATGTGTTTTAGTACAGTCAGCTATTTCCTCTACATTTTTTGGCCCAAACTTTTCATTAATGTATCTTCTCATGGCAGCTCCATAGCGTAAATGAAATCACAGTGGTTTACACCAGCTAGTTTCTGTAGACTGATATGCTCACCAACAATCTCTGCTGGTGTAGAAACAGCAAGGAAACCCACATGGAAAAGATGTTACTAATACATTAAAAAATAAAATAAATCCTCAAATTTAAGAGCAGGTCACGTATTAAGTAGCTTAATATCTTTATGGTCCATGCTTTTGATACAAGATCATTGCAAAGCCTGCAAGGGAGGCCATAGGCCCAGCAGGAGCCGTGTGGTTTGCTGTGCTCAGCATGCAAAGCATGCCTGGATCTAGGTGCTCTCATCCCAACAGAGGGCCAGGAAACATTCTCCATAGCATGAGAATGCATGGTCAAGAGTGCCCTTGGGTTTGTACGTCCATAGTCCCAACACGTAAGTATCACTGTCCAAGCTGCAGTAATAGTGTTAGTCCTGTCTGTAGACTGATGTTTGGGTGATTGCATCACCAGTGCACCTACTTCCAAAGAAAACTGTAATTTGCAAATTTCCTAATGGTTATTCCTTCTCACTGATCATTTGTATTCCCTTCAAATTGTGGAGGTAAATGTATCTGTAACAGTAATGATTCTGAAGTACAGTTGACAGAGAAGCATAAAGCTACAACTCCTGCCGATCTTGGTTATGCATTCCTGTGTTTTCTGATCATACATAAAGAGCACTGTTGAAATAGTCTTTGTAGTAGAGCAGAACAGATGAAACATTCAAAATTAAATTCCTATAGAGCCCATTTACAGTCTCACATGGGTTAATTCTGTGTATTATTTGATTTTAAGTTATTCAGAAATTCAGATGCTAAGCAGATGTGCTTGTAAAAAAAAAAAACAAAAAACAAAACAAACAAACAAACAAAAAAAACCACAAAAAAAACCCCCACAAAGCCCTCAGCAATTTCCTGTGAGAGCTGAGAAACTAACACAACAAACATAATCTTCTTGAAAAGTATCTGAAGGACCATTTCTGTACTGTGTGCTATACATTTCTCACCATGACATGCTCTATGACCTGTGTCATGAAAACCAAGGCAGACTGCTGTCAGATGTTCATGAGAAGAACAGCAAAGATCTGAATGTGCTAAGGCTAACCCAACCTCACTGTGAACTTCTGAGGTGAAACCTACACTGATCTTCAGTACAGTATGCGTAGTCTCTCCATGGCTGTCCCCAGCCTTTTTCTCATGTTGTAAGTCTCTGAGACAGACCAGCTGCCTGACCACTATCTCTCAACTGCCTCTGCTGTTCCCACCAACAGCAGTGGAGAGAGCACAGACAAAGGAGCAATAATGTCTGCTCTCCCTGCCCTCTGCCCACATCATTGCCCTTGGAGAGAAATCAGAAAATAGCCACATGTTTTTGTAATGAAGTTTTTCTCCACAAGCACTTACCCACGGTCACCCCTGAGGGGGTATTTGATCACTTTGTGACTCTCTGGGTCTGTCCATCATGTCAAGTTCCTGCTCATCCCATATATAAAGCAAGCACTGCTAAATACACTTTGGGATTTCAGTAGCTTGATATCCTGTTATTGAAAACATGGATCTATCTTAACAAGGAGAACTTCTTTATGCAGCTACCTCAGTTTATCCACATGAATGGTGGGAATGCAAATTAAACAGAAAGCAATATGACCACTGTTCACTGCAAGAAATTCTGATTTTCTATGACACCTAGAAATCCAGCCATTGTCACTTAATCAGCCTCAACAAGTATCTAGAGTGCTCTCAAGGTCATGAGATTACAAGATTAAATCCTTGCTTTTAAAATGTTATAGTCCTGACCACAGTGAGGCTAAGCTGAGGAAAATGCTGATAACATCAGTTTACCTCAATCATAGTTTCACATTATATACTTTATACCATAAGCTGGAATAGAAGTCAAAATCCATTCTTAAACTGCTAGCAGGAAGTATTATAGCTACTCAAGAATTCGGCCATGTTTATTTTAAGGAAATTATCCTGGTTTATTAGTTGAAAATTCTCAGTGCTTACAGTATTTCCAAATTATATTTTTTGTGTCATTATGAACAATAAGCTAAGTGAATCATGTCCATCAGAGAGATGCGCTGATCACATGAAGACGTGTAATATGCTGTGAGAATGCACTGGTCAATCTTTACTGCAGAACATGATTTTTTCTTGACGCTGCTTCCCAGCTCAAAGCAGCTGAAACTGCATGATTTGAATCACAACTTTATTAATAAATCAAGCGTCACTGATTTCACTGACGCATGGTCATAGATGTGTTAACTGAAGAAGCTGACATCTATCTGTCTATTGCACTGCTGAAGCAGAATATGAGAGCTGTGAAAGATGAGGGACACGTGCTCTTCTCTAAACTCAGCGACCTTTGGATAAACTCTCTTTTATAGAAGAAGTTTTGCCATTTGTGTTGCTGCTGCTGCCTCCAGTAAGTAACACCTTCAAACAGACTTTGTCTAAATCCTTACATTCTTTATCTGGTAAGATAATTTTCTGTTACCTCTTTGCACACAAAAGGACACTGAAGAGACACAACACAGTCTTTTTTGAAAAAGAGTAAGACAGGCTCAGAACTTTAAAAATGACTCTCCTTAGTGGAAAAGAAAACAAATTTCCAAAGATAGAAGAATCATTGCGTTTCCTTGGAGATTTCTCAGCATAGTTACATTTCCAAACTAAACAGATAACTTTCTGGGGCATGACAAAATACATTTTGAAAAAAAAATTGTACCACATAGCTCCAAGAGAGGTTCCCAGCGGGGTTTTCAGCTGGGCGGAATTAATGTTCAACTGCTACATTTCTCCTCTTCTTCCACCTGACAGAGTACATTCAGGATTTCTTGTCTAACTCTTAGCCTCTCACAGCCACTGTCTACCTCTATAATTCCATCTTCTGCTAGCACATTCAAAGACAGCCCAACAATCTATTGTGACATTTCTGGAACAGCAGGAAAGGCACAGGTTAAAGCAGCCCATTAATGACATTCAGGAGAAAGTTGTTTAGAAAAAAATGGAAAAAGCACTAGAAGAATAGAAAACTGACAACTTTTTTTTTTTTTTCTTTTTTTTAATGATAATTTTTTTGTTGTTGTTTTCTTGGAAGATCTTGGAGTTTGACTGCTCAGTTCAGCCCTATTCTGGAGTGCAGCCAAATCAACAGAACACTCATTGGTTTCTACAGAGTTCAACTCTTTCACATAACTAAATAGAAATTGTCTGTAAGAATAACTTAGATAAGAAACAGAACATTTGCTGTCCCACGGAGTATGCACACGAGTACTCTTCAGGATACAGAAATGAGTCAGGAAGCTTTCTCTCTAAAACTGTTCAAAAAATAATTGCCCATTGTCCATTGCCCATTGCTTGAATCTTGCTTCCAGGCTCCAGAAGTAGCATTTATATTGATGGTAGATTAATGGAAAATGTATAGATCTAATGAAGGGTTCTAGCTCTATTGTCACAACTTTAAAATCACATTCAATTGCAGATTCATGTGTGGGGGTGTAACTTAATTAAAAGCAAAATAGAACATAAACAAACTAAGAATAAGATTGTCTGAGGGTTGTTAGGTCATTTTGTTTTTTACTTTGTTTTGATTTGTTTTTTAAATTTGAGGTGGTTAAAGTAGACAGTAAAATGTATGATTAAGTCAGTTAGGTAATCCTTTGTCTGTGGCCATAGATTAGTTTCCATGCTTAGATGCACAAAATGGCGACGCAGAATACTTTGTTACTGAGCACTTGTTTTCCATTTGATGTAGCATATAAATGAGGTACTTCTCTTTACATTGTTTTCCTTTACAGTGTTTACCTTTTCACTCTTCCTATTTCATCTTCTCCCCTAGCTTTTCTTTCCAATCAGCTCTCCATCCAGCTCTTGTAGTAGTCACTTTCTCGCAGCTCATTTCCCTGTACTACGTAATTATGTCATTAATTTACTTGTTTCTCTTTCTTTTTCTTCACTCTGTAACTGCTGTTTTCTACCTCCATTAGCCAAAATCCTTTTTCTTCTTCTCTTACCTTACTCTTGTCTCTATTCCTTCCCAAGGCTTCTGTAATCAGGCAGTGAAAAATAAGCATCACAGTCCCACTTATTAGACTGGAGATCCTGAACATTTGCATACAAACCTTGCTTCACACTTTAAGCTCCTCCTGGGTTTGTCTGGGAAAATGGCACGTAGCCACGGCTGGCAGAAGTAGGATCACAAGGGACCTTGTTCTCTGTGTCACTGCCACAGCAAATGGGAGAGAAACTGCTACCCTGTATCCTTTGCTACAGCAATATGTTACTGGGTCCTCAAAGTAAGAAATATGTATTGGAAATAGTGTTGCCAGCAGAAGCAGGGAAGTTGTGTCCAGGCAGATATTGGTCTCTTCTCCTATCATCCTCATAGTGATAGGACAAGAGAGAATGGCCTCAAGTTGCACTAGGGAACGTTTGGGTTGGATATTAGGAAACACTTATCTGAAAGAGTGGTCAGGCGCTAGAACAGGCTTCCCAGGGATGTGGTGGAGTCACCATACGTGGAGGTGTTCAAGAAACATTACATGTTGTACTAAGGGACATGGTTTAGTGAGGAAATGCACGTGGTAAGTGGACAGTTGAACTAGATCTTGGAAGTCTTTTCCAACCTTTGTGATTCTATGATTCTATCATTACAATCCTAGCTGTCCCAGTTTATCAGCTGATAAAAAGGATAATAAGGTTAGTGCTCAGGCACATATCTATGTACCGTGACACTCACTCATATTTTTCCAACTTAATTTATTGCAATGAATTAGATAGCGAACTCATTTTTTCCTATCAATAGACTTGGCTATTTGCACTCTGTGTACTGGAAGCACTGTGGTGACATGTCAGCAATGATGCTTCACCATGATATAATTAGAGCACATACCAACCCTACAGACCAGCAGCCAGCCGGTATTCCTCCCTCATATCCGATCTGCATGTCCTCATGAAAATAAACCTCAGCCGCAGACCCAGGCAGCAACACCAATCAAATGTGTCTGTTCACAGAAGTTGTCACCTGGTGGTATGACCCTCAGAGCCACTCTCCATAAAGAGAGCATTTTCACTGACACAACTGTGCTCCTGTGAGAGCTCCCGAGCCATACCTTCTATAGTTATGTATTTGTAAGCAGGAGCTGGGCATTTATCAATTTGTCATAATATATTTTCAATTCCTATACCAGCTCTGGTGGGAAATAGCAAAGGTCCTGCCCTTGCTAAGTATAATCAGCAAAGAGATGAACTGCAATTTACAGTGACCCCTAAACTCACAGAAGCCCTCAGCAACAGGTAGGGCAAGGGATGCAGAGAAAGCCAGAGACCCCCAGCTGATCTCACTGGAAGGACTGGGATCAAGGCCAGTTACACTTGAAGATTCACTTGTCTTGGGGCTCCTGACTCTGGGATGCTGGTGGCAAACTGGACATCCCTAGTAGCTTGTCTTTACATCTTGTTCAGACTTTGTTTATCCAGGCAGCAGGATCCCTCAGAGTGATGCTGACCTAACATGGAGACTTTCTGCTACAGAGGAGAGCTGAAAGGTGTGGAGAGAATTGTTAGTTAACAGATTAAATACCCTTGTTCCTTGTGTGAGACTATTACTTTCAAATACATTTTTTCCTCTTAAGAGCTCCTGTTATTATCTTTTATTTATTTCCTTCAGTTGAACTCAAGGCCTTCTCTCTCCAGTAGAAAGCCCTTAGTTGCTGTTAGGGTGAAAGCAATTACCATGTTAAAGACACCCTTCCTAACAAACAGCAGGAGCCACACCACAAAAAAGGGCTCTGGACATCTCCCAGCCATAGGCACAGCTGGACATCCTGGTATACAGGGCTGAGACAACAGACCTAGAATGGTGCCTCTCCCCAGAAGTACTCCAGTGCAAGAGCTCCCTGCTTCCTGCTTTCTGTGCAAACCTTGTGTGAGCAGATTTCCTATGTGGCCACCAACATATGAATGGACCATGCTGAATTTTTGTGAGAATTTATTTTTGTTAGAGTTCCTCCATCTGAGCACAGTAATTGAAATATTTCTTTGATTGCAGTGGGGCATACTACAGAGTATCATTAGGATAATTCTTGTGTTGGAAATGTAGGAAGTTGAGCTGTTCAGGCAAACAGCCAGTGTAAACAAATATCGGTGTATGCTGCGGATAAAGGCAGGCAATCTAGCTGCTTCCTTCTAGGGAAATAACAGAAGTGTGTATGAAATTACCCCTTCCCCTTTAATGGACTTTTAAAGATTATTCCCTCGGGCTACATATGGGTGACTTTAAATGATTTTTTAACATCTTTAGACTGTGTTTGGTTTCCTGGTACAGGAAGTAATAACAGTAAAGCAAACAAACTCCTTAATAAAATCAGCACACGAGGAGAGAAAGGGATAGCGTAATAATGCTACACTCTACAGCACTAATAATATTAATGAAGCACTAGCTACTAATAAGTACTTCAAGATGATCTGCCAGATTTCTGGTAGAAAAAAGCATTAAAAAGACATACCTTAGTTCCCTAGGGAGTGCCAGATGTCAGTTGAATAGCATCTTCATGAAAGGACACGAACATAAAAGAAACTCCTGCTCTGTGTGAGAAAGTGTAAAAGAAAAGGTGTGAGAGGTTTCTGAGGAAGTAGTTTCCCAGCTGCTATGGATAGTTGCACTGTGCTGCTGCCAAGAAGCACAAACATGGGGCCAAGGGACAGCATATTGCCGTGGGTCCATCATAGTGTTGTGCATCCATGATGACTGAGTCACAAGGTAAGTGAGAAGTATTCATTCCTGGCTCATCCCTCAGTCACAAGCCTTCTACTACTGTATAAGAACAGCTAAGAAAATGACTACAAAAGCAGTGAAAGTGAGAGGAAAATCGGGCTTACTTAATCAAGGGACTGCCATATCCCAAATAAAATTTCTGAACATTCAGACTGTGACCTTACGCAGAGCACCCTAGTGCAGGGCTTGTTTCACAGGTTTGCTATGCTGTTGCTCTACTTGTTCCTATGTAAACCACAGCAACAACACAAAAACATTTATTTTCATTATACTGTGGAGAGAAATGTCACAAATGTCACTTTTTTTTTTTTTTTTTTTTTTTTTTCCAGAGCAGCAAGTGAGAATCTTAGAAAAATCATGATCTGTGGGGATGTGACATAAAAATGGAGCAGCAGCATTGAGAACACCTCAGCAGGAGGCCTCATAGTGGCTGGCACTTTTCAACTTTCCTGTTCATACGGAAGGACACGGGCATCACCACCCTCAGGCAGCAACAACAGTCACCCCAGCATCCCCAGCTCTCAGGCAGGCAAAGCTGGGTTGGAAGTCTCCTGCCCTCCACTCTGCATGTCAACACTGTTTATGTAGCAGCCAGAAGGCCACAGATAATTTCAGTTCAGATCATTCCAAGTCAAAAATGACATGGGACATCTTACTCTTATTTTTGCCACTTGCAGTTTTCTTCAGTGTCCATAAAATGCAAGGTTCATGCTAATTAAAATCTCAGTGACATAATCTCACACATTAACAGTACTTTAAAAACACTGAGATTTAAGCACAATTCTGCAGAGCTGTCAGGAGGATGCAAAGGTGGAAAACACAGACAAAACTGAAGTTTTTATTGGTCAAAGTGATTGCTTTGCAGTGCAAGGGCTACAGAAGGGTTTCTGTGAAATCAAACTTTTTCTCTGCAGTAAAGAGGAAAGCAACATAAAAAAAATATAATAATTTTCTGTATGGCTACTGAGTCAATGAGAAACATTACAGACATGTTGGAGGAAAAACTAGAACTTGCTCTCTTTCCTGAGGTTTTTTATACTCTTCTGCTTTGCAGTTAAGATTTATGTGTAGAGATGAAAGAATATTTATTCACATTATTTTTAACTGTAATGGAAATAGATCTGGAAAATCACGTCAATAAGTCTGAACTATATGACATTATATTTACAAATATAGTCTATATTTCTCTCATGACAGTTTGAAAACTTTAGCAAAACATTCTTTTATTTGTTGGAATGTTAGAAGATCAAAATGATCTGATTCAGTGCAGACCTAGGCAATTTTGTTTTAATCCTGACCACATGAGCCACTAGCAGACAGCACATACTATTTAGAAATGTATGATTTGTAAGCAGCTTTAGAGACAATGTATACCTGACTGCACTACGTGGCTGGCCATTTTCTTCTTCGTAAATGATACAATTCTGATCTCATCCTCTCTACTTAAACCAGGAATTATATTATACACTTGTGCTGTCTCAGTGGGTAGTGCAGCATAAGAGGAAAAAGGCCAGAGCTCTTGAACGGCTCATTCTGTTCAGATTATCTTCTTATCTGTGATCAGTGGCAAAGAATCTAGTTGGGGGCCTATGACTAATGATGTTCCCCAGGGGTCAGTGCTGGGTCCTGTCTTGTTCAACACATTCATCAATGACCAATGAAAGAACAGTGTGTGTCCTCAGCAAGTTTGCAGATGATACAAAGCTGGGAGAAATGGCTGACATACCAAAAGGCTGTGCTGCCATTCAGCAAGATCCAGACAGGATGGAGAGTTGGGTGGAGAGGAACCTGATGAGGTTCAATAAGAGCAAGTGTAGAGTCTTGCACCTAGGGAGGAATAACAGCATGTGCCTGTACAGGTTGGAGGATGACCTGCTGGAGATGAGATCTGTGGAGAAGACCCTGATGTGTTCTGAAGGATAACAGGTTGGCTGTGAGCCAGCAATGTGCCCTGGTGGCCAAGAAGGTGAGTGGTATCTTGGAGAGCATTAAAAAGAGTGTGACCAGGAGGTGAAGGAAGGCTATCCTCAGTAAAGGGAGGTGATCTTCCCCATCTGCTCTGCCCCAGTGAGTCCACATCTGAAATACTGCATCCACTTCTGATCTTCCCAGTTCAAGAGAGATAGGACTCTCATAGAGAGAGTTCAGTGGAAGGCCACAAAGATGATGAAAAGCCTGAGCATCTCCTGTAAGAAGAAAGACTTCTTTCTGGGGTCTGTTCAGCCTGGAGAAGAGAAGACTGTGAGGGATTTTATCAATTCTTATGAATATCTAAAAGGTGAGAGGCAAGTGGATAGGGCTAGATTCCTTTCAGTGGTGTCCAGCAACAGCACAAAATGCAATGGCACAAACTGGAACATAGTTCTAGGAAAAAATTCTTTAGTGTGTGGGTGACAGAACTGACTGGAACAGGCTGTGGTGTCTCCTTCTCTGGAGATACTCAAAATCCACATGGATGCTTTCCTGTGTGACCTGTTTTAGGGAATCTGCTTTAGCAGGGGATTGCACTAGCTAATCTCCAGAGGTCACTCCCAACACTTATGATTCTGTGGTTTTGTGGTTCTGTGTGATTGTTTCTGTTGAAATTTACATTTTGTATCACAAAATGAGTTTAGCTTTTACATATCACTGCATGTTGAAAAGACTATTGACAAATATCAGGAAAAGAGTTAAATGAAGCAGAAAATCCTATTCCAAGATAATGTATAGTAGCTATTTGGGAGGAAAAAAAAAAAAAAAAAGGAAAATCAGATGCCATGTCTATGTGATCAAGCTTTACTTTGGCCATCAGGCAAAGAGGTCCTCAGAGCTGAAATATAGATTGAAAGACAATGAAATGAAGGGGAAAAGTCCTGAAGTCAGCTTCATTGGACTTATTTTGATGTACAGTGATAGAAAAAAAATTGTGTGTCTCTTGTCTCATATGCAAGCAACATATGCCTGTTGGAGCATTTGCTAGACAGTGAGACTTTACAGAGCAAAGTATAGGAAGAAATCTGTGCACTTAGACTTACATGTTTCCTTATAGGAAACCATTGCTGCTCAATATAGACATCTACATGTATTTTAGTAGCTCCACACACTCCCACATACATATACATATGTATATATATAAATATACATAAAGAATGTTTAAAGTAATTGTCAGAATAGAATGAGCTGCCAAAATGTGCAAAGATACTGGTGCTGCGATGAGACAAACCAGGCACATATTCAGGACACTGAAGGCTGTACTGTGCACCAGTGTATTGCTGGGTATGTCTATCCCACACAATGCAGAAACTTTGTGGTATGTTCATATGACACAGTATATTTTGTAAAAAAGCTTGCTCAAGACTGCAGTAAACATGTAAAGATGCTACTTATCTGGTGGCAAGCAGTAATTCATGTTGATGCCACCATTATAAGGAACCAAGTAAAATGCTGCTGGGAGGAGAGTAGCAGAACTGAGATAGCTGGACTGATTAGCTCACAGGAGCAGGCCATTTTCCTTCATTTTCAGTGAGACTATCTATGTCATTTCCCTGAACACCTCTCCTGCCATTTTTTATCAATTCTGCCAAAACTCTCGAATAGCTTTAGTATGGAGGCCTGGCAGAGCCTTCTGTGCTGAGGGGAGGCATGGAAAGGGTGCTCAGGGTGTACAAGCAGGCTTGGTGCATACTTATTCTTTCAGCAGAGGCACTTTGTTTTAATTTTGACTGATAACGTGAACAGTTTGTTTCTTCCCAAAGAACAAATGAGTGTTTCTGCAGAGAGCCTGCACAGCGGTGCTGCCTATGTTTGCTGGTGGGAAGCATTGAACAGCAGGGCAAGTTCAGCTCTCTCACAGGGCTAGCATGCGTCATTCTCCATGATGCACACTTCCTTTGTAGCCCCCTCCACCTCAGAGCATTCTTTCAGAAAGTCTGTGTGAACTCCTCCGACACAGGCAGGGGGCTGCCAAAAAAAGCCACATACTCCTCATTTTGGACAGAAGCAGCATCTGCTGAGTATTTTCCTGAATCTGAACACTGCAAAGTCTGCAGTTTTTCAACAACTGTTTTATTCAAGGGGGGGAAATGTCTTCAAATCTTTTGGGAAATCTCTGGACAACTATTTCCATTAATATTTTCTGAGGAAGTCTTGAAACCCTCATTGACAAGGATAACATTTAACATTCCCATAGAGTGTTCCAACTTCTGCAAAAGCCATTAATACACATTTCTTTGAGCTGCACAGCTCTACTGGCTACAGCACGTTTGCCATGCACAGTATCTAATTGACTCCATATTGCCTAAATAGCTGTGTCACAAAAGAATTGGAAAGGGACTGAAATCTTACACCATGGCTCCCTGTATCTTCAGATAAGAGATCAGTGTGGGATTTGTTTGGAATATAACAGGCTGCTCGCTTTTCTCATATTTCTGCAAGTACTCTGAATGCTATAGAGCAAGTAAAATTAAAACTTTTAAGAATATGTCACACGTCCTGTACTCCTCACAGCAAAACACCAAACGGACAATATGCAATTGGATCTCAGTCATAGCCTTTCAAGAACACAAGATGTTATCCGAGCAGTAGGTGGGTTTTCACATACTTTAGCCAGATTTTCCAGAATTAACCATAGATTGATAGTACAGGCTCTTGGATTAGTATAGATGCCTAGAAAAATAACCTAAACACTGACATACACAAAATGAATGGGTACTTTTGAAAAATCTGACTGTGTTTTTCTAGTTATTTAGTTAGTTTTAATACTAAATACAAATTTTTGAGTTTAAAAACTATCAGATAGGAAGAGAGAAAGGGGTGACAAGATCTCTGACCCCCTCCACACTCTTACTTACTAGTGACAGGAAAGGCAGCAGAATAATATGCAAGGGAACTCTGGGAGTGCATGAGCAACTGTTACTCTTGATGGCACCAGCCAGAGGGATAGGAACACAAATATACTTGTTGCTATTTATAGACATACTATGAATATTATGTTTGTTAAAGCATTTCCATTACAACAACGAATCACTGCCATTGGAAATATTATTAACTACTTTAGATGCATCAGGTTTTTTCTGAAATCCAGTAAAGATATATTGGTGCTAAAAAATACATTTTGGATTTTACAGGAAGTTATTTTGATGTAAAGTTGCGAAGGAGTATTACATAGATCCCTCATAGGAGCTCCATCACCTCTGATTACCATGACTGTGTTGAACCTAGTGTTGCAACATGTAGTTTAGTAGTGGTATTTGACAAAAAGACACCACTTAGTTTACCCCAGTGGGAGCTATTCATTAAATCATAGAATCAGAACAGCTTGGGTTGGAAGGAACATCAAAAAATTATCAGGTCCAACCTTTGGTGGGAAAATGGAACACGGATGAGACTATGTAGTACATTCTTTAATCGCACCCATTGTTCCTCGTCTTTTTCATGTGGTTCCTTGTGAAGCAAGAGCTTCAGTCCTATTAGCAGCCATCTATTAGCAGCATCCACTACTGGAATACTCTAAGGAGGTCCCCCAAGCTTTCTCTTCTCCAGATAGAAAGATCTACCTCCTACAGCCTCTCCTCATATGGTATGTTCTCCAGTCCTTTGATCATCTTGTTTGGACCACCTCCAGTCTGTCCACAGCTTTTTTGAATGTGGGGACCAGAACTGCACACAGTACTACAGCTGTGGCCTGAGCAGTGCTGTTTAGGATGGGATGATCTCTGCAAGTCCTATCTGCTGAGGATGCAGCTCAGGATACGATCTACCTTTGCAGCATCTGCTAACTGCTGTTCAGCTGGCTGTGCACCCAGACACCAGGTCCCTTTCAGCAAATCTACTCTCCTGCACACAGGTCCTAGCTGGTCCTGGGCTCTTTGGTTGTGCTGTCCCAGGTGCAGGGCCTTGGACTTTTTGTTAAACTTCATACAGTTCTTACCCACCCTTCCAGCCTGTCCAGCTCCTGTAATACGGATATGCTTTCTGATGTATGCATTTCATCACTCATCTACGTGTCAACAACAAGCTTGATGAGGGTGTTTTCAAACCAATAATGTTTTGGTGGTTTTTATTGTTGTTGTTTTTAAATAGCATCCTGGCTATCACATGAATTATCGAAAGCCAACACGCCAGTATGATGAAATTTACCCACCATCTGCGTATAGAAATTTATTACCTCAAAAATCATTTTTGGTGCTCTTAGCAACAAAATTGTGATATTTGTTATTAAACTCAGCAAATGTGGTGAATGTACTGGGGAATACTCACAGCCTGTTTCATTCATTTCACTTGTATATACTCAAGGCTTGTTTTATTTAAACTAACTACTCTGAAGAAATGCATTGAAAATAAATTAAACTTTTGTTTATTAGCTTGATTACATTTCTAATCCAAACATACTAACAGAAAAGAAACAAATTTGAATCAGACAGTTTTCAAAGAGGTTTCTAGGCTAGACTTTAGATAAAACAAACACAAATATAAATAATGGCATAAATTATATTCACTTTGCTTATCTCTTGATAATAAAGTTTGATTCAGTCTGGGTTTCTCACATTTAAATCTAGAGAAATTTTGTTAATGTTAACACACTAGAAATATTTTCTTGTTATTTCTTCAGTTATGTTTTAGAGTAAAGTTGATTCTTTCATGTGCAAATTAATTTGCATGTTTTCAGTAAGTGCTTGCTTCACACTAACAATTAGGATAATGTCTGGAGGTGTTCTGTAAGGCTACATTTTGCTCTTCGAGAAATTAATTTAGCTCATTAGTGTCAGTGTGTCAAAATTTGTGAAACAAACTGGATATTCACCAGTTTCCAGCAATCTACAAACATTGTGTTTCCATAAAAGAATAACATGTGGTGATTTAAGCCTTCCCCAAGTTATGCTTTTAGGAGTAGCAATTTTTCAATTTCAGAGTAATGCAATATGTGATCAGCATTGTACTCACTCACTTCTTTCTACTGACCATTTCTGGTTAGTTTCTGGCCAAGACTGCTGACAGTATAATGACACATGCCCTCCTACATTGCCACAGAGTTCATGCTTGTGAAACTTCGTCCACTCTCTTGGGATAGGGAGGTGCAAGCAGTGAGCCATTAAATCTTCCAGGACAATTTCATGGAGTAATCTCCTATAATGCTGTAATTCCAGAAAATAGGTCGTCTGTGTGAAGAACTAGGGTCTGTTCAGATATAGCCTGATTGTTCAGTTTAATTAAATCCTTCTGTCTCAGCTCTGGTCTGCTTCTCTCATAGGTAATCTTGTAGGGGCTTTTTCTGCTTTAAACTTTTTCATATGACCTTTGTAGGTGCTGCAACAAACACAAGTAGACATCAATCCAGGGCTAGTAACACCACCTGAGCACAGAAGCAACTTGCCCAGAAAGGAACAGGTAGGTGGTGAGCTACCCCCAAGAATACAGTTAAGAGCAGTAAATCACCTTGTGAGACACCACTGATCAGCTCTAAGGGAAATTTTGGTAGATATTCACCATTCTCCTCGGCCACTGGAGACACAGGCAAACATAAAGTTGAACTCCTGAACATTACTACCTTCTGGGATGACCTCTCTTTGGGTAATAGGTACTACATTAAACTGAAGTTTGGGTAAGAAGAGTGGTATTTGCATCATGCTGTTAAAACTTATGAAGGAAATAAATAAAATGTAACAGATAACCTGATTCTGATTGGGTGTTTCAGATGCGCTGTCTGTAAGGCAAGATCAGATCTATGAAAATTATATCTGGATAATTATTTTTTACTTAAGAGAAGTCAAGATTAAATGGATTACAGGTAGAGTACTATGAATATTACATTAATATTAACTGCCTTAGTAAGTGAGACGAAGCAAAGGCCCTGAAATTCACCAGTCATTAATCCAGCTTATGCTAAACGCAGTCTGATAGCTAGGTACTAAGAAAGACACGTCAGAGACTGAAATAGAGTGACAATGCTAAAGGGGGAAAGGGAAGCCTTGTGAGTCTCTGATAGGCACTGAGTTAGTTGATCATAAAACCAGACTAATCAATTCAATGAAGGAAGAAAGGTGAGGATCTGTTAAGAGGGGAAAAAAATATTAGATGATCCAGAATATAGAAGTAGGGATACCTTACACCTAGTTCACACAAGAATTAAGAAAAGCCAAGAAAATATATACTTAGAGTTAAAACTGGATGTCGGATGTAGACCCACTTAGATGATATCATGAAGTCCCCAAAAACACACAACTTTACATCTCGTTTCCCTTCTACTATTTCCCCAAAATTCTGCACATTTTGTCTGCTAGCAGCCCCATAGTTTTCAACAGAAGTTATTTTTTCAACATCTTCACTATTGGCTGAACATTGTTGATATTTTTGGTACCAGTGGTAAAACACTTATCTAAGTGTGGGCAATGCTATGAAAGTGGAGGGGTGTTATGAGTCCCAGCTAACATACATCTATCTCTTTATAAGACAAACAATGAACTGAATTATACTGCTGGATTTTTCAAATCAATTTGACATGAATAATATAAGATCCTACTGTTCTAGTTAGACTAACAGAACCAGAAAGACGTTGGTGTGGGCTTCTCAGGGCACTGTGACACATTTATTCCCTCATTGGTGTGTCTCTATCCCTCCTAATACAGACCCTCATTCTGTAAGAGAACTGTTCAAGGCCTGTGGGAGTCAAGATGAGTCTTTCTGCTGGCTTAATTTCAAGTCTTGTTTTCAGTGATGCAGAAGCAGCTGCTGGAAACTATGTGGAAACTCTGGTAAATTTTCAAGATTTGCAAGCTTGCTCACAATAGAACCAGGAGATTAATACTGTACAGTGACGTACTGTCTTGATTTACAAATGTGAGTCAAGGCTGCCTGCATGTCACAGTTTAACAGTGACACAAACAAAAATGCAATGGCTTGCAGAACTCATTGAACTAAGTGAACATGCTTTCATTTCTCAGCATGTCCTCCATTTATTGGAAAAGATTCTTCTGAGAAGGAAAGTAGTCTCACATAGTTATGGTGACAATGAAGTACTTCTGTTTAGTTTTCTTGTTTCTGAAAGCACTTCAATATTAAACCCTAAATATTGCTGCTTCTTCAGACTTCCTTAACATGTTAGTAAAATGTTCATTCTAGAATTACAAAACATTTGTGGAAGTCCCTCTGTCTTCTCTTATCCAACTGGTACTTAAGCCTTGATAACATATCTTTCATACCACGCCTTGAATAACAATGAGCCGAGGTGGCCAAGAAGGTCAATGGCATCCTGCTGTGCATTAAAAAAAAAACGTGGCCAGGTGAAGGGAGGTGATCCTTCCTCTCTATTCTGCCCTGGTGAAGCCTCACAGAATCAGAATCACAGAACCTGGATTACTGTCCAGTTCTGGTCTCCTTGGTACAAAAAAGACAGGAATGTCCTGGAAAGAGTCCAGCAGAGGTCTACAAAGATGACAAAGGGCCTGGAGTGTCTCTTATGTGGAAAGGCTGAGTGACCTGGGTTAGTTGAGCATTGAGAAAAGAAGACTGAGAGGGGATCTGATCAATGTCTAAAAATACCTAAGGTGCAGGAAGTAAAGGGATGAGGCCAGACTCTTTTCAGCAGTGTGTGGACAAGGGGAAATGCCCTCAAACTGGAGTATAGGAAGTTCTGAAAAAATGTGTGTAATAATTTCTTCACAGTGACAGAGCACTGGAACAGGATCAGGGGAGTTGTGAAACCTCCTTCTCTGGAGCTATCCAAGACCTTCTTGGGCGCCAACGTGGTCTAGGGAGCCTGCGTTAGCCAGGGGGGTTGGACTAGATGATCTCTGGAGGTCCCTTCCAGCCCCTACAGTTCTGTGATTCTGTGAAGTAATGTGTTCCAGTTTCCATCAGTTTAGAACTAAGATGTGTAATTATTTGTATAATTACTATTATTGTATATTTGTATAATTACTGTATTATTACTATTTTAAAGCCCCTTGCCTCTTAGGAGATTCTTCTCTTCATCATAACAGCTAACATCCAGATTTACTGCCTGCCTTTGAAAATTTTCTCCAATGCTCATTTTGCAGTGTTTGCCACAGACTAAAAATGTGAAATATTGTCCCAGTGAATCTACAGAAGTTCACAGAATCACAGAATTGTAGGGGTTGGAAGAGACCTCCAGAGATCATCGAGTCCAACCCCCCTGGCTAACGCAGGATTGAAACTTTGCAATGTGTATTTCTTCTATTTCCATAGAAGGTTTCAGAATTAAAGACGCAGCAACAGGAAATAGGTAGACTTTACAACTCTCATGTATGCTGTCAAACAGACTGGTTTAGACAGTATTTATATATTTGTGCTGAAATATCCTTGGAATACTTGCAAGACTTTACAGTCTTGCGAAACTGTTACCAAGCTCAGTTGCTGTCAGGGGCTGACTTTAGAGCGTGAAGCCTTCCTGAAGTTCAGCTTACCTGGGTTTGTCTGAATCTTCTATCAGCTGACTTGTCCCTAACCCAATGCTTCCTACACTGATTTTACTCTGAGCTCTTACAGAACCCTACTTGTGTTCTCTAACTCTGCCTTAGCTCACCACTACCAACTCCTTCCCTTTCCTGAATACAAACTGCCCTTTCCATACTGAGTCCTTTTCTTTCTTTCATTATCCAAAGCACTTCAGAATTTATTCAGTCTTTGGTGTTTGTAAAGATAGTTTTGCCGTTAAACCCAACAGAATAAATATTTCCCTCCAAATTCATTCCTCTATGGCTATTAGAGTGACAACAGTGAGATACTAAATGAACACAGGTTGTAAGACTAAAATTGAATGATAAACTGCAGAATATTAAATGTTGTCAAAACATTTAGACAAGATGCTTCAGTCTTTAGAACTAAAAATTGATAACAGAAAAAAGGCAGGTTTTTAATCAGAAAATAGGACACATGCACATACTCTCATTGTCTCCAAATGTAAAATAATTATACCTCACCTAGAATACTAAAATCTTTTATTACAAGTCGTCTTACATCACCATTTTATGAAACAGAAGTTAGATACTTGAGCCAATAACTTCCAGTAGTTTCAAGATTACCACATTTATGGTAAAATTGTAAAATGTGGAAGGTATTTTTGAACAAATATTTTGAACAATATGCACAGATTGTGGATAAATTACAGAGAATCTGGTTTAGCTGTCGTATTTCAAGATGGATGTATGTTATTCCTAATAAACAATGCAGCAAACCATCTTTAAGTGTTTGTTTCCATAAAACTTCCATAAATAATGACTTCTCTTGGACTTCCAGGAGCAGTTACATTTATGTTTAATTTTACGTTATATAGAATAAGCATACAGTAGTGAAGGGAGTGAAGGGAGTTAAAAATAGCCAGCAGTAGTTCTTTAATTTTTATTAAATTCATATGTAGTCACTTTTGAAAGCAGTTTACTGTACTAAACAAAGGGATGTAGTATCAAACATCTTTTGTTATCTAAGTTATCAGTTGTTGATTCTTCCTTCCTGATTCTTTCCTGACAATTGAAAGAAATGCTGGTGTGTTTTTATCTCCTGAGGGGGCTTGGGAAGGGAGGTAAAGAAAGTCCCCATACAAGACTTTTTGTCAATAATCCTCCGGTAATTGTACCAAATAGTTCTCAGTGTTTCAGATTTCCTTGTTCTAGTTCTTCAGCCCACAGCCAAGATCTCTCCTTCTGTGTGCTGTGCTGTTTCTGTGTACATACATGGCTATTTCACTTGCTGGAGTAATCCTGGGAAAATAGAAGAACTATTTTTACATTTACCAAATACCTTACAGACTGCCTCCAGGCACTCAGGCTTCTATCTTGTTTTCAAAAATTGTAAATCTCTACTTTCTCAGAAAAAAACAGTTAATGCTTGCTGCAAGCAAAGGCTGTCCCTTTCCCAAAATCAGATTAAACAACTGTGTCTGAATTTAAATCACATTTTCTGTAAAAAATAAAATAGCCAAATAGCAGTCAAGTAGGTTTCACCAGGCTACTCAAAACATATCATTTTCATGGAATCGTAGAATGACAGAATGGCCTGGGTTTAAAAGGATCTCAAAGATCATCTAGTTTCAACCCCAGGCCATGAGCCGGTCACCAACCACTAGACCAGGCTGCACAGAGCCACATCCAGCCTGGCCTTGAATGCATCCAGGGATGGGGCATCCACAACCTCTCTGAGCAACCTGTTTCAGTGCATCACCACACTCTGTGTGAAAAACTTCCCCCTAATGTCTAACCTCAATCTCCCCTTTCTCAGTTTAAAACCATTCCCCCTTGTCCTATCACTATCCACTCATGTAAACAGTCATTCCCCCTCCTGTTTATATGCTCCCTTCAAGTACTGGAAGACCACAGTGAGGTCTCCCTGGAGCCTTCTCTTCTCCAAGCTAAACAAGCCCAGTTCCCCCAACCTTTCTCCATAGAAGAAGTGCTCCAGCCCTCTGATCTCAGTGGCCCTCCTCTAGACCCATTCCAAGAGCTTCATGTCTTCCTTGAGCTGTGGCCTCCAGGCCAGGATGCTGTACTCTAGATGGGGCCTCACAAGAGCTGAGTAGAGGGGGACAATCACCTCCCTCTCCACCTCCCCTTTTTTAATGTCGCCCAGAACACAGTTGGCCTTCCAGGCTGCAAGCGTACACTGCAGACTCACGTCCAGCTTCTCATCAACCAGGACTCCCTTCTCCACAGGGCTGCTCCCAAGGATTTCTTCCCCCAGTGTGTATAAACACCTGGGAACCTCATTAGGTTCACATGGGCCCACTCCTCCAGCCTGTCCAGGTCCCTGTGGATGACTTCCTTCCTTCCAATGTATCGACTTTATGGCTCAGCTTGTAGTCATCTGCAAACTTACTGAGGGTGCACCTGATTCCATTATCTATGTCATTGAAGAGCACCAATTCCAAAACTGACCCTTGGAGAACACCACTTGTTTTCCAACCCAGACCAGCTTCCAACCCAGACATAGAACTATTGATCACAACCCTGTGGCTGTGACCAGCCAACCAGTTCTTAATCCATCAAACAGTCAATTTTTCAAATCCATACCTCTCCAATTTAGAGAGAAGGATATGGTAAGGGACCACATCAAAGGCTTTGCAGTAGTCCAGGTACGTGACATCCATTGCCCTTCCCTTGTCCACTGATGCCATCTCTCTGTCATAGAAGGCTACCAGAGTGGTCACACAAGATCTGCCTTTGGTAAAGCCATGCTGGCTGTCTCGGATCACCTCTTCGTCTTGTATGTGCCTTAACATGGTAATGAGGAGAATCTGCTCCATGATAATCACCAGTGAAGACTGAGGCAAAGCACTTATTGAGGACCTCAGTTTTTCCCAGGTCTGAGGAAGCCAGTTCTCTGTTCTCATTTATCAGACGCGGAACACTCTCCTTGGCCTGTCTCTTCCTGCCAATTACCTGTAAAACCCCTTCTTGTTACTTTTCATATCTTTTGCCAAGTTCAGCTGCATCTGTGCCTTGGCTTTCCTGACACATGCAAACAATGTCTGTGTATTCTTCCCAGACTACACAACCCTGCTTCCACTTCCCGTAAACTTCTCTCTTTTCCTTCAGTGTAAGCTGCATGTCCTTGCACAGCCATGTTGGTCGCCCACCTTCTCCACTCAATTTCTTCTGCTGGGGGATGGAGAGCTCTTATGCTTGCAGAAGAATGTCCTTAAAGAGCCGCCAGTTCTGTTCTGTTCCTACACCCTTAAGGACAGTTTTCCAGAGGATCCCGTCCAGCAGTTCTTTGAGAAGCTGGAATTTTGCTCTCTTGAAATTCAGGGTCCTGACTCTGCTTTTTGCCAGGCCTGCATTCCTGAAGATCACAAGCTCCACCAGGACATGGTCACTACAGCCTCCAATCTTAATCTTTCTAATGCTCTCCTGTGCATTGGTGAGTATCAGGTCCACCTCAGGCTGGTCTGTCTAATACCTGGACCAGGAAGTTATCCTCAGCAAACTCTGGAAATCTCCTGGATTGTCTGCCACCTGCAGTGCTGCTATCCCAGCTGATAGGCCTCATCAACAGGCTTCCCCTGACCAGGTCCTTGATTTTAGTCCATAAGCTGTCACGTTGGTAATGACTGTTCCTCAGGCACGGCTCTTCACAATCTAGCCACTTCCTAACACAGAGGGCAACTCCCCTTCCCCTCCTACTCTGTCTATCCCGTCTGAAGAGCCTGTAGGCCTTGATTACAGTATTCCAGTCATGAGATACATCCCACCATGTTTCCATGATAGCAATTAAGTCTATTTTTCCAACTATGCCACAGTTTCTAACTCATCCTATTTATTTCCCATGCTGTGTGCACTGATATAGCAATGCTTCAGCTGGGCTATTGGCCTCATTGCCATCTTGGAGAAGCCAGTAATACCTAATACCTTTGGGACGAATCTGGGGCTTTCCTCCACTGCTTCCCAAGGTTAAAATGTTCCCTTGTTCTTCTCTGTCACCCAGTCATTCCCTTCCTTCATCGTATCTAGTCTGAGCTGCTAACCAGCTCAGCCGGCTTGCTCTCTAGAATATTCTTGGCCCTTCTAGTCAGCTGCATCCCATCTGACATCAGCATTCCCCATTTCTCAAAACTGTGTCCCAGGTGATAGTGTCAAAACCCCTGAGTGCGACATCATCCTTGAAGTCATTCACTGAATCTGTCTGTCCTTCTCTTTTTATTTGGATCGCAGTCATCAACTGAGAGGACAGAGAATACTACTGGCACTGCTGATCCTTTCAGCAATGTCCCCAGAGCCCTCAAGTCTGTTTTGATCGCCGTAGGGCTTCTTATGCCTACCTCATCATTGCCAGTGTGAAAAACTAGTAATGGATAATAATCAGAGGATCTTACCAGGTGAGTGGTGTTCCTAGTAACATCGCTTACCTAGGCCGCAGGCAGGTAACATACCTCCCTGTGGGATCGATCCAAGCAGAATATTGGGCCCTCAGTCCCCCACAGAAGGGAGTTATGATGGTAGCCCTTCTTTTTTTCCTGATTGATGGTGTGGTGATATGAGGGCCAGTCCAAGTTGCCTCAGGCAACCCCTCCAGTGTGAAGAGACCTTCATCCATGTACTCATGCCTCTGTCCGTCCAGCTCCAGAACCTCATACTTATTATGCAAGGGCACCTGGGAAGGTGGGACAGGCTGAGAGGCGGTATACATGCTAAAAAAGCACCTGTAATCTTAAATATATCTTAGTTAAGTGATCTGCCCTTCTCAAGTGTAGCAAAGTGCCATGCCCTGCCTGCACAGCTGCCAACTGCTGCACCATGCCCTTCTAATGCTCCACGCACTGTTTGCCTGTCCTGCTTGCTGTGCTCCTGGGTTGCTGTATTCCCTGGAACCCTCCTTTGCACACATGAGAGGAGGGTGCCAGCAATCCTCGTTCTGCCCACCTACATCAGAGTCACCGCACTGCCTGGGAGGGGGACAGCTGGAAGGGTTGCCTTACTCTCCCTTAACTTCTTAGCGCGCTTTTGTTGTGTTTTTTGCCGCAATTCAGACTCTCTAAGAATGGTCCCTCAGTGTGAGCCTCCGCTGCAAAGCTGATCTCAAGGTCTGCCCTGAATTTTTGAATTTTGAATTTTGTTTAATACAGTCAGGTATTTCTTTTTAAAGTTAAGCTGTGATTAGAAGTTATGCATGGACAAGTAGAACAAAAATACCAGATGTCCAAAACAACACAGACAACTCAGATTTTGCACTTTATACTCAATACAGAGTAGTATTTTGCATGTATAAGTAACCAGGTTTAACTGCTCACTTTATTCCCTCTTTCATGCATAGGTGCAGAGGCAACAAACAAGGAAAAAACTTCTGCCAACCTTAGGCTGAAAAAGTCAGAAAAAACTCTGGTACATTCTTATTTTTTGACACCGCACTTATAAATTAAGCATTTCTGCAATGTGCTCACAGAGGCAAAAGCAAGCATTCATTTGATGAGGAAAATGATGCTTTGACAAAAGAACATACAAATGCAGACACTGCTGAGAAATTTCCTCACCTACCTGCTCTGCAGCCTTTCTTCAAACAGCTGTTTTTCTTTAGATAGAAAAGGGGCTAATGTTTCCTCCCTTGCATAAGGAGAAATTCAAGTTCTTAGGAGAAATCACAGAGACAACATAGACAGAAACATGGACAGCTGAAAGGTTGCAAGGAAATAGTTTTAAACATAATCACTGAGGTTTTGGTTGTGTGGGAATCAATACTGTTTCTTCATTCTTAAAAATTTGTAGAAATCTGTTTTCCTGAAGACTTCATTTGGCACATTATATTTCTAAAGTTGAAATCATTACAAAAGATCACTATCAACAGTAAATGTTAGAACAACTGATGATATTCTGCACTCACTTGACATGTATCACCACGATACATGCCAACTGGATATAACTCCATTGACCACAACTCTGTGGGCCCGGCCATCCAGACTGTTTCACCTAGCAGAGTGTACACCCATCCAAACCATGGGAAGCCAGCTTCTCCACAAGAATGCTGTGGGGGACAGTGTCAAAGGCTTTACTGAAGTCCAGGTAGACCACATCAACAGCTTTACCTTCATCCACTAAGCAGGTCACCTTGTCATAGAATGAAATGAGGTTTGTCAAACTCGTACTGACTGAGCCTGACCCCTGGCTGTCCTTCAAGTGGTCCATGATGGCTTCCATGACTATTTGTTCCAAAACCTTCCCAGACACCAAGGTGAGACTGATAGGTCTGCAGCTATCAGGATCATCTTTCTGCCAGTCTCCAGGGACATTTCCGTTTAGCCAGGACTGCCAAAGGATGATGGAGAGTGGCTTGGCAATGTAAGAGATTATTCTTTTACATCATTGTCTCAAAGCTTGTTGAGGACACTGATGAACAAGTTCAGGCAAGTCCTGGGCAGGGGTTGAGAAATCCTTTGTCTGGAGAACTTTGATGGACAAGTCCTGGGCAAGGGTTATGAAATCCTTTGTCTGAGGGACACAGATGGACGAGGCCAGGGGCAACAAGAGAGAGAGAAGCTGCAGCTTAATGCAACCACACCCATTAACTCCCTTGGCACTCTAGGGTTCAATCCATCTGGCCCCATGGATTTGTGATTGTCCAGATTTCGGAGCAGGTCCAAAAACTTATACAACATCCTTGTCTCTAAATTCAAGAGTCATGGATTTGACAGATGGATTGTTTGGAGGATAAGAAATGGGCTGAAGTGTCACACTGATTGAGTTGGTATCAATGATAAAATATCCAAGTAGAGACCATGGATGGATGCTGTTTTTCATGTGTCTGTATTGGGACTGATATTATTAACATCTTTGCTGGTGAAATAGGCAGTGGGATTAAGAGCACCCTCAGTGAGTTTGTGGATGAGACCAACCTATGTGGTGCATTCAACATGCTGGAGGGAAGGGATGCTCTTTAGTGGCTTGAGAGGTGTCTCCCCATTCACATCTTATGAAGCTCAACTAAGTCAAGTGCACCCGGGTCAGGGTAATCTCAAAAAGACTGATCTCGATTGAGAGAAGCCCTGCAGAGAAGTACTTCAGTTTATTGGTGGATGAGAAATTCAGCAAGAGCTGACAATGCATGTCTGCAGGCCAGAAAGCCAAAGCTGCTTCAAAAGAAGTGTAACAGGTCAATGGATGTGGTTCTCCTCTACTCTTCTCCCCAGCAAGTTCAGCTCTGGGTCCCCTAACATAAGAAGGATACAGACCAGTTAAAGGGGGACTATGAAAATGATCAGAGGGTTGGAACACCTGTCCCATGAAGACAGACTGAGAGAGCTGGACTAGCCTAGAGGAGAGAAGGCTCTGGATAGACCTTACAGAGTCCTCCCTGTACTTGAAAGGGGCCTACATGAAAGATGGAAAGGAATTTAGCAGATAATAATAAAGAGTAATGATTTTAAACTAAAAGAGGAGAGATTTAGTTCAGATATAAGGAAGACATTCTTTAGTCAAAGGGTGGTAAAGCAATAGAACAGGCTGCCCAGAGAAGCTGTGGATGCTCTATCCGTGGAAATATCAAGGGCCAGGTTGGAAAGGGCTTAGGGCAATCTGACGTAGTGGGTGGGAACCCTTGTTTACGGCAGTGAGGTTGGAACTAGACAGCTATTAAGGACCCTTCCAGTCTGAACTGTTCTATGATTCTAAGCAAACATCATTTAGCTTCATTTTTACTTTCAATTCACTTTGTTTCTTTGCTGGGAATAGGGTTTTTTGTTGCAAGTACATGTGTTTGATTTTGTTAGATTTTACTTTTTTTTTTCTGGTTCAGGTTTTTTTCTACCTGTCTTCTTTTTGCCTCACCTGGCAGGAGAGTACTGGTTTCTCATGGATAAATGGTTTTTCATTCACTTTTGTTGACTGCCCTTTTTGCATAATAACACGGAAGAGGATATTTAGCCTACAGGCCTGCACATGTGAGTGACTACCCTGAAACTGCTGTGCCACAATAATTATTAGTTGCCTTCAGGCTGATGAGTCCCTCAAAATATTTAGCTGGTTTTGACTCCATAACTGAATGTGAGGATCAGTGGTAGAATCATACCATCTCTCCATACATTAAATGACCTCATTTACACTGAATAGCAGGAGCTCAGACAAGTCTGGGAAGATCTGGGCACCATCTGACAGCCTGTTTTGATGTTTAAACCTTGTCTGTACAAGTTCTTGCTGGTTAATGTCTCTCATATCACATGTAGTACAGGCCACAGACATAAAAATGAAGTAAGGCATTTCTTTTCACACTGCAATTTGATGCTATATACTACATTATTCCCTAGGGTGAGGTTTTGAACGGAAGTGGCTGTTAAAAAAAATGACTGCTTTTGGTCTGGCAAACAGCACTCTTGAGAAAACACTAAAATCATATAACAAATAGATAAACCATGTACACATCAAAGAAATAATGGTCTCAATTTATGATAAAGAACTATCAGGGACCTATGGTGGTTTAGATGAATGAATGATGTTCTTCCCTGAGCAGCCCCAGATAGAGGGTAAGGTAAACAAGCAATACCTTGTTCCTGTCCTTCTAGATCTAAACTTCTTTCAGAGCCTTGATCCTACTGAAATAACACCAAGGCCATACAGAATAGAAGAGCTTTTTAACCTTGACTCATGCCTGGATGTTTTGAAGGGCTTTTCTAGTTAATGTTTGTTCTAAGAAAGTGTTTGTGTTTGTTTGTTTGTTTTTGTTTCTGTTTTTTAGGGATAATCTAGCAACAAGTACTGATCTCTATGGTTTTCTGGTCCAAATGAGATACATGACCATCCATATATATTTTCATTCACAGAAACTGTGTGGAACTGCTTCTTACTTCGAATTATCTAACAGCTCCCTGTGCCTTCAGTTGTTATCACTGGCATTAAATCTAAGCATGTTCAGTAATTATGAGCTATGAAAATCACAGAAGCACAGGGAGTAGGAGAGAAGTTTCTCACAGAGATCTAATGATCAAAATGTAAATCTGTCTCCTGCTGAGATATAAATTCAAACCCAAGTGCAGCCAATCCTGGAGGGCATTTGGATTCTAAGCCATTGCTACTAATCTTATTTTGTTTCCTCTTTTCTGAACTGTCAAGTGAAGGAAGGAATAATGGAGTTTTTCAGTTTGACTTCATGTACGAAGTTATGTATGGATACTGATACATGAGAAAAAATTAGAAATAACTCAGTACTTACAGCATGAGTATAAAGGGAGAGAGTTGAAGTAGGGGCTGAGATGTGAGTAAGAGATTTTATTAGTCTGAGTTATTGAGAGAGAATAGAATACATTAAATGTTGAAGACAAGCTGGAGAAACATAGTGAGAGTGATAAGAAATTAAGAAATGTGTTCTACGAGGAAAGATTGGGGGGAAAATGTTATTTCATTTAGAAAACAGGTATGTGATAACAGTTGTCTGATACTTAAGATTTTGTTATAGGACTCTGGTGACCTACTGCTCTGTCGTAACCATGTGGGAAGGGAAGAAATAAGTTTGAATTGTTCTAGCAGAAATTTATAAGAGAAGTTAATTACAATTTTTTTTTTCAATGTCTGTATGGTAGAATATGAAAATGAGCTAATAAGTTTAGCAGAGACATCTAGGCTTATCTGGGAGCACAATAGATATAATATGCTCTTAGGTAACTACTTTAGAATGAGATTAATCATATCTTCATGCCTGGGGAGCACGCTTTTCTCTCTATGATCTCTGAAGAAAAACTGGAATGACTAACACCAGTGTAGTCACCCTTACTCAGTTAAATGAATCCCCATACCAGATGTCTGACATGGCCTGATAAACTCAGAGCACAGGGCCAACTTGGCACTCTGACAAAATATAAGGATGTTATTTTCTTTCTGAAGCTTTATTAGGATAGTAAATTTTTCCTGTCAAACAGCAGCCCTGAGAACAAACTCATTCCCAGCACTGTGGCAATCAAGATCTTAGAATCTCTATCATATCGGTTCATGTACCATCCATATAGCCCGCAGAAGGATGGGGGAATCTCTAACTGCCTTTCACCTGTTTTAAAAATCACCATTGAGCTTTTTTAAAGAGAAACATCAGTAGGAGTGTGGGAATCAAATGTTGTTTCTGCATTAGAATTGGATAATATTTTTTTATTTCATGAACTCCGTTGTCATAGTTCTTTTTGGGAGTCCTTCTACTTAACTTGGGGAAGATCTCTGATAGTTTACATCACTTATCCTCTAGCCAAATCTTCCCAGGAATGCACGCTCTGTATATAGGTGTATATATGTATATTTTGTCACACACATTGCAAGAAGATCCTGCACAAGATCAAACCAGAGAACAAGGCATGACATGCCCGAGGAAGCGCCTGAAGAGACATCGGAAGGCCTGGCATCAGCCCCCTGGTGCTCTTTGTTTAACGAAGACTTTGAAGAAAATCACCATATCAATATGACAAGAAGAGCACTGAGATGGCTACTGACTGATCAGATAACACACGAATCAACAAACGTAAACTGATAAGACTGTGAACCTGGAGTACCCAGCCAATGGGGAAACAGGGCAGGGGGATGGCTAAAGGGAAAAATAGGTATAAAGACTGTCATCTTGTGTCCATAGGTGCGCTCCTGCTTGCGGGACGCCCGCCATTGCAATCGCGAATAAATCTGCTTTTATCAGAAATACCGTCCTGACAAAATTATTTGGATGTTTCCAACAGGGGACACCCTAGATATGATTTATCCTGCTTTCCGTGCTTGTGCTCCAACTAAGTTTATCAATTGCAATCCTACTTTTCTGAGTCATAAAGTCACTAAGCAGAACTGATGGAAAAGACAACAGATGCTATAACACAGAAAGGTCACTGATAGTAAGTTTTTTTAGACTAGAGTAGAAAATTATCTCAAAGGTATGAGAGGAACATCAATGGATTGTTTAAAAATGGATAAGGAGCATGGCATAAATAGTCTATAACATTCCCAAGAGAACCTTTAGGGCCTAGACCAGAGATAATCTAATAAATCCTTTGAACATTAGTATCTTCAAGTTTCAGACTATGCTGACACAAGTGATATTTATCTCACCAATCAGAAAAATACACTTTGCAAACAGTGTTATTCATCTGAGCAAGACTCCTGGAAGTAGCTATCCACATCTATTTTCAAGAGGGTGTTACAATCTATTCAGTAATTAGTGTGAAGAATTCTCTTCGTTTGAGTTGCTCTGATAGTTACACGTTGAATACTTAGAGGTCCCTAGAAAGTAAAGTCTTCACATCTGTAAGCCTTTTGTTTAAAGCAGTTTCTCTCCTATTAAAAAAAAGCAGTTTCTCTCCTATTAAAAGCAGTTTTCCAAACTGAGATTCAAAAGACGCCTTTATTTTATTCAGTTTTTCAGAGCTCCAATAGGAAACTGGATTATTACTGTCCTGTATCCTTCCAGGATGCAGCAAAGTACTTGACAGCCTGCAATCTAAATCAGTGCAAGTCAAAGTGGGCTCTGACCAGAGTGCAGGAAACTCAGGTTAACAATGTGGTTCCTCTCCTCACTCTTTTCGCTGCTCATTCCCGAGAGACAACTCCTTCCACAGACAACAATGGTTGCAGCTTCATCCCAAGCCAGTTTTGAAGATTCTTATCAAGGCAGGTGTTCTGAGAGCAAGCAATAGTAATGAGTGGTTGCAGGGCTGCTGAAGACTATAGAAGGTTATAACCTTCTAATGCTGCTCAGTCAAAGCCAGAAAAATACAGTTAATTCAGTGCATCTAAATGTGCTCTTACTGACCGAGGAAGTGGAACTGAGCAGAAACATGGAAAGTACGTCAGAAACCTTGTTTTCCTTGCAGCAGTGCATACACTACACCTGCACATTGCCAAGACCTGCCTTCTGATGACCAGTTGCTCTAGGAAAAGCTCTCCCTAGACACAGGGAAGTTTTGAATGAACAAAGGTGTTGGGATGAGGTAGACCAGAGAAAGTGCTGTTAGTTAGTGTGGCCTTTTCTCAGAGACAGTGCCTGATGCAGCTCACCCTGAGTTAGGAGACTAAGGGTAAACATGGGCTGTCTGTAAGTGAAGCCAAGACAGAAGAATGTAGCAAGCAGGACGTGCAATAGATAACAGTTAACCATGTATAGGAATGTGAGTAAAGAGAGGACAAAATAAGGGTTAACTATTGTATAGAAATGCAGGTAAGCAGAATGTGAAGCCAGATAAGAAAAGAACATCTTGAAACTCTATTGTAAACTTGAAGAAAACATCTCACAAGGAACAAGTCGGGATCGGATTACTTTGGTTGAAGACAATGAGCCTTCATCCCATGACCACCAGAAGGAGACCCCCACTGCCCACGGGGTACATACAAAAGGGAGGGACCGTATGCTGATGGGTTCTCTCAAATGTAATGAATATGTATATGAATTCCGGGACAAACACTGATTATGTAGTAGTTTGGCCTATATCTGTACCAAGCTTTTGTCCGGCGTGCAAGTCTGGAGGAGATATCCCCCTTGTACCTTGGTGCCAAATGCTGAATAAAAACATACTTGCTTTATAACCTAAGTCTGGGTTATAGAGTTTGATTCTGTAAATCAACCCGATGCACGATCATGTGCTTTTCTGGATGCTGTCTATTTGGACAGTATCAGTAGGTGGTATTTCTGACCATTCACACTAAGACCATCTTCCACTCAGTATCTCACTTAATTCTTCCATATTCTTAAATATTTGGGCTATTGAGCAATGGATCAACTGTCCAAACTCCTGCCAGCTTTGGAAGATACTGAGATACATTATTTAGCACTGAACTGTTATAAGAAACAAGAAGTAATATTATTTTCAATTGTTGTTTTATTTTTTTTCTCAGAAATACTCCTATATTCTCTTGAAATTTTCTGGACTGGTGGCTTGAAAAAACAGTCCTCCCTTGATACTCAGAGACCTCACTGGAGTATGCTTGCATCCTAAAATGAGTACGAGCTAAAGTGGTTTGGTGGCTTTAAGCCAGTTTGCTCAGCAGCTTCCTTCTTGAAAAAGGAACCCACAAAGTATACTGAGAAGGTAGATAAGAAAACATCAGTCCCACATAGCGTATTTCACTTACCCTGGATCCTGCTCAGAAGCATTAAAAACATTCTGACTTCTCAGATGCAAAGTCATTCTGCTTTTAGCCACTTCAACATCACAAATGACTGTATGCTTTCAGGAAAACTCCTGAGGAGTATAAGATGCTGTTACTATGCATAAAGGTGTACAAACAGGCAGACCTATGGAAATATTAAACACATTGGGCCTCAGTCAAAACTCATAAAAAGGTTTTATAGAGGCAAAAAGCTTTGGTCCTGACTCACACAAATGATTGCCAGATAAGAACTTCAGTGTTTGTATTCAGAGTACAAACACTTCAGTAAAGTGGCAGCTAATGCAGTAATGATAACAAGGAAAAAAAGGTCATAAAGAAAAGAGTACCGGCAATTTTTACTACAGTTTACTCCTACTAATCACTGAAGCCCTTGGCTAAATTTTGCATTTGCACTCCTTTGTCTTTACCTTGAATTTGTAACCACTTTTCTGTTTTCTTTCTCAGATGCGCTAATTTTACATTCATATGCATTCTTTCTCCATTCATTAGCAGGATTTTAACAGCAATTCTGTGAAACTGAAAAATGCAAATGTGTTTTTAAAACCTTCTCATCAGAGTTCTGTTTCCACACCATCATTCTTATTTCATTTGTCCTAAAAAGTTACTTGGGTAACTTCAAAAAACATAAAAATATCAAAATGTAAAGCTTCTAAGACCTTTTTCATCCTGAGATATTTCACAAAATATTCATGAAATAAGATTAGATAAATATAATTGTAATGCTTTTGCAACAGGAGAAATAGAATAAATGTATACAGAAATACAAACAGAACAATATTTGGAGTAAAGTAAATATTGCACTAGTATTGTACAAAGGTGAGTTTCTCTCACTCCAAGCACAACTGAATAGAAAACTTGGCAAAGTCCCAACCATACATTTACACGCTAAACACTATTCTCTCATTTTCTTTGAATGGGGTATTTTTATTAAAGCTGGAAAAGACTTGGCATGATAATGGTAGATGCTAATCCCTGAAAAACTCTCAGGAAGAACAGACTCAAAAAAGCAGCAGCAAACTGAGTAAAAATTCACCGTAAACAGAAATTCCTTAGATTTCTAACTAAAGCTGAGTGAAGGAATAGAACAGCATAGAACAAGATAGCATACATTGCATAACATAGAATAGGATAGAATACAGCACAATACAGTATTCAGTTGAAATTTACCAACAATGATCATCTAACCTGATTGCCTGATCACTTTAGGCCTAACCAAAAGATAAAGCATATTAACATGGGCTTTATCTAAATACCTCTTGAAAGCTGACAGGCATCAACACTTTGCTGTTCCAGTGTCTGACCATCCTTGTAATGAAATTTTTCCTCATGTCCAGTCTGAACATTCCTAGTACAGCTTTGTGGTGTTCCAATGCATCCTGTCAAGGATTCCCAAGGAGAAGAAATCAGCAACTCCCTCTTGACTTCCCCTTCTCAAAGAGCTGCAGAGAGCTGTGAAATTGCCTCTTGGACACTTCTTCAAACCAAGTGTCCTCAGTCTCTCCTTACTGGACACGCCTCTTAGCCCTTTTACCAGTTTTTCTGCCCTTCTCTAGAGGCATTCAAGTATCTTAAGATCCTTTTTATGCTGTGAAGCCCAGAATTGCACACAATATTCAAGGTGAGATTACACCAATGATAAATATAATGGGTCGCCTCCTTTAATTGTCTGTACTGTGTTTAATGCATTCCAAAATATGGCTTGCCTCTTGGCTACCAGGACATGCTGTTGGCCTATGCTTGAGTCTGCAGTTTCCAGCATCCCCAAGTCCCCTTCTGCTGAGCTGCTCTCTAGCCTGTGTCTGTGTCCACAATTATTCCGTCCCAGATGCAGCACCTTGAATTCTCTTTTCTTGCACTTCAATACCTTACTTATTGAACGATGATTCAGTGTGCCTAGATCCCCCTGCAAGGCGTATTGTCCCTTCAGAGAGCCAACAGCTATACCAGTGGTGACCATCTGCCAGTCAGATGTAGCCCCATTCCCTTCAACCCTTGGAGCTCTGCCGTTCATCCAGCATAGCACAGCATAGACCAGTTCATTTCACAGTCGGACAGTTTGTCCAGAAGAATTCTGTGAAGGACAATATCAAAGACCTTACTAATAACCAGGAGGAGTATATCCTCTTCCTTCCCTTCATCCATTGAGTGGGTGACTTTATTGTAGCAAGAGACAAAATTAGTATGGCAGATTACCACTGTCACAGTGCAGTGTTATGTGGTACTTAGAGATATTGTTCAGGGCAATATTGGTAGTAGGTGGATGGTTGAACTAGACCACCTTAGTGGTATTTTCTAACCTTGATAATTCTATGACTCTGTGACTTTCCCTTAATGAACCTATATTCACTATGCCTGATTATGGCTGTGCTCTTTAAATGCCTTTCATTATCTCCCAGGATAATCTTCTCAATATCTTTCTCTGGGACTGAGGTTTGATAACAGGTCTGTAGTTTTCTGGGCCTTCTGTCAGGTACTTTCTGTAGCTGAATATAATGCCAGCTTCCAGTCAGCAGGGCCCTCCTCAGACTCACAAGACCTTTGGTAAACTACTGAGAACGGTCCAGTCAGTCACAACATCTATTAACTCTCTCAGTATTCTGGGGTAAATCCCATCAGATCCCATGAATTTATAGACATTCAGCTGATACAACTGTTTCCTTAGAATTCCAGTGACCACAAATGAAAAGCCCTTGCTACTTCAGTCATGGTCCTCAAAGGACAAGGCAGTCCAAGATCTATTCCCTACTAAAAATTCGTTACACTATCTGAACAGTAGCAGGTAGATCATTCCTAGAAGTCTTTCCTGAGATGTCCTAGGACTGCTAGATATGATATTCCAGAAGTGCAAAGTGACATAAGATAAGAAGTACTCAAGCTAGCTCCATTCCCATGTATGTTTATTTTTCTAATATACATATTAAATTTGGGGGAAAGGATGGGTTTGAGACATATATGTGAATGGGGAGTTTTGCCCCATATTTCCAAAGAAAAACAATTAAAAACTATCCTTATTGCTTCTGGAGCAACCAAGTGCTGGGAGTTGGTGTAAATCAAAGATCAACATTCACTGCATGCATATTTTACTGTCCTGTAAGTAGCTTGCTAAGAATGCCTCTGTAAATCTCTCCCTTTTCTGCCTTCCAGCAACAGTATGATGAACATGAGAAACAGAAATTGATAGAGACTGCAAGCAGCAATACAGCTGCATACTGAAATGATATTACTGTTCTTTTGTGAAATAATAAGATTTGGAGCCCCCTCAGTCTCATAAAGCTAAACAATGAAAATAGCTCAGAGAAAGAATAAATCTTCTTATAATAGTCAGAGAAATTTTTATAAGGTGTAAGAAGGAAGCAGGACCAGGCTGCACAGCCAGAATCTCTTCTGCAGGATGGAGGAAGAAGAATGGTAAATGGCATCTGTTGCAAGACTTATGACAAATTAATGTTGTCATGGAAGAAACGGGACCATTGCAGTTTGGACTATCATCCCCTACAATTATACCAAAAGACTGGTGTTTGAGTGTTATTGATTTAAGGGACTGCTTCTTCACCATTCCACTGGTTTAGGCGAAGTTTGATGCCGGAAGCACAAATTGCCATTAAGGAGGTTGCCGCAGCAATGTCGGGATGAGAGGTTCAGGGATATGATCCAGCTCTCCCCTTTCAGTTGTTAATTATGAATCTGAAATTTCAGCCGTACGCACACCTATTTCAATGGGATGCAAAATTGAAAGACCCACACCTGATGTTGGAATGGATCTTTCTACCTCATCAAATTTCAAAAACTATCACTAGGGGGGTTGAAATGATCACCACCCTCATCATCAGGGGACAGCAAAGACTATGTCACTGAGTGGGTTGGAGACTTCAGTGCTTGTTTTGCCAGTATCAGTAAATATGTTACAGTGGTTTTTTCAAAGTTCGTTGCTTTTCCAGGTGGCCATGGAAGGCTTCCCTGGAGCAATATCAGTGCATCCGCCAGGGCACAGATTATTAACTGTACAGTGGGTGTCTGATATTTGTATTGTAGAGGGATCTCCACAGATAGTGGAGTTAGCTGTGGTGATGCAGTTATTTCACAAATGGCCTGACCCTATTAATATTGTTACAGACTCTGCATTTGTCACCGGAATAGTCACCAGGATAGAAGCAAAAAGAAAAGAACATTTAGAAGAGACGTCTCCACGAACCATAAAAACAGATAATGGCCCGAGTTATGTCTTGACACAGGTCTGGGGCATTAAACATCTTCACTCACCCACAGCAATTATCGAACACACTCAGACACACTGAAGGCCATGCTGCTAAACCAAAAAAAAGAGGAATGGGTGGTGTATCCCCAGCCAAGAAACTGGCCGAAGCAGCATATGTATTAAATTTTTTGAACTAGTGGCAAGATGAGATTGGACTACCCATTGCTCGACATTTTGCTTCCATGAATGATGAAAGAGTGAGTGATCCAGGGAAAACACTTGTGATGGTTAAAAACTTGGGTTCTGGACAATGGGAAGGTCCATTTCTGTTAATAACTTTGGGAAGAGGTTATGCTTTGTTTCCACAGGTGCTGGACCACGATGGGTTCCAGTCAGAATCATAAAGTCCTGCTTGACTGTACCATCAGCATCTGCTGCTGCTTTTTCAGATCCATAACAATCTTCTGGTATCTTCTCAACCGAAGCCTATGGAGGCAACTGGTCTGTGGACACTGCAGCCAATCTCTCAGTGCCAAGCAATGCAACAACAACCTCAGAAAATTTTTGATTCGTGGGAAAAAAACTCATGGGTTTAGTTTGATGGGCGGTATCAAAGTTTGGGACCGCAAATATGAAAGATGGATTGATGTGTTTTTTGGTTTTTGCACATTTGCTGGCATATATTCTTTATATTAATAAGGCGATCAACCAAATGCTTGTTGTTCAAACTAATAAGGAAGGGGAGGATGTGGGACAGAGAAAGACATTATGAACAAAAGACCTTGCAAATGAGTAAACAAGCTTGGTAGCTACTTGGGCCAGACATAAACACACACAAGGCGCTGGGTTCCTATATGTGACCAAGGGATTGTTGCGCAGGTGTAAAAGGTTGTAAGCACGTACAATAAACATCTTCGCTCTGCACCAGCAATGAAGTCTGTACCTCTCCTGCCACAAACTACCTTGTGAAGGCTGTCTCTGATTCTTTGACTGAAGAAAGCGACTTATTTATTCTTTAGGAGATTTCACGATATAGTAATACTTCTGGATGCAAGTATGCTTTTAGATATTTGTGTGGCAACAAAGATCAGGGTGTTTTTTAATTCATATCAAACTGAGAGAACAGTCCATGTTCTACATGACCCACTATCAAGGTTTCTAGGCCAGTTCGTCCCAGTTTCATGACTAATTGAGGTGAAAGAACCCACAGACCCATGCCCTGGAAGAGGGGAAAGGGCAAAAGGTACAAGCTAGGTAGACGAGCCTAAAAACAAAACAGAGTCAACAAGCTAAGGGAGAAAACTAATTTGCTAAATATGATACCAGAATGCAAGGTAACACAATATGATACAATATAACTGAAATTGAAGCTAATAAATCAAATAAATAGAGACAGAGTGTCCAAAACCAAGGCCTTACTCAAATGCTGAAGGCAGGAAGGCTAGGGAGCACACACCACAGGGATGCACAGTAAGAGAAAGGACATTCTCAGGACTCACAAGCAGTTTCATCTTTCCCTCTACATGGAAAACGGAAATGGAATAGTGAAAGTATTCTGGGGTATGTAATTCTTCTTCCCTTCTGAGAACCAGGCACCCAGAAATATCGATAATCAATGGAACCAGAGCATTAATTCTTTCACTCCCAGTGCACTACATGATGTCATTATGTGGAATACCAACAACAAAAATCACAAAACTATGACACCCATGTCTCAGTTTGAGATTGGATTACTGCTCTGCACCCTGGATTAACCTTACCTAGGAAACCGTAGTTCATTTACGATGGAAAGTCTCTTTTTTCTTCATGTAATGAATGCATTGATCTATTGTGGGTTGGGTATAAAAACAACAGAACAGATTTCACTTGTTCATTTAAAGAGCAGCTAATCCATTACAGACAGATTGCGAATCCTTGAATGTGTGTTACGGTTTGGATCCAAAATCTGTTGTGGATTCAATACAGTGGAGTCCTGTTAACTGAGATGTTAAACACTGATCTATGTTACAGACTACAATTGCTTCAGAAAGCATATTCCCTCAGACTGATTATAGCAACTGAGCAAACCATTCACAGAAGAACAGAGCTTTATTGCATGAAAGAATCTCACCCAGTTATCTCTTCTTCCTGTACCTGCATTTAACAGTAGGTTTGTGTTTAGTGCTATAGCTCTCGGGCTTTTCCAACAAGCAATCCTCTTTAAGATGAATTCTCCTGCAAGGAGCCCACCCCAACTCTCAGCCTCTCTGTCAACCGGTTGTCAGAAAAATCCTGTTCTGAAGCCCTGTAAAAATATACTGGGCCAGTAATAATTTGACAGAGATGACACATATCTAGCCAAAGTTTTTGCTGAAAATTCCCCCAAATGCTTGCCATTACACAGTTGCAAAGTGGCAGAAAGAGAGAGACAAAATCTGCAATGTGCCATCTACAGTTCATAATCCTTTAGCACATCCAGAACACTAGCCTCTGTGGCCTCAGATGGCCACACTCCTCTATTTTTTTCATAAGTATTATTAACAAGGCCTGATGGAGAGAGAAAGAAGTTATTCTGTAATCTTGTGGACAAAATATTCACTGTAAAACAAGGTCATGGCTGTTTGTGAATGACCATGATTGTTGAATACAAAGAAATTTGGTTGTAAAAACATTCATAAATGTTACTTGCTAGAGCCAACAATATCCAGGTATCCAGAGTACTCCTGGAAGTTCCTGGTTCTGCTTTCTTGCAACATAGGGAGGGCAGCACATACAGATGCATTGCTGCCAGGAAAATCAGCCACAGTCATGCAGCTGTATGTCACAGATTTGTCATTTTGCATAACTAAGTTTGCTTTATTCTTCCAAATGTGTGTTATAGTTGACAGCTATATTATAAATAGTCTATTATGAGTCTGTAAGGCACTGGCAACAGTCTTTGTGAGGATGTGTAGGCATGCACAGACATTTGAAAGCAAATTGAGAGAAATTTTTTTACATTCTTCCTCCCTCTTTATGTCAACTGAAGTCAACGGCACTTTACTTAACTCAGCAGTGGTCTTGCACTTATCCACATACGGGGCTGCTCTCAGGTAGCAAGGAAGCTGAACAGCCAGGATGTAAAACTGCATTGCTGCTGGTATGTTAAAACTTTCCTATCCCTCCACTGTCCTGGGCCACTGCAGTATGTAGCTGTGGCTGAAGCACAGCTAGCACTCATCTCATAGCATAGAGTGTGTAAAGTCCAGCCTGGTGAACTAGCCACCACTTGCAGGTGGCACGTATTTAAAAGAGGCCTAGTACTTTCTGTGAAGCTTTGACATACTGTCAAGTGGCATTTAATCTACATGCCCGTAACTCACTTTAGGATTTCTTTTAACATTGAATTGTTTAATACTGATACATCACTTTTATTTGCCACTGCATTTTCCAAGGAGAGGAATGAAACTGCAAAAAAAACATCAGAGCAAAGCAGGCACTCAGAACACAGGTACTCAAGGCAAGGCTCTATTTTATGGAGTATATTGAAATAAAAATCTTTGATCCCTTACTTCCATAGCATGCAAGCTACATGGGTTCAGCATACTAATTAGCACTAATTGCTGGGGTCTAGACACTATATGAAGACTCACTGCCAGCCTTGTAAAGCATTTTGTAAAGCAAATACCTGCAATACTCTTTCGGCATTGTTCTGGACCACTATTGTGCTAAGTCACTAGAGCTGAGTATGCATACTGTAATGCTAGTGATAGTAACACTTTGAATCATTTTTACAGTATATAAAAATTGTATAAGGTTAAGAACTGGACTCAAGCCCTCCGTAGCTAACATTAATTTCTTAATTTTCTTTCATCAAATCTTTACTGTTCTTTTATTAGTTTGCAAGACAGGAGCAAGTAGTTGTCACAGCATTAAATGCTTACCCAAATGTCTACAAATGAGAAAAACTCATAAAGAACACTTCCAACAGGTGAAAGCTTCACCAAGATTTTCTTGATGAAAAGCCGGACATGAGCCTGCAGTGTGCACTTGCAGACCAAAAGACCAACTGTGTTCTGGGCTGCATTAAAAAAGGAGTGGCCAGCAGAGAGAGAGAGGTGAATGCCTCCTCTACTCACCTCCTGTGAGGCCCAATCTGAAGTATTGGCCAGGGGGCTCCAGCACAAGGAAGATATGGAGCTCTTGGAACAGGTCCAGAGGAGGGCCACTAAGATGATCAGAGGGCTGGAGAACCTCTCCTATGGAGAAAGGTTGAGGGAACTGGACTTGTTTAGCTTGAAGAAGAGAAGGCTCTGGGGAGACCTCATTGCGGCTTTTTATTATTTGAAGAGTGTATAAAAAGGAGGGGAAACGACTGTTTACGAAGGCTGATAGTGAAAGGACAAGAAGGAATGATTTTAAACTAAGTCAGAGAAGATTAAAGTTAAATATCAGGAGGAAGTTTTTCACTCAGAGGGTGGTGATGCACTGGAACAGGTGCTCAGAGAGGTTGTGGATGCCCCATTCCTTGGATGCATTCAAGGCCAGGCTGGATTTGGCTCTGTACAGCCTGGTCTAGTGGCTGGCCATCATACACATAGCAGGGGGGTTGAAACTAGATGATCATTATGGCCCTTTTCAACCCAGGCCATTCTATGATTCTATGTTATTAGGAAGGCACAATTACATACATTTAGCATCTGCCATCTCAGCTCTACAGTGAGTTTACTTTTTTACCTTTATTTTTTTTAAACCAAGTTTTACTTTTTGCCTCATTTACCTATTTTTTTCTTCCTTTCTCATTGTTTTTCTTCCTTCTCAGCTGTCATAAAAACTAGCTGTAATATTCTGTGAACCAGGTTAAAAACAGCTTCTAATGGCATGTGTACAGGAATTTCCTACCTGTTTCATACTGCTATTACATAAGAATAGCTTCCAGATGAGGATGCATGACAGAGAAAGGCTGAACAGAACAATGAAAGTGCTAAACAGAAATAGAATAATGTGCAGAAAAGTCAGAAAGATAATTAGGAACAGTAAAATGTCGATCATAAGGTGCCAAATTAATACAGTTCTTTACAAACATGAGGTTTTGATATAATTTTCTTCCATAAGTGGGAGAAAGCCTGTCAACAAGGAACACTACCAGAAGCCAAGTGAATCTGAATTTAGATTGCAATTATTGAAACGAAAGTATTTTTTGAAGTGTCAGACTGTTGATGTTTCTATTTTTGTAGACTGAGCTCTTGCCTGAGATAAGAGTAGATAAGGAGATACTGAAGTCTGGAGAACAGTACTTTGTGTTTGAAGACAATTTTGAACTGAATTGGCTGATCCAAAGCTGAAATTGAGTCAGCATAGGTTTAGGCAAATCGTATCCAGCAATACAAACATTGCTTAGAAAATAGTGTAAGCTGAGCTGTGTCATTTCAGGTACTTCCTTACAGGTTGCACAGGACAGTCAGGAGAAGTATCAAACTGCAGCCTTCAGCCAAAATAGCACCATTGCATGGTGTGCCTACATCCATTCACCGTCAGCACAGATGCAGGTGATTGGCAAGGACACTGGTGTGTCATTCCAGCATGCATACATGCACCACATGGAAATGGAGAAAAGGTGTCCAAGATGTCAGCGCAGGTAATCCTTCCCTACTTTCAGATATATTTAGTGATTTTCCTCCCCCCACCCCTAGTATGAGTACAGTGAAACGTCAGTGCTACTTCTTTTGATCTATCAGGCAAGCTCAGGGTTCTCGGACTTGAAACTAACCAGTTTTTCTTTCTAACTCAAGTAAAAGAACACAGGATTTTTGGGCACACACACACAAAACAAGCAAATAAACAAAAAAAACCAAGAGCTCACAGGGGACCTAACATCCAGGAACAGCTTTCCAGTTGATGACTTCCTGCCTCTGTGAAAGAAATCTGAACAAAATGTCCTCTATCAAATCTTTGTTTAAGGTCCAACTAGTACTTTTTTAGAAGTTTTGAAAAGCTTTTCTATATCCTTGAAAGTTTCTTAATCACTTTTCCTTCTTCAGAATTCCTAGTCAAACAATCTCTTGTGCCCAGACAATCTGAATTGTTAAAAAACACCCCATTCACCTTTTTTAGTCTGTATTATGCACCTTTTTCTGTTGTAGATCTTTGAAATCCAACCCATTCTGTCCTTCCAGAGACCTCACTTCAGACAGAAGCATATTTTCTTTTGTGTTTTCAAACCTTAGCTCATCTCCCCTTAAAAGCAACAGAAAAGAACATGGGTTGATGTTCAAGTTCTCACAGTCCCTCTGTCCACAGCTGGACACTTTCCAGTACTTAAAAGTCTCAAGACATATCTTACTTATTTCTGTTCTTAATGTTTCTACTGATGCCAGGTGGCTGTTCTTTCCTCCTGGAGAACTGGGCTTTCCAATAAGCAATTATGGTCCTCTGAAGCAAAAGCATTTCTCTATGGGAATCATAGGGAAAAATAAATCAGGAAGAAAAAAAAACAGGTCACAAGCTATACTCAGTGCCTGACAGGGTAGAAAAAGCCATTATAAAGGACAGAAAATTGGGCACTGGACTAACTTTTTATGCCATTCTCTTATGAATAAAGATTTTGCTGTGTTTCAGTAGAACAGCATTTTGTAATGTATTTAAAATTAAAGGCCATGAATTGCTCCATAAATCTTGAAGTATCTTAACCATCCTGGAAATTAAAAATCCCCTGAGTATTTGCTAACACAAACAGGGCAAAAGAGATTACAGAGTATTTGAGAGCACAAAATTAAACTCATTGGAAGTCTGTGAAGGGACTTTCTAAAAGTACACAAGGATGCTGGACCCAATAGTTACATGGATTTTCTGTCTGTGTTAGTATTGTGTAACTGCCAGCCACGCTTGCAGGGATTCTTTCTACTGACTTTATTTGCTCGACACTGCCCATAGCCTCCACCAGCACTGAGATTGAGCCATTGCCACCAACAATGGCTGCCAAAGACCAAAGGCGGCTTGCTACAAGGTATCTGCCACAGATCTTAGTATCTGGACTAAGTGATCTTATTGGTCTTCTCCAACCTCAACGTTTCTGTGATTGTTCAGGTAATACCAGCAGTGACACTGAAGACAGTCAGCTCAGCTCAGATTCTCGCACCAAGAAATTCCCCAGCATCTTTTCTCAGTCCCACTGAATGGAGTCCACTGAAACTTTCATTTCACTAGTCATAGAATCACTCAATTTAGTAAAGTTTAAGATCATCAAGACCAATTGCGACCTAACCATTCTACCTATCTCTAACAACCCTCTGCTACATCATGTCCCTGAGCACCACATCCAAATGGTTTTTAAGCACATCCAGGGATGGTCACTCAACTAGCTCCCTGGGGAGCCTATTCCAATGCTAACAACCCTTGCTGTAAAGAAGCATTTCCTGATACCCAATCTAAACTTACCCCCACACAACTTCAGGCCATTTTGCCTCATCCTGTCACCACTGATAAGAGACCAACCCCGCTCTTGCTGTGTTACAATTCAGGTATCTGAAGAGAGCAATAAGGTCTCCCCTCAGCTTCCTTTTCCCCAGACTAAACAGCTTCAGTTCTCAATACAGGGGCAGGATTACTTCCCTATTCCTGCTCACCTGATCCAGAACAGGATGCCATTGGTCTTGTTGGCCACCTGGACACACTGCTGGCTCATATTCAGCTGACAGCCCATCAGTACACCAACATCCCTTTCTGTCAGCCACTCCTCCCCAAGCCTGTAGGGTTGCCTGGGGTTGTTGTGGCCAAAATGCAGGACCCAACACTTGGCCTATTGAAACTCATAGAGTTTACCTTGGCCCATCAATCCAGTCTATCCAGGTCCCTGTGTAGTGCCTTTCTCCATTCTGGCAGATCAGCACTCTCTCCCAACTTGGTATCACCTGCAAACTTATGAGGGTGCACTCAATCCCCTCATCTGTTAATGTTAATGACTGTTAATGAAGAAGTTAAGTAGAAACAGCCCCAGTACTGAGCCTTGGGGTACACCACTCCTGACTGGATTGGCCACCAACTGGATATAACTCCATTGACCACAATTCTTTGGGCCCAGCCATCCAGATAGTGTTTCACCTAGCAGAGTGTACACCCATCCAAACCATGGGAAGCCAGCTTCTCCACAAGGATGCTGTGGGGGACAGTGTCAAAGGCCTTACTGAAATCCAGGTAGACCACATCAACAGCTTTACCTTCATCCTCTAAGCAGGTGACCTTGTCACAGAATGAAATTATTATAATATAGTATTATCTATGGGTTTGTCAAACAGGATCTACCATTCATAAACTCATGCCGACTGGGCCTGATCCCCTGGCTGTTCTTTCATTGGTCCATGATGGTTCCTGTGATTATTTGTTCCAAAACCTTCCCAGACACCAAGGTGAGACTGATAGGTCTGCAGCTACCAGGATAATCTTTCCAGCCCTTTTTGAAGATGGGCATCATATCTGCCAGTCTCCAGGGACATTTCCATTTAGCCAGGACTGCCAAAGGATGATGGAGAGTAGCTTGGCAACCACATGCATCAGTTTCCTTAGCACTCTAGGGTGCAATCCACCTGGCCCCATGGATTTGTGAGTGTCCATGTTTCAGAGCATGGATTCCAAAACTCATCATGGATTATGCAGGGCCTGTTCTGTTCCACATCCCTTCCTGCCAGCACGAGGGGCTGTGTGCCCAGGGACTAACTAGCCTTACTATTAAAGTAGTTAGTAGAGACAGCATTAAGTACCTCAGCCTTATCCTGATCCTTAGCCACCATGTTGCCTTCAGCATCCAACAAGGGATAGAGATCCTCCCTAGCCTTGCTCTTACTGAGAATGTATTTATAGAAATATTTATTGTTGTCCTTCACCTAATTGGCCAAGTTCAGTTCTAACTGGTCTTTGGCTTTCCTAATTTTCTCCATGCATAGCTTCACTATGCATTTGTAATCCTTATAGGTTGCTCACCCCCTCTTCCAAAGACCATAAACTTTCCTTTTGTTCCTGAGTTCCAGCTAAAGGTCTCTGTTCAGCCAGACCAGCCTCCCCTTGCCCATCAGCTTTTCTTCTGTGACATGGGGATGGTCAGCTCCTGCATCTTTAAAATAACTTCCTTAAAGTATTCCCAGCATTCCTGGGCTACCATGCCCTCCAGAACTGCCTCCCAAGGTACCCACTCAACCATGAGAGCTGGAACATCTCTCCTACGACGAAAGGTTGAGACAATTGGGATTCTTTAGACTGGAGAAGAAAGAGCTCTGAGGAGACCTCACTGTGGCCTTCCAGTACTTGAAGGGGGCATATAAACAGGAAGGGGCACAGCTGTTTACAAGGGTGTATAGCAGTAGGACAAAGGGAAATGGTTTTAAACTGAGACAAGGGAAGTGTAGGTTACATATTAGGAGGAAGTTTTTCCACACAGAGGGTGGTGATGCACTGGAACAGGTTGACCAAGGAGGTTGTGAATGCATCCAGGAATGGAGCATCCAAGACCAGGCTGAACGTGGCTCTGTGCAGCCTGGTCTAGTGGTTGGCAACCCTGCATACAGCAGGGGGGTTGAAACTAGGTGATCACTGTGGTCTTTTTTAACCCAGTTCTATGGTCCTATGGTCCAAAAGAGGCCAAAGTCTGCCCTTTGGAAGTCCAAGGTGGAAGTTCTCCTCAAGTTCAACAAGGAGGAAAAAAATCTAGTATCTCATGATCACTTTGCCCATATGGCCTCCACAAGAGGCTTCCTTTACATCCCCCACAAGACTTTCTCTGTTAATAAACAGCAGGTCCAGGATTTGGCTCCTTCCCCAGCTGCATCAGGAAGTTATCTCCCACACACACTAGGAACCTCTGGGATTGTTCTCTATCTGCTGTATTATAAATCCAGCAGATATCTGGGAAGTTGAAGTCCCCCAGTAGAACAAGGGGTAGAGACCTGAGACCTCACCCAACTGTCTACATAGCGTCTTATCCACCTCTACATCCTGGTTGGGTGACCTGTAGCAGACTCCCTCAATAATATTGGCCTTCACTTTTATTCTCAACCCTGTCATCACATTAATTTCCATACATTCATACACTCTTAACATAGAGGGCTACATCACTAACTTTCCTGCCTTGCCTATCTCTTTTGAAATCTCAGAATAATCCATCACAACACTCCAGCTATGAGTCGTGTTTCCGTGCTAGTGACTATATCATAGTTTTCCAACTGCACAATGCCTCAAGCTCCTCCTGTTTGTTACCCACATTGCATGCATTAGTGTAAAAGCACCTGAGCTGGGCCACCTTTGGAGTGGGAGAAGCCATACCCTCTTGGCCATACTCAGATGTTTCCATAGCCACCACCCTCACACCAAACCTACAAAAAGGTGACTCATCCTCCTCCTTCACTAGGGTACAAGACTATTGGATCTTACTAGCACATCCCCTCCTGTAAGCACTGGCACATTACATACAGACTCCTTGCTAGTGACTCCTTGCCAATAACACCCTCCCCCACCCATCCTTCATACTTAGTTTAAAGCTCTATCAATGAATCTTCCCAGTTCCCATAGTAAGACCCCCTTCCACCAGTGGGGTAAGCTATTCCTTATTGGTTGCCAGCAGGCCTGATCTCATGTAAACCAAAAAGAGGTCAAAAAACCCAAACCCCTGCTGAGCACACCAGGCTTGGAGCCAGGTATTAATTCATTGGTCCATCATGTTTAGTCCCTCATTGTTCCCTATAACTGGAGAAATAGAGGAGAACACAACTTGTGCTCCTGAAGCTTTGACCTGTCACCCCAAGTGTTTTCGTAGTCCTTAGGGACATTCTTCCCATATCATCACTGCCTACCTGAAACAACAATAAGGAATAGTAATCTGAGGACCATACTAGAGATGGAATTTTCTTCCTTACATCTTTAACCCAGGTTCCCGGGAGGCAGGAGACCTCCTTGTGTAGAGGATCTGGTCTACACACTGGTCCTTCTATTCCTTTCAGCAAGGAGTCACCAATGACCTATCATTTTTTTCTTTGCTGTGGACATTTTAATGTTAAGTGTGGTCCAGCTAGACTTTGGTGACACCTCCAAGTGGGGAAAACCATCATAACCATCACTGTACAGCTGTCCTCACAGAGTACTTTACCTGTTACACATGGGCAGCTGGGGAGCTTGGGGAATCGCTGGGAGGGTGTGCCTGCATTGCTGAACCTTTTGCCATTTCCCCCTGCCCCCTAGTTCCTCACTGTTGTGTGAGTAGAGGATGGGGGTTCACTGTAGCAGTGACACTGTCTGCCTGCCAGTTTCTCTCGTTACCTGCTTGCAAGCTGGTAGGGAGTGGTGTGCTTCACATGGAGCCTCAGCTGCCTGTCCAGATCTCTAGGCCAGTAGGGACTGGCAGCACCAGTCTCCTTCTTACACTCCCTAATGCTCTTCAGCAAGGCTGAACAAATCATTTAGCTGATTGCATCTAACACAAGTACTGTCTCCATCACACTGCATTGCAAAGGCCAGGCTCTGATACTGCAGCCAGAGACCTGTGCACCAGCATGTTGTTTCAGGACCTCTGCCTGAGTATTTGCATTTTTCTTGGCAGCAGCTTTCCTTTATGTGTGCATGGGACATCTGTCTGAGCCTCCACATTTTTCCTGGCAATAGTCTTCCGCTGGGGTGCAGTCACAGCAAGCCAGCAGACTCATTAGTACTATTAGGGTAGCCTTAATGGAATGTGACCGATCAGCTCTGCCGTGCTGCGGTAGCGCTGGCTTCGCCTTTGCCGCCTTACCAGCCCGTTTACAAGTGCTCCTGAACTTGCAAAGTGAGATAACAAGCCTGCTTACTGTGTAATCATGTGAATGAGTGGCTTACAGCTTCTCTGCGTTTGAATGGCCTACGTGATACAGACCTAGCAACTCCTCGCCGCTGCCCTCTCCGAGGCTTTTTCTAAGGCATGGGGCAGGGATGGAGAGCAGTTGCCCTGGCAACGCCCATGCCATGTCAGCCGCTCTCATAAAAGCTGCTCTGCTAGCTCAGGGTTCCCTGGATAAAGGAACAGACTGAAACCTCCCTGTACCTCATGATCAGTCGCTGCGGTTCTGGCTGAGACAACTCCAAAACACCTAACCTTGGCGATAAAAGTCCTTTGATTTCCTGTAGCAGAGAATGTCAATAATCTTGTAGAAGATAGCTGAAATCTATCTTGCCAATAGTCAATTTCAGCTGGTAGCCTGCTCAAAGCTGAAAATACCAGCTGCTGAAGAGTCTGGGTCTCTATTATGTAGGGTTTTTTTGCTGGATATTACTGGGGCCTTGCAACACTGGTTCCAGGGGTCAACTCCTTAAGTAGGTTGCCCAGACTGCGTGCTAAAGAGATGCCAGCTGTTTATACCTCCTGTTGCTCTCAGCGGGCACTACAGATCTCTCTAAGACTCTCTCTCCCCATCAATGCCTTGTAAAACTGCATGTTTACTGTAAGAATTGACATCACCTTTGGTAATTACATCAGACTAGAGAATCATAAATCATTAAGTTGGTTTGAAGAGACCATTAGGATCATCTAGACCAACTGCAGACCTATCACCACCATGCCACTAACCATGTCCCTCAGTGCCACATTTACACATTTCCTTCAACACTTCCAGGGATGATGACTCCACCATCTCCCTGGACAGCCTGTTCCAGTACCTCACCACTCTTACTGTTAAGATTCTTAACTCACATACACTGGCTCTCCATCCATCAACAGTTTCTTTTTGGTCTAAATGGAAGAGCTGAACTGAGCATGCTGAGATTTTATTGGTACATCTGTATTATAACTTTGTCCCTAGCTGAAAAATTCATTTCACAGTGATGCTATTTCCTACAATCCCCAGATGAGCAGACATTTTGTCCTGCTGCAACTTCTAAACTTCCCAAGGTCAGTGCGAGCAACACCAAGGCAGGCTGCTGCATGAAGTGTGGGCGAAGTAACAGCTGTGCTTTCAACTCACTTCGTCTTGGATGACCAAACCCCAGTCATTTTGTTGCAAGGCTTCTGGATGGGGGGGCAGCATGACCTGCTCCTTGCCCAGGGCACTGCAGGATATTTGTCCTCCTCCTCTGCAACCACAGGCAGAGGACTTGACTCCTGGGACCAGCAGATGTTAGTGGTTATGGAGGAAATTTTTCTTGGCAGAAGCAGCTTCCAAGGAACAGTAACTAATATCTAAAGTAGTGACTTTTTAACCAGGGAAAACAGACATGCTTCACTCTGAAAGAAGAGAGGAGCAGGCATGCACCACAAGGATGTGTGGACAGGAAGGAAGTAGTGCACAGCTCTTATCCCATGGAAGCTGTTGACCAAGGTGGCATAGGCCAGGCAAGCAAAGGAGACCATGCAATCATGTCTTAGAGCAAGGGGCTCCTGAGTTGCAGAAATACAACCAATTGCACACTTTATGCAGCTGCTTACTGTGAAAGGCTATGTTAAATAAGAGAGATACCTCCCTCTTATTTTTATTCTACCACCATTGCAAAATGCATCACAAGTCTCTGAAGTCTAGGGGAGCACAAGGATCTCAGCACATGCCCACATCCATGTGTGCTACCCTCAGCAGAGGTTAGTCAGCTTGGCCAAGACCTTTGGTAGTACCGATACACTGACTTTGAAACAACAAATCAGCTTGCGTTATAGCTAAACTCAGACATGCACAGAAAAATCAAAAAAAGTCATGACCAATATAATTCAGAGATAAGCTTTAAAATTCATGTTTTTTAAAAAGCATGATAAATGTTGGGCAGCTTTTGTTTTACGCCATTTAAAGCCACTCCATGTTACTTTACATCCAAACAAAGTATACAATATGTATTAAAAAACTCCTGAAAAGACTAAAATAACCGGATTGACAGGTTTGAGAATCCAGAAAGCAAAGCAAAATTAAACAAGACACCATTAACAGTGGGAATTTTAGTACATTTGCAAAGGTGGTTGTATAGTCAATGAATATAAAGATGTTATAATTATGAAATAAACAAGAGAGTTTTGCAAAGCAAATTATAATAACAAAAAGAATAGATTGAAAGCTTACCCACAGCCTGGGCTCACTACAAAACTCCAGAGGAGAGAATCACCAGAAGAGATCCTTTCCCACTCTTAGTTGGCTCTTAAACGTGTCTAGGAGAGGTGGAGCCAGGCTCCACACCTTCCAGCAGCACAGGTGAATTGCCTTCACCTGTGCTCTGTGGCTGACTCATTGCTTGCCTCAGGTGATTAATCAGAGATTCAGGCTGTGATTCAGCAGTTGCCATATAGTTGTTAAAGTTGAAATGCTCCCAGGTTTACACTTAGTGTAGACTATGACAGGAACAGGCTGCCTAGTGGTGTCAGAGTAAATGGATGTAGAGAGTCACTGCATTACAGTTATTTCCCCACAACACAACAACTTCTAACAGCTTGAGAAGAATCTCTCTTCTCCAGACAGCTTTCATCACTTTCTCTTAAAATAAGGCTGGGTATTCCTGTCTTTAGGGAAACTCCAGCCTGGAGATTTTAACCTTCCTCTCCCAAATTCCCTGATAGTTAAAGTGACATAAGTAAATTACATGCTTTTAACTGATGGCTCCAACAGCTTCATTTTTGCCAGTAATAAACCTAAGCCATAGCTGAGAACACTGAAACTTAAATACTCATATATTTATTCTGCTTTTCCACCAACTATAAGGACAACCTTTGAACTACTGCAGCAGCAATATAGTGAAAAAAGATGTAGAAGTTGATGTGCCCAGGGCAGCCATAAAGTAACTATCATTCTAGCCGTTTGTTGTTCAGCATTAGCCACTCCAACCAAACCTGTCCCTTACTAAGTTTCCCATGTTTTCATATTTATATAAAGCCCAACTCTCCCAGGCTCTGTACGGAGAAGCAAACCTGGTGGTCCTCATTTTCTGTTTGGGCATACTGCTCTATTTCTAACACCATCACCTATGCTTTCCCTGTGCTTTAGTCCCAGATATCTCAGCTGTTAATCCCACATAAACTTCCTGTGTTAATACTCCAAGGAATAGAAGCCATTTCTAGCCAAGCTGGTAATAATGTTGTGGTTGCACGCATGTTTGTAAAGTTTGTTTTGTATAAATTTAATCTGAGGCTAAATGACTGGGCACAATTTTATGCTACTATAGGCCATGCAGAAATGTTTGGTCCGAGCTCTCTTTAACTCTACTTACAAATCTCAGTTTGTGACTTTCCACACTGAATCAACAGAATATTCTCAAGCAAATAGGCTCCCTTCAAAAGTAATGCTTAATCATTTTTCAAACTTATAAACCTTTCTAGATTCCATATTGCCTCAGCAAAAATCCTACGTGGGTCTAAAAGAGAAAAAAAGTTCCATAACACTATAGTACAGTGGAAAACACAGCAATAATAGCAAAGTGGTGAAGTCCTAGTCCACAACAAGAGAGGGTAAGACCAAGTGCAGCAGCTGTGGACACAAAAACAAAGGAAAAAAGCTGCTTACCCTCAGAAGGCCTCACATAGGCAGGGATCTTCAACAAGATACCATTGCCACTGCCAACCCTTAAATGAGGTGTGGGAAGGGGTGGACCTAGCTCCACTCCCACTGCATTGCTTGCACCTGAGTTCATTTGGGTTGGCTCTGCCTTCCCACCAGGTACTCAGTCACTGACTCAAGCCCTGACTTAGCATTTCCACTACACTCCACCCCTTCATGGCATGAACTAATGATTGAGCAGGCTAAAAGTAAGCCCTTTCCATTATGGTGATCCAGTACACCATGATGCTTTGTACGATTTGCTTCTTGAGTGTACACTGACAAAACATAAGGCAATTGATGATTGATTCATGGTTGAAATTCATGTTCCTCTGTGGGCCAGTACTTAATGGTTCTTCTGGAAGCACATAGTTGCTTGGACCAGGGAAGATTGGCTCGCATTCCATCAGTCCCATACAGTACACCACTGTCTATATATCTAACCACATATCGCTACCCCGGATTTGCTGGGGGTGAATAGTCCAATATTCCAATCCTGCCTGGCCCACTGTGTGATCCAAAGAGGGAGACCTCACTACACAGCCCAACTATCTGTGCAGATATTCAGTATACCATCACCAGATTCTTTGGTCGTAACCATCCACAGAACTAGAAATTCTGCCCATGGGCTACTCTGACCATCCCCCTCTTCCAGATTGTTTCAGTGGTGGGGCAGTATGCCACTGCTCTCCTGAGCAGCACTGCTCTCACTTGCTTGGATTACCCTTGCTGAATCCATTCCTATACCAGGCATCTTCTGGAATGGGATATTTCCCTTCCTAAATGGGACTTTTCTCTGATGAAACAATCATTGTCTCTTCTGGCCCATCACTATTATATGTCACCAGGCCTAGGATCTTCTGGAACTCTTCTTTCAGTGGTGATGCAGACAGACTATTCCTCTGCTGAGATAGGCAATACATCATGTCACTGTCTGTGCTTGGGCCACCCCTGTTTTGGGAAGATCAGTCAGATCTTTCACTCACCCATAAATTGTCAAGGTAATCTTAACTATGACTTCAGATATTTGGTTATTGGCTCTACTGCCTTTAATGTGGAGCAGGAAGCCAATAACTACTTGTCAATCATACTATACCTCTCTTCTGCTCCATGCCACAGCTGAGACCAGAATGGTTCAAACAGAATTCTGGTGCTGCCATAGGACCAAGTAAAACCAGTCCTGAGTTACCTGGACATCTAGGTCAGCAGGAAATATCAAATACACCCAGTGCCTGGGTCTGTTTAACAGCTAGTTTTGCTTGCTGGAAGGCCTTTGTTCTGTTCTCCCCCAGTTCCATTTTTGACCTTTCTTTGTGAGTCAGTATAAAGGCCTCAGCAACTGTGCTAAGTGGGGCATAAAGGAATGCCAGTATCCCAGTATACACAAAAATTCTTGTAGCTGCCTTGGTGTGGGAGGAATTGGAAATGCCTGCAGCTTGTCTGTTATTGCTCTGGGTAGTACTTTGGTCTTTCCCATCCAAACTATACCCAGGAATTTCACCCATAGGACTAGTCCTTGCAACTTCTATGGGTTTATAGCCCATCCTTTCTCTTGTAAATAAGTAGTCAGTGGGTCTACTGCCTTTCCTAATGCCTCTAGTGAATCAGACTTCAGCATGAGATCACCAATATAGTGGTACAGTTTGATATTAATAGGATTATTCCAATCTGCTAGGTCACACGCCACTACATTATGAAAATATGTTGGTGAATGCACATAATCTTGCATCTATTACATGCAATACAAACCTGCTGGTCTGTCTTGGATTCTCTTAATTTTTTGTGTTATCACTGGTCTTATTTGTAAAGGATTTGAGGTTCACAGATCCTGCTGATCTAAGTCCTTTTCCCCTTCTAATGATATGGTTATTAATTTCAGAGGAGAAGCACCATTTGAAGGTAAGGCAGTTTGCCCTGTCCGAGATGTAATTTTGTTTTCCAGTAGTCTAATACAGGCTTTTGAATGTTCATTTTCATCTTTCAGTTCTTCGTCAGAGGAATGATATGCATTAATAGTAGCAGAGACCATGCTACAAGAGATGCTGCTACAAGTCTTTCCTCATTAGTCAAAAAATTTGTTCTAACTTACTCAATAATAATAATAATAATAATAATAGGATCATTGTCCCTTGTAGGTCCCCATTCTTCAGTAATCCAAGTGGTATTCAGCCATGGTGAACCTAAGAATCCCAGAATTTCCCCCGGGAGTTCCTCTTCCAGTGAGGCTGGGAATCATTCTTAGTGAAAGAAAACCAAGGAGACACACCTCAGAGCAGAGGGAAGCAGCCACAGCCAGAAACCTGAGGCAGCAACAAGTACAGAGGTATGCCTGATATAAGCCATTCCCTTTTCTAGGAAGAGCCCCTTGCCTTTAGTCTACAGACTAAAACCTAAAAAAAGGGTGTCTTCCAAAAACAGAAAAGAGAAAGACTCACTGCTTGAGGGAATTTTGCTGATGTAGTCAAAGCTGCTGCCAAAGCACTTGAGCTGGGCAACTGAGGCAGCTGAGGCAACTGAGCAGGGAGACTGGTGTTGTGCAGGGCAGTATGTGGAGAAGTGTGTGGAGCAGGGCCTCACATTCCTGCCAGGGGCACCATACTTAGGTGCTTCTGTTGGTGTAGCCAGACCCATGCCTCCATAGAAGCAAAGAGGAAGACCAGGTATGGCTATAGCTGTACTTTGGGAGAGGAATAACTGAATGTTGCTTTTTTTCATGGGCAGTAAGAAACCAGACGAGATTTAACAAAAGCAAGCATACAGTCTTTTACCTAGGGAGGAATAACTGCAAGTATCAGTACTGGTTGAAGAATGACCTGCTGGAGGGGAGCTCTGCAGAAAAAGAGCTGGGTGTCCTGGTGGGTAACAAGTTGGCCATGAGCCAGCAGTGTGCCCTAGTGGCCAAGAAAGTCTGTGACATCCTGGAGTTCATTAAAACGAGTGTGGCCAGCAGGTCAAGAGAGGTGATCCTCCCTCTCTATTCTGCCCTGATGAGGCCTCACCTGGCGTATTGTGCCCAGTTCTGGGCTCCTCGGTACAAAAAAGACAGGGATCTCCTGGAAAGAGTCCAGCAGAGATCCACTAAGATGATAAAGGGCCTGGAGCATCTCTCCTAAGAGGAAAGGCTGGGCGACCTGAGTCTGTTCAGTCTTGAGAAAAGAAGACTGAGAGGAGATCTTATTAATGTTTATAAATATCTTAAGTGTGGGATGTAAAGGGACATGGCCAGTCTCTTCAGTGGTTTGTGGGGACAGAACAAGGGGAAATGGCCATAAACTAGAGCATAGGAAATTCTACACCAGTATGTGAAAGAACTTCTTCACGGTAAGGGTGATGGAGCACTAGAACAGGCTTCCTGTGGGGTTTCCTTCTCTGGAGATATTCAAGCCCCATCTGGACGCCTACTTGTGCAGTCTGATCTAGGCAACCTGCTTTGCAGAGGGGTTGGACTCGATGATCTTTGAGGTCCTTTTCAACCCAGGCCATTCTCTAGATCTCTAGAAGTCCCTTCCAACTCCTACAATTCTGTGATTCTGTGATTCAACTTCCCATTGCATTGGCCTCATAACTGTTAGTAAAATATTCATTGGCAGGACAATTGATTCCTCTTTATAAATGAAAAAATTAATTACCTAGACAGCAAGTAGTTTAGTTTAACTTTCCCAGGCATCTGGATGAGAAATGTGAACTGTGTTGTTAGAGATCCCTCAGATCTGATCCTACTTTTGGAAACCTGGAAGCTGAAGTGGTATACAGGGTTATTTGTGAAGACACAGCTAGCAATTCTGAACTGTGAAAAAGAGTTCCCAGCCAAGCATCTCTTGATGGTGTACTTCTGTACGTTGTGTTCCAGCTCTACAGTACTTCATGAAGCTTCCCCCACAGCAGAAAACACATTCACTTTTTTTTAGTATCTTTGTTCCTACTGATTTAAGCAAAGCTTCCACTTCTGTAAGTCTTCCATTGCTAGCATCTAATATCTATTTAAGGGATTTCTTCTTTCTGATTTCTTCCAAGAAGAAGGAAGATAGTAATTTCTTGTTTTTGTCATGGTCTGCACAGAGAGAAATTTCCTCTTATGTGAAGTAAAGCTTTAGTGTATTACAATGGTGCTTTCCATTGCTGCAGCTGTGAGGTTGTTTTAATCTCTTATGCAGCAGCACCATTCACAGATTCACAAAATCACATAATGGCCAGGGTTGGAAAGGACCTCAAGGATCATGAATCTCCAACCCCTCAGCCACAAGCAGGGTCACCAACCTCCACATTTAATACTAGATCAAGCTGCCCAAGGCCCCATCCAATCTGACCTTGAACACCTCCAGGAACAGGGCATTCACAACCTCTCTGGGCAGCCTATTCCAGCACCTCACCACTCTCTGTGTAAAGAACTTCCCCCTGACATCCAATCTAAATCTTCCCTCCCTCAACTTAAAACCATTTCCCCTTGTCCTGCAGTTATCAACCCTTTCAAAGAGTTGATTCCCCTCCTGTTTATAGGCTCCCTTTAGGTACTGAAAGGCTGCAATGAGGTCACCCTGCAGCCTTCTTTTCCCCAGGCTGAACAAGCCCAGCTCCCTCAGCCTATCTTCGTAGGGGAAGTACTCCAGTCCCCTGATCATCTTCGTGGCCCTCCTCTGGACCCTCTCCAACAGTTCTCTGTCTTTCTTGTACTGTGGGCTCCAGACCTGGACACTACTCCAGATGGGGCCTTACAAGAGCAGAGTAGAGGGGGACAATCACCTCCCTGTCCCTGCTGGCCCTGTCCTCTTCTGATGGAGCCCAGAATACCATTTGCTTTCTGAGCTGCAAGAGCACACTGCTGGCTCATGTTAAGCTTTTCATCTATCTGCAGGGCTGCTCTCAAGGACTGCTCCTTCCAATCTGTGTGGATGCCTGGGATTCCTCTGGCCCAAGTGCAAAACCTTGGCAGCTCCACTGTGCTGTGTTGAACCTCATTAGGTTCACCTTGGCCCATGTTTCAAGCCTCTGAATTAAGGTCCCTCTGAATGTCATCCCTTCCTTCCACCGTGTCAACTGCACTACTCAGCTAGGTGTCATGAGCAAACTTGCTGAAGATGCACTCGATTCCATTATCAATGTCATTGATAAAGATGTTAAAGAGCACCAGTCCCAAGACAGACGCCGCTTGTTACTGGTCTCCACCTAGACATAGAACCATTGATGACCACCCTCTGACTGCAGCCTTTCAACCAATTTCTTATCCATCGAGTGGTCTGCCCGTCAAATCCACATCCCTCCAATTTGGAGATAAGGATGTGGTGGAGGACCATGTCAGAGGCCTTGCTCAAGACCAGGTAAATGAGATTGGTTGCCTTTCCCTTGTCCACCAATGCAGTCACTCCATCATAGAATGGAGACATGTTGGTTGTCTCGGATCACACTCTCATTCCTCATGTGATAAAGCATGTCGTCCAGGAATATATGTTCCATGATCTTCCCAGGCACAGAGGTGAGACTCATCAGCCTGTAGTTCCCTGGGTCCTCCTTGCTCCCTTTCTTATAAATGAGAGTGACATGACTCATTTGATGGAGAGCAGCTTGGCAACCACTTCAGCCAGCTCCTTCAGAACCTTGGGATGCATGCCATCTGGTCCCATAGACTCGTACGTATTCAGTCTCATGAGGCAGTCTCGGACTTGCTCTGCCATTACAGTGGCTGGGGGATTTACCACCCCAGTTCCCACTTAGAGGTTTAGGGATGCAGGGTTCTGGAACATGAGAAAAATTAGAATCCTGGCTGCCAGTGAAGACCAAGGCAAAGAACTCATTTAGCACCTCAGTCTTCTCTTCAACCATTGAAGCCAGTTCTCCTTTTACATTTACCAAAGGAGGTACACTCGCTTTGGCCTGTCTCTGCTGGCCAATCTACCTGTAGAAAGTCTTCCTGTTGTTTTTCACATCCCTCACCAAATTCAGTTCTGCCTGCGCCTCGGCTTTCCTGATCCCACATCTGCAAGTCTATGTTCTTCCCAGGTGACACACCCTTGTTTCCAGAGCTTGTATGCACCTTTTTTTGCCCTCAGTATGCCCAGCAGGTCCTTGCCACGCCATACTGGTTTCCTACCTCCTCTGCCCGCTTTCTTATTCAGAGGGACTTCTTGTGCTCTCAAGAAGGCATCCTTGAAGAGTAGCCAGCTCTCCTCAACATCTCTGTTTTTAAAGACAGCATCCCAGGGGATCTTGGCCAAAAGTCCATTGAACAGCTTAAAGTTCACTCTTCCAAAGTTGAGGGTCCTGACGCCACTCTTCGCCAGGCCCACATTCCTTGAGATCATGAACTCGGCCAGGGCATGGTCACTGCAGCCCAGGCTGCCTCCAACCTTAATGCCTGTGTACATTCCTGTGTACATGTCCACCTGCATAGGTAGGAAGTGAAAGTGTGAAGTGTGAAGTGTGAATTCAGATGTGAATTCCCTGTGAAGTGAGAATTCAGATGGCATAGAAAACCAAAACAACTCATTAAAGAGAGTAAGGCCATGATTCATTTCAGATGCATGGCCTTTCTTACTTCATTCCTCTTTCTTACACAGTGTTGTTCCATATTTCCAAAGATTTGTTCTTTGGTCTGTGAACCACATCCTGCTGTGTTCCACCAGGGCAATTCCTTTGACATCTGCCTCATTGCAAAGTAATGTCCAGTGTTGTAATGCATAGATTTCACTTACCAAAAGACCAACAATACCATGCACTTGAATGCCTTTGTCACTTTCTCCTCTTAGGTGTCTGCTCAATACATAGCCATTGCAGTATGGGCATTTTTATTATCTATTTAGGAAATTCTGTTTTTCCTTCTATTTTTGATCTTTCTGGACTGTCTGACAGCTGAAGCATAAAACATAATGTTACTCATTGTAATTTGCCAGCCTTCAGCTACACGTTCTCTTACCTGCCTGAATTTATTAGCAACACTGAAGCTGAGCTCTCAAAGACTGTTTTTTCCACAAGATGAAAAAGAGCAAATGAAACCTGGTTCACCAGCCTTTCAGGCCAAAGTCTGCACTCCTCCCCCCATTTTCTTCCATAGTGCAATAGAATCTCTGGTTTTCTTGGAATCTTTAGGCACCACTGCAAAATAAACACTAAGTAATGATAAGAATACAAGAATAAAAAACAACCACATATAAAAAAAGTTCTTCCCTCCACAACAGAGAGAGTTAATATCCTTAAAACACTGTGTGAAAAATATTTTCCCACTGAAAGATTCCACAGGAAATAAGAAAAGTCATCAACGTTTTGACATGAGTTTCTAATTGCACTGTTTCTCTTTGTACGGAAATTTAATGAGTATTAAAAGCATCTCAGTTTGTTAGCATGCAATAGATGGAACTCAACCTTGATGATAGCCTTCAAAGCAAATACTTATAAATGTTAAGACATCAACTGAGATGTTACTTACATGAAAGTGCTCAAAAAATTTTGCTTGTATCACCGAATTTTTCCAACTCATAAAATGAGGAACAGTTTGAATTAAAGTCTTCTTTTTCATATATTTTTTCTTCCTTCTGATGGATTCCTGGGAAGATTAAGTAGACTCATCCATTTCCACTTACCCCAGTCTCTGCTTGTGCCTGTTACATTGGCATTCAGATGCAGTACTGAAGATCTGCCCTTATTCCTAGAGACCTCATGAGAGAGCAGATAGAGGAATAGGGTCTATTTTGCGACCATGTGATCCAGTTGGGGGACCCTTTGACTTTGAGTGGGCTTTGACCACTCTTCCCAGTGTCTCTCTCTTGGAACCACCCTGTTAGACATCTATAGCACATGGATCTCTACCTTGCTATCTCCTGTGCTGCTCAGTGGATGTACACTGTCTTTCATTTTTTGCTTAAAAATCATGAAGAGTAATTGGGTACCATGCAAGTGGCCCAGGAGTCCAGTGTTAAAAAATGAAGATGGATCAATAATGGTGTTTTTCACTTAGAAATCATTTCTAACACAAACATAAAATAAAGTAAAACATAAGAAGTGAACTTAACACACAAAATACAGATAACAGTTACATAAACTTTAAATATCAGTAGAGAAGTAAAACCATATTTATTTGTCTATAGATCAGATCTTCTACAAGAGATTTCTTTATGTTATGTCTCAGTCTTTCAAGATATCGAGGGCCCTTTCTAAGTTTGCTCTCATAGTTTCTGCCTTCAAAGAGATAAATTAGAGACAAGTAATATTTAACTGTTACGCAAAATCACCTGACATTGCATTCCTTTTTAAATCTGTCCTCCTTGTCCCTGGACAATCCCTGTGTACATAATTCAGTCAAGATGCTAAATTTAACCACATGCTTCTGAATAAACTCCTCTCACCTCTCTCTCTCTCCGCAAGGTTTACTCACACCATGGTGACAGCTGGCCAAAGCCATCACCCACTCAAACTATGATCTTCCTAATCACATTTCAGTTTTCAGGCCACAGTTTCAGGAAACTGAGTGCATTCAAACTAGTCCTTTTTTCACCACCTTTTTTTTTTACCCAAGTGATTGCACAGTGGGATTCCCCTGTAAGTAAAACATGTGCTGGCATGACAGCTACTATGTTTTACCACTTCAGAGGGAAGGAAGGAGAACTCAAGGGCCACCAAAGCAGGGCAGCAGCTCACACAGCCTAGAAAAAAGTCCGTGGATGGGTGGCCTCTGATTGCAAATTCTGAAATGTATCTGCTCCCATGGGCTACCCTGTGCTCTTTTGCACAGCAAAAGGAGTGATATTTGCAAATGACAGCTGTGCATGAGACTTCATCTGAAACTGCTACCTGTGAGGGGCCTCTCCAATGATATGGTATGAAATGTTTCCACTGACTCATTCAGAACAAACACTCAAGCCAAGACGCACCTGGAAATAATGCTGATTACAGGTAGAAGTGATCTTCAGTCACCTAACAATTTGCTGTCCCTTTTTTTTTTTTTTTTTTTGCAAAAATTTGTATGAAATAGAAAAAACCTGCAGTTGCTAGTGAAGAAAAAAGTCTTCATCCCTCAAAGCACCAAAGACAAGCATTTCAATAGCAGCAAAGTTTTAAGGTCTTACATATGTATAGTAATGTATATTGATGGTTATGTGCTATAGGTATACCTATAAACATATAAACTGCTGAAATGAAATCGTTAGACAGATGGTCAGATGTTAGGATGGATGTAAGCTTAGAGCTAGCAAAGTTAGGTGAGTTATTCCCTGATAATTTCCATGCAACGGGGTACTCACTGATACACAGAAATGTTATGGGACTTTATGCTTTGATTTGATATACATGTATTTTCGTGGCTGACTTACTTCACTGTCACCCAGTTACAACTTCAGCAAAGCAATAAAAACAAAGAGCTGTATTTTGAGAATAAGCATAAGCAGTGTCACACACACAAAAAAAAAACATCGGAAGACAAACCCAGAAAGGATGTGGTAAATATCTGTCAGTCTGAATCCTTTTTAAAAAATACCCGGAGGAAATACACTTCATTAGTGACTATGCATAATTACCACAGACTCAACCTTTTCATTGAATTGTTGACTATCCTTCATATTCTGAACCAGATGAGTGATTTGGGAGAGTTGTTAGGTGGATTAGATTGCTTGCAAATAATTATGGCATTCATCAGTTTTTTTCTCCTCTCTGGAAAAAAAAAGTTCGTCAGTGAAGGAAGATCACCTCAGAGGAACCAGTTTCAGAGAGTGGTTTATACTGCCACAGTTGTTCAGGAGATGGTGAATCACCTTGTAGGAAAAAAAAAACAAAAAACCAAAAAACAAAAACAAAAAAACAAGAAACAAAAAAAAAAGAAAGAACAAAAAACGTTGCTAATAACTGAGAGTTGTGCCTTCAGAAGATTTTGGAACAATCTAACATTCTTTTCTGGATTCCAGTGTGATGCACAATGTGTGTAAAGAAATGAGAAAACCATTTAAATTGCTGATTATGCATTATCGCATGAGCACAATAAAGTATACTCACAAAAGAGGATTAAGGTTGTTTGGATTTCTATTAAACTTCACATTAGTTAAAAACGTCCTGTCTATACAAAGAATTACTGTTTGGCAATTAAAACACCCCTGCAATTTACTTAACTCTGTGTGTATAAATGCTCTCTATGTTGACATCATTTTAACGTCATTTGCTCCTGAAAACTGAGTAAGGCCATATGCCAAGAGGATAAAGTTATGGACTGCTGGATTTTTGTAAACCCCAGGACGGTAATTTCTAACTCTGTCTGATCTGTAACCAGCCTGTTTTAAAAAATCTCTTGATCTACTACCAGGTAAAGTGGTCCTTAGTTGGAGGGTAGGAAAGGAAGCCATTTCCTTGCACCTAAATCACACTCCGCATTTTGTATTATTTTTGTTAGGGTTTTCAATGCTTTGCAGGAGAATCATATTTTGGATTCAATATACCAAATTAGAAAGTAGTGGTGTTACGAGGAAGCTTTTTTTTGAGCAGCTAACTGGAGTAACTAAGATAAGCGCATCATCTCCTGAGATTGTTCCACTATGGTTGATGGAGATAAAAACATCTTGCTGTAGTTTAACTTTGGATGGCTCAGCATCATACAGTAGTATTCCAACCACTTCCCAGTGGGGTGGGAGAGAGAATTGAGAAGGAAGAAAAGAAGTAAAACTCGTTGACTGAGATAAAACTATTTACTAAGATAGAGAAAATGAATATGATAATGGTTATGACTATATATATATGAATATATTTGTATATAGATGAATGTATATAGCAGGTGATACACAAGGAATTGCTCACCACCACCCAACCAATGCCCAGTTAGCTGCCCATGCAGTAGAAGAGAGACAGATGAACTCTCACTCCTTAAAACTCTTTATGTCATATGATACGGAGTATCCCTTTGGCCAATTTTAGTCAGCTGTCCTAATTCTGTTCCCTCCCAGCTCCTTGGGCCCTTTGCTGTGAATGGTCTTAGCTCTGTGCAATCTGCTTAGCAGCAGCTATAAACATTGGTGTGTTATCAACACTGTTTTTGTCCTGGAACCAAAACATAGCATCATAGTAGACATTCTGAAGAAAAAAAAATCTATCCCAGATGAAACCAAGACTGGTTTCTACAGGAATACTGGTTAACAAGTTTTTTGGACAACTATATGTGCATGAACACAGTGTGTGTGTGACTCTGTTCACATTAACTGTCTGACCTCCCAAACCAACTAGCTCAGCAAAGTGCCTACAGTGGTGGAGGACAAATTTGGCAGCAAGACATCAACAGCTTTCCTGCCACAACAGAGCTAATATTTAAAAGCAGAAAAGTGCATTTAAAAGCTTTATATTTACGAACTCAGTAGCTGCTAAGAGTCTGCAAAAGAATGCATATGGGATTTTCAGCTAGATATTTTGTTCTCATCATGACTTGAAAACTAGGAAGTCTTTTTTATGCTAAGTGAAGCTTCGCAGATCTGTTAACTGTTTGCAGGTGGCAAAACACCCATGAGACTTGAGAGGAGAATTTTCTCATATGAATGCACTGTAAGTAACTAAGGCCTGTACTTCAACATTGCTCTTAGCAGTCTGGAGAATGATGTAAGACAAGCCTTTTTCCTCCAGACTTGAAACCAAGACCAACCTGTTAGTCATTTCTGTGCAGTCATAGCCAGAAGTACAGGATTGGATTCTTTCCAAAATAAAATTTGAGCATTTGGATGTGTCTCTGTTATTCTCTTATCTAGATGCTAGATAAGAACTGGAAGTGGCTGCTTGTTGCATGCACTCAGCCAAAATACTGCATATAGACTGGATACGGTAGAAACCTTCTAAAACTCTGCTTCTGGGAAACAATGCCAGCATGAGATGGATAACTCTGTTCTATCAAAGGACATCTACTTCTGTACCAAGTGATGATGGGGTGACGTCTTGAAAAAAAATACAAATATTATTTTATTACCTATCCACTAAAGTTTCATAAAATACAACTGTCTCGTACCTTTTATAATATTAGTGGGAGGATAATAGATAGCTCATGTTACTTTTTTATTTTCTTCTATTAGCAATATGTCTTAAACCTTCTAAAATCTCAAGAACAATGAGAAGAAGAACTCAGAAACAATGTATAAGAGTTAGCGATCAGTTTATACAGCGTGACAGAAATGTTCAAGTTCAGAAGGATATGAAACTGGAAGCAATATAACCACATCTGTGCTGCTGCTCAACCAAACTGATTTGCTCAGCAAAATAGGTGCCGGATTTTGGAATAAGGTACTGTCTGCACAGCATGAATGTTATCATAGAATCATAGAGTGGCCTGAATTGAAAAGGACGAGAATGATCATCTAGTTTCAACCCCACTGCAACGGGCAGGATTGCCAACCACTAGAATTTAAGTTAGAATTCAACTTAGAATTCATTCTAAGATCCAACTTAGAATGTTGTTAGAATTAGTATTTGTGTCACTCTCTTGTGCAAAAGACTGTCCTAAAGACCATATTTATCCCATCTAGCTTCAGGCACCTATCTGAGATATATTTGCTCTAGTTTCACTGTATAATAAATGAAGAGAAATAGACACTTTATTGTGCCATTATTGTCTTCAGTGAATTCTACGGCATAAGCTGATATTTTATTCAAGTACTTTTAAAATATTCCCTGTACTATTTTTTCAATTTTCCTAGTTTTGAACATGATTCAAAATTAGAAGATGATGTTCTAATTTTTTCCTTCTTTCATACTAGTCTTCATTTATTTATCAATGTGTAACATATTGTGTACAAAATAGCATGCAAAAGATATAGAGTGTCTGTTTACTCCATATTCTTTGGCAAAGAATTTTAAGGCCAGTGCATCAAAAATAGAAAGGATACTACATATGCATTTGTTTCACAGTGCCCTGGATCCAGCTAGAATTAGAAACATTTTGTTAATTGTTTTCCATTTGGGAGGAACAAGAAAAATAAAAACTGGTTCGTTTCATATTTCTGAATGCCAAAGCCATACAGGAAAAAACCACAATCATTCACAGAGAGAGGTGAAAGTGCACTGGATCCAGAAGATGCTAAATAGTTTATGCTGAATTGATGTAATTTGTTCAGAAAATGACCCCTGCACCTGGAGCTTGCATGCTGTGTGAGGGATGACAGATGAGCAGGCAGCATGGTTAATTTCGGAGCATATTGCTGTTGGGTGTTGCTTGGCTTTGATTCATCAGATTCTTGTAAACATTTCTTCACACTGCCAAGGCTTCTAAACTCCACAACTTCATTGGAACATGGATTTAATTTTGAAAAGAGACAAAACAACAACAACAACAACAACAACAACAACAACAACAAAACAGAGACTGGACAATGTTGAAGTAAAACTGTATATGCAAGGTTGATTGGTTGTCCAAGGTTAGCACTGTACTACCAGATTTGTATGCCCTTTGATCATTGCAGCAGAAATAAGTGATACAGGCAGCCTGACAGCAGAGTCAGGATGAATTAGACAAGATGCAAATGATTTGTGAGCCACATCACCCAATATTGTTGCAAACATATCTGAAAGTTTGCAGTGCCCAGTAATACATGGCGAGGATACCATGTGCATTCTCAAAGCACGGAAGTGGCAGCCACATAAGTAGCTGCTTTAGATGAAAGTAAGTGCTGAGTTTCCCCCTGGAATTCCCAAAAGAGAAAGCAAGCATGCTCCTGGGGGCCTCACTTTTCTGCAAACCAGTTCAGCTTACAAAAATGCGAGAAGAAATTTTTCTTCCCAGGACCCCATGAAGGAGCTTTTAAAGCTTCCTGTTAAACATTTGCTTGCTAGCAGTGGAAACAATATTTATGCTACATGAGAGATTTGTGCTTCTTCTCATTATTCATTCCACAGTGCGCTGATACTCAGAGCCGTTTAGAGGGTTATTCCAGCCGGCCTCTGTCCAGGGCTGGCCCTAGCACAAAACTTAAGTCTGCAACATCTGTGTTTCATTCAAAAATCAAATTCCTTAAATATTTACTTTGAGCACATTCCCAGAAAGCAAGAGACTCTGCTGAAATTGTGTTCCACCTGAAATTTATTACCACTTGGCACATGATGCATCCTTTACATTGCCTGTATCCACAGTTCAGTCAGGAATGAATGGACTTTCTGGTCATACTCCACATAGTCATCACTAGAGCAAAAATTATTCCTCCAAAAAATAACAAAAGCATTTCACAACACAAGAAAACTTTATGTCAGAGAAGCTGTAGCAAATCCATTGTACTTTTACCTGGAAGGCCCATGGCTGCTGATAGATGCCTCATCCTGTACTGCGACAACAAACACACGATGCTGATAATGAGACTAACATATTTGCTCTCCTCTAGACATCCCAGATCATCAACTGAGCATGGTGGCATGTCAGTGTGTCTCATAAGGCCTTGTGTCTCAGTGTGTGCTGCCTGTACACAGAATTAGCAAGCCGTCAGCATAAAGGAGAGATCTTGAAGGCAAGCCATAACACTGCTTTGTTTGGCTGATAGTTTTTTAGCTATTTTAACTATCACACCAGGAGCTGTCCTGTTGGACAGGACCTGGAGGTAGTCTGAAGGCACCACAGGCTCTTAGAGTGTCAGAGGGCAGTGGTGGGCCACATTCAGAGTCACTGACATGGCTGACTGTTCCAGGATGATCTGAGAGGGTGCCCAGCTCTGTCATGGCACCACATCCAGTCCCAAAAACTCTGGGGTACGAGGCTATCCCTGAGCTGTGATTGTATTCCCTCTGAAGCCCTAGCAGAATGCAGTGGGCCCAAGGAGTGAAAATCCTCTGGCTTGGGTGGCAAAGTGCATCACTACCCATGATCTGCATCACTGTGCTGTGCCTCATACTAGTTATTGTCATTTCTTGCAGTCATGGAAGATGTTTCAGATTTTTACATTTGGCTGGAGTATCTTGGCATGGTTTGCTCAAACATTGTGCAACTAGAGCTAAGGTAAATCATTTTTTTTGCATCCTGTTTTTACAACTTCTGTTTTGCCAATACAACCATCTAATACATTGGTTATTTCTTTTAAACAAAGCTAAAAAGGCACAGTGGAACTGACAAATAATAATTTAAATTAACTTTAGAACTAGGGTCTCTTTATTACACTTGGTTGCCTGATCAGTCTGAGGTATTCTGCATTGAGATGTGTTGATACATAACTTTATTTTATTCCAAGTCTACTGGTGTTTTAGTGCATGTTATTCAACATCTTTAGAGACAGATTTATGCATGAGCAAGTAGTAAGTACCCGTCTGTATCTGCCATGCAAATACTGGCTTCATCCTTCACCTGACTCACTGATGGACTTCTTCTGTCCCTCTTAGCCTCTTCTCCTAACACCTGTTGGTTAAGACCCCTCCACTCCTTGCGTGCCAAGATGATGTTGAGTTGTTTTGGTCCACCTTCCCAGATCACTTTTTTGGACTTTCACCCCCTCATTCCTTGAAGTAGAACTAGTGTCAGAACTTTTATAAAATTAGTCTTTTCACCACCATATATACCCAACAGTAACAAATAGTAAAGTTTGTTTATCTCACCTGCCACAAACCAGGATGGGAAGTCCTAAAAAGAAAAAAAGGTCCTTTCAAAATAAAGTGAAATCCAGAAAAGAAAAGGCAGCAAGCTTTTATTCCTGGCTGACAGTTGCTGAGGCCTTGGCTTTGGTCCAATATTGAATACCATACACAGAAAAAGAAAAAAAAAAAAGAATTTGGATCAAAATTGTCACAGAAACTGCAATCTTATTTGCTAAGCCTGTCTACATAGCATAGAATTCACTTTCACACAAAAGTATAGCCCATTTGCCTGCTTTTGCACTTCTCTAACAACATTTTCCTCTGACTTTGGCTATATATTCTTCGTAGCACTATTCTCCAAAACATTTTCCATCCTTGGTTATTAATAACTTTCATTTCATGTGTCCATCGTTTATTTTAAGATCTTTGAAGCTGTCTTTACATCCGTAGCTTCGTACCTTGAACAGTTCACTGTCTTCTACTTTGAAAAGCACTGACTGTGAACATGCTCTCGTTAAGACCTCATACGAAATATGTTGAAATCCTTCTCACCCTCTCAAAAAATAAAATAAAATAAAATAAAATAAAATAAAATAAAACAAAATAAAATAAAGTATGTTCTTGCAAAAAACATGATACTTGCAACAATCACCACCAAAGCCTGTCAGAAAAGCATATACTTGGTTCCCAGTTGTCCTTTGTGGAGAACAAATGATGCAAAGCATCAGGGACTGCATGACGTAGCTGTCAACGTTGTGAAGTTTGCAGGGCACTTCACCATGACTGCTGGAACAGTTTAGCAACCAGCCTGACTTTCGTGGCACACAATCACCATGTAGTTTCCCTTGTTTTTAAAAAGTTCTGCAAACAATTGCAAGGAGTACTCATAGTAGGGAGATGATTCTCAAGAGGACAGAACATCAGCAGCAACACCAGTAGCATTTTCTCTGGAAACTGTATTTCTCTCTTCAATGACTCAGAAGAACATTGCCAGCTCTTCTCCCACCAAGGTGCCCAGCACAAAAATTCATAAGCTGTATAAAAATAGATATAAATCCACTGGTTGAGACCTAATAATCTCAATGCTATAGGTGTTTTTGAGCACAGATCTTCCTCTTGTGACCAGAAAATGCAGATCAGACTTTTTAAACTTAATGGTATCATAGAGCTTTTGCTCCATTTAATGCTCTATTTAAACATTAGTTCATTTTTCACTGTAATCATATTTAAAAACTGGAAGGGGAAATAACCATCCCTGTACATAAATAGAGGCTTCTCAGTAATTTATTGAGTAATTTTCACCTTAACGTTCTTTGGGGAAAAGCCAGCCCAGTTATACAGTGGAAATGAGCTATACAGGAAAGCAGTGCTGCATACACCTGGCCCCACAGTCCCATGGTATTATCTACTTACACCAAACTGGTTAGCAACTAATTAATTATAACCAGAGTCTGTTACTTTCCTGACAGTGACTGCATCTTCTTTTAGTGCTCCTGATCACTGTGCCAGGACTACAGTTTCATCCTGATGCTGATGTCATTTTCATTTCTTTTTGGTCAAGCAGACATATTTCTTCAGGAGGAGCAACAACTCCAGGAATTATCCTGAAAGGATCCATTTGCCCTTGTGTTGATTTCTTAGTGAAGCATTTGTGAAGGACTGTCATGAAGACATTCACCATACAGACAGAGGAACAGATGAGCATCACAGTTTTTTTAAAACTCAAGGAAAAGCACAATACAAGAGTTAACAGTGTATTCAGTCGAAAGATGGGGGTGGGGAACAAAAAAAACCCGAACACACAGAAGATCACTTTCAAAAGACCATTCCTACCAGTAAGTCCTTCTAGTTTTGTCTTTGTGAAAGATGCAGTATGCTCAGGAAAACTATTACTCTGGTGTGTGTGCACTCACACATATATTTCCCTACTGCAGCTGTGACACAGTCCATTAAAATAGCCACTTTCTCCCAAGTCTGCTGTACTTTGTTATACTTCTGTTCCACTCTTTAGTGGGTGATCTGTTGAGATACACTTCCTGTGATTATTCATAAGAACTGTAAATACACATCTGAGTGGTCAACACTCTTTCCTTCCCCCTTTTCTGAAATAGATTTAATCTACTCACATACTCTGGTCACAGTTTCCTGAATAGAAACTGCTTCACTGCTTCAGAGACTACATTATCTGATGATACTAAATTAGTGAAGTGCATTTCTCCAACTCTCATGAGAAACAGGGAGAGAAGGAACAGATGCTTGTATTAGAAGCATATGAAGATGCTTTATCTTTGCAGCCTTACATGACCCATAGCACTGCATCCATGGGGAAAGTTTTTCAACTCTGTTATTACTAAACAGCAGCCACATGGATATACCTGGAATCATGCCACATTCAACAACAGCTTTATAGACATTGCATCATTTCTTCTCCTTCTGTGCTATGGAATCATGCTTGATTCTCCACACTTGTAACAGGAAGAACTCATATCAAACAAACTATTTTAAGCCACACTATTTTAAGTTGGTCATGCATTAGAGGACTTTAACTAATAGAACAAGAACCAAGGTTCAACTGAAAGCTCTCCAAACAAGCATGAAAAAAATATTTGTTTTCTCTGATTCTTCTACGTGCAACCTATTGACTAACCACAGACTAACCACTGTTCCACAGTGGAACAGAAACTAAGAGAAGAATGCAAAAAGTATAAGATGCACACACACAGATGTACAGTACTGCAGCTATTTTCATTGGGATTACAAAATCAGCACTTGCAAAAGTATGGCATCAAAACACATTTTGAAATCACCAAGCGGTAATCAAAATAATACAGAAACTCACTCAGAAATTGTTGCATGCAAACTTTATGTAGGAGAATTTTGTGAGGAAATATTCTCTTAAGAGTATTCTTGTCCAGGGTCCTTGGAAATTTGCTATTGTGTTGGAAGAAGATGTCACAAAGAGCATCACACTTTCATGTCAGTCTTTCCTTTGTCTCTCCCTACCCTTCACAGGGTTCTATAGGGTATGTAGAGTAAGAACACTGTCAAAATTTTATTTTTATATGCATTAGTAGGCTTCAAAGAGTAAGATGTTGAAGCCACGGAGTGTGGACTCCAGCAGGTAGGAAAATGTCTTTCACATAAACTAAGTGAAGTTTAGATCACTTCATAGTCAAAATGCAAGGTCTGTCAATTCTGGAACATAATCAAACTGATGTTTTAAAAGAAGAAATCTTCATGTTCTGCTTCTAAAAAGTGAATAAATGAAATGTTTTGATTTAAATGTGTAAAACTAACAGAACTAATTTCTTAACTAAATATCTAAAGTCTTCAAATAAAAAGAAATATAGTAAAAATGTTTTTCTCCAACAGTCCTTGCTATGTGTTATTTCTTTGCCTTTCAGGACAAGGACAAGGACAATCATGTCTGGAGGCAGCACAAGAGAATGACCTATAAGAAAGGAATGGATATAAACACCATTTACAGAGAAAGAGCTGGTAATGGTATCTGTATGCAAGGATTATCTGCATGGCCACTGTCCCCTATACCAGTTTTAGAGTACACATACAGTTTCCATTACTATCAACAGAGGAGAGCTGTTCTTAGAGTAGAAAATATTTCACTGAAATTCTCTTGCTTATTCCCTGTGTAATTTGTGAAGGTAGTCTGTGCCTTGCAGTCTGAGTGAATATATCAGTGTTGGACAAAATATAATCTATTATCTGATATGCTATTATCAATAAAACATTTTGAATACACAACCTCAGTGCCATCCTCATGTGTCATCATGCACTCCCAGATATACTGGACTTTGACTGCTACCTTATGCAGTTCAAGTTCCACCTTTTGGGAATGCTGTAACATCAATACCCTCGTTTTTTTATAACCACAGTTTATTCATTAGTCAATGAAAATGGCTACTAAAGTATAAAGATACATAGAGAAATTATATACTAATAAAAACATAACACAATAACTGATCTCTTCTTGATGAAATAAATAGAACAATGACAGACACTTGCAGAAGCTTTCAGAAGCTTATTTGGATTTCCAAAAAAAGTAAATACCTCAAGCATAAAGCAGCACTTAGAATGAGATGTAAACAGCTTGTTATATCTTCATCAGATCATGTAAAATGTTCTGTTACATATAACTTAGGGAATTTTTATGGAGAGTTCTTTTCAGAAAAAATATCAGCATCAGCAAGATTCACAAGCCTTTATACAACTCCAGGGAAATCTGAAAGAGCATCTAAGAAAATAAAGAGAAATCTGATGCATTTTGAACTGAATCTTATGCTGACTGATGGATTTTGTTGTATGAATTTCCCTGACAGCTACGCAGACTCCTGAGTCTTCCTGTTACTTGAGCTTGAACTGTCAATGTGATAAATACCCTCAGCAATTGGTTCTCTGCCTTGGAGCTCACCCTCTTTCCTACCCCAACATGGTGAGTGTAGGAAGTAACAAAGACATTTGAGCTTGAGTAGAGTAGAACAAAAATTCAGAGACTTTCAGACATATACTTGCAATTTTAATACAGATATGTTACACTGCAATTGAGCTAATAGGTCCTGGTGACAGTGTGGAGGTTCTCTTCTTTTCATAACTCTACCCTGTGCATGCTGTTATCCACTTGAGACTGGAAAGATTTCATTTTTAAGATACTGTGTCTACACACTCCACATGACCATCAGAGAAGATGCAAATTACAGATTTGCTGCGCCAGAACCACAGAACTGTGTATTTAGGCTAAATAAGGCTTGCAAATGGGTGGGGCATAAATAACACTATTCCAAAAGTATCCCAGAAACGGACACATACATTCTTATTTTCCTGTGGAGGTGGGGAAAATTATTATGAATAATAATTTTCCTCAGGCAGAAGGCATGCCCTACTTCACATGTCCATGAGCTCAGCAGATGAGCAATGATAGTTACTGGCAGGCTTAGGCAAGTTGTTCCCACTCTGGCAGACACTTGCGAGGTTATGAGCTGTAGCAGTAAAAATGACAAGATATTAACTTTTATTAACCCTGATGCTTTATATATTGTTATCCCACTGATACTTAAATATTTTTAGCATAGAAATGAACTGCTAAGAGAAATCTTCATCAATGACATTAGTAGTAGGATCGAGTGCACCCTCAGCAAGTTTGAAGATGGCACCAAAATGTGTGGTTCAGTCAACATAACTGAGGGACAGGATTCCATCTGGAGAGACAGATGCAGGTTCAAGTAGTGCTGAACTTCATGAGATTCAACAAAGCGAGGCTACAAATTGGGTCATGGTAATCCCCACTGTCAGTACAAGCTGGAGGATGTAAGGATGGAACTCCATGCTGCCAGAAAGGACTTGGACGTACTGGTGGATGGCAAGATGGACACGAGTCAGCAATATGCCCTTAAAGCCAACCATACCATGGGCTGCATCAAAAAAAGTGTGGCCAGCAGGATGGGTGAGGTGATCTGGAGAACTGTGTCCAAATGTGGTTTCCTCAGTACAAGAAAGATATAGACCTGTTAGGGTATATCCAGAAAAGGGCCACAAAAATGATCCAAGGAATGGAACGCCTCACCTGCAGGGATAGGTTGAGAGACCTGGGACTGTTCAGCCTGGAGAAGAGAAGGCTGCAGGGAGACCTGAGAGTGGCCTTTCAGTATCTAAAAGGGTAAGAAAGAAGGGGACAGACTCTTTAGCAGTGTCTGTTGAGACAGGATAAAGAGAATAAAAGGGGAGATTTAGATTGGACATAAGGAAGAAGTTCTTTACAACAAGAGTGATGAGAAACTGGCACAGGTTGCCCAGAGATGTATGGACACCCTGACCCTAGAGACTTTCAAGGTCAGGGTGGACAGGGCAACCTGACTGAGATTTAGGCATCCCCTGTTCATTGCAGGGGAGCTGGACTAGATGTCCTTTAAAGATCCTTTCCAACTCTATGATTCTATGATTCTATGATTCTATGAAATGAAAGCAATGTTGAAAAGTTGAGTTGTGGAGAGTTTGAATACTGACATAATAAGATTCATGAGAGAGATTTCAAAAAAAGGAAGCAGAGCTATAGGAATATATACAAACATAGGAATAATTAATGCAAGAAATTGAATAGGAAAAGAACACACTGTAGCTGGAGAACTTGAGTTTCAGAGAAATATTTGAAAATCTGAAGAATAAAAGAACAGAAAGGGGAAGTTGTAAATGAAAAGGAGACTTAGAAACAATACAAAAACTATCAATATCAGCAGGAATCTCTCCGTTGGCATGAAAAAAAAGACCAATATCTCACCCAGCTTGCATCAAGTTTTAGGTGATATATGAAAGAAAATGAGATGACTGGCAGACTTAACCACAGTTTAAGGTTAGCATTCTCTGCTAACAGAACCTAGTGAAAAAATTTTCTTAGGTCATCCTGGCAAAACGGACTGGAAACTCTTACAGCATGTAGTGATTGCTAGTATAGATCAATAGATACAAGAGTTGGTTGTATACTAAATAACTACAGACAATACTAAAATAAGAGTAGTCAATGATGCTCTCAACAGGATGGAGGGTGGAGAGACCTTCCAGAGAGACCTTAACAAATTGGAGTACTGGGCACTCATCAAATACAAGAACAGGTGCCAGACTCTGCACCTGGAATGGGGCAACCCCAGGTATATGCACAGACTTGGGGATGAGAGAATGGAAATTAGCTCCATGGAAAGGGTTCTGGGGGTTTGGGTTGTCAGCAAGATGAGGTCCCTCATGCCCAGCACTGCTAGCTGGTTGAAGGAAGGGATTGTCCAACCGCTCCATTCTGTGGCTGCCTCACCTTGAGCACTGTGTGCAAGTTTGGTTGCCACGATATAAGAAGGATATAAAATTATCAGTATCCAAAGGAGGGCTATAAGTTGGTGGAGGATCTAGAGAACAATATGGAGGGGGAGCAGCTGATGTCCCTTCATTTGTTCAGCCTGGAGAACACTGAGGGGAGACAGCCCACAGCTCCTCACAGGTAGAATCATAGAATCATAGAATCACAAGGTTGGAAACGACCTATAAGATCACCTAGTCCAACCGTCTTCACACTATGACTGCTAACACAAGCTAATAAACCATATCTTGCAGCTCCTCATCCAGACACCAATAGTAGAGGGGTTGTGTTGAGCTCTGTTTTCTGGTGACAGCAACAAGACCAGAGAGAATGGCATGGAACTGTGTCAGGAGAGGGTCAGGTGACGGTTAGGAAAAGGTTCTTCACCAGAGGGCACTGGGCATGAAACAAGCTCCATAGGCAATGGGCATGGCTCCAAATACTCAAGGAGCATTTGGACAACATAAGGTTTGAGTTTTGGGTGGGTCTGTATGGAATCAGGAGTTGGACTCAGTGTTTCTTGTGGGTCCCTTCCAAATCAGGATATTCTGTTATTCTATAATTCTATGATATAACAGCCCCAGAGAATGGCTTCATATAAATAGAACAACTTATGTGTATAGAATGCAATAAGGACAGGTTTTTTTTTAACATCTGTCAACTGGTGATGAGCCGGTTCAGCCTGACTCCATGACTAGTGGGGCGGAGGGACCCACAGACCATGCCATGGTAGAGGGGGAAAGGAAAAACGGCAGGGAGATGGGCCTAAAGACCAAACAGTGGCAACAATCTGAGAAGAAACAAACTTATTTACTGAATATGATATCAGAATACAAGATAACACAATATAATACAATATAACTGGAATTGAGACTAATAAATCAAATTAAATGAGAGTGTCCAAAAACCAAAAGACTTACTCCAATGCTGAAGGTGAGACGGCTAAGGAGCACACACAAAGACAAGCAGGAAGGGAAAAAAGGGGACATCTAATGACTTGCAAACAGTTTTATCTTTCCCTCAGGGAAAACAGAAACGAAAAGTCCTCTCGGGTATGTAGTTCTTCTTCCCTTCTGAGACAGGTATACCCAGAACTATTGACAACCCATGGAATTGGAGCATTAACTCTCTAATTCTCAGTGCAGTACATGATGTTAGGATGTGGAATACCAATAACAAAAATCATAAAGCCATGACACCATCCTTAGAAATGTGGGAGACAGTCCAGAAGAGGCAGTAGTATGCCCCTAAGAATATGCATTGCTTAGCAGAGTGGAGTGTCTCATGCCAGAGAAACAATGCTTCCAGTAACCAAGCTATATTGTGGATGTTACTACACAGCACAGACTTGCACTGCATAAACAGACCCAAGAGGAACAGTAAAAAAATACACTCAAATCTTTAAAGCAATTTGATATTATTTTACATACAGATGTGGCATCATGTGGGTATGTGTACATTATTTTGGGCAGCCTCAAATCACCTAAAGGTCTTCTTCTGCCATCAGTGCCTTTCAATCCAATGACACCATTTGAGGCACATGGGACTGCTCAAACTGATCCTCTACTTAATCTGCAGGCTACTGTAATATGGCCATTATTTACTGGGATGTTTCAACCTACATATTCTATTGAATAGCAAAAAATACACCATTAGCTTCTAAGAGGTTCTCAAGGGCTGATTCGAAGAAGGGGCACATAAGGATTCTGGGGAACTTCTTGTTTTATCAAATAATAACAGTTCTTAAGAACTCTATGTAGTATGAGAGGAATTTATCTTCAGTGTAAGGGGAAACATATGTTGAAGAGAAGATATGAGATCATTAAGGGGTTGCTGTGAGAGATCTAGGGTTCTTTTCTGAACAGTATTTGTTTTACAATTTGTTTTAATTGTAATTTTGAGTCATTATTATAAAGTCAATACAGATGTCTATTTTTTGACATTTCTGAGCATTTCAACCCCTATTATCCTCAGTGGGAATCAGAATTTTTCAATGGCTTTGAAAACCTGGTCCATTACATTCTTAAAAAATAAAGAATTTCTTCTATTCCCTTCTTCCACTTCTCTTCTAATTTCTTACACTCGGTCCGAGCATAAAATCTTAGAATCACAGAATGACTTGGGTTGCAAGGGACCCTAAGAATCAAGTTCCAACCCCCTGCCACAGGCAGGGCCACTAGCCTCCCGATCTGGTACTAGACCAGGTTGCCCAGGGCTCCATCCAACCTGGTCTTGCACACCTCCTGAGACGAGGCACATCCACAGACTCTCCAGGCAACCTGTTCCAGTTCCAGCACCTCACCACTATCTGTAAAACACTTCCCCTTGACACTCCATACTAAATCAAAGAGCATAAGATCACAGAAACCACTAGCATTTCCATGTCTCAACTAATCTATTTTTGTATTACATATTGCATATTACACATTACAATTAACTCCCTGCCTATATAGATGCAAATCCAGATGCAGATTTTGACTGAGTCGTAGCCTGGCACACTATTAATAGATAGAAAGGCTTCTGCATTACACTCTCTTCTACCTATGGCCACTTCACATGGCCACTGTGAAAATGGCAAACTGGCTGATGAGGAGTCCTAATCTTCCCAAGCAGGTCTCACAGGGTGTATATGTAGCCTTGATCCAGACTGCCCACACTTGCATGTATGCTACGGCACAGAGAATGTTAAATCTCTTTCTTTATGACCCACTGCTTTGTGGACTGTTCAGGTCAAGTCGTCTAGAATTTTGCAGTGTAAAGAGAATAGGTGTCAGATTTTCACAGTTGAGTCCCACATCTCCTGCTATGATTCTCCTTTGTGGATCCTGACATGCCCTGTCAGTGGTGACTTTGTCCTCCCTGGTTACTGTGCAGGTGTAATCAGTCATACAATCCCTTCACGTAGAACAGGCCAGTGCTTATGAGTCTCAGCATGCAGCTTGGATTTTATTTTCCAGGATATGCTTTGAGAGAATTTTGGAGTTGCATTAGTGGAAAGATCAGTTGTTAATTGAGTGAACTTGACATAGGACAAAACTGCAGTGTCTTTAAGCATGGAGTACCGCAAAACTCCGATTCATGGACTCCTCATAGAGTTCAGCAGAGAGGACTAAATGTCAAGGCCCTGGGGTAGGCCATATCATTCTTATGGCTCAGACATTCACAGCTGGGGTACCTTTTTCACAGTCCCTGCCTGGACCAGGGATCACATTTCAGCTTGAGCTGGGCACCTCACCTCACCCTGGGCTCAGGCAGGCTGCAGGGGGACCATCTCCAGCCACATTAACCCCTGGCTGTGCTTGGGGTGGTGGTGGTCACACAGTGGCTGGGGCCCTGTGACCAGTCCTGTTCAGATGTATGGATCAGGGTCTGGCACCCTGAGGTGGTCCTCAGTGGAGCAGCCCCTCTCCAGGTTCCCAAACATTAACAGAGTTATGGCTACAGTTACCTGCCTGAATAGCTGTCATAGTCCCTTAGAATGGAGGATTATCAACTAAGCCATAGACTGACATGGAGGAGGTAAACACTTTCAGGAAGACAGTAAAACAGAGAGCTGTGGGCAGCTTAATTCAGCAGGGCTGAAGTAGGGCTGGAAAATCAGTGCCCCGAGAACCATGATACTTAAATACTGCACATTAAGCATCATTATTACACAAAGCCCATTCTTTCAGCATTGCAAAACAGATTATTCATCTTTTCAGTATGAGTTCAAGTGAAAACTAACTTACCTTGCTTTGTGCTTCTCTGCTGTGCCAGGAGAGCACCAAGCAACATGTACCAGGAATCCAGATGTTGCCATATTCATTCTGTATTTTTTTCATTCTTCCCAGGCCATCAGGATGCCTGATCTAAACAGCTGCATCCTTCCGTGATGCAAAGCAGTGATGCTTTAGTGAATGAAGCCTGTCACTGTGCATGACAAACAGTGTGCACAGTGCTACACCCATGCACTTGGCAGCAGGCACTGTGCTTCAGTCATGCTTTGTCCACTCTTTTGGGGCTCAGCACCGCCCATAGCCAATGGGACACCCCAAAGGCAGCCTGGAGAGTAGGAGCACTCAGAAGTGCCATTGCAGTTACACAAAATAGGTGAAGTAAAAAGGGCTTCTAAACCTACAGCCTTCACATGCATTTACATTCAGCTTGTGAAAAGTCTAATCATTTCCCTTTTTGAAAAGTCTAATAATTTCCCTTTTTGTCATTCCCAAGTACTGATCTGGGGGAACAGAAAGCAGATGTGAGTGTTAGAGATAGATGCCTTGGTTACTGTGTTTATCACCCCTAAGACAAACTCCAAAATTGTATATTAAAGCAATATTAATATTTTCAGATGCTCTGACTCACAATACTATTTTCTAAAAATCCCCATTTTAAATATATTATATCAAAATACATTATGAGATTTTGTGATTCAAGCAAAGTGGGTTAGAAATGTTAGAGCAGCAGGATCATGGCCTCAGTCATTCATACAGTGTACTTACAGAGTCAGCATGCCAGAATCACTGTTGAATAAGAAAGGAGGGCACAGATATTTAAAACAAATAGAGAAAAAATCAAAATAGTTCAACAAATGCATAGCCATGACAAAAAAGTGCATAAGGATCTGAAGTTATAATTTTTGAAGCATCCAGAATCTTCTTTTATGTTATAGTGATTGATAGATAACTTCTTTGATGTAGTAACCAAATATGTTTTGGTCCCTGAGGATTATGGCTCAACAGCATTCCAAATTAATACTCTTTTTCTTTGTTTTTCTTTAATATTTCATATTTCTAGTAATCATTTCTGAATTAAACAATATTGGGTTTGAGCTTGGCTTTTAAGCACAAGAAAGAAACAAGTAAAGAAACAAGAAAGAAACAAGAAAGAACCAATGTTACAAAGAAAAATATTTTGCAGAACTTCATTACCAAAACATAAAAATGCATAATGTATCTTGCTAATACAAAAAGATAAACTCAGCTGCAGTCAAAAGCAGACAGCTACAATAAGTTATAGTATAATTAGGTAAGTGTCCTTCTATTTTTAACTGCAATTTTTTAAGATTGCTCACGTTTTGTTTACATATTAAACCAATCAAATAAAAAATAGATGATTAATTTTCCAAGTTATGAAGCATTACTTCAGGTACATCAGGAAATTAAATCAGTGACAGATCTGCACGAGGATTTCTAACTAAGGCATCAGTAATACATGGCACTAATGTTTTTTAATCTTGATAAGCCAAAAGGCCCTAAGTTTTACAAGATCTAAAACAGTTAACAGAAACTGAGAAAGAAAGTATTAGTCGTGTCACATGATCTGTTTCTGTATAAAAACTGCAAACTCAAGTCTGAGGGTGGCTTCATCTTGTCTGGCAGTTACCACATTTTTTTTTATTCCTTTAAATATTTGTAAATAGAAGATCCAAAATTGCTTTTTTAACTTTCAAGCCTGTGCTGAAAATCCTTTAATATAAATGGTATATGCGTCTCTCATTGAATCAGAAGCCACTTCTGAATGACAAAATTTAATTATAAATTCTCCATTTAACACAGATGACAGAGAGACAAAGTCATCAGCTGCCACAGTGCGGTGCGAGGCTCCAGACTGATCACATAACTTGGCTAGGTTGCTTCCAAGTCTATTGCTTTGGCTGAGCCACTTCTGAGTTCTGAATCTTCCTATCTTATATTCGTCTTAAATTCCACCCCTCCCCCCCAAAATAAGTGCTCAGCTTTTCTGTATTTGCAGAAGCAATGTTCATGCCATCACCTATGGCATGAACTGTTTGTCCTTTTAGCCAAGATCATGAGTTTTTACAAAAAGAGAGGAAAGAAAACAGGATTCACCTAGTACTAGCTCCGGAGATGGAAGTGTGCTGCCCCAGCCTGGATCCAGCAGCCTCTGTTCCACGCGTTTACCACTAGGGTTAAAAGTCATCAGAACTGTACCTATGTGTGCATTTAACCATTTTTTACTTTTTTCCCCTGCAGCAATGTGTTCCTCATTTCAATACTATCCTTTTGGAAATTTGTTTCCTTTTGTTTTAAACTGTCTTTCTCCATTGCTGTGCTTTTCCCTTTCCTCACGTTAATGATTAGGCCCAGCCAACTTGCATTTTCTCTGCCCAGAAAACTTTCATAACCATCCTGTCACCTTGTGTGCTCTTTTCTGTGGTTCACTGTACCACATTATACCATATTACAGTGTATAGATGAAACAACCAGAGATATGCTCTGATTTTCATTTCTTACCTCATCATTCCTAACACTTAGTTTCCCACTTAGAGTTAATGAGTGTACAGTGTTTTCAAGTAACTATCCGCAATTACATCCCTCCTGAGTGCTAATTTGTGCATGTATAAATACAGTTGTTTTTTCCTATGTTTCACTTAGCAGTCTGAAACTGAACACATCACTTTATCAGCAGGTCATTCTAGACCTTTGGGGTCTGGAAATTTTTTGTCAACAGCTTTAGTTTTGCTGTTGAGTACCAGTAACATCAGCAAATGCTGCTCTCCCATTATGCATCCTATTCACCCAGCTACTCATGAATTTCCAGGTCAGAACAGACTCCACATTGCTGGGCAATTCAGTGGCTAAACTCCTGTTGCTATGGAAACTGACCATTGTTCCTTGCCACTGCTTTCTGTTTCTTACCTGATTGCTAATAATTTACCCCAGAAATATGCCATTTCTTTTAAGAGTGCTCTCAACAAGGTTGAGAGCTTCTTGGAAAACTATTTGTAAGCATGCCTTTCAGGCTGTTGCACAATGTTCGGAAATGAACCAAAGGGCCATGCTGAGCTCTCAGAGGGTTGTTGTGAAGAGCAGCTGGGATATGAGTTATTATCCCAGGAAAATCCCGGACAGCATCTGCTTGAGGACCTTTCTCCACTCATTGCTCCTAGGAGGCTCCTCCAGCCTGCACTGCACCATCCTGCTGTCTGCCTCCCTGCCTTCCAGAGGGGAGAGCAGGGGTATAATGTCCCCTGTGCTTACTGCTGGGATCATACTATTCAAGGTGCTTTGTTTGCAGAAGAAGGGTTTGGGATGCCAAACATCAACATTCAGTAATATCTGGTCTGCACCACATATACAGTACTTCCCAAGCACAGCGCTCTGCAGTGAAGGGCAGTTTCCTTGTCCTCTTGTGGGCCCTGGCTACTTAACCTCACAAGTTAGTGACAGGGCCAACTGAGGAGCCACACCAAATCCACTGCAGACAGCAAGGCCCGGCTTGGAACCTCCAGCTACTGTTGCCAAAAGAACCTTTCCTGTGGCAGATTCCTGACTCTAACCAGCAAGGCTCTTCCTTCTAGCTCCCCTCTCAAAGTATAAAAAAGTTACTAAAGGAAAAACAAGGATACAGAGGAAAGGATAAGGAATAATAACAGATCAGAGAGCAAGGCAAAGAGGTGCTTACCAAAACATCTCTGCCACAACTGGGCTTTGCAGCATGTGGAAAGTGGCTTCCACGGGGACTGCAGAGCATCCTGGGGTCATTTGGAGGGAAACTGCTGGACAAGGCTTTCCCATGGTACAAGAAAGCCCCAGCCCACAGGCTTGGAGTCCCCTTTGCTGTAAGAAGTGGAGTGTGCATCTAAGTAGTGTGGAACTTACATTCCACAGAACTGAGCAGATCTCAACAGCATGAGAGATGGAAAGACACAGAAGTTAGGCCAGCACCACTCTCACTGCAGCTAGGTAGGGCCACACAGACTGGACCTAGAGGCTTCAAAGCGTTTTTACCAGTCTTCTTTAGTCTGTACAGTCTGCATTCATCTGTAGTTCTTATTTCCCAAGGTCCTACCCAGAAATGTTTTATTAATCATCTCCCATAGATAAAAAAAAGTGACAGAAAACTGCCATGTATTCTGTTTCATCAGCTTTGTGTAAACTTCTGCTTTTAAGACCCCAGTTCTGCTTTCTTCTAGGACTTTAACCAGAGCAGTGGTGCAGGCAACTTGACAGCTGAAACCACGGCACGAGTATCAGTGCGATGATGCTGAGCTGAGAACATCACTGCTGTAAGGCACTGAGCAGCCTTGAGGCCTGCCTGCCCTCAACAGTGCTGCTGCACTGCTCCTACTCACTGTATGCACTCTTGACAGCAAGATTTTGCTTTCTGAAAGGACACTTTGCAGTACCCACAGGTACTTCACAAATTGGAGTAAATTAAGACACTCTAGGACACCAGTTTCAACTTCTTTTGAGAAGTATAGCTTCCAGCACTGGAGCAATCTGCATGCCTATTGCTATCCTCGAGATACTTCTATTCAATCAATACTTCTGTCAAGATGTACTTTGCGAAGGGCCTACTGTAATCGGCAGTTCAGTGTAAAGCCTCCACAATTTTTGCTTGGAATTTCTAAACGTGCCTTTCACTTGGTGCCAACCCTCTCTGCCGATCGCTGATTATCAGGCACAGTAAAATCGAGGGCAGCTGCAGGAAAGGTGAGCCTCACCTGAACATGTTAATAATTCGAGATGAGTAAGAACTACCCAGAATTTCCTCCCCCTCTTCCCTCCAATAGCATTTAGATGGTCCACAAAAACACTCCGCAGTGGGCTCTGCTGCCTCGCTCTTCTCTCTCGGTGCTCACTGCTATTGTTCCACGCCCAGCCTGTCTCCGTAGACAGACTGACAGCGGGACAGGCAGAACAGGACGGAGGCGGGAGGAGGCGGGCAGAGCTCGGGGTTGAGGAGGGGGCCGGCCGGCCGGGGCGGCTCCGGGCCGGCGGGGAGCGCCGGCGGGGAAGGGCTGCGGCCATCTCAGCCCCGCCCGACCTGGCCCGGCCCGGCCCGGCCCGGCCCGACCCAGCGTAGCCCGCGAGCTCGGGAGCTGCTGCCACTGAGCTTCGGGGGAGGGAGGCAGGTACTGTTCCCCGCGGGACGGCCCTCTGTGCGGCGTCGGTGCGACAGTGGGTGAGTGCTGTGAATCCCCTGTCCGGCCTCCAGGGAGCTCCTGTTCGGAGCTGGAAAGTTGCAGAAGGCGGCCAGCCCAGGATGCGGCGCGGAGCGGCGGAGCGGTGAGTGGGGCGCCGAGCGCCGGGGTTAGGTGTCGCCGGTCTTCTGCGAGCGTTCCGGAGCTGTCGGGGTTGTACTCGGACGGCTCCAACGAGCGCTTTGTCACATCCCTTCCCTCGAAGTTCGAGTTGCTGTGAAATTAGAGTTTGCGAACTGAGAGCTGATTTTTTGGGGGTGGGAGGAAGAAGTCGAGAGCAGCAGGGGCCGGCAGGGGGGGAAGAAGTGACTATGCCTTCTTTTAGCGTGCTTACATGCAGGAACAAAACTGGACGGGACCGCGAGGTTCCCGTGTGCTATTCGGGATTACAGAATGCAAACGGATGTCTGACTTTCAAAGCCAAAAAGTAACCATTTACTAAAGGCCATAAACTGCCAGAACATTCACTTTAAAAACATAATTATTTTAAAATTTATTTGAGTTGTCCAAGACATTGTTTTGCAGCAGATGTTTGTTGTCTCGATGCTGTTTACATTGAGCATGGCTGTTCTTAAAAGCCTTTTCTTAAGTTTGACACTGCCAGAGTATGCCAGAGAAATTACATACATTTGACTATAAAGGCTTTAAAATATACAGAGGTTTGGCTATGAATATACATTGTTGCTTTTCTGAAAATTGTTGTTTGTGGCAAAAGCATATGGCAATGTATGGAAGACAAGGAAGAACAGGAATGTGTGTGGTGGTGGTGAAGGGGCATTTGGGCATGTATTTTCATGGATGATTGGAAGGTAGGAAAATACAGAATCCAGATGACTTGCAGTGGGTGTCTGAAACTTTACTGCATTTTATTGTGTTCTGAAGGGAAATGTAAGGAGCAGTAAATTAAGTCTTGTTTTCACTTGCGTTTTATAAGATTGACTTGGGGCTATCATGAAAATTGTTTGGCTCAGTGTTTTGAAAATACATATTTCTTATTTTTGCTGCTGTAAATTGCACAGTGACTCATGAGATGGTGGAAGCCCTTTACTCCCTGTGGGTCTCTGAGCAGAATGCCTGCTGAGAACAGAGGTATGTTGCAAATAGTTGTGGAAGGGTGTTGGGAGTCTGCAGTATCACAGAATCACAGAATGGCCAGGATTGGAAGGGACCTCAAGGATCATGAATCTCCAACCCCCCCAGCCACATGCAGGGTCACCAACCTGCTAGACCAGGCTGCCCAGGGCCCCATCCAATCTGGCCTTGAACACCTCTAGGGACGGGTCATCCACAATCTCTCTGGGCAGCCTATTCCAGCACCTCACCACTCTCCCTGATATCCAACCTAAATCTTTCCTCCCTCAACTTAAAACCATTTCCCCTTGTCCTGCAGTTATCAACCCTTTCAAAGAGTTGATTCCCCTCCTGTTTATAGGCTCCCTTTAGGTACTGAAAGGCTGCAATGAGGTCACCCTGCAGCCTTCTTTTCTCCACACTGAACAAGCCCAGCTCCCTCAGCCTATCTTCATAGGGGAAGTACTCCAGTCCCCTGATCATCTTCGTGGCCCTCCTCTGGACCCTCTCCAACAGCTCTCTGTCTTTCTTGTACTGTGGGCTCCAGACCTGGACGCAGTACTCCAGATGGGGCCTCACAAGAGGAACAGAGTAGAGGGGGACAATCACCTCCCTGTCTCTGCTGGCCCTGTCCTCTTCTGATGGAGCCCAGGATACCATTTGCTTTTTGAGCTGCAAGAGCACACTGCTGGCTCATGTTAAGCTTTTCATCTATCAAGACTCTGAGATCCTTCTCTGCCGGGCTGCTCTCAAGGACCGCTCCTTCCAATCTGTATGGATGCCTGCGATTCCTCCAACCCAAGTGCAAAACCTTGTACTTTGCCATGTTGAACCTCATTAGGTTCACCTGGGCCCACCTTTCAAGCCTATTGAGGTCCCTCTGAATGTCATCCCTTCCTTCCCACGTGTCAACCGCACCACTCAGCTTGGTGTCATCAGCAAACTTGCTGAGGGTGCATTCGATTCCATCATCGATGTCATTGATAAAGATGTTAAAGAGCACCAGTCCCAGGACAGACCCCTCTCTTGTCATCAGCTCCCTGCTGCCTCCTGGTACTGGGAGTTACACAGTCCCAGAGGAAAATTGCAGGTTGTCCCCAGCAACCTTATCCAGACTTACCTGTGGGGAGCCCAGCTTCCCCCCCTGTGCTATTACTATGTCTGGGAAGAGTAGTAGAGATGTACCAGGGGGCAGAACTGAGCGTTATTGACTTCCACGGAGAATTGACCTTTCCAAGTGGGAGGCAGTATGTACCCCATCAGACGCTGGGAACATCAGCTGTGGCGGTGATCTCTACTGCAACTTGGAAGGGTGCATGACCTTATAGAATCTTGGACCTCTACAAGAGAAAACACTAACAGCTACTGAAATCATGAAATGTAGCAGTGGACAAGAAGGTTTGCCAGCATGGGCAGATTGCAGTGCTCACAGCCACACTTCTCACCCGGCTGCTCTTTCCATCCTCAGAACAGGCTGGAAAGGAGGCAGCTGAATTGTGCTCCACTTGGCTGTGGTTCTTGGCGTTGTTCCTTCATCTGAACACTGATTTGGCCATCGCGTCCACAAGGAGGCATTTGCTCTGTGTTAGAAGAGTACGATATCTCTGCTTGGAAAAGTCTTATAGAAACATGCATTTTGTTGCATGTGGTGTTGTAACAGCACTCAGTACAATTCTCTCAAGCAGTCTGATGCTAGTTAAGTTGTCATTAATGAATACTTTTCTAATCAAATATAATTGTTTATTGTACAGTGACAAGCACTTGCAATTCATATGAACAGTGGCATTTTGTTGTAAGTCAATACAATGAAAGACTGTGATAGTCTGTGATAAGTGTGCAGATTTTAACTGAATTACAATTAGATTGAACCTTGGCTGAGGTGAAGCTCAGAGCTTTGCTGTTCATGCTTTAGAAAAAGGATCAAGAACTTGAGGGCCCAGTTCAGATCAGAAGAAATGAATGAGGGGATTGCCATCTTCAGAGAGAAAAAGACTTATAGCTCCAAGAGATAACTGTGCTTCTTGCATATCCTCTCCCTGTGGTTCTCTCCACCAAAGCATTTTGGACATAGAGACTAGAATGGGCAAATAATAATAGAAAATCACTCTCTCACACAATCATTTTTATATATTCTGAATGTAATAATGAAATTATGTCATGTCACCACAAGCTTTTGTCAGGTTCATTCTTTGCTGGAGGAGAGAATCCAGGAAAAAGGAGGGTGGGAAAAATGGGTTGGATCATCCTTTACTCCATTTACATTCAGCTGGGACTTGCTTTGCTCCTCCCGTCTTCTACAAGGCACTTCAAATTCCACTTCCACTTCTCAAGTGTCAAAAATGATATGCTGGAATAACAGTGACTCAGGAGCTTTTGTGATCTTCAGAAACCTGTGTGCTTTCCAGTGAAAGTACATACACTCCAGTGTTAAGCCTAAGCCTACTGACAGTAAGCCTGCATACCTCAGTTATGTAGAATAATTAAGAGAGTCCTTGCACTGTATAGGTCAGAGGTTGAAAACTGCTGGTGTACTGGTTGAGGCTGAAATCTCTAATTCATCTCTTGATGGCCTTCTTTTGAAAGTGCCTTTCACATGTTTGGGAAATACTCATGGCCATTTTGTAAATAGTATATGTATATGAGTTCTAGCTCTCATAAATTCCTAAAATTACGTTACACTAGGGGGAGGGCGGAGCAATAGAAAGTGACCTCCCATGTAGCAGAAATTTTATTTTCCTATTTTTCCTGAATTAAAAAAAACCACACAAATTTGCTTCCAATGGAACCAGTTCTGTTCTTGTCTTCATCCTCGTTTGGTAGCTGAACTGAAAAATTGGCTATCCATTCAACCTTACTGCATGCATTTGAGGCATGAGCACTGATTCTCATTGAAGTATGCAGCGCCTGTCACATTTCAGTAGAGTATTAAGTGCTTCTGTCACCGCTGATATTTTTATAAAGCTTTGCAGATCTCTTCCAATACTTATGCATGGCAGTGCAAAAAAGAGGTAGGAGAATCAATCTGCTGTGAAAATGCAGCATATCAAAGTCTATGGGAAAATGCTGCAATTAATCTAAGTCTCTATTTGAAGAACAGAATTGGAACAGGACAATGACTGGTCATTATAGTATTAAAAAAAGAAAAATCTTAAATCAGTGTCTTTTATACATACAATGGCTCTATGTCCAGGTGGAGACCAGTAATGAGTGGTGTCCTCCAGTGGTCCATCTCGGATCTAGTCCTTTTCATCACAGTGGGATCGAGTGCTCTGTCAGCAAGTTTGATGATGACACAAGCTGAGTAGTACAGTTGACATAGCAGACGGAAGGAATGCCATCCAGAGAGACCTATACAGGCTCAAAAAGTGGGCACAGATAAACCTATTGAGGTTCAACAAGGACAAGTGCAGGGTGGCTCAGGACAATCTCAGATATAAGTACAGACTGGGAGAAGAGCTCATTGATAACAGCCCTGCAGAGAAGCACTTGGAAGTCCTTGTGGATGAAAATCTATACATGAGCCAGCAGTGTGTGCTTGCAGCTGGGGCTCTATTCTGGGCTGCATCAAAGGAGGGCTGGCCAGCAGGGTGAGGAAGGTGATTGTCCCCCTCTACTCTGCCCTTGTAAGGCCCCATCTGGAGTTCTGCATCCAGGTCTGGTATCCCGAATACCAGGGGAGTATTGGAAAGATGGGGAGCTATTGGAGCAGGTCCAGAAGAGGGCCACGAGGATGATCAAAGGGCAACTCTCCTGCAAGGAAAGATTGAGGGAATTGGGCTTGTTTAAGAAGAGTAGGCTCCAAAGGAAACCGCATTGTTGCCTTCCAGGGGCAACAATGAAGGAGTTTATTAGCAGGAGGGGGACCTACTTTTTACATAATCTAATAGTGAAACAAGAAGGGAGAATGGCTTTAAACTAAAAGAGGGGAGGTTTAGGTTAGACATTAGGCAGAAGTTTTTTACTCAAAGGGTGATGAGGCACTAACACAGGCTGCCCAGAAAAGCTCTAAATGCCCCATCCGCAGAGTTGTTCAAGCAGCCTGATCTGGTAGGTAGCAGTCCTGCCCAGGGCTGGAGGGTTTGGAACCAGATGATCTTTAGAGATCACTTCCAACCAAAACTATTCTGATTCTGTTTTATGCATATGCGTGTGTTGCATACACAGCACAGAAAAAAAAAGTGATAGAAAGATGTGATTGGCTATGTTTGTTTAAAAAATGATAGTCGTAGGTCAACTAATTTGAATTTGAAGTAGGGTTAGCTTTATGATGAATGGCTTTCAGAGTGTCTCCTTAAATGCAAGTAGCATAGTTTGGGTATTGTTAAGTGTGGGAAGCTGTTTTAGGCATTGGCAGTGTGCACAGTGGTCAAAGTTTGATGCTTTGTTAGGTTCTTTGCTACCTTAGATCTCTATGGAAAACTAAAAAGCAGTAATTTTGCCTTGCTACTGCTAGGCAGTGAAGATGGGGTGGTGTTTTGGCAGTGCCACATACACTTTGGTCTTTTTGAGATTGCACCAGTTACGGTGCACATAGGCTTGCTGGGAGCTTTTGTTAATACTTCTCCACCTTCAGCTTATTAGCAATACTCCTGCTTTTTTTGTTTGTTTGTTTTATTTTTTTTGTTTGCTTTTGGACTTGAAACACTTACCAACAGTTCTTCACGTTGGTATCATATTTCCATAGCAGAATTGCACCCATGAGAAGCAAGACCTATGGCTTCCTTACCACCAACTTGATTAATGTGTGACCTCAGAACTCCATCGTAGCCAACATCCCTCTTGGATACAGGGCCTGTATTACAGCTTGAGCAGTCACACAGGCTATATGGGTGATGTGTGATGACAATGAGATTTATTTTGCATTTGTTCTTATTTTCAGAACCTGATTTCTTAGCTGCTTTCCCAAATTAACATGAGAGACTCGCTGGATCTGGGAATATCCACTACCTGCCCAGAGGAGAACTTGGAGGATTGTGGCTTGATCTCCCTCTTGTGGAAAATTACTGGAACTAAATTCTCGTGACATTAAAGAAGAAACATCCAACAGCAGCTAATAAACTATGTCAACAGTTACTGTGATACCTGCTGCTGTTGTTGGTACTGAAGGAAATGAGGAAATGGACTCTCTTATTGTACTGCATTATAATTACACAGGAAAGCTTATTCTGAGGGAGAAGGCAGCTGATAACATAGACCTTACAACTGTTGCATTTCTGATCCTATGTAGTTTCATAGTCCTGGAAAATCTGATGGTGTTGATTGCCATTTGGAAAAACAATAAATTTCACAACCGCATGTACTTTTTCATTGGCAATCTAGCTCTCTGTGATCTTTTAGCTGGGATTGTTTACAAAGTAAACATTCTTATGTCTGGGAAGAAAACTCTGAGCTTGTCCTCCACAATTTGGTTTATTAGGGAAGGCAGTATGTTCGTTGCATTAGGAGCCTCCACCTTCAGCTTATTAGCAATAGCTATTGAACGACACTTGACAATGATTAAGATGAGGCCTTACGATGCAAATAAAAAATATAGAGTGTTCCTTCTCATTGGAACCTGCTGGCTTATTTCAATCTCCTTGGGAGCCTTGCCCATCCTTGGCTGGAACTGTATAAACAACTTGCCAGATTGCTCAACAATTTTGCCTCTTTACTCCAAGAAGTATGTTGTATTCTGCATCAGTATCTTCATAGCCATTCTGGTAGCCATTGTTATCCTTTATGCACGCATCTACATCCTGGTAAAGTCCAGCAGCCGTAATGTCACTAACCACAACAACTCAGAGCGGTCCATGGCACTCCTTAGGACTGTTGTGATCGTTGTTAGTGTCTTCATTGCCTGTTGGTCACCACTGTTCATTCTGTTCCTTATTGATGTGGCCTGCCAAGTCAGGGAGTGCTCTGTCCTATTCAAAGCCAACTGGTTTATAGCTCTGGCTGTCATCAATTCTGCAATGAATCCTATTATCTATACTTTGGCTAGTAAGGAAATGCGTCGAGCTTTCTTTCGCCTTGTTTGTGGCTGCCTGATGAGATCCAGGGCAGCTAGATCTTTGCCTATCCAGCCCACACCAGATCACAGCCGAAGTAAATCCAGCAGCAGCAACACCCAGAAGCCAAAGGATGATTTCCCACAGATGAGCATTCCCTCACGTGTCATTGGGAAACATGAATCTTCATTTCACAATGGAAGCTTCTGTAAGTAAAATATTCCTCAAGACAAGGAACTTTCTGTGGCTTAGAATTAAACTACAAGTGTAGTTTAACTATTTGTGCACTTAAATTTTAGGGGGAAACACTAAACAATTATTTAACTTTAAGAACTTCATCATCAACAGTCATTTGCTTTGCGTGTCTTTCAGTAAGGCATCTGATCCAGAAAAAACTTTTCACGCTATTCAACAGCCAGTTCAGAGACCATGCACATCTACTGACACTGTGACCATGATGGCATTACATTGTGAAGCTGTACTGGACACCTCCTGATCCTTCAGGGCATCAGTAAAACCTGTTACATTCACTAAATGTTCACAAAATAAATAAAACTTTAGCATTCACTAAACGCTGCTGATAATTAAAAAATGAGCCTGATTTTGGCTGACTCAGAGAAAAGCTCATTCCATATATTGGGGATTATAATTCTGTCTATGTATCTTGCTGTTATGTTAATGGCCTTACTTGTATCTGGTATAAATAGCTGTATATTTGTACAATACCTTATTAAAAAGTCATTGACTGGTTAGAGTTAACTGTATTTTAAACATTATATTGTAGTATAGAGTATAAGACGACAAATTATAGTAATTGGTAGACGTGTTCCAAAGGGGATTTTTAAAATACATGAAGTAGTAGCTTTAAACTAACAAACTTTGATGCCATATCAATGCATTATTTTTGTTTCCACTGTTGCTCAAACTTTTCATGTTTAGTGAAAGACAACATGACAGTTGTCACTGACATTTCGCAATTTATTTTAAGCATGCAGTAGTAAATAACTGTTGTGAGAGGTTATATATGTTTGCTATTTAAAGCAGTTAAACTGTGACCCAACCATACATAAATCAAGGGTGTGTACTATTTCAATGCATATATTTTTACTTACTATTTTTAGTGTATTTAAAAATGCATGTAAAACCTATGTAAACCTGTGTACCTTGTGAATGCACTACCTAAGCTGAGATTCTTTAGTTTCTGAAGCAGAGATGTATCATTTCAGAGAGCAGTGAACCACAGCCTGGTTCTTGTGGAGTTCCTCGTTCTCCCTCTGGGCGCTACCATTGCATGGGATTGTGAAATAAATTCTCCTTGGGAAGAGGCCCCACCAGCAGAATGAGATCCCATTTTCTGGCAGTGGGACATAATGCTTCTATCGTCTCTGAGCACTTTTGTAGATACAGGAGGGAAGATGTGGTACAACAGAGTCATGCTGAACAGCATCTCTCAGTTTATACGAGACCCTGCCTTGGATCTGGAATGAAAGCCCATTCACTTTGGAAGACCTTCCAACTTTTGAGGATCCTCACAAACATCCTTTTGAGGGGCTGGTCCAGAAAACCTCTATGAAAACACCTTTGTAGTTAATCACTGCCTTACCAGCCTCAGTATAGGATGCTGTTTGGCGTCACTAAAACCTAAGACCTAGAGTAGATAGGACTTCATAAGCATCCGAGTTTATATTCCCAGAGAAGTGGCCTGTGGTACTTCCATCCAGTTACTTTACATGTAGAGGCTTTGGTGTAGGCTTTCCCTTCAGTGGGAGGGAAATACTCAGATTACTTCTCAATGAAAACATCTACCTTTCTTGGACTCTTTTGAAGATTCCTGTTTAATGCCTCAAACCACACTTCACCTTAAGTACTATCAGAAGAGGTTGAGGCTTTTTTAATTAATAACTTGTAGGAGCTCATCCTTAGCTTGAGTCTCATCTTAATCATTATCAACAGCATTAAGACTTTCCAAGCATGTACAGTGCAGAAGTGATGTAATGCCTTTAAAATGTAGAGGTTTGCATTGTGATTATCTTTACAAGTTAGCAGTGTACTTGTAAATGTTTTCTTCCTTTTAATGAAATGTACGAACAAAGAGCATAGACTGCATTTGAATGAACTGTGAAAGAGAGTAGTGAGTATGAATAACTTCTACCAAAAATGGTATAACACAGGGCATATAGAGAGAAAGAACCAGATAAACAAAGTGTACCACGAACAGGAGCGTAAACTGCAGATATGGACGAGATCAGCAACTCTGTAGGTTTTTTTACAAATAAAACTGACAACATTGTATTGTTGTGGCTTAAGTTCTTAGATGCTACAGTGCTATTTGTATGTATTTTCAGTCTTGAAGATCTGCCTTGAAGTTACCTGTTTGGAAACTGCCTGCTAAAATGTTAATGTGCTCTAAAGTGCTAGCTTATGAAGTGGTGGCATGTGGCAGCATTTCTTGCTTTTTGTAAATGGGAAAGTCTGAAAAGACAGGACAGCTGATGAGGAAAACATGGTGGCTGTTCCACATCAACCTCACATTGTGTTATGATGTTATGTGATATTCCATATTTAAGTGAAAAATAAAAATTTCAGTAGCCAAAATCTGGAAACATGCCTGTAAGTATGAGTTGTGACATCTGGATGCTAGCCTTAGCTGCTGTTAGTTGGTGCATGGTACAAGCAATACAAGCAACTGTTGGAAGACATCATTATGTGTCAATAATAATTTAAAACAAAAACAAAAACAAAAACCCCACAACTCTCACTCCACTTTCTCTTATTTTGGGAGGTTTTTGTTTTTGTTTTTTAAGTTTTGGATGTTTTTAAGAGTAGGAAGTTGGAAAGTTGGGAATATTTCATTGCCCAGGCATACTTGAAGCAGGTTCTTAATACTCATGCTTTTTCACAGAACAGTGATAATAAAATCTACAAAATACTGGTAAAAAATAAAATAAAATTCCTGGTCCTTCTTCAGTGGGTACAGGATTAGGTTAAACACAGATTTGGGAAGATTTCATAGCAAAATTTTGGAGTAGGATAAATCAAGGGCTTAAAAGTTATGGATCCTTAACAAGCAGGAAGTAGCTCTATACCCCTAAAATTTTATGAGGTTCCTTAAAATGCTGCATAGAATCCAAACTTCTTTATATCTTGGCTGATTTGAGTCTGCCAGAAATCTGAATTAGTCTTTGTTCATTATTAGTTTTACATGGAAGAAAAACTATAAAGCAAAGTCACATTTCATTCATTCTATTTCATGAATTGGGATTTTTTTTTTTTTTTTTTTTCCAGATTGCAAAAGAAATTGAAATCCAGCCATTTAAGGTGGGGGGGGGGGGGTGGAGGGGAAGAAGCTCTGTCTCTGTTCTGGTAGCAGATCTGCTCTCTGACCTTATCTGCTTTGAGGGCCCACTGCACTGGCTGCAACATCCATAGAAAAGGCACATTTTGCACTAAGCAATTATAGCATTGGATGTAGCGTTGCCTGAAGCATTTTTTTTTTTTTTTCCAACAGCTTTATTGAGGAAATGGAAAACACACCTGCGTGTGAAATGTTAGGTGCCAAAAAGCTGAGATCCTGAGGGCAGCCAATCCACCCCTGCTGAGTGAGCTTTGCTAGCACCAATCAAATTAGTGTCATTTAACCCACCATTTCCAGTACAATCTGCAGCACAGATCAGCCCCTTGACTTGCTGGAAGCCGCACCCTGGGCCTGGGGACAGTCTCTTCTCATGGCAAAAAACTCACTAGCAGCAAGAACAGTAGCAGTGATCAGGGGTTTCTGCTTGGCTGTCACTGGGCCATGAGGCTTAATGCAGCCTTGAGCAGGCTGCAAGCACCGTGAAGAGGTGTGTGGGCACCTATGTGGCCTTCAGAGCTGCAGTTCTCACCAAGAGCAATGTAACTTCCCAGGGCATTCTTGGGCTAAACTTTTCTCCCATTGGTTTTGAGAGACAGGTCTTTGCAAGGAAGTTCTGGTGGTGGTGGAAGGGGAACTGGGGAGCGTCAGCCCAGCAAATGTCCTTCAAATGTGAAGGCTTTCTTCTCAGCAAACTAAACAGCTGCTCATCTATGGAGATCATCCTTGCAGTCGCTCTCCATGGAGAAACTGTGGAACTGGTTTACTCTCACCTATTTAGCATACCAAGCAGGACAGCTACCTCTTCGGGAGAGCACATCATCTGCCGCAAAGAGTATGGGCCTGTACTTGTATCAAGAAAATGTTATTTGGCAAAAAAGAGAAGTGGAAATCAAAGTCATTTCTGTCAAAGTGAATGGAACTGCTCTAATGTAAAGTCAGCGTAGCTAAGACCAATACCTTTACACACTGCCTTGTCATCTGAAACATTTGGTCTCTGTTTCTACTGTGTAATTCATTAACCTAAAAATATTCAATATCCAATCCATGGGTAGGCAGGTAGGTATGTAGGTAGGCAGATAGATAGATATAGATGGTCTACTAGGGAACCCGGTCATGGGAGCACAAACTCAAGCCCAGTTTACAGCATTCAGTTTTGATAGCAGTGCTTGTTATTTTATTAATTTGGTTATCAAACACAAACTGAATAATCAGAAAACAGCCGCATGACACTTACACGACACAAATTCTGTTGCTCGAGGACTTCCTCAGAGACAAAATTTGCCTCCATAACTAGAATATTACAATCAGCAGGCAGGCAAAAACTTGAGATTCACTGAAGTTTTTGGGAATATAAATGATCACAGTTTTTCCACACACATTTTTTCCTGCAGTTCTCAATTAAAAATATTTCTAAAACTAATAAATATTAATAAATATAAAATGTATAATCAGTCTCGCTTTTACAGCAAAATAGCCACTTTTTTGTTTCACTGTTGTCCACAAAATATGAAGAGAAACATTTACCTCAAATGAAGAAACCCATCTTCCCTCAAGATTTAACTCTGCAGAACTTTACTTAGAAGCATCAGTCCAGCCACAACACAAGATATTTATCTCCTACCAATCATAATCTTTACATACTTCACTTAATGAAAAAATTCACTGTTTTAGAATGAGTATTTGGGTGTTTTGGATAGTTTTTGTCTCATTGAAGAAAAAGGAGGACAAACTGTCATTTATTCTTCATTATTCAACCTTCATGATAACTACTACAGGAACTGTTAGCCTGCATCTTAATCTCAAAACTTGAGGCTACATTCGTTATCTGAGCCATCCTTCCACTCTCCCACAAAGTGGGTTAGTGGAATGAATCACCTAGTTTCATCTTCCTTTTTTCCTTGTTTTCCACAGCTTTTGCTGTTGTCAATGTTTTAAACACCCTTTTCTTAGCTTTTCCTCTGTACAGTACTTTGGCTAGAAACTTACAGTTCTTATCCCCCTTATTGAGATTTTTTAAAAAGTTTTTAAAAACTGTTGCTCACTCTCTGTGGAAGCCATGTATTATGCTTATGTTGGAGAATGCAGAGGAACAGATCGGGACTGTCCTTACAGATCAGGATGAGCCTTAGGCATTGCACAAGTGTTTTGCAATTTCCATTGCTGTGGTTCTGCTTTAACCCTATCAGCCAATTAGCATGTTTACAATTTGGTGACAGATCTTTAGTCTTCTTAGTGGCCTACATGCCTATTGGCTCATGCTGCCAACCTCATACTTCTAACCCCCAGAGTCTCCTCTCCCAGGGCGGCTTTTCATCTTTTGCCTCTCCCCAAGTCTCTGGTTAACTGCAGGCAAATCATTATGCCCGTGTTATCCTCTACAGTCTTGTGCATGTTACAGTTGCATCTGGTATGGATGTGAGCAAAATTCAGACATTGAGTATGTGTGAATAAGAATAAGAAATTGAACAGTAATTAGCTCCATATCCTGCCAGCTTTGAGTCAGCATGGAGAGTATATAGGTGCAACAAAGTTTTGCACAAAAAAGACAGTGCAAACCAACATGTTTTTTCAGCAATTGAGGTAAATCTATGTTTGGATTTCTTATGAATATATTGTGAGACTGGTAAATCAAAACGAAAGTGTAGCTATTACTTCAGCTCTTTTTTTTTTTTTTAAGGGAAATACAGTTTACATTAAAAATTCTTTGTTTCACCACTTCCTTCATACAGACATGGGATTCTAAGAACAAAGGTTTGGAAGCTGATATGTAATATGTTGTTAGAAAATGCACGGATTGCAAGTTTCTGTTCTAGAGATACAAATGTCTTGGAGGCTGCAAAACTTTGTTTTGAAGTGGAGCATTTACTATTTACAAATATCAAAATACGCATACATTCTATTATGAATACTCTAGCTGGCTCTTGATATACCAGCAACAGTTGCACTGTGATATAAATTTTATGAATTCTCCTCCTCTTACTGCACATTCTGATGCCTGGGGACCATGATAACAAAAAATGTGAGCATTTTATAGTGGAAAGAAGAACAATACCAGGATATTAGAAATTTAGTGTTGCCAGGTAACAACAGGCAGTAAACATTTTCTTCATGTGACAGCGCACATTTTGTACTCAAATCCTAGTCTGAGACCTGCCTCCTTTGTTCTTTTCTTTTTGTTGAACAAGTACAGCAGGTAGATTTATGATAGAACCCCGTAGGATTTGCAGTGGAGGAAGCTACTGTAACTTCTTCTACCCTCTCCTCATGTGCAAAGTCCTTGGCATTTAAACCATGGAGATTGCCTCTCCTCCTGCACTGAAGCACAGCCAACCTGAACATCCTTTTATTTTGTTAGGGAAAGGAGGGAGGGAGTCCCAGAATGTACAAACTCTCACTGAAGTCAGAAGGTAATTCAGTTTTCAGCTCATGTTTTCTCCCTTTGGGGTTTCATTGCTTGTAAAGCATCTGAAGTAACTGAAAATTTGGGAACATAACTATACCTCAGCTATCCAATCTAGCATTCTCAGCTTCAATGGACAATGTTATTATTGGAATAATTAATCTTTAAAAAAATCAATCATAAGCACTTGTTTCACTTGTCATGTTTAAAGGAATCTAATGTATTTTCATTGCTTGTAGTTCAGAGAGTAGCAATACAACTGGTATCAAAAATGTTAATGAGATTTTCTGATTCAGTTTCACTTCTAATTTCTCAACTATTCCCTGGGAAAATATAAAAGGATACCACAATATTGTCTAATCTCAGTGATTTTTATTGAGCCTAGTAAATTTGTTCTTTCAGTTAAATCCTAGCTCTTGTAGTCATGGTATTAAATGATGATCATATTTTTAAATAAGTAAGTGTGTAGCCCTTAGGGCTACATAGGAAAAGAAAATCAAAAGGAGAGGGGATTCAAAACCAAAGGCAAACATTAGAAGGCTCCAATTGTAATGGTGTTGGCAGTACTGTCTTTAGTTAATTGTACACCATTCAAATCAAGCTCATAAATTCATGTGTCCTCAATTGCCTACAAGGGTGTTTCCTCACAGAAATGAGCCCTGACTCCTCAACTCTAATGGCAACAGTTTAGGATCTTGTATCCAAATGGCTATACAATTTTTATAGCACTGTCATATGAAGAAAAGCCAAATCTATGTGAGTAACAATGACCAAAAAAAAAAAAAAAAAAAGGAATTTTGATTTGCCCCTATGCTTTTCCTTCTTGGCTAGCTTCAAGATCATTCTCAATGACTTAGAAAAGGGTCTGGACTTTGCTATCTGACCAGAGTCTCCCAGAACATTGCCATAGCAGGACATTGTTGGAGCCCAAAATACCTAGGACTAAACTGTGCCCAATCAAGCTACATGTAACCCTTGGAACGTCAGTGAACATACTTGGCAAATTGGATGAGTTGACAGAACAGTCTGAAACAGCCGCATTTTCTGGAAGCAGTTTGTGACATATAGTTTGGGGAACTGTATATTTCTGCCAAGATTTTTCATTTTATGTCTCCTTGACACCTGCTTTAATTTCCAAAACATGCAGCTATTTGGCTTGTAAGTTATTAAAGCTACAATTAGGACAACAGTAAAAAAATTAGCTGCTTATTTCAGTCTGTATTCAGTGCTTTCAGTCATACACCTGTGTCTTGTCACATTTTTCCAGGCATACGTTGACAAGATACTTAGGAATCTAAAACAGAGATAGGTAGCAGGTAGCATTCTTGAAGGCATCGGAAGAAATTAGGCACCTGACACTTTCTGAAGTGGCCTTCTCTTACAGATAGTAATATCACAGTAAAAACTTCCCACTTCGTGGCTGTAGGAAGGTGGAAGCCCAGAACGACAGGTGTTCTATCTGATGAAAAAAGGTGTCAACAGAGATACTTCAAATGGAAGTATGGTAAGAATGGATTCTCATCAATAATCATCGATCAGTTTGATGGATCTCTTCACTTTCCCTTGCAAATTCCAATTGGTAAAATGACAACCTAGATCTTAAGAATTCCACTTGTCCCACTGCCATGCTAATTTATGCCATGCTTATTTGATTTCTTTCCTTTGGTCTCAGCTTGCACCCAGACCTAGAAACCTAATAACTAGCTGCAATCAAAATGAATTGGAAACATTTGGTTCACTGAATGTCTTAGTTTGGTTTCAGAATGTCTTGTTGACAGAATCAAAAGTACTTTCATGGCATAGGTCATATGATCCTAGAGACCTTACCAATTTTTGTTCTTGAGAGCAACCAAAAAAAACTTTCCAAAGTTGCAACTTCACCATGTTTCAGAGCAAAAGGTCTAAGAAAATCATCTGAGGTTGTGGTAAGTTTTTTTGTGTTTGGGTCTTTTTCTTTCCATTTTATATATATATATGTATATATACACACACACACATATATAACCTGATGCTGTCCAAATGAATTCTTTCATCATCTTGGTCTTAATATAACAAATTCTTAAACTTTCAAAATCCTTAAAAGCAAATGTCTTAAAAGCTACTTTAGCACGGGCAGGTGCATAATTTAGACCTATCCTGCTGAGTTTTGGCCATTACAAATCAAGTCTATTACTTGATTTGAGATGCTGGTGCTGGTGACCTTGAAATGCTGAAGGCTTTATCGTGGCTCTGGCTAAAACTCTGCCATAATCGAAACTGTGTCTATACTGGCTCAATGATTTTACATTTCACAGGTTCTAGGAAGATAAATTCATATAGTTCTTGCATTTGAACAGCACCTTCATTAAAACATTTCCCAATACCAAAAGTCAAGGATGTATTTGCCAGAAATGCATCTTCGATATTTAGAGAAAAGCTGATATTTGTACTATCACTTGCTGAAGGCCAAAGTCAAGTTATACTTTGGAAGAGGCACCTAGTAACTTGGTAAATGCAAATTACATCATTTGCAAAACTGATCACTGAGTGTTAATAGTTTTCAGTTTTTGTAAGAAGAAAAGCTTTTTTCAAATGTCTTTTACTAACCACTCCTGTTTTGTATTAAACCTACTAAAAACAAGGTACTGGAACTTGTCTAATCAGTATATAACATCTCCACTGAAAACTGATAGTCAAGGACACCTAGCTCTTCACTACAATCAGAGAACTTTGTCAACTTAATCAAATAACTTTATCACTCAAATTAATAAATTCAAGTTGCAGAATATTGTTATATTATAATTACAAACAACCAAATACATACATCTTGTACACAGAGAGATCACACCAAATCATAGTTAAAGCTAGATATGAATGCTTTGAGTAGTTTCATACAAGAATTCAGACTTGACATCAGAAAGATAAAATGCTTTTAATATCGATGACACTGAGTAACACTTTTAAAAATCCTTTTATGTTAAAATTCTGAGTTGGAGTACAAGTTGCTGAATTCACTCTCCTTACATAGTATTTAAGCAGTGTGATCCAATGGTTATCCCCATAGTTGTGCTTTTTAGAAAAAATCATAAATAAGATGCTCTTTTTTTTTTTCTTCAGAAATTGAGACTACTGTATTCTGTTTTTATATGAACAATCACAACTGGCAATTAATTTTCTTCAGTTAAAAACACGCCACAGAAGATTAGTCCTATACCATCAACAGACTGACTTGAAAAATATAAGTATATATTGTATTTATGTATAATGTGTATATATATACACTTAATATTCACAATAGAGAATCAGAACAATTTTATTGAAATTACTTTTTTAGAAAGCCTTCTGTTGTGGCTTCATGTCCACATAAAGCATTGAAAATTCTCAAGTGTGCCGTGTGAAAGAGGGTTTATTAAAACTAAAGAAAATATACTGGTGAAATATAGGGGAATATACTTTTTTTTTTTTCTTAACATACATTTTGTGATCTGCAGTTTTCACCAGTTGTAGCTTGCAAGTTACAAAAACTGAAATAATTATCTAAACTCAGTGTTTCCTCTCAGCAGGCTGCTGCAAGCAGAGTTCACTCCCAGAAGAAACTATTGGCAAATTATTCTCGAGGTGATGATTGATGAGATGACTTATGCTGTCAAAGACACGATCTTTTGTACGAACCTTCAAAAAAAGGATGCAAGAAGATAGATTAAGCACCAAAATACTTTTACCCTTAACTTTACACCAAGTTCTCTAAGAATGAAATGGGACATTTGATCATGTCTTAGACACTGATTGCTCTTCCATCAGAAACAGTAGAAATAAGTCTCTGTTTTGTCTATGACTCTTTTAGTCTCCCCAAATATATACTTGGCTAGCTATCTATGGGCCAGTATACTGTTATTACACTTGATGAATAAGTCTGCTTGAAAAGTTTCCATACAACATTTTGCTTTGCCATAAGATGGCTCCTTTCAAGTGTTTTCACTTTTTTTTTCTTTCTTTTTTTTTTTTTTTCTGGCAACATCAGAACCTCTCTGTGCACTTTAGCATCTCTGCCTTTTCCTCAACAAAGAAGGTACCAGAAAATATTGCTGGCTTCCACTGGAAAATTCTCTTTTCCTGAAGGTGACCAAACACCACTGCTATTTGACTTGAGGTTGCCCCATGCTGCATGCATAGTACCTGCTTGGGACTTTGAAACTGAAACACGTTAGGACAGGGAATGTAATTTTCTCTGGCCCTCTTACTAGCATTTGTAACAGTATCCTTCTGAGTGAATTATTACTTCTGTGATATGAGAAAATTAATGCTGCAAGGTAAACCAGTCACAGCTAGAACAGATCAAAACCTAATTTATATTACAAAGAGATATTTAAATTTATAACTTCATCTTCTCAAAACATTTTTTTCCTTTTTACATTTAAAACTACTTCAGGCGTATAGTTCCCCAGGTAGAGTAAAGCTGAAATAGTGCTCTGTATTGGGATGGCACTACAATGTCACAAGAAAAAGTGTAGATGCTGCTCTAAAATTAGGCATATCATCTATTTTCCTTCAACTTTTCTCAAAAATAGATAACAACTTTTATAATCTATTTTTTTGTTGTTAAAACTTTCCAGAAATAATGTACCTTAGTGAGCACTTGAAATATTTTCAGTCTTCATAATAAAGTTCTGGTAACATTATTAGAATTTGGGATACAATGTCACAGGAAAAGGAAACAACAAACAACTTTGATAGCAAATGATGCCTTCCACTCAGCTGCACATGGCTGCCTCAATAAAAAAACCCAGCAGGCTCTCATAATTTTTCATTCTTCTTTAAAACAGCACTTCCTGTCTTATTCAAAGCTATATTTTGAAAATTAAGATACATTTATAACATCAGGAGCTTTCACTATCTATATTCAAACCAAGATACTTTCAGTCCTTCCAACTGAAGTTAGAGCTTTCTCACCGTCAGCAGCACACATCATCCTCACTAGTGTTCAAGCTCTAATCCTAGACCAAGTAGAAAGTTTGCAGTCCTTACCTTTAGCATGCCTTATCTGAACAAGTGCTTTTTTTTTTGAGCTGGATCAGAGTAGAAGCATCAGGACAGTTAAATTTGCTCTCAAAACAGATCTTGAGGGGTTGTAACATGCTGCTAGATAGTCTGTGTGTGAAGTGGCTGTCAGGCACGCTTTGTATGAGCTAGCTTTTACAGATTATCACACCGAGGCCATGCAGAGAAGCACATGCCACCGGCACGCTGCTGAGACCTGCCACACACAGGCATTTTATGGATGACTGTGACAAATCACAAATAAAGCTGCTCAGGAGCTGTGTCGGGACCCTACAATTCATACAGACAGCTCAACTAACCTAAATTTGGCTCATTACTGAGTAGTGCCTCGCAAGTCAGCCAAACCTGCTGCAAAACAGCAGAAATATTTGGAGAGCCCTGCCAAGGTGTGCAGAAACCGTCTCTGGCCTTGGTACTCTCTGCCAGCCAGAGGAGTAACATACACAACTATCATCAGGCTTCCATACCTCCCAGCTTCAAATTTCTGCACCTGCCATACCACATAGCAACATATTCCTTGCAAAAAGTAGCCTATAGTGCTTATTTTTAAGAAAGAATTAGTAGGTCTTAGTGCAGGAGTCAGACAGCACCCACCAACATTTTAAAGAAGGAGGCTACTCCTACTGGTAAAGCCCCGGCCAGAAGCTGACACATAAAAGTCTTAAAAACAGTCTTTGACTGCCCTCATGTGTCAAAAGTAAGTAAGTAAGCCAGAGAGTGCTATGGTTATTCTGGTTAGTGTCTACAAGACTAGCACAATTCTCCTGGATCTTCTTTCTGCAGGTTTCTCGGCTGAAATGGATGCCAACAGGCCATGTCCTTCCCAGGAGTTTCTCATTTACTTTGTGGCTTTTAATGCTGTTCTTTATAGCGTAAGAGGAGTTGCCAGTTACCAGCTACCAGGAGCCAAGATTAATGTACACCAATGTTCACTGAAGCCTGCCTCAGCCTCCCTAGAAGTGCAACAAGACAGCTAGAGAAACAAGAAGTTCTTGGCACTCACTGTGCTGCTGCTGGGAGGCTTCATCAGTTAAAGGAGTCTTTGCAACAAAGTGATGGTGTAGTTTTCATAGATTTCTGCTCCATAATCTTCCCCGGCACCGAGGTCAGGCTAACAGGCCTGTAGTTCCCTGGATCCTCCCTGCAGCCCTTCTTGTAGATGGGAGTCACACTGGCAAGCCTCCAGTCTTCTGGGACCTACCCGTCAACAAGGAGTGCTGATAGATGATGGAAAGCAGCTTGGCTATCACCTCCGCCAGTTCCCTCAGCACTCTCTTTCTTTTTTATCCTATCTGTCTCCTAGCTTTCAGGGCTGGAAAACTTCATGGCTTGGAGTACTTGGTCTTGGTCCTCAAAACTGCTGGCACAAAGACTGGTTGAACTTGCACGGCCACCAGCAACTAGAAGATTAAATAAGGACTTAGCTACACTTTTGAGTAAGACAATACTGCAGTGGCCAAAGCTGGGGAACCTCATCCCTAGGCTTCCTGCAGTTTACCTAAGTCAAGCAGGATGTCTTCATCTACCCCTACATTGTGCAGAATTCATGCAGTACATCTTCGCCTAGGCATTAGGAGAGAAACGGATGTAACTGGCATCTAACATGAGGCTTTCATTACAATCAGTTGCAAATAAGATTAAACACTCAGAGAAAATACAGAGTCAGAAACCTCCTATATTACTGAGTCATACTTACAGTTCCTTCTGGATCCACCAAAAGAAGGTGTTTGGCTTGTCCATTTTGCATGCCTGTCAACACATAAGAACCTGCATTTGTGGTACTCTTTCTCACAAGGAAGTCTCCACATTTCTTTAACAGCTGTTCAGCTTCTTTCCTACTCATCTCTCCTTGATACCATGGCTCTATACTCAACTCTTCTGTTCTAGTCCAGTCAGCAGTTCTACATAAGAGAGGACTAGTACATTCAGCAGAAGTCAATTTACTCGGCACAGGCTCAGACGTTTGGTTCTTGAGGGCATCTTCAAATGGTTCTGGTTGTGGAAATAAAACAAGTGCAAGATTATTCAGAGGTAAATCATATTGCAAAACACTGATATTCCAGTCATTCTAAACTTTACTTATTTTGTGTTCCAGCCGCTTCTCTTTATCTTTAGGAAAAAATAAAAAGAGAGAGAGAGTTGTGGTGCTGGGCCTACTGATTTATGTCATATACTAAGACTAAGGAGTGTAATATGTTAAAATAATATGTGACATGCAGAAAAATAGTGACAAAAATCAAAGTGAACCTTAGCAGGAGCTTTTGAAACATACTGATTTTTTTCGGAAATGGCCATTATCAACAGTTGTATTTATATAACCTGGTACAGAGCAAAGCTGTCCTTCTGTCTTACCAGTTACATCATTCAGTCTCATTTCAAATAAATTGCATAATACTGGTACCCAAAGTCAATATAATCATATCTGTTCCATCGTCAAGCAACATACTCACTTAACAGTTATCCATTACTGAGTCTCCAGCCCAATAGTATCTGTAAAAAGATTCAGTCATGCTGATTACTCAGCCTCCTCAAAGCCTCAGCTTAGGGAGGGGACTTTGTGACACAGAGGCAGACTGGCACCTGTAGTGTGATTTACCTCAGTGAAATCAGCCTTTGAGAAACAATATTTTAAATTCCAGCTGAATCTTTAATCCCAAGAGTGGAATGAAAAGATTGTCATTAAATATTCCAGCAGTCTTAGAGAAATAGTAAATTGGTCACTGCATGCTTCATTATAGGTAACAGAAGCTATTTGCTCTTTCCAGATTTTCATCTGGCCAACTAGAGCATATTATAAAGACATATTTTTTTGTGCCCTTGCTTTACTAAAGAACGTCTGCAGAGCAGTACTGTGAAGCATTACAGAAGCATTATAGCTTGCTCTGACTCTAGGGACACATAGCCATACTTGTACAGGACCACTGAGAAGTTATTTTAGTCAAATTAAAAGGACACATACAGCGATTTCACAATTTGGGTAATTCTTAAATCTATCTTGTGTATGTCTTCACTACATTACAGTCTGCACAAAGCTGTGTTTAACCTGACAAATTACTAACTTTGTTCCAGTTGACATATTTTCAGGTATTACTTTTCCATTATGTTCCAATGGTCAATAAAGTATAACGCAGGCTGGAACATGAGAAATCAGCTTTCATTTTTAGGAAAAGAATATGTTTAGTAAAGAGGTAAGCATGTCTATATTTTAAGGGCAAAGCTGTTAGAAATCAGTGTTAACATGCATAATTTCAGACAGCAGACTTTTTTCATTTCATACATATGTGCACTCTCTAACTTTCTCCCCTTTCCTTTCTTTCATTCTAAAATCAGTGAAAACATGCCAGAAAGACAGTTTTTACTGAGATATAAGAAATGGAGACAGGTTATTATATACATAACATACAGGCACCTATCACTTTGTTTCACTGCCTTTTTAGTTATATGACCTAAATTGAATAAATCACATCAGCTACTGAATGGAAATAGAAAGAGTAGAACAACAAGAAAAGTTTCCTATGCATCAAACAACTTTTTTTTAAGTACCTGCTCATGACTAAAAACACTGTATATGGGTAGAACCAGCAGCAAAATGATGCTGATGCTGATGCTTAAATCTCTATTTTGAGACAGTAAATAAGGTACTGGCTTTGGGAACGCTGACTCCCAAGTTAAAAGAGATAGCTAGGTAGGACTGTAATAAGAGATAGCTATGTAGAACATACTCTTGTGATTTCCCACTCAGATTCCATGCTACATGAAGTTTTTGCTGTACGCATTGGCTTTTTAGTAACGCGTACTTAGGGCAGGCAAGGAGATAGTTCTCTGGCCATTCACTCACTTTCCTGCATGACAAGGTCCATGATTAATTTTCCTTCTGACACAGATGCTGTGGACAACAAAAGTTTTAGCTCCAATTAACACAGATCTAGTACAAACTAGCTTCAAGACTTTGGTCAACTGCATTTTTAACCATGTAAGATATGAAACCCCTGTGATTTCTAAAACTCATCTTAAGTTCACTGGTACACTAAAATTCCATCTGGACAATTCTATAATTATTTGTATGCAGAATTAATGCATAAAGATATTGATTTTCCTGTTAGAAAGGAAATGAAAAGAAAGGGAGCTTACTCATGTCAAACAGATCCTTTCCTGGGCTGCTCTCTTTGGTACTATCTGTGTTTCCACTGATGTCACTTTCGGCATCTGCCTGAAGTGCCAATAGAGTTTCCATATTTATATGCTGTGTGTTCACATACGTTGGCATCTCTGCTGTTGTGGCTGCTTGTGATTTCCCTTTTGGCATACTATAAATAACTGGTAATCCTAGAAAATATAAGAGATTTTTTTTTTCTTCTTACTTTTTTTATTTTACAGAACAGTGTTGTTAGAAAGACCAGATGATAAAATCACAACCCATCACCATACGTTTAAAATTTCCTGGAACAGTAGCTGGAAAGATAGTAACTGATGAACCTTGTAGGAAAAAAATGCTGATGAGTGGGCAGAACTGTGTTTCAGTGAATTTTAATAATTCAGGAAGGAAGGGAATTTTTTGTAAATAAAGATTGTGAGTTTCTAAACTAATATTCAGCTGGGGACTTGGAAGGACAGGAAATAAAATCCCCAAATTGCTGCACATTAACAGCAGACAACATATTCCAGCATTTGAAAATACAGTCCCCAGAAACACCTCAAAGCTGTCGCTTAAGGATGGATGAGGTAAAATTTTATACAGTGTATGGGAACTGCTGAGTCATGGCCTGAACCTCTGATTGATCAGCTGAGGTGAGCAATGAGTCAGCCATGGAAGCACAGGTGAAGGCAACTCACCTGTGCTGCCAGAAGGGGTGGAACCTGGCTCCACCTCTCCTAGACACATTTAAGAGCTGACTACCAGTGGGGAAGGATCCCTTCTGGAGATCCATTCTGCTGGAGTTTCCTAAGAGCCCAGGATACATGTAAGTGTCCTATTTTTCTCTTTGTGTTATTATAATCAGCTTTGTCTAACTCTCTTGATTATTTCATAATCATAACATCTTAATATTCTTTAATTATACATACGGACATTTTGATGTGATTTCCTTATAATTTACAGGCAACAGAAAAATGAAAATTATACAATATTTGTTACTTTTAGAGCACAAATTATGTGCAAACACAGGCATTATTCCATATTTTAAAGTAGCTGCTGACTTTAGGCCCTTCCTTTGGAAACTCCATCTTGCATATTCTCCTGGATCAGATTTTCTGAGAAGACCACAAAGCCTGTTTTCAAATACTACCCACTTTAAGACTAGGCAAGCCAGATAGCTGAAAGTTTGGACCAAATCCATATATGAGTTGTTCTGCAAAATATACTTTTTTATAAAACTGTACATTAAATAATTTATCCAGGGGCATTTATCATATGCTTTACACTAATACCAGCAATAAATTCTTATCAAAAGGAATCAGTAAAGTGCATTTCATTGCCTTAAGGCTTCAAGGCATCAGACTGCCACATGTTTTGCACACCCAAGATGTCTTGCAGTATTAAAATAAAACTAGCAAGTCTCACCTTGCTCCTGATGCCAGTCTTCATTGAATTTGTCTCCTAAGTGATGATTCTGGTAATAGATTTTCTCTCTTCTCATTCCTGCTGCAAACTAGAATGGATACATGTACAAAGAAAATCTTTAAAACACTCTGATATATTATGAGTGGTTTGGACAATTCCCTTGGTTGTATTCTGTGTACTCCCATTTTTCATTTCTAATTTATTATTGTGTCAAAATATATATTTCAGAAATGTGTGTAGGAGTAAGATATTACTGGTGATGTTCATGAAAACTTCACTCCTTCCTGCTTTTATTAATTTCACATGATGCTTCAGAGCATTTGCCTCCACATTTGCCCTGATATCCTATGGGAAAAGAAACTACATGTAGGATCAATGGACACCCCAAGCACTCTACAAAGATGAAAGACTCGCATTGTTATTGGAGGACTCACTCAGGTATTGATAAGAGAATGTTTTCTGAAGACAGGGCCCTTAAAGATTTCAGCAGAATTGGGCTGGATCTAAAACACTTACATGGCTATGTAGGTACTGCAGTTAAACTTCCAACCACAATGCTGGCAGAAATATCTTAACTGGCTTCATTTCAGTGTGAGAAGAAATACCTATATATGAATCTGGCTGAATACTAATTGCTGTTAGCAATGACTATGCTAGACTGTTGAAAAGCCTCTATATTATTTTTCCAGGTAGTGGGCACTCATTTCATACGGAGACAGATGCAGTGTTTACCAATACAGTAATCCTGAATGGGTTTATCTTCCTTGAATCTACATAATTTTTTAACACCATGAAGAATTCATCTCCCTTTGCCTTCAAAATGCCTAATCTGTTGTCTCATTGATCATTCGAAACTGAACTAGCCACACACTTATGTTTCTGATGTATCCACCTTGAAAGACTTTTTCAGATCCATCTGTGAGAAGGCAGAGATGCAATTGCACTGACCTGAGCTGTGTCTGCAGCGGTGGGGATCTTTGCTTTGAGTCTGGCATCAATGAAGCCACCAGGAGGAGGCATTTTATTTGGGATATTATTATAATAGGGATGTTCTGCTGTTGCACTCTCTTCCTCCATCAATGGCTCATCAAGACTCTGCATCCTGTAAGAAAATGAGTGCTTTGTTTTATCCTTCACTCACAAAGCACTTACAGATACTTGCAGCATGTTAAAACTGCTTGTCAGGGAATCTCTTCTGCATCTTATTTGGAAAACTCAAATACTATTATAAGTCAGGAAGGAATGATGGATTATGCAGCAGACTCATTCTTTTTTGAATAATAATTTTTTGAATAATTTTTTGAAAACACCCTTTGCAATGGATGAAATTCCTTAGTCTGAGTAAAGGATGTTTTTATCTACCTTCAACAATCAGTAAAAACTGCATTAGCAAAATATTTGATTTAATTTTACAGTGTTCTTTGTATGATTACTTCATTGACTGACTAAGCTCTAAAACATTGTCTTTAATTTTACCTACTCTAGCACCAGTAAATCTTCAAATTTATTCCAGTAACTCTGGAATAACTTGATAAAATCAAGAAATTGCATCTGTGATTTCAGTCACACTAGAAGCCCAGCAACTCTAATTCATTTTATCTGAATTGATAGAGTGACTATGAGAGCAACAACAACAAGGAAATGTCACAAATTATACTCATTTTTAGCCATCCAGCTCTAAATATATACTACAACAGATAATACATGATATTTTAGTAATTCTACTATGGAATCCAGATTAACCTCATTCTTTTAAAATAGTTGTGTTCCTTTCATATTAATTAGGCAATTCCTGATTTGCCAATTTAGCAGAACTCTCTTTCTGAAGCATGTAAATCCTGTTCCTCTTCAGCAATTTTTTCTACAGCACATTTTAATAAATAGATAGAAAGCAGTAGATTCTTTAGCAGTCTTCTGTAATCATACTCACCTATCATGGAAAGTAGGTATCTTAGAGGGGTACCGCAAGTATTGCTTAAATCGAAGCTCAAATGCTTGCCCGATGGTGCTGATGACATCCTGGGCAAGGCCATCACAGCATTCCAGTATATGACAAGCTACATGACAAAGATTAACACATGGAAATTGTTACTTATGTTGGAGTGCGTGCAGTGCAGCAGGGGTTTGCTGACCTGTGACAAACCATCTACACGTCAGGCATAGTTGCCCTATTCATGGTATGTGTATTTCAATAAACCCTAACGCAAGCACAGTGAATTTCAAACAGTGGAATATTTAAAGGTTAAAAATGGAATATTTAAAGGTTAAATAGAACTGCTATGGCTTTTATCAGTAATGGGTGAGAGCACAAATCAGTTCCACAATGTTAACAGGTCATAAAGGCTGTAAACATCATAAAAACTCATCTGTAATTAACTGAAAATAACAGGCTGCAAGAAAACCCTGAGGTTTAAGTTGAGCTTATAAAGACATTAGTAAACATTAATAATCACAGAATGGCCAGGATTGGAAGGGACCTCAAGGATCATGAATATCCAACCCCCCTGCCACAGGCAGTGCCACCAACCTCCACACTCAATGCTAGACCAGATTGCTCTGGACCGCATCCAATCTGGCCTTGAACAACTCTAGGGACAGGGCATCCACAACCTCTATGGGCAGCCTGTTCCAACACCTCACCACTCTCCCTGACATCCAACCTAAGTCTTTCCTCCCTCAACTTAAAACCATTTCCCCTTGTCCTGCAGTTATCAACCCTTTCAAAGAGTTGATTCCCCTCCTGTTTATAGACCCCCTTTAGGTACTGAAAGGCTGCAATGAGGTCACCCTGCAGCCTTTTGTCCAGACTGAACAAACCCAGCTCCCTCAGCCTGTCTTCATAGGGGAGGTGCTCCAGTCCCCTGATCATCTTCGTGGCCCTCCTCTGGACCCTCTCCAACAGCTCTCCGTCTTTCTTGTACATGGGCTCCAGACCTGGACACAGTACTCCAGATGGGGTCTCACAAGAGGAACAGAGTAGAGGGGGACAATCACCTCCCTATCCCTGCTGGCCCTGTCCTCTTTGGATGGAGCCCAGGATACCATTTGCTTTTTGAGCTGCAAGAGCACACTGCTGGCTCATGTTAAGCTTTTCATCCATCAAGACTCCGAGATCCTTCTCTGCCGGGCTGCTCTCAAGGACCGCTCCTTCCAGTCTGTATGGATGCCTGGGATTCCTCCGGCCCTAGTGCAAAACTCTGCACTTTGCCGTGTTGAACCTCATTAGGTTCACCTGGGCCCACCTTTCCAGCCTGTCAAGGTCCCTCTGAATAGCATCCCTTCCTTCTACAGGAACATAATAACAAAACCAACTATAAAATACTTAACCACTCCATACTTTGTTTTCACTAATGTTATCCCACTTTAGTTTTATCCCAGATTCCCATGACTACAGTGTTGGAATGGAAGGATAAAAGCTTTTTAGGAAGGACAGGCAAGGGAGGTGAAGCGGAAGTGTCACACTCTATGTCAGTGACAAGCTGAAGCACACAGAGTTCTGCCCAGGGATGAACGAGGAGCTGACTGAGAGTTCATGGGTAAGGATTAAAAGGAGGAAAGGGTTGCTGACATTATACTGGGGGTCTGCTACAGGCCACCTGGCCAGGAGAAGCAAGCAAGTGAAGCCTTCTACTAACAGACAGTTAACCTCTCATTCACACAACTTTGTCTTCATGGGGGACTTCAACAACTCTGGTATCTTTTGGAGAGACAACACACCAGGACATAAGCAATCCAGAAGGTCTCCTAGAGTATGTCAATAGTAAGTTTGTTCTCCAAGTGATGAAGGAAGCAAAAAGAAGATGTGCTATGCTGGACCTCACTCTTGTCAATAAGAAGAAGTCTGTGGGGAATGTGAAGCTCAAAGGCAGTCTTGGCTGCAGTGACCATGAAATTCAAGACTTCAAGATCGTTAGAACAGTAAGGAGAGCACACAGCAAGGTCAGTACCCTAGATTTCAGCTGAGCAGACTTGGGCTTTTCAAGGATCTGCTTGGTTAAGTACTGTGGAGTAAAGTCCTTGAGGGAAGAGGGGACCAAGAAAGCTAGCTAATATTCAATTATCATCTCTTCACTATCCAAAAGCTATGCGTCCCAGCAAAGAAGTCAGGCAAAATGCTAAGAGCATGAATGAACAAGGAGGTCCTAGCCAAATTCAAAAACAAAAAGAGAGCCTACAGAGGATAGAAGCAAGAATAGGTAACATGAGAAGAAAACAGAGGTATTGTCCAAGCAGACAGAAATTAAGTTAGGAAAGCTAAAGACCAGACAGAATTGAATCTGGCCAGGGAATCAAGAGCAAAACAAAGCAATAGCAAGGCTATTCTAATAATATCTGATAATTTTTGCTTAATTGCAGCAACTGACAGGAATATCCAGACTGTGGGGAAGAAATCACTCCTATCTTAAAGAAAGATGAGAAGGATGACCCAGAGAACTAAAGGCCAGTCAGCCTCACTTTGGTCCCTGGGAAGATGACGGATCCAGTTAATTACAGAAACCACTTCCAGACACAAGAAGGAGAAGATTAACAGTAGTCAGTATAGATTCATCAAGAGGACACCACGTCTGGCCAAAATGCTAAGCTGCTAGTGTAAAATCACAAGTCAGCAGGATGAGGGAGGAGGGGTACGTATTGTCTTCCTGGACTTCAGAAAGGCTTTCAGCACTGTCCCATATAGCTTCTTCTCATAGAGAAGCTGTTGAAGTATGGGCTGGATGAGCAGACAATGAAGTGGATTAAAAGCTGGCTGAACAGCTGGACCTAGGTGGTAGTGATCAGAGGTGCAAAATCTAGTTGGAGCACTCCAGGAGTCAGTATTGGATTCAGTCCTGTTTAGTATCATCTTTAACAATCACTGGAGTAGAGTGCACCCTCAGTATGATCTCAAGGATGACACAAAACTGGTGACTGAGTAACTGAGTCACCAGAGAGGACAAGTAGCCATCTAGAGGGACCTTGAGCCCCGTGCACCAGTACATGCTGGACACCACCCAGCTGGAACACTGGTAGAAGAGCAGTAACTATGATCCTGGACCCTGATATTATCCATGTAATACAAAGGAATGGAACATTTTCCAATGTATCTCTATGGAGTGAGACACTCCCAGCAAACTGCAGTGTCACTGGGGAGCACAGAACCAGGATCCCAGTTAATTCCCTCCATGACATCTTTCTGAGGTCCCTGTTACATAGGTGGTGAGGGTAGCAAAGAATCGCAGAACCACAGAATCACAGGGTTGGAAGGGACCTCTAGAGATAATCAAGTCCAGCCCTCTGCTAAAGTATATTCCTCAGAACACATTACACAAGAAAGCATGCAGGTGGATTTTTGATATCTCTAGGGAAGGAGACTCCACTGCCTCTCTGGGCAGCCTGTTTCATTGCTCTGTCACCCTTAACAAAGTTTTTTCTCATGTTTATATGGAGCTTCCTGTGTTCCAGTTTGTGCCCATTGCCCCTTGTTTTGTCACTGGGTATTGCTGAAAATAGACTGGCTCCATCCATGCCCTTGAGCTATTCAGTAAATGTTGATAAGATCTCCCTTCAGTCTTCTCTTGTCCAGACTGAATAGGTCTCTCAGCCTTTCCTCATAAAGGAGGTGCATCAGGCCACTCGTCATCTTTGTGGCCACCTCACTCTCTCCAGAAGTTCATTGTCTTTCTTGAACTGAGAAGCCCATAACAGGACACAGTACTCTAGGATGTGGCCTCAATTTGCTCCACCTGCTGACCATGCTCTTTTTGATGCACCATGGAATACCACTAGCTTTCTTGTCCACAAGGGCACATTGCTAGTACATGGTCAAACTATTGGTTAGCAACACTAGCTTTGTTCCCAGAGGAGATCAAGAAACATCTATCAGCTGATTAAGCAGCTAAGTCAGTCCTAGTCTCAGATAAGAAGATGTCTCAGAGGTATCACCTTATGTGGCAACATAAATGAGTAAACTCACAAAGATTTCACTTAACAGATTAGGAATGTAGAAGATCTGGAAGCAAAAGACCTGAACAAGCAGCATCTCTCTTATGAAAATCCCAAGCAAATTCATCTTCCATACTCAGTGCTGGACAGAAACATGGTCTACTGGCTACAGTATGAATTGGATTTGAGACTCTGGCTCTTTTCCAAGCACTCCATAGTACCATGGGACATCCTACCCTGGCTACTTTAATAATTTGAAAATAAATTTTTTACTTGAAAAACTGCACTTTAGGGTATGCTCAGTTCCCAGCTCAGTGGAATCAAGAGCTTTGAATGACAATGTCCTACAAATGCATGTCGTGACAGTTTTGCAACATAAATCTAGTTGAAGCAATGTAGGGAGATTCAGAAAGTCTAACAATGGCTTACCAGTGGTGGTCTGTTTGACAAACTTCATAAAAGACCAGATTAAAGAGTAAACAAACCTGCAGTCCTGTAGGTAACTTCTAGAGCTGTTGCAGCAGATTCTGCAGCTCATCATGAGTGCTGCTATGCTAAGATCCAGAGATGCAGTCTTCTCACCTTACAGCATTTGCTCTGCTAGCAGATTAAAGCAATATCTAATTAAGGGAAAACGGCCCTGACTTCACGTTGAAAGTGGATTTGTCAGCCAAAACCAGGAGCCTGCATGTACTCTAAGACAGAGTCTGACAAAACTAGCAACAGGATATTTGATGTTTATAGTCTTTGCAATAGTGCTAGTGATGGTGAACGGTCAGCCCCAGATAAGTTGCAGACATTTCTCCTTGAAAGTGGACCCAGAGTAGTTAAGTCAAAGAAAGCTATAATTTTTGCACTCTGTAAGTAGTGAGGGCATTTAAAGAGCCTACACTACTCACTGCTAAACTTATCTAGAACTGAAATAAAGCATGAGTCATTAAGTAGTTTCAGTGGGTGACACAGTGAGTAACCTGTTTCCTTGGATACATGAATGGAGGTAGGAAATGTGCTTCTTATGAGAATGAGAAGGTTTGGCTCACACAGAAATGATTTTTTGTTATATTACAGTGGAAGACAAATAGACTTTAGCTAGCCAGATGCAGAATATAAAGCATGAAGAAAGCTTTTCCAGCCTTGGGAAGAAATTAGTTTAATGCACGTGCAAGCTGTGGCATAGCACTAGCCCTAGTGTCAATAAGAGCAGCAGTAACAATTCTGAGAGATCCAGAAGTAAATTCGAACTCCTTTCTGAAGTGATTGGCAGACAACTCAAAGGCTGTTCAGTGATGAACCCAAAGGATGTCCAGTGTCTCCAGACCCTACAGTGCACATATCTGTCTGCAGCGTGGGAAATTACCAGGTAATCCATTACATTGCCTCTGAGATCTCTGGAACCAAGTTCAGCAGAACAGTACTGCTAAAGGAGAGAGGATGAGGTCCTGCTGTGCATCATATAGCCTCCAGTCTGATGCCTGAGTCTTGCAACTGAGAGGTATATCAGATTAAAACATAACAAGCATGATGATGAACTATCTCCCTATCTCCCACTCCTCCAAAGATTTCTGGGTTCTTCATTAATATTTAGCATATTTATGTTTTTAGCAGATGTACTGAGTTAATGCTGTCAAATCTAGACATTTCTGAACAAAGACACAACAAATTGCTGAAATATTTAAGATAAGTAAAGGTCACAAAATACAGAAAGTATCGACTTGGTTGTGCTGATGGTTCCAGGGCTGGAGTAAAAGTATCTAAATTCTGCAGAAATCCTGTTGAAAATCTTTGGACATGCTTTGGAGCTAGTCTTTTTCCTCTATGAATCTATGATAATAAATAGATTCTCAGGTACATTATACAATATTCTGCATCTAGCATTAAGACCTAGTGATGCTTTCTGCATTACAAGCAGGAATGTTTTATTTATCTATTATTACACACTGTAATTCACACTTTTTATAATTTGTTATTATATTTGAGACTGTACCAGATCTCAGTCTTTGAACACAATCAGCAACAGGTTCCCTATTCCTGACTTTTCACTGACAAAGAAATAGAACCAGGAATCTGCATTGATAAAACTTCACAGAGAAAGAAGATTTACAGCCTCCAGCAAGCTGGTTCAAAAGCTCACACTTGGTAAAAATATCTCATTCTATCAGGAAGAATATGTCATCTACTGAGCTCTGACAGATTCAGCCTCTTAATCACAAGAGTTAATCAGAGAATGACTTCCTGCATCTTGATTGAGGGTAGGTATGCGTTAGCTGTTGACCAGAAGCTTGTGCAGACAGGCTTTTGATTTAAAAGATGAAGAAAATCTGAGTGAAATTTAGAAATGAACTACAGAAAAGGCCTGTTCCAGGTTTCAGAACCAACTTGCATATGGCTGTTCTTTATTGCTACACAATTGTTCCATTACTCTGCTCAAGGCAATCTTTTATTGGCTACGTTTATTTTTTTCTGGGAACAAAAAATGTCCGAATTACATCATAAATAATCCATACTTCTCCAGGGAAAACAGATGCCAAGCAGACATTTCTAACTTACCTCTCCGATTAACAGGATCTTTAGCTACATATGCAACATAGTCAGTTGTATCCTGAAAAAAAGTTAGCGACACTGAATGCAAAAAATTTGCACAGATTAAATCAAGTCCAGAGTATATATTCCTGTGAGTATGGGCTCAATGTGACATGTTGTGCTCTCCAGTTATGCACTACTTAAAATGAATAAAAACACTTAAGTGTTTTGGTATGATGATCTATTTCAGCACCACTTAAAAATCTCCTTCAAGGTCTTTGAAAATCAATTAAACAAATCTAATAGGATGTGGATAAGGCCTAATTTAGAGTGGAAAAGAAATTTCAAGTCCTCATCTTTCAAGTACCCGGAGAGTTTGTTTCAGAATACAAATAAGCAACGGGGTCTGTGACAGAAAAAGTAGGACTGATGACCTTCAGAAATATTGAGCAGTGTAGTTCATTCATGGGTGACAAGTGGGTGTATTTACACTACTGGCTACAGTTACATACTGCACAGAGGTGATCAACCATGGCTAGGCTGTCACAAGCAATCTTCCGGGACAGTCTCCTGCCCATGGGCAGTTCTTAACCGTCCCCATTCCAACATGCCAGGTGGATTTTCTGACTGGAGTGGGTTCATGTCTTCTTTTAGGATATTTTTTCTGCTCTCCTGTCACCTTCACACATTGTATATCTTCATGCAGATGAAGGATAAAGGACAGTGCTCTCAGGAAATGTGAGGTCTGCTGGCACATCTGGAAAATGCCAGGTATCCTTGATGTAATCAGGAAGTTTTGGTTAAATCCAGCATCTCCTAACATGCCTGGCTAGTGATGTATATCTAAAACTAATTGAGACATATATAGGATATATACTAATCCAATACAGTTGACTATTATACCAAGATCTAACATCATAACAAACATCAATATACAATTAAATGACAGATTTCTTTAATTTAGCTCCCCCTGAAGCAAGCATATATACACCCCTACCAAATCACTGCTACCTGTATACACAGTTTCCTTCCTAAGGAGAGGATAGGGGAAATGATGAAGTACATTCATGGTTTTGATGACAGATGAATAGTCATATCACTTAATGCTCTACTGAAAGACACTCAGGCACAGTGGTAATGAAGTTGGTCTGTTAAAAAAACAAAACAAAACAAAACAAAAAAGAACAGAAAAGTGCAGACCAGCCCTAGCATTTTTTCTAGTGATTTCCTAAGCACCCAGTGACATAGCGTCTGGGCAACAACTTGGAAGAAATGATGCATATTAGTCAGTAAGGGGAAAAGTAGTAAAATCCATAATAGCAAATAAAATAGGGCCAAAGTAAAGGCCTGAGAGCTGTCTCATAGTTGCTCATATTTGCCTGCAATGGTTTCCCATACAATGCCCTGAAACTGTTCAAAGGGACAGCACATGCTGGGCACCAATCCCAGGAGACCACTGGGAGGGAAGAGAGTGGATATGCAGATGCAAATTGCATTGTGTTATTTGGTTTTGGGGTCTTAAAGTAGACCATGAGTCATTTTGTTTATTAATACAGACATAGTTAATATATATATTTATGCCTGAGTAAATCTTAGATTTACTTCATAGCATTTCTAAGTATGGATATGAGAGACTGGAACCACCTACTCTTTATTTTTTCTAAAGCCTCTTCAGACACAAACTATGATGAACCAGTAAAGACAAGAAGTGAGCACATTTAAAAGTGAATAAATTATAAGATTCTCATCAAAAGGGTATGCTTTCAGAGGCATCAGCTGGGCAGAAACTGATAAGCCACTGTCCTCAGGACGTCTGACAGACTTGCCTCTGAAATCTCAACAGGCAACACCAAAGCCAAATGTCTTGTCTAGCAGCCTGGAAACAGCCATCTGAAATGAGTACGGATGAAAAATGTTTAGTGTATTATAAGGAGGGACTATAGATCACTAAACCAGAACAAACACAGTTTTGGAAGTAAACTAAAAATGATTCTGTAATGGCTTGTAAAAGGATTTGATGGAAAGATTTTAATCTCTCATACATTGATTAAGTCGGAAAAGGTCTGAGTCATTGCAAACAGGAATATTGCAAATATGTATACGGTATTCAAACAGTTCTACAAGACCAAGGAACACTTTCCTGGTGGATATATTTTCAGTTATGAAGGTAATTAACACTTAGAGAGTAGAAGGAAAGTTGCAAAGCTAATAGCTAGGAAAAATATGTGGCAGAAAACCCAAGCAGAAAAAATGGATGGGTTGAGGAGTAGCGGCAAACCCACTTCTGAATAAATCAAACTTCAAAATTCAGAATAAGGGAAGTATTCCCTGGAGTAGTTCAGGCATAGATCTCGGCTTCTCATGTTTTGTGCAGTACGGCCTTTCTCCCTACATCTGAAATCTTATAGAATGAGATAACTGTATGGACTAGGATTCAACCGTGTTTGGGGGATAAGGTTTGGTGACAGCAATTTTCAACCAAGAGGACATAATTAAAGGGCTGATTAAAGTTTTGTCTGAATAACACACAGGTGGATTAATAAGGCAATACCTTGAATCGCATCCCTAACATTCACCTTTTCTCCTGTGCTCTTGGGACAAAGGAACCACCAACAGTCGTCACGGGGTTATCCCTAGATATCAGTCCGTGACAGGGGGGCACAGGCCCCAGGAAAAGAGAAAAAAAAAAGGAAGGGGTACTAACAGTTTGTCACGTGGCCTGGCCTCCCCCGGCTGCGTGCGCTCTGGGAGAGGAGGAAGGGCAGAGAGCAAGCAGATAGTTTTAACAAAGAAAACACAATGGCAACGATCTGAGGAGGAACGCTAATTTACTAAATTAACCAAATCAAACAAAATGAGAGCGACGAGAGTACCCAAAGTGCGAGTCAAACCACGATAGTGCGAGGGAAACACGTGTTTTTTTCCGCGGCGAGTTGAGACGGCTGACTGGGGCTCGGAAAGAGAGGCAGACCCTGGAGTTTTGCGGAGCTCCACCTCACTTCCTCTTCCCGCCAGGTCCTCCAGGGATGCCGCCTCTCCCCTCCCACCAGGATACTCAAAATGCCTATAAAAGGCAGTAAACGGGACCAGATCATTAACTCTTTAATTGCCACTGGTCCACATGATGTTCTGATGTGAAATACTGACAACAAAAAATCACCAAACCACAACGTTTATGAACCAGCTTTTGATTTAAAGTTGTGTCACATTCTAGCCCCCTGAAATGAGCATACAGTGTCACACTTACCCCCTCCACCTCCAGTATGAGATCATAGAGTGGTCATACTGAGAAAGTAATGTTGCAATTTCACTGTCTCTCAAAGGCTCTCTCACACCATGCCGTTCGATTTCTCTGGTAGCTCACTGACTCACTAATATAATTTTCTCTTCAAAACATTTGGAAGACCTTGTTCACTCCAAATTCAGTCTCTACTGCTGTTCTCCTCTTCTCTGGTAAATCATTCTATCACAGGGCAGTGTGCAACTTAGCATTTGGGATGGCAGATGGGGAGCAAAGAATCTTCTTAGGGAGGCAGAGATCTGTGCTAATCACTCCTTTGCCCACTTCAGTAATTGTTTGTTTACAGCATCCATTGCAGTCTGTTGTATTTGAAAGCTGCTGTTAATTCATTTTTTGTTCCTCAGATTATTATGATATGGTGTCCTTTTCCCTCCTGGAACTTAACTGAGTTCAGCAGAGCTATTCAAAGATTGAAGTTTGCCCTTATGTTTACCAAGGATAGCAAAATGAACAGAGGAAATACCACCAGTCTTCAACTTAACAGTTTAACTGAGAAATAACTTACAAAGGCAGGCTGTAAGTCACCTTACCTGTGCTCTATAACAGATAAATTGTTTAAGATAATATGACAGAGCAAAAAGTAGGTTCATACAATTAGTCTCGGCTTAAAAGATCTCATATTCCTAAGGTTCTGAGGAAAGCACTGTCCTGTTTTACAGATCTTTCACTTCTTTGTAAATGAGAAATACTTTTAGAGCACATTTAATATGCCTTCAGATGGGCCACTCATAAAGACAGGATAGAGCACAACCAGAGTTTGCCCTTCAATATAAAATGAATCAAATGCGTAGGTCTATCTGAAAACTTTGCAAAATTACAAAGAAAGATCTAGCCTTTTCTGAAAGCCAGTCTTCAAACTGCCTGTGTGTAATGAGTATACCTGAAGGCAGTAGTTAACACACTCTTTTCACTGTATTCTTCAAGACAATAAGGAAAAAACCCTATACATATACCTGCAACATAACTGTATATTACTGCAAAGAAGACAAAATAAAAAACATTCAGGATGAAAATTCACACAATACCCATTTGCCTCTCCTACAGTGAAAAATGGAGCTCCACTTACCAGTTTTTATACGAATGCTTGCAGCCCTTTGATACTTTTCCTTTCAGACACTCAAAGAGCAGGATTTATGACTACCTGACAGTAGTTTCCCTCAGAAAGAGTTTGATGGCAACAATCAAGAAGAATTCATGAAACAAGAAGCAGGAGCTATGGTAGTTGTATTTTTGTTTCAGAAAGCTATACAATAAATTTTGTCATACAGTTCTCCAAGCATTATCTGTGTGGGAGAAAGCTTTAAAATAAATGCTTACCGGATCACCTCCAGATGCAAAAGAGATAGACTGCATATGGTGATTTGCTATGATCTGTATCAAAAGATCAAAAGAATGAAGTGCAAGTCAGTAGGATTTTTTTACACAGTTTACCCCTTTTTGGGGGTGAAAATCCAAAACCAAGATCAAAATAAACTGTGTTATGTCTACAAAGGAGTGCATCTGTAACATGAGAATGTAAACAAACTCAAGGATGAATGTATTCATTCTGATATTTTTTGGAACCTGGCAGGACACAGCAAAATTGCTAAATGTTCTTAGAACTCCAGTAAATCATATAGATTTGTCATACAGAGCCTGCAAGAGAATTTTTAATCTGCTAAAGTTTACTTTCTTTATCACAGTTAATGATGAATGGAGCAAAGGGTCCTCTTCATCAAAATACTTTCCTGCTGATGCCATGCTGGTGAAATTGATGACATCATGCCAACCTGCCCACACACCAGCCCAAGTTCCTAATATTCCTTCCAATAGCTCTGTATCGTTTTATGTTGCAAACATTTATGCAAATGGGATTTTCAACCTAGCTGCAATCTAGCATCATGGTCAAAATTTCAGGCATACTCTAGGGCTTTGAAATGACTAAATTCAATTTGCTTATGTACAATCTGAACTAATAAGATATTTCACTGAAGAGATGAATTGTAGCGAACCTCTATTATGAGGATAACAGCTCTGCTGCACTGCTGTGCTGAGATTTAACTTATTAAATCTTTTAATAATAAAATCATGTAAGAACCAAGAAAGAGAAGGTCATTTGAGAGAAAATTTCTCTTGATCATTTTATTCATAGAATTCATACCAAAGTATTCATCATTAGGACAGGCCTCTTACTCAGTGCCTCGGACATTTAGATCCCTCTCTTGGAGAGGGAACCATAAATTTAAGAAAACCATTTTTTTTGGGGGGGGGGGGGAGCTGGGTTGGGGGGAAGCGGGCAGAAGAGGGAGGGAAAGAATGACTCTGTTAAAAGTATTCTGTGATGTCTTTATTCATCCGAATTTTAAAGATCTGGACTAGCAATCATCCTTCCTTAAAAAGAAAACTTCACCAAGTCAGACAGAGTCAACACAGACGTCTCAAAGTGCTTATTTCATACATAGAACATTACCTTTTTAATATTCCTCCTTTTCCACAGCAGCCTCAGGATATATCCTTAATTTTTAAGTTTTCAGTGCAGAGCCACCACTCTGTATTCAGCAGTGAGAATTTATATATCTTTTTTTCCATAAAAAGGAAGTGAACTTAACAATGAAAATGAACTAATAGATATTTTCTGCACCTTTGGTATTGCGCAAACATCTCATTCTACATCATTAAAAAGAAAAATTAAGATTATCTCCAAAATATTTTTTCAAATTTTAAGGAAATGTAAGACTTTTTTTTTTTTTTTTTCCAAATTCCATAGTTAAACATTTTAGATTAGTTTGAGGCAAACTAATTTTTTTCCCCAATAACAAAATATTGAAAGGAGTGTCAAATAGTTGGTAACTTGCCCTAATTTAAATGAAGGAGTTTGTTCCGCTTGGCACACTGTTTGGAAAAACCTCAGCCAAGCCAGATCTGCACTTTAAACAAATAAAATGAAACAAAAGAAAACAAAAAGGTTCCATATGCCTTTGCTTACCATGGTCACAACATTCTTGTGCAGGGACATAAGCCACTGCTTGCCTGCCACCCAAGAGCCTGCAACATCCTTTTTTCTTTCACTTCACCTCCTCTGGGAAGAAGATACCCACAGCCATATTCCTCGGTGAAGCCTCCAAGGGCAGAGCTGCTGTGCCATGCTTATTTTCTCAGCACAAACAAGAGGCAATAGTTAAATTGGATCTCTGAGAAACCAGATGTTTCTCAGTCTGGGAGCATCCAGGACAATAATTAAATGGAAGAAACAGTTTTGTCAACTCCTTTTTTTGTTTGTTTTTCAGCTCACTGGTTATCACTTCATCACTCACAGAGAAAAATCAAAGCATTTGGGGGAGGATCCTTTTCAGGGATATAACATTTAATTGCATTTCTACTCTGATGTCAGCCGAAAACAAGGTCACTTTCAGGGTCTGGCACTTTTTAAATAGATGTAATATATTATAAATAGGTAAATAGATGTAATATAAATAGATCAAGTTCCTATGCTTCTGACTGCGGGCAACTGTCCTCATGAAAAACAACGCTTTATCTATTGCATAATAAGGCTCCAAAATACTGCAAGCAACCATAACACTGTACTGATAGTCTCAGTGCTCGTTGTAGAAGATTACAGTGCTTTTGAAATAGAGGATAAAAATCACTGAAAATATAATCACTGAAAATATAATAATGAACAGCAGGCTTTTTAATGTGTATATTCATTTTCTTCTATAATCTTGAGGCTCCTGAAGACAGCAAAAACATTTTTTTCCCCATCTGGGCAGAAAGTTGTGTGCCTTATCACAGTATGTGGCTCCCTGCAAATAGCATAGCAGTGACTACACAAGCCTGTCTGCTATCTCTATACCCTGAGCAAGGATTTTTCTCATCTCATACATCATTCACAGACCAATGCAGTGTTTCCCCAATGTCTGTAGGGTACCTTCAGCACAGAGAAGAAGAAGAAATGGGCTGCCTGAAAAAGGCTGCCTAGTCTTTTGAAAAGACTGGCATTTCACTGCACTGCAAAATCCCTTCAGCTACATTTTTAGCAGCACTTTAGAAACAGTTTGCCCTTCAAGGCTCAAAGAGAGAAGAACGAAAAAATATTCAGGGTTGCACATTCCGTCCTTTAGTCACCTACTCCAGATACACCTCTCTGAACACTTTGAATGCTTGTAATTGTGCCTAATAAGAACTCCCATAGCCAGTGAATGCCTTTTCAAATTACAAGTCCCTTAAGAGCAAAACCTCAAGCATGGTAAGGAGAAAATCAAATCTGTGTTGAATGCTCCAGCATAATATGACTCCTAATATGATTTATATTCTATTTTCATTCACTTTATTAACAATATTGAGTAATAACACCTTGAGCCAGTACATTGGTAGACTACAAATAACTGCACACTAGGCTGTTTGCCAAAAGACTCACAAATTAATATGGTACTTATACTCACCTGTTTCATATCAGGAGTCATAAGGTTTAAGCTTGCAATAGAAATATTCAGCATTATGCTCATTCCTGCAAACTGAAGATTGCTCTTTCCCAAGATGCTGGACAGAACTTTGTTCGGTGTCTGTGGGGGGGGAAAAGCATATTTTTGTTCTGTTTACTTGGGCGACCTTTCTTGTAGATAGGGTTATCCCAAATAATAAAGTTTCTAAAAAGTCACTAACCTTCATCGGAACAGCTATTTTTCTCTGGAGAGAGTATCTCATTTATACTATTATTACTAATAGTGATTACGAGTTAGGTAGGTGTACCCTGATGCCTGATCAAAGTGTAATGTAAGAGGTTACCTCAGAGCAGCTCATACATAGTTCACAAACTTCCCACCTCTGGCAGCTCATACAGCTGCCTTATCTAGGTAGACGCAGCTCGAAAAGCAGGCTGCCCAGAAACAGCAGACAAGCCATGCACTCACTGCAGACATACAGCTGCACATGCATGTTGATAATGAGGTTATGAATGCAGAACTGTGACTGAAGGCAGTGTTCCTCTGCCAATGTATTTGAGATACAGTGCCTGCAAGTTTGGTAAGATTGGCCAATTTTGTACTCCTCCTTAAAGCTTAAATTCACTGTTAACTTTTTCCTTTCTGTTTGATTGATTAAAAACACACTGACTACTTATTACTTGCATGGAACATTTGTGCTTCATGGGTCTTAATTCATAATGTTACAGAGACAGTATTTTCACTCAAAGCTTTCTAAAACAAGCTCTTTTAACTATTTTTATTTCTTTTTAAACCCTTCCCAGCTAATGGCTGATGATCCCCACTTAACAGTGCCACTGTTCTCAAGAAGCCTCCTTAACCAAATCAGTAACCAGTAGAGGCAAAACTGTGGAAGTTACACCCTGACATCAGATAACTCATCTTTAACATTTTGCTGATATTCTGTTGCTGGGCAAAATTTCTTCTGAACCAGTAGATTTATTTTAAGAACAGTACTTTTTCACAAGTGATAAGTGACACTACTTCTAAATATAGTAATACTGCTAGGTGTCTCACTAGGCATGTGAGACTCTTATATTTTGCGTGATAGAACACTTACAAAAAAGGTATTTTGCCTTTTTTTGTTTAAAAGCAAAGGCTGGAGAACCTAACACTGCCAGTGAGATAAAATTCCTGGAGAAGACAAGAATCACAACTTCAATTCTGAGACAATTTCCAATTATGCTGTCACAGATGTGGTTCCATTGCCTTATTTTGGGAATACTTCCTATTGCAGAAGCATAATTCAGTCTCTCTGTTCTGTGGGGACAGCACAAATGGCCAGGCAGTGGCAAGCAGGCAGATTTCACTTTCACCTGCCTGTTCTTCTGCATCCAGAAACACACACAATTGTCACAATTAATTTCATTCTGCACTCTCTCCCTGAGGCTTAGCGTTGAATCCCAACTTTGCTGATGGGCTTGTAGAAGAGCTTACGGTGCTGTAGGGGCCAAGCCAAGGCCTCCTCCATTCATTGCTTGCATATCCTAATTCTTACTACGCACATAAGAATCAAAGTATAGTAATCAGTGTGATAGGCCAGTGCTGCTCAGAGAAGAGCATGTGAAACAGGAAATTGCTGGGCACATTCTTTCAATTTCCAGAAAATAGCAATTTCTGAACTCTTTAAATGTCACCAGAAGAGCTATGCTCCTTAAACAGATCTAGTCACTTTCAAAATAATGTATACTTTTGAACTCTTCAGTAGTTTACAGTATGGATGTTCACAATTCACTAGAAGACTAGGGAGAATGTAGGTCCCCTAGTAAGTGAGGGGAGTGTTCTGGTAACGGGGGATGCTGAGAAGGCAGAGATACTGAACGCCTTCTTTGCTTCTGTCTTCAGTGAAAAAGTTCCCCCTCGGGAATCCCAGACCCTGGCAGTTAGTGAGAAGGTCTGGGGAATGGAAGACTTCCCTTTAGTCAGGGAAGAGGCAGTTCGAGAGCGCCTAGGCAACACCAATGTTCATAAATCCATGGGACCCGATGGGGTGCATCCACGGGTGCTGAGGGAGCTGGCAGAGGTGATTGCTGAACCACTCTCTGTCGTTTCTGAGAGGTCTTGGAGAATGGGGGAGGTGCCTGAAGACTGGAGGATAGCCAATGTCACTCCGGTCTTCAAAAAGGGCAAGAAGGAAGATCCAGGTAATTACAGGCCAGTCAGCCTCACCTCTGTCCCTGGAAAGGTAATGGAACAGCTTGTGCTGGATGCCATCACCAGACAACTGGAAGAAAAGGAGGTTATCAGGAGTAGTCAGCATGGGTTCACCAGGGGGAGGTCGTGCTTGACCAACCTGGTAGCTTTCTATGATGTTGTCTCTGGCTGGGTGGATGGGGGGAGAGCAGTGGATGTAGTCTACCTTGATTTCAGCAAGGCGTTTGACACTGTCTCCCATGACATCCTTATAACAAAGCTGAGGAAGTGCGGGATAGATGAGTGGACAGTGAGGTGGGTTGAGAACTGGCTGACTGGCAGAGCGCAGAGGGTTGTTGTTGGCGGTGCAGAGTCTGGTTGGAGGCCTGTAACCAGCGGTGTTCCCCAGGGGTCGGTGCTGGGTCCGGTCTTGTTCAACATCTTCATCAATGATCTTGATGAGGGGATAGTGGCCACCCTCAGCAAGTTTGCCGATGATACGAAGTTGGGAGGATTGGCTGACACACCCAATGGCTGTGCTGCCATTCAGCGAGACCTGGACAGGCTGGAGAGCTGGGCAGTAAGAAACCAGATGAGGTTTAACAAAAGCAAGTGTAGAGTCTTGCACCTAGGGAGGAATAATTGCATGCACCAGTACAGGCTGGGGGATGACCTGCTGGAGACGAGCTCTGCAGAGACAGACCTGGGTGTCCTGGTGGACGACAGGTTGGCCATGAGCCAGCAGTGTGCCCTTGTGGCCAAAAAGGCCAATGGCATTCTGGAGTGCATTAAAAAGAGCGTGCCAGCAGGTCGAGGGAGGTGATCCTCCCCCTCTACTCTGCCCTGGTAAGGCCTCATCTGGAGTACTGTGTCCAGTTCTGGGCTCCCCAGTACAAAAAAGACAGGGATCTCTTGGAAAGAGTCCAGCAGAGAGCCACAAAGATGGTGAAGGGCCTGGAGCGTCTCCCCTATGAAGAAAGGCTAAGTGAACTGGGTCTGTTTAGCCTTGAGAAGAGAAGACTGAGAGGGGACCTGATCCAGGTCTATAAATATCTAAGGTGTGGGGGGCAAAGTGGCGAGGCCGGACTCTTTTCAGCAGTGTGCGGAGACAGGACAAGGGGAAATGGCCAGAAGCTGGAGCACAGGAAGTTCCGCACCAATGTGCGCAAGAACTTCTTTACGGTGAGGGTGACGGAGCACTGGAACAGGCTGCCCAGGGAGGTTGTGGAGTCTCCTTCTCTGGAGATATTCAAGACCCGCCTGGACGCCTACCTGTGCGACCTGGTGTAGGGAGCCTGCTTTGGCAGGGGGGTTGGACTCGATGATCTCTGGAGGTCCCTTCCAACCCCTACAATTCTGTGATTCTGTGATTCTGTATTGAATGAAAAGGCATCCCATTTTGTTTGGTTTTAACCTTTCACCTGCAAAACTACAAAAGAAAACACACACACAAAAATGGAGTTTCTACATTTTTGGAACACTTGTAGGAACAAGCTTCAGTTTGTTTCTGAGATGTACCCCTACTTCAAGATTCCTGTAAAAGAAGATTCTGACAAAAAGAATGAGAAGCAGTATACAGCGTGTGAAAAACCAAATACTTTAAGTAGTTAATGATCTGCAATTCTCAAAGCTGCTTTAAGTTTCCTGCCTGCTGTGCCTGGTCTTCTTGGTGTCGAACTAAGAAAACATAGTCAACTTCACTACAAGAAGGGAAAAATACCTTTCGTTTCTTGGAGGCTCCTTTGGCACCAGGCACAGCTTCACAAACACGACTGATTGCTTCCCTGAAAAGACAGAAAAAAGGTTTTTGGTAAATGTACATGTGGGTTTCTTCATTGTACTTCTGAAATGCACTGGAAAAGACATTATCTCTGCTCACATGTGAGGACAGTTAGTGAATCAGTGAGCTCTCCTCACCAATAACAGAGCCACTATTCTGATTTAGACTACTTCAGAGTAAAGCAGAAGGCAGCAAGTATTTTTTTTTCAAACTGTACAGCAACAACAAATCCTTTATATACTTTCAGTACTTAAGAAACAATTACAAAAATGGTCAATCATATGCCTGTTGTTTAAAATGTGCTACTCTGCATATCCAGACATTCCTGTGACAATTATCTACAGTGCTAACTGTACTGTTAATAGACCTGCACCACCGACACTGCAATATAGAATTGTTGCATGGAGTCCAGTAAAGCTGACTGCAAATGTTTATTTAAATATAAATTTGGAATAATAGCTCATTGTCTTTTGACCCAAAATCTTGCAAAAAGTGTGTTTTTTATGCAAACAATACATAGAATGAAATAAATTAACTGTGAGATAAAGAACAGTCAAAATACTCAAAGCATAGAAACACAATCTTGATAAGAATATGTATTATTTTAATTTTGTGCCATATACAAGATGCTTTTTCAACAACACATTAAGTGAATGCATAGGATCAACAAGAGAGTCTGGAGAGAAACACCATATATATTTCAGCATTCAATATGTAATAGCTCAGCAAATATCACAGATTTACCTATACATACTTAGTAATTAATACATAGTTGTGCCTGGGCTGGTTTTACTTAGGGCAGGCCCAAAGTTCAAGTCATATGAAAGAACTGCATGTTTTTTTTGAAGGAGAGTAAGGGAGTAACAGGCCTTGCAGCAGATTTAAAATCCTGCCATTCTGAAGCGAGATTTAATGAAACAAATCAATGAAACAAATCATCAAAAAGCTTTCAGATCCCCTCTTCAGGTCCAGAGGAGAGCTTGCTTTCTCTTCAGGTCTAGAGGAGAGCTTGTTTTTTCTCCCAGCTACATCTGCTCATCTAATAAAATTGCCTCTCGCTACAAATTCTGCCTTGTCTATGACCTTATACCATCTCAGCTACAATAGCACTCCATTTCACTGTACAGTGGTCGTTCCTACATTCAACACAGCACTTCTTTGAATCCAAACAAATCTTTTAGTTAAAGTAGCTACTAACTTTTCTCACATAGAAGGTAAAAAAGTTTGTTTAAATAAGCAGCTCTGATATATCTTAGAAATATAGCACAGCAAGCATCACAAACGCTTATTGCCACGAGATACTCAGACATAGGTTACTTCTGAAACTGTAATGACAAAAAATAAATTTTCTTCTCTGTCAGAAAATATTTTCTTAATATTACACAGAACCAGCAGACATTATTTTATACAGAGGTCTTTATCTTTTTACTGAACTCAACATTGTTGTTTTCCATCTTCTTCTTATACTGCACTGGACTCTTTGAAGGCAATGTGGCTGGAAGCTCAAAACTCTCAGATCCATACCTCATCCTTCCCCCACTGCAAACTGCTGTCACAGAGGCACCACCAGAACTTCATCCTCTTTGTCCTTATTGTTATCAGTGGCACAATGGACGTAATAAGATCCCTCACAGGTTTTGCCTATTACAAAAAGACTTTGCATTTTAGATTCAGTGCGCTTGATGGATATATTTGTCCATAATTTCCTTTCTCTTCCTATTGCCTCCCTAATTTTCTATTTTTTGCAGCAATGTGAGTTGAGCAGGAAGAAAAGGAAATTTTCTGGTCATTTTCTGACCTGGCCAAAACTGTTTACAAGTATGTAGTTTTTCTGGTGCAGAGTTGGGGTTTATAATATTTCTAGTACTGCCTTTTGTGTTTGGCATTTCCAAGTTACCAGGCATAAAGCACGTAACTCAACAGAACACTCTGACTCAAGGACCTTGTTGATCAAAACCATGGCTTGATTGTGTGACAGAAAATGAACCAGCTCTAGAGGGGCTGGGGACAGCAGAGCAGCCTTGGTTTCTGTGAACCAGTTGGAAGAGCACAGAACAGCTGAAAAGCCAGGGTACAAATCCTCCTATTCAGTAACAAAGCACTATAGATTGTCCTGTAACAGTCCTTCCTTTCAGTAAAATACTTCAGCTTTATTGAACTCAGTGTTCCCAAATGCATGAATGCTGGAAGTGGAAGGAAAGGTGACAGCACATTGAGATGCATGTCAGGTAAGCAGCTACTTTGAACTGAAATTTGACAATTTGTTTAAAGTCCATTTTTAAAAACACTGTGAATACTAAATCTACTCAAACAATTGCAAGGTTTGAGTCAAAGCTTTTGGTGAAAATACTGGGAACTTCAAAAAATATATTATTAAATAAATCGTGAGATCAGTGAAGTCTGGCAACAGTCCTTTATGTACCGATAACAAAAGGTTCAGTACCTTTCCGCCACGGTTACAGAGAAGTGTTATTGAAGGAGGTGATAAAAACAAGAAGAAAAAGGGCAATTGAATACCTGACACCACACAGATATGCACTTTTTGGGGGGAGGGGTGGAAGGTTTCTGAATCTCTATTCAGAATATTCTAAATCATCTTTGGGTCTTGTCATGGTTTTGTGATTCTTGGTTTTTGTGTGTTACCTTGCATTGCGATACTATATTTAGTAAATTAGTTTGTTTCTCCTCAGATCGTTGCCGCTGTTTTTAATTATTTTGGGGTCCCCTGTTTCCCTTTTCCAGAGGCGCGGATTTTGCGAAATCCCTCCGCCCCGCTGGTCACGGAACCGGGCCGAACCAGCCCGTAAACCATTGACAGGTCTTTGCACATAAAGTCATCTAAAGACATCCTAAAGGCCTTCTTTTAGCTTACATTGCTAGGCAGTACAGAGGAGACAGTGTTTCTCTTTTAAGCTTAATAGATTTGCAAATGTCTAGCATAAGCACCTGAGCCACAAATCATACCCAGAAATAGAAACAGCTGCTAGGCTGTGAGTGCAATTATCTGACGTGCATACAAATGCTTGCATATGGAATGCAAAAGAAGAAGTTCTGGATGCCTTTGCAAGGTTGAACAGTTGCATGGACTTTGCAAAAGTTGGATGTGACTTGATTTTCTTTCTGGTAGGAGTTATTTGACAGAGGCAGACAATACATCTTTCTACGCCACATACCATTTTAATCACTGGGCACACTGATTAAAACCAGTGTTAATCCTGATATCTTCTAAAATTAGCTATTGTGCTGTCTGCATGAGGAACCAAATGCTGAGTTCCAAATCCGTCCAAGGGTATTTCCTATTCCGCAGATGGTCATACTGTGGACTCATTTTCTTGGCACAAAACTTGTTTTGCATTTTGAAAATATTTTCAGCATGCAAATATATCCGGTGAAAAATTACCAGTGTGCATTTCCCCAGACTGACATATTCTACCTTGAAATGACTCAACATCTCTATCAGGAAAAAAAAAAAAAAAAGGAAAAAAAAAAAAAGACATTTTATACTGCTACTTTGTTCCATTAAAAAGGCTAATGCCCTGATATTTTTCATTACTTTAGTAATATTTTTCTCTGACAATCATATAAAATAGCCCATTCAGGAAGCTTAAATCTATTCCTCTATTAAACACCACCATATGAAAATACCCTCCTATGATTTAAATGATTTTTTTTTTTTTTTTTGGCTGAAATGCTGAACCTTATTGTTGCTGTTTATAATTAATACAATTTGAGTAAAAAAAAAAATAAACCAAACACAACAATTATGGAAATTGTATTTCAGGGAAATGATAGCACATAAAATTGAGAAGATTTTTCAACATATGTGGAAGAAAACTAACCACCTCCAGTATTAAGACTAGCAACTCTGACTGGTTCTTAGTCTGAAATATTTTTTATGACTAGACTAATAAACTACCAATATTCTCTCATTAATTTCATCTAGAATCTTTTAATTCCCAGCTTTATAATTGCCACCTCCAAAGACCAGGGCTTCACAAGTTTAAAATTAGACATAAAAAGATGGGAATTTTAATGCAAGCATGACATATCTTGGAGAACTGTACTTAATGCTACCAGTTATGTCTTCACAGTGTTACATTCCTGCCAGTCTTCTTTTAATAATTTGTAAATCAGATGTACCAGTATCCGCTGAGGAGATACAAAGTGATATCTATGCTAAATATAAAAATAACTTGCTTCTGGAAGAAAAAAAAAAAAAAACAGAGAGCAAAGAGCACTCTCAGAAATCTGTTTAATAATTGAAATATCACTTGTTTGCAAAGCAGGTAAAATGACTGAAGTAGCGTACGGGACATGCACAGACTCTGAAGACTAGACCAAGACATTACAGTTTACAGAACTTTAACTGCCAACAGACATGATAGGTGATGTATGGCTGAAAAAGCAGCTGATTAAAACAGAGTGGAGAATACAAAACACAGAGCAGGGTTCAGGCACAGGGTGGATATCACAACTCATAGTGTGGGGGGCACCCCTTGGGGATCCAAGGGACACAACTGTCTCTCTGATGTGTCACTGGTCACTGGTGGCACAAAGGCAGGAGGGTCTGGTTGAGTGAGACCAGGCTGGCCAAAGAGCTGCAGTCAACTGGTAGAGCAAGCAGGAAGCAATTTGCCCTTCTCTTCCCCTCAGTATGTTTCTTGAAATTGAGTCTTTTTACCTATTGAAAATCCATGATGAGAAAATGAAAGAAAGCTGGCCAAATTCTTTTTTGTTACACTGGATAAAAATTCATGATAGTAAGGCTGTCTTCAGCAACCATTACAGTACAGAATGTCGTTACATGCAACCTATCCAGTGGTAATTCAGGCAGGGCAACATGGCTGTTATTTTAGTTCACCTACATCTTCACTGTGAGACTAACATTAATTTGCTAACAGAAGCTTTTTTATGGTTTTAATGCTAAAAAAAAATAAAATGTTATCCATCCATTTGCTTTATGACAGCATACATAACCTAACTTTAAGGGACATTTGAGGCAATTTTAATGCAATCTTTACCTTCTTCTATCACATGTTTCAGAAACTTGCTCTGTCCCATTCATCACTAGCAGAGATATTCAACTGCTTTTGATGATATCTCCTAGGACAGTGGTTCTGAACAATGCCCTGGTTTTTAAAAAGGCACAGTGAAACTGTTTGTCCACACACCTTATCTCTTCACTCTGCATGCACACACAGTAAGCTTTGCGCTTAGAAAACTGGAGCAACCATTCTAATTTTTTAACTTACAGTTTTGTCAAATGTATGTTACCAACTGGTGACACCAAAAAGGCTGCTGAGAATACAGTCATATATAAGCAATTGAATATTGTTTTGTCTTTGATAATCTTGGTCCAAAATCTGGGGTAGCTTTCAAAGAGGAAAGCTGTTGAAACAGTTTACAGCTTTGGGAATATAAAGTAGAGGGATAAAAAAAACCTTGATTCTGAATCCATACCTACAAAAACCTTTCCTTTTGCACAACCTTCCATCTGTCAGGAATAAGACCAAAAAAAAAAAAAAAAAAGAAAGAAAGAAAAAAGAGAAAAAGATGTACTTGGAGTTAGAGGCTTAAAGTGTTAGATAGCTCCAATCCTTTCACTTTTGTGATCTCCAGGCCTTTTTCCATTCAGCCTGGTCTCTAGCTGTTTATTCTGGTAGTTGTCAGGGAGAGGGACAGGATCTGAATAGGGATCACAGTAACCTCCAGACTGGATCCAGCTTGAGGTCATTTAGTATAGCATCCTCTCAAAAAACAGCTTGTAGCAGACATTTCAAGGGAAGGCATAGTAAACCTTACAAAAATAAAATTAAAAAAATTGACCTAAAGAATATTTTCCTTTACTCCTAATTGGTTCGACATCTAAAACAGGACTTTGGAGATAAAAAAGGAGTCTTGGAAGACATCTATTAGAATATAAACATTCTAACATTGTGTTTTCATGCAATCATGCAATCTTATAAGATTTATGACATTTTGCAAATATACAAGATGTATCTGCCTAGAAGGTCTACATGATGTTGATGAACTGTCTAGTATGACAAGACATGTCACATAAAAGGCACAAATTTCTCTGTGTAATAAGAGCACGTGGTGCTATTGACAAAATTTGAGAGTATGTTAAGACACTCTGCTATAACTGTAACTGCTTCCTTGAATGTTTAGCTTCAGATTCTTCAGTTTTCTAATCCTCTGAGGGCTCTTTCTCATGAAGGCAAGTGGAGAGGGAGAGCTCAATTAATTACTCTCACTCAGGCTTTGCATTGCCATGCATTAGTCAAATGAATCCAAAAACCAGTTAATATTTTTCCCCAGAAGTAACACATCAAAATGAAATATATAAATATTAGGTATATAGAATCCTTTTTATTCTAGTCTGCTTCTGTGCTACTGACAGCTAAACAAGCAAATGTAAATTATTCCCTGCCATATTCAGCCACTTCAGCTATCACTGCCTCACTTAATGGCCTGTTGTCTGAATTATAAGGATGACTCCACCCACCTCCAGGAGTCCTGCTTCCTAGTAAAGCAGCAGTGGCCAGCAACCTTCCTTCCCAGGGCTTTGGCCCCAAGGTAAGGGTGCCCATGGAAAGCAGACTAGTGTTGTTTCCAGCTCTGCCCTGTGGAGCCATGTACTCCGGATGCTGTGCTCTGTGTTTCCCTGTAAATCAGTCCTTCACTACTGCCCCATACCCAGAGTCCACAAAGCAAAAAGCAAGGGCAGACAACATGCATCTTCTACACTAGAGGGCTTAATATCGAGAAAGCTGAGCTCAAAACTCTCTGAAGATGTTACATGGTACCTATTATCATCTGAAATCCAAGAAGAAAACTCTCTAACTCCTATGAGGTATTAGAAAGTGGCATTCCTTTATTCCTCACAATGTGCATCAGGCAACTTGACAAGAAAGCCTACGCTCTCAGAGTTCAGGTTCTATATTTATACAGTTAAGACATACATATGCAGTACTTTGGCATACACTTTCACTCTTTTTCAAGAGCACATAGATATGTGCTAATGTCACTTTGGGAATGCTAAGTGGTATTCAGGGTGGTCAAATGCCCACCTACTTCTTCCCTTTTTTTCACCATCAGCTTCATCACTGAACCCTTTGACTCACTTTCATTCACTTTTCTCCAGGTTGATTTCCATTGCTTATTAGACCACAGTTTACCACTTTTTAAAAACAATGTATGTGGAACCTGAGGAAAATGTCCCTGCATGTTTTGAGGCGAAATATAAAAGCATTCTATTGTGACTCCAGTACTTCTCATCATTGAGGCAGAAAATAAAAATATTCTATTATGTCCCCAGCGAAAAATTACTGAGGAAAAAACAAGACTGTTTATCCAATAAGGCTGAAATGGAAAGTTTTAGAATTATCACTTATGGATTCCTTTTGCTAAACTTAGTTTATATTGGTTCTTAAACTAATGTACTAATCCCTATAGCTAGGCAAACCAACCTATATCACTATCCATCCTCTGAAAACACAGTGGAAGCATCTTCCTTTCCAGTGTCTTCAGTTGTTTTTCACTGATGCTTGCTGATATCGAATTTCTGAAAGAACACAAATATGTTTGAAGGAAACACTTTACGAACTGAATTTTATTCAAGTGATTTAGCATTGAACTCGAAACAAACTCAGAAATATGGATTTGCATTCTCATCCCTTCAAGAGATTGGGATATTGTCATCAATGAGTTTGATTTTCACTCTTAATGAAGATGGGTTCATGCCCTAGATACATAGAGGAATCTCTTTCAAACCATTCAGCACAGCATAGCTGCAGAGAAGATAAGAGTTTGGATTTGGGTTCAATGCTGGTATGAAATACTTTGTTCCCCTGTTCTACTTGTTATTGACACTGCATGCAATTTATTTAGTATGCAATGTGTTTTGCACTGCAAGGACAGGCATGATTTTCTGAAGCTGCATGCAGTAAACCAATTGCGATCAGCTATCAGTGAACACGCAGCGTTGTAGCCCAGATATTGATGTACAATAAGCAGTGCATGCAACGTTACTCTAATTCAATCCAGTGCATAACTACGCTCATGCACATAACAAGCAGTGAAGACTCATTACACTATAACAGATTTAACAATAAGCTTACAAATACTAGATGAATTGCAAACTCCTTACCTGATCTTTGCTTTCTAAAAAGCCTGAGGGAAGAAATGGTGGGATCACCAAAACTCAAAGGCACAGCGCACCTTCCTCTGTTCATGGTGACAGGTTTCAGATGAATGACTTCTGGATACCTGCACCTGTTAGCTGAGCATTCTTGCCTTAAAGTCCTCTTTTTTCCTCCAATAGGTCTAAAATTGAATGCTTTTGTTCTTCTTGTTCCTTAAGAAAGTCATCTTGACCTCACAAGTGTTACAAGAATTGTCACCTGATTATTAATGATGCACCATGCAGAGTCAGGTGGCTTTTATTTTTCATTACGTTAAATTACTGACCCTTGGCTTGCACTTCCATTTATTTGCTCAAAAGTACATTACATTCATTACAGAAAAGAATGAATGCAGTACAACTTGTTAGCACACTATTCAAGCTTTCCCATAATTAAAGAATCTTAAATTATTTTATAAATTGTTCTAAGCTGTTAATTTTTCACAAGATTCAAAATTAGGATGACCAATATGTGAGCACATGAGTGCCTGGAGTGGCATGAGAGAGACAAAGGTGCATTCTTTGGCTCCCTGCCCCCACCCCCACCCCTCTTCTCTGGGCCTTTGCTAGGAGGGGTGAGTCAACCCCCCTCGACATCCCTCCCTGTAGTGCCTGTCATTGCCTTTGTTCACTCTACACTCCCTTACCTAGTTCATAATTAAGTGAATGCCATTCTGAAACAATTCTAAATAAATATGTTCCATATCAATTCTTCCCTTTTCTATAATCTAGCAATCTTCGTGTTGCTAGATAATATCATTATCTCCTAAGGATTTATGAAAATACACCCTGCTTTCCGTCTTTTGGTGTATCTTATGCTGTTTCCACGTCTCAAAATTTTCACCTGGTTGTTTAGACATACACAAGAAACAATGTGACATATGAATATTACAAGAAAGAGTAGGACTAAGCAAGTAATGAAGAGTTGCTTTAGCCAGGCAAAGTTTGGTAACAAACTGGTTAATTTGTTCCACACTTCTGTAAATCCAAATGAAGTATCGTGGTTGTATACTGAATTTAGATCATTTTTTCCTATTGTCACAGTTTTATTTGCACATCTACGCCTAGCTCCTGCTCCATCCCATAGTGGCCAGTTGGTGGAGGAAATCCCATACTGAGGGAGTTCCATTCCTCCATCGCTTGGCAAGGCTGTACATATCCAACAATCAATGAGGTTTAGGCTAGCCACTACTCCTTTAGTGATGTTTAAATACGTATTTTCATGCCAGGCTAAAGCAAGTCTTATATAATACATGCAACCTATAAAACACATCCTAAACATATTGTCTCTTAATCCTTAGTTTCAGCAATCCGGCCTTCTTAATAGTCCAATGGGGTTGAGATGTCTTCTTAACTTGTGTGTAGTGGATCCCCGACACTTGCTCTTTTATCTGCACTATATATATGATGTTCTGGAACCTCAAATCTTGGAATTATCTCTTGTAACAATACTTTAGTTACATCCTGCACTTTGTTGGTCCTGCAAGAGAAAGCCTCTGGCCAACCTGAAAAGGTGTCTGTTAATACCAGTATATGTCTATACCTTCCTTTTCTTGGGAGTTCAAAGAAAACAATTTGCCATTGTTGCCCAGGATAATTTCCCTTCCCTATTTGTCCCAGCGGGACCCTGGGACCTGTTCTAGGATTAAACAAATCTCACACTGCTGCGTTACCTGTTTAATGGTGGTGTATAAATTCCAATTTGTTGGCTCAGGTAACAGGTCCTTGGTTATCCAGCGAGTTTTCCTTTGCTCAGCCATGATTATGGCCCATAATAGAGAGATGGGAACTATTATTTTTTTCTCAATCCTAATCCACCCTCCTTTTCCCACCTGCCCGCCTAAGTCCTTTATCAATTTTTGGTCCTCTCTTGAATATCTTGGTTTACCTTCAGTTTGAATTTTACTGTCTGCACCTGCACCTCTTTGTCCTCCATTTCTGCCACTCTTTGTTTCCTGGTCAGCTAACATGTTGCCTACTTCTTCGGTTGTTTCTCCCTTCCGGTGGGCTTTACAATGCATGATAGCTACCTTCTCAGGTAGTTGTATCACTTCTAGTGCAACTGCTACTGTTCTTCCCAATTTCCTTCTTTCATTAAAATCCCTGTTTCTTTATACTCTCCAAGCCTCCTCAATTAATTTATCCAGGTCCTGTATTTCACTTCCTTTAATCCGTATATCACTGGGAGGAAATAAAGACATTCTTACTCTGATTAGCAAAAGACCGTGGGAGGTGTAAATAAGTTTGGCAGACATGGAGGGAGAAAATTGGAAAACTGTAACTGTTTATGTCAGACAGTACCTCTCGACATAATCACAAGACATCTAGCTTGTACACCTGGCATGGGTGTGAGCAGATGCTATAAAGGTCAAGCTGACCAGCGGCAAGCCCCACCGAACCTGAGGTGGCTGACAAAGGTGAGTGGCAAGGAACCATGGGTCCATGCGTGACAAAGGAGCAGAAGGCAGATTGCCAAATGATGAAAGACCCCACCAATTACGTATGGATCTCGCTTTACGTCCCAGCCAGAAACAAACAGGGGTGACAACCTGCACAGAAGGAGGCAAGCAACAACACTGAGCTGCACTTCACACAGGAATGATTCCATGGCAAGCTGGGAGCAGGGCACGGTGGGTGGCACATTGCTGAATGGCTGCTGACGGAGTACTGCACCAAGACGGGAGTCCCTGTTGGCTCCTTCCTCATCAGGGAGAGTGAGACATTTGTTGGGGACTACATTCTGTCCTTCTGGTGTAATGAAAGGGTGCAGCATTGCTGCATCCACTGGAGGCAGGATGCTGGCATCCCCAGGTTCTTCCTGACTGACAGCCTCTTCAATCTCATCACCTATTACAAGGAGACACCACTGAGGTACAACAGGTTTGAGATGAGGCTAACAGACCCAGTGCCTCAGTCTAACACCCACAACAGCAAAGACTGGTACCACGCCAACTTCACCAGTACCAAGCTGAGCCTGTGCTGATGTGGGTACCATAGGACAGCACGAAAGGGACAAGCCAAGCTCCAGCATCATCTCCTTCAGGGCAAGATGGAAGATCCAGCACTGCTGCACGCAGCAGGAGAGTCATGTTTAATAAGGCACTTGAGCAAGTGCATATTGTTCAAGTTCATAACAAGCAATAAGTGTTTGTTCTGAACTAACAACAGAGTCCGCAACTAACTGCCACAGTTAAACCTTGTTCTTATTTGCCTTTCTCAATCTGTATGAGGACCTTTGGGCAGGATTTCAAAAGGACATAGAGGAGTTTTACCAGTATCCCATAGTTGTATATCCACAGGCGGCACCACCTCATCATCCCTAGGAAAGTCTGGAGCTCCTTAGCTGTCTGAGGTTCCAGAGTCCGGCAAATTGCTTCCTTCCTTGTTGTTCCTAGGGTTCAAAATCCAGAAGCGATTTCATAACACAAATAGGTTTCTTGCGGTCGTGCCACCTGGGCTTTCTGTGGAGAAACTCGATAACCATTAAGTCTGAGAAAGTTTAGTAGACTAATTGTCCTTGCTATGCATACCTCCTTTGTTTCAGTAGCTATCAGAAGGTCACTCTGAAGGTCACTACTCTAACAGGGTTTCTTGTCCTGGGGCTGTACCCATTGCTCCAGGTCTTTGGCAACTTGGTTACCAAAAAGAGTGGGACTAATTTTGAACCCTTGGGGAATCAGGATTCTCCCACTCAAAGGCAAACATTAGTTGACTTTGGGACTCAACGGTAGACAAAAGAAGGCATCTCTTAGGTCCAGAATGGTAAACCGTGCCTATTCCCCTGATAATTTTGTGAGCAGCATATATGGGTTTGCTACCAGTGGGTATAAATCCCCCACTATTCTATTGATAGCCCTTAAATCTTGTACTATCTAGTAGCTCCTGTCTGGTTTTCTAACTGGGAGGATGGGTGTGTTGTATTTTGACTCACACTCCTCTAACAACCCAAATTTCTGAAAATGGTCAATTATTGGTTGGACTCCTTTTCTGTCTTTGAATTTGAGGGGGTACTGTTTAATCCAAAACAGCTGGGCTCCCTGCTTTACTCCGATTGCTATTGATGCTGAATTCTCAGCCCTATGTGGGGTTTTTATTGCCCACACCCCAGAATAAACTTGATCACTTACTTCATCTACGATTCTGGTCCCAGTAGGGGTAGTGATCAATGTGAAACTAAGTATCTTTATTAATTGATCTTCTACCTATTTAACTAACTTTTACCTTAAATTCCAATTTTCCTTCTCTAAGCTTTAATTCAGCTTCCAGTTGTTCTAGTAGATCTTGCCCTAGTAAAGGCTTTGGTGATTTTGGCATGTACAAAATTTGTGTATCCCTACCTGTTTACCTATACTAAATTATAAAGACTTAAGAAAGTAAGCCTTCTCACCTTGGCCAATGGCTTCCTTTACAGTTACAAATTCATCACTTACTGAGTTAGAGAAGTCTTTAACACCGAACAAGTTGCTCCAATGTCTACTAAAAATTCTACACTTTGCTGCAATTCCTTCCCTAACTTAATTTTCTCCACCCTTAAGTGTTATTGCATCTGTTTCCAAATCCAGTGCTGCTTTTTGCACTAACTGCTTTTCTGTTCAATAGGGGCAGAACACTCCTGGGCCCTTCCAGTCCCCCCCAAGCTCTTCCTGAGGACATGTTTGCATCCTAGAGCCCTGCGTTAGTGCAGCAACAGCAACATCTGCTATATATCAACCCCTTCCCTCCAGAGGCTTGCCATGCTAACATTGGGATATCAAGTTTCGTTTCCTCGGTCTCTGCAGGTGAAGGTGATTCTTGCTTCCAATGTCCTGTCTCCTGCCTTTTCAAAAACAATCTTAACAGCAAAATGGTATTATAATTCAGAGTGCCATTTAAAAGCCATTTTTCACCACCTTCCAGTCATTAATTACAATATTTAATTAAAGTTTTCTTGCTCACGGGGTCCCTGGGCTCTCCAGCAATATCTCGAGTAGGGTTTGCCTGGAAACTTCCTTTCCCCATGCTGTCCTGTACTGAATTTTATTGATTCTTTGTTCCCAAAAGTCCACCCCTTATAGCTAGTATATTAGTTTGACCAAGTACATATTCCTCTTTAAAGCCCAGTCCACAACCCCAACCGAAATGCCAGTTTCCTCTATCCCACTGTAATTCCTGGACAGTATTACAGTCAAGCCTCTGGTAACAAGTACAGGGTTGCAACCATTTTCAGGGTGAAACAAATATCAAGTTATACTTGATTCCCACATTCACACCACTCACACCCTGAATCAAATATTTAGCATTCACACTATATGGCAGCCACTTATAAAGTCTCCTTTGCTGGGAAATGGAGTCCCCAGGGCACAGGAACACCGAATTCCCTGGAATTATATTATAAATAGAAATAATTTTATAACAGAAACACTTAACAATTACAGAGATAACAACAATGACAAACACAGTTCTTATTAAAACCAGTTCGAACATTTACCCATTACATAGGTCCTACCAGGCCCCCTCCTGGCAGCTAACTGCAAATGCCCCCCCCACTAACCGGTCACTTTAAACTACAGATCTGGCACACCTTTGTGGTCACGTTTTTTCCAAAGTATTACAAAGCTTACATTCCCGAGCACATTGTAGCCTCACTCTCGGGATGCCTCGTGAGTTATTCCTGAGAGGTTCTCGGAATTCTCGAGATACCTCCCTAAGTGGGACCCCTCTCCCGACGGGTGTACTCCCACACCGATGATGATCACTCAACTATTAGCAGTTGATCCACCCTCAGGGGGAGCATCCTTGCTCCTTTACCCCTGTTTAGGACGTCTCCTTACAACTTATGGGTCCCCTGTACCTGCAATATACCTGGTCTGTGTCCAGGTTTCTTTCTCTGCCGGGTCCGGATGAAAGAGCCTTTCTGAGAATCCTCAGAGCACACCTAAAGGGTCCCCGTCCCAGTCAGCCCTGCAGATCAGCCAACTCTTCTGGCTGTCTCACCAAATTGACTTGCGGAATCAAAGTCTATAACCACAAAGGAGTTATAAAGCAGGTATATTTATTCAGCACGGCGCACACACGCTGGGTGCAAGTGGGGTAGCCCCTTCTAGCCTGCACACCAGAAAGTGACAGTTAAGGATATTTATAGAGACAAGTTATACATATGCAAGAATAGGAGGGGATATTACAATTGATTCCAAGAAATTAATCATGGATTATTATGATATTACAATTAGAATAGGAAGGGATATTACAATTGATTCCAAAAAATTAGGCATAGATTATTCTGATATTACTATTAGAATAGGAGGGGATGTTACAATTGATTCCAAAAAGTTATTATCATATTCTCCACTCCTAGACGTTAAGCCCAATTGCTGACTTATCATGAACTTGCAGGCTTTATTTCCCCCTGTAGTGGAATTCCTAGGTCATAGCCTGAACCAATATGTGACATGAGTGCCTGAAGCAGCAGGAGAGAGATGAGGCTGCATTCTTCAGTTCACAATCTTTGGCTATCCCCCCTCCGCTCCCTCTCCAAGCTGTTGCTAGGAAGGGTGAGTCAACCCTCCTCTATATCCCACTCTATAGCACCCGTCATTGTCTTTGTTCGCTCTACACCCCCTTACCCAGTTCATAATTAAGCGAATGCCATTCTGAAACAATTCTAAAGAAATATTTTCCACAGCAAGGATAAAAATACCTTTTGTCAGGTACCACCAAATTTGTAAGAAATCTCATTATGAGTATGACAACTGAAAGTGTTTGCTCACTGCTTTCACACAAAGATAAATGTATATCCACAAGTTTTAATATTGTAATATTAATTATATTAATAATATTATTATAAATTTATTATAAAATTAATATTAAAATATTAATATTAATTAACATTTTAATTTACAAAAAATATGTGAAAATGCGGAAAAGAAAAACCAAGTCATAAGATAGATACAATGGCACTAGATTTATGTATTGGTAATAACTGTGATTCACCCCATGATTATGACGGAAAAAGCCCTGATCAGACTGTTGATACCTTGGCTTCAATCCTGTTCCTGGTGTTGAAATTATGATTTATGATTTGTCAAAATAGTCCATGCATTCATATTGACATGGATTATCTCCTAATACGTTAACTATAAAGGATGGAATTTTCAAAGCAATAAATATATCTTTTCTCATTTTCTTCCTATATAATATGGATGTCTAATCAATTAGTTAAGTGAAAATGGTAGCCAGATTTTTAAGTATTTGCTAAAAATTAGGAAAAGGTATATCCAGATTTCCACACACACCAGATAACTTGGGTTATCTTTTCTGAATAACTTCTATGCTGCGTGGCAAATATTGCATGATACCAGAAATAAGATTGGCCCAACATGGATCAGTTTCTTCTGTGATTGGTTTTGCAAAGTCTAGGATTGTACTGAACAGTTATGATACAAGCTCATATCCATAAAGTAGGTTTGAATTACGAAGTAAGTAGTGGGTCAGAAAAGAATCAGAGCTGCTAGGAAGTCTCTTTCTCCAGATACTGAAAAAAGCACAGAGAATTTCACATCGCCCCTCACACAGAGGACCTTGCAGTGCAGCTGCAGGGAGCTGAGGACGCATGGAGCCCAGTGATGTCCTGCCGGATCACAAGTGCAGCCCTTGGCTGGCAGCAGGCCGCAGGGAAGGGCCTACTGCTTTGACAGGAGCCAAGGGAATCATTCAGAAGTTAGTGCAGACAGAGGTAAATTGAAACAATTATCACTCTCGAATGGACGTAGCTTTCAGGTACTTCCACTTTATTTGTAATTAAAGGGTTGAACAGAGTTACAGGTGTCTCTTTGAGAGGGAACTGGTGCTTGTATTAATATGAGAATATCAGCGATAATAATTCAAAACATACTTGAAGCCTATGTTATGCTTCTTAGTGCACATCAGCAAGCTAACTGGCAAATGTGAGTTTTAATAATTCCTTAATAGCAATTAATATTAACTAATTAAAAAATAGGCTCATACATGAAATGCTACATGATGAGTCCTGATCAGACTGTTTCCTGCAGGTACTTAAGACAGGACACGAGGATTTCTGGAGTCAGAGGAACTAATGAAATGCAGGTTAAGGTGCTAGATTCTGATTCCAATTCCAATGTAAGATTCCAACTTTAAAACAAGTTTTAGTTAGGAATAGTATGATCAGAATTATGAATTAGAAAGTTCTTGTTATTTTATGAATCAGAAAATAGCAAATGCTAAACAATAAGCAAACCATGAAAACAGAGCTTCCTGCTTGAAAAAATATCCTACGCACTAGATGTGGTCAAGGGAAGATAAGCCAACAGTATGTCCAGCATGTAGTCAAATATGCTATAACATAACAGAAAAGAATGTGATTCAAAGTCTGTTTCATAATGAAAGCCATTAAGTATTTTGTACTTAAAGAGTTGTAAGACACAATACTTCGTGCAAATGACACTGGGTTCAGACTAACAGTACAATTAAGTTTATGCATAAGTATATGCTTAAGTATCAAAAGTAGACTTGTGCCTATAAGCAAAATAATAAGAAAATTGGAATGCTGTTTCAATGGAGGCATAAAGTGTAAAGAGACTGCACAAAAGAAAAAAAAAAAAAAAAAAAAAAAAGCTGAACTCCATCTTCCGTTACGAAATATAGAAAAATACCCTATCACAATAAGTCATCTAAATTCCAAGTGATCATTACAGATGTATCACAACAGTGGAACCGTAAGTCTGCCTGGACATACAATCATTTTAGAAGTTCACTGTTGCAAATAACACAGAAATTTATACTATGAGTTTAAAACAACACAGTAAGAAAATTCTCAGATGCCACCATTGTCTATGTTTCAGAATTCTACCATTCAGAATTCTACCATTAATTTCTCCTTGTGTTTTTATGTCCCTCATCAAATCAGTGTCTTCACAAGTATGATAAACATTTTTAGGGACACACAGGGTCCTATTCAAAGCTGATATATGCAAGGGTAACTCAAAGACAGTGCATACAGACCATAAGAATGGCATCCAAGGCTAAAGTAAGTCATTTTACTCATTTAATGACAGAAATATTCAGCTATCTATAGTATGTAAAGTATGCGTTAGGAAAGACTATCAGCAGCTGTGACTATGGTCATCTGAAATGTGATCCCAGTTGCTAGAAGATGGCAACACTACAGTTCTCTGCATCAATGACCTCAGCTTTTCAAGTGAAAACACCTTCAAAATGCTATTTGCTACTGTTCTCAAAATATATCTTAGAAATAAAGTGATTCATGGTCACTTCTTAAGACACTATACTACCTTTAAAGCAATACAAGATAGGTTTCAAAGAATTGTAATGAGAGTCTAATATAAGCTTGTTGTTTGTTCGTTTGGAAAAGAACATGTCCATTCATTTCTTTTAGTTCCCTCACCTAACTTGGACAAACGCTTTGTAGACTTGTATACAGATTATAGACAAATACAGTTCTCATTCTTGCTAGCTTAAATGTCATGAAAGTGCTAACTAGCTAAGTGCCTTTTGGGGCAGCATCATTTAAAAAACAGACTAAAATTTTCTAAAGCAGTTCCTGGCACATAAAATTAAAAAAATTAAAACAAGTGAAAGAATAGGAATGTATCCCTTAGACTCCATTGGAGTTGTATTAACACTAGGTGTGATGTTTGCTTTTTTGAAGGCAAAAAAAAAAAAAAAAAAAAAAGCAGATTTAAGGCATCCATAAAATATTTACCGTATGTCCTGTCTTTAGGATTTTTCATATCCCTTCCTCTTTGTGGACACAATTCACACTTTATTTTAAATATATGCTTGTATAAAGTCTTACCTTGTAATTTGTGCTCTAGTATTGAAGTCAAGAGATCTCATTGAACGCAAGACTTCTATACACCCCAAGTACTGTAAGGAAAAAGAAACAGTTGAAAAACATGCAATTATTCTTGGTTTCTAAGATAAAATACACACTGAAAGGCATTGCACAATTTGTATTTTTACATTCTGTGAATCCTATGTGTCAGGTAGATTTTTGTAATTATGCTCTTATATTACACAGATTTATTCCATAAACACTTAATTTCACTTAAGTCTCAAGTCTGATTCAACATCTCTCTATAAGTTTAATCTAATGTCATTAATATATCTTGTTCGTAATGTGCTGACTTTTAGTTTTTCATTTTCCATGTTCTATTTTACATTCAAAGCTATTTAAATTAAAAATTATATTAAGAAAAAAGGAAATGCAGAAAAACAAATTCAACTACTGTTAGTGGGGAAAACAAAACAAAAATTGTGGCAGGGAAGTTGAAAACTGCATCAGCAATCCAAAGATTCCTTAATGATCACCTCAGGGACAGGTGGGATTTTCCTTAGTATTTTCATTAATGGCAACAGTATAAAGATACAGGAAAATCTTAAGAAAATACACTAATAACAAATGCAGGGAGACGGTTTCAACAGAATTATTCTAGAGAGGAGGAATATGAAGGTCGGCTAATAGTTAGAAAAAGACCAGACTTATTGCAGCAGATTCCTGCCCTGCATCTCTTTGAAAAACAGGGAGTAAATTGGAAAATATGTTCAAATGTAACAGTAACTACCATAGGAGTGAAAAAATCTCAGGTGAATTCTGAACTTGCTTCCAAAAGCAGGGATAATTTGCACATGATAAAGCCTACAGCTATAGCTGCAGATCTCAACAGTTATTTGTAGAATGGCTTTGTACAAACCAGCTTATGACAGGCATATCCAATGGCAGCATCACTACACGTACTGTATGCATTCAGCCATTCTCTTGGCTTTTGAAAGTTAGGGGAAGCTGGGATGAGTTTTTAGATAATTAACTTGATAACGCTATTCTAGCATAATGCCAATCTGCAGTGTAATCAAACCTATTTAGACACAAAACTGGTGCAAAAACCAAGTGAGGTCAGCATTTTGTATCTGCTTAGGACTTTTTCATTCTACTGAAAAAAAAAGTCTTTTCTTATTACTAGGATCTTCAACAGTGCTTTTTCTATAGAAACATGTTACAAAGTTTTTACAAGCTGAGGAAATTACTTTTTTGTTTTCAGATGTCAATTATTATTTATTAAATGTTATGAAGTTGTTACAACATTAAATAAAACAAACTAGAATATCAAATAACTCATTAATTAAACTGCTCAAATTTGGATTATAATTGCCTGCAGTTTCTGGGAAGGCTTATTTCAAGATCAATTTTATTATTATCATTACTATTCTGCAATATTATCTTAGGTTTTCAAAAAGTTTGTAAAATCCTTGTGGAAAATATCTTTTTGATAGAGATCAGGCACACAGAGCTTTAAAAATAAGGGTCATGCTCTCAGGCTTGTTAGACTATTACCAATCCTGAAACAGTGAAAAAAAGGTAACCTCCTGTATCTCATAGCAAGTAGCTTCTTTTTTTAAGTAAATTTCTCCCTAAGCACTTAAAGCATCCAAAAATATTGTCATGTTCTGATGAGAGAAGTTAAGCTATTAATTCTGTTTTTAAGTATCTCAGAGGATGATTCGATTTTCTTGAAGATGAAGTTCGTTATACATTGAGATAATCAGCAGAAGTCAGTTAAGCCAATATACAGAAATTAATCATTTTCGTTTAGTTCTATGATTCTTTTAAAGATAAATATTCCCAAATATTTATTCCATACCGCATATTTTTTTTAATTAAATATGTTGAAAACTGGTAAAACTATTCAAAGGCATTCCAGTGACTGTTCCTTACTGAAATACTTGTTTTTTTCCAACACATCCATTTAGGCCGCTTGATACCAAAAGACTTGTACTTGTTCCTTCACATGTCTGTATTTGCCACAAGTTTTTCTAAAGCCCAGAAATTGAAGAAATTTTGAAGTCTAAGTCAAACACTTTAGAAGTGAACTCCAAAAGGTAGTTTCACAAGTACATGCAGCGTGCAAATAAATACACAAACACATATTCACACATGTATTGAAATAAACACACAAGCAATTAGACGAATATCCATAAACAGAAGGCGTGCAGTTAGACTCCTTTGAGTCATACTACCTGATCTGCATTAATGAAAGGAAAGACAAAACCAGACTGAAGGAAAGTCGGATGGAAAAATGTCTTGTACTTGCTTTATGTATAGCATGGAGACAGCTGAACACAACATAGTAAGGCTTGCAATTTTCCTGACTGATCAAGGCAAAGATGGCAATTGATTTTCTTGGATAAAAGATGTGAACACTTAATCACCACGGCATGTTTTCAAGTAATGAAATTACTAAAAAAACTGACATTCAAAAGGCCCAAACGCCAACTACAGGGACATATAACTCACCTACTGCTATGCTTCAATTATTCCCAAAGACCAACACTGTTCTCTAAAAATATCCATTTGAAGTACATCCTGACAAGGATCCACAGAAAGGAGACATACAACCAAGATAGCAAGTAAATAAATTATTCATTTATTTCAACAAATACATATCCTGTTTAAAAAGAAATGCTATCTTTTGTTTTAGGCATTCCACGAAACATTTAAAATATAGTTATAAAGCAGTCTACTTCTAAGAAAGCTCCTATTCATCCAACACTTAATGCACATTCTAACCAATTGGCTACTGTGCATCATGATAGCATCCCACTAGCATCCTTCCTCTCATGCTCAATAAACAAATACACCAAATATAGCTCACCTTGAAGTAGGAAAATTTGGGAGCAAGAAGCTCTCAGATAATGTTCTGCCTTCTGTCTAGTTTCTCATATTTGAATGAGAATATTCTAACTTGTATACCTTCACTGAATGGTACTGAGCCCTAAGCTGACATCTTTCAGATGAATTAATGCTTCCCCATTCAGAGGTTTTAGAATCATAACCAACACTCTGCATTCTAACCAGTGCCTTGCAGGCCACTGATGTAAATCCGATAGCATGGTGTCACATTCTCCTGGAATCATGTCTTCTACTGCAGAGTTTCAAAAATCTTGGCTAGTCATCATTTTTTCAGGTAAGCATAATACATTCCAGGTTTTTAGTTTACCCCACAGGCAAAGATTTTTTTCAAATTCCCTGAAGTACCTGTCTTCTCTATGACTTACTCAGAAAATTCTTGCTTAACAACTAAAATTTTTTTACAGTACTCAAGGCAAGAAAGGGTACAGAGTTCTTCACCATGTGTCGAAACAGACAGTTCAACAAATGAGGGTTGAGTGTGTTCATGTGTGTGCAACAAGGAGGAAAGGCAAAAGAAGGAAGTCACCATCAGAGTTATCTTTTTCCCCTAGAACGTGAAATCTTGCTCAGTGTTTCATAATGAGCTCATTCAAAACACCAATTTACTAGAAGAAATCTTTCACTTTTTGTGTCACAAGCTAGTAGTAGCAACAGCAATAAACATTTTTATAAAAATGTGGCAACACTTAGGCACATATAGCACTGCAGTAGTCCAGCCTGGGAACAACAAATGTTTAAATGGCAGGTGTATGGGTGGCATTGACTAGCAGATTAATATCTGCCCAAAGGATGGGTAGCATTAAAATACACTTATCATCAACTCTCAGACAAAATAAGAAACCTGATCCCTGAACCTAAGCTATCAGAATATCATTAGTTCACCAAAGCTGCATACTTATTCACAGCAAATTAAAAGTGGTTTCAAATCTGTGTTTCCAGCCACCTGCTATAAATCTGAGTGGCTCACAGCACTGCAGATTACACCTGCAACACACATAGCCTCGTACAAGTTGTATGCTGACGTGCTTAACCATGCTGACATGGTTATGTCAGCAAACAGACACACACTTGGCAGTCGGCCATAAATTAGCCAGTGCCTTCAAACACTAAAGTATCTGAAATCTGCTCTAGCATTGCACAAATGCTGATAACAGGCTAGGGACTCAGTGAAAAACAGAGGCATCATCCTGTGATTCTGCATGGTTTATACAGACCTAATTTTTGAAAATAGAAAGCTCTGAAACATATTGTAAGGTACTCTGTAAGAAATTGAACAAATCGTCACCCGCAGGCTCAGACTGTGCATTTACTTGTGAAGTATGCAAAAAAAGAACATTTTTTACTTGCACATCTATTTCTCATGTGTATTTAGAGTAATATCCTGACATTTTCATGATTTTTTTTTTACTTGTTAGGCGAAGTAATAACTAAAAAAAAAAAAAAAAAAAAGATAATTTACCAGATAAGAGCTGACTATTGCTGATTAAGTCCAGCTGATGACTCCCTATTTCAAATTCAGACTGTTTAGCTTCTATTGCAGCATACATTTATTTCTTCATCAAAACAACCAATCACCGACATTTCAGATGTTGTCATTAACAGCCTAATAGGTTTGGGAAAAGGACACTAAAAATGTTCTACAAGATTTACAACTTATAAGCTTGCCTTCCTTCATACGCCCTATCAAGACTGAAATCTAGATGCACATTAACAAGCAGGGCATAATACAAAAATAGTGACAGTTTCAAGTTAATAAACTTGTCCACACATAACTGAAAACTCAGTCATAGATCTGTATTGTAAAAACTCATATTGACGCAAGAAAAGAAGAAAACCAAACAAAAACAAAAGCAACCCAGGTCCTAGATAGAAAGTTCAGAGTTAACCACTTTCAAAGTAATTTTTGTCTTTGGCAAAATAATAATGAGGAATCAACTTGAATCCTTGTGACATCACTTTTTACCATGTTCCTAGCTTACTGAATTTATAATGCCTACTTACTAAATTACTGAAAAGGAAAAGAAAAAAGGGAATTGCAATCAAAAGGTCTTTCCATTAATACAAAAATACTAAGTAAAAGAAGAAGTAGTAAAACATGCAAAATATTTCATAATCTTTTAAAATTTTGCTTTAACTTAACATTTACTACCTTGAATACCTTACTGATTGGAGTAAAGCACCTCAAATTGTTTGCATGAAGAAAGGATAGTTTATCATAATACACATTTGCTCCTCCACTTCATAAGGACATTGTATCTTAGTTGCATGTATACCAACAAACTACGCAGTACCCTATAGAGAAAATCTACTAATTCTGTGAAGACAGTAGGATCTTGGAAGAAAATCCATAAAATAATCCCCCTTATTGGCTATTGCCTATCTTCTGAATGCTACATTTTACTCATTCACAAACAAAGGCAGCAGGAATCACTGTCTGAGGACATCTGTGTGAAGGAATACGGGAGTAAAGCAGTCCTTGCAATTTTTTTAAGGCAAAACTGATAGAGTTCTACCCAGCATTTGAAATACGTAGCTGCATGTTATGTTATGTGTAACGAAGTGGCAAATGGCAGGAGAACATATCCTACCACACCTGCAGGAGGAAAGTTAATTGCTCAGCATTTTTGAAGACAAATCTATCCAGCTTAGGCTGACGATTTAAGGAACCTTTGTACCCTTTGACTTGACATAGTGTTCACACCTCTGTGTCAGGCTAGCACATTGGAAAGGAGGTACTGAAGATCTGGAAGCACGGTTTGTGCCCAGATAGCTTCTTTTCAATATATGAAAGAGTGGTTCTTTCCTGATCACAACCAATAGTCAATGCAAAGAAAAATGGATTTTCTGAATTGTTTTTTTTGTTTGTTTGGTTGGTTGGTTTTTGGTGTTTTTTGGTGTTTGGTTGTTGTTGTTGTTGTTGTTTTTCCCTCAAGCCCAGCAAAGTTCCCCAGGATCTTCCCCTTAAGCATATAAGCACAGTTATCTTAACTGAAATCATTTGCCAATACATTTAGCTTTTAGCCACAGCTAACATTGACAGGTATTTGTAGTTCTTATGTATATTTGGATAAAATATTGTTTCTAATATAATGATATATGGCATGCTTATATTGCAGCTTAAGAAGCATAAACCTCTACCCATTTAACAGAAAGAGCCATTCAAACCAGGTAAGTAGTTCCTTTAGTTAGGTTAAGGGTGGGGGTAGCCTTTATTCAGTTTGAACAAAAGGATCACTTTAGAAGGAGGGTTGTTGTGAAGATATCTCCACACACACAGGCTGAAGCTGTGCCATATATGTTTCAGCACTACTGCAGACAAAAGTTAGAATAAGAGCTGGCATAATAATCAATTATGAGTACTGAAAACCATGGAAAGCTCTTAAGGCTAAATTTATGCTTGAAAACTTTTAAATACAGTGTTACTGTATTCATACTGAAAAAGAGTATATATATATCATCCACATGATACTAGGAGCTTGGCAGCTGGGCTGGTCCCTGCAGGATCTGGACCCAGTCAGCTATTGCACTGAAGCATCAGATCTATTCTGAAACCAAACACAGTGTCATAAGGAAGTTTTCCTCTATATCAGCAAAAAGCCAGCATTTTCTGAAAATCTGCACTCTCAGTATGCAATAACCACTGTATTTAAAAAAAAAAATAAAAATAAAAATAAAAAATCTTTAGTGTCTGCTAAGAGGGTGTTTGCCAAACCTCTTTCTTGTAAGTGAAGAGTAGGTGTGCACTGTCCCGCCACTGCCTTGCCCCAGTTCCAGCACCATGGATGTCTGCAGACACCCCTTTTCTGCAGTTGTTGCTGATAAATCAAGATGCCTCCTGGGAAAGGGAGCTGCTTTTGGCAAACATGAGCTACCATCTTCCGAAGAGACAGCACAGCAGTGAGAATAAGGACTCAGCATGTACATAGCCACTCAGAGTTATGTCAGAGTATCTAGATATTTTAAGCAGAAGGGTGGAATAGAAGATTAGTTCTGTGATATTTCTAACATGGGGTGAGTTACAATATTAGAAAAAGCTGTGGGCAGAAGGGAAACTGGATATTTAGAGAAAAATAAATTTGTATGAGCAGCAGTTACAGAGACTTCAAGTCAGCTGTTAGAGATTTTCAGTTTCTCTGGAAGTTTGGGGTATAAATATTTGCCTATAAATCCTCTACTTAGTTATCAATTAACACATATTAAAATCTTACCAAGAACTAGTGTTATACTGTGCATGCACATCATAAAGTAGCATAAATTAATCTCATAGTCTGTTATTTGAAATGTCATCAATCTTTTGTGTAAGAAGATATACTTGTAGTGACATGTTTCAGATATTTCTATACATGTAGCCATTTTCTGAACTCCCAAACTAATCCTCTCCTGCAATTATCTCCAAAATGTAATGACTGCACTGAGCCTTAGGATGACCTCAGAGATGTACTGAGGCACATGTACAGCTAGTGAGGGCTGAGGTCCCTTGTCCATGCACTTCTGTGAAGCCCTGCCACACCTAGTGTTCTTCCCTTCCTCTATGGCAAGGCTCATCTTCAGAGCTGCCTTTGAGGGTACCTGGTGCCTGTCCTCCACCAGCACATGCTAAGGGAAATGATCTGTAACATTGCCCTGTGCTTCCCAAGTATCTGCATAATGGTGCACCAGCTTCCTCTGGAGCTCAGCAGTGTTGTAGAAATGAAACATGGGCAGCATCATTCTGAATGACGGAAAGGCCCTAAATGACATTGTCAGAATCTAACACTAAAAATGTGTCATAAACATATGCTGCCATGAGAAATAGAGAAACGCTCTTCTAATTATCATAGCTGCAAAACACTTTCATAGGAGACTGCAAGGGAATAAGACTTTCTCTATATATCTGTACCTTGATATATTTTGATTCACTGCCACCAAACAGTAACAGTGTTTGGCATCTCGAGTACAAAATAATTAAAAAAAAGATAACATTTTAAAAATTTCACTGCATGACAGTAAGTCACTGTATATTTGATAGATGCCTAGCTTTAATCATGTAAACCTGTTTACAAAGAGTTTCTTGAAGATTTTCATAAAGGCATTCAGTCACATAAGTAAGGGGAAACTGACTTCCAGCAGGATTCCAGCAGATCAACAACGATGTGCTTCACATTTAGTCAATACAGAGAGACTGTGAAACTTCATCTAAATAAATTCTTAAGTCTGATCCACTGCTAAAATTACCAGCTTCTAAACAAAAGCAGGCAACTGGGTTTTTTTTGGGTTTTTTTTCTGTTTTTCGTATTTTTGCTTAAATGTTATATGAAGAATCAATCCATCTTAACATATTAAAAAATCCTTTTAATTTATATGAGTTTATATATATATGCACATACAAATCCTATATATTGACTACGTTTGCAGAAATATGCAGTGCCATTGTTCTTAAGAATATTTATCAAGTATCATTAAGTCTGAAAAAAACACTATTTTTTTTCTCCTTTCTGAAAAACAGTTTATAGATAAATACCATTTTAATATTTTGTGGGCAGCTGCATAAATATACTAACTTTTGGCATATTAGCTGTATATATCTATATGTGTACATATATATACATATATCTATATGTATATATCTATATCTATGGTCTTGAATGTTTTTGTGTAAGAAGTATTTGGCAACGCTGAAAAAGATGGAAATTTGTTATCCTTTTCCCCACACAGAGATTTAAAAAAAAAAAAAAAATCAGTAAAGGTCCTCTTTATTAGCTGGGGATTCACATAAACAGAGAGGCCTTGAAGAAAATATGAACACTCTGAATGTCTCCAATTCTTTTTGAAAGTGAGTCACGGAGAGAGAGCACCATTTGGCAAAGAAATGGCACTTCTGTGCCACCGTTATCAGGGCAGAGGGACAGAAGGTAGAACAGTACTGAGCAATTGATTCTACAGTTGTTAACATAATTCCCAATGCATGATTAAGATTTTATGTGATTAAAAATTATCATTTGCTAAGGGAAATGTTATCTGAAGTTAAGCTGTGCATCAGTGTACAATATTTTCTCCATGGTTCCAAGTATAGTTTTCCTCTGTTGCTAAAATATATTTTCTCTTGATTTTAAGAAAATAAACTTTTTCTACCGATTTTTTTCTACTATCCCTGTATCAGAATTGTAGATATGAGTAGCCCTAGAAATTGTCATGCAACATTTTATCAATAATTAAAAAAACAAAAACAAAAGGCTATCTTCTAAATCTCTGTGCAAAAAAGAAAAACAATGCCAATCTGGATACATTCATAATTATCGTAAGATATTAACAGTGGTTTACATTTGTCCCCTGTGAAAACATTCTGTCAGCATCTCACACTCAAGTCATAGAATAATGATTCAGAACTTCCAATAAAAAAAAAGGCTAAGGATTCTGCTAGGGAAAGGAAAATATATTTTATCTTATCTTGAAATGCTGTTTCTTAAGTCAACTCGAAAATCTCATTTCTTGCTAGTAAGGAGAAAAATAGCATGGGAAAGAACATTTTCCATCTGTTGACTTTCTAATTTCCATCTCAAACAGTACTGAAAACAACCATCTTCAAAAAAAAAAAGACCTTTTTCTTATTTCTTACTTGTAGTATATGAAAGAACACTGTCAACATCTTGCTCAAAAATACTCATACAATACAGATGCTAAATGGAATGGACTTTCACAAGATTTCACATTAAAAATATCAGTACTTTTATATGCACAATATTTCTTTTTGTTCGTATTTTGCAAACATACATTTTTGCATGCAAAAACTTGGAAATGCTAGAATAAAAAATGCATACATTAGGCACCTACCATTTTATATGTAGACATGTTTTGCATACTGCCATTTTATTTATTTATTTTGTATATGTTAGAGGTTTTAGTGAAAAAAGAGGTTGCATGTAGTTTAGTTCTATACCTTTCAAATGTAACTTTCAAGGCATATAATAGAGGATGAATGCAATTGCTGCAGCATGACATTAACCAAAGTGAATGCCTGTAATATGCACAACAGTGTCACAAATGAAATGCTTCATTTGCTCAGGTACATACTGAAAACAAGGGAACACTCTCCAGACAGTTTACTTGGTACCTTGAATATTCATTTAGATGTCTCTCCTTTTAAATCTCCATGCAGATTAGCTCTAGCAGCTTATGCTCTGCATCAGATTTTCTAATACAAATGTGCAAAACTTCTGTAGCCAAAACATTATGCTTCAAAACCTGAAAATCATAATTAGAAGTTTAAAATCATAAATATGAAGACCGTAGATATATCCATTTTTTGAAGAACATACATCAGCTTAGACATTAAGTAGAACTTCTTGATGAATTCTATTTATTACAGCAAAGATCCAGAAGACGGGTGCATTTCCACTGAGCTGGGTATAAACCTGAGATAAGTTTCTGAAAAACTGCTATGTTTTCAAAATTGTATATTTGAAGGTGTGATTCCAGAAGTATTCTGCCAATGTTAAAATCCATAATTCAAAATAGAGAGAGGGAGAGTCCTTTCTTATATCAGTGCCACAGGTTTTCATCACAGCAGTTAATATATGTTTTTCCTGAATCTTGGTCAATCTTCAGCTTTCTTGCATTTAATTTCTTGTGTTTCCTGAAAGAGTGCCCAAAATATGGCCCAGCATGCACAACAGAAAAGGGAAGGTTAGAGGCATCACAGACCAGATGTAAAGCACTATAAATCTCTACAGGCAGCAAGGAGGCTTTGAGAAATCCTGGAAAGCCAGTGGGTATAACTCCTGGCAGAACAGAGCAGGGGCTGGACACTACCAGCCTTGCAAGGACGCATTCCTACAGCCCCTCGGCTGCACAGAGCAGCCCTGCTCCTTCGCAAGAGGACATATCCTCAAAGAAAGAGTTAAAGGGACGGTTCTATTAACTTACTGGTCTCTGCCTATTTCATGACCATAAAATTAATTTACAAAAATTTGAAAATGAGTAAAAGCTATATCTTTCAACAACTGGGGTTTGAATTTTTTGTTCTGGAGTAGGGTTGCTATACATAACTATTGCTGTAACAAATGAATGGCAATAAACAGTGTAAAATCCACAAGAATTTATACTACATCCCTAAAAGCATTTTAAATAGCCTCAACCTTGTCTTAGCATGAAAAGTCTGTTGCATCAACCTCTACAGGCCGAGTTATTCTTCACAAGCCTGATCCATCATAAAAACATCCAGACAGAGTACCAACTCTGAGCATCTGAAATATGTATCTACTTTTTCTTTGAAACATTTTTAGTTATGTGTTTGATAGGAAATCCTTTCTTTCTTCCAGCTGTGTCAGGCACTATGTGCCAGCTGATCTTTACTGACAATGGTTGCAAGTGTCACAGCGTCACAGCAGACAGACCACAGTGACTCAAAGGCAAGGTCTGCTCTCCTGGACAAAGATGCATCTCTGTCCATGCAAAATTTTTACTATACTTTCTGCCATAAATGTGCTCCATTTGCAAATTAAAAGAGCATTTGCCTACTCTTTTTGCTCAGCTAGGAATTTGGTAGCCTGGAAATCAGACTAACAGGGGTAGTTTATTTGCTCACACTTGTACTTGACTTGTACTTGGAAATGAAGGAGAGTCCCCATACTGCATGGCAAAGGTGGCATTTCCAAAACATTTAATTTCTAGGAAAATTAAGGATACTTTTTCAATGCCCTGTGGATTACAGAAGAAACTTTTTACAAGCAAAGAGACAGCTCTGTTTCTAGTAATTTCTTCATCAGAATCACACTGCGTCAAATGCCACTCAGGATGTTGGTGCCAGCAAGGCCAGTCCTCATATCATTTCAGTGCTAACAAGAGCTAAACATGGGAATAAAGGACAGTTAGTACCACAGCAACTCCAGAAGGACATAAATGGTGCTGAGCAATCCCCTGGACACCATATCTTCCTTTCAGTCTTGTCCCTGTTCTTTCTGGTATTCGGTCAACTAGTGTAACTAATTTCAGGATCAGTTTCTGAGATTTTTTTTTTTTAAAGATCAAAATGGCTGTGCCAGTAAATATAGTATGATGATGCTTTGGGAAAAGAGGCCCAGGCATCTTTTTTCTATCTGTTTATCTTTACTTTAAAAAAAATTATTTCTGCTTGCTACCCTTCTCTAGTTTTGATTGTCTTCACATCTACCCATGTTTTAAAACTTTCAGCTGCAACTTGGCTTGTCTGAGTCAATCTTTTCAGGCCCTAAGGAAAACTTATTTGAAAAAAATCTATGGAATAAATATCACTTGTTAAGCAAACATGCTAGATTAGCTTTATGAAATTGTCCCCATCCTTCTCCAAAAACACGTGACACCTGGGATGTGGCTGCATCCTTGTTGCCATTGCAATGACGAGGTTTTGCTCCAGAGCAGCCCAGTATAGGCAGGGACAGTGCTGCAATGACAGCTGTTGTAAGTGCACAGAATCACATAAAACAGGAGTACATCAGGACAGTCCAGAAACACATGCAAGCAATTACTTTTTCTTCTCTGACTATGGAATTTGTTTCATTGCCTCCTTTGCTTGCTTCATCCTGCCTGAGCATCTGCTGCCAGGAAGGCTGCCTGTCTAGGGCTGTCCCAGGGCAGATCTACACTTTTCCCATTGCAAACACAAAGAAAATCTAATACTAATACCTTGTGTACTCACTTGAACTTCCTACAGTAATTGAAGCCAGTCTGGAGCTGGTGTGCTAATGGAAACATAGCTGGTGTGCTAATGGAAACATAGCTGGTGTGCTAATGGAAACAACATTTCTTAATAGGTTACATGGCTGGGGGACAAAGGAGTGCCCAGTAGCCAGGACAGGTGTCTCACTACTAGCTGAAAAGAAAGGTGTGGATTTTCCCTGAAGATTCTGATTTATCCATGTGTTTTCTTTACAGAGGAAGATATTTAAATTGGGTACATGGTACTCTTAAAATAACCATTATTTGAAGATAAAGTAAAGAAAACTACAATCCAACTTCTAAGGGAAAGCAAAGAAAGAACTCTGTCTGTAGTTTTGCCTCCTAAAAAGATAAGGTAAATTTATCTGTGGACTTTAAAACAGTATCAGTTTAATTTTAAAAAAGGATGTCATTCTGACTTAAACTATTGAAATCAAGATGAATAGTGGCCAAACTCTGTCCCTTACAAAACAACCTTAGATGCAGAAATTACACCATTTTGCAAATACCCCAGCTGTGCAGCAGACCACGGAAATCAGAACACAGTTCCTGTTTACCATTACTCTACACTCCTTTTCAAGAATTACCATTACACTGCCCATCTACAAATGGCTAAGGAAAAACAACAAATCTAATTTTTGTCTCACTTAACTAATTGCATATGGCTTTTACTTCTGCAAAGCATATGATAATAATTAAACATGGTGCTCGTCCCCTGAATAGTCAATATAGCCTTGAGGTATCCAAGGAATGCTTCCCTTCAGTGTACATTATCTATCCATTGATTTGATGGTCTGAATGCATAAAAGCCTTGGGAACTAACAGTGTTTAATGATGCAGGAACTGCACTTCTTATCTACATGAATGCTGCAGTTGCTGAGAGAAATTCTGAGATACTTAATGAACAGACAAATTATGGCTAAATGAGAACAGGTTTATTTTCATTCATTCATTAACCACTGATATTATGGCAAAGAGTACAAAATGTAAAGTTTCACCCTGTTTTCATAGAAACAATATTTCATAAAAAATAGATTCTGTAAATTCTAATGACAGGAAAAAAATACCAGTAATGTAAGTTGTATAAAGTACTAATGATTTATTTTGAAATTCTAATATTCATAATATTTAAAAATACACTTTCACATATTGGAAATCAGCTAATTAAAGTTCTTGTTCTAGTATCAGTGTTAGATAGAGGTTGATGATCAAATGAAGGTTTGTTCATATACAATTGTAATTTTCTTTTCAACTCAATGCATACAAAAATTCAACCAGTGAAAATCATAGAAAATGAGTAATGTGTTTGATTTCAGTTAAAATAAAAAGAAGCCATGAATTCTCATAGTGACTGTCTGCCTACTTACAGTGCCCAAAGCAAAATAAATAAAACAGCTGAGTTTCCTGACCTAACCAGAGAATGTTAAAAAATTTTCTGCCAACTAGAGTATTTCTTGTGCAGAAGGCTCTCCACAGAGTTACATCTAGCATTAACGGGACATTTTTATCGAGATGCTTCTGAAACAGTAAGAGAGAAGCATTTTATAATCCAAAGGGTAACACTGACTCTCTTTCCCTTTTGTAGTCGCAGTAAATGTCAGAATAGTCAGGAAGTGCTATTTTAGATTACCAGTGCTCTGAATTGGCCAACTTACTTCATTTACCATTGCTTGCAAAACTTACCACTAGCAGAAAGACATGAAAGTTGCTGTTCCAAAGGTTAAATATGCTTTTGACAACGAGAGTTGAGCAATATTGTTAAGAGTTAAGTAACAAGGCTGTAATTCACTTTTAAAGCATCCTAATACAAAGTCATACTTTGTATTGCAAACAAAACTTTTGCTCCCAAAATAAGGGGAGATTTAAAATAGGTCTGTAATCTTATTAACAGTCTGCTACAGTTTAACATGATGCAAAAGCCTTTCAGCAAAGAAGGGTGACTGAAGAACGAATTGCAGGTGTTATTTTTTACAATAATGCTAGAAGGCATAACCAGTATCATACCTGACTGCAAAACTACACAGCACATAACTTATTCTCAGAGGATCTAATTTAACAGATCATTTCAAAATACTTTCAAAGCATACCAAAATATTACCCTGGAAACTTGTAATTTGCTACTATTGACATGCAGTACCAGGGAACTGAAAAGACCAATAACATTAAAAGTGGCTGAATTCTCGTTATGTATAACAAGCATTTTCCTGCTCTACCCACAACAGTATTTCTATTTGTGGAACATGATAAGAATTATGATCTGTGCCTTATACTTCTACATTAAAAGCACACATGCCTTTAAAGGTATTTTCAATCTGAAATATCGTGCAGGATAGATGGTTGTTCATACATCAGGGTGTATTTCTTTCCTATTGTAGATTGCACCAGATTTGTTGGAAGCCTATGCATCTAAGATATATACAATATGCTAGATAACTCTGAAAACCTAAATTAGGAAGATGGGTGGGAACAACCAACACAATAGTAAGAAAAATAGCTGTTAGTTTAAATACAATATTTTTACCCAGCTGCAGAATATTATCTGACAAGAAGTCTATTTACAGGTTTGAGCTGGTAAAAGTAATTAACACTGCTTTCCAACACTGCCTTTCTGCATTTACATACCATGCATTATGCACAAAAAAGGAGCATACAAATAGAGATCCTTTCAGCCCATCTAGCCTGCCATCAAAACCAGCACAGAATTTTTCATTGATAAAAAGAAGAGAATGGAAGAAATCAGACCAACCTTCACAGTGTAGGTCACACCAGGTCCCAGGATCTTCTCACTCAAGTGCAGCCATCCTTGAGAGGGTTTATCGACAATGCTGCTCCTTTGATTCCAGTCTTCATCTCCTGGGCGCATTTCCTCTGACTGTGTTTTTCTCCCCATATTCATCTTGCTCATGTCCTGCTGCGAACACGAAGTGGCAGAGACAAGGTTACATGTGTTGTTAAAAGCTTCTGCTGCTGAGCTAGAAGCACTCGAGCTTCCCTGTAACTTGGAGACCGCAAGCTCCTTCACTGCAGAGGACAGGTTTTTGATACCCAAAAGGCTGCCTGTATTAGAGAATTTCAAGTGGGACACTTTATGGATGAGGGTACACAGAGTGGTGGGTCCATCTTCTTGGTCCTTGCGGAGAACCTCTGGAGTGACCAGGTATGAAGGTGCTGCCGAAGTTGTAGCAACTGCTGAGATTTTGCTGTTCATGGACAAATTGTGAATAAGATCATCAACTGATGTCACTGAATCATTCCTGAAGCGGTTATACTTGGTACGTTGAAGCATGCCCTTCTATCTAGTTTCCTGCATACGTTCTGGCAAATCTGATGCCAATGCAGGAGATGCCCGTGCTAACATAGCAGGCGATTCATAGCAACACAGGCAGAAAACAAGATTTTGGGGTAAAAAAGCAAACAATATGAGGAAGAACAAAAAATATATATTTTTAAGATATTTCTTGTGGTTCCACGTTAAGGTTAAGTGAAGTAAGAGTTTTCTATAACAGAGATCCCAGTCCTGCTTAGAGCTGCCAACTTGCTCACAGCAAAAGCATGACTCACACAAATGAGAAGGACCCTTTTCAACAAAAGGCTCAGTGAGCACTGCAAATCACTTCCTGTAGCAAAAAAAAAATAAATAAAAAAATAAAAAAAAATCCACCCACTTACAGCACACTAGCACCAATCAATTCTCAAATTTCCTTATCCTCTCTTCTCAAACAGATATTTCCTTCTAACACTTTATTCTTCCCCCCCACCACTCCTTTTCATACCAAAGGCAATTACCTTTAAAAAGGAATTAACAGCCTTTATAAAACACCACACTTTATTCTTCTGTTTAACTGTTCTTTCACCTCACGTATCTGTGAATCTATAAAGAAGATACAATTAGAAAGCAAATATCTGCATAATATATACACATATATATTCCCTTCTCTTTCCTCCAGCAAAACACAGGGTTTCCAGAATACCTTTAAGCATTTTGAAAACAGATGATAGAAATAAAGAAAATACACTATTTTTCCTTCACAAAAGCAGTCTAGCAGATTTTACAAGCTTTTGTGTCAGTGCTATTTCTCACAGAAATTCTTACTTCCAATTTTTTACAGAGAAAACAATCCTTCTCCCCTACCTCAGAGCAACCCTATGTTTTAATGCAGAATTATATAAAGTACCTATGTGTGAAGTGAGTATTTTTCTGACGTCCAACAACAGGCATAAGAGATGCTTTTTCTTTCACCACTGATATTCATTCCAAAGAAAAACGTGAAATAGATCTCCCATTCCCTAGAGTATTTCCTATAATTCTGAAAAACTGAGAAGTGAGGGGAATATTCAAAAGTCCATGAATCATCTCGCTAATGTCCTGCAGTGAAGAATAAAAGAATACACCAATTCTTATTAAGCATAAATATCAACCAGAAGACTTGATCTGAGAAAAACATGAAGAAATCAGATACTGCATTTTTCTCTCTTTTTTGTTCTTTTTAAAATGCAAAGTATATATAGCATTGTGAAATACAATGCTCATCACAAGCTATATGGCTCTTTTCTATAAACTGACCTTCTTTTCAAAACATCTTTTAGACATACAAAAATACAGTATATAGCATTCTTTTTTGAACAGACGAATAACTGCAGAAAATTTTAAAGGAAAAGTCCTGTGGTATTCCTTCCCTCTCCCTTAATAAAGGCTATAATATTCGAATACAACAAAAAAAGCTTAAATATAGCTTCTTAATTAGTATATTTTATGCCATTAAATGAAATCAGCACCTCTTATCCCCGCGGTGATGAATAATGGCAGTGTCAGTGTTTCTAGTGATCTGTGGAATAGCCTCTCACCATCACACTGCCAATCTGCTACAGCATCCTCACAGCATTTGTTCCTCTCTTCGTCCTCCTAGCATAGCAACAGCAAATATGCATATCATAGCCTAATATTACTTGTCTCAACTGCCCAGAAAACCCTATCACTCCCAAATGGCTCTCTTCATTAGAAGCAGCTAGCAAAACTCCAAAATGTGAATGAGAGTGTGTGAATGGAAGGGCTGGCTAGCAACCTCACATTTCTGTGAATGAAGCAAGGCCTCGCAGCCTCTACCATGCAATCCCTTGGGTACTCACCAGGCCAGCCAATACCAGCCGGCTTTGATGACTCATTCAGCAAAGGCTTGCTAAATAGTGGAAGATCCCATTCCGAACACAGGTGGCATCTTTCCTGCAATAGCACGGGAAAACAAAGCTGGTGTCAAGAACGGGTGACAGTGCATTGTAAAGCCACTATAGGGGAAAGGGTGTCGCAGAAGAAATGCAAGGGTTATGTGGGATAGAGGTGGCAGGGGAGGAAAAATGGGGAGCCAGGGCTGGGGTCTTTCCTGAGCTGTTGGTTTGGCTGATTCATTTGCATCCAGAGTGGGAACATGAATGTGCACATTTTGTTTGATGTTTAACTGCTCTGCCTATATGCCAGCAGATTCACAAATTTTACAGGTCTGCATTTGTAAGTCTATAAGGAAAAAAAAAAAAAAAAAAAACCCTGCTTGAAAATAAAAAAAAACAAAATAATAGCAGATATTTATTTGCACAGTAGATATTTTAAAATGTTGAGATTATCAGGCCAGTGAGAGAGAAGCAGAGGGAAAAGGATTTATTCCACTTCCCAGACCCATAGCAGCAGGATGCAATTCTGACATTGTCATAGAAATGCTATGCTCCAACAGACTCTGAACTCTCCTGGAAATATGACATTTAATGCTGTTGCAGAACAGAGCAGTAGTAGCTACTGACTCCCCAAGGGCTTGAAATCTGATCTGATGGGAAATGGTTTCCTTTGAAAATCTGTCCAAAAACTAGAAAAAGTGAACATCTGAAAATTTAGCCTACAGTAATTCTTGGGATCAGAAAATGTAGAAGGCAGCACACCCAAAACTCACTCAAGGAAATAATAAAAGTAGGAGAACTTGTAGTGGCCTTAAAATGCAATTAAAATTAGAATCCAGTCACTTCTTCTGTATTGTCAGATCATTTTGAGGTGTCTTCTGACTACATGCCCATAGTTTGCACACATATAATACCATGCTAGCCTGCAACCTTTATTATTATTATCATCATTACCAGAGCACTCTCAACAGTAAGGCACTCAATGCACTATTTCCCTCTAATCCATCTACAGCCATGCTAGCTCATCTAGTAAAGTGAATCCAAGTTAAAACATGAGCCTTTTTGTTGTTCTGTTTGCAGGGATGTGAGCCAGATACTGGCACCATGAGTAGTAAATGGCCATGGAACAGTGAGTCCATTGTGGACTCAGTAATAAAATGGCAAGTGGAACTTCAGTGTTGATAAATGCAAAATAATACATAGCCCTAGCAATATACACATAATAAGGGGAAGTAGCCACCTCTGACCATGTACAGCATTTCTTAGGAACTACCATTAATTTTGGTATCTCTGATTGCTCCTTCTTGCTTTTTATACGAATGCAGACACTGTTCTACATTGTTGTTTCTCTTTTCCTTTCAGATGGCTCTCAAGTGCTGTTTTCCTCCTGTATCTTAATGGCCTCTACAGCCTGTATTTCAGAAGCAATAAAATTTTATTACTCACAAAGAGGAGGAGAAAAAAGATAATTGGGTGAAGATCAGAGAAAGGAAAGGAAGAAATTTCTTTTTTTTTGTTTCTATTGTTGTGATGAGGCTTAAAGGGATTACATTGCTGCAGATGCAAAGGTAGGAGGCACTGTTGATGCAGGAGATGTTGTGATCACCACAAAGGGAAGCGCAGGCAGAACGGGAGTGTTCCACCACTTTTTGATGGAAGCCCTCCTGAATGCAAAACAATGACTTCAGTGAGTGACCCATATTTACTCATTTCAGAATGAGCAATAAAATCCTAGTACCACATCGTGGTAAATATGTACAGTAAGCAGCCAAGTTGGGTGATGTTAAAATTGTGCGGAAAGGACATTTGCATTCCTGACCAGTGGTGGAAAAATTGATTTGGGACTAAATTTTAAAAATTATGTGCATGAAAAAGACAATGATTTTGGAGGAAACATACTCCAAAGTAATTTAGGGTTAGTTGTTACAAGAAATACTGAAAATGTCAAACAACTTTGAATACAGGTGTTGCCATGAGTTTTGATTGCAACACACACAAAGCAGACATGAGGGCTATTGCAGTTGACATTTCTCTTTACAAAAAGTCCTAGATAATCAGTGCTGTTATGTTGCAGCATTAAATCATCAGCATATAGTATTTTTTATTTTATTTTATTTGTTATAATTTTTCTCCTTGTAATCTGGTAGGCACAAGGGTTAATGCTCTGTTTTCGTAGACTATTTAATATCACAAGTGATTGATTGCTCACTTGTTGAAATGCATTAAAACATAGCATTTCAACAGTCCAATGGTTTTTAATGTTCTGTGAGGATACTTAATCTCTTGATTTGTTAATTGAGAGAGGAAAATACCAGCTTTCATCCTCTGAGCTAGATATTTTCCGGAAACCTCTAGCCGTATATTCATCAGGCTTTAAACAGCTTTATATATGTGAGGGAAGCTCAGATGACATGATTATAGACAAGCAAGTAACATTACAAGCAGCAGAGCATTATGATTTAAACTTCTTAAGCAGGTATCTAGCTATTATAGGTGAAGAAATGATTCTACCTAATTTTGATATATCTATTCTGTTTGTTCATGCTTAATACATCAGCATCTGTCCTTCTCCCTGTATCTGGCATACCCGCACAGAGAGGTCAGTTACATGCTCCTGTGATTTTAAGGGATGCTTTCACAGAGCTGACAGGAATATCCAAAGGAAACAAAATTTCCATCAGTGTCATTAAAAAGAGCCATGACTACTACAAAACAGTCTGCAGGAAAAGAAATAGTAAAGGCTCTTACACTTTGAGTTTTTCACTTACTGGCTGTTTGAGGCACACCTCTGCTTCTGTAAGACTATGCAAAAGAAAACAAAACTGAACAGTCAAACAAAGAAAGCATGAGGTCTATTGCAAAGTCTGCAGTTCTGTTGTAGAAAAAAAAAAAAAAGCAACAACAACAAAACCCTCCAACAACTATTTTAAAAAATTCTAGTTGATTTATTTCAACAAAAACCTGCAGCAAATTGCCTTCCTTTCCTTTTCATTCTATCCTCTCACATAATCAGTTTTGCTGTTTCTGTGGCAACTTTATTGCTAAGGGTTAGCTGTATGAGTAAATTGGAACATTATCTGCAGTTGTGCAAGTTATTTCTCTGGAAAACCACATTGTTAGAAATATAACTGTTTAAAAGCAATGATTACTACTTACTAGCATTCAACTTCTGCCTTAATTTGAAGTAGTCCAACGTAAAATAAGGTTCAAAGTATTCAAAAAATTTTTGTGCAAATGTGCAGGTTTAAAGCCAGAAGCTGATCCTAAACAGGATCGTTTCTAGACACTTAAAAATCCTGGAACACTTCTGCCTTGAGACATTTTCATTCTGTGAAACACGACATGGAATAGTTGGTAGAGAATGAAACTTGCAACTCTTCATGCTGCATCAGTGTGGCTCCTGTTGGCCTACTGCTAAAAGCCAGCACACAGTAAAAGTTCAGTATGAAGATGCATCTTATTACCAAATCTGACTGTGGCTCTACGGCTTCGTGAGGCAGGGAAGTCCATCATAATCTGCAAATTAGCACTAGGTCAACCTTGTAACACTGAATCTGCTCTTAAGAAGAACACAGATTTTTATAGTAAACTCTTATCTATGCTGTCATCTGAGGTGAGAATGGAAATCAGCTGTAGCAGTAGGGGCTGTACCTTCTAAGCACAACCTCAAGTGCAGCTGTACCTGTATGGGCTGTGGATAATGTGGATTCTCCTCTCTGCCTCCCCCATCTCACTTGTACCGAAATTCATTTCCACCCTCTCAACAACCTTTGTAGATCCATTGCTGCCAGTATTCATTTTAAAACTATCACTTGTTTTACTTCCAGTTGAGCTACATTACTTTTTTGCTATTCATTTTTCTCTTTTTTTTTTTCCTTTTTTTTTTTTCTCTCCTGCTGTGCTTAGCTGCTTCACAGGAAATTTCTAGAGAACCTCATGTGAGTGTTTTACATGAAGTGATGTACTTGAACAGCCTCCCACACCTAACCAACCTGGAGGCACAAGGAGCTCTGCAGAATCACTTCAAACCAATGTTCCTACAGAGTGACTGCAGGGACGCTTCTCTTGTAGGCACAGACTGAGTTCATGTGCCACACTTCAAACACCACACCAGACCTGGAGCCTGTCTTCCAGAGAAAGACCCCTCAGCCATGTTTTCTTCCATGTCCAAGAACTACTGCATGGCTAACAAACTGTGCAGCCCTGTGCAAGATAGCACACAACTGTCTCTCCAATGCTGTGATGCTCCAATACTGATGCAAATGACAGTTCTCTTTGGCATATAGATATTATCATTCAAGTACTTCTCCCTGCTGTTACAGGTGACAGATGAATGAAAGATGAGAATAAGGATTGTATCATGTATGAAGATATGAAAGCTGTCATTCAAGTAAACGAAACCTGAAAGTTAGAAAGCAAGATGGCAGTTGTAACACTCTGAAATTTGCTGGTGCTAATGATGCAATCCATTTATGAATAAAGAGACAAATCAGAAAATTAGATAAATCTTTATCTAATTATCTAATTTAAACAATTTCCTAATTGTTTAAAATAAAAAAAGTAAAACAGCAACATCCTTTACAAACAAATGATGCAATAACTCCTACTGGTGAAGAATTATGTGAATATGTCTTGTTCATTGCTGGCAAAAATGCACAGCTAATGATAGTGATTGCTGAAAAATACTGTTTTATAACTGAGAACTTGTACTTTCAAATAGTGCTATTGTGTTCTTTGAATCTGTTGTAATTTCCATAGAAATAAATAGGCATTACATTCGGAGTGACCTACTTTTCACACATACAACATATAAAACAATCACAAAGCACTATCATAACTTACATAAAGGTCCTGACCCCAAAACTTTCTCTGTATAAACAGGTCCTCATATTTGTCTGAAATTGTTGTTCAGTGAAAATCACACTGCTCCTTCTTGTATTCTTTGTATAAGTGGTAACTGCCTTGTCTTTGCTGGTAATTGTCCATTAAAAATTTTTTAATGCTGTGTGTTCCCCTCCTCTTATCAAAAAGATACGATCAAAATGATAGAAAAACAAGGAATAGTAAAAACGGGTGCCTTTACCTTGTATTGTACATCTGACCAAAATCCTGGAGGTTTGCATAGACATTTGGTGGCAGTTGCAAGAGCTGCTTAGCCTGCTTTCACATACCTATCATTGACTTGTCAACACCTTTGCTGTGTTGGCATAAAACGTGTGCTATGGCACTTCTCTGAAGAATAACACAGAAAAATACAGTTAATTTTTTTCCAGACAGACAAGATCTAGACATTGTTTCACTAAATGAAAAATTGAACTGAGGGCAGAGCAAACATAGGAATAAGTTGTGGGCAGTGCAGAGATGAAATGTACTAATTGCACAGGCCAGGACAAATGCCTGTTTATCTATTCGCATCCTGAAATACAATCCACCAGCTTGTGCCATTGAATTATACAGGTTTTCTTGGCAAACAAGAAGTTATGCAGTGTGCTGTATTTACAGTGAAGATATCTGTGATCACTGCTTTTACTGAAAGAATTCTAACAGTTCTGAAGCAGAGAATTACCAGTAGTGGAGGGTTACTGGCAGCAGCATTCATCCCAGCAAATTGAGAAGGTGGGATACTTCTGCATTATTTGTACAAAGCACTGGTGTGAGACACAGTAACTTCTCACAGTAATGCTGCTTGTTATCTGGCCTGAAGTGATTATAAAGTTCTTTCTGGATACAGTAATGTAGAAGAGGAAGCCATAGAAACATGTATATGTGCACACACGCATCTGTGCAGACACGTCTTAAAGATGTATTTTCTCAGCTAGTTTGTTCACCTTTCATATATTTAAGATTATTTATATAACAAAGCGAATGAGAAATAGGGTGGCCAACCTGCAAAAGGTCTGAAGATGAAACAGGCGTGAGAAGTGTTTAAAGGGTAATTTAAAGGAGCTGAAGTTTATAAAAAACACTTCAGTAATGTGAGGAAAGACAGGAAGTAGTAATGCAGCTGTGAATGGGAAGACTGAGAAACTGAGACTTAAGCCCCATGCTTTGAAGCAGACCAGAAGGAAGGAAAGCATACTTCACTCTCTAAAGGACTCCACGATTAAAAATGTTGAGAGTGGATGGAGATGAAAATGTATGTAGTGCTCTGCTATCTTCCATAGTATTTTATATATTTCTTTGCAGCAGCAAAAGTATACAGTGATTCTCTATCAAGGAACACTCAGAAAATCTATTTTGTATGCTCAAACAGTACAAACCTCTGCGAACAATTAAGGTCATGAGAAAGGATGGAAATTACTGGAATTCTTAGGGTCAGCAGCTCTCCAAGGGACCTTGGCTATATGAATAACAGAATCACAAAATCACAAAAGAGTTTCAGTTGTAAGGAACCTTAAAGACCATCTAGCTCCAAGCCCTCTGCTGTGGGCTGGTGCCAAGATGAACAAATAGAGAAATGCCACTGGCAGAGACACAGACTGTAGCTCCCACTTCCAGAAGAGAGAAAGAAAAAAGGGACACTGAAGATACCATATGGTCTAAGAAGGCTTATAAGAGCAGTAAGTATAGCAGAAGGAGAAATTCTACTAAGTGACACTGAAAACAATCAGACTTATTGCCTCCTGGAAGCAGTAGAGCTGTTATCTCTGAGTAGTTAAACTCATTGCAGCAGCAGCACATCTGAGTGTTTAACTGAACACTACTTTTACAGTCAACATGTAGGCACTGCACAAATGCTGTCTGCTATTATTATTAATTTAACTGTGACAGAAAAGAGTCATTACTACATATCACTGAACCTGCTAGGTCTCTTCTACAACAATTGTTACTGGTCTCCATGAATGGTTGTTAGACTAGGAGCACTTCATCTCTCTGGCAACACCAAAGCAATGCCACAGCTATGCTTTGTCCTAGCAATGCTGCTTATCTAACCAACTGCAAGAAATTACCCAATAATGACACAATTTTTACATAATATTGTGTAAATACCAAAAGCCTGCTTTTGCACACCATGTGATCAACATATACCTGAACAGCATATCTAAACTGGCAGAAATCCGTTGTCTAGATGTAAGCATCAGGATTGTCATGTGGCTACGAAGTCTTTACAATTGAACTAAAAACTGGCATCATATAATGATAAATAAGTCAACTGCGCAAAATTATGTATCAGAATAAATACACACATCTACTTCCTGTGATTCAAATATCACTGACGAGACCATCACAGTGACAGTCAAATTAAAGAAAAGGAAGATGTTAGACGGTTTTAGTATAGTGATATGTATGTGGATGCTACAGTTCATAGCTTGGCACTTTTTTTTTTACCTTGCCAGTAATATTTTAATTTTGTTTTAACATTTTTGGGCAAAACAAAAGCTTTCAAAAAGAAGTAGAAGAAGATTCTACTAGAAAAAAAATCGTTATGTGTGCAAAAAAGCATCTATACTACATCCTTGTATCACTTTGGCAGGCACAGATCCTTTCATAATGTTCACGCGCAGTCGTTCCCCATGATAAATATGAAACACCTGCCTTCTGCTGTCCAAGATGCAAAAGAAGCAGGAGGGTACTTTTCCTTTCCACACATGAACTCTTTCTTAAGCGTTAGAACCCAAGATCAGCTAAATCAGCATCCTGAAAAGCACACCTAGAAGAGGATATTAGGGGAATGAAAATTTTACATCTAAGACCTGGAAAGGTCATGTTATAGCAGAAAGAATTGAGTGTGGTCCATCTGAAAGTAATCTTATCAGCAGCAATGTCCTGCCTTTCACGTCTGTTCAGCAGCATGTTGCACTGACGAGCACACATTATCTCTGCAGTAAATACATGAAGCAGTATCAATTTCTACTCAGATTTTCATGCTTTTGAAAGAAAGCCGTCACTCTATAAAATATCATCAACAGATAAGTGGTATCCAGCCCAGAGGGGTTCCTCTACAGCGGAAATGATCATAGAATCATTCAAGAAAAAGGAGCCAGAAGTGATCCACAGTAAAAAAGGATGAGTAGAGAGAACCATATGATTCACCTTCGTGTCATTTTAAATTATGTCCCCAACTTATCTTGTATCTGTAAATCAGCAGAAACAACAAAACAAAAGGATGACTAAAAAAGAGGCACGCTCCTCAAAACACAGATTGTAAATGTTAAAAATAAGAGGCAAAAGAGCATAACTTTCTATTCCCAACAACTGTTTTCCCATTTACAATCGAGTAATTTGTATTTCAAGATAAAAATTCAAACTTCTCAGTACAGCAGAAGTCCAGAATCTTATGAATAAATAAAGTGTACAATGAAGCAGCAGAATATGGCGGCATCAGAGATCCTGCTGAAATTTAATAATATGAATATATTCCTTGAGAACAGTTAAGTGTCTTTTGAGAAAGCTATTTATTTTCTAAATCATCATTTACTTGTTTTGAAAAAAAACTTTGGCCAAAGTAAACTAAAATTAGTTGCTGGAAAACTAACACAAAAATGTCCTTTAATTTTGAACAATCAAATCAAATTAATATTCAGCACTCCTTAGCTTGCTTTCCAGTCCCTGGTTATCTTTGTAGCAATTCAGTAACTCTGTAAGTCTATCTGTGTATTATTGTTCATTCAACCAGTTTTAGCCAAGTACTACAAAGTGGACAAAGATGTCAAGTAATATTCATATATTCATATTCATAGAGTAGGCAGGCAGGGGAAAAGGGGACATTCTGCCCACTCCCACAGAGAAAAGCACATAGCGGGATCCTATTCGGAATCTAAGTAAAAAGTAAATTTTATATAATAAAATCTTAATAAATAATCAAACAAAATAAATTTAGATTATATGTAAGTAAGTAATTAAAATTATGTCTACCTAGGAGACAGTCTTTTAGACAAACTATACATGGGAGATTCTGTAAATGCCTTCGCTCATACAAACAGCTTTAATTGAACATTTTAAGCTACCTGCCAAGCCAGTCACAGGATCATCATAAAAACAGATACTCATCCAAAGAAGCAGAATATTTTTCCAAGGCATGTTCTTCCATAATACCCTTTCTTTTGTAGTTCATGTTTTTGATAAACATACTTTACATACTGTTATGGGAAATTTATCAGTACTGTGAAGAATCACAGACTGTGCCCAAAACATCTGCAACATAAACAACATGATTAGCAACAGTTGTTCTGCTATCACTGTGTTGGAGTAAAAAGACCTTGTATTATGCCACAAAGTTGTGTTTACACTTAGGAGTGAAAACTGATTTTATAATGTGAGTTTGGAACTTCAGGTCATGTTTTGTTAGGTTTTTTTTTCTTTTTCTTCTGAAATCCTGAAATTGTTCAGATGCCCTTAAGCTATCTCACAAAGTAAAGCAACCTGCTTTTAACCCTTTTGTAGATGTTTACGAGAATCACTTGGCAGTACCTCAACATACCACTGTACTTCAGTACACTTCTTTTCATTATCGTTATTTTAATAAATATTCTTCATGCTAACACTCAAAAAATTAAAATCTGTGTTTGCCAAATTCCACATACTGAGATAATTAATCTGTCAAGGATCTAATCATGATTATGATTACTATCACTAATTAGAATACAAAACTCAGGATTTCTCAGAATTTTGGCAAATTCCAATCATTACTCCAGCTGTCCACATGCCCATTTCAATAGCACTAAATATGACACCGTTTAATTAAGAGTTTACCAATAGGCTTGAATTGTCAGTAATTCCTAGAACAAAGGCAAAAAGGAGTCACCTAATACCTACTCTGATCTTTCACATAAAACATCTTTGCTGAGTTAGTTCTTTACTGTTACTGGACTATTGTGTATTTTCAAGGAAAATAGTTATTTTTTATGAAGAATTCAAAGAACTGTCACAGCTCTGGGTAAGTTGCTATCATAATCAATTATTCAATTGTTTACTGCTTGTAAGCAGAAGCAAAAAAACATGTCAAATTATACTTAAGAGTCTGTTCTTAGGTAGCTATATAAGGTCTGTATCAAGTTTAGATTTTCTGGGTAACTCTCAAGGCTAAATCATCCCATCAATAGCTGCCAGTGCTGGGCACACTCCTACATAATGCAAACTAATCACATATATAGATTTGTTTCTACCTGCAGTGGCTCATGCAGTCTAGTCAAATAATACAATAACATTATTCAACAGGGGGCTCAATCTGGAGTCAAAACCACAAAGTTATCTGTGCTATTCTGGATCTTGATTACGGTTGCCAGGACTAACAATATTTATTATTATAGCTTTTGATATGCAACTGCAGAAACTCTACTCAAAAGGAAAAAAAAAAAAAAAAGGAATCTATGCAGGGTATTACTGCCAGTGAAAGTGGAGGGTAAGGGACAAAACTTACTTAGTAAAAAATGAGCTGCAGAGATGTATCCTAATCATGGCCTTAGCAGCATCAGTTTCTAAAATGTTGCAGCATAACAATTATTTCTTAGTAAGACAAATGTTCACACGTATAATAGTTTTACAGTTGCTTTGATGATCTTTTTGCACCCAGGTCTAGTAAACAAACATATGTACACATGTATATAAGTACATACACAAGCATAAACACATATACTGTTTCTTCCTTGTTCTATGTGTAACCAATATACAGAAGGAGTTTATTTTTAAGGCTCCTTTTCTATATTTATATACATTTATAGACATGTTATTTGTACAATTCTAAATAATTCAAACACACTGCATAAAGATCAAGTAACAAAAATAGCAGACGTCTCTAATTCTGTAATTCAATTAGTTTGTCATCAGTGGGAAATGAAGTATGATGGGTGACAATACACATTTTTTCATGTAAGTTTCTTTCCCTATTTCTTGACCACTATCACCTGAATATGCATTTCCATCACAGAATGAACTTTATATTTATATATAAATATATAGCACATAAAACTCCAGTCTTCAATAACTATCTACTAAAATTACCAATTGCTTCAGATCGCTTTTAAGTTCACCAAAGACTGTTAGATTTAAAAATACGTAGTATTTAGTCATGCCTTCTTTTCCCTCTTAATTTGAAGTAATTTTACTTCACAACAGATTAGATTCCATGAGAAATTTGAAAGTACTTGATATGGAAGATGGCTTTGGTATTTGTAGGGTTAATCTGCTGAGTCGTGACTACTTGTAACTGTCAAATTCTCTCCAAGGATAAATAATTAAAGCTTCAAGAAGAATAAGCACTCAGGAAGTGGTGGAGATTGGATGTGTGTAGGTGTTGAGGGCATTCGTTTTTATCCAATCACTGAATAAAAAGTATGTTACTCATGCAATTTTGTTCATTCACTGCTACGTGATCTGCACCACAATAGAAGACTGCGGCATCCAATGTTAAACTGAACTGATTAGAGGCACGAAGGAGACAGCTCAACACAAGGGAACAGAATGCCATGTTGTAGGTGACTACTTAGCCTTCAGTTAATGCTATAATTAGATGAGTTAAAGCTCTTGTGACTAACATTGAAAAGACACAAAAATATGGTTTCGCATAGATTTTTTTTCTTTGGAACAATAAAATCAGCAAATATACTTAAAGTAAAGTGACTTTCATTTTCTCTTCAGCTTAGATAACTCAAGCAAGTTCTTAAAATAAAAATCAAATAAAATAGAAAACCTTCATTGATTAACAAAGCAAAACAAACACAATGCATTGCAACATTTGAGATACAGAATTTATGATAACAAAATATTTCAATAAAATGAATACTTTAAGGTGTATAATCTACAGGAAAATAATTTTCGCAGTGAAAAATAAAAAAAAAAACACATAAAAACAAACAACCAAAAAAAAACCCCAAAACAAAAAAACCCACCCTGTTATGTATTCCTGGCGTTTTTTTTTAAGATTGTGTGTATCATTTAAGATTGTTGTTTATTCCTGATGGTTTTTCAAATGTCTTTGCTTTCACAATCCTATTTATGTTCCAGGTTTACTTGATGTGGATTCTCTCCTTGGCTTGATCTATTGTGTGTCTGTTAAAGACTCCTTTAAAGAAGTTGTTTATTTGCTTGAACATTTGTTAGCATACATAAAAGGTGAAAGTCAAATAATATTCTAGTGAAAAAAATCTACAAATAAACATTGAAATGCTGTGTATCTATAACTCTTAATTGAAGACTATGGTTATTGGAAAGCAAGGATCCTGCTAAAAGTGTTCCTGTCACCTCCGTCCACTACCTACTCTCCATGGTAATTTTAAATACCAGCTTAGTTACATTACTCTTAGCAGCAAATGTTACTGCTTCTTATCATATATGCAAGTTTAGACAAAAATAATTAAGATTTTAATTGTCGCACAATCATTCTACAGAAAGGCTTGAAAGCTGAAGAATTACATTTGGCATATTTGGAGGCACTGAAATGTTACTAGAATTAAACTAATATTATTTTGACATAAAAGACACGAAAACACTGTCCAGCATATATTTAAAGCAGATAGGAACATGGGAAAGCCAGAAATGAAACAAATTTTAAAACAGTAGACACTGTAATTTAAGTATCCTTCCTAAGAAGAGTAATGAAATAAGTAATCCATGGAGAAAATGGATGGAGATAAGTAATAGAATGAAGGTTCTAAACTACACATTAAGAGTAGGAAAAGAGAAAAGTCCTAGACAGGCATTTTGGGGGGGTGGGGGGGGAAGAGAGAGTAAGGAAGAGGGAGAGAAAGGAAGAGAAGAGAAAGAGAATAAGAAGAAACAAGCAAACAAACAAACAGACCAGAAATATTTCTGAGGAATTATTTAGCCAGAGATCAAGCAGAAATTGGGAAATATATTAATGATTGTATTAGGACAATTTTAATTTAGAAATAATTGGTAAACTTAAAATACCCAAGTCCTCAAAGAAAAGTAGTTTTTTGTCTTGAATGGAGCAACTATGTTTCTTAATAGAGATCTGAAAAAATTATCAGAGACTGATTGCAAAATATATATATATACTTAATATGTTTCTAGTTAATACTTGTTGCTTACAAAGGATATGTTCTCTGCTTGCAATTTGCAGCAAAACATTAAACAATTTATTGGAGAAATTAATAAAACACAAGAAAATAAACATTTGCTATTACACAGAGAATACGGAAAGGCTCTCATAGACTGGAATAGTCTTTTCAAAAGCACTGCTTTGATACAGATACACAAGTAGGAACCAGCATAAAATTCTGGATAACAGGTCACTCTTCCTCCACCTGCATTAATGCTGAGGATTGTTTCCTAGAATGTGAAAGAGCAAAATGAAGATGGTGAGATTTGTCCTTGATGTTTTTCCTTGATTAACCCCTTCACTGAATCCCTACTAGAAAAATACTATAATATCATTAGATATAATTAATAAAAAAAACCATAAAATTGTCCTGCATCCCAAAGATGTATTAATAATGATTGTAAGACATCTTACATTTTGAAATAAATTAAACAACATAGTGATAAATTATATAATTAAACATTGTTAATGTTGAAATCTAAAATTATAAACTCCCAAGTAAACTCAACTTTGATGTTAATAACTGTGTGATGTGACTAAAGAGAAAATAGTATTCTTAAATGTTGATAAAAAATATAATATTAACCTCTCTGTACTGTTTCAGAATTGTAAGATGATTTACTAGAATGGAAAAGTAATACAAGATTAATTTTCCACTTATGGCCAGGACATAAACTGCTGATCAAATTTGTAATAGGTTCAAAGTTTAGTCCAAAGGAAGTTACACATTAAAGAAAATCTCACTGCTGACGCCAGAAAAAGAAGAATGATTATTTTATCAAAAAGAGGAAAATCTCCCAATATTAGTGGTGTAGACGAATAAAAGATTATTAAGATTTTCAATTTTAAAAAATTGCTAGTATCAAGTAGCTTTTATGACTCATTATTGCCATTTGTAGTACTGGTAGAAAATTAATTCCTAGATAGTGGTTGACCAACACAAGTGCAGCTTTTCAGACACACAAATAGAAGTGATGAATGACACCTACAAATACTTGTCTGTAAACTTCAAATATGTTAATGAGAACTTAGTGGGTCTAAAATAGCCACAGAAAGGCAACTCAAGTATGATTATTGCATCTCAGCAGAAATGCAATGTGACTGCAATAACAGAACCATTTGTATCCTACCTATATATACCATATGTTTCTGACATTAATACCTAGATTGGAAGTAGGACTTTCTGGGTATAGTGCTGATGTTGTATTTGAGTGGCATGTCCACTAAATCCATTTTCATTACATCTAATTTCAGTCATTTATTGGAAGGTCTTAAGTTAGTCATCTGAAATGCCCTAAAGAGACCACTGAAAGAAATAGTCACCTGTACAAGGACTAATCAGAGTTTAATGCAGTTGAATTACATTTAGTGAATGTACTACTTAGTAATTCAGTCTGAAGCCAACTGAATTAACAGTTAAAATGTTTGAATAGCATTCTGAATAAACAAATTCTATGTAATTGTTAAATGAGTTTTATACTTCCCTCCCCTAGTTCAATCTACCCATGAGCTGTACTTGTGAAAAGCAACTCAGCCTTTTAATCATTATTACTTCTGTATATGGTATCTTCAAAAATAGATCATTCTTCCTCTTTTCACAACTTCTTTCTCTAGGTAGTAAATGAGAAGTAATTTATTATCTAGGAGACTAGCACAACAGTCTTTTGAGATTAAGGTGGATGAAGAGCTTGTAACTGCTTGGCATACTTTAAAAACATCAGAAATTCCCAAATATTATGGCTGGTGTTCAAGGATCTTCTCTTCCCACAATCCGAATGTCTTCTCTTCCAAACAAACTATTTTGTAACATGAAGCCTGGGAAAGTAACATCACATTTGTCAGTTTTATTTCAAAAAGCTTAAGGCTTGAAAAAATAACTCCAGCAAATAACTTGTTGACAGTTATAGTTAAATAACTTTTCCAAGATGATACGGTAAAAAGGAAAAATGAGGACATTATTGGCTTTTCCATTTCAACCATCAACAAACTGGCAATATGAACACTGGAAGCTATCTACTAAGTACATATAACATAAAAATACATACTCTAAGCTAAATATATTTTGCTAAATAAGCACAAAAATATGAGGTGCAAATGAAAAATAGAAGCAAACAAATAGGAAAAAAACCAATCCTACCTGAATTTTAAACATCTTTAGATGTATCATAGAATCCTAGAATGGCCTGGGTTGAAAAGGACCACAAAGATCGTCTAGTTTCAATCCCCTGCTATGCACAGGGTTGCCAACCAGCAGACCAGGCTGCCCAGAGCCACATTCAGCCTTGTCTTGAATGTCTCCAGGGATGGGGCATCCACAGCCTCCTTGGACAACCTGTTTCAGTGTGTCACCACACTCTGTGTGAAAAACTTCCTCCTAATATCTAACCTAAACCTCCCCTTTCTCAGTTTAAAACCATTTCTCCTTGTCCTATTACTATCCACCCTCATAAACAACCATTCTCCTTCCTGATTTTAAGCTCCCTTCAAGTACTGAAAGGCCACAGTGAGGTCTCCCTGGAGCCTTCTCCAAGCTAAACAAGCCCAGTTCCCTCAACTTTTCTTCATAGGAGAGGTGCTCCAGCCCTCTGATCATCTTAGTGGCTCACCTCTGGACTGTTCCAAGAGTTCCACGTCTTTCTTGTGCTTGGGCCCCAGGCCTGGACGCAGTACTCCAGTTGGGGCCTCACAAAATGAGTAGAGGGGCTCAATCAGCTCCCTCTCCCTGCTGGCCACCCCTTTTTTAATGTAGCCCATTTTTTAATGCAGTTGGCCTTCTGGGCTGCACGTGTACACTGCCGACTCATGTCCAGCTTCTCATCTACCACGACCCCCAGGTTTGCAGGTCTGCTCTCAAGGAGATCTTCCTGCAGTTTATATGAATACCTGGGATTGCCCAGGCCCAAGTGCAGCACCCTTCGCTTGACCTTACTGAATCTCATTAGGTTTTCATGGGCCCAATTCTCCAGCCTTTCTAGGTCCCTCTGAATGGCTCCCCTTCCTTCCAAAGTATCAACTGCACCGCTCAGCATGGTGTCATCTGCAAACTTGCTGAGGGTGCACTCAATGCCATCATCTATGTGACTGATGAAGATGTTGAAGAGCACTGGTCCCAGGACTGACTCCTGTGGGACACCGCTTGTGACTGGTCTCCACCCTGACATGGAACCATTGGTAACAACCCTTCGGCTGCGTCCAGCCAGCCAATTCATAATCCATCTAACAGTCCATCCTTCAAATCCACACCTCTCCAATTTGGAGAGAAGGATGTGGTGAGGGATCACATCAACGGTTTTGCAGAAGTCCAGGTAGATGACATCCATTGCCCTTCCTTCATCCACTGAAGTTTTCACTCCATCATAGAAGGCTACCAGATTGGTCAGGCACAATCTGCCCCTGGTGAAGTCATGCTGGCTGTCTCAAATCACCTCTTTATCTCATACGTGCCTTAACATAGCTTCTAGGAGGATCTGCTCTATGATCTTCCCAGGCATAGAGGTGAGGCTCACTGAATTATACTTCCCCAGGCCTTCCTTTCTCCCTTTTTTAAAAATGGGAGTAACGTTTCCCTTTTCCCAGTCACTGGGGACTTCACCAGACAGCCATGATTTTTCAAATATGACGGAGAGCAGCTCGGCAACCACATCAACCATCTCTTTCAGAACCCTAGGATGAATATCACAAAATGGCCAGGGTTGGAAGGGACCTCAAGGATCACCAAACTTCAATCCCCCTGCTGCAGGCAGGGCTGCCAATCTCCATATTTAATACCAGGTTGCCCAGAGCCCCATTCAACCTGGCCTTGAATACCTCCAGGAACAGGGTATCCACAGTCTCTCTGGGCAGCCTGTTCCAGCACCTCACCACTCTCTCTGTAAAGAACTTCCCCCTGATATCCAACCTAAATCTTTTCTCCTTCAACTTAAAACCATTTCCCCTTGTCCGGCCATTTTCCATCCTTTCAAAGAATTGACTCCCCTCCTGTTTGTAGGCTCTCTTTAGGTAGTTGTCTCGCTCCAATTTATAGGAGGGAGATGAGGTCCTTTTAATATCTGTCTATCTGGTATGAGATTAAGAAACAACAGTTCGTATGTTAGTCCAACCAGTTTATTATAAATCCTAATCACGGAGATGGGGAAGGGAAGGAGGGCGATAGAAAAGATAGGAAAGAAGCAAGAATTGCATAAAGCGGGGATAGTCACCACCAGGACCCAGCAGCAGTCCCGCTGCACGCCGCTTCGAAGGTCCGAGGCAGAAGCAGCAGGGGGAGAGCAGCAGCGTGGCCGGCCTTGGGCAGCAAGCAGGCAGCAGGAGGCAGTTGCAGAGCCAGTCCGGGGGGGAAGCAGCAGGACTCAGGTAGCGGGCCCAGGAGAGTCCGTCAGCATGCAGGAATTCCGTAGTGAGGACTCTGATGGCAGAACCTTTGTTCTTCTTCAGCATGCTGGTAGAGCGCAGAGCAAGTCCGGGAGGAAGAGAGGCAGGTCATGAGACTTCTCATGTCAGTAACCTCTTCTTCTTCATGAGGAATCTGTTGCCAGAAAACCCAACCTCATGGTTCTAAGTCCCTTTTTTATCCTTCTTCTTCTGCCAGCGTGCCATTCCTGGGCGCTTGGGTAAGAGTCATGTGCAGCACCTCCTGAGATGGCCGTCTTCCTTGAAATACGTCCATACAAAAGACCGCTTCACGGCCATTAAGCTGCGGCTTATCTCTCTCTTGTTGTCCCTGGCCTTGTCCATCTGTGTCCCTCAGACAAAGGATTTCACAACCCTTGCCCAGGACTTGCCTGAACTTGTTCATCTCTGCCCTCAGCAAGCTTTGAGACAGTGATGTAAAAGAATAATCTCTTACAGTAGAGAAAAGCAGCAAAGAGGTCACCCCACAGCCGCCTCTTCTCCAGGCTGAACAAGCCCAGCTTCCTCAGCCTGTCTTTATATAGGAGGTTTCTTTGATTAACAGCAAAGGGAAATCATATTGTCTTAGCACATTAAATGATACTTTTCTCTGTTAGCCTACAGTGAATTTGGGCTGGTTTTGAAAATATCTAACTGGCATGGGCCAGAAGTGGGCCTACTGGCAGCAAGACAGTTGTTCCAAGCAGCTCCTGCAACATATCTATGTCTGTTTTCCTTATGAGAGACGATTACTGGGGGTTTTGTGAGTGAAGTGACAAGCTCAAAATGCTCATATTACAATTTCTACAATACTTTCTTGCTATTTTCTGATTATGTAAGATCTGTGCTTTCCATGCCTCTGCAAAAAATCTTGAAGAACCGCACTGAGGGCACATGCCCAACACACACACACATGCGCATTTGCTAGCTGTTCTCTAATTGCTGACCAGTAGACACTGCTCTCATGATCCTGCATTCCTTGTGGATTCAGATTTCCCAAAGAGAGGCAGGCTTTGGGGCAATGGGCAAGAAAAAACAAATTTTGGTCATCTAATTTATGTTTTCATGGGATACAAGAACAATGGTGTTTCAATGAACAGCAAAAAATTTAACCAGAAAATGATTTTTTTCTATAAGGCAGTAATTAATCAGAGCAACTCACTTCCATAGGATAGCAGTGGAGCCATCTATCAATTAATAAGCTAGACTTTTATAGGATAATTGCCACAATATGCAATTTTTATACTGGATAAAAGATTAAGGCCATCAATTATTACATCTTCAGGTTCTAAGCAGATATGTATCATCCAGCCCCATGGACTAATACATGTTCAATTTCATAAGGAGGACTTGGACTTGTTCCTTTGTTACAGTGGAACACAAACCACTCCCCACAACTTCACCTAGAGGCTCATGGTACTGGCAGACATGGGCACCCTGACCACCCATGAAGACTGAGGCAAAGAACTCATTCAGTACCTCAGCTTTTTCTATGTCTGAGGAAGCCAGCTCCCCATTAACTTTCATCAGAGGGGAAACACTCTCCTTGGTCTGTCTCTTCTTGCCTACGTACTTGTAGAACCCCTTCCTGTTATCTTTCACATCCTTCACCAAGTTCAGCTCCACCCGTGCCTTGGGTTTCCTAATCCTATCTTCACACACATGGACAGCAGCCCTGTATTCCTCCCAGGATATACAACCCTGCTTCCACTTTCTGTACATTTCTCTCTTTTCTCTCAGTTTAAGCTGCGGGTCCTTGCACAGCAACGACACTCACTTGCCTCCCCTGCTTGTCTTCTTCTGCTGGGGGATGGAGAGCCGTTGTACTCTCAGAAGGGTGCCCTTAAAGAGCTGCCAGCTCTGTTCTGTGGCCCTTCTAGTCAGTTAGCTCCCGCCTACCGTCAGCATTTCCCCTTTCTCAAAGCTGTGTCCCAAGCCATAGTACCCAAAACCCTGAGTACAACACCATTTGCAAAGCCATTCATTCAGCGTGTCTGCCCTCCTCCTTTTGTATAGATCCCAGTCACCAACTTGTGCTCCTGATCCCTTCAGCAGTCTTCCCAGAGCCCTGAAGCCTCTGGAACTTCTTTTGCCTATCTCTTCATTTCCAATGTGGAAAACCAGTAGTGGATAATAATCAGAGGGCTTAACCAGGCATGTGAGGTTCCTAGCAATATCTCTCTCCTGGGCACCAGGCAGGCAACAGAGCTCCCTGTGGGACGGACTAGAGCAGCATATTAGGCTCTCGGTTCCCCACAAAAGTGAGTCCCCTACGAGAACAGCTCTACTTTTTTTCCTGACTGACACTGTACCAAAACGGGGAGCAGACTGACTAGCCCTGGGCAACCTCTCCTGCACTTTCACCAACATCCCCCAGTCCGTCCAGCTCCAGAGCCTCATACCTGTTATGTAAGGGCACCTGGGAAGGTGGGACACGCTGAGGGGCAGTCTGCTCATTGCCCCAAACAGGGACTTGTTTCCATCCCTCACTGTCTTTGAGGTCGCCACTTCCCACCTGACTTTGAGACAGCAGATGATCCCCCACTGCTTGAGCAACATCTCCCCCGCACCCTTCCTGTAAGGATGGCAGAGTGCAACTCCACCAATTGATCCCCTTCCCACAATCCCGGATGCTCCTCAGCCTTTCTACTTCCTCCTTTAGCTCTACCACCAGGCTGAGCAGATCATCCACCTGCTCACACTGCACACAGCTGGTATCCCGGCTGCCCTCCGTAGCAGTGACAGGGTCAGACATTCTCTGCAGCCTGCGACCTGATCTGTGGCATGGCCGTTCATGCTTTCAGCCTGAGTCTCCACGTCCCTTTTAGCAGCAGCTCACCGCTGTATGGTGACCAGGGTTGCACCTCGGTGTGTCCAGAGAGCAACGACCTGTTTAGTGACCGGTTAAGTGCTATAACCCCCCTCCTACACAGCTAGGTGCCCCACCCTGCCTACTCGCTGATCCGCTCGGGGTTTGCCCTGAAAATCACTCATTTCACAGCGAAATATCAAGCCGCGTGAGTAGGTGGTTTATCGTTTCACCTCGACTGAACGGCCCACGTGATCCACACACCCTGACTCCTCCTCTCTGTCTCTGGTGTGTAATGGTCAATGTAATTATCTTCTGATTGCTCAGTTAATAAACAGTAAAAAACATTCTGGGAAAAAAAACCAAAAACTTTATTTTCTGGCGCAAGAAAGCATATCCGCAACAGCTTGAAGTCTACATGACACCACAGCTGCTTGGAACATCGACCTACAAATCCTTCCTCATTATCAGTTTCTGTGTTTTAGAAACTTCATACATAAGAAATATTAAGACTTTATTTTGTATATTAAAGAACCTGTCATATACACTAGATAGTAGTTTTTATTTGAAAACAAACAAGCAAACATACTACTTTATTTTTCTTAAGAATCTAAGAGAGAATTTTGCAATAAATCTTATAGGAAACTTTTCTATAACCCTATTCTAGGCTCCACTACATTTATTGGGATTTACTGATTTACTGGGATTGCTAATAGATACAGGTAACACATTATAAACATTTCAGAAAAGGTACCATATTTCCTTATCTCCATTGTGAAAAGATTTGCAGATGAAAAAATACATAAATTAATGAATATAAATGCATTTCATTCAAGTATAAAATGGAGCAGTATTTCAGTTGTGCCATTAAATACTTTGCTATTCAGTACTCACTGGGATATAACTTCCGTTACGGAACATTCAAGAGAAGGATCAGAAGCAAACACATATTTCTCTTGCTTACAATATTATTGAAGAGCCAGTTAAGACCAGCAAAGCCTGTTAATTAGCAACAATGTACAAACAGTGCAAGATTACAAGAGTCTTTCTCATTTGCTTTTGAATGTTTGTTTTAAACTCAGCACGTTAGAATCTCTGCATTCTTATCTTTTTTGGTTCCTTGAATAAAGTTCACTTTTGTTCCCTTTTACCTCCATATAGCAGCTACTGTCTCCCCCGTCTCTCTCCAGCAGCAGCAGTGCAGCTGTTTGCTCTATAACCTCATCTCCTCTTGAGCATCTAGTTTTAAAACCCTGTATAAAACATTATGAAAGGCCTCATCTTAAAAATAAAACTGGAACACTCCTACTATCATCTTCACTATTCATATTTCAGTGACATGTGGCATGGAACATAATATGATCACAAAAGATACCATATGAAAACAAACCAACCAAGCAAACAAATAAAAAAGAAGTGGAAACTCCGCAGTCCAAGAAAATCTGACATAGAAGGGGGCTTCACACCAAACTGTCCCAGAAGATATCTGTGGAGAATGCAAATAAATATTTAAGTACGTATTTTGGCCTCTGGACTGAAAAATATATACTTACTCACTCTTACTAGGAGCACATACTTGCATAGTACCCACTGATGGAAATTCTTGGAAAACTAGAAGAAGGAAAGTAATTTATGCAAGTAACCCACATCTATTCTGCCTCAAATCAACACTGGATTTCAGCACTAGAGAACATATGCTAATATGTCATGCATTCAGCAAAATCATCAATTAAAACTTCATGCAGAGTGTAAAAGCAAGAAGAAGGTGACCATAGGACATATAGGAATAGAATGGTGTTTTTTCCCAGACTTAACTGTAGGCAGAGAATTGAATTCTCTGTTCATTCACAGAAGATATACAAAGTAGGTTGCTCTGAAAGTAATACTTCCTATTTATTTTCATGGAAACTTTAACAGATAGAATGAACACAATAATACTACATTCTAGAGCAAATTCTCAGCTACAAAATATGATTTTTCAATACCATTAGCTATCATTACACCAGCAATGAACAAGAGCCTGCATGCTGAACTTCTAAAAATCTGCAAGTAGAGGTAACTTACTGTTTCACAGTTGCTATGATGACATTGTCACTAGGAAAAGGTTGCCCACATGATCATCCATCAGTGGCCTGAACATGTGGAAGTCAGAAGGCACCAAACCCAGACAATACAGTGAGTGTGGTAGGACAGTCCAGCCAAGACTGGCTATGTGCTCCATGGTTTTAAAACTGGCATAGGATCTAGCGCTATGGTGCTTGCAAGAGAAATGCTGTCTTCTTCTCTGGCCTGCTTCTGGAATATTGAGCTTTCAGCTTAGCCAGTGTCGTAGTTCCCACCTGGCACAAACTTTTCCATTCTAATGTTGCCACCATTGACACTGATATTTAGCTCCCTGGTCACAACTGGATGAGCTGACTGAGATACTCTTCATTTTACAGTCTAACAGCTGTACATGGCCATTCAAAAAGTGACTTGTCTTTCACATCGCTGTTCCCATTGCTGAAACACCCTCCACTGCATTGTGCTCACATTCACTGTTTGGACCGCATAAATGTTCAGAAAGTGTTGACGAACAACAATGGGTGCCAGTTTTTCTACATGGAGGAGTTCAGTGATTCACCCTTATTTCAGTGAACCTTGCTTCATGCAACCTCAACCTTGCTTCATAAAGTCTCATTACCCAGCTCATCTCCTGGAGATATAATGAAACCCACATTTGGTAAGGCATTCTAAAACAGGGTAAAGTCATTATTTTGGCTATATACAGATCAGATAAATGAGAGCACATGTTTAACTACAGAGAATACATTACAGGACTGTTTGCTTTAATTTATCATCAATCATACAGAATGTTTTTATAACAAATTTATTTTAGCATTATTCCATTCCAAAATTTTTCACTCAAACCTTTTTTTTTTCTTCCCATCCATCTGCTGATTAGAAAAATATAGCAAAGTACCATGGCAATACTTGCAGTGCTATAAGATATATTCTATAATAAAGTTTTCAGACTGCTCAGGCCTAACAAAGATACAGAAAACAAACAAACAAACAAACATTCCAAAGATATTATTTTTGGTGAAATCATTTTAGTTTATTTTATATTAAAATATTTATAATAGACTGTAATAACAGTCTTTTCCTAGTAAAGGCAATGAACTATTCTGTGGACTCAACACACTTCACAGTTTGAAATAAATTTCAAGTACTGTCAAAGTATGACCTGGCCATTTTGATGTCTAAATGTCACTGCCCAGCATCTAGCTATTGATGTGAATGCAGTTGCCTCACTAAGAGGCATGTGATACTCACAAGGACTAACTTTGAGACAGAAGGGGTTAATCTCCCTAGACTTCCTTTTCAGTCAGATGAAAGAAAAAAAAAAGACTCTTACAGGAAAATTCAGAGAACAAAGCTTTCCCTTTATAAACATATATCTTTGTCACAAAAGAGATATAGGTGACTAGCTTTACCACGATTAGATTGCCCTTGTGCCCTCAAAAATCAAACCAGTTGTGATCTTCATGGAGAACTCCTGTAAAATTAAACCAGTCCTGAACTTCACAGAATCACAGAATCACAGAATGGCCAGGGTTGAAAGGGACCTCAAGGACCATGAATCTCCAACCCCCCTGCCACATGCAGGGCCACCAACCTCCTCATTTAATGCTAGACCAGGCTGCCCAGGGCCCCATCCAATCTGGCCTTGAACACTTCCAGGGACGGGATTTCATCGAGCAGCGCAGATTAGTAACTAATATGAAGAAGGAAACAGCATGATCAAACCATGGCTTTTACCTCTTACACAGCCTTCTATCTCATAAGAAAAAATGCTGGTCTACATTACCTATACTGTGTTCATTTATTTCTCCCACTTGGAGCCTACCGAGGATGGGCCCACTTCTTAAGCCTGTTCAGGTCCCTCTGGATAATATCCGTTCCTCCTATTATATCAACTGCACCACTCAGCTTAGTGTCATCAGGAAACTTGCTGAGGTTGCACTCAATGCTACTCTATAGGTCATTGAAAAAGATGTAAAAGAGCACTGGTCCCAAGAGATACCCCTTGATGACACTACTTGTCATGGACTTCAAACTGGAAACAACCCTCTGGCTGTGGCCTTCCAATCAGTTTGTATCCACTGAATAGTCCACTCTCCAAATCCATTTCTCTCCAACCTAGGCATAAGGATGTAAACTGGGACCATGTTATAGGCCTTGCAGATGTCCAGGTAAACATCAGCTGTTCTTCCTTTGCCTACCAATGCTGTCTGTCATACAAAGATGCCAGATTGGTGATCAGCTGATAATGCTGTAAAATATAACATTTTAGGCTTAGAGAACATTGATCAAGTCCAACTGCAAAACACTATAAAGTTTGTTTTGTTTTGAGTTTATAATTCTATCAGTTGACTTTAATATATTGCTATGTCTCTCAAAACCTCTATTAGAATTTGCCTTGGTTTTAAGCTTATTCACTATTATTTCAACAGTCCTAATACTTTCAGACTTAACACCCATCTTTCAATGCAGATTGGCTACCACAGGAGGAACAGCAAAATCCAAGAACAGCACAAGGGTAAGCTGACAGAACATTGAAGTCCAGCATCTTCTGGGATGTCTCATAATACATATCCATTTTTCAGTACTGGAATAAGATGTAAAAAACATCTGACAGCTGTTATGAAACAGAATATTTACATGCATTGTACTGTTCACCTAACTTTGTAGTCCAAAATCTATTAAAATGGCCAAAGGTTTTTCACTTATTTCAGTGGAATCTCAATTAAGTCCGTAAGGATTGTTATCTCTAAAAAGTGGGAAGAGAGAATTCCAGTTTTGGCATGTCTGCAAGTTGGCAAAATGAGACCTGACTCAGTATCCATGACAACCCTGCTGATGTGCTGCTATAAATAAGACAAAGACATGAAGACACTGGAATCGGTTTGTCTGTTTCTATTCTTTGACTTTGAAGAGATTTTGTGTTGTTTTTTGTTTGTTAGTAATTTAAAGTAAGTCTTCATACATATGCGTGCTACAGCCAAGATTTCAGTCAAGGATATTTTTAATACAGTGGAAGGAAGGCATATTCTCTTTAAGTCTCTTTAAGGCAACGTCTGTGAAGATAGGCACTCTCCTTCCTTAGATAAGAAGGTATAGCTGGAAAAAAAATAGACAAAGTTTCAAACTTAACATGTTACCAACATGCATCTGTTTCAGAAATGAATTCATCTAAATAAGTATTTTTTTTAGTCAGATTCACGATCTGTCTCCGCAACCAGCAAGAGTACAGCAGAATTGAGTCTGGTTAATGTTTTCAGTCTGACAGGTGAGAAAGAAGACTCAAGCAAAATTTATTTCAAGTCAGAATCTTCTGTACATCTATGTTATAACTTATTTTTTGTATAGATACTACATGGTAAAAGGTAATGAGAGAATTTAATTTGTGGATGTTTTTCTTTAGATGAACATCTAAAAAACTTCTTATGAGGACAACATAGTTGAAACACTAAGAAATTAAAAATGCGTATCTAATCTCCTGTATCTCCTATAATGATTGTCCTAATACTTAAAATGAAGAAGGAAGGAAGTCACCAGGAACACTGAAAGTTGGCAGATACAAACATGGATAAAAAAAGATAGAATTAGCTTGCAAAACAGAGGATTCAAAGTCACAGAAAGGAAAACTAATCATTCAGTGTAAGACCACTGCTCTGAAATATATATAACCAAAAGTTACCATGGGATAATGGTATAAATTGGATGAGTTTCTATAAAATAATGCAAAAGAAGACTTACGGAAATTCTGGAATAACATGTTATATGGGAACTGTTGATCACAGCCTAAACCTCTAATTGACCACCTGACGCCAGCAATGAGTCAGCCACAGGAGCACAGTGGAAGGCAATTCGTCTGTGCTACTGGAAGGGGTGGAGCCTGACTCCACCTCTCCTAGATTCCATTTAAGTGCTGACTATCACTGAAGAAAAATTTCTTTCTGGAGATTGCTCCTTGTGGAGTTTACTGCAAGCCTACAACATTGGTGAGCATTCCCATTTATTTTGATTATCTTTCCATTGCAATAATCTTACTAAGTGTAACCTTTGTACACCTATTGATTGGACATATGTATTCACAGGAGCAGAAAGAATTATATAACCCTATTTATTACTAGTGAATCCACTCTAGGAATAACGCAGTTTGTTCTGAATGTGCTTGCACTACAGAAGAATGGTAAATACTGCTGTGAACTCAAGCAAGATGACAATACTGAATGTAATGAGTTTAGTGGTATTATTTTGAGGACGTGGTGATAGCCTAACAATACAAGTAAGACTATATGGAAAAAAAGCTAAAGTTCAGGCTGATTCATATTAGAAAAACAAAACATAAGATTAGAATCTATAAATAGAACTGATTGTTCCTAAAGATTTTGCAAGCTGAAGTCTGTTTAACTGCAATAAAAACTGAGTGCAAAATTTCAAGAGCAACTGGCACTTATTAAACTTGTTCCCAACTCTACAAAGCAGTGCAGATATGCCACAGCCTTAGGTTCTACTCATCACTAAGCCTTTAGCGCTAAGAGAAAGAGGGGAAAGTCTGACAGTTAAGTGGGTGGCTCCCCAAAACAGGGAAACTCTGCTGCCTGATAGTATGACTTTTTAGATCTTTATGGTAAGGGAGTGGGAAATCTCATCCTTTCATGTGCATTCTATGATGTTTAGCTCCTCTTGTCTTCCTAATCTTTGTAAATGTTCCTTCACCATGACACAGATATTAATCTCAAGAGTGTTATTCTTTGAGATGAAAATATGAGCTCTCTGGAAAAAAATCTGGTATTATGAAGTCTTCTTCAAGTGTTTAATGCACAGTTAATATCATCTTAGTCAACAACTACAACTACTGGCTTTCAAAGAACATTTAGCACAAAATCACTGAGACCTCCAGTAGCTACTGTATTGTTATAATAAGCAGAAGAATAACTATTTGTATATACAGTTGACTCATATTCCATTCAATATCAATAGAATTCAGTCATTGGTTACTATTCTAATTAAATACTATCATAACAACATATTAAAAGGTTTTAACAATACTTGCAAACCTCATACATTTTCATCTTACACTTCCTCTCCTTTATATGTACAAAAATGACATGATTACATGGCTAGGCACATGTGGTTCAGAGAGATCCTGCAGTGTGTTGAAGATAACTTTCTGATGCATGTGGTGGAGGAAATGATGAGGCTGTTATTCCTAAGGACAGACTTGTTAGGGAAGTGAAGGTTAGGGGCAGCTTAGGATACAGTGATCATGAGATGGTGGAGTTCAAGATCTTCAGTGGAAGAAGCAAACAAAAAGTAGGATTGCTACCTTGTACTTCAGGAGTGGTAACTTAGATCTCTCCTGGGACCTACTTTGAGCTAGGGTAAGAGGGCCTGTGAGAGCTCCTTTCAAGCTCAGCATTGCTGAGTCCCTGTGAGTAAGAAATCAGGGAAGGGTGACAGGAGACCTGTGTGGATGAGCAAGAAGCTCATGCATAAATTCAAAGTGAAGAATAAGGTCCATGAAATGTGGAAAAAGGGTCTGAGCACTTGGGAAGAATATAGAAATGTTGTCAGGGCCTTCAGGAATGTGGCCAGGAAGACTAAAGCCCACCTGGAATTGGATCTGGCAAAGGTGATAAAGGATAATAAGAAAAACTTTAAGTACATCAACAGTAAAAGGAAAAATGTAGGTTCCCTACTAAATGAGGGGGCTGTTCTGGTAATGGGGGATGCTGAGAAGATGAAGATACTGAACGCCTTTTTTGCCTCTGTCTTCAATGGAAAGACTCTTCCTTGGGAATCCAGGACCCTTGAGGTAAATGAGAGTCTGAGGAATGTAGTGGGTCTGGAGCACCTCTCAGGAGAAAAGGGTCTGTTCAGCCTTGAGAAAATAAGACAGAGGAAATCTAATCACTTTCTAAAAATATCTAAGGTGTGGAAGGTAAAGGGATGTCACGGACTTATCTCTAGATCTGTGTCTGCGAGAGGGGACAGCAGGCATACAGGCCTGCCAGCCCTCCCCCCCTCCAAAAAAAAAGAAAAGAAAAAGATGAGAAAAAGTGTCAATGGTTTACAGCTGGTCTGGCCTGGCCCTGTGACTAATGAGGCAGTGAAGCTGCAGACCTGAGCCCCAGTAGAGGGGAAGGTAGGGAAATAGTAGATGTGTCCAAAAACAGAGCAGAGACAACAATCTGAGGAGGAATGTTAATTAACTAAATATGATCTCAAAATGCGAGATAATACAATATAATTGGAGTTGAGGCCAATAAATCAAACGAAATGACAGTGTCCAAAACCAATGCCTTACTCTGTACTGCAGTGGGACCATGCATTCGTTGCTGGGAATAGAGAGAGATTTGTAACCTGCCAGGAGCTCCACCTTTCTTCCTCCCTGTGCCAAGTCCTCTGGGGAATGCCACCCCTCTCCCTTCTAAGAACCAAATACCCCCAAAAAAAGGCAGTCCACAGAACCAGAACATTAACTCTTTAACTTCCATTGCTTTACACGATTTTTATCACTTGGAATACAGACAACAAAAACCACAAAACCATAACAAGGCATGAGGCTAGACTCTTTTTAGCAGTGTGTGCTGATGGGACAAGGGAAAACTGCCACAAACTGGAGCATAGGAAGTTCTGCAAAAATCTACATAAGAATTTCTTCACAGTAAGGGCGACAGAGCACTGGAACAGGTTGCCCAGAAGAGTCATGGAGTCTCCTTCTCTGGAAATACTTAAGACCTGCCCAGATGGCCTAACTTTGCAACCTGGTCTAGGAGGTCTGCTTTGGCAGGGGAGTTGGACTAGATGATTTATTGAGGTCTCTTCCAGCCTTTACAATTCAGTGATTCTCTGATTAGTTTTAAACATTTGAGCAATATTTACCTAAGGGGAGAAAAATCTATTGGGCTCAAATTCAAAATCCTAGTCTGTAACGCACTTGTATGTGAATCCTAGAAACTAGAGACATCTGGAACAAAGAATACATTGTTCACAGGCTCCTCTGATAAGAACAAGGATGGGGCAGATATAATACAAACAAATTAAGGTGCCTGTGCTCACAAAGAAACTTGTTCAGCCATGGAACTCCTTGCTACAAGATATGATGGATGCAGGAAATTTACATAGGCCTGAACGTGACTGTAAAACTGATGAAACAAGAAATGTTTGGACGCTGTCACATCCTGGATCAGTAATCCCTAAAATCTAAGAGTAATCTGGGAAAATGCGATCATGTACTTCTCCAACTCTTACACTCTTCTCTAGGCATCCAATACAGAAAGCTGCAGAGACGTGTTTGGATAAAATGGCTTTTTCTCAGATATACCACTGACATTTTAAAATTTAAATAAAGCCATTACTCTAATCATTCAATCACTGTCCTGAAAATATGCAGTAACCAAAGAAAAAAATCTGAGCAATTCCACTACAAATTTTTTTCCATAGGTCTACTTTGAGATACTGTCACATTGCACAGCCTACACAAAAAAATCTGGGCAGGACTGTGCCTCATCTAACAGTATATTCTGGTACTTGATTCTCTAGATGTTATATGGTACCATCCTGAATTTGCCGAATGAACATTGGTTGCTATGGAAACAATCATCTTCTAATTTCAGCATTACTGATTTCGGTTAGTACGGGAATACTTGAGTGTGGCTCTTCATATCAGAACTGTACTCCTCTGGTAAGGTTCAGGACACTCTTTACAGGAAAATTTATAGGGAGAAAATGTAAGAGAATTAAATCTCCATTTAATTACATAGATCTATGCTAGTCCAAAAAGATTAGCCTGACCTCTGTGCATGGGAAGATCATGGAGCAGATCCTCCTAGAAGCTATGTTAAGGCTCATATGAGATAAAGAGGTGATGCAAGACAGCCAGCTTCACCAAGGGCAGATCTTGCCTGACCAATCTGGTGGCCTTCTAGAATGGAGTGATGGCATTGGTGGACAAGGGAAAGGCAATAGATGTCATCTACCCTGACTACTGCAAAGCCTTTGAATGGACCCTTGCAACATCCTTCTCTCTAAACTGGAGAGGTATGGATTTCAAAGATGGACTGTTCAATGAATTAATAACTGGTTGATTGATTGCAGCCACAGGGTTGTGATCAACAGTTCTGTGTCTGGGTGGAGGCTGGTCACAAGTTCCTCAGGGGTCAGTCTTGGGACTAGTGCTCTTCAACATCTTTATCATTACGCGGACAATAGAATTGAGTGTACCCTCAGCAAGTTTGCAGATGACACCAAACTGAGCAGTGCAGTTGATACTTTGGAAGGAAGGCAAGCCATCCAGAAAGACAGGCTGGAGAAGTGGGCCCATGAAAACCTCTGAGGTTCAACACGGCTAAGTGCAAGGTGCTGCACTTGGGCCTGGCAACCCCAGGTATTCATACAAACTGCAGGAAGATCTCCTTGAGAGCAGCCCTGCAGAGAAGGACTTTGCGTGGACAACAAGCTGGACATGAGCCGGCAGTGTGTACACGTGCAGCCCAGAAGACCAACTGGTTTATGGGTTGCATTAAAAGAGGAGTGGCCAGCAGGGTGAGGAAGGTGATTGTCCCCCTCTACTCATCTTGTGAGGCCCCAACTGGTACTGTGTCCAGGCCTTGGGGCTCAAGCACAAGAAAGATGTGGAACTCTTGGAACGGCTCCAGAGGTGAGCCACTAAGATGATCAGAGGGCTGGAACACCTCTCTTATGAAGAAAAGTTGAGGGAACTGGGCTTGTTTAGCTTGGAGAAGGCTCCAGGGAGACCTCACTGTGGCTTTTCAGTACTTGAAGGTGTGGGAATGGAATGTTGTTTCTGCATTTGATATTAAAAAGAGCAATTTGTTTGAAGAAGTAGAACATAATGCATTTGTATTCTTTAACTTATACTTAGAAATAGTTGATCTAAGAAGTAAAATACTATATATGTTAGTGGCATGTTTTAGAAATATTATTACTGAATTATGTGATTAATTCTTTCTTGCAAAACTGTAATAGTTGTTAAACTATTCCAAAGTTCCAAACAATGCGAGTATAGTGTTAGGGATTAGAAAACATATTGTAGAGTTGTTCTGTTAGGATAAGAAACTCCCAGCAAGTGAAAGACAGATTTAACAAACATCAAAGAAATTAGGGCCTCTACACAAGGCTGAACTGTCTCACTCAGTGAGAAGGTTGGGGTATGACAGGCAGGCGCCAGGATACTCCCCTGTCTTTCTCCCGAGCTTATCTTTGTAGAAAGAAGGACAAGCAGATATCTGCAAAATAATGATCAGGTGTGAAATAAGTTAATTAACTACAGATTTATGCTTATGCAGCAAAAATTTATTTTTGTCCAGTGTTTCCATGTTTAGTGTAGTGTCGAGAAGATTGTGAACCTAAAGTACTCAGCCAATGAGGAACTAGGGGAGAAGGAGATAAGTGTTGGGAAATAGGGAATAAAAGATGTAACTCTGTTTTCTGTGTGCTCTCCTGCTTGCAAGAGGCTCGCCATTGCAATTGTAAATAAAATCTACTTTATCAGAGATACCGTCCTAGAAAATTATTTGGATATTTCCTACAAAGGGAATGTATAAACAGGAGGGGGAATGTGTTTACATGGGTTGATAGTGACAGAACAAGGGGGAATGGTTTTAAACTGAGACAGGGGAGGTTTAGGTTAGATATTAGAAGGAAGCTTTTCACTCAGCGGGTGGTGATGCACTGGAACAGGTTGCCCAGAGAGGTTGGGTTGTAGATGACCAATCCCCAGAGGCATTCAAGGCAAGGCTGGATGTGGCTCTGTGCAGCCTGGTCTACTGGTTGGCAACACTGCCCATGGCAGGGGGATTCAAACTAGATGATTGTCCTTTTTTCAACCCAGGCCATTCTATGATCAGAACCTCAGACATTGTGTATCTCTTATTCTCATTCTGCAGGTTGGACTTCCTTATGACTTGGAATTAATTCATGCAAGAATGTCTGCAAAAGACAGTTCTTGAATCAGTGCAGGTAATGGAAGGAGTATCCATAATTTGCTGTTTCTAAATTCAGTTTAACCTTTCTCTGATGGCAGTGCACTGTAATTCATCTAGATTATTTCCAAAACTTGTGCTAGCTTACTTAAAGATAGCTAAACCACCAAAACACAGCATCCTTATTTAGGCTCTCCAGGAAATAGTTCACAATCCCATGTGAAATGAAGAACAAAAGATAGTTAACTGAAGAAAACCAATTATTTGAAGAGAGGTTAATTAGCATACAAGATATTTCACATTGAGTTTGGCAATAAATCCAATTTTAAGTGTCTAAAATCTGATAAACTAATTCTGAAAATCAAGTCTGAAAAGACAAATATTATTTATTTTAGACATACAAACAGTCTGATTTAGGTCTATAGGGTCAGTGTTTTGATGATTTCTAGAGCTGTGAAATACTAGGCAAATACCATGTGAAGCTACATGTACATCACAGTCAACGAAGAACAGAACCAAAGGAGACTGAATTGTACAGATTCATGGTTTGTGAATAGCATGTGCACCAAAAGCTGGCGGGTATTTACAACGGAGGTATGCATATGTCTTTTCTTTCCATGCAGATTCTTCAGTGTCAAGTACGGTTTGAGTTTACTATAATGCCTTCCCTCATCAGAATATTTCTGCTCTGTTACCATGAAATCTGCAATAATTTATTTATGAATATTTCTGTTATGTTTGAATGAAATTAACCAATAGGTTCAATCAAGAATCAAATTCAACAGAAAGCATAACAGCTTGATCCTTCTTTTCAAATGGAACAGATTAAAAGCATAAACACAATGTTAACAGTTCATTAATATATAATACGAATGTGATATGCATGTGAATTATTCACAAATTATTAACTGCGCATGTGAGTATGACTCATGAAGAAGGGACAAAGGATTCCTTGACTGTGATCTTGTTCTGTTCAGGAGAACACATTCAAGACAGTGTCTTGGAAGAACATGTGTAAAAACAAAACTGTAGTAGAAGTTTATTAAACTTCAATTTCTGAGATGTCTCATAGAACTCAACAGAAAATGCTGCAGAAAGTTATAATAAGAAATTGTTCTGAAGACCACAGATAGGCACTTTGCAACTTCTCCTTCAGCTGTAAGTCACAGAATTTTTTTTATCCACAGTAACTTAGTTCCTGAATTCTGTACGTGCAATTGTAAGGAGAACATTGACTGTTCGCATTTCTCATAGCCCATGCAGTAAGCTTATTATATTTTTATGAAGTATTTTTACAAATGATATCCCTAATTTAAGTTCTTCATTTTAGGAAGATGTTAATAGTGGAACTGAGCAAGTTAATTGTACAGTTGTGGTACACCAATCTATCCAGTCTAGCAAGGGAAAAGAAACAATGAAAGAAGGAGCTGAAATGGCATTCCAATACTAACAGAGTATCTCCTAGCCTTAGATTGCAACATGCAACAGCATGTTCATTGTATTATCTCTGCTGGTTGATTAACAAATACAGTTCTTCAGTCCCGAGGAACAAGTATTTTCAAAATAATTTGAGGGATCTAAAGCAAAATTGAATGCCAACCTTCCTAAGAATTCATTTAATCCTCTTTAAAATCACTGTTTGGTATAATTGTGTTTGGAATGAAAGAAAAAGTTGCTTTAAAGAAACTCCAGGCTTTTACTTCTGAGTGTACTCAAAGGAGGCTTATACGTAGGCTGCCATTAAGGTCAATTTTCTCTCCTATTCAGTATACATAGAGAAAACATCTTCAATGCAGCAAAATCCCTTTGTTGAAGTGTTTTTCCATTTCTGTCATTAAATAATGCCATTCCTAACTAAGTATTCTAGGAATACCTGCCTTAACTGTTAAAAAATAACCATTGTGCTGCCTGGAAACTAAGTTAAAACAAACATATATTTTATTCAATTTAGCCAAAACTTTAGGAATCTAACAGGCAATTTGTACTTAATTATTACATTGGATTTTATATTTATGTTGAGTATCTTTGCTAACAACTAACAGCACCCAGTATAAATGTACTTGTTCTATTTTGCCTGTAAATTATCTGTGTAAATATGCTCTCAGATTCAGTTCAGTTAAGAGAAAAATATTACTGTCAGATTATAACAAACACCAGCATGTACCATCCAAATCCTTGCTTAGGGTAATGTTACCTGTTAGATAAGCAAACTCATTTTAATGTTTATTTGGATTGTTTTAAACTTTAGATTTGAGGCTTCAGACTGCTTCCACTTTAAGGGTGCCCTGGTGCTGAAAACAGCAGTCCCTATCGAAACCACTGTCTCAACATGACAGCCTTGCATAGTCTCAAATTTCAAATAGCAAAAAGCTATTAGAACAGTTTCAGCAGAAGCATTACATGACCAGAATCAAAACATGCATTTCTGATAGCACTATGAAAACAGAAAATTAATCTGCGTTTCTCTTGAGAAACAATAGAGTGAACAGAAAAGATATTTCAAAGAGAAAAGCAGCCTTTTGGACAACACAAAGCCTGTCTAATCTTCAAGGTCAGCTACACCCAGGAAATAACTCTGGAGTTTTACATACTAAAAATAACTTATATCTTATTACCTTTCAGATTCTGGGAACTTGCTGCTAGTATTTTACTATGAAAATATTTACTGTGTTGATTTTCTGTGTAAGAAGGCTTGCAAATTGGTACATGAATGCATCTGCACCTGATGTTTGTTACTGCTCTCTGGGCCTGAGCTGTGAGCACTGTCTTCATGCCAAAACAGAAGCAGCAAAGTGAAGAATGTAAGGGTACCTCAGGAATTCCCTGTGCTGCAATAAAAACTCCCTGTACATGGTACATGCTGTACCATATACAGGAACAATGACCTAGTAAGGCCAGAGAGCAGAGCATTTCACATTCAAAAACTGAGTACAAACTGATGGACCTTAGGGGTCCATATTGTGACAATTCCTCTTTAACATCTTTATCAATTACATAGATGATGGGATTGAGTGGAGCTGTGAAGTGCAGTCTGCTCTTGCAGTCCAGAAAGCTGCTGCATCCTGGGCTTTTGCTGCATCAAAAGAAGGGTGGTCAGCAGGGTGAGGGAAGTGATTCTCCCTGTCCACTTCGCCCTCATGAGGCCCACCATTCTGGAGTACTAATGTCCAGATTTGGGGCACCCAGTAAAAGAAATATGAGTTGTTGAAGCAGGTCCAGAGGAGGCTATGAAGTTGATAAGAGGGCTGGTGCACCTTTGCTGTGAAGACAGGCTGATCGAACTTGGCTTGTTTGGACTGCAGAAGAGAAGGCTCTGGGGAGGCCTCATTACAACCGTTTGGTATTTAATGGGAGATTTATAAAGAGAAGGGAGATCAACTTTTTACACAGGTTTATAGTCAAAGGAGAAGGGGAAATGGTTTTAAGCTAAAAGGGAAGATTTAGATTAGATGTCAGTGGTACATTTTTCACAAGAGAAGGTGATGAGGTACTACCACAGGCTGCCCAGAGAAGCTGTGGATGCTCTGTCTCTGGGGGTGTTCAAGAACAAGCTGGATGGGGCTCTGGGAAGCCTGATCTAGAGAGTGGATGCCTGATCTAGCAGATGGTAACTGGGCCTGTAACAGGGGCTTGAACTATGTTGTCTCTGAGGTCCCTTCCAACCCATTGTTTGATTCCATGATACAGAACACATCACCTGCCAGACCCCCAGTGTATTATACATTTAACTTAAACTCGGAGGCGGTGGGAGGAGCCTCCACTCCTTGCCCGTCATAAGGAAGCCGCTCCCACACGCTCGGAAGCTTACCGGACGGCAGTCCACGAGCCTGGCACGGGACTAGCAACCAACAACCGCCGCAACTTCCCTACCCAACCCACTCCAGACCGCAGTGGAACCGGCCAATCACCTCACTGGCCAATCACTGCGCCGCTCCGGCGGCGCGCCCCGGCCCGGGCCCCGCCTTTCCTCTCTCCCAGCTGTCCCCGCTTTACCCTGCGTCTTCCAATGATTGGTGGGTCGGCGAGAGGGCGGGACACGAAAGGTGCCTGAGGGACGTCATTGGCTATGCCAGCAGACCAATAGGAAATAGAGCCGATAGATTCAAACGGAGCGGGCTCGAGCCTGGCAGTTAGTCATTAGCGGGGGCTTCGTGAGCAGATCGTATCGCGCCTAGAGTTCCGCTGCTTTTCGCCATGGCTCACAAGGATATCTACTACTCCGATAAGTACTTTGACGAGCAATACGAGTACCGGTACGAAACAGCTTCGGAGCACGGGCTTAGGGAAGAGGGAGGGAGTCCTGCTGGCTGCCCCGAGGCTGTTGCCCGGCGCTCCAGATTTTTTCGAGGATAAAGCTCTGTCCGTGGTCTCTACGGAGGTAGCTGGGCTGAAGGCTGGAGGTAGCGCCTCGCTCTCTCGCCCCAGGTTTCCTTTCGACTTTCGCCCACACGGGGGACGCTGCTCTCGACCGGTCTCCTTCCCGGACCGGCCTTGGGCAGCGCACAGCGCACGTTCCGGGCCGCGCAGGCGGGGTTGGCTCTCGCTGCCGCTCACCAGCTCGGAGTCGTCAGCGGGAACATTTCTTATGTCCGTTTCGAAGTGTAGTGCTGATAGATGCCCTTTGTGAAGTTCTTCAGACAGTATTCTACCTGCTGCTTTTCAAAGGTCTGCAATAGCACTCGTTGATTCTGCAGTTCGTTTAACAGTACCGTTTACAGTCTTGTAGATTTTCTTGAAAGCACTACTGCAAACGAGTGTTTTTGCTACGTGGAGCCTGAGTACCTGTTTCCAGCTGACTCTTAATAGTTATTTGGCCTCAGAAACAAGATGGAACACTTTTTTTTTATGATAAAGGAACTTGAAAATGTGGAAAGAGGGTCTTAGGTTTCTTACCTCAGGCTCCTAAGTGGTACTAGTGTTTTGTCTTTGAAAACTAGCACTGTAATCTCTATAGAGAATATATTCACTACAAAATACAAACGAGTGACTTTCTCAATGTATTAAAAATGTGTGGGGTCACTGCTTTTTTTTTTTTTTAAGTTGCTTATATGACGGACAATTGCTAGAAACACATTCTTGAGTACAAGTGCCATAATAAGAGCATGCAGGGGAATTAATCTCTTTTAGGATGTTCGCTGTCTCAATATGCAGTTGCACTGAAGATGTACATTTAAAATTGAATTTTGGAATTAATGTTCCATAATTGCTGGTATTCATGAGCACCCTAGGATTCTTTCTAGAATGGCCAGGGTTGTAAGGGACCTTAAGGATCATGAATCTCCAACCCCCCTGCCACACGCACGGTCACCAACCTCCACATTTAATACTAGACCAGGCTGCCCAGGGCCCCATCCAATCTGGCCTTGAACAACTCTAGGGACGGCGTGTCCACAACCTTTCTGGGCAGCCTGTTCCAGCACCTCACCACTCTCATAGTAAAGAACTTTCTAGGGATTGCTGGTAATCATAAATGGACTTGCTTAATATCTTTTAGCAGAGACCTGTGCAATGTATCTAGAGTGTAATGTGTTAATTACTAATCTACAGGCATGTAACACTGCCAAGAGAACTCTTAAAACGAATGCCAAAAACTCATCTTCTGTCTGAAGAGGAATGGAGAAGCCTTGGAGTTCAGCAAAGTCTTGGGTGGGTTCATTATATGATCCACGAACCAGGTAAATACAGACGAATGTGACTGATTAAAAAAAGGAGTCTAAAATATATATTAAAAAAAATATATTTAAAATATCACCTGAGACTGATACTCAACTGAAGTATAAAGATGAATAGTTGCTCCTGCTGTTGAATTTGCTTTTAAATGTTTTCACTGTTTTTGATTTCTTTTGTCAGGTCTTTGCTGTTTAAGTTAGCTAGCAACATAAGCAACGCAGGAGGTTTTTTTGGTGTAAATTTCATCTCTGAATCTTGGAACTGATTGGAAAACGCTAGTTTTGTTCTAAGTTTATGCTTCTTCTGTATACTGGCAAATCAAAATTGTAGAATACTTTGGAAGGGACCTTAAAGAGCATCTTGTTCAAACTTGTTTGTACCTCTGCCTCTGGAATAGGTTTTTTGTGAGCTCTTGTGTAATATCATTTAGAATATCAGTGGCTGAGGAAAAGTTTATATAGCAGCATTTTTCTGTGTCATGTACCTGGTACACCTACTTAGTAGAAAAACCCAGTGGATGCTCATGTAGATCGTGTCCTGCATTAATGCTCTGAAAAATCCATGATATAGTTTTAGGTCTAGTAGTTGTGTACTGGATGCAGCCTTTCAATTAAAAGAGTACAAAGACCTTAAACCTCTCCAACCATTTTGTGTACTAAGATAGCCATACCTGGTACTTGTTAATCAGGCTGAATTAAAGCCAACCTCATGAAATTCCAAGTTTCCAGAAAAAAATGATGAAGAAACTAGTCTAACCTTTCAAAACTTCCCTTACCTGGATACCTTTGGTATTTTTGAATGGGATTTTTTGGAGGGGTTTGCAGTTAAGTCAGGTCAGTGCTAACAGAAGCTAGCTATATTAACTGAAGTGGCTTTTGTTGATGTTTGACAGCATATACCTCACAAGAACAGCATCAGCAGTTTCTTATACTGTTATACTCGTATACTGAGTAATTCAAATAATCTAATGCAGAGAGACAGTGTTAATTCCCATATCTGCTCTACTTCTTTCCTTTATAAGTTTATGACGCTGTCAACCTTTGGTATAAATTTTAAAGCACATTTGCAATCTCTAAGGTTACTGTAGAATTGATCTGGAAATATTACACTTGAGAACAACTGTGGGTTTGGTTTATCCGTTTCTTATTCAGTAGTATTATTCAGGCCTTATTAAATTGATGAAATGCCTCTCATCAAGGCTTAGAGGACAGATTGATACTTTGTTCAATTTTATTCCCACAGAGCCACACATTCTTCTCTTTAGAAGACCTCTTCCAAAAGATGATCAGAAATGAACCACTGTCTAGAAATATTCTCCTTAATCTTCTGGAACTTTGTGTATGCGTGTATATATGTTGGTAGTATTCAGTGAATACTTTATGTACAAAACATACAACTGTATCTGTGCATGAGCTGTATTATTCACAGCAACAAAGCTCAGTCAAATACAATTTCTATTAGGCTGCTATTCTTTCAAAGAGAATGGGATTTAACTTTTAATGTCTCTTAGTCTGAAATGAGTTCTCTTTAATAAAGATTACTGTTGTATGCTTGGAGTCTTTTTTTTTTTTTTTTATCCTGCATGTAGTAACTTTTGCACGCAGCTTTTCTGCCAAAATGTTGCATGCTCACAAGCAGTTCATCACTAGGCATAAAGAAATAAACCCAGCTTGTAGTGCTCTATGAAATGTAAACCTGTATAGAGTTCTAATTCACCAGACAGAGCAAATTACCTTATAGAGAAACTTTAATTAAGTTACAGAACTGTAGAGTTTGGAAGGGGCTTCTGGAGGACATCTAGTCCCGCCCCTGCTAAGGCAGGTTCCCTACAGTACGTTATGCATTAAAGCGTCCAGACCGTCTTGAATATTCCCACAGAAGAAGACTCCACAACCTCTCTGGGGATCTCGTTCCCGTGCTCGCTCACTCGCAAGTAATTTTTTCTCACGTTCAGATGGAACCCCAACGTCCCTTTGCGCCCATTCGACCCCGTTCCCCACGCTGCACTGCCACCCCCCGCGCGCCATTGGACGGACGTCATCACGGCGCGCCGTAGGCCCGGCCGCGGAGCGGAGTGGCGGGACGAAGCTCTCGCCATGTTCGCGGAGAGACGCCCTGGCCGAGACAGCGAGGTAAGGGCGGCGCCAGCCCTGCGCGTTCTCGGCCTGTTGCGTAACTGGTGGAGCGGTCGCCCCGGTCCGTGGCCCCGCACCCACCCGCTTGAGGGGATCGCGCGCCCGGCGCGTCAGCAGGGAGGACTGAGGGCCCGATGAGGCCTGAAGCCGGGACGGGAACGAGGCGCGGCTGGCAGGTTGGGCGCTGCGTGGGGAGGTCGCGGCGGGGCGGGGCTGGGCCGAGCGCTAAGGCGTTACGCCTCAGGGGCCTGGAGACGCACTGTTGCTCGGGGGCTGCGTCCCTGCCGGGAGAACCGCGCCTGCGGCCGCGGCTTGTGCCCGCGGTGTGCTGCATTGCCGTCTGGGCACCAACCCCGCTTCCAAATAACCGGTCCCGGTTTCCTTCCCTGTTCACTTTCTGTATAGTTACACACTTGTGTGTTTGTTACATGCTTAAACGTGTAGAATTCACGCTCCGTTCCCCCCTGTTGAAGTGGCTGCTCAGCATGTAGTTGGAACTGTCGGTAGGTTCAGGAGTGGAGGAGTTTGCAGCTCCGTCTATTCTCCTTTAGTCTGTCAGAGTTCCGTACGTGTTTGTGATGAAATTAGTGCAACAACCAGAGGGAGCATTGAGCCCAGTATATTTGCCTTGACATTGAAACTACTGTTCTAGTATTTTCAAGATTACTGTGTTACTTAGTTACTGAAATTGGCCTCGGCAAGTGAAAAGGACCTCAGTTTTCACACAGCATGCTGTTTAACCCAGAAATACACAAGTGGCTAATGACCTGTTGCATTTATTGCCTTGTGATGCTGTAATGGCAGTGAGTACATTGACCTTTATCTCAGTGCTGCTACATATATATATATCCAGTTTAAATCAGAGGTACTTCAGAACAAATGGAAAATCTGCCTTAGTGGATTTACACCGTTTAAAAAATGAGAATGCTTTGTGATTAAGCATTTTTTTCCACGCAGACTGATTTTAAATACAAGTGTGCACAAAGCCTTGATTATTAATATGTACTCCCAGAGTCAGATGTTATGGCAGTGTTAGTCACACATCGTGAGTTTTAGATCACGTTTGAATCTAAAATGAGAGTTTGTGTGCTGGTACTTACTGCACATTCTGTTACTTCGTGTAAACGACTTTTACAAGTATTACATGTTAGATGTGGATATAAAGGGAAATGGTTTTCCAGAGAAGCCATGTTTTGCTTAGGGTTCCTTGGTTTTGCTTCTCTTTCTTTTTGGTGAGCTTTGTTTTTCATGTTCTGCTGGAAGAGAGCAAACTTTTCTATGAGGGTTGTGCTCACAGGGTAAGTATATTTTTCACTTAGAAGATTAATCTCAAAATGCATGTAGCCAAAAAACGTTTTGTTTCTCAGGGCATCGAGTTGTCAGCAGAGGTCAAACCATTTGTTCCAAAATATGCAGCGGTAACTGTGGCATGGTCAGAACCCTCAGCAGCATGTGTCTTTCCTAGGTACTTAACTACAGGCTACACATTTGTTCAGGAACCGTCTTTGGATAAGTATGTATATTTTCTGAATCTTATTTCTTGGGGGATTTTAACCTTCCAGTTTTGGACATTGATTACTCTCAGAAAGTCAAAGGTCTGATATGTTAATATTCTGACTAAATACGTTCTTGTCCCTTGTCCTCAAGATTTAGATCTGTACATTTCTATTCTTTGGGTGTATATCGGTATCTCACCTCTTGTTTCCGAAGGCCCATATTGCAGTGGACTGTTAAAGATAGCTTGATTGTAATGATTACTCTGGCCATTTTGTGCTTTCAGAAGAGCTGTATCTTGTTCTTGAATGAAAGAATGGTTGTGTTATGACAAAGTTAAAACAGACAGAATCAAGTAAGAAGGAAGAGGACACTCCTCCAAGAGTGTTTTTCCTACTGTAAATGTATGAGATTACTGCTCAGTCTCCTTTTCACAACCTCTGTGTCCCAGGAAAGTAAGTCTTAGTAAGAACATAAGAGGCTTCTTAGAGTATTTTTCTAATGAGGCCTGAAAAACAGGCATTCATAATAGATTTATAATTGTATTGTTAAGCCCAGAGCAGTCTAGAAGAAAGCCCACATACTGGGATAGGAAATAATTGAATACTGTAATAATTTTTTGATGTGATTTAGCTCTCCAGTTGCTTCTCAGGTTAGTAGAACTCTGAACATTGAATTAACTTTGGAATTACTGCAAAATTTCTGTTATGTCCTTAAAAAGTTGAGGTAGAGCCTTAGAGAACATATTCATTCTAGGCTTTTTAAGTATGTCAGCCATTTTGTTTACAGAGATTCTGAGCACTTCAATCCATTTTTATGTGTAATATGTGTTTAGCAATGAGATTAGTATGGTCTCATTTATGTTATTTTTTAGCATTGGAAAGATCAGGGACAGAAACAGTATTTTCATGAACGTTTTGCCTTGTTGAGGCTGAGTTGTAGTTCTTATTGTGACTCAGATTTATTACTTTTTTTTTTGTAAACTGATTATAAGAGTTGTTTTGACTACAATTTATCAGAATTGCAGAAGTATATTTTTCTGGTGGGACATTTTTCACTTTTTTATTACAGACCTGGGGTTGAGATGTTGTCCATTTTGTGCCGAACAACTTTGGATGCAGCTTTCTCTTTCCCTCACTTTTCTTTACTATTAATCTATCTTTATGTCAACTCACAGGTTTTACTTTTCTTTTCCTTGAATTCTTTTCCCATCCCATTGTGAGGAAGTGAGTGAATGGCTGTGTGGTGCTGAGCTGTCTGCCAGGTCTCCCTTATGAAGTCTAGATCTCAGTGTACAGTTTCTGTAGAAAGTAGAGAGTGAAATTGGAAGGAAACTTTGAAGTACAGAGTTGAAGGAAAGGCATGCCACAGACATGTCACAGAAAACATGTTGTGCTTTCATCAATGTTACAGTTAACTGCAGTCCATTTACTGGCTGTCTAACAATTTTGTATTGTTAGACATGCTTTATAGCCCCATAAAATGCTGTAGTGCTACTTTGTTGTTATGACATCTTAAGATAATTTCACTGTTTAGTGTTTGTGTTTTTTTTAGTCAAATGCATAATGCATCTTATGTAGTTACACTGTGCTTTTGGTTTGTTTCACAAGAAAAAGCCTACCAAAAATAAGTGTGAAGAAAGCTAGCAATCTTAAGCAGAACTGAGGGCTATAACTCTCAAGCAGTCTACGTTCGCAACTTGAAGCATGTAACATCTGTATTTTTAAGTACTTGCTACAAACTGCATGTTTTATCCAAAACAAAATACATTACTTTTTAAGAACATATGGCAGTGAGTAAATAGTTGGTTGAAATAACATGAAATACTTTTCTTTTGGAATATAGCTTTCTTGTTAAACAAATTCTTCAGCCAAAGAACGGTATATTTATCTAGGCAATGAGTATATGCTGAAGATTTGCCCGGGGATGACCTCTCATCTCTTTCTCAATGTCCATCACATAGTGTTGTGGGAGATCCTGCATTAAATGAATACTCCAGCAGCTCTTGCTCACCTGATGTTGTTTCAAATACAAATCCAGTAGCTGCCTCACAGTGTCATTCAAATGGGTCAACATACTGTAATGATTCCAGAATAGTCAGTGAATCTGCTGAACAAAAGTATCCAATCAGACAAGAAAGTAAGAGTCTTTTAAAGGTGAGCAAACACGCTTTTTAAAAAATTAAATTCTTTAAAGTAGTCTGAATGCTTTGTTCATTGCTGAAGTGACTAATCACTCTTTGTTTGTGTAGGAATAATGAGTGGTACTTAAAGAGGATGATAGTGTTTATGAGGTCAAGTTTAGATTTCAAAAAAGTTAATCACATTCTCCAATTAGTACAGTTTTCCAAGCAGCATTTTTGGAACATGAGAGGAAAGTATTGTTTTTCCTCATAAAGCAGCACCTGAGGGAAAAAAAACAAAACCATATTACATTTGTGAACCATGCTTTCCTTCATTCGCTGTTGGAGTTTGGCTCTTTTTTTGTAGCAGCAGCCTCCACAAGCATAAATTATAGGTAACTGATGGCTGTGATCAGTTGCATGGCCAGTAAGTGATCGGACTGCATTTATTGTTCAAACATTTCCAAAGCCTGCTGCAGAAAACAATCCAAATGAGAGCAGGAACATATTGGAGTGGAGAGGGAATAAAGGCTCACATTAGAAGTACCCTCAGTCAAAAATGAAACCGATGTTCAACAAAAATCTTCAGTGTTTTTTTTTGAGAGGAGGCAGTTCTGTGGTCTAAGTAAACCCAGGCTGAACTGGGTACTGTTTGATGGTCTTTTTGGCACTCGAAATTTACTTTCTGGGGTCTTTAAGAGAGAAATAGAACTTAGTGGCTTTGCAGTAATTTGGTCACATCTCCCGGGGCTTTAATGATATAGCTTTTCAGGCCAGGAAGTATCCTCCCACTCCAGAAAATAGTATTGCTCCTGGATGTACTCAGAATTTAATTCCAAATCCTCTGAACAGAGTTAAGCCATGCATCTAGTTTGATGCAGCATAATTTGCATGGATGCCTGTTACTTGCCTGCCTCTGTGATTCCTCACCCCAAGTCTGCCAAAGAATTTTCCTTGCAAGAATCATGAGGCTTCAGGACTTCTGTATAGTATAAGTGAATATTTGCTTTATTGGGAACATGTAAATATAGCTTTTCTAATTACACTCTGTTTGCTGCATATGTTTGGTGTGTTATTACAACAGTCTTGTCTTGTTTTGACTGTAACGTAGCTTAGTCAAAAACTTGGAATGCTTTTAGAATTTTAGCTCTTTTCTAGAAGAAACTCAGTTGCAGAAAATAAGAACTGGACAATTTAAGACCAGCTGATTGTAAACTGTTGATAATGCTGTCATTAATTTTAATAGGATCTTAAATGTGTAGTTGCACAGAAATGTGGAATAATCCCTCTTGAGTGTATATAATATGTGACACAAGTAGCACATTTAACAAGGAAAATAAAATACAGTAACAAACCTCTAACTGACTATTCTGGTTTTGTTGGTTATGTGTGGCTGTGGTATAGAATTCATTATGTATCTTCAAACTCCAGATATGTAGTTAGTTGACTCTAGTGCATGGAATGCTTGTAGATTTTTACAAAGTTAAAGTAAAATTAACTAAATATATGACAAATACTTGCAGCAAAGGAAAGCAAAGGACAATGAGAAGAAATCAGACAAGAAAAAGCAAGATGGAGAGGACTCTTCTGTCAGAATTGTGAAAAGGACTGCATTACAGACCTCTGCAGGCAGCGAAGATTCCATGAAGCCAGGTATTATTGCTATTATAATGTATAAAATAATGTGCTATTTGATTTGAAATATGTAGCGTATCCACAAAATAGTTGTCTGTACTGTAACTTCCAGTTTGTGATTGTGTTTCTACATCTAGAATAGTTAAAAAACAGAATATTTTTTACTGTGTGACTTTTTGACAGTGGATGGTAGCAGTAAATTGTTTGGTGGTTGCGTGAGTAACAAAAATATCCTCAGAAAGTACCTGAGTTTACATTTGGTTGTCAATTTGGTTTTGTCTAAACACATTGGTTATAATCACTAGATTTTTTTATTCTGTTTTTTTTCTTTCATGTCAGGTATTTATAGCAATAATTCTTGTGACTGTTGCTGTGACTGTGTCACTGGTGTGCTGTAAGACATATACAGAAATGACTGCAAGCAAGTTTTATTTTTTAGACTTTACTTGCTTTATTCAGACAGGTTCAATAAAACTGCAAGCAAGAAGTCAACTCAAGCTCCAAAAATAGAGTCTTTTCCTGCATTTGAAACTACTATTTTGGACTTCCACAAGAGTTTGGGAAGCAGTGAGATATTGAATGTGCATCATAAAAATGGACCAGCATGTTCAGTGGAAAGTAACATTATATGCCTTAGTCAACCAGAGATGTCTCCTTTGTTGAACACAGAGGTTAGCTATGCTTTCATGTTGCAGAACTCATAAAAATTCTTTTCTTTCCAAAGCTCAATAAACTATTTTTGCATTCAGCATGTTAATACCTGCTTAAGTAGCTTGCAAGCAGGAAGTTTTATAGCTACATGTTTTATGCTTCTTCTTGTAGATGGAAGCATCAATGCTTGCTCTCCCTTCTTTTTCTCATTATTTCTTCCTTCTCTGTACTGCTAGCAGATATGGGAAAGCCAAGCTCTGTTACAGTTTAGTTTGTTACTGCTATGGTCTAAACTTCTGGCTTGTATACAGAGCACATGTGTTCCCTGAGGTTTCTTGACAGCTTGTTTTTTCTCTCACCTTTAAATAATAAGCATGCAACCGTTTAGACAAAAGTTTTAACTTATTTAAAAACATATATATGTATGTAGTTGTTACTTTGTGCTAAAAGAGGAAAAATTAGAAAATTCTAGAAAGAGGAAAAATGTTGTTAATATGTAGAGATTGCTTAACTTTATTATTCTTGTAGATTTTCATATTCCTAATTTTGCAGTTGTTAAATGCAGTACTGACAGATTTAGGTGTTTGTCACATACACTGAATCAGAGTTTTCAATAGCGGTTAGAGGTAAATCATTTTGAAGGACATGAATAGCATAAGACTTCTGGTACCTTTAAGTGAGAAACTGCTTGTGGTGGCAAAAATGAATTTTACTATTTCTTTGCTTGAACTTAATGGATGGATGTAGTTTTCAGTGTTCATGGAATGTTAAAACTTTTTCTTCTTCATTCTTAGAGTCATTGTTTGGATGCTTTTGTAAAATGTAAGTAGGCATCTTGCTTGGACAACAGCAGAGAGGCATCTGCTTATATTTTAAAAAACAGTAGGGTCCAAATGATGTTTCCATTAAGAATAGTAAGCAAAAAAAAAATAAGTGGGCTACAAAATTCTCTATGCCTTTGTCCATGTGGATTGAGGATTTTGTTAATTCTTCTTTTTAATGTTTAGCTTTCTTCAGGCAAGTGCTTTTATTCATACTGCTATGATACCTGACCCTCAATTTTACAGGAAGACGTTTCTGTGGAAAGCAAAGCCTCGTCAAAAACTTTAAAAGAAACAGTAGCAAGCTTAATTCCTTCTTCATTTGATGATAGAGGTAAGTACTGCTAACATAAATTGTTTCCTCATATTTGAACTGCTTGTATCTCATCAATTTGGAATAATAAAGTTCTGTCAGGAGCTGCTGAACTCTCAGATATATATGAAATCAAAGAGCAAACTCATTACAGAGTAAGAAAAATAAGTTTGTTTCTTCCAAATGAGATTATATTCTTGCATATAGATTTTGTTAGTAGATCAAAGCTGTAATTGTCCTCTTTTTTTTTGTCTCATTGTTGCTGAAGGACTAATGTTTCTGTGAATGTCTTCTGTGCTGTTTATTAGTATTGATTATTGGAAGTCTGTTGAGGTGTTTTTTCAACAATAAATCTGAGCAAAAATTTGATCAATCTTGATAAGCAATTTAAAAGAAGAATAGCTGTCAGTCTAGAGTCTAGTATGTACTTCTTTGTTCTTCCAAAATTGTGTAAGAATTTTGCGTTGTTATTCTTGTAACTGAAGTTATCTGATAACATTTTTCCCACAAGTAGAGTCTTCAGTTTGTACCTGATTGTAGAGCAAACTAAGGTGATGACAGAGCCCTTATTTGAGAAATAAGCGCTATGGGAAAAGATATCAAAGAGGAATTAACTCACCCCTCCCAGTAACAGTTGGAGAAAGGGGCAAGCTGAGGAATGCAGCCTTCTCCCGTTTGTGCTCTCGCACTGCCCAAGAAAGGCAGGAAAGGAAGGGGAATCCGTGCAGACTCAGACTGCACATGTACTCCTGGAAGCGTTGCTGAGACAGAAAGGGTGACTAGCTCCCCCTGCTCCAGACACTGATGTGCTCATGTACTGGTTCAGGCTGTGACCTCGGAATTTCACTACACCCATGAATAAAGCTGCTTTTGATGGGTTAGCCTCAGTTGTCAACCAGACTGCACTTACCTTCCTTAAGAGGACAGGGGGAAAAAATAAGATGAAAATGCTTGTGAATCAAGGTGAAGACAGAGAGATTACTTACTGCTTACCATCATGGTAATTAAACAGCTGTCAGTTTAGAGTTAGTATATACTTTTTTATGCTGTGGCGTATCTTATTTCTTCACCATCGTGGGCAAAATAGACCCAACTGAATGAAGATTTATTTATTGCTAATTAAAGTAGGATGGTCCAAAACACAGACAAAACTAGAAGCATCTTCCTCAACCTCTCCTTCTTCACAGGCTTAGCCTCACTCTCAAGTTTTCTACCTTCTCCCCATCCTGAGCAGCACAATAAGATGTAGAATGGGAGCTGTGGTCTATTGATAGCAATTTCACTTTGCCACACCTCCCTTGTTCCACTCTGTACTTGTCTAGCATGAAGTCCCAAGGTCCTTCAAGAGTTGTACCAGTGTGCAGTTCTTAAATAACTGCTCAAGCACGGGTTCTCTCTAAAGGGTAGAATCCTTCATGGACAGACTGATGTGGTGTGTCCCACATGAGCTGCAGCTCCTGCCATTAGTAAGCTGAAGTGCGGGTTCCCCACAAGCTGCAGCTTCCTTTAGGGCATGGCCACCCCTTAGTACGTGGGGTCTTCCATAGGCAGCAGAGGGATTTTATCACAGGCTGCAGGGAATGTCTACTCCAGCACTTGGAGCACCTCCACCTCTCCTTTTTCACTGACCTTGGTGTCTGCGGGGCTGTTTCTTTCACAGTTTTCTCACCCAGTGTATCACAGTTGCTGCGCAGCTTTTTTTTTTTTTTTTTTTTTTTTTTTTACCCTTTCTTAAATATATTACCCTAGCTGGAGCTAGCTGTGGGGCAGCCCCTGACTTCTTCTCACAGAGACCATCTGTGACTTCTTCTCACAGAGACCATCTGTACAACCCCTCTAATACCAAAACCTTGCCACATAAACCCAATGAACTTCTTTGATCTCTCATTGGAAGGTTTTTTGTTTTTTTCTTTAAACTGGGTATTTATTATGTGTTAGAAATATTTACAGAATGGAATGAGTAATTCTTCCAGAACACTGATTCCACCAAGTGGTGGTGGATGAAAGTGCTGTACATTGAGGCACATAAGGAGACTTTTCCGTTTCATTTATGTATCTACAAGCTGGAAAGTTTTTAGAAAGTAGATGATATCGATATGACCTTGTATGCAAAAGCTATGTAAGTTACGGTGGGATAAGTAGTAAAGGAATTTAATGTATAAATGCAATAGAAGTTCACAGTTATAAAGAAAAATAGGTTAGAGAATAAGCATAGAGTTATGTAGGTTGTGTGACAGTATAATTTCAAATTAATGTTAATTAATGTATGTATTAAATTAATGTATGTATTAAATATATGTGTATAACACTGGGCAGTAGGTGGAATAGAATATAATGTGTAATTAAGCAACTTAATTCAGTTTTTCCTCAGAAAAAAATACAGCTTTGCTCTGCATTTGGGAGTCCTTGATAAATCCTCTGTTGATCCTATGTCTTCTGAATATTTGAGAAATGTTTTCTGACATCTTTGGATATCACTTGTTTTTCCACATTGATATTTCCTGAAATATCTACAGATGGCTCTGCTCAGCCGCGTGTGTCTTGGGCCATGGTACTTTCACAGCCTCCAAAGAAAACTTTTTCATCACCAGCAACTGAATGTCTTCCCAGATACAAAGGGAAGCAGGATAGTCAAGCAAAGGTAATTGAGAACTGTGCGCTTGAAACTAATGTCTGTTACTGTTCAATGCTATTTCTTGATTTGAAACAATGCTACTTTTTCTTAGACTCTGTACTACTTCTAATGAAATTTTTAATAAGTAATATAAAGTTAGCTTGTCATTATTATAATTTTTCTTCTGTTGTGGCAAAAGAAAAAAGAACAACAAGGTATCAAAAAGTCAATGCAATTCCTGCAACACAAACTTCCAAAATAGCTGATTTGAATACACTTCATTTAGGCAGGACTTTGTTGAAATTTTCAATTTCTAAATCAGGCACAAAGCATGGAAATCTTGTCCTTCCTGGATAAATATTGCTTAGTTAAATCTCATATTATGTTCTGACAGTTGTACAGTGTGGTTCACATGAAGAGTTCTTGCAGTACCTCTGAATTTCTAAGAAATCTTGAATTTTCCTTTTTGCTTAATATCCTAGCGTAGACTGATGCATGCTAACTAGATGCATGTGTAGGTGTGGTCACTTGCATTTTTGTTGGTAGATGATAATAAAATAATTCAATTTCTAATGTCATACCTCATGATGTTTGTCAACAGGCAGAAACAAAAAATTATGGTAGTGAAACTGAGCTTGAAGAAGGGTCAGAAAAGAAGAAGAAAAAGAAGAAAAAGAAAAAGAAGAACAAGTCACCTACTAATGTAGAGAAGCCTTATAATGAATCTACTACAGTGCAGGAACCGCCAAGGATTGAGGTACAGTAGCAAGGTTTTTGTTGAGGTGGTTTTGTTTTTTTAGTGTTATGAGTACATATTGGAAGACCAGAAGCTTTCTACAAATTTAATATCAGATGTTATTAGTAGAGGAAATTGGGTCAGGCCCCTTTCAGTTAAGATTCCTGTTAGAAATTAGAGGTAGGAAACAGTTCTGCCTTTTAATTTATTAAGGATTGAATGAGTATGAATTCCTGCAGGAGAGACTGTTAAATCGGGGTATTAACAGGTTCCAAAAAAGGAAACATTTCCCAAGTGAAAAATATTCTGTAGTAATGGTTTTGTAAAGCAAAGTGCACAAAGAATGGGAAGTACACTGGATACCATAGGGTGCCAAAGTTTTAAAGAATGTGGTGCTGGTAATACAGTGGAAGGAAGGGATGCTATTCAGAGGGACCTCAATAGATTTGAAAGGTGGGCCCAGGTGAACCTAATTAGGTTCAACAGAGCAAAATGCAAGGTTTTGCACATGGGTTGGAGGAATCCAAGGCATTTACACAGGCTGGAAGGAGCAGTCCTTGAGAGCAGCCCTGCAGAGAAGGACCGGGGTCTTGATAGATGGAAAGCTTAACATGAGCCAGCAGTGTGCTCTTATAGCTCGGAAAGCAAATGGTATCCTGGGCTCCATCCGAAGAGGACAGGGCCAGCAGGGACAGGGAGGTGATTGTCCCCCTCTTCTCTGCTCTTGTGAGGCCCCATCTGGGATAGTGTCTAGGTCTGGAGCCCCCAGTACAAGAAAGAGAGCTGTTGGAGAGGGTCCAGAGGACAGCCACGAAGATGACTGGGGGCCTGGAGCACCTCCCCTATGAAGACAGGCTGAGGGAGCTGGGTTTGTTCAGCCTGGAGAAAAGAAGGCTGTGGGGTGACCTCACTGCAGCCTTTAAGTACCTAAAGGGGGCCTATAAACAGGAGGGGAATCAACTCTTTGAAAGGGTAGATAACAGCAGGACAAGGGGAAATGGTTTTAAGTTGAGAGAGGGAAGGTTGGATGTCAGGGGGAAGTTCTTTACTGTGAAAGTGGTGAGGTGCTGGAATAGGCTGTCCAGAGAGATTGTGGATGCCCGTCTAGCATTAGGTGGGAAGGTTGGTGGCCCTGCATGTGGCTGAGGGGTTGGAGATTCATGATCCTTGAGGTCCCTTCCAATCCTGGCCATTCTGTGATTCTGTGATCTCAGTCTGGAAACAATTCATATGAAATGTAGATGTCACTGTTTATATTCCTGATTATTAATTCAAATCTTGTTCACACTCATGTAACTTGTAATATACACGTTAGTAACTGTAATATACAAGTTTTGATGCTTTTGTTAATCGGTTTCAAAAATGCTTTAGGCTCTCCCACCTCACAGAATTGTTGTGTGATCTGTGGTTTAATTATGTTTAGTGGTAACACCAATATTGAACAAGAGTATGAGCATGATCTTTAAGCTCTTTTCCAACCTGAGTGATTCTATGATTCTGTGATTCTGTGTGTTGATTTTTGTATTTGATTTAGTGTACATAATGTTCAGTCTGTGAAAGAACAGCATAAAGAAGCTATTCCTGGCTGGCTTCTGATGTGTACTTTTTAACTTGGACTGTGTAATTCATTGTGTAATTCATCATCCTGAAATGGGAATTCATTATTGAATTGTGGATTCAATATGGAATTATTCAATTGTGGAATCAAGATCTACAGGTTCTGTTCTGCCAGATATCAGGTTTGTGAGTGACTTAGTATCTAAAGAGAAAGGACGGCAAGAATTTTAGAAGCTAGTAGAAATGTCATGTCTTATTGAAGACATAAATGGAAAAAAATAAACATAGAATTGTAGAACAGAACATATACATTACACTGAAATCCATGATTTGGATGCAGCATATGGGGGGGCAGTTGGGAACAGCCTTTCAGAGCCTCCTGGTTTGCTGGGAATGCTGATCAATATGAAAAATGTGTGAGATGCTTACGATGCTCTTGAAACAGAAGAACATGAAAAGTCATAGATAACTTGTATGGACTTTGAGAATTTAAGAATTGGAATTCTGTATTTGCAGCTGCTCACTGGATCAGTGTATTGGATTGCTAACTAGATTTATAGAAGTTACTAATTTTAAAAACCTGCTAATGAGTGAAAAGTAATGCATTTGCAGAAAAGAAATCCTGTACACAATGATTGGCTCTGAACTAGGTATTTTTGCTGAGGGAAGAAATGCAAAGGTCTTACTGGTCTGCTCTGTAGCACTGGTCCAACATGCAAACAGCGTTAGGAATCATTAGAAAAATATAAAATATAATTGAAAACATCACAACAATATACAAATCCAGGGCAGATCTGATCTAAATATAGTGTGGATTCTACTTTCTTGTGTGCCACCTCTCCTTAAAAAAATACATGTATTTGAACTAAAAGAGATAGAGTGCACAAAATGATCAAAGGTATGAAATAGTTCCTGTGGGAGGCAAAACTGAATGAAGTAAGACTTCTCTGTCTGTAAAACAGATGTTTTAGGGGGAATTGGAAGATAAAAAGGAAATTTTTGTGTTTTTTCTCATTATTTTGTTTGATGTCCTCTAGTTCCTACAGGTGCCAAGTTAAGCACAAATAGGAGGTATTAAGCCACACTTAGTGCTAGAATTTAACTATTCCCTTTACTACAGGATGTTGCAAATGACTGAAGTGTATGTGAATTCAAGAAGTGATTTGGACAAACTGAAATAACTATTTGTTCTACTGAGGGCTATTTAAATCCAAAGATACTACTTCTGATTGAAGAAATCTCCAAGACGGAAGAATGTATTTGTGAAACCTCCCCTTTCTTACAGTCTTCTTTTGACCTACTTACAAGCTTCTTTCAAAAATATTTTGTTTAGTTAGAAGTATCTTCTGAACATGCCTGTTCTTAGGTGTCCTAGCTCAGGCTGTTTAAATCGAATCTTCCAGGCTTCAGAAGAAATGGTGGTATGCTTATTAATATTGTAACTACTAGAAGTCTAACAAGGCCCCTTAGAAAGAGAGAGGAGAATCAAATGGATGAAAACTGGTGGATCAGAATCATTCTCATTGATTTAGCGAGCTCTCCTGGCCTTAAGGTGGCCAGCATAGAGAGAGCTCCAGCCTGTTAGTGTTTTAATTAATCTAGAATCTGGATAACATATTCTCTGATAATAAAATATACTCGTAACTAAGCCTACACATCTCTTTCACTGATTTATCTGTTTATTTCCATACTAGCAGTCAAGATTTATTACCCTTTTGCCTATCATTTTGATTTTCACCACTAACATGTTTAAGGTAGATTTGCACTGGAGACTAGTAGGAAGAAGAGGAGAGTTGTTTGCAAGGCTGTTAAATGATCTGAAAAACACTCCTTGAGGAGCCATTTACCTCTGATTATTTGTATCAGCTGATAGCAGTAACAAGCTACCATTGGAAGCCTTTCTTTCTAGGTTTGTTCTTTCAGCCTTGAATTAGCTACTACTGTATAAATTACTTAACTACTGTAGAACTGATTGTAGTTGGTGGGCCTGCACTCAGCTTTTAAATTTTGTACATAGAAGCAAACTGTGATGAGTGATAAGCAGAAAAAAAATCATTTGAATGTTGGAAAAATCAATTTTAGTAATATGAACATAGTAGTTCTTACAAATACAATGTCCTGTTTTTTGTTTAGGATGCTGAGGAGTTTCCCGATCTGGCAGCTGCTTCTGATCAGAGAAACAGATCAGGATCTCAGAAAACATCATTTACTCCTGCTGGCAGAAAGCAATCTGAAGTAAGTAATCTTATGAATGTAACCTGAATGTTAAGAAAATAAGCAAGAAAAGACTACTTGTAGTCTGAAGCAAGAGAGTTCAGACTCTTTGGTGTGTGAACTGCTGTCACAGAATCATGTAATGACTTGGGTTTTAAGGGACATTTAATTCCAAGCCCTCTGTCAGGGACAGAGTGGCCACTCACTGTATCAGGTTGCCCAGGATGCCACAAAGCTGGCCTTGAACACCTCCAGGGATGAGGCATCCACAGCTTCACTGGGCAGCTTGCTCCAGCAACTCACCACCCTCTGAGTATTATTCCTAACACCTAATCTAAATTTCCTCTTAGTTTAATACTGTACCCTATGTTGGATCACTATATACCCTTATAAAAAGTCTCTCTCCTGATTGTAAGTTTCCATTAAATACTGGAAAGCCACAGTGAGATCTCCCCAGAGCTTTCTATTCTCCAGTCTGAACACATGCTGGTCCCTCAGCCTGTCTTCACAGTAGAGATGCCCAGCTCTCTGAGCAACTTTGTACCCACTCCAGGAGCTCCACATCTTTCTTATGCTGGGATCCCAGGCCTGAATGCAGTACTGCAGGTGGGACCTTAGGAGGGCAGAGCAGAGGGAGACAGTCACTTCCCTCTCCCTGCTGGCAACCCCTCTTTTGATGAAGCCCAGGATACAGTTGACCTTCCTGGGTGAAACTGCTGGTTTGCACCAAACTTTTCCTTAACAAGTACTCCTAGGTCCTTCTCCAAAGAGCTTCTCTCAAAGAGTTTTTCCAGCCTGTATTGATATCCAGAATTGTCCTGACCCAGCTGCAACATCTTGCACTTGGCCTTGTTGGATCTCATTAGGTTCATGAGGGCCCACTTCTCAAGCTTGTGCAGGTCCTTCTTTATGCCATCTTTTATATGAACTGTACCACTCAGCTTGGTGTTGTCAGCAAAATTCCTGAGGGTGCACTCAATTCCACTATCTGTGTCACTGATAAAGATGTTGAATAGCAGACAGACCCTTGGGGGACACCACTCATTCCAGTTTAGAGATAAGAATGTTGTGTGAGACCATATCAAAGGCCTTGCAGCTGTTCAAGTGTCATAGAATCATTGAACAGCCTGGGTTGATAAGGACCATAATGATCATCGAGTTTCATCCCCCCTGCTATGTGCAGGGTTGCCAACCAGTAGACCAGGCTTCCCATCCAGCCTAGCCTTGAATGCCTCCAGGGATGGGGCATCCACAACCTCCTTGGGCAACCTGTTCCAGTGTGTCACCACCCGCTGAGTGAAAAACTTCCTCCTAATATCTAACCTAAACCTCCCCTGTCTCAGTTTAAAACCATTCCCCCTTGTCCTATCACTATCAACCCTTGTAAACAGTCTTTTCCCCCTCCTGTTTATGCACTCCCTTCAAGTATTGGAAGGCCACAATGAGGTCTCCCCGCAGCTGTACATATCTTTTGCTTTTCCTTTGTTCACTGATGCCGTCACTCAATCATAGAAAGCTACCAGATTGGTCAGTAATGATTTTTCTGAGTAATCGCCTTGTGATGGACCTGTCTGTGTCCATGACAGGGAGACAGCAGGCCCACAGGCCCAAAAAAGCGAAGTGGGGGGAAGGGAACAAAGAGGGAAAGGAGTAAATAAAAGAAAACCAGTGGCAACGATCTGAGGAAGAAAGTTAATTTGCTAATTCTAATAGCAGAAATACAAGTTAATTGGGATTGAAGCTAATAAACAAACAAATGAGTGTCCAAAACTGAAGGCCTTATGTAATGCTGAAGGTGAGACAGCTAGGGGACACGCACTGCAGAGATGAGCAGTAAAAAGAAAAAGGGCAGTCTTGTGACTTGCAAACAGTTTTATCTTTCCCTCTAAATGGAAAATGGAAATGTAACAGTGAAAGTCTTCTGGGAGTTGTAGTTGTCCTTCTCTTCTGAGAACCAGGTTCCCAGAAATACCGACTATCCACAGAATTGGAGCATTAACTCTTTAACTCCAAGTGCACTACGTGATGTGATGATGTGGAATCCCGATAACAAAAATCAGAAAACATGACACACCTCCTTTTCTTACCTATGTCTTAGCATAATTTCCAGGAGTTACATGACTTTTAATTGGGATATAGATGCCCATGCTGTAATTGTAAGACAAGTTACAGTTAGGTGAGGTAAATTCTGTTAATACAGGTTATTGTCCTACAGGCAATGTTATGGTTTATTTATACATTTTATAAAAGGACAGAGAAATTATAGTAGGACTCTTATTCTGTAGCTTTTCCATTTGTGCATGCAATTAAATTTTGTGGGCATATTTGCTGTCAAACTGTACAAAAGTTAAGAACCTGGGTCTGGCTTTGATTTAAAGTCCAGGCTCTTTTTTTTTTTTTTTCATTAATGAAATGAATTAAGGATTCATTTTGAAATTCATTGAATTTGCGAATGAATCTGAAACATAAATTACAGGGATGCTCTTATAATAAATAATGAAGGGAAATGTCAGGTTTCTGTTTCTTTGAAACTAGTTTTGCTGCTAGAAATTTTTGTCCTTAGTTTTATTTCACTGTGAGTACTAATAGTATTTTAAAAAAACAGAACACACTTGTTTGGTTTGTTGGAGGTAGTAAATTTCACTGAGGGTCAAAGGTAAATAGCAAAAGACAGTGAGATTGCTGAAGCCACATTTGCTGTGAAGGAAATGCTTTGCAGACTTGCAGCTGAAAGGAAAGAAACCTTCAAGCTTTTGTAAGCTTCAGTGGGATATCACTTCTCAAAACATACACAGACTGTAGAGATATTACCATAAAGTCAGTTACATTCCTCTGTAACAAATACCTGGAAAAAAAAATGCCTTTCTTATAATTCCAAATCAGAAAATGAGGAAATAGCAAGTCTTTTGACTTGGCAGCAGATAATGAGGTAAATGACAGCATCCTCTTGTTTCAAAACATTCAATAGTAATTATTGCTAACTCCCTATTTGTGTTGCAGTTTTTAGGGAGAAATGTTAGCTTTTCACTAGTGCATGTAAGTTTCGCTGTCAGGAGTTTTTCTTTCTACTTCACTTGGTCATGACATAAATCTGATCCTCACTGATTGTCTTAAATTGAGAACCTCTGGCAGAAGTGGTTCAGCCAGATTAATACATAGAGATCTGCTTATCTGGGGCAAAGAGATAAACACAAAAGTGAGGTCAGTGAGTAGGTTCTGATGTAGCTGTGATGCAGGTAAAATTGTGGTCTCAGAAAGAGGAGATTGTGGTATTTAGTTGTATTATAACGGGGAATATGATTAAACTTTCAGAATATGTACAGTGTCAGTAGTTATTTCCTTAGCATGTTCTGGAGTTACAATTTATTCTTTCCTAGTCTTTACTGAACTACATATTTGTAATCTTTTTATATTTTGAATCATTACATGTAGTGCGTATATGGGACACCACTTTCAACTTCTCTTCAAAGCAGACAGAAAGACTATTGCTTATGAGGAAATATTGCTTAAAGGAAAAGTTAGTGACTTCCTTTATCAGTCAAAAGGCATTGAAGATAATGATATATGTGTATTGCAATCACATACTCTATTGGAATCACAGTACTTTCACAGTACTTTCATAAAAACTTTAAATTCTGACGGGCCTTTTTTCATTTTCAGAGATAGGTGGTAGTTTGACTGAAGTGGGATACTGACATGAGGCACCTGCTTTGATAAAGACTCAATTTTATATGCTTTATTCTAGAAGCTATTAAGAAGTAAAAATGCATTATTTGAACTGTTTTTGACTTTTTCTCATTCACGTTAAAGGTAATGTGTGTTTAAAGGTGAAAATAATTCAATAAATTCAAGGTAAAAATGAGAAGTATTGTGAATGAAGGAACTAAGAATATATTTCTGCATTCTGAAATGAAAAGTCCTAATCTGTATTGTATTTGTTCAGGAAACATCCAAGAGCAGTGGTAAGAAGAGTCAAATTCCTGTGCAGTTGGATTTAGGTGGCATGTTGGCAGTCTTGGAGCAGAAACAGCAAGCAGAGAAGTCAAAACAATATTCTAAACCTGTGGTGTTTTCAGGTATTCGTTATAATTAAATTTACTTTCTTTGTCTTTCATCTTCAGTTACAAGTACTCATACTTCTAAATGCCTCCTGATTCTGATATGCAGTGATTTGTGAAGCAGGAGCACAGTTCAAACATGCCAGAGTCACACTATGCTTTCTGCAGATCTTTGTTTTAAAAATAAAATAAAATCTGAATTGTTTGGAGGAAGACTTGGGGAAAGAAAAATCTTTAGAACAATGAGTTGTGAAAGAATACCTTGTGTAACTATTAGAAGTTATAAAAATTGAGCTTTGAGGAAAATAGTGATGTTTTTAAAAGTTGTTGCTTAATCTTAGAATTTAAGTGTGTTGCTGTTGTGATTTTAACTCACAAAAAAGTTCTTTGTGATAACAAATGCCATCTTAAATTCCAGTAATGCTAGAAGGTCTTGAGCTGTAACTTAAGCAAAAAAATACTCCTTTGCAAACACGGGTTATATGGGAATCAGTCAGCTCAAGCCAAGGGATGAGTTCTGTTGCTCCTGATAATTGTAAAGTAATTGCTATTTAAAAAAATGCTACATTTTGGCATTTTGGTGATAGAATTCATCAAACTTTGTTGATATGTATACAGGAAACAAATAGCTTTGTATATTTTCTGTTGAAGGTGTAAATTTGGTCTTGATTGTGTTGGTGCCTTATATTTTTCAAAAAGAAATATGATGTTTGCTAGAGGTTAATGATGATAAAATTTCTCAACTTATTTTGGTACTGTGGAAAAAGAGCTAATCAAAGGAGCATTAATCTTATAATGTTTAATGTGATTTCTGTGAATTTTTTAAAAAAGCTAAAAAATACCAAGCCTCATTGAGACTTTGCTGAAAGATTTGTAAAACTTTTTTTTATTCTGCTCTTGATTTTTTTCCCACCGTTTGAGCCAGTCAGTGCTACAGAGGTGCTAGCAACCAGTTTTGATCGTATATATTTATATAATGGAAGGACTGCAAAGTAGGTAATAAGGCATAAATTTGTGGATCACAAGACTTGCTTTCTAATTTTGCAAATGTCTGAATCTGCTACGCAAGATAAATTAGTGTGTCATGTTGACATCCTGAAAGTATAAGGCAGATATTACCTCACCTTTGTATTTTGTTCTATTATTACTCAGAGCTGTTAAATCAGTGTACACCAGAATGCAACTTTATTTTGTAACATGGCATTGTGCTGAGCTCTGTAGCAAGAGAAGAAGCACAGAGAGCAAGAAAGACAAGGAATGCAACTGTGGAGGGAGTTTAGTATTTCATTCTGGTTGCTACTTCATTTAGAGAGTAATATATATGATGGCAAAGCATAGTAAAGAAGTAACCATTTGAATTTAAAAGTTCAATTTTGGAAATGCACCTGTCATTCAAAATGACAAATTGTTGAAGCCATGATGTTCAGTAACAATAAATTCACAGTGAATGAAGTATTTGGTGTCTGCGGGATTTATACTTACGTATTGCTACAAATCCAGCTTTAATTCTTGTCTCTGCCTGTGCTAGCAGACAGCACTGCACTCTTGGCAATGTTCTCAATTTGCCTTTGTTACACAGGACCCCAAAAAGAAAAGTTGCAATGTACAATTTTATGAAGTAAGCTATTTATGCTAGTTACAGTATATGTGACATTGGAGATTCAATGTGTAAGTACTTTGGATGGCTTAAGGTAAATTGCCAGAAACTGTGTAGTTTTTAATGGAATGACATTTCCTCAGGTGCAGAGATGTCAAACACATTCCACTGTTATTTATGTCATCTTGTTCGTTTACTTGGTAATGTAACCTGGTTTATATTACAGGTCCAGGAATTTTGACAAACTGCTGTCACCATTATACAGCAATTCTTAATGATCTAAGTTGCAAGTGGAGTCTTGTTGTTAGGCTGTGTTTTGACAGGTTCAGTTTCAGTCACTTAATCAGCCATTTAAAGCTTCTGTGCCCTGAGCTCTCAGAATAATGCAGGTATACTAGGCATCCAAGGCCAGTGCTTGTTGAGCAAAAGAGACTTAGCAGTATTTTTACTTTGCTTATTACTTACTTGCAAATGAACTTCAACCAGCATTAATTAGGAATGGTTGAATGGTTGGAGTGACTGCTCCAGATTACTTACAGCAATTAAATCTAAAAACTTTAATCCTAGAACTCAGTATTCATATTAACACAACACAAAATGTGAGCATGGTGAAAGAAATGCCATTACAGTGAAACCTGGATATTCCTGAAGGTTTACTGGAGTTGGAATGGCATAGTACTGAAGGTAGAATGGAGTGCAGTAATTTGCCAAATTCTGCTTTTGATATACAGTTTGTGGTTTCAGTAGCATAATGGTAGTAGGGGAAATGTCATTAACTTGCTGGAAGTAAAGGAATATCTTTATTGAAGAGCACTGTTTCATGACATAGGGTTGCCTATAAGTATTTTTAATAGCAACACAACACAAATGTAATGTGTGTAATGACTGCAGCAGGGCTAGTACACTCTTGCATTAGATTTTGGCTTAGCTATTTTATTACAGGTGTCTGATGCAGACTTCTTTTTTATCTCAGTTGCTGGTGCCATACCTTTGCTTTCTAAAGAATCTGCTACAGCCACAAAAAATCACCGGTTAAACCAAGGAAAGATGCCTCATAACCCCTTGGATTCCAGTGCTCCTTTGGTGAAGAAAGGGAAGCAGAGAGAAGTCCCTAAAGCAAAGAGACCAACACCTCTTAAAAAGGTGCTGATATTTTTACCTTAGATAGTATGTTACAGGCTAATGTGAATGTAGTATTACTCGAAGTCGGTTAAATCTCGTAGTACAGAGATCTACATCTCAGCTTCCACTCACCTAAATTCAGTTCTAGCTTTCCTTGGTTTAAGAAGAAAAGGGGAAGGAGAAATCTTGCCAAAGGATGTATACAAATTCACATCAAAATGACTCAATAGCTGAAGAACTGCCTGTACAAAAGTGTGTGCAAATGATTCTTGCAGGAGAATATCCAAATAAACTTTGTTTGGTTTGGACAGGATATGCTTATTTGCAGGACTGAGGAGAATGGAACAAGCAGTTATTAATTAATGTGCCTGAATTCTTCCAAGCTGGAACTTCTGCTGACTCCCCAAAAGCTACTGTTAGATCAGCCGGAGGGTTTCTCTTTTCTTTCCTCTTTACCCATTCGTATTTTTCATTGTCACGCCTTCTATACTAAGTATTTTGATACCACCGATTTCATATCTAGCATTTTCCTTTCCTCATGTAGCACTCCATCACTAGTTTGGGCTTTGATCAGTAGTTATTCTGTGCTGCTTAGTTGAGTTTGAGAATGATTCAGTATAAAATGATAAACTTCGGGGGGATGACAGTAATTACTTTATGTCTTTGGCTGTTCTATCTTCAACTCATTTATTTTTCAAACTAGGTCTGAGAAGACAAAGATCTACTCTGTCTCTGTAATGTTTGTGTTTTGAGTATGGTAGGAAGCTTATTTTTATTCTTCATTCTTCCTTTCACACAGAAATTGATAAATTTATTTTGGCAATTAGCCTCCATTACAAACTTTGAGCATATGAGCTGAGCTAGTAGCCACGTGTATGTTAAGTGCTTCTTAGCCAGCTACAAAGATAGAAAATGAGTTTTAAAAAGCATATAGTTCTTTCACCTACAGCAGCATATTTGAATCAAGCAGGTCTTACCTTCCTTCTTTAGTGTACCATGCAGATGGTTATTTCTAGTAATTTCTTGTCTTTTCCTTCATCCTGCAAGTTCAGAAACAGCAGTGCAATACAGACTGACTTAGGCTTTCTGACAGGAGAGAAAGTTGGCAAGGGTAGATTCTTAGTTAAGTGAACTACAGTGTATGTGATATAACGTGGGCAGGGCAAAGGGAGGCAGTGTTTGTTGCTGAGCTGTATAGCTACAAATTGACAGTCTACAGAAGAAAGGTAAAGAGGAAGACATTTCACTTGCTTAACTTTCTCTTTGCCAGCTAGACAGATCACTAGAAATGCTTTTCTCCACCCAAACACTGGTAGTCCAGAAAAGAGAATTCTTTGCATATAGGTTTAATGTTTTTCATACTCTGTAATGGTGCTTTGAGGAACTACAGCATTTTTATGTAAATTAAAAAAATACATGTAACCTTTGAATAGTAGTACCAATTTTATTTTTGAGTGGTCTGTACGTAAGCACATGGTAAGATAAACTGCTTTGTGATACTGATTTTTAATTTATTTTTGTTTTTTAGATTATTTTGAAAGAACGAGAACTACGAAAACAGCAACACCTGTTAGAACAGACAGCAGTATCAAAAGATGGAGGTAATTCTTGTGTGTCTGGAGAAGATATTACTGAAGATGAAGCACTTCCACAGGATAGTCAAGCAGGTATTTTTCAAGAGAATGCTGTAATACAGTACATAGGTTGAGATCTGTGAGTGAGCACACTTGGTACTTTAAAAAATAGTGCTAAATACTGCCAAACAAAAACTGTAACTTTGGAATTTTCAATGATTCAGGATGGGCTTGTGTAGAGCTTAAAGTATGCCTAACTTGCTACTTTCTGTAACTAAGTAAGAGGTGTTCAGATTGTTGCTTCACACTTAAATGCTGGACGGATTTATATGGCATCATGAGACTGTGTCTTTCTGGCAGTCTGTTTTAGAAAGAGCTACAAGAGAAAAAGCTAAATGACTTGTTTTCCTGTTACTACAGACTGCTACAGACTGAAACAATTTCAGGAGATAGAAAATTTACAAATCAGTCTCTTCATAGCAGCCTTGTTTGTCTTTTTATTGAAGTATCTTTATTTGCATGATAGTTGTTCCTGTAATGCAAGTTGCAGAAGGGCTTCTGGGGAGCACAAAGATCAAGGAATCTACAGAAAGCTCTATGACTTCAAAGCAGTCAACATCTAATCTTCCAAAAATCCATAGTAGAAGATTTAGAGAGTAAGTATTGATTGTACTGATGCTTGTTTTTCCGCAACATCACAAATATAGTATTTTTTAACAACATATGTTAAATGCGTTCTGTGCAGCACTATTTGGATTAATGGTTCTACATTTCTTTTGAGTTTTTCTGTAAGCTGGCACACAAATGAAGAAATGATATCCAGAGAAACAAGTCTGTACATTGTTGTAATTTTCACTTCAGAATACATGATCCTTGCAGGAAAAAAAAAAAAAGATGAGAAATTTATGAGAGACTAAGAAGTGAAAAGGAGCTGCTGTTTCGTATGAGTGTGTTGCATTAATAGAGTACCAGTTTAATACTCAATAACTTATTTTTAATGTGTAGTTTGGTTTTCTGCTACCAGGCCAAATGGCAAGCATGTAAACTATGTGACTAGTGAGATGACATTTTCATGTGACAAGGCAAGAAGACTTGCTATTTATTTTGTGCAGACACTTCAGTTTTGTTTAAATAGGTATGTGTACGATTCCTTAGAAAAAAAAGAAATAGTCCTCACTATGTGTGAAAAGAGATCCAGTGTAGTAATTATGACTGGTTTTAACAACTGTTAAACATGTAGGTTTAACTTCTGATTTTCCTCCCTTAAGGGTACCATTGGCCTTCTTTATAGTTGTTGTTATTGTAAATATTAATCTTGATACGACTGTCATTTTATCTCCTGCCACGTATTAATTTATTTGCTTGAAAAATTACTTCATTGATGTTTATGCGACAGTGCTTTACTGACTGCCCTGTTGGGGTTGAATATGGGGGGCTGGTCTGTCCGCTAGGAAGTGTAGAACATTCAGCTAAAAATACTTAATATCTTTAGATTAGATTTTCTAAGTTTTTCAGTATTTTAGTTGACTTCGAGACTGGGAACAGTAAATAAAAAAAAACTCTTAGAAGTTAAGTAAAAGTTAGTATGTCTTCAAGAGCCAGGATAGATCCTGCGTTTTCGTCTTGTAATGGTATGTGAATTTACCACTTGTCATCTTCTGTTGGTTGTGTAATTGAGATATCTCTAGTTTCTTTCCTTGATATCCTTCCTTAGTGAATGATTGTGTAAAAGATGGAGAAAAATTCATATGGAACCCTCATCTTTCCCAGGAAATACCAGAAGGATGGAGTACATCTGTTATTGTCTTCTCCTTATGAAAACTAGAAGGTTGTGGTTTGATAGCTATGATATGTGAAACAGGATGAAAGGCAAACAATATGAATCTGGGAGGGGAAATGTGTTTCAGATTTCCACCTTTATCATGAGTAGCAATATATTTAAAGAAAACTTGTTGTACTGTTTGTTGTGCTGTCTGATTTAGATGTCAGAAAAAATGCTTCAATGGAAAAAAATACAAAAACATATTCATACAAATATATATATGGGTTTAGTATGCTTATTTGTATATACTGCATGTATGTTTTAGTGTAGTTTGTTAATTGTGGTATCTAACAATTTTCTAAAACTTTTCTCTAAGTTCTTAGTTACTGAAAAAAATCCAAAGTAATTTTTTTTTTGCTTTTATGTCACAAGTTTGTGCGGGCTGGGGGTAGAAAAAAGGCAAAGACGTATTTGTAATTTCAGTGTTGTTAATGTTTAATTTATTCTTTCTTCCAGTTATTGCAGCCAGGTACTTAGTAAAGAAGTTGACAGTTGTGTGACAGATCTCTTGAAAGAACTGGTTCGGTTCCAAGATCGTTTGTATCAGAAAGACCCAGTAAAGGCGAAGATAAAACGCAGGCTTGTTATGGGCCTTAGAGAAGTTTTGAAACATCTGAGGCTGAAAAAACTGAAGTGTGTCATCATCTCTCCTAACTGCGAAAAGATTCAGTCAAAGGGTAAATAAGATACAAAAAAAAACCCCAAAAACTTGTTTGTTTTTTTAACAAAAGAAATGTAAAAAAGACATGATACCTGTTATTATTGGAAGGACTTACTTGAACAGTCTTTGAAATCCAGCCATATAAAGATGCATTCCTTCTTCACATTGTTTACTGTTATGTTTATAGCTGATATGTGAACTTAGTCAAGAATAAATATCAAGAATATCAGAGGTGGGGGAAGTTATTGAAACTGACACCACTATACTTACTGATTGCAATTGCTCAAAAGATTGCAATGGCATAGCTGAGAAGTTATGAGTAGCTTTTAAGCCACAGTTTAGCACTAAGTTTTCAGTGATACTTTATTTAAAATTTGTTTTACTACTTACTGTTATTTCTGTCTAATCACTTTTAAACAGTTTCTTAATATTCAGATTTTTTTATAGTTGACTTGTTTCTATAGCAAATGCTATTCCTCTCATACAACAAAGTATGGAATGTAGCAAACTAAGGATACTGCTAATTAAGAAAAAAGTGTCAAATTCTCCTAGCAGATCCATATATTCTTTCTTACAAATTCTTGTCATTTCTAGATGTTCCCATAATCCTGCAGCTTTTGTCATCTTTTAACAGTACTGTCTTCTAGCTTGAATAGTGTCATTCATTGTTAATTTTGTTGTCTACTCCAGGTGGGTTGGATGAGACTCTTCATAACATTATCGACTGTGCCTGTGAGCAGAATATACCATTTGTTTTTGCTCTTAATCGCAAGGCCCTAGGTCGCTGTGTGAACAAAGCAGTGCCTGTGAGTGTAGTGGGAATTTTTAGCTATGATGGCGCTCAGGTGAGTTGAAGGATAAACTTCAGGCTTTTGTTTTGCTTTACTTAATTTTTACTTTTACGAGAAAAAAATATTTCTAATTTTTAGGTTTTATTTTGCTCTTGCACACCTATACTCTTAATCCCAAGTTAGAGATTTTTATGTGAAGTTAATTATGACCACTTAGCAGTTGTTTTTTTTTTAAGTCATTTTGCTGTCTCTTCCTAACATCATTTCCACTTAGATCTCTTTTCAAAATGTCTGTTTCCAAAGATGTTGTGTTTCTATTAATGCTTTTTTGTTTTTCATACTTTGATAAAAAGTTAGTTGGTGCAAAGCTGCAGCATTTAGTCAACCAGTGGATGCTTTTAAACAATCTTCTTGCAGGTTTGGGAAAAGCTAAGGTCAAAAGTGAAGTCAAGAGCATGGGGTCAGGCTCTTTTTGTGGTGCCCAGTGACAGAACATGGGGCAGAGGGCACAAACTAGAACCCAGGAAGTTTCATACGAATATGAGGAAGAACTTCTCTACTATAAGGGTGACAGAGTGCTGGAACAGGCTGTCCAGAGTCATTACACAGTCTCCTTCTCTGGAGATATTCAAGACCTATGTAAAAGCTTTTCCATAAAGATTTTAAAATTTTGTGTGATAAAAGATTATACTAATATTTCCATAGGATCATTTTCATAGAATGGTACAACTGACAACAGAGGCCAGGAAGGCCTACAAAGATATGGTAGCAGCTTTAGAGGAAGAAGCTGAAGGAAGACGAACCGAAACTGAACTCAGCATCATAACCACTGAATTTGAAAAGAGCTGCTTATCAGAAATGGGTAAAACTTCTCCCAGGGACCATGATGAGGATATACCAAATTACAGTGAGTATTTATTGACTTATTTTTTATTCAGGTTTTCAGTCTGCTTTACTGTATTCACTGAAACTAATGGCACCTGGCATGTTAATGGTTAGTAATGAGGAACTATGCTTTTCTGTGGTCGTCTTTTTTTTTTTTTTTTTTTTTTCCCCAGTTCTGTGAACCTGAGGACTGGCTGAGAAAGACAAAATTGCTTTGTGAAATCCTCTGATGTTACATGAAATGCACTGTTTTGTCCAAGGAGGCTTTTACAGAATTCTTATTATGTACATTTCTTAGAAATTTGTGTTTCTTTTCTAAACTGTATGCTTTGTAGTTATAGTAGACTCAAGTTTTGTAAAGGTCTTCCTTTTCTACTAATGCATTCAGCTGATAATAGTTATCACAAAACTCTAGGCAACCCTAAAACTTGACTGCTTTAGCCTCCTTCATAGTTAAGTGTCACCAAGACCTAAGTGCATTCTTTCATGCCTGAAGTCTTTTTTCATGGGTATCTGGTGTTAAGTAGTATATATGCCAATGTACCAAATGATCTTCACATTTGCTTTGAGAATGAGGAATTTGAGAGTCAGTGGCTTTTCATTTGAAGTTTTTTCTTTAGAGTTATGCAGTAATTTGGGATTTTTTCTTTTTTTGTTTTGTTTTTTGTTTTGTTCTAACATCCTCTAGTTAAAATCTGGAAGAAAAACCTTGAAGAAGAATATTACCCCTATGCACTGGAACTGGAAAAGAGTGCAACTGCTGACGTGGCGGTTCTGAATTCAGAAGAGCATCACTAAATGCAGATCCTATTCTGCTGGGCTTTCAAGGTTTATTTTGTAATAGATATACAAATATTTTATCTAAAATTAAATAGCCAGATAGGAGAGTGGCAAAAAAAAAAAAAAAAAGTTTAACTCAGATAAGTAAGCTGTTCTGAATCTCCTTACAGGAAATGCACACTGGAGTATATGAGACACTGGCTCATTCTTCTAAGTTCTGTGTACTTGGCTGATTACTATAGTAGATGATAACAGCAAACATGTTGTTTTAACCCAGAACAATCTGAACAAGTTTGGCATATTAGTAATGGTTTTATGGACTTAAATTTGTTAACAGTGCAATACACCAAAAGAATTTGTTAGCCAGATTGTCTGGGGAGAGATTCCATATGCTGGATGTTTGGAGCTTTGGGGATTTGTTTTCTATTTTTAATTCTTGTTTAAAGAATTCAAGCTCTTTTTAAAAATTTTTTGTTGTTGTTTTTGTTTTGTTTTTCATAATCCTGCTCAGGTGAGCAGGTTGGAATAAGTGTCACTTCATACCCTTCAGCAGGAGGTGAATTCTGAGCAGGCAGCTAGTTGGAAACTAATTAAGGAAAGCCATGATGTTGATGATTACTAGTTAGTTCTTCCCCTGTGATAATTTGTTCTGGAAATGTACTGCCGGCATACAGGCAAGAATGCAGAATATACAGACTATAAAGGTCTGAAATTCGTGCAGTTTTCACTTCTCAGACCCTGTTTGGCAAGTAGATAGTCTGAACAATGATAATGCTTTTGCTCTCTGATACTACTGCAATCAATTCACTACAGGTCCTGCTTTCAAGCTGGAGGATATAAGATGGACCAGCTTGCTTTCCTGTCTGTAGCTTTCCTTGCTGACAGATTCCTCATTCCTTTGTTTCAAGGTTATGCCAGTGTATATATGCAAGAGTTTTTAAGTCAATATCATTTTGTATCTAAGATAGGGAAAAATTATATCCTATACATTAAGTAAATTTTGAAAACAAACAAAATGTACTCATAATGGCGTGGTTGAGCACTTTCATGGGAATGTAGATATAAACACTTCTGTTTACAGCTTACAGATGTAAGAAGACAAACCTAAGAAAGTCATTGGAGGAGGCACATATAACTGATCCATTATTCTGAAAAAAAGATACAGATACGTGTGCTGCAGCCAGCATCTCTGTCATGCATTTATAAATACTGGAACACATTTAACAGCAGTAGTGCTATACTTTGGAAAGTAGCTGCCTCATGAAATCAGATGTGATACACAAGTCTTTAAATTATTCATAGGTGACATTGCACCTGCTTAAAAATAATTAAAATAAAAGAAGAAAATTATTTCAGATACTTCAGAAAGCCAAATCTCGGAACAGCACTACAGTAAAACTGTGAAATAAGTAGGTCCACACATTTTCAAGCTGCAGTTGTCCACTAGAAATAAGTGAACTCAATACAAACGTAGTCTTGAAATTCACTCCCTTTGTAAGCATTTGAAGCTATCATAGTTAACTCAATCTGGAAGAATAACTTAGGTGTTTTGTGAGCCACCTGTATTTTGAGCATTAGTCAAAAATTCTTCATTTGGTACAGAAGCTTTATAACCAAAAGGCATATGTTTGAACAAATAAACTTGCTTATACCAGAAAAGAATGTTCTTCAGAATACTAGGAACTGAGTTCAAGGGTAAATGCTTGAAAAGAATGGAAGAGTGAAAGTGCCTTTGAAATAAAGTTATTCAGATCTTATTTATGAATCTCTAATTTATATGCCAAGAGTCTCAAGAGCAAAACAATTAGTTTGCTTAATCAACTCAGAACAGAAGGCACAGATCACGTTACATTGTTTGAGCTACACAAGTCATACTAGGACCACTAGTCATTCTTTGTTGAGCTAAAATAAGCATCAGAAAAATAGACGGTTCCAGCATGGGGAAGATGGCCTCTCATAGCACTGGCTACACACTGTGCTGGTTCTTTGATGAGCAAGGATATCATGTTCTACCTCAAACTTCAGCAGATTTCTCCTGAACGCTAGTTATAATGCCAGCACTAACATTTGCAAATACCTCTTTGAAAGCTATGATGTTAAGAGTACTGGGCACTGATAAGTTGCATATGTTCCTCGTTCCAGTTTGTTTATTCCTTTGTACATGAGAGACTGCTTTTCTTGTTGCAACTTCCCTGAAGGATAAAAAGAACAAGGTGTAACATATCGTTCAAATAAAGCGTGTTAAAAGGTTACTTACTTATACTGACTGTTACACATGCAGCAAGTACATGCTGTATCCACAGCTATCAATTAATTCTTGCTGTAACAGTTGGAGAAAAACACTGACAGCTAAGTAGGTGCTTGGGATTCTGTTTTGGTTTTGTTCTTAAATAAGTGTGGCTTTGATTAAACAATATCATTTACAAACTCCAGTAACGTATTGCAGACCAAAATCAACACATTAATATGAAAACATCTGCTGTATTTGGTGACAGACTTACTCTTTGGGGTAGGATGAGGACTCCTTATTGATTTAGAAATTGATTAGTGCACTGTAGGAGCAAGCTGACATAACTGTATGTGATACTTGAAGCAGATCATACTATTGAGATGGTCAAGACTGACAGCGTGTACAGGAGCTCTGATCACTCTGTTATATAAACCCATTCAGTTGCCAGTGGGTCATTGGCTATTTATAACTGCAAGACTAGTCTGTCCTATAGAAAGGCCCATAGGAGAAATCAGTTCCAAAAATTCTTACCCATGTCTTCCTCCAGTTTTGCATCATCTTGTCGTGTTCACTGATAGCAGTTCTCCAAGTATCAAATTCTTTAGTCCATCCATCCTTATCAACACTATCTGAAAATTGTAAATTGGATGATTATGTAACTAAGTAATGATCAAATAAGCTGACATCAACTCAGCCACAGTGCTTTTATGGAGGATTGGATTCAAAGGAAGGCAAGGCACCATTTTATCTTCTGTTCAGCTCTACCTTCTCTTAGGTTATATGGAAATAAGTTCTTTTCAAATGATCTGGTCTCTTCCCCTCTGCAGCAAACTTTACAACCTCTGGAGTGAACAGACTGTCACACCAGAGGTTCTGGTTATCTGTCAGTCCAAGTCTGGAAAAAAAAAAATATCACCTACTCACAGGCTTAAGCCATTTAGAAGCATAGGAGTGTTGCAGTTACATCATGCCAAGGATGAAGAAAAGAATATGATACAACTGACTATCCAGTTTGTGATTTCCCCATTTTACAGTAATGTTATGTAGCGAGTTGTTCTTTATTCCATACTTCAGAGCATAAGATGGACTGTTTTACCGTATCTTGATGAATTTTTAGTCCAGTCTTGCCTACAAACATTTTTTCTTTGTAATCCCTACCACTCTAGTGGTAGCAGCATACACAGATGTAATATTTAATCTGTCAAGATGGTCATGCTATAATGCTTTCAAAGCTTCCCTGTTTTATACTGATAGCAGTTTCACTGAGATGCTCCTCATTCTGCTTTCCTTTTCTACTGAAAAGGGCTATGTAGAGCTGTTCTTGGCAGATTCACATTTGGCACTAATCAGGTAAATTTATATATTTTTTCTTTTCCGTATTAAAGAAAAAATCTTATGTCACTTTCGTTGCTCCTGATGTTTTTTTTTCTTTGAGATTTATTCAGGCTTTCTGCAGGTATAGGTAAGCTGCGAAACTTAGTTGCAAATGGTACTCAAGCTGTCCCTGTTTGCATGAACATCTTACCCCAGTGCTCAGTTGAGATGTCCTACCTCTGAACCATGAGTGGCAAAACAAAAACGTTGGAACTGTATCCACCTGACTACAGGTAATTCATAGATCATCATATAAATAAATATCCCATATAACAAGGTGTAGTATGAAATAAACAACTGCCTCTGACCAGTTTTTGGATAGCTCAGGAAAGGCATTAGTTACAATCCAGTAGTAAGGAAGGAATAGCTTACCCCATTCTGAAGATAAGGCTCACAGGAAAATTACCCATAGAGGCAGTCTGCAACTACAGACACTTCTCCCTCAGCTGCCAGCCCTTAAATGAGGTAAGGGAGGAGGGTAGGCCCAGGGTTGGACAGGTGAATTGCTTGCACCTGTGCTTCCAGGGCTTGCCATGCCTTTTTATCAGGTGCTCAACTGGTTCAGGCCCATGTACTGGGCATTTATTTTTATCACTTCTTAGAAGCAAAGGTTTTTGTCATCCTGACTAGTTCTTGCAGAGTAGTATTTTGTATTCTCTTTTCAGTACTCACATCCAATTGGTGTCCATTAGTTTAACAGTTTTGGTTTCATTACTAGGGCGTATTTGCTGACTTGCAGGTTAGTTTTATAGGAGGGTGAGAAAGAAGCAATTTTCTGTGTCTGCAAAACCTTTGTTGGCAGAGCCAACAAGAAGAGCGAACAGTCAGAACCAGCCTACCTTTATCTTCCACTTTGATTAGCACTTCTGATGTTGTGTTCCCAATCTTTGAGATGAATGAACATTTATATTTTGTATTTCCTGATACTGAATCTTTCACCCAACTTAGGACATGCACTCTGCCATCAAACAGCCTGTGAGCCTGTTCAGTGATGCATGCCTTCATTTCCTGTCCATTCTTCTTCCAGACAAAATGGGAGTCATCTGGACCTGTAGAAATGCCAGTCAACTTACTTGGGGAAAAAACACAATCTGAGTCTTGGAGGAAAAAAAGCAAAAGTTTAGGACTTCAAGATTAGAATCAAAGGCATAAAAAGTTTGGTTTCAATGTTTCTTAGATTTCTTCAGCTGAAATTCTAGGTACCAAAAAGCTGGGATAAAAAAAAGTATCACTGATAATTTAGGTTTAAGCTGAAATTGTAAATAAGTTCACATGCAAAAAGAAGCTTTCTGTGCCTGTATTCTCACAGTGGGGAACTGGCCCACGACTGTGATAGACCAGACAATGGAATCAGTCTGTTGAAGAACCAGGCCATGCTAACTAGTGCTGATGAAGCTCATGCCTGGTGAAAGGCTGAAGCCTTCTGAGATACCTTCCAACAGTTGAAATAGAGGCCAGGAGGGGAAAAAGTTCAAGAACCCAATGTGTCAGAGATGCCAGAAATAGTGAAAGGCAAAACTGAAAAAAGTGTGGGACCATTTGTCACAGCAGGCAATTAGACAAGACAGAACAGCTTGGATCAAGAACAAAGAGCAATCTTTTACCCTTGTTGCTATTATTAATCTTAACGTGAGGATAGAATTTGAATAAATCAGAATTATTGATAGTAGCACAGAGAACAGAACAGCTGTTAGTGGAAAGTTAGCAAGATTGGATGAAGCATAATATCTGTGTCCTTTCACTTAAGGGAAAGGCATCTGGGTCAAGCTAAGAACTTTGCAGCAATTCTTACTTAAAGCATAGAATCACAGAATGATAGAATGGCCTGGGTTGAAAAGGACCTTAAATATCATATAGTTTCAGCCCCCTCTACCATGAGCAGAGTTGCCAATCACTAGACCACGCTGCCAGAAACAAATCCAGGCTGGCCTTGAATGCCTCCAGGGATGGGGCATCCACAACATCCTTGGGCAACCTGTTCCAGTGTGTCACCACCCTCTGAGTGAAAAACTTCCTCCTAATATCTAACCTAAATCTCCTCTGTCTCAGTTTAAAACCATTCTCCCTTGTCCTGTCACTATCAACCCATGTAAACAGATGTTCCCCCTCCTGTTCATATGCTCCCTTCAAGTACTGAAAGGCCACAATGAGGTCTCTCTGGAGCCTTCTCGTCTCCAAGCTAAACAAGCCCAGTTCCCTCAATTTTTCTTCATAGAAGTGCTCCAAGCCTCTGATCTTACTGGCCCTCCTCTGGACCTGTTCAAAGAATTCCATGTCTTGTGCTGGGAGTCCAGGCCTGGACGCAGTACTCCAGGTTGGGCCTTACAAGAGCAGAGTAGAGAGGGACAATCACATCCCTCTCCCTGCTGGCCACCCCTCTTTTAATGCAGTGCAGAACACAGTTGGCCTCCTGGGCTGCAAGTGCACTCTGCTGGCCCATGTCCAGCTTTTCATCCACCAGGAATAGAGACACACGTCTGTTTCTCCCTTAGGGGTTGGGATACAGAACAGACTGAGAACACTGAGAGAAGGTGTAAAAAGAAAGCTAGATAAAAGGAAAATAAAGGATTCTTTGAAGTGTGTCTTGAGAGAACAGAACCTGCTACAACAGTCAGATTTTGCTGTTTTTTTATTATTCCAAACTGATATGGGATTTTCTTTATAAAAATATGTGATTCTAGGCCTGCTAACTAGTTAGATTTCAGATTCCCTTGTGTTGATTTTTTTGTTTGCCTGCGTGGCAGCCTTTACATCTATCTGTGTGCTTTCTCAGCATATGTTAGATTTAGATTTAAATCATTTGGAAACAAAGTTAGTATCCTACAAATACAGAGAAATAAATTTGTTTTAAGTACAAGGATGAATAGCAGAGAATGTGATCTAATTGCAGGGTGTTGGATTTCATCTTGGAAGGAAGGAGGGGTGGAAAGGAGGCAACACAGTCTCCAAAGGCATGACGACAGCTCTGTCAGAGTTGGGGGCAGAAAACGAGTGTAGAATGTTCTTTAAGCAAAGTAAATCATGTTTTGTAGATGACTGTCCTAGCCCTGCGATTAACTGAAGGTAGGTTACATGTAACTAAACACATGGGAGACAAAATGGACAAATTATTTCAGTACATTAATGAAGTTGGTGTTTGGACATATGGGAAGAGCAGTGAATTACAAGCACAGCACCTATGTAGAAGCAGTGAAATAATAGAAAGACAGGCTTTGGATTCACTCCTTGAAGAGTTAAGGGGATGCTCTGGATGGGAACTGTGGACAGTTGCCATGGGTAAATCTGTCCTTGGGTGAAGGTTAGAGAAGAAACCTGTGGAAGTGTCAGAGGTCAGGCTGACTGGGAGGCACTAGGACTGACTCAACCACAGTGCAAATCAGAAGGAGCTCACTGAAGCGTATCAGTTATTGCTCAGTCATTGTTAACGACAAGCCAGGTGCTCGAGTACAGCCATGAGCTCATCTGTTAAATAGCAGTAGTTCAAACCCCTATGATGTGACAATAGAGCAGTTTGTTACCTAAGACCATGAGCTTGAAAAACTTCTTTAGGGCCAGGCAAGGAAATGGCAGGCATTCTCTAAATGCACTTTTAAGTGCTCCATGTCACTGCTGATACCACAGAACCTACTCTGTTTTCATCTGCTAAAGGCAACAGGTATTTTGGAAACAGGACTGAATGCCCACTCCAGAGACACGTTTCTCCAAAAAAGTAAACAGTTTTCCTTTACAAGGAGGGTTGCAGGATATGTTGGTTTAGGTCCCCCCAGTGGGCTGCTGTGGCGCAGTTACAGGCAGAGACTTTGCCTTTGCTGCCTTCAGCCTCTGTTCCAGGGGGGCCTGCAGTATCTTCCCTATTTTGATTTCCATTTCAGAACTGAACAACAGAAAAACACAAAGAGTTACACCTGCAAAAACATGAAGTCACATTTCTCAAATTCAGATTTGCTACAATTCTGGAGTAAGATAAATTCAGGCTCAAAGATGCAGTAGTTACAGATTTATCTTTTGAAGATGAATGACTGTGAGCATATATTTGCTATGGTAACACCAATGACATATAGTCTTTAAAACAGGAGCTAAAAAAAATTTATCTACTTACATTGCCATCCACCTTTAGAATGCTTGAAAGATTTAAGAAAATACTCATGTTAAAACACAATATTCAAGCAGAGAATTAAACAGCAAACCAGTTTGGATATGTAGACAGGTACATTTAGGCAACAATGAATGATACTTCACACAGTTAATTTTGAAAACATTGCTTCGTCATAGAAAATGCATTCATTACTCTTAACCAAATCGCTTCATCATAGAAAATGCATTCATTACTCTTAACCAAATCCACAGTCTTAACTGCTTTAGAAGGGAGACAGCTAACACTGTGGAGCAAAACAAATATGCCCTTTATCTGTCCAGGCCCTCCGTAATACCAGTGGTGGTGTGACTGTTTACTCATTTCCCAGGTGTGTGTCATCCTCTGTTGGTGCAGTGCCTCAAGTCCTTGAGCAGAAGCATCAGAGCCATACAGTGTGTTAACTTAACCTGCTTCAGTTGCCTGCAGCATTAAACTGTGTACCAACCCCCCAGCTTTATTCACTGAAGTGGGGTTTATGTTCCATTTTAGCTTATAATCAAGCAGTATATCAAGATGTGAGGAATGGAGTAATACAGCTGTAGATGCAGAGCAGCATGCCAGGGACCACGTTTGGTTGTCCCCAGTATCACATCTGCTATATAGGCATCAAATCCTAACAGGCATACAGCTTTCCTTTTAGATACCAATGTAAGAGTGGGTGATAACGGAGTGGGTGATTATGGATTATTGGTGGAGCTGATCCCATAGACTGGGGAGTGGGAGGGAGCTGGGGCCAGGCCAGTCCTGCTGGCAGTGCTGAGCCCTGCAGAGCTGCCCCGTGGGTCTGGGACACAATAGGGCTGCTCAGAGCAGGTGGCCCAACAGCTGCCGCCAGTGAGGAGTACCCACACCTCTCTAACAGATGGAGAAACCTTTCCAGCTGGGGAGAGCTGGGGAGAGCCCAGTGCAGCAAAGCAGGTGCTGTCAGCATGGCCCAAGGCTCCAGCGGTTGGTAGCAGTGCAGTGCGTATGGCTGGCAGGTGCCTGCAGGGACTGCTTGGAGGGGCAGGGCTTGTCATGCACAGCTGTGATACAAGCATGGCATCACTACAGTGACCATCTACAGACATGGGATGTCTTCCTCCAATGCTAGCTTGTTGGTTCCTCAAAACTTTTCCAAACATCACTTGATCTTAAAAAAAAAAAAAAAAGAAGGTAGAATCTGGATTTAGCACTCAGTATCGATTTAGCACTCAGTATCTAGGCTGCAGCTCCAGTTTGTGCTGAACACTATGAACTTATCACCTGGACTTTCAGCATACCACAGGAAGCTCTTATTCAGAGCAGGGCCTAAGTTTTAAAAGACACTCAAGAGATGAAAGCATAGGAAAGGTAATTGTGTCCTGAAGTACTCAACAGTTGTAGCCCAGTGATGCATGAGCATTGTCTGTTGGTGCTGAGAGTTGCACACAGTGGGGTTAGTGGTGGAGCTGCAGGTGGGAGGGTCACTGAACTGTGATGGGAATCTGTAGCATTCTGAAACCAGTGTGTTCGTTGGGCCTTCTGTGTTTGTACTTCAGTTAGCTGGGTTAGAAATTATGGTCAATACATTACTATTCTAGAAAACAGTTAAAATAATATGACAACAATTGCCAACAAAGAATTTAACCTCAAACAGGTTAACAGGCTAACAATTTGTTCTGAAACACTGCTTATGGTTTGTTAGCTGGCATTGGTGCAACAGTGCTGCTGGCTGATATAGCCAGACCTGAGGCCACACCAGTGTGTGTGCACAGCACAGGCACAGCTGCACAACTCAGATGGAACATGGCTGCCCACCTATGGGCAGGACAGAGCTGCAGTATGGCTGTCCTTGCTCCCCAGCACTCCTAGCTGTCCTCTAAGTGGAGCCAGAGCACAGCTGTGTGGTTGGAACCCAGGTATTAAGTGAAATGCAAAAAACTAGAACTTGGGTCTGGCAACAAAGAATTGTTGCACCATCAGCCTGAGTGTGCCTGTTTTCCCTGCCATGCACACTCTGTCCACCATCTTAAAGCTATGGTGTTATCTTGTAAAATAGAACGGAAAAAATCAGAGAACAAAAATACCTCTGACAGTAGAATGCCTTTTCAGTCTCCCCTCCAGAGCATACAAACTACAACCTCTGCTCAGCTATCAGTGGACAGACCCAGTATTGACAGAGATAAGGGGTGAGATGGGCACCCATTGCTAACAAGGGTTAAAACAAAGCAACAGCTGCAAATCACCTCCCATCTCATCATTACACTTTCTGTTACATACAGCATTAGATATACGACAGAAGCTGCCACAGATTCTGCAGTACACCTTTTATCTGTGCTGCTGAAGCCTCACATGCATTACATGCAGGAGGGAGGTGCCTACAAAGGCCTGCACCAGGGCCATCTCCCGCAAGTTCTCCTGTCCTGGGCTCTCACCCATGTCAGCAGGGGCAGCCACTGTCCTTGGCCTCAAGAGATCTTCTGACAGAGAACAGTTTATTCAGACACTGCAGATGTTAACTGGAAGCTTCCAACAGTGCAATTTCAGGTGTTTGAGGAGCTTCAACCTGCTGAATTTTCTAAGTGCTTTGCCAACATATGGTGCAGATGATACAGTCTGGCAGTGAATGCACCAGGGCACTCAGAGAGCTGTTTCAGTAGGGCACACACAGGTGTTTCATAGTATATGACAGGCTACAACGTGAATGTGGTTTGAGACGTTTTAATCTTTAAGCACATCACAACAGCAGAAATTACTGGCAGGCCACAACTATCCATTCTTACTAGAATGACTTCCTCATGGGGAAAAATATTTCAATTTCTCTTACATTCTAGGCATTGATAAAATTGCCAAAAGTCAAATAAGAAGAGATTCTTATTGCTTGTTGCTCACTGTGTTTCTTAGATTGGCCACAGGTTTCGCACATGAAAGGAAACAAAAAAAATTCTATGCAATGTAAAATCTGCTGTTGATGCCAGAATTTAAAAATGCAGCATCCACATCATGGAACCTACTGTCACTAATTTCAGTTGGCTTGCAGATGTCACTGAGGAGCCGCTGGAGGGCTGAAATGCTTCATGTTCTGGAACCAGAACAGCCAACAGCCAGGGAGGGGAGCATGGCCTTACAGAGCTTGTAGGAAAGGTGGGAGAGACTGCCAAGGAATGCATTACATTTAGGGGGAAACTTCATTCAGAGGGCAGTGAGGCACTGGCACAGACTGCCCAGAGAAGCTGTGCGTGATCCATCCCTGGAGGTGCCCAGGTTGGATGGGGTCCTGAGCAGCCCATGGCAGGGGGTTGGAACTGGGCAGGCTCTGAGTCCCTTTCAACCCCAGCGCTGCAAGTATCCCTGCACGGGCACCGCAATCCACCGTATCAAGATACATACTTTCAGGGTCTTTGACTTTTAGGCAGTGTATAATTGATTCTCTAATCTTAAGTTATTATAAAAGTTATAATACCTTTTACGGTTTTAACAGAACACTTAGAAGAGCAATCTTAACTTTTGAAGTTATCTCCTAGGTGCAGTTTAAATAACAAAGAATGTGGTATACTGCAGATCTGTCTGAAGGAAAGGTTTTAGTCTACTAAGATGGCTTCAGGTAATGAATATTCACACTCAGAGCAGGAATCACTGGAATAAACAGTACCATCCCACATCGGGCACTTAACTCCATCAGACTCTGGCAGCCACATATGCTGTGTGCTGGCACTGACCTGCTGTCAGACTGCCAGTAGCAGCACACCAGAGAAGCTGGTCTGTAAAGTGAGACACAGAGCCCTCAGCAAGGTGCTGGCACAGCAACCCGTATGAAAGTAAGGACAAACCTAACATGGATCAAAGTCCGGGTCACTGCTCCAGAGAAGCCTCACCACTAAATCTCAAAGTCCATTAGAGTGGAGCAGTGCAGGATGGCTTGCTTGCTTTAGGAGGCTGGCCTACAGCCAATGCCAGGTACCTGGCACAGCTTGGGCCCATCACGTGGCCACTTGTGGGTCTATTCTGCATTCGTGCTGCAGGAGCACTCGCTGAGGTTGAGCTTGGTCTGCAGCAGTCTTCCCATTGCCCTCACCCCAGCCCTTCCCCTGCACACCTTCCTGTGTAATTCCAAGTACTGCTGGAGAGAAAAAACTTTCTGTGAAGCTCTTGTGACACTGACTTGTGAGTGATGCACCTTCCCCCCCGTGAGGTGGGAAGTTCTCCTGCACTGCCTGTACACAGCACTGCTACAGTGCACAGCCACAGTCTGTAGGTGTGCATCAGGCACCCACCTCAGTGCCACTGCAGAATGATTCTTTAAAGAAGGACGCCAAGTTTGCAGAACTGTTATTTTCACATATGAGGGTTATTTTAATGAGACCAAAAAGCTACACTACAGGTAAGGAAAGCTTCTAACAGCTAAGGGAAGGAGTCAGGCTTCTGGACAGCATGGAGTGGACAGGATCTATCTGCAGGGCAGAAACACAACAATAACACAGTGTTGCACATTGGTCATCTGCAAATGCACTCAAACTGTTGCTCAGCACACTCCGGACATTGTAGGATATTGCTTACCTATAACAAGTCCAAGGATATGCTGCATTGGGCAATGGTGGTGCCTGTGTTAATGAAGCTTGAAACAGAACCAAACTAGGAACTACCCAGACTCCATCACACCTGAGTTCAGTGCAGCTGTGCACAGTATCAGCTCGCTGCTCCTCCTGTGCCCCAGACATTGCAGTGTTTGCCTAGTTACCAAATTGCTTAAATCTTTTGCAGTATTTACACCATTATTCCATGGTTTTTTTTCATGGTGGACAGTAAAAGGTGTCAGTGTTATCAGCAGCAGTGAAAAAATTATTGCTACCCACCCAAACCCCACAGCTGGTTTCTAGCCATGAAAATACAAATCATGTCTTTGGTAAGACCTACTTTAATGAAGATAGCTGCATTTTGATCTGATTCCATGTAACATTTAACAATCACAGACACACCAATAAAAAACAGTCCTACTTTAAAATTAATCTCTAATTTTTAAAGGACAGAAGTTACATTTTAAGACCTGTCTAGATGCATTAAATCTCACTTAACCAGGCAACTGCTGTCCAAACAAGAGCGGAAAGACAAATGTTTAATTTCTACAGACAAAAAATAGCTTTGACTTGCTCCCATCGATCACAGACAATATATTCCTCATAAAATGGAATTACCATTACTGCACATATTTTATCATCTGAAATAAGTAATAAGGGATAACTGACCAGGTCCAAAATAAGAGCAAAATTCAAATCCAACAGTATTTTTTTTAATTGCATACATCCTAACAATGAAGATATTTACCTACTACACTTCCACATGCATGGAAGTGCATCATACAGCATCCAAATGAGCCTATGGAAGTCAACTGACTTTGCATACTTAAATAGGCTGCTAAACAAGAGAATTTTGCAGGACACTGTTTGCAGTGCCCAATATGCAACAAAAGCATGTTCACAATACATCCCCAAATAGTCTTTTTCTTTGTTTTTTAAGCATCAAAAAAGAACATACACAGTACATGGCCACATATCCAAACCTTTAGTGAAGAAAATGCTAGTTCACGCAGGGCTCCTCCAACTTACCTGTGGCTTGGCAGAAGAGGTGGAACGATCCCCGAGCACTAACATGCTGTGCCTGGTCATTTAGGAAAGGTTGCAACAACATGACCTTTAGAGGGTCTGTGCTAGACCAAACATCAGGCTTGATACTGGTGGGTGAAGGAGGTGGACCACATCCCACACAAGACAAAAAGGAAGTACCAGTAGGAGGGAAAGGTATAGGAGATGAAGCTGTGTGACAGAAGAGGACAGAAAAGAAAGAAAAAAAAAATGGTACTAAGGAATAAAGTTACAAGAAATACATCACACATTGAAGAAATAATGCAAAAAGACAAATGAATTTTAGAAGGGTTATAAAAGGAAATATCCCCAGAGGCCTAGGAAAAAACACTTTTCTCCTTCACTCACATCTTTTTCCATCCGTTCTATCCCCCAGAGGGTTACAACCCAAGTAAATAAAGCTGAGAAGAGAACCTGCTCCAAACTGGTGAGAATTTTCTTTTTTTCCCCCTTAAAGGAAGCCACAAGGAACATTAGCACTTGCAGTATGTAAAGGATTGCCATTAATGTCAACTTTCATAAAAGTCAAAGTCTAATACAATTTATTTTAATATTTATTCTGTTATATGTACATAATTAAAAATAGAAAAATAAAACCGAACTGAATCTTATAAAATATAAACTGTTCACACTAAGATGGTTGAAATTAAAGTTTGCATGAAAGTTCAACATAGAGAAACAGACTAGGTACACTGCTATTTACTGTTAAGATGCACTCCTAGCAATATTTACAGAAAGATGCAGTGAGAGGGACAATTCTCTGTGGAACTGTACCACACTAAATGCTTTTAGAGACAAACAGTGCAGCTGTGAAGCAGAATTAGAACAAATGCACATTTTCACTTTTGCAGACACGATTCAAATGAACAGTTCAAATTACTGATTGTTTGAGGAGCTCCAGTTTCAGTCTCCAGTTGCATAAGAGATTAGAAGATGTCATCCAGAAAAGGTGACGCTGCAAAGATGTGTCACAGGAAAAGAAGTTATTTTCTGAATCAGAAAAAAGAAAAAAAAAGAACATCCCCAAAGTTTTCTTATCAGGCTGTATCCTAACAGTCCGTTCCAGTGAGTTGCAAGATGAGTTACTGCAGAGAATTTTCAATTCCTTTTTTGCTTTCACAGTGCAAAAAACCTCTCTCAATGTCACCATGAAGTGACAGCTGCTTGACTGTACTGTTTCATTAAAAAATAATCAAAAGAAAGTGGAAAAATCCAATGGTGTACAGAAAAAAAACCAAACAGGTGACTATGTCCAGCATGGTTAAGGAAAATAAAATGTTTCTAAATCTATCATTTATTCTTTTCCCTTCTTACTCCAGTCCACAAGTTTTATACTGATACTGTTACCTAAATTTCTAGAAAGCAGCGACAAAAAAGCCTTTAAACAAGATTATCCCTGAGAATCTTACACAAATCAAGCCAACTATATATCCCCATATTCTTTAAAAGCTAAGATACTTAAAAGTTAATTAACTTTAACCAACTAAAGAAATCTAGCGTGCCAAAACACAAAGCATCAAATGAAAAATAATCACTAGAAGCAAAGAAAAAATGTCCCAATTTGGACAATAGTCTATAATTTACCAATCTGATAAACTAAACTTAATTTCCAATTTGGAATGCAAATTAAACTAGAACTTTTTTTTAATGGCAGCTAAAAGATTTGCAGACTGAAGTACTTTATAAAGCCAACTAAATTAGTTACTTTTATCCTAAGGAAGAAAACGGCCAAAAAGGAGTGGGCAGCTGTTCACCAGCGTTAAGTACTCTATGTGTGGGTGAGAACCAGGAATAAACAAATGGGGATCTGAAACTGGCCATTTAAAAAAAAACCTGATACAACAATACAAGATGCTATGGTCCGCAGACAAGAACACTGCTTCTGTATCTGGTGAGATCTGAATGCGAATTGGCTTGCTGTGTAGCTGAAGCACGTAAAGCTCGCCTATGGCTCAGTGGTCACAACCATGTTCTCGGTGCTCAAAAATAGCTTTAGTGCCATGGTTAATTTCCAGCACAAAACCAGTGGTGTCCTTCAGTCTCCCTCCACATCTGAGTCAGCATACTTGAGCTCACACTTCACATCAAAAGGTTTGTCCTTGGCCTCCCTGGGCACCTGTGCATCCCTGTCCTGAAGCTGTCCGTTCCCACAGTCCGGCTCCGTCTCATAGCCGGTGTCATGCGCTGGCTTTGGCTGCTCCCCGCTCTGGTGGCTGACGCTGCCTTGCTCCACCAGGGTTTCTTTCACACTCTGTTCGCAATCAGAAAAATCTGACTTTGTTTTTTTCTTGCCAAGCAACATGACTGAGCGAAATTTCAAGCACTGCCCTGGCAAATACCCTTTGTAACAATTGTAGGAAAGCAGGCACAAGAAGAGAATAAAAAAGAAGAGAAACAGGAACATCAACAGGAAGTTATCATTTGACTTCAGAAACATTGTCTTTTCAGGGACTGTGTCAGGAAGTGAATTGAAAAGCTCTATGTTGGAAGTTGCACTTGTTAGGACAGGGCCAATGGGTTTTGTTATTATCCTCGCAGTTGTTACTGGTACAATCTGAGTGGTTGAGGTTTGAGCAGTAGGGCCCTCAGTTGATACAGCTGACACTTTTGGTACTTCACTATTACCTTCTATTGGTGCAGCTGCCACAACTGGGCTTGCTGTAGTATGCTGGACTTTCTTCAGTTCCAAAACGTGCTTAGCCAACACCTGAGAGAATTTCTTATTCTTCACTTTTTCTTCTGACAGACACTGGTAAACACCACTGTCTCCTTCTGATAAATTGAAGATGAGCAATGCCTTTTCCAGTAGACGGTATTTGGGACTCTCCACTCTCAGTACGTCATCCCTGAACTTCCAAACTACCTGTGCCAGATTGGACTTCTGAGAACACTTGAGCTCTGCTGTGCTCCCATGCTTGAATGTATGCTGTAGCGAATTCTCTCTTACTTTATCTGGAACACCAAAATAAACGTGCAAAGTATCAGCAATGATTCCTGTTTGATCTACTCTCCACAGTTTCATGAGACTGTGCTAGTTCATAACAGAAACGCAAAGACTATGGTGCTAAGATTATCTCAAGACCAAGACAAGAGCATGCAAGTCTCTGTGAAATACTGAACTATAGGTGTGTACAAGACACCAAAACAGATTACAAGATCAGACACCTCAAACTCCAAAACAGCTTCCACTTCCAGAAAAGCAGGAGGAGACTTAGTTGATCCAAATTGAGTCTGATCCAAATAAGTCATCATTTGAAAAAAGATGCTCAACTTCATATAACTTTCAAACCAATTAGTATATTTTAAGTAACAACAAAATGTTCAAGAAGAAATTTAACTTTAAGAAATTTAAGTATCAATACTCAAACTCTCTTCTGAAAACATCAGTAACTATTGCATACCTACAATACAATACGATAAATGAGCAACATAACTAACAAGCCAAACTCTCATGGTTGCCTTAGATAAGAAATGAAAGCAGAACTGTGTACTGTTTACTGCAGTACAGATGTTCTCTAACACTAGTCTTCTTTAAGATCTCCACAATCTGATGGCAGCAACACGCACGAGAAAGAAAGGACCTGCAGCTACTTGTCTTCAGCTGCTCTCTATGATGTATTAAGCCCCCCTCTCCTCTAATAATGATGCTTTTTTCAGATCATTTCATCTGATCCAGCAACAACAATCAAGCATTTAATCAAGACTCACAGTAGAATGTCAAATGTTATTTTATCAGAGACAGAGACCTCTGTAGTAGAGGTACTTATGGTAAACAGTACTTTCATTCACGAGGTGTTGTTGAGGCACCCCCATTCATTTCAGAACTTTGTGCACTGCACACTGAAATATACACAAACATTTTAAGACAAGATGAAGGCTGTATGGATGCTCAAATACGAAAAAAAAACCCAACAGAACTTCATACATATTAAAATATAAATGAAAATCTAGATACAAGTCTTTCCTATTCCACCTAGATAAGTTAAGTAGCTCTTCACAGAATGTAACTCACCAGAACAAGAAGATGCATCTCCACCTATGTTCTGAATCCAGTTCCTGTAAAAGATAGTGCAAGTATGACAGCTTCAAATATTATTCCCATGTCAGTCCATCCTCTAATGTAAGATAAATTTTATCTCATCTAAATAGCACAAGCTGACATTTTTTATATAGGCAATTAAAGGATAGGAGGAAACGTGTTTGAAAACAATAAGTTAAAAAAAAAATCTTATTAAGATAAGGTAAGACAGATACAAAACCAATTGCAACTATAGTCAAAGGCTGCCATTACCTTTCAGTTTCACTTTCTTGAAAAATATCAACACAAGAACCCTCAAGAGGTTTCCAAGCACAGTAAGGATCCCTTGCTAAAACACAGTCAAAACAAGTGGTGTACATCTCACAGAATGCCACAGGAGATTGAACCACACCAGAATTTGAACCAGCGTAGAGGTATCTTCTGCTCTAAAAACAAAACAAACAAAACAAACAAACAAAAAACCCTCACATAAATAAGCCTACACAGTCAATCACATTCATGAAGCAACTGAAAAATTATTCAAAGAGGTGCATACATACTTGTATGTTTGTAAAAAACATTTTAAAATATTTAGCGACATGTGAAGTGAAAATAAGTCAAAAGAACATAAAATTACAATCAATACACTTTATAAGAAAGGAAAGTAACTGCCTGTGGCTCTTGTATATCAGTTTTTTTCCATAGATATGAATTCACTGATAGACTTCATGCAAGGAAAGACAAGCATGTGCTAATGACAAAACTGCAGTGGATGCATCCATGCCTGAAAAGGGAAGGTTTCTATACTGCTCCTACATCTGTTAATCCAAAGCAACTCTTTGCCTACTAGTCAGGTCTCTGCAGCCCCAGTGTCAGCCTTGAATCTTGTAGTTGCTTACTTGCAGTTACTTCCTTGAATCCTCTGCAAGAAAGAACTGTGAATAGCATTCAAAGGAATGAATGTTGGCATAATGCTTAGCAAAAGGGGGATGTAAAGAGAACAACTGCTTTACCAACAGTTCCTGGGGAGTTGTAAACAACTCTCACACTATGTACAACAGGAAAACATTCACACTTGTTCTGATCATCCTTGTCATAAAAGATTGAAACAGATGAGTGAAATAGGCAAGTATCCAAGTTCAGGGAAACTGATAACTAAAGGTACACTGAATTTACTCACCACTATACAAAGCCTTGGGAAATAGGTTTGCCCTGCAAAGAAATACCATAAGCAATCTACCATTTAGAATTTCTCAGAGATAGTGCATACGAAGCCAAATAGCACGCTCCAACTTGACAGTGGATTTACCTCCTCCTGAGTTGAATACCAAACGTATCAGCACTCTACCGCAGTTGTCATGGCAAAAAAAGTCAGATCTAAGCAACAATTGGCTTTTTCTGTATTGAAGCTGTACAGATTTTCAGTATGGAGAAATGGCACTTGGGGAGTGCCTTCTCCACTCTGGCAGGATGAATGCTGTCACAGAGCAATAACAAATCAGAGCAAAAACCATCTTAGTAAAGTAAAGATTCCTAAACATCACACCCATGGTGAAGACTTGTTCTTGATGTCAAGAACAACTTCGAGTTACATAAACAAACAAAAATGTAGGGCTGCATTTAAACTTGGAGGCTTACTGTTATGTTTTTATTTAACTATATGAAGAGCTATTATCATGAGAACTCAGAAGAGGGTAGTCTCTTTTCTTCAATGCAATGAACACAAGAACACATGTTTTTGAGTAAACTAATGAATGCTTCATTGTGGCTAACAGAAGTCTTGAGGAAGATCAAGCACAAACTACTTTAGATCCCTCATGTGTGGAAAACCTAAGGAAAACCTAAGGAAAAACCTAACAAAAGACAAAACTGAATCAAAAAAGAAATGTACATTACTGGAAGATGGGAATTTCAAAAAGAACTAAACTTCAGAGACATACATTCAAATGAAGTCTTTCATACTAAAATCTAGCTTAACACTAGTCTATACTGGAGTGTCCACATAAATAAATTTGCAGCATCAAAACATGTAGGGCTTTCTAGGAAAAGCTTCCCCTGGTTCACTGCAGTCTGTCTGTCTATCTAGTGTTCTGTTGGCTAACATTTAAGCCAACAGGGCTATACTGCATGAGGGTATCAGTGCCTTGACATTGTTCCCAGTTTGTACATTCAGGGAGTTCATAAAACAAGTGGAGAACATTGCAAAAATCCAGACATCTTTCAGTCAAACAGGAAACAGGAGCTAGAGGATCAGCTGTAGGCTCATGTTACTGACAGCAAACCCTCTGAGCAAGGTGAAGATATATGAGAGTCCGAGGCCCACTGTCAAGAATAGGAAGTACTGCTAGTCTATTGTTAATCAGTTACTACGGTATGCCACTACACATACCAAATCACAACTGTAAGAATGACTTGCTTTAGGTGACCCTGCTAGAGCAGGGGTTGGACCAGATGGACCTACAGTTGCCTTTCAATCTTAACTATTCTGTAATTCTACACCCTGGCTAGTGTGATGAATCACAAAGAAGAACAATAGATTCCACTGAAATCTATGAAAAAGGAAGCTTTTAATTACACTGATTTTGACTTGCCTGTCAAGAGTATACTCTATTTTCACAATACTTCTTTCTGTTACAAGGACTATTACACATGCAAGATGAGTTGGAAAGAATTCTGGCATAAAGCTCTTTTTCCATGGAATTGATCATGTTGGAATAGCTGCTTTTAAGATATCTTGGCAAAATTCCTAAATCCGTAACATCAGAGCATTTACTGATTGCTGGGTACTTACTGAATGTCAGTAAGATTATCAGACGCTTTTATTCTTTCCTTAAGAAGCTCAGAAATTTCACCAGTTGAAGAGTTTGATGCTACAAGCTACCGCTTATGGTAATACTTTTGTAGACATTCATGGATCTGCATGTCTGAGTGAACAGAGCCAGAAGACTAGCGTACAAAATACACAAAATGATTATTCTCCGATGGTTGAAAAATCGCTCAACAATTAAACCCAGTGATTGTTCAACAATGCAAAACTTCACTGTGTTTGGAGCCTGTAGCAAAGCTTGTGTCCTCCAGCTGTGGCTGAAGCCCTATCTGGCTGGCATGACCTCACCAGTAATCCTTTTCAGAGCATTACACTAGCAGCATTACACTAGCAGCAGCACCAACATGCTTAGCCTCCTAGTAAATCTTCCAGACAAAACTAGCCTGATAACTCTGGAAAAGCAAAAATCTTCAGTTTGTTAGAAAAGACTCTATCCACTAATGTCTGTTTCCTCAGAAAAATATTTTCGCTCCTGTATTTATTTCCTGGGGATTTTTCCTGGCCTCAAGGGGTCAGAATTCTTACACCACTCCTAACCTAAAAATCTGTACCTCTAAATACATAACAGCTTTTAGCTCCTGTACAACCAGTGACACTGTACACCTGCGTTCCCATTCTACAACCACACATACTTTCCCCAGATTTAGACAACCTCAAAAGCTTGAGATCTATCAAAACAACAGAAATTATCAGGGAAAATACTGATACTACTGCAGAAACTACAGTTGCAGATTTCTATGGTCTGCACTGCTTCATTATGATTATTTTACAAGATGGTAGATAAGTTTTACAGAACAGAAAAAAAAAAAAAGATGAATGCTGTGATGTTTGTAGCACCTACTTTTTTGGATGAAAGTATGAGTGTTTGAACTGGCTCAAAGTTTGGGAAAAGCTGTGTTTCTTCAATAATATGCATTCCATTTTCATAGCTGATAGCTTTGTGCAGGGCTCCTTGATCTGCAATAACATAGCAATGTATTTAAGTGAGATTCTTAAAATAAAAAGGCAGGTAAAAATGAATACTTGTTACAGTTTGAATCATTTATCCAGCTGAGACTTCACATCAGCCTGTGTGGTAAACATTATACCTGCCTCTGCAAGGAGTTCTGGAAAAGGCCTTCTGAAATGAAGAATGGCTTTCAGGGATTATCTCATGTATGTTTAGGCAAAACACTACAGTTTTGCAGTTTGCAGAATGGCTTAGGTTGGAGGGTGTCTTAAAGATAATCTAGTTCCAACCCCCTGCATGGACAGGCCTGGAACCCACTAAAACAGGCTGCTACTGCACAGGGTGATACCACACCTGACCTTGAATGCTTCCAGAGATGGGGCACTGACAACTCCTCTGGGCAGCCCGTGCCCAGAGGCACAGCCAGTGCCTCACTGCCCTCTGAATAAAACATTTCTGAGTAACATCTAACCTGAAATCCCGTCTCTTGAGCTCAAAGTCTCTCCCCCTCATATTATCACTTTTAAATCATGCAAAAAGTTGGTCCCCCAAGCTTGTAAGCTCTCTTTTAGAACTGGACACTATGAACTCTTTATGGAGCCTTCTCTTTTCCAAGCTAACCAAGCTCAACTTCCTCAACTTTTCTTCATAGGAATGTTGCTCCAGCCTTTTAAATCTTCATGGCCCTTCTCTGCACCTCCCTTCTCTGATATAGCTTCACATTTTCCCTGTACTGGGGCTCCCACACTTGAGGACTGTACTCTAGATGGGACATCAGGAGGGCACAGTAGAGGGAGACAGTCACTCTCAACCTGCTGGCCACCCCTCTTTTGATACAGCCCAGGATACTGTCGGCCTTCCAGGCTGCAAGAACACACTGCATCAGACCCCCAAATCCTCTGCAGGGATGCTTTCAGTGAGTTCTCCCAGTCTGCATACATCTGGGACTGTCTCGACCCAAGTGCAATATTTTGCATTCCGCTTTGTTAAACCTCATTAGATTCTCATCTGCCTACTTTCCAAGCCCATTAAGGTCCCTGTGGATGGCATCCCTCCACTTCTATTGTGTCAACTGCATCACTCAGCTTGGTGTCATCAGTGAACTTGCTGAGGGATACACTGAATCCCCTGTCAATGTTGTTGATAAAGTTGTTTTTTTTCAGTTCTCCTCCTGCAGCAGCTCCTCAAAGCAAGCAAGGTTCCCCATGTACTTACTGTGGCTCCCCATTTTTCTATGCAAATACCAGATACTGTAAAAATATTGTAAATATGTAAATATTTTGAGTTTCTGTTAGAGCACACTTCTGCTTGAAGAATAAATACATTATTAAAAAGAATATTATGCAGAACTTACCTGTACTGATGAACATAACATCATATATTGTACCATTGAGTGCTCTGACTCTGTCTACTACAATCTGGGTATATTTCACATCTCGCTTTACAAGGCGGGGTCTGTCTCCCACTGGAGTCACTGAATCATCCATTAGTGGATGGTCTTTAACAAACTGCAGCGTTTTGTCCGGTAAGTTCAGAGAAGTCATGTAGTTCAAGGCTCTGGCTTCACTGTTTATACACTGTTATTTAACATAGAAGAAAGAAATAATAGAGAGAAAAGCAAATTACATCCTAGCAGCAGGTACATGCATTTTCTTCTGCACATAAGGACATAACTGTACATTATACTCATCCTGGAAGGTACTCAAGTTCCACAGCACCTTAGTTTCAGCAATATGCTGATCTCTACGCAAATGGTTCATATTACGTTTTTATTTGGACCCAAAATATATTACAGGAAAATACTTTATGGATTCCTATGTTTCTTAACTACTTTAACTGTAATCCTACTCATCAGTTGCAATAAGACAATTACAAGAAACATGAGAGTGAACGAGACCCAGGACTATGAGCATTTTGACTCGCACAGCAATACCTGCTGGACCTAGTAAGACAATGCAACAATTTTTACCCTTTTGTTCACTTGAACTAAAAAAATCTCTGATGCTCCCTAAGGTATATTATTATCTTTTTCACTACGAGAAACTTAGTAATGAAATAACAAATAAATAAAAACTGCAATTCACTCTACGGTATGTTTAAAAAAACACTGATTCCCAGATTCCAACTTAGGAATAAATCACTTGAAGTGTCTTTCAGGAAATCTTTACAACACAATACAAAATATATCATGGCAATCTAATAATATGCTTTAGTAGGCTTTTTGTTTTTACTGTATTTTTTCTGTTTGTTTGTTTGCTTTTCTAGTTTCTTTACTCCTGTGCATCATATCCAAATTTACAGAAACTTACTGCACCAGGTCGAGGGTTAGGAATCTCCCCATTGTACCGTACCCACTTGGTATGGGACTGTTCTACTGTAGCACTCTGCATATACTTTCCTTTTGAGAAAACTTCTTCTATAGTAGATAAATTGTAGGCACACACGGCTGACAGTCCCACATTATTCCTAAAAATACAGGAATAATAGAAAAAAATAATCACAGGAGTAATTCCTTGATTTAGCAACTAGTTGAGATCAAAAGTATTCATCCAGAGAAACACTGTAATAGCACACTTACAGCTGTGGGGTAAAGACTCCATATATCACTGGTTCCTTCAAAGTTGGAGACTTCAGAATAAAAACATCATTGATAATATTGAAAATTAAATTCTTATCAGGAATGGTGCATATCAATCTGGCCTTGAGAAAAGAAGTCCATTTTTTCTGCAAAGTCCTTAATCCTCCTTGGTCCCTCTTTTGGCATTGAGAAAAAAAAGAATAGTGTCTATGAAAATAATTAGGCAGCAGTTTTGCATTTAAGAATCACAGCTATAAAGCTACTGAACTATTTTTTTCTTATATTTTCTAATTGTTTTCAAACTTTTCTAACTACTATACTTCTTTAACATTTCATCTACAGCAACATCAAAAACTGTTAATGTGCTCATATACAGAAAAGTAAGGAAGCCACAGAATTTATTTATTTAGTTATCAGAGTCAACAGAAATAATGCAGAATGGTTTTTGTCAACATCTGGAAATAAGATGAGACACTGTACTTCTAAAAGAACTGTACTTCAGCATTTGAAAAACAGTTGAGTAATGTACCTTTATAAAACACAAATGCTTACTAGAACCATTAAAATAAACATGAAGGTATTATACACATCCTTTAACATAAATCAGTAACACCACATCTGTTCTCCGACATCCAAACAGAAATGATTTATACTGTAATCTTGCAAGATGTACTTAACGTGTCTGATATTAACAATTTCACTAGGAAAAAAATGCACCAATGGCCTAATCCTGTGGGCAGTTACCACCTTTATGAAGAATCTATAGTTCTGAAAGATATATTTACTAGACTAGAAATGTCTCAAAATATTTAGTTTGTCAGTTGCAGCTCTGTTATTTCTTTACAAAAACAGGCATATTTGGACACTATTAATAGTTTTTGTTCATTATCCAGTGCTTTTATGCAAAGAATTGAAGAAAAAACTGATAATTTAAGTATATCTAAGTAAAACTGAAGTAAAAATCCCTTTAGAACTGCAATTTACCATTGATTCCTTTGCAGCAGCAATATATCTCTCATGTTCTGTGATACTCCTGTTCTGAAGAGTGCACATGCTGTTGGCTGGCAGAGGGCCATAGTATTAAATTCCATGTAAATCTGCCTCCAGCTGCTTGTTTAATGGAAATTTCAAGGGCACTAACTTGCTATTGATATTCTGACTTCCATATTTAAATATAGAAGAGTAAAGTCAAAATAAAACATTTCAACTTAATCAAAATGAAATGGCTAGGTAAGTTTCCTGTTGGAAAAAAAGTACTGAGGAAATTGATAACATTCCAATCAAAAGGGTATTTTGTACTGGAAAAATATCTTCTTCCATTAGCAAGATTTTTAACCAACACTACTTGATTGAAGCAAAATAATTGAGGTTTAATCACACTAAGTGTGGCAGAATCAGACTGCTGGTGACTGTCTTGTTTGTGGCACTGGCAGCTCCACAGAAGTCCCATCTGCTATTATTAGCTGTGACTACAGGAGAAAATGATTTTGCTTGCATGTGGCTGCCTGAGAATAACTTGAATCTTTGACAAACTTCCTATCTGCTCAACAGCAACTCAAGCTTCTTTTTTTTTTTTTTTCCCCCAGGGGACTGTAATTAAACTTTCAGTTTAAAAACTAGAACAGAAACCAGAGTCCTTTTTTTGGTCACTGTTGTTGTTCTCCCACACCCCCCAAGGGAGGACAGAACCCTCATATGTACTGAAATTTCACCATCAATTAAATTAAGTTAAATACTAGTTTCCAAAGCAACAAGGAGACTTTGCCAGTTATAAGAAACTGGTTAGAACTGCTGTTTCAATGAGATGAAGTTAAACCATTTCCTTTTAATTTACAATAAATGTCATTTTTTTCACTAAAAACAAAATCTAGTGTTATTAGTAAAAGACAATTGAACCATATCTCACCTTGCACACTCTAGCTATTCTTGGAATCATAAGTTTTCCAACAAACTCATATTCCACAGACACCTCAGTGAAAAAGAAGTATATCTTGTCATCTTCTCCATCTGTGCTGTTTTGATCTGCTCTTACAACATCAGCAAAAACAAAATTTGGCTCTATAAATATGAAGAGAAGAATTTTACATTATAAACAACTCTTTTAACTACATTCTCTTGAAGACTCTCTAGGAATTTTCTTCTCACAGACCTCACACTGCATTTAAATGTTCTTCAGTTACTGATCTGCCTACACTGTTTGTTGTTGAGCCCGTGATTAACACTTCTAAAAAAAGTACAATAGGGGAGGAAAAAAAACAGCTATTTAACATACCATACTTTAAAGATCTCTAATACCTCTTAGTCTGTTGTATCTCATTACTCCTCATTTTTCACCTATATTCAAACATGGTTTTCTGATAGGTCTGGATACCTGTCCTCCATCACCTATCTCTCCTCCCTGATGCAAACTTAAGGCAAGGCATATGGTATAATTCTGTTCATTCGTATTTAAGGATAGAATTAGCTAAAACTGACAAGCAATGATTTGCCAGGGTTGGTCATCTATCAGCACCTACAAATCTAGAAGCTGGCTGGACACACATAAAGATCCACACAGTCTCACAGAAAAATTGTTAACAAATCCAAAAATACTAACCACACTCCAAAGCCCTATTGGTTTTCAAACATGCATATTCTCATTGTTGTCATTCGGCCCTCATGCATGAAATTAGATATAAGATTTAGGTCAACTCCATCTTGTAAAACAACTTTATTTCAACTACATGTACACAATACCAGCCACTTAGTATTTCTGCTGCTAACTGAAATACCAAATACAACAATAATAACAGGCTGTACTACAAACTCAGCATCCTCTCGTTTTTGGACACTGTGGTTTTTTTGTTGTTGTTGTTGTTGCTATTGTTTTGGTTTTTTTTTGACAATATGCTGACTTCATGATTTTAGTCTTTTTTGGGCCCAAACTCACAAAATTCTGGGAGTTCACAAACGCCTATTCTGAAAGTCAAGAACTGAGATAATCAGGAACCAAGAACATACTGGCTTTAAAATATATATGTTAAGGACAAGGAATATTCTTCTTACTGCATCACAAGTATGTTGCATCATAGCAAGGACAAACAAATAGATACAAAATAAAACACAGCACTTGTCATTCAAAGTCTGTGTATCTCCAAGCTGTTTTCATTGTTCATGATGACAAAAGTTCTGAAATTTTAAAGAGAAAAAAATTCTGCTAAGGGCACATACCGATATAACAAAAGTCACCCTCTTTGAGACAGTGAACAATTGCTCCTTACCTCTGAAAGGAAGCTCAAACTCTTTGTCTGAATTTGTCACACTGAAGAAGGAAAAAAAAATTTGATCTGGTGTGCTCTCACACCCACTTACCATTAAGCCAAGGTATTGCATATTCTGTTCTCAGAGGACTCTGATGAGAGTTCCGTGAAATAATAGGTTCACTTCCCAAGAAATTGTAAGAAGTCCCAGAATAAAGCTCCTCATCTTTAAAACAAAAACAAATATTTTAAACTTTCTTATGCACTGTATACCAAAAAACGTGCATAAATATTTCAAGAGACTATGTTAGCTTAAACTTCTCACAAGAAAAGATAAACAAGAATTTCCTCTCAGTTGCCCCAGACATGTCTTCTATGTCTATATTTCTACTGACCATTCTCAGAGCTAATTCTTTTACACTTCATTCATTATTTCTCTAACACAAGCACCTGGCAAAAGTCAGCACTGTTGGTACTTTAAAATGGTACTTTTACACTCCTATTTAAACATTATGTTTATGTATCAAAATATATCTAAGAAATGCCAGAGAAGTTTTGGAACTAATTGTTTTTCTCTCTTTATGATTCAAATAAAATAAAAAATATAGTGATTGAGCTCTTCTTCATTTCCTGTTTCACGTTACTTCGAGCTTCTTTTTTATGATCTTGTGACACCATGATACAGCTATCAACTCTAGTTTTATCCATCAATATATAGTCATCTAACCACGTGATAATATAGGTGCAATATATAGTTGCATTTCACTTTCCTGTTCCGTTTCACCATGTGTCTTAAGGAAAGCTAAAAGTTCTACTTGTTAAAGTTATTTAAATGGCTGTAATTGGTACTATAGAGGCAGTCAAAATACATTTAGATTATCCAGACTAAAGCACTTGAAAATTATTATATTGAAAGCTGTTGTTTTAAAAGTTGCTTCCAGAAAAGTTTTCCTATGTTCTGCTTTTAAGAAACACATTAGGGTTGCCCTCATGAGTATTTTTATGTCTACTTACATGCACAGTAAAGATTTAGAGACTATCTTAATAGTGAAAGACCGGAGAACAGTAGTGAAGACTGAATATTTATACATCATAATGAGGTATGCAAAGACTGAACTTACCAACCATAACAGATGTGTAACTTTGAGCAGGATCAAATGGACATCTGCCTTTACCATCTTCATTCTTACCTTCAAGCTCAAACAAAATTAAATTCTGCAAAAAATTAAGTTGAAAACCACAAGGCAACCATTTGTACTCTTTCTTTCAACCAACAGAAACATGCATAGGTAACTAAATCCCAACCAGTAACAGACCAGTAACTTTCAGTGAAATGCCTATTTTCCCAAGATTAGGGTAAAACACATATGAGTTTTCAGAAAATATGATCAAGTATAACAAAGAAAAATAAGAAACTGAGGGAAGTAGCATTAAAGAATAGACAAAAAGTTAAATCCAGCATAGAAGGAGAAAGATAGGAAAGAGAGATCTGCCAAAAAAACACAAATATGAAAGGCAAAGAAATTAGATGATGAAAGGCAAGAACTTGCAATTCTTGAATTACTTTGCACAAAAATCGTCAGTTTTACTAACTAAGAAGGTTTTCTGACTGCTTAGCAATTTTTGTGAATGTTATATTTGTTAGATGGGGTATAATTTAGATGTATTTTTCGAAAACAACAGAATGACTGCTACTTTATAAAACTTCTAAAAACCAAGGGAATAAGGATCAGAAAGATGATCAAGAGCTGAAGCAACAATACCAGGAAAATAATCACTTATACTGTGTAATGAAGACACTGGAGGCTAAGGACAGTGACTTCTGGCAATATTCCAGGGCTAATGGCAGATGAAGTTAAAGGCAGGGGAGACAAAAAAGAACAAAGTTGAACATAATTACAACATCTCTGAATTTCAGAATTGTTAAGAGACACAATGAGAAGAACAGAAGAATAAGCAATGAAAAAAGGGACGTTTGATTTTAAGCTAAGACTTCATTCTAAAGCACACAGAATTATGAAGCTATGGCATTGCCAGAAGCAGAGACAAGACAAGTAGAGACAGGAATATTAGAAATTTCAGGAAGATTCAGTACTGGATGGAAGTCACAAAGAATGTCATTTCAGTTTCAGAGAGTACTTTTATGCGGATGTAAAATACACAGAGAACTACAAAAAGCAATGAAAGAGTAGATCTGCTGATAACTAAGCTGAATTAATAATTCAGTTTTGAAAAGGGAACAGTACAGTTTATTTCTGTACACTAATAATCATTGTGAGAGAGTGTCATGAATATTTCAGAAGCTATGACAAGCACTGAAACTGCAACTATTTGGGAAAAAAAGATTAACTCATGAGCTGCTTTTTTGTTGAAGTTTTTCTGGGTCACAAAATCTACATATTCTTACCAGGTAATCACAAGTTGGCTGAAATGCATTAGTACCACACACGTAGAGAAAAGTATCGTTTAGCTGTTGCAGGACACGCACATAGTTACGGCACTCAGTCTGTAATAAAGGACAAGAAAAGGGATAAACCACAGCTCCACATTATAACATAAATAAATGAAGTTGTGCTGTCAATTCTTCTGTTGCTGCTATTCATGCCACATCATGACAATAAGAAGTTTGAACAAAGCTTTGAAAAAAGGATGCCATAAGGCAAGCATGTTCAACCTTGCTGCATACGGCCCAGCACAGCTTGCTCTGCAGCCCGCAACCTGCTGCCACGCCTTCATGGCATCAGCTCTGCCCCAGCAATTGGTCCAGCACTGGAACACTGGTAGGGCACAGTGTAGCACTGAGAAATAATATACACTATGCTTAATTTGCAAAGAAATTGTGTCAGCTTTTGAATATTACAATTTGAAAAGACATTATATCACAGAATCACAGAATCATCAAGGTTGAAAAAGACCTTCAAGATCATCCAGTCCAACCATCCACCAATATCACCAATAGTGATAGTAGTACCCACTAAACCATGTCCCTCAACACAAAATCCAAACATTCCTTGAACACATCCAGGGTCAGTGACTCCACCACCTCCCTGGGAAGCCCATTCCAGTGCCTGACCACTCTTTCAGTGAAGCAGTATTTCCTAACATCCAGCCTAAATCTCCCCTGGTGCAGCTTGAAGCCATTCCCTCTAGTCCTATCACCAGTTACACGAAAGAAGTGGCCAACATCCAGCTCTCTACAACCTCCCTTCAGGTAGTTATAGAGAGCAGTAAGGTCTCCCCTGAGCCTCCTCTTCTCCAGACTGAACAATCCCAGCTCCCTCAGCCATTCCTCATAAGGCCTGTGCTCCAGACCCCTCACCAGCTTTGCTGCCCTTCTTTGAATACACTCCAGGGCCTCAATGTCTTTCTTGCAGTGAGGGGCCCAGAACTGGACACAGTACTCAAGGTGCGGCCTTACCAGTGCTGAGTACAGGGGGACAATCACTTCCCTGCTCCTGCTGGCAACACCGTTTCTGATGCAAGCCAGGGTGCCATTGGCCTTCTTAGCCACCCAGGCACACTGCTGGCTCATATTCAGCTGAGCATCAATCAATACCCCCTGGTCCATTTCCTCTATGCAGTCTTCCAGCCACTCTGCCCCAAGCCTGTAGCATTGCCTGGGGTTGCTGTGGCCAAAGTGCAGGACCCGACATTTGACCTTGCTGAAACTCATCCCACTGCCTTCAGCCCAGCTACCCAGCCTGTCCAGATTCCTCTGTAGGGTTTTGCTACCCCCAGGCAGATCGACACTTCAAGCCAACTTGGTGATGTCATCCGCAAACTTACTGAGGGTGCACTCAGTGCCCTCATCCAGGTCATCAATAAAGATATTGAAGAGAACAGGAACATGCAGAATGCAGAAACAGTGCCAAATGCGATGCATATCAAAGAAGGCATTACCAAGACAAAATAGTGGAACCGAAGGAAAGTCTGTCACCTGAACCGAGTATTTTTTAGAAAGTTCAAACTCAAACCAAAAGCTACGTAGGTGGTAGCAGATCTGACTGCAAAAAAAACCAAAACCATTTCCTGATGGTGACTTTGTTAAGCAATACATGGAAAGCATGGCAGATATAATGTGTCCTCATGAGAAAGTGGATTTTAGAAAAATCAGTTTGCCTCACCAGACTGTAGCCAGGTGAACTGAAGAAACAGGAAAATACACTGGAAGAAATTTAGAGTAAAGCTGCTATTTCAAACTTTATGTTTTGGCAACAGATGTAAGTATTGATGCTACAGATATGGCTCACCTTGCCATTTTCATTAGAACTATCAATAACAAATATTAATGTCACTGAAAAAATGGCTTCTTTGGTGATATTAAAAGACACAGCTAAATCTCTTGACTTGTTTGAAGCAGTAAAAAAAAAAAAAAAATTAAAGCAATTTACTTAAATGAAATATCTGGTGTAGTTACTGATGGCATTCCAGCAATAGTTGGTGAAAATAGAGGGACTTATAAAATTAATGGAAGATGATGCAATTGCCACTGAAAACTCACATTTGATGAAACATCACTGCATTGCACATCAAGAAAATTTATGTGAGAAAACTTTAAAAATTGATAATATCTTGCAAATCATCATCAAAGCTGTGAATTTCGTGACGTCCATGGGACTGAATCATCACTGATTCCAGGAGATCCTTGAAAGTATGGATGCTGATTATGGAGACATTATTTACTTTTCTGAAGGAATGTGGCTAAGTCGGGGTAAGATGCTAAAAATACTTCGTGATTTGCAAAATAAAATCAAGTCCCTTATGGAATCAAAATTAAATTTGTGCCATAATCCTAAGATGAAAAATGGCTCACAGATATAGCATTTCTGGTTTGTTCTGATTTGTTCGCTCATTTAACTGAGTTAAACATGTGCTTTCAAATCGACTTATATGTGCTATGTTTCAGACAGTAACAGTGTTTGAAATGAAACTTAAATTATGGCAAGCTTAGTTATGGCAAATAATTTCATGTATTTTGATACACTGGTTAAACAGTTCTGTGATCAGTGAAAAATATGCAGCCATGCTTTTTTAACTGTATCATATACTTCATATGCGGCCCATGACAATTCCCGTTTGCTCTCTGAGGCCCAGACAAGCCAAAAGGTTAGATATCCGTGCCGTAAGGATTCAGAACAACAAAGACAAACACTGTAAACATGCACTCAGTGGAGGCAAAAACAGTGTCAGCAACATCCCTTAATCCTCTCTGCTACACAGCCAGATACCAACAATGTACCACAGTTCCATAAACTATTTAAACAAGTATAACCATAGTCCTTACTCTTCACTCTTATGAGACAAACCAGGTATTTCTCTGACTGTGTGGTAGATCAGGTATGGAAGAAAACTGGAGACAAAAAGAACAAAACCAGTTTTCTGCCAGATTAGTTCCTTGAGCAGGTGTGTAAGTGGGGTTTTTTTGCTAGCACTGCATAGCTTAGTGATGACAGGTGGGGGAGAAGACTGCCCATTTTAGTATAAGAAATAGCAGTGACTGTTTAATATTTTTAACACTTGAAATACCTGCACTTTGCAAAACATTATAGCTATAGCATAATCATAGCTAGTAATAAATCCTGAGTACAATGGAGAAAAAGCATTGCTGGCAATAAGTCTAACAGCAAGTAAAACTTGCTAATCTAGGGGCAGAAAAAAAAATAGGAAGAACAGTCTGGAGTTCTGAGGGAGTTAAGAGCAAAGTGCCTACTTACAGATTCTAACATCCTTTCCAATCACCATCAATAATCTCTGAAAAGGACTGGTGCATATCTAGACATGTCTGCAAAAGCATATGCAGGTGCATGAAAGATGAGTCACATCACATACACACATCATGACTGTGTATAATTATTACTAGCAACCTCAGTCAAACTTGGAGAATAAAGTAATCAGAATGCATCAAGAAGAGCCAAAGAGGAAGAGGGAACCGGTCCTCAAGAGCCCATCAGACCTCATATTAGACAGGTAAATTGCCTTGATGGCTCTCAGTTCAAGCAAATGCAGAGTTGGGTAAAGGGGGGGTAACCCACTTCACTTCAGATGAGTTCCTGGATGCACCTGGGGTTTTATAATCAGTGTGCAACAAAGAAATTGGAGATGTGAGATGTCAAAACTCTCTAATTAAATAGTACTACTAATTTTTGCACGTGCTGCCTTCTGAACCCTACACTTTAAAAACTATGGTGAAAATCTGACCATCAGTCTTGCCAAGTAAACCCCCAGTCTGACATATTATAAAGCCAGTGGCACAACACAACACAAGGGGAAAGGCACAACCATCTAAGGCCAATCACCATAAATAAACTACCTCTACAGAAAGGCAGTATGAGCAAGCCAGTCTGTGCCAGCAGTCCTGAAGGGGTCTGTGGCTGCCAGAAATGCTGAGGGGGCCCAGAGACTGAGCTGCCTTCGCTGCCAAGCACATAAGAGATTGGGCTGCTCAGGCAATGGGGAGCTGTTTGAGCAGACAGACCAGCAAGGAGCACACCTGTTCAGCATCACAAAGATGTCTGCAGTTGGTGAAAAATGCACTGCTGGAAAAATACTGGCCCAGAAAATAAACCCTACATCCTAGAGCAAAGCAGATAAAATTATCAGTCATTCTGGAAAACCAAATGCTGGTGAAGAATTACTGTATTAATAAAACATAACAGCTGGTATCTATTAGCTCAGTGAAAGCAATATTAGTTTATTAATATAATGGAAAAAATAATACTAGGCACGTGAGAATGTGCTCAGATTCAAACAAGATTCAACAGCAAGAAATAATGAACTAAGGATTACAAGAAAACGAACTGCAGTTTCCAAAGCTCGAGTTTATTAAATAATTTAGGTGATTTGAAGATTTTAATTTCAAATACTTAGAACCTTTCTTCTTTATCATCACTTCTCCTTAAAGGAAATGTCTTTCTCCAGATTCAATAGAAAAATATACCTGTTCTGATTTGCCCTTGACTGCACATTTGGTCCTTTTATCTTCAGTGACCTTCCAGTGCAACTAAACGAAAAACAAGCAAAAAAAAGTTGTATTCAGAACACTTTAAGGCAAATGCAGTATTTTCAGACCTTGCATAATGCACAAAACTAGCAATTTTAATGTTAGTGGATGCAATACTTATAAATCATTTTGTAAGTAGCTTTCAAAGGTTTAAAGCCATTCTTTTCAATAGAGGTGACACTTTCAAATGAATGGGTCATCAAAGAGTGCAGAACCACTGCTAGCATCTTTTGGGTTCACTATGATCTTTCTCCTCCAATTAATGAAATTCTCTATTAACATATTCATTAGAGAAATGCAAGTGTAATTGCTTTAATTATTTCTTATTTAATTTGCACTAGAAAAAGAAACTTAACAAAACTTATTGGACCAAGTTATGCTTTATGTTAAAGAATAACTTTGACACTTACATCCACCCAAAGCAGTAATGGAAAACCAAGTTTTATATACATGTGAAATTTCCTATCACCATCCCTAAACATTTTGTTCAAATTAAAAATCAAAGATTATCTTTCAAAACATCCTGGTTGGGATTCCATGCCAAGTCTCTAAGCACCAGTCTGTGTTGTGGATAAGTAAGGAGCTTGAGAAGAACTTGGGGTAACGTAGGTCAATCCACTCAGAGAAGAGTCAGTACATCCAAAGTACTTCTGCAGGTAAGCTAATTCCAAATGAGCTGGATCATATCTCTTTGTACCATCACATAAATGTGTAGACACAACTCAAAACATTGAACAGAAGCAGAAACTTAAGAGGCAAGACTCTCATCACAAGCATGGTGCTACTGATAATAGGAAATTAAGTGAAACTTGATAGTATGTTTTTTATATGGACGATAATCCATTAAATACATACTCACCTCATGCTGTTTTTCAGCAATATTCACTGCATTTAATGCAAAAATGACTTCTCTGGCTCCTACGTATAGAACATCTCTGTCCTCACTTAACAGCAAGGTTGAATAGTTTGACACTCCAGGCTCATGAAAATGTATTAGTTGGACCTCTGTTGAAATGCAAGGAAAATAGCAGGACATGGAGAAACATGATCACTTAGGGTCAAGTTTATAGGCCATTATTCTAAACTGTCTAACAGCCTTTTAGTAACTTTGAAAGCAATAAAGCTTACTTTGGAGAACACAGTAACAGTTGATATATAACCTTGGAAGCTTGGTTCAGCACAAACAGCAGCTCCCATTACTGACATTAAAATCAATGGTCCCTACTTTCTAGTTCAATTTCAAATGCCTATGAATCTCCTCCTGCAATGATCCCTGTAACTCATGTCTTACTTCATTTTCTCCAGTCATTAATTCATTCTTTTTCTAACCTCCATTTCATACCTCTACTGTAAGTTCTTTCCTCACCTTCTCCCTTCACATACCTACGTACCGTGGAAAATTAAATAATTCACCACGTGAATTTACCCTCCCCACACAAATCTAACCAACAATCCTGCACCAAGAAAGAAGACATTTCAAGATATTACCCCAGCAGAAAGAAGATACAATCTGAAAAGAAACTATGTACACAGTGTAAACAAGCTGATTTTCAAATGGAGACTAGAAGTAATTGCACACAACAGAAACGAATGAGGGATAATCAAAATAAAAAGCAAGAAGACAAAAGAAAGAGGGAGACATGAGGGAAAGAGGCATGCAAACTGGAACAGAATGGCTTGGAGACAGAATTATTAATAAACAAGAAAAATTTATTTTGCATGTGCAAGTGTTATGGGAAAATTACTGAAATTTGGATGACAGACTTTGTAGAAGAGACTACTAAAAGGCTAATTTAGTTTCATTTTTAAGAGACAGAAAACATACTACTACTCCCAGTTTTAACACAAAAATTGCACCTTTTCATCTGTAGAACTTGGGAAACACTTATTTTAAATTAGATTCACAAGCATGCTTTTTAAAATCTTTCACTTTCCAAATGGATGAGTTGGTTCAGACAATTCTAGATGTTCATTTCTCCAATGAACTAAAGTTTCACTTCTATTCAAAGCTTCTCGTACTTAAATGCAATAGTATCAATAAACAGGAAGAAAAGGAAAAGTATATCCTACAGCCATCTCATAAATCAGCTATCTACGTTCTTAACTTCCATTTAGCTTTTCCTGTGGTGTGACTCTTCAGCATTTAACATTTTTATTTAAGGCTGCTTCTTCATGATACCCATATATTTGGTTACAACATTCCAGGGTTGCTAATGTTAACCAATAGTAAAAGCACAAGTCAAAAGATCTTTTAAATGCCAAAATATCCATGATACTTGAAAGTGCAGGGAAAAAAAAAAAGGGAAAAGTTCAACAACAGCAAGTAACTACTTCACAGCATGTGCTCTAGAGCTCTCTTCAGATCCAGGCTGAACAATTAAACCAAAAGCCTACAGGAATAGGCTTCATCTCTTCATCTACCATCTCCTGCTAACTGTATCGGGAGGTTACAACTATTTGCCACAGCTTCCAAGTATAGCAAAAGAAGGTTCTGTGAAAAAGGCTACAAAGGTTCAACTCATCACAGAACGCTGCCAGAAGAGGACCAAAGGTTTCTTTAATTATGTTCAAAACTAAAGTCAAAATAACTTTATTAAAACAAAATAGCCGTTGAGTTTTCCTCTTGGAGCAAGATTCAGCTGCAAGATCCTCCAGCTGAGAAATTTCAATCTGAAAATCCTCTTTTAAAAAGTGACGTTTTCATAACTGTTTTAAGGATATGCAGTCAACTCAGTGCCCAAGTTACTTTTGAATTTTCTAGTCCAAAGCACTACAAACAGGCTGAGCAAAACTACAAACTGACCAAACTTTTCGTAAGCGGGCTGGAAGAATATACACACAAAATCCTGATGTTGCAATGCCCCACATTACACTAATGAAGCTTCTCTTCTTACCTCTGTGTTCCCAAGTGATTCTTGGTACAGGACCAAATGCCACTGCCAATTCCAGCAAAACAGCCCAAACTGAATAAAAAGCAAGCAGAGTCATCTTCAGTTTCCTTGCTCCTTGAGGAACCTTGGATAACTGCAGCAGGTAGCGTTTCTTTAGCAAAAGAAATGCAAATTCCAGGTAGTATCAGAAACCAGGTATTTCAGACTTCGAGAGCAGTGCAAAAGGATCGTTCCAGCCTGTCTTGTAAGTATTTACTTTCAGCAGATCACTTCTTCAAGGGGATACACGGTTTCCAGGATGCTGAATACAGACTACCCACACTCTCCACAGGCTGCAGAGCTGCTGAGAAGCGCTACTGAACGCATTCTTCAGTTTCATTGAAGAAAAAAATGATGCTGTGGAGAAAGGAGGGGAGCAAGAAGTAGAACAGAAAACAAACTGAGGATTGCCAAAAATAGCATATTGCACGCACTGATCTTGCAGTACTTCTACAACTGCCTACACTGCTTAATTTGGATTAAGAGTGCATCTATTGGTGAAAATAGAACATCCCACACATTCCACGGCAAAAAGGTAGTCAACATAAGCAGTCGCTTCAATCTAGAATCTGTGGTATGAATATTTTGAGCTGTCACTTACGTTTGATGCTCAAAATTTGACTTCAATGTACATATTTTCTTACTTTAAATAGTGAGTCAAAGAAAAATCACCTTTTATGATAAATACACAATAAAGATAAAAGAAACCAGTAGGACTAATTTCAGAAAGCAAACAACCTAAGAAATGCATCTTAATGCTAAATGCTATTTATATAAACCTGTCCCATTTCCCATTCTTGGGATCTTACGAGCAGAAATGACATTTTTAGCAGTGTCTTTTTATGCACTCAGGGTGAATGGGGGTAGAAAGAAATTTAGCTAACAGAAAGCTAATGTACTGCATACAAAAATAAAGGAAGAAAATGCTTAAATATTCAAAGCGTTCAGTAGTCACAGGGAAGTCAGTCTGTCTCCAAGCAGCTGTTCTCAGGCCCAGAAGAGCTCTGTCCTCAGTGATCACCAAAATCATTCCATTTCCAAAGACATATTTCAATGAGCCTTCACTTCTCCACTTTCTCATGATCACTCCTTGGTAAAGGGTCTTGCAAGTTATTTACCTTCAGTAGACTGGTGAGAGGGGAATGCATTTATCACCCACTAAATTACTGTGTTTAGGTAACTGTTTGGAGTTCTCCATGGGGCTGTACACTTTGGGGGTGGGAGGGTACAAAATGCAAGCTGCCCTTTGCAGCAGGGTACTGAGCATTTCAAAACCCTAAGTGCCGTTTAACAGGGCAGCACCCGAAGATGCCAGACATAATAGCTAAAAAAAGCTGCAGTGAGAATATCTCTAGGGAGAAAGGGTGGTCTCTAGTGCCAACTTCCCTCCACAAGATAAACGTCCCAGGTTTAAACAAGCAAAGGCTAAGAACCTCTGGAAACTGCAGAAAGGATTCACTGTGAACCTAGAAATAACATGATGGAGTAGAAGACATCAGAAGCTTTTACATCTGTTTTACTGAATGATTATAGATAAGGTTAAAAAATGACTTTGTTCTTCCTACAAATCTTTGCTCAAGCAAAGCATTTTATTTTATTATTATCATTATTTAATTCTCAGTGTGGGTCAGATCTAATTATGGTAATGGAAAATAATGGAAAAACAATCATTTTTCAAGTCACTGTAATTTCAGTTAGTCTTGCTAGGCTTGTTTGCCTTGTACCTTTCCTGTTTACACACAGTCAAACAACTTTGTGCTTTGCTATCCAACACATTAAGAGCACCCATGCATCGGAATTACAGAAATACCACCCACATTGTGATGCAGACAGTCTTACAGGTAAGTATTTAGAGAAGAAACAGCAGTTAAACGATTACTTTCAAGGCAGTAATCTTATTTTAATGGAAAGGTCAGGGGAAAGAAAGCAGTTAGAAGAAAACAATTCCATGCCATTATTTCTACACTATACATTCTTTTCAAGCCGCAATGAAAAGTCTCAAAGCAATAATCATTTCCCTTAAACATTTTTTTTCCTTCCAAACAGTTGGAACAAAACAGTTCAGCACCAATCCCAACAATAAATGTCAGGTAATGTTTCCAGAGCAGCCTTCTGAATTCCTGTATATTTTCGGGGCTTAGGAAATCTTCATTATGAACAGTCTTGAGTCTTCCCAAAGCCATGGTTATACTTCTAGCCTAGGTCACCTACCTACAGAAAAGCAAAATGGCAATAAAACACATAGTATTACCTTCTGAAGAAGACAAAAGACCTGGCTGAGTTAGTGCTTACTCTGCTGTGAGCCAGGGAATTCCTCAAAGCAGAAATATGTCCTTTCATGTATAAGTTTGCAAGACAGAGCCCTTTTCATATTATTAAGTTTGACTGAGAGGAAATTATTTGTTGACCTTAGGTAAAGTTTTGCATATTAAAAAAGGGCTGTGACAGACCACAGTGAACGCTCACTGCCGAATCATGCAAGATGTTCTTACTCTTGTTAGTTTAAATAATGACTAAAATGTACTCAGGACCCTGTCCTTTCTGCTTTCAATTTAACTACTCCTCCTCTTCCCCTCCTTCCCTGTACTGAAAATTATCTGGAATAACTCCTTAATTCACATCCACTAGGAAGTTACCCAGAATCTACTATGAAACTGTTTTTATGTAATGTAAGGGGTAGAAGGAGCAAAAAAACCCCATACAATGGCCTGATTTCCAAATTAGCAGACCTCCATCACTGTCTCTCATTAGAGTTGAGTGCTTCGTATTTTCTGAAAGTTTGTCTCATATTGTTTTAGGCTATGTAACAAAATATGAGCTGCAATTGCTTGAAAACAAGAACATTTATACATGCAAAATTTATAATGCAAAAATAAACTTGAAAAGCTTAGTTAAATAATTAAACTGTAATTAAAGTGACCACAAGTCTACTTTTCAGTTTCCAGTAAAATTGCTGAAAATTTTCCGAGATAAATTTAAATGACTTAATTTCATTTAAACATTTTGCTCGTTTTTAAATCAACTTCTGATTAAATGGAGTAAAATAATCTGTACATCACGTGCATGAGTCTTCCATGTTTGTACTGGTGACTGAAAACAAAGCAACTGCAGAAAAAGAAACAATTAACAGAGCCCCTCTCAGTTTGGAAGAACACAACTACAGAGAGCAGTGAACCTTCCTGTTGACACACACAATTAGTGCAAAGGCAGAGATAAGCTCCTGCTCTCTCAAAGGGCAGAAAATTGCAACTGTTAGAAAAATTTCAGGGTAAGGACCTGCTAGCAGGTAACAAACAATGTGAAATACTAACATAAATTAGGAAAGCAGAGAGTTGCTATTTTGACTGTTTCTGAATCAGAAAACCATCTGCCTCACATCAGTGGGCATCAAATGAATTTTTGACAGATTTATTGGAAATAAAGTGCTGTGATCCATCTTCTGGAAAAAAAAAAAACACAAAAAAACACAAAAAAACCATCATGGAACAGGCTCTGCAATGGGAGAATTTGAGAAACCATTATCAGGGAAGAAGACTGTTTTCTTTTCCATTCTCCACAGAGAACACAAAAGCAAAGTACACCACAGAGTTGTATGTGGAAAATATTGTCATCTGTTACAGACGCTAAGTTCAGTAACTCTTATCACTATTGCATCAGTTGATTAACAAAGTAATAAAATGCAATAGCAAACAACAAGAAGTCAGTGCATTCTCCCTAGCCAACACTGCAAAGCTGCACACTCAAGTATGCAACCAGTACCTGGGATACCTGCACAATCCACATGAATTTTGGAATTTCCAAGACAGGAAATGCTGAATTTAATAATCCTGATTTTGAATTTTTTTTCTTTTTTTTTTTTTTCTTTTAATAAGTACTTAGTTACATTATGCAATGCCTAAATTCTGCTCAGTCTTACTGAAAGTGCTAGATGGATCTTTTATTTTCTTGACAAAGCCACAGACTATATGGCAATGGGCAGAGGCACTAACAACACCAGCAAGACAGTTGGGAGCTCGTGATAGTTTGCAACACCACACCTACCCTGCCTGCAAAATGGGCACAGGCCCCCTGGTCTCATCCTGGCAGTCTACACACTCACAGGTGTGCCCACACACCAAGTGCCCACAGCATTTTATCCTAACTTTGTACAGCCCTGCACTTTCATTCGGGCCATCTTTTCTTGCCATGCCATATTCTGTGCTTGTGCTCCCATCATAGCCTCCCAAGCAGGGTTCTCAGACCCTAATAAAGGATGAAAACAGCCATGTTGTAAGTTCCATCTAGTGATATTAGCATAGGTGATGCAAGCCTTCATGAGACTGCAAGACAAATGTCCACCTACCTCTGGCAAGGAGGAAGACCTTCTCACATCTACAGTTCTCTACCTCTCATCAAATTACTTCAACATCTCTTGCTGCCCAGGCAAGGCAAAGGAGGAGTGGGCTTCCCATTAAGCAGCAGCTGGCAACCAGGCATCCCTCACCCAATCAGAGCAAAACACACACAACTGTCCTGGACAACTTATCCCACTATTTTTAAGATAGATAAATACAGAAATTTAATTATGCATTAGTAAAAGTTGTATGTCACTATGAGAAGGGATATATGAAATTCAATACAGGAAGACAAGCAAATTTACAAGTAATCTGCTTCTTCTGGCAAAAATCAGGGGTTAAACAAATCATCTGTCATGAGGGCATAAATTCTAAGTTCTCCCAAAATAATCTTCTTCAAAGGCTTTAGAAAGCCTTACCAGAATACAGATCTTCAATATTTACTGATGCCCACTTGATAACAGTTTTTCAGGCTCCATACAAGAAAAAAACAAACCACAGAATTCGCTTAAACCTGATTTTTTTTTCAATTTGCTTAGTTATTTATTCCAAAAATAGAATAAAAAGTGAGCACTTTTGCATATTAAGCAATCAAAGAGACAGAAACATACAATTTACCTTTGAGAACTGACTTCTATTTACATAGTTCATTTATTTTAGACTGGTAAGGACAGGCTAGAAATATCCCTTGCTTTAGTTCTCATCCTTTCATAACCTCAAGCAGTGCCATTTTTAAACTGTGTAACAGAAAACATCATTTGTACACTCTTTTCTTTTTTTCTTTATTATACAATATCTATAAACACACTTTTTGCTGAGGTGACTTAAAATCTCAAATAATCCAGAATCCCTTTATGAGTAATATAAATGTAGAGAAACTGAATTATTTGCTTTTCAAACTCTATTTTGAAAAATACCTTATAGATACTAGGTTCTAACACTTAAGATAAAGCTTTTTAAGATAATTTGAAGCAGTCTTTACCTGCACCACAAAGCTTGTTGGAAAATACATGCTAATGCTAAAAGAGAAAAAAAAAATCACAGGAAATTGAAATTCTCAGTTTTATATCCTGACTAAAATGTTTAGACTTTCTGAAAGTTTAGTCACAGGGTTACAGTCCCCCTGGGGATTTGTAGTGGGACAACTCCCATGACTAAAGTGATGTCATGAAGGGATAAAAGCTCTCTAGGAAGGACAGGTTGGTAAAGGAAGTTGCTTTTTATGTGACAGCACAGCTGGAGAGCATGAAGCTCTGCCTGTGGATGAATGAGGAACTGATTGTGAGCTTACGGGTGAGGACAGGTAAAGGTCACACAGTGTCTGACCAGAAAGAACAAGTGGATGTGGCCTTCTACAGACAGATGGGAACAATCCCACTATTGGTGGAGGCACCGGTCCTCAAGGAGGACTTCAACCGCCTAGTATTTACTGAACGGACAACACAGCAAGATACAATCAATTCAAGAAGTTCACCACCAATAACAGGCTTGTTGGGGATGTCAGGATCAAAGGCAGCCTTGGCTGCAATGACTTTGACATAATGGAGTTCAGGATCCTGAGAGCAGGGAGGAGACAAGCTGTTGATGTATAGGCTGGATGGGCAGACTGTAAGGTTGATCAAAAACTGTTAAAATAGCTGGGCCCAGAGTGGTGATCAATGGTGTGCTTCAGGGATCAGTACCAGATTCAGCCCTGTTTAACATCCTCATTTATGATCTAGGTAGTGGAACTGAGTGTACCATCAGCAAGCCTCCACAGAACATAACTAGGAGGAGTGGCTGACATGCCAGACAGGCTAGAGACCCTGGCTGTCAGGAAGCTCAGGTAGTTCAACAAGGAAAAGTGCAGCATTATGCACACGTGGAAGAACAGCTCCAGGCACCATGATATGCTGGGGGCCAGCCACCTATAAAGCAGCTCTACAGAAGTGAATCTGTGAGTCTTGATGGGCACCTAACTGAACATGAGTCAGCAACGAGCCTTTGCTGCTAGGTAGGCCAATGATATCTTGGACTGCATTAGGCAAAGTATTGCCAGAAAGACACAGACTCATAGAATCCTTAGACTTGGAAGAGACCTCTGAAGGCCATCTTGTCAACTTCCCTGCAATGAACAGGGAGATCCACAGCCAGATCAGATAGCTCAGGCCTTATCCAACTTCCTTGAAAGTCTCCAAGGATGGAGCATCAACCACATATCAACGGGTTTGTTCCATGTTTCAGGTTTGTTCCAGTGCCTCACCACTCTCACTGTAAAAGATTTTTTCCTCATACCTAACCCTAATCTATCACCAGTGACCTGCTAAAGAGTCTGTCCCCTTCTTTTCTGTAGCTCCGTTAGATACTGAAAGGCTGCTATCAGGTCACCTCGGAATCTTCTCTTCTCCAAGCTGTACAGCCCCAGCCCTCTCAGCCTGCCATCATATGAGACGTGTCTAGTCTGTGGATCATTTTTGTGACCCTTCTCTGGATGTACTCCAACAGGTCCATCCACCTCTCTTCTGTACTGAGGACTCTTCTGTACACAGTACTCCACGTGAGGCCTCACCAGCGTGGAGCAGAGGGGCAGGATCATCTTCCTTGACCTGCTGGCCATAATTCTTTTGATGCAGTCCACAATACATTGGGCTTTCTTGAGGGGGGTATGGGAGGGGGGGGGAGGAAAGACCTCCTGGACTTTCCTTTTCTGGTTGAAAGCCTTTCTTGTTCTTTTTGGCATCTTTGCCAAGTTCAGTTCAAACTGGGCCTTGGCTTTTTTGACTGCATTCCTACACAGCCTAGCAGCTTCCTTATACTCTTCCCGCAGTACCTGCCCATTTCCACTGCCCGTGCATTTCCTTCTTGTTCTTCAGTTTGACTAGCGTGTCCTGGTTCAGCCATACCGGTTTCTTCCCTTCTGTTTCTGATTTGCTACACGCCTAAGGATGGAGAGCTCTTATGCCCTGAGGAAAGCCGCCTTAAGCATTTGCCAGCTCTGCTTCACACCTTAGTTTCCCAGGCTGTTTAGCTGACTAACTCTCTGAAGAACTAGAAGTTAGCTTTCCTAAAGTTCAGCTTCCTGATTTTACTTTTCACCTTTCTCATATCCCTCCAGAGCATGAACTCAACCATAGCACAGTCGAGAGAAGTGATCTTTCCCCTCTCCTGCATAGTGCCAGGGCAAGAAGCAATGGGCACAAAGTGAAACACAAGAGGTTCCCTCTGAATATCAGAAAACACATTTTTACTGTGCAGTGGCACAGGTTGCCCAGAGGCTGTAGAGTCTCCTCCTTGGAGATCTTCAAAAGCTACCTGGACATGGTCCTGGAAAACTACTTTTGGTGGTCCTGCTTGAGCAGGGACATTAGACAAAGTTGGACCCAGAAGTCTCTTCCAATTCAATAATTCCGTGAAGTCGAGCAGAATATTCTCCTTATTCTGCATGATAAATACACAATTAAGATGTATTCAGGAAACTAATTATTGAGTTTAAAGCAGGGAATATTTACAATCTTTAGTGGAATATCTGAGTCCTTTTTTAAAAAATGTACATTCCTGATCTTTTCTTAACTGCTACGCCAAGCAAAACTAAACAGGGAAAAACGAAAACCCAGAAAGACAAAAGAAGACAAAAGGCAAGGGTTACTAGAAGACAAACTAAAATGTCAGGGGAAAAAAAAACAAACCAAAGACTACAAAAGACAAATAAGAGGTAATAAGTCTTATTATCCAGATAACTCTAACTATACTGTCATTAGACCTTGACTCCAAAGAAACATTAAAGAGTAAATGGGTTTGCTTCTTCTTACTTTATCTTCTTTTAAGAAAAAGAAAACTGACTCTGGCCTTGGACAAGTCAAACTCTGAGACAGCAGAGGCTGAGGGCATTGCTAGAGGCTATGTAAAAGAAAACTAAACAGAAATTATCAACGTACAACATCATGGATGATCAATGAGACCTTCTACAGCTGCAATGCCAGCAACTTTTGCTAACCTGGTTGGTGAGATATCCGAAATTCAGAATTCAAAATGTGCCCAAGGAAAATACATGTATAAAACACTTTTCTGCTTCAGTGAGTTCTGCTAGACATTGAACCTACGTTGTGATAGTGTCAGTGCTACAGCAGGAACTGTTCAACCGACTAAGAAATAAGGCTGCTGAAACTTCAAGTTCATCTTCCTGTACTATTTAAACATATTCTCACACTATCAGATGTTGGTCAGCTTCCTCATAATTTCTTCTTAGACTTATGGGTCTGAGTCAATCAATCAAAATTATTTAAAGATGTTAATGGCAATCAGTGGTACTCTCAAAGGCACCTGAATGTCTATATCAGCTGTTCTTGTTGTTTTTTTAATAAAAACTATACAGGATGTCCAGCAGTGCTTTCAAAGATACAGCTGTCTCTGAAAGCAAGGCCACTATCCCTCTGACACATAATCTGCAATCCTGAACAGGACCTTTCAGTAACTAACACACAGGTTAAGATACATTTTGTTCTTAAGTGAAAAATGTCCCTTTTCCAATGAATTTCTTGAAAAATATTTCAATCTCAAATGGAACAGAATAATAAATCAAACTTATTATAAAATAATTCATGTTTGCTATACAAAAGAAGACACTAGTCTTCCTGCTTATGAGTACGTCATGAGTTTAAGATATGTAACAGCCACTAAGAATCACACTGCAATAGAAGGAAGGAGATAACCTGCATTTTACCATACCTGACACTTCTTGGAAACTCCTGTTCAACCCTGGAACTGTGAAGTCATCATAAATCCTTCTCTTCTGCAAGAAGTAATATACAGAATTTGACATTAATACCACATAAACCCAAAGTGCCATTTTTGCTATGAGAATTATAATAAAACCTCCCCCAGAATTTTGCTTTCATTTCCCAGATTCTCTGTAAGAGACTGTTTCTGACAGAAACCAGAAATGATATAACTGTATCCAATGAGCCAAGATACTGATACTGCACTTAATGAAAACAGAACAAAACAAAACCAAAAAACCAAAAACAAACAAACAAAAACCAACAACAACCAAACCAAAACTACTAAGCTGTCTTTGATAAAAAAGCACATGCACCTGCCCTTTTCCAACATAGTTTGTTCCCAAGTCTCTCTCAAGTCTACCTGGACAAAATTGTTCAGCATTTGTTTGTGGTAGCAATAACCGATTCTGGTAAGCACCTGGGACCAGTCTTTTACTGCGACTGAATGCATAAATAATGTTCTAAAAATTCAGACTCCAGCAGTTAGAAAAACAATTTGCTTTATCAAATCCACACACAACAATTTCAACACTCTCTCCAAACTGCTCTTAACACAAGCTCAGAGCAAGACTATCTGGATTCTTTTAATAAAAACTAGTGCATTCACACTTGTAGGGTGTTAGTGTCCTTAATACTATTCACCACAGTTCCCACTTGGATTTTGAACACTAAAAGGGTTCTTGTCCATTTAAATGGAAAAGGAGCACAATTGGAAACGATTGCTGCTGTACATCTGAAAGCTCAATTCTGGATCCAGAGGATTATATTTCAAGGCAGACAATACAAAAGGCTCAAAAAGAAATAGAGCAGACACAAAATTACAAGAAACTGAGATAAATATTACCGGTCTAAAAGGAATGGTAGAGCCTATACAGTGTATCCTCAAAACTAGAGTGTCCGCCCTGTCCTTCAACAGAGCAACAACACGTACTTGAGAGTACATTTTGTGATGACCTGTATTTAGCAAATACATCAAACCACCTACTTTTGCTAGAGAAAAATGTCTTCTTTCAGCAATTCAAAATCTTTTTGGTTACAGACAGGGAAATCTCTGATTCTTTCACTACAATATTTTTCGGACAAGACTTCCCATGGAAATCTGTTCCCTACCTATGCTGTTACCCAGTAGACATTTTTCAAATGTGCTAGAAGCAAATAAGCAACTTTTCTGTTGTTGTAAATCAACTGCCTACCTTTCATTCTGCTTAAGAAAAAAGAACAGCAACAGTGAATCATTCTGGAAGCTCTTCATAAGCTAGCTTACATCTAATCATCACTCTGGCTGTATAAAAGTGAAGCTGAAATTTGTAAAAATGGACACTTGCCACAGTGATTATTGTTAACTTTGATTTTCAGATCTCAGAGTGCTTCCTAGAATCTTATTGCTTCGAGTGCAAACAAACATACCCATTTCAGCTGTAGCTACCTTAAAGGGGAAAGAAAACTCTCTTTTGCTCTCCTTAGAGATAACGTCTAATATTATGTGGCTTTTGCAAACACTAATTATAATGTAGGACTCACATTTAAGTAAATAGTTATAAGTAGACGTTGAATTGCTCCAACAAACCTTTGCAGCAAATCAGATGATCAGTGGACTTCAGCAGCTCTTAAAATGGCTTATCAACAAGCAAGCAGCTCCAGGTTTCTGAGCTGAGATCAGCAACTATGGAGGAGCTGAAAGCCGTACAGAGAATATGGAAAGACCCCAGGCCAGGAAGCTCCCAGATCTCCATGGGGGTGGGAGAGGTGGTAAGAAGCTGCAAAGACGTGAAGGCTGCCATGTCTCAGCTCCAGAACTCAGCTCCTCATGAATACTTTATTCCTCCTCAGGGCTTTCCCTCTTGAGAAGGGAGATAGAAGGAAATGCTTACAACTAGTTATCTGGTGGGGGTCTGGGTTTTTTTAATTGTTGTTGTTTTTTAAATACAGAAGCACACAGATTCAGGGCCTAGAGTGAGGGCAGCTAAATGCAGATGTCTGCAGTACAGGTGGATTTGATCCTTCAGGTATCTGCTGGCTGCTTGTTTGGACACCTGTTGTCACGCAACAAAATAAGTAACTAGTCACAGACTGTCAAAAACCATGTCATAATTACACATTTTAATTCAACCAGTACTTGAATATAAAATTAACATTCATGTAAATAATTTAAGTTTTCAGGCACTCCGCTGAGCGGTACGGTAGACACTGGAAGGAAGGGAAGCCATCCAGAGGGACCTGGACAGGCTGGAGAAGTGGGCCCATGAAAACCTAATGAGGTTCAGTAAGGTCAAGTGCAGGGTGCTGCACTTGCGTCAGGGCAATCCCAGGTATTCATACAAACCGGGGGAAGATCTCCTTGAGCCCTGCGGAGAAAGACTTGGGAGTCCTGATAGACGAGAAGCTGGTCATGAGCCAGCAGTGTGGCCAGACGGCCAATTGTGTTCTGGGCTGCATTAAAAAAAGTGGCCAGCAGGAAGAGGGAGGTGATTGTCACTACTCAGCTCTTGTGAGGCCCCATCTGGAGTACTGCATCCAGGCCTGGAGCTCCCAGTACAAGAAGAACGTGGATGTCTTGAAGCAAGCCCAGAGGAGGGCCAATAAGATGATCAGGGAGCTGGAGTAACTCTCCTATGAGTAAAGGTTGAGGGAACTGGGCTTGTTTAGCTTGGAGAAGGCTCCAGGGAGACCTCATTGCACTGCAGCCCTCCAGTACTTGAAGGGAGCATATAAACAGGAAGGGGAACAGCTGTTTATGAGGGTGGATTGTGATAGGACAAGGAGGAATGGTTTTAAACTGAGACAGGAGAGGTTTAGGTTAGATATTAGGAGGAAGTTTTTTACACAGAGGGTGGTGACGCACTGGAACAGGTTGCTGAAGGAGGCTGTGGATGCCCCATCCCTGGAGGCATTCAAGGCCAGGCTGGATGTGGCTCTGGGCAGCCTGGTCTGGTGGTTGGTGACCCTGCATATAGCAGGGGGGTTGAAACTCGATGATCACTGTGGTCCTTTTCAACCCAGGCCATTCTATGATTCTGTGATTTGACCCAGATCTCTCATATGATACATTAGAACAGGTACTGAAAGAGCTCCCTAGCAACCTTAAACGTTGCCATGTTTTAAGAGTGAAAATCATATTTCAGTGTAAATTTGAGGAAAAGACTTGATTCTTCTAGTAACCATTACTTGAGGTTGGGTGAAAAGTACACGGACAACAAAAAAAGTTACACCATGAAATTTTTTTCAAATTCGTATTTTGACAACTGTAACTAAATCCTCCAAGATTAAAGAAAACACTTACTGGATTATAAATGAAAGACAGCCTGGAATATATTAAGTAGAATAACATGACAGTCACTTTAAGCAAAATTAACATAAAAGAGCTTCAATTTTTCATATATTTATGCATATACACATATAAATATATACACACACTCACACATACATGTTTATTTCTTTGAGGATCTGTCAAATCTGTCAAACTCCAAAACATACTAACCTGTCGCAACATACTTCTGACTGTCACAGAAACTTGCACACAAAAAAATAACTTGTACTATTTCCTTCTGTGTACCAGCTACCATCCAAATCAGAAGCATTTATTTAATCCTTTATTTGGGCTTACTCTTTAATATTGTATGTAGGTACAACACAAGCTAACTGAGAAAAAAAAGAAAGGAAACAGAAGCAAATTAGCTCATGAGCAAATTCTAAGCACTCAGAAAACTCACTGGGAGACCATGGAGGCAAATATTAACTCTAGGAATGTTTGCATTATTACAGCATCATTTACCCATCTTACCAAAATTGTTTCCAGATCAAGACCTTGATGACTGTGAGTTAGCATTTGTTTTTCATATCTCATGTCAGCCACAACCTACTTGTACTTTAGGAGTCTCAGAAAACTATTTTTAATGGTTGTAAAGAAGCCACAGGTTAAGCAGACAAGTAGCTACAAATAATTACATCCACACACGCTGTTCACATACAGCATGCTAAAAATGTTCTTGTGGCTACTTTATGTGACTTTAGAGTTTTAAAATAAAATAATTACATGAAAGGATAAATCAGATAACAAAATTTAAAAACTGTACCTATTGTTTCAGTAATTGGGCATTTGACACATCAAAACTCCTCTTATGTCTCAGTCATTTTAATTTAGCTGAAGCTAGACTGCGACAATCAACTTTCAGTTCTCCTCACCATCCTAACTTCTTGAATCTCACAAGCACCATCAACTTTCCCAGAGTAATAATCTTATGCAAACATTAACTCAGAACTACTTCAGTAAAATTTTAATCAAAAGCATACTGGTAGGTCTTAATCAGACGCCAGGGCACCAGAATTACCACTCTGTAATACAGAAAGTCACAGAGCACTAGAGAAAGGAAAAGAGGAAGCACAACTGCATGTAGATAATAGCAGATTATGAGCATTTAGACTGAACTGTAGGCCATCACTTTATGGTGATGTAAAATTTATGTGTACTCACAACAAGGTAGATTTGCTTAGCAAAGCAGCATTAGAGTATCTTAAATGGTCTATGTATTCTTTGCAGAGGAAAGATCACTAGAAGCATATCAATCATGCTTGCAAAACGATTAGTTTAAAAAATAAAATGAAAAACAAAATAACAAGAAGAAGTTACAACCTCTGCTTCATGGATGCCTTAATGGAAGTGCTTCCCAGTATTAATCAGAGAAGTGCAAGTCACTAGTTTCCAGCCACTATAACAAATAAGCTAAAATCAATGCTTTAATTTAACACATAATTTTAATAGCTTAGATCATATATTCTGTCTCCTTTTAAATTAACCACTCTAACCACTCTCTAGCTCTAACCACTGGTTATAAAGTACAGCCTAAATATATTCAAGAGCATTACCTGAATACTGAGACCACAAAACACACAAGTGCTACTTTCACAACATTTTTCACTGAGCAGTTTTCAACACTTCACATTTTCTCTCTCCATTCTCTTGAGAAATGTGCGAATTCTTCAAAAAAAGCGAAGGCAATAAGAAGGTGAGTCTTAAAGGCATAAAGAACAGAAGCTTTTAAAACAATTCAACAAGTTTTGTGAATTACTTGAGATAGCTGCCAGACCCTGAATTTTTCTGGTTTTCAGAGGCAAACACCAAAGCCATCTTATCAGCAGAGTGCAAGTTTTCAAGCATTCAAGTGTCACCAGTCCATCTGCCCATTCACCATACCCAGCTGATAATGAACAGTACGAACCCAGTACGCACTGCCAAGCATACACTGCTCACGGAAAGCAGCAGCGACAAGGCAAAATGCAAAAGACAACTCTTAAACCACAGATCTTCCAAATTACTATTTTCTGTTTTTTGGTTTTGCTGTTGTTTTCACAGAAATAAACTGGCAGCAGATGGAGAAGTAGGAGGAGAAAGAAAAAGTTTCAAATCAGTGCACAAGATAAAAATATCTCTTTAAGCTCTTATAGCAAAACATTGTTCAGCTTCCTCAAGAGAAGCCTTGGTAAGTTACCTATAGGTCCTTAGTAAAGGTGTCAATGCTTAAAAAACAGCAACATTCATTCCAGGGAGTCAGAAGTAACTTCCTAGGTTGTGCAAGCTAAAGCGTGGCTTCCCCAAGGGCACTGAGCAAGACTGCTGAAGCAGGGAATTTGATCCAAGTTATTCTCAAAACAAAAGAGAAATAACAAAAACAAAGCTTAATTTTTGTTGGCTGTATGAAATTCAGAAATTTAACCTTGCAGTATGGTTCAGCTATTAAAAAACCGATTAAAATCCACAGGTGGAATTTACCCACTTTTTGTAAAAACAAACTAAAACCATTCATGTTCAAACAAAACCCTAAGAGATATCAAAAGAGGATTTCCTCAAGCTTTACAAGTTATGTAAGAACATCTCCAACTTAGGAAAAATAGATAAAATCTGTTGTGCTCCTGAACATCCTTATCTTACTGATCATGCAGTACTACTCCCTTATCACACATGCCTTTAGAAGTATCTTCTCTCATGTCCAACTGCATAATCATTTACATAACAAGACTGGTTAGAATGATACCTCTGTAAAAAACATGCTCTCTTGATAGCAAAACAACCACAGTGAACTGCAGGAGACTGAGACATTCACAGACCTTTCCGTACTGTACTCCCAGTTTCACAGACAAAGAACTGTGACACCCAGCTGGCAAACCTACAGTAACCTGCAGTAACCACCTGAGCTCTTACTCGCAAATGCAGAAGGAAGGCAGTGTCCCTCCCATGCCTCACTTGCCATTCCACTCAGCTGCCCTGCTGCCCACTACACACACTAGCTTTACATCTGACATGACTCATGCTGGCTGAACTGGAAAAACTGTGCCATTTTTCCTTCATCAGCAAAGTCCTCTTTTGAAGTGCTAAACATTTTCTTGACTGAAAGAAATATGCTCTTTATTTGCACAGAGCTGCTGGAAATGTCACCAAGTGCTGTCATATTCCTTCTCAGGCACCCAGATGAAGCCAGTGCTGAAGAATTTGTTGAGCAGCAATTCAGCTAGCAGTGGCTAGTAGTGAGCAGCTATGAAATGGGAAAAAGCAGCCCTGACTTTGTGAAAGCTAGCATAGATGCAATGACTTCTCTTACTGCAGCTACTCCATGAGGTTACAGAGCATCAATCACATCTGCTCCTACACTGGTATAATCCTTGTGTTCGCACTACAAACGCCAAGGTAATTCTGAGCATTATCTATAAATTGAGTATCACTCTGTACCACTATTACGTCTTCCAGCACATTCAAAAACATGAGTGCAGGTCATTTATTATAAATGCCTCAGATCTTATATCAAATTATGTGTGAGTATGTCAGCAACAGGATTAATAGAGGCTATGCTTGCAGAACATTCTCATGAGCATTACTGGGATTTTAACTCCTGCCAAACCTAAAATTAAGCTTTTTCTTACGCTAAGTGAAATACAGCAGAGAGAGTCATTATTATGCTCAAAGATTAACATGTATGAATCTTGTTTTCATCATCATTAGGGACATTATGAAAAGACACGGTGTGACAGTCACACACTATGCAGGTTCTGCCTCCAAGTTTGTTGAAACAACAATTACTGCATATTTCCAGACAACAAAGCTCGATGTTTCAAATATTACAGAAAAGCAGAACTATAAAATTACATGAAAGCACTAATCGGAAAAAAGACAAAATTTATGTGCTTCCTTATAGGGTTAGGGCTCAATAGTAAAACATAAACAAGGGCTCAGCAAAGCTGACCTCAAAATGCAACAGCAGCTATTCACAGACTGGCATCCCAAACCTCTCAGCTCTCACAATTCAAATGTGAAATTAGGTTACATTCACCATATGCAAAAAATAATCACAGACTTATCAGAAAACCTGATAGCAATGAACATTTTTAATTGTGAGCTGGATTCTGCAGAGGTGGCCAAGCTGTGAACTGTGCCTCTTTATCCCTTCATAACATCAAGTTCTGTATCTGCAGTAATTTAACACCGATGTTAGCAATGCCACGTAACTCACTCACTTCCCCTCCTCAGTGGAAGGAGGAGAAAACACAGTATTAACAAAAAGCTTGTGGGTTGAGATAAGGACAGGGAAATAGCACACCAATCATGCCACAGGCAAAAGAGACATGGCATAAGGGAATTAAATATAATTTACTGCCTATTGAAAACAGACGAGCAGCGAGAACTAAAAGCAACCTAAAAGCACTTTTCTCCTCATCCACCTCCTTTTATCTCCTCCATCTCAGCATGGTAGGGAAATGGAGAATAGATGCTGTGGTCAGTCCACAACACTTCGCCTCTGCTGCTCTTTCATGGTCACTCTCTGCCCTTGCTATGCCATGGGTTCCTCCGTGGCTGCACAGAGATCTACTTCGCACAGTAGCCATAAACTGCAGGGGAACAACCCGCTCCTCCATGGGCCTCTCCTGGGCTTCATGGAGTTCTGTGTCTGGAGCTCATCCTGCCCTCCTCCTGCTCTGACCTGGGTGCCTGTAGGGCCATTTCTTTCCCACTTCTCATCCCTCTTCCCCAGTTGCAGTTGTGCAGCAGTTTTCCTTTCTTACGTCTGCTCTCCCAGAGAAAACCCAGTGACCCTCATGGCTCAGCTCTGGCAGAGGTGGGCTCCTTTGGAGCAGTTGGAGTTGGCTCTGCTCTGACATGAGGCACAGTCGGTTTTGCTTAGAGGCCCCCTCAGCTAAACAGACCTTGCCATATTAACCCACTACAGTGTCACACCATCAAAAGATATAGAAGCAATAAAGAGAAGATACTGAAGACAGCTAGGTCCACTTCCTGGCTGCATCTCAGGACAGCCAATGAACTCAAGAATGTACTACCATTGCCTTTGTTTCAATTGCCATTCTGCATCTCAGCATATCCTTCCGTTCTGAATTGCACCTCATAGAACAAAAAACAAACCTTATTTCTCCTATATCCTGCAAAATAAATGTCTGTTTCTGTAAAAATTGTTATTCTATATTAACTCAAATCAATTAAATGTAAGTTCAAAATTCTCTGTGGATATATTCATTTTCTGCACTCCAAGTGTTATGTAGGTGATCTCCTGAAGGAGTTCAATCAGATTTTTTTGTTTGTTTTAAAGTAAGGGTAGATTTCACATAGCAAACAAATTAATGACTCTTACTAAGCATTAGTTTCCTCCTGGTTCTCCTTGCACACTTCCCCCCAGTTTTCATTAACTTGGATGACTAGATTTAAAAGTACCTTAAAAGTGCATATCATCAAATCAAAACACTGTCTAATATTAAACTGTGAACTCAGCTAATGTTATGAGCTAATTTCATTTATTTACAGGGAACTTTTATTTATTTATAGGAGGACTTTTCACAGACACTCTTCTTTCCAGCAAAACACTTATTTAGACTCAAAAGAAATTTTTTCAGAAATTCAAAAACACTAAGTTTCCAAGAGAACATACAAGTTTACACTTAGAATAGTCAACTACCAATCAACCTGCTTTTCTTAAGTAGCTTTTGCAGATCTCTTAGAAGCCTCTGATGGTACCTAGGGGTAAATAGATTACAAGCTGAATATCATCAGCACTGCAGCTTAAAAATATTTTACTAGCTGCTTTGCTACTGCTATTCTGCAGTGAAAGACCAAATTACATTTTTCATTATTACTGTTGCTATGAAAGCAGCCCCCTGTTGGGAGTGTTTGCCATTGGTCCTCACTTATTAAGATAGATTTTAAATAGCAAGCCTCTTTAAGGCTGCAGACATATTTCTGATATGTAAAAACACTTAGCATCTTTAATGTAAGATTCACTTTCAGTTTCCCCGCAATGATCTGAGAAGTCCACTGGCAAGGTCAGTAGACACTGCGTGTCTCAACACAAAACACAATCAGCTCCTTACTGACCCCCAAATTACTGAGCTTTTATGTTCAAACAACTTCTCTATCCTTCATATTTGAGACGGTATTCAAGCACTTTGTTGTTAGCTCCTTTGAACAAGGAAACTTAAAAATATCTGAATGAGTTAAGTTTTTTAAATTCTAACCTGCTTTGAAAGATTGGTAGTACGTACAGTGTTTAAATGACAGCCAACAGTAACGCAGTCTTACAACAACTGACTTGTCCCTCAAGACACTGTCACACTATGGGTCATCTTGGATGATGTGAAGTGACATCACTTTTTCATCAGGAAAATAGCCCCTGCTCCTGTATCTTTTCATTAGCATGAAACAAGGAATTCAAACATTAACTTTTGGAAACACTGCCTGAAATTAACCTTCTGCAAGACAATGACAAGAGGTAAGCTATAAGGTTTTTTTGTATTAGTGCTGTAACATACCTGAGATGTTTCATCTGCTGACGTACACCTACATTCACTACATTACTTCTGATATTCAATGAACCACTATCTCCCCCCCATTCTCAGGATATGAAAACAGGCTTCACTCTCCCTTCAACCAGATATTTTGCAGGATTTCTTACAGGGGACCTTCTTATCTGCCACGAGTGAGGTATCGCAGGACACTTCCATGAGAAAGTCAGAGCTTTCCTGAGAAAAGCATGTCCTACATGCTGTCAGGTCAGACCCTAGCCAAGATAAGCTGACTGGAACTGCTGACTAACAATTTCTTAATCCACTCTGTGGGTGACTGGTCTTTCCATTCCAGGTCCAGGATCCCTCAGCAGCATTTATTTCCTGCCTAAACTCTTAGGTATATTTCCAGTTCTCACACACATATGTTACTAGCATTAACCTTCCCTGACACATGTCAGCGCAGTCATCGACTCCCTGACCAAGGACTGATAAAGCACAGGTTCATCCCCAAAGGACACAGTAACTACGAAAGCAGGAGAAAGTGAGAACATGCCTGTGCTTATCAGCAGAGAGCTCCACCAGTTTTGTGGTACTTCTAGTAAGAGCTAGGCTCAGGAAGCCAACAGAAGTTTTATGGTGGGCTTCAACCAATGTGAAGCAAGGGCAAGAAGTCCCACCACCTGCTCACTCTTACACTACTGAAAGTAGAACCTATGGCCAGATGAGCAGCAAACCAATGCACAACAGGGCCTCGATCTACCACCTGGAGTGCTTGGCAGGGAACAATTTATTTCTGGGCAACAACAAGAAGGATTCTCAACATTGCAATTACTAATTGAGCCACAGGGTGTATTCTGGGACAGTCCCTGCCACTGACAGGCAAAGATGTACAGTTTCAAAAAAATAAACACTGTCACCATCTGCCCTTTTAAGGCCCTATGTGAAGTACTGCGTAAAGGCCTAGAACACCCAGCACAAGAAAAACATTCCAAGCTGTTGGGAGGCATCCAAAGGAGGACCACAAAGCTGGGGGACCTCTTCTGCAAAGAGAGAGCTAGGGTTATTCGGTCTGGAGAAGAAAAGGCTCTGGGGAAACCTCACCTGTCTTCCAGTACTTACAAACTGGAGGGTGACCAACTTTTTAAATGGTGTGATAGTGACAAGACAAGGAGGTACAGTTCAAAAACAAAATAGTGGAGACTAAGGTTAGATGTTAAGAAGAAATTCTTTATTCAGAGGGTGATAAGGTACTGGCACAAGCTTCTTGGAGAAGCTGTGAATGCCTCATCCCTAGAGGCATTCAAGGCCAGCAAGGCTCAACCTGATCTGAAGGGTGGCAGCCCTGCCCATTGCAGGGAATTGGAACTAGGTGTTCTCTAAGGCCCCTTCCAAATCAAGCCATTCCATGATTCTAGAATCACTTGGACCACCCTCCCTGCCTAGGCCTAAAGCACCAGAAAAACCACCTGCTGTCCCCAAGCCCTTGCCCCCAGTAGCTTTGAAATTTAGACAAACAAGTTTACAAGATCTTTAAATGATCCATTAAAATACATCATCAACATCAAAAACATCTCAAAGCGTAACTGCAGCAACCTGAAACAGATGGCCACAACACAAATCCCATTTCTGGAACTGGAAGGCCATCAGAGCCATACTGGACCATAGGGCTGTTTCTACTATTACAGCCAAATTTAAATGGAAAACACTAAATGAATATGAATACAGAACATCAATTTATTTAAAGGCCATTTCAATAATGTAAATTGTTTGTAGTCCAAAGATTAAATTCTGTTACATTAATACAAGCGATACGTCACCTACAGAAAAGCCACTCTGAAGATTGCATCCACAGCACTGTCAAAGTTTACCTGGGGACAAGGCAAATTAACAGGCCTGGAACTGGGGGAGATCAGCCAAGCTTTGCAGATAAGACCACAGTCAAGCTTGTGTTTAGGCAGGGGGACCTGCAGCACAGGCCCAGACACTCAGCCCACACAATGGATGTTCCTTTTCAAGCAGGACTTGAGGAGGACAGCGTAAAACTACTCAAATTTTCTGCCTGAGTTGCAAACAGCTCTTTGCTGATGAGCAAGATTTGTGCTCAAAACCAGGTCTAGAATCCAGCATCAGAGCCAGGCAACAAGCCTGTATCAGGCAACATGCTATGCACCATGGCAGCAGTGTGCAGCAGACGGGCATCATATGGTTGCTAAGGAATCCCATCTCATTCATAGAGCTACTTCAGGGAGCAAACTTTCAGTCCAGGCACCCTACAGTTCCATCATAAAGATCTCATTTGAGGGAAGATGCAGCATCACAGGAGGCAGAGAAAGGGAGGAACGGGACAATGAGCACTAAGTTGTGGTCCCTTATTTCAGCATAAGCTGAAGGCACAATTCAGGCCTGCAACCCAAAAGAGTTAGCCTTCCTCCTGCATGTCGCTGTTTTTGGCAGCTCAAGGCAGTGCAAAACTGCTCCTGTTTATGAAACGTAGAGCTGACAGGAGACTCTGAGCTGCAGGAACAAATACAAGAATGATGGTCTGATTTTCTTTGCTGCAGGTTAGGAAAGCTCTGGAAGCAAGGCAAGCAGCAACTCTGGCTGAAGATTACTTTTACTCAGGTCTCAGTGGGCATTTTATCTTTTTATCTTTTTTGTGTAAAAGCAAGGACTAACACAATTCATGGTTCAAGGAAGCTAATAATTTACTCAACCAGTACAGAAAAACATCACCAACAGCAAAAGATGTTTTCACATGCTGACTATTATTTGGTCCAAACTGATGCTGAGTGAAAAAGAGAAGTGTCCTGTCTGTGATTCTTCTGAAAGCAGTTTTTCCTTTTCTTGTTTATAAGATCCTATTGCTAGAAAAAGGTAAATGCAACAAATGTGAAAGTGAAGTTTGTCTATGGGCCTAAGCATCCTAAAATCATGGGCTGTGAAGCTGAGATCATTTCTGCATTCCTGGGAAAAACCTAGAGTCAGAATAAGCTGAGTGATTTTATTTAATCATAACCACATTAAGCACTTCATCTCTGTGGCAGAATGTCCCAGACTTCATAGCAAACATCTCCATTGTGAACAAATAAAAACATTTGCTCACATAATGTGGTTAAATGTCATTCTCCCCAGATGTCCGGATGGCTTTGCAGTCTTTGTTGTGAGATGTTTTCAAAACATCAAAAAAAGAATAACAGACACTAATACATGACGAAGTGCCTATCCAGCAGATGTGCGATGCCTAGAATTCAACAAGACTATTTATGGTAACAGATACTGATAAAATTCATTTGTGTATCACAACTGTAATTATACAGCATTCAGTTCTTGTTGAAAGAAACAGTAAAAACAGAGTACAATTTGTTCTATAATGGGTGTTGCTCATTAAGGTCTCTCTTCCCCACACAACACTGTTGCACCGAACAGCAACAAAAAACGGCAGCACAGTAATGAGCTCTATTAAATAGTGCCAATCCTGAGTGTGCTGGAAAACACCAGATGCAGCATGTAGAGGAGGGAAAGTGGTGTACTTAAAGTCTTGACACTGACCTCAGGTTTGACAGAAATGTACCAAAATAACTCTCACAAGTTTATCTTATCTATAGAGGCAGGTATTAGTTAACTAGGGTCAGAATTCTACTTACAGTGAGTCCATTTAATCTAGTCCTATAAAAAAACACTAGTACAATTCTTCCTAATTCCATGTTCTGGAGAACACATATAAGGGCTAACATTTTACAAGTATGTATTACAGGTGTATAAAACTCATTAGAAGTTGCAGACTATAGCAAGAGCAAGGAAAAACTCAGAGCAGGGACAATATCATGCCAGTAACTCAAATACAAGGTCATTTTCTTCTCTCATAATGAAATATATTGATTCTAATTAAGCACAAATTTTCCTGCAGCAATAGTTGTTTATATGCGTGGTTCAGACAGTTTCTGCAACGTATATGTAAACCGCAAGTTTACCCTTAAAAAGCAGCTTGAGGGAAAAAAAAAAGAGAAGAATTTCTTCTAGTATACAAATGTATTTTTCTGTAAGTGCTCATGTAGAAATTCCTACACAACCTTTACAGAGAAATATTTGCTTTAAGCAGTAAAACAAACTGATCCAAAACCACTGCTACAAATAAAGGCTTCCCTTACCCATGGTGATCTCACAACAGCTGCATCTCAATGTCACTTGCCTGAATTACGTGCTGGAGGTCTCTTAGACCATCTTGCCAAAACTAGTCTGGCAGCTTGGTTAGTACTCAAATTCTCCCCATGACACAGCATTCACCATTAGACAAACCTTAACAGAGGAGTTCACGCTCCCCATCAGCAGACCCCACCAGCTTCCTTCTGAAATTAGCTGCTACCTTAATTTGTAATATTGATGCATTTCACAGGTGAAGGAATGATTGCTATCATCAATACCAATAAACTCCAATAACCCACAAAACACTGAACCTCTGAGTAACCAGAGCACTTGAAATGTTTCTGCCAGACATCTTTCTATTTATAAAGGAGGAAACATAGATTTTAGACATCTCTTTCCTTCACAAGTTATTTACAAACAGAACTAGTCATAGATGCATTTTTCATTAGTACTCCCCAGAAAAGAAGAAAACTACAAGATTTTGTTGCAAACAGGACTATGTGGTGATTTTGGGAATAAAGAAGCAAAAAAAAACCCAAACAAACGAACAAACAAACCAACCCACCAAAACAACAACAACAACAAAAGAAACTAACAGAGCTTTTCCCACCCAAGATTTAGAATATGAGCAGAAAACATGATGACTAAATCTCCAATTTTTTGTCCTAACGTTTGTCTATGAGCTTAGGGAACAGAAACTTCTCTTTTTGCCTAGTTTTTTTGAAGGCACTTGGACTGATTGCTTTACATAAAATAGTTCTACAAATAGTATTACTACCTGCCACACACATGGAATAGCAATGTAAAAATAGTTGTTCTGGCCAATTTTCTTCCAAAAGGAAGCAACTGCTCTCCTCGCTCCTAAAGAGAATTTAATGAAGCCATCTGCTCATGGCTGAGCATATTCTAAAAACATCCTGCATTCTTTATGTTCCCTTTCACAGTTCAAAGCCTGGCTAGCATCTCAAGGCCACAAGCTTTGCAAAAAGCAAAGCAAAAACCAGAAACACTTCTAAAAATGCTTTTTTTGTTTATGTATACACTCAAGAACTTCAGTATCTACACACATATTGTGTATCACAATTCTGGCAATATTTATGATTTTAAGGAGATAAAATAATAAATTGCAACATGCATATAAAATTGAATCTTGCAATGCTTTTGCTGTGATGCAGTACATTACTTGGTAACCAAACATGTCAAATCAAGGAAGTTATTTAAACTGGTCAACAATCTAAAATACCTCTATGCTAAGATCTCGTATCAGCTTAACAAAGAAATGAAGAACATTTGCTCCTTTTTTCCCAAAACCTCTTTCCAGTCCAACTATAAAACACTGAAAGCCCAGTGACACAGATGTAAAACAACTGCTATATGAGCCCCTAGGAAAAGGCTCCTGTATGACTGAGTTGAGTTGCCCCTTTCAGATGTTAGGATGTCTCTTATCTTTCATAGATATATAGGACAGGAGTGCTGAAAAGGTGCATGCAGACAATCTGAGCACATTTCCTACATTAAGTTATTGCTCTTACAGAGAGATAAGATACATAACACACATCAATACCTTCATACTTACAAGTATATTTTTCCAATTTCTGGTCTGTGAGCAGTCATTTGGCAGCAGACTTCTACTGCAGCCAGAAGTATAAACAAACATAAGCCTGTTTTTCCAACTCAAAAATACACCCATTACATACAATCAAAGCTTAAAAAGAAAAAACCTGTATTTTCAAGAGTCCGAAATTAACGGTTCTGCAGGTAATTTTGGGACAGAAAGTACATTCACCACAATGCCAAACACAATGGAGCCTTCAATTTTGCCTGATGCTTCTAGATGATTTTTCTACACAACTAGTTATTGTGTACAGTTAGAAAAAAAAAACATAGGACAAGGGGGAATGGTTTTAAACTAAGACAGAGGAGGTTTAAGTTAGATATTACGAAGAAGTTTTTCACACAGAGGGTGCACTGGAACAGGTTGCCCAGGACGTTGTGGATGCCCCATCCCTGGAGGCATTCAAGCCCATGCTCTGGGCAGCCTGGTCTAGTGGTTGGTGACCCTGCACACAGCAGGGGGGTTGAAACCCGATGATCTTTGAGGTCCTTTTAAATCCACGGCATTCTGTGAATTCTATGATCATCATTTAAAAAAAAATCAAGAAAATTTTAAGTGGCTTAATGGAGTGAATAAACAGAATTGTATTTGTAAGGGTCTAAAGATACCAACCAGTAACAGACTGAATATACATCACGCAGTATTCTAGGTTTCATACTTTCTATCATAATATTATTAAGAGCCAGAGGACAAAAAACAGAGAAATATCCCCATTAAGAATGGTTTTAATCAGAACATTTCCAAAGGTCTACTTTCTCAGTTGGTATTGTATCTAACATATTAGACTGCCTATTCAAAATTTCAGTAATAACCCGGAGGTTGGGATAGTCAGAGCAGTAGCAGACAACAGGGAAAGTCAAAGTTAAACTGCTATACAAATACAACATAATTCCATAATGAAAGGTGAGCACGAGTATCTACTTTGTTCTTGCAGCACTAACTGATAAAAACCTGTGATCACACTTCAGAACATTTGTGTCAAATAGCTGTTCACAAACCTCCTCAAAAAAACCCACAAAACTGAAACATGATCACAATTTACATTTTTTCTCCGAGATTTCTCAATAATAAAAACCAGTCCTTGTCTTGTACTTGTTAAAAAACAAAAAAACAGTGAATTCCAAATTTAGTCTTTGCACATTCACAGAGGAATGAAAGCAAGGCTATAATTTTTTTATTTTATAGTAGTTAGAAGCAGAAGTAGAGATGGTACTGCAGATACTAAGACATCATTTTTTTATCCAGTGCCTGCCTGCATTGTCCAAAAGCAGCCATAGCTAACTTGTCTGAAATAATAACTGAACTGACACATCTCAACAATTAGGCCGTTACCAGAGGGACTCAATCAGCCCAAAACTCAAATTTTACGTGAAGCCAGTTCTCCAGTTGCAAATGGTATGGTTTTCTCATTTTTCATATGCTAAATCATTAAAACAAGAGATTAATGAAAGGCAAAGCAGAAAGCACAAGCATGTTGCCACAGGCATTGAAGACACACAGCACTTTCTATTTGGAGAAGCAAAACTACTCTGTAATTCAGAGGGAAATGGTGCAGGCAGGGTGTTCATGACATCCGAGGATTTAAAACAGACAAATAACCTTTCCTCCTCGGTACTTGTACACTGAACTGTGCCCTGACTGCAATAACTAGCGTGCTGCACTGTGGCCCACTGTGGAGGCAAATGCAGCACTGATCCTGATGCTAACCTCCTGGACCAGAGCTGCCCAGGCATTTGTCACATGCCCCCCCCGGTTCCAAGAAGCTGTATGTTATTCTTCCTGGTTTCAGGCCTGAAAACTGCAGCCAAAACCACATCCAATCATTGCACGATAGCGAAGCAAAAGATGTTCCCACCAAAAGTGGCAGAGCAGGCTATTGAAAAGGCTGGTGGCCCTCTGGTGAACTGAAGGTTCAGATGCACCTTCACCCAAACCCTTCTGCTCACATCATCCCCTTCACTGCAGTAGCACACAAACTTTGGCCAGACAAAGCTGGTTTCCTCTGCTAGTGCGGCAAAAAGAACCACAGCTGCCTCTTTACTCTTTCCTTTGTTAACCAAGGGTCTCAGCTAAAAGCAGAACAGCAGGAACCTGTTGTTGAACCTTCTGCTGCTTGTTCTAGCACCTCTTGGACCTGAGGAGATTGGCAGTTAATCTTTCTGGGATACGTAAGAGCAAAAGACATATATTTTCCAGGCTGATAGAATCACATCTCTTCAGGCAAATTTCTACCCTACTGGCTGCTGTTCAATGAGCATTATCAGGAATTAATGTCATGAACTAACAAGCAACTGCTTGAACCTCAAGCAGAAGGGAAAGCCCCAAAGCTTTCTTGTTTCACTATGGCAGGGAGGAGAGGGAAGAGAATTTGAACAAGTATTAGGAGAACATTAACGAAGATGCAGAGACTTGCCAACAGCAGACATGATCTCCTCTGTACTAGTACAGCTCGGGGAAGAACATCGTTGCTCACAGGACAGTGGGGAACAACAATTAGACCAGCAGAGAAACTCCTGGAGGACTGAACAACTACTGAGTTTGCAGCACCTAAAAGGACACTCCCCTAGCAGAAAACTCTTCACTCATATGCCAGTGGAAGAGATGCAAAAAGCTGTGTGTGCATACCTGTTTTACCCTGTTCTGAGAGACAAACAAAAATACTAAATTTAAGAGTTGGTTCAAAAATCTATTCAGCTGAAACTGAGCCATTTGGTTTTCTGGACAGAGATGGAGGTTGAGATATTCTTCTCTGCTGGATCGATATGTGCATGTAGCTCATCTACAGCCAAACAAGCTTTAATATTAACAATGAAACAAGTAAGAACTCATTTAACCTGCAGATTTTCAAGCAGAATATTCTCCCTCTCTTTAACTGTGCAGAACTCCAGTTTCGGAGAGTGCTGAGGTTTTAACTGAAATTCTGCTGATCAGAGAGACTAAGAGAATCTACCAGATCAGCCGTCACAGAACAAAGTATCCTCATGTACTGAACCTGTTCCTTACAAGTTTGGTTCCTACTGACCCACCTGTTCTGCTCCCTGCACAAGGCCATGTCTGCAGCCCACTGCTCCAACACCCCTCAGGCATAGAGATTTGATGAGAAGCCAACACATGCCTCTGCGAGTTAGTCCTCCCCTTGCTGACCAGTGAACACGGTTCAAGCACAGCCTGTGCCTTCTGCCCACCCACGCTGAACAGGCCCAGCAGTCTGCAGTGCTGCACAAAGGAGGACAGTGGGGCTCACAGAGGGAGGGACAGGGACAAGTGCCCCAGATAGAAGTCTGCTTGCTGATTTGTGTTCATCTTCTGACTTCACAGCAGTATAAACCATTTGAATGCTGGCAGATAGAGCAGATAAATCCCTGTATCACAAGTTCAGAAACTACAACTTCTGCCACAGGTTGGTTTCACTACCTGGAAATCTCAAAAAAGCACTGTTTGCATATTTTAGCTTATCTGCTCCATGCTGGAGTCTGAGAATATATCATAAAGAATCACTTATGAACCTCAAACATTTGGAGCAGCAGAAATGCACAGTGCATGTTGCACAAAGTGCACAGCCCCCAGTTCCATGCAGCTTCAGGCAGCAGCACCACTAGCCTGCAACACCAACACCAGCTCTGGTCTCTGAGGAAACACACTGGAACAAACTTTAACCAAACACTGTCACCTGACTCTTTCCAAGTTAAACGGATATCTTCATCAGATGATGCAGAAACAGTGAAACCAGAAATTAAAGCCCACCCTCTTTAAATCAATGAGCAGTGACTGGTCAATTACAACATGTGGCACAGATGCAAGGCCTGCAGCAGGCAGAAACTGCTGCTATCAAAGCTATGGCCAGAAAACTTTACAGATGCCAGAAGGAAGTTAACATACAACTACAAACTTCACACGTGGGCTTCTCATTATTGTTAACCCTTGCTTTTCATGCTTTGCATTTCTTAGTAGTGCAGATGTATTATTTTATTTTAGAAGTCTACCTCACTATAAATATGCACTATCAGAAGTTCTCAGAGATAAAGCATTACAGTTGCTAAATGAACTTAGATGTGAGTAGTATCTGAAGAAGAAGAAATGCTAGGTCTGTGATTAAAACTTGGTCTACATGGATTATGTCCACACATTTCCCCATCAGAAGATTTGGATGGTAAGCCTGTTACTCCAAAAAGGGGCTTCATAATGGCTAAATCAAAATTCGCAGCCATGGGCTTCAGCCTAAACTGTCTGTCAGCAGATTCCTGAGGCTGTGGCTCAGATGTCAATCTGAAAGATTCTCAAGGCAGATGACTAAATCTCCACGTAAGTCAATGTATTGCAGAGCAAGGGGCCTGCTAGCACAGTTCATATGTTCTGCAGTAACAGACTGTTCATTAATTAAAGCTGATGCTGTAATTAAAAGCTTCGTTACCCATCAGGCAACAACAGCACATTCAGGAACTATCACATAATAAAACCACTGTTAGTCTTTTCCTTACGTATTCAGCTGCAGAACAAAAGGTAGTGGTTGTACAGTCAACAAGAAGTTGAATTTCTGCAGGTAACATTTCTTCTCAAGAACAAACTCAGAAATATAAAGACCTTGCACTGAAATAAGTGAAAGCTTTTTAATATAAAACAAGGAAAACAAAAACCTGTCACAATTGTTTACGGAATAGTATCCTTCCATAAACACTGTCAGTCATCCTGTCTTCAGCATCATATCACTTACTCATTATCATTAGTTAGAAAGACAGCACAAAATGTCTCCAAAAGAAGAGGATAGTTTACTCTCCACCACTCTTCCCAAGTTCTCACACTTAGTATTCACTTGTAAGTTCTCAAACCTACAAACAAGATAAGTGGACATCTGAAGGTGACAGCTACAAGACAAACATCTCAATAAATGAGACTTTTTCCAAAACATTTGTGGTAAGACGGAGTTATCATTCAGTAAAAAAAATAAAAACAACATGCTGCAGAGCATTTAACAGAATCAGATGCCCTGCATAAAGTAGCATAAAGAGGATTCTGAACTTGTGGAATTGGCCATGAATTTCTACAACATATTTAAAAACAAAAGCCCATTCATATTGATTGTTTCCAAATAAGATGTTTCATTAACCGCATTAACTACAAATAGCAATTACAGTTAGCATAACATGAGGTCTAATTCAAAAGAACAAAATAAACAGAATCATAGAATCACAGAATGGCTTAGGTTGGTAGAGACACTAAAGATCATCTAGTTCCATGGACAGTACTGCCAAACACCAGACCAGGCTGCCCAGGATCCCATCCCACCTTGCCTTGAATGGCAGTGCCTTGAATGCCTCCAGCGATGAGGTGTCAACAACTCTGGGCAGCCTATGCCAGTGCCTCATTGCCCTCTGAATAAAAAAATTCTTCCTAACTTCTAACCTAAATCTTCTCTCTTTTAGTTTAAAGTCATTCTCCCCTGTCCTGTCACTTTTAGACCATGCAAAAAGTTGGTCCTCCTCCTGCCTGTAAGCTATCCTCAAGTACTGAAAGGCCACAATGAGCTCTTTCTGGAGCCTTCTCTTCCCCAAGCTAAACAAGCCCAACTCCCTCAATCTTTCTTCATAAGAGAGATGCAGAGGTGTTCCAGCCTTCTGATCATCTTCATGTCCCTTCTCTGTACCTACTCCAACATCCTTCCTGCACTGGGGGCCCTAGGCCTGGATGTAAAACTCCAGATGTGTCCTCATGAAGGCAGAGTATAGTACAATCACCTCCCTTGCCCTGCTAGCCACCCATATTTTGATGCAGCCCAGGATGCTAGCCTTCCAGGCTGGAAGCACACACTTCTGATTCATGTCCAGCTTTTTGTCCATCAGATCCCCAAGTCCTTCTCTGCCGGGTTCCTCTCAATGAGTTCTTCTCCCAGTCTGCAAACACATCTGGGATTGCCTCGACCCAAGTGCAACATCTTGCACTTGGCCATGTTAAACTTCAGAGGATTCTCATGTGCCCTTTTTTCAAGTGTATCCAGGTCCCCCTGGATGGCATCCCTACCTTCTGTTGTGTCAACTGCATCACTCAGCTTGGTGTCATCAGTAAACTTGCGGAGGGTACTCTTGATCACACTGTCTACATTGTTGATAAAGATGTTGAAGAGCACCAGTCTCAAGACAGATCCATAGGGGACACCATATGTGACTGGCCTCCATCTGGACGTACGAGACACTGACAACAACCCTTGGCTACTGGTTGGCTACAACGATCCAACCAATTCTTTATCCACCAAAAAGTTCAGCCTTCAAATCCATATCTCATCCCCATTTTCTGGAAAAGAGCAAGGGAGATCAAAAACAACGTCCAAAGGCACAGAGACAAGAAAAATAAGGAACCCTTGAACAAAAAGTAATAACAGGGTAAGGCAGGTAATGGCAGTGATTTGTTTTATCACAACCTGTTAGTGTCAGGTTATGTAATCAGCCCACATGATTTAAGAATTCATGTAGGGATAAAATGTTTTTCAGTTAGCAATATGAATATGCGTTGGCTCATGTCAAGTGCCTGTAAGAGTTAATCTCAAGAAAATGACATATGGTGTCTTTAAACAACAACTGAAAATTCACTACTTCTTATGGCTTTATGTTTAAGAAAGAATGCCTTAGTGCTGTCTTCAGAATAAATAAACACACAAACAAAAATAAATAAAAGCATAGATGTAAGCTGTAATACTCCCAAGCAATTGTCTTACATAAATATTTTCAGAAGTCTCTGCCTTCAAATTAGGAGACAGACAAAATGACGTATGAAGCTGAAACACTGAGGTAGGTAACACACCAGCTATGAACAAGAGAGGTGTAAGCCCTTGTAAACAATGAAATGAAACTAGAAGAACAGTGCATATGCTAAACACTTGCATGAGGGAAAATGTGAAATAAATATGCAGCTACAAAGCCAGAAGTTGTCACTGAAACTTGGTTTGCCTTCCACAAATCAGAAATGCACAACATCACCAATTTGCCATGGCTCAGACACTACAAAAAACAGTAACTACAAAAAACAGTAACAACAACAAATTTTCTTACAGGTCCTATACAGTAGCTTTTAAATCTGTTTTATAAGGCATTAAGAAAATGGCTGTCCAGGACCTCATTTTCTTGATGCAATCAAATTCAGAGCCAGAAGTCCTGAATCTGGAGTCCTCAAGACACACTACTCTTGTTTTGTAACACCAGGAATGCAGCTGAGGATCTCTCTTCATTTCCTTACCTCTTTTAAAGAACAACAAACAACAAACCAACCTCAGCTGTTATCTCAGTGCACTAAAGTCTTTTATTAGTGATGCAAGTTCAGCCGGGTCGGCTCAGAGAGTGTGCTGCTAGGGTGGGGAAGCAAAAATTATGTTTTAGAGAACTTCTGCATCCTTTTTTGCCCAAGATACACCTCTTTATGAGAGTAAAGAAGCTGAAAGTAAAGAAACAGTTCTTTTGCCAATGTACATGCATAGGATAAGATACTGAGAGTAACAAAAGATTTCTGCAGGGACATAACCTTGACCATTCCATGAACCTCTCTTCCACTCAAATCCCATTTCCATTTTCTTAAGTAATTTTTAGTAAGATAGGAAAAAGAGTAAAATTTAAACAGAAGACTGTTTAAGTGAGCTTAGTTAATCAAAGAAATATAATGGTGTGAGTCACTGTTTGGAAGAAACAGGTAGCAGTTTGGTATCTCTCAGATCACACAGAAGAAAACCTTACTGGCATCATTAAAAGGGCACATATTTCACAGAAGGTGTTGAGAGGAAGAAGTTCCATCTCTCCAAGGCTGTAGGAAATCTGTTTCTTCCCTCTCTCTTTTACACCAGGCTGGACAAACACACCTGGCAAACCACCTATTTCTCCATTTTGCCCAAACTGCACCAAGTTTGCAGGTGGCAGAGCCATCTGTGCTGCTACTGAAAAGAAGCCACCAGTGAGTAAAGAAGCCAGAGGTGAGCATGCATGGGAGCAAAAAAACAACAAAGCAGCACGTGTGACAGAAAATACTGCAACATAAAAAAAAAACACAAAAAAACCTCAAAATAAGCAAAATCCATAAATCACTACAGAAGGCATTAGTGCACTGGCACAGAAAGGAGCTCAGGCAGTATGACACTTTTCTCAATCATTAACCAAGGAGGGGGGAAATCCACATGCTTCCTGGTGATAGGTCAGGGCAGGTTTTAACTACCTCCTTCAACTTCAGCAGTCCCGAACAAAAGAATTTCAGAGAGCAGGCACACCTAGCAGAGCCTCTTCCCAAGAGCAAGTGCCAGGCACAGTGCTGCATCAAAAGGGAAAACACTGATGGATATGCATCCATCCATGACCACAAGCACCCTGCAAACATGCAAAGACATGAGGACCAGAAAGGCTCATACCATGTCTCTTGCTCTGGGCCACCACAATGTGATGGCCAGACTCCCTGCTAATCAGGCAGGACGAACTTGTCAGGAGAAGCGCAGAATACAGGAGACTTTCAGGTGGAAGGAACCAATACCAATCAGCAAATCCAATTGGCAGACAGCTTCAGGGCTGACCCATAGTTAAACCACATAATCATGTAAGAGCATTATCCAAATGCCCTCTTTCAGACTTGGCTGAAGAAATGAAGGTGACACATGAGCCTAGTGGTTATCATTTACCATTAAGAATTATTCAAGGCATGGTACCAGAGAGTTTTATTATTTCATAAAGTGTTTTGTTCAATGTTAAACCATACAACTGATTTATTGGAACCTTAAAAGGTACCTTATCCATGCTAAACACATTAGCTGATCAATTAGTTTGACATAAAGATCAGCTCTCTTTTCCTGAGGCTGTCCACATTCATATCTCCCAGTTTTTGCCACCTAAAATCTTATCAACAAACACTTCTACTTTAAACTAGAATCCAAAAGCAAAACAAAACAAAACAAACAAACAAACAAAAACACAGAAAATTTACCTGTTTGAAGTTCTTGTGTACAAGAAACTCAGCTGATCTGCACTCCTCTTCACACAAAGCAACATTGTGGAAAAGGAGATGGTCCACTGACCAAACAAAAGGAAATGCATCAAGGTCTAAGACATTCATTTTCATAAACTGTTTTGTGACAGTGTTCCAGTTCCTGCAGTACCTGGATAGGAGGCTCTCAATATTTGTTTTTGACAGGAAGGAGCCATAGCTCATTCTTGCTCTTCAAAATTCAAATATACAAAGTTTAAACTCTGAATGAAATAAATGCTTTCATTTTTTCACTGTTAAAAAAAAAAAAAAAAAACCACAAACACACACACACAAAACACCAAAAAAAAAACCCACCACTTTTGCAAAGAAATTTGTGTCAGATAAGTCCTGACAAGTTTCAACATCTTCTCCCATTACTAAAAGTGATTCCACAGATTAACGTGTTATTTGAAATGAAACCAGACGGGAAAATGCAAATCTGGCAAATTATAAATTTTAAGTACTAGGTAAACACAGACTACTTGATTAAGTACAGTTGCTTCTCCAGGCACTCTCTAAGAAGCAAATTCAAGACTCATCATCCTTGTAGCTTCCTTTCCTTCAGGAGAATGATAAAAGAGAAGCTGCACACTGTTCTGTCCCCATGATGCAAATTTTGATAGGTTTCTGTGTACCTAAAAATAAAAACCTCGAATCAAAGAGGAATTTAAGACCACATTAAAACAGCTATGGCTTCCAAACATTTTTCTTAGATTTTTTTTTCACCAATTCAAAATATATGGCGTTAGATAGGTCACATTTATGTAGTATGTTATTCTATGAAATGCCTATCAGTCCACAGTGGTTACCCATTTTCAAATTCAAACAGTAATTTTTGCCTTTAGCCTTCTTACCTAATCAGTATTGTGGTACTCAATCAACTGGACCAACAAACATTGTGACAACTGTCAGATAATGGTTACTGAAGCCAGATAATTCTGTAAGAAAACACTGCCTACATTCTGCAAATCCTTACTGAATAACTATTTTCCACTAAAATCAGCAACTTGTGAAACATATTTAAAATATACATTGGAAGTATCGTATTAAATCTTGGGAAAAGTACTTAAGCAGCAGAATGTGCATTATGAAAAAGCACCATCCACCAATGATAACACAAAGAAAATAATCCCCCATTTTTTAGCAGCAAAGCGGTTAATCAAAGTGAGCTAGTCAACACTAGAAAACATACTCAAAAACACTCTGCCTCTACAGCACATTACCCCAACTTTGCTCACCTTACAGACAACCCTCCATTTGTGAGGAAGGTCCATTTTTAAAACAAGACAGTCTGCAGAGCAAAATGACACCTACTGAGAGTATAGTACAAAAAAATTCAGTGGAAATGTGGGCATGAACATTAAAGTTGGAAAGTAAACAAAACACACATAGTAAAGGTCTAAGAAAATGTCAACAGAAAAACGTTATAGTCCCAGATGCCGTTATTAAACTAGGCTGGAGAAGTGGAAGCTGAGGTGCAGAGGAAAACACCGAGCTGAGAAGTAAAGACAGCAGCATCAAAAGGAGTAGATCATGTAAAAAGTCCTCTGTAATTCCATCCTAAAACTTGGGGGGAGAGAAAAGTTAACTTGACAGCCTGCCGTCACAGAGATTATACCTGTCAACTTCAGGAAAAAACACAGAATTAAAATAACCTTCTTTGGTTGCTGCCAAGGAACATGACCTGCAGTCAGTCAGTCCCACAATAGGTAAATAGCGTAAAGAAAGCCAGTAGCTATGAAATATTTTTACTGAGGGAAACTGTCACTTCAGTCAAGCCAGATTCAATCCTAACTTGTTGATGTCCATTTTTGTGCTACGGCTCATAGCAGCACCAATTCCACTGCAGTTTGACAGGCCCTTTGCTCCCCACCAAAACCTGCAAAGCAGCTGTGCCCCCACAGTGATGCTGTAAGTCAGTTGTAGGATGCACGGCCAGTGAACAGTGCTAAGGTGTCTCAGCATCTGACCTCCACATAGCTGATCCACCTCTGGGAAGGCTGCATGGAGCAGGGAGAATGTTGAGGAAGGGCAGAAGCAGCTCAGGCTAACTCTTTCGAGATGGAAAGCATGGCATACTGATGGCGGGGAGCAGCAGACTCTCCAGACATTATAAATGCCCCTTTAACCATTTTAAACCACCACCACTGCGACTGTTAGTTTAGCTTGAAGAGTACCAGCAACTCAAAAATTGCATGTTTACACGTGTATTCATAATACATGTGTAATAAAACATAATTCACTGCAGCTTTCAAGCTACACTGAAACAACACATAAAATCACTATGGAGAAAAAGGCAACTATTTCCACTGAGAGCAGACAAGATGAAGACGCAGGCTAGCACTCTTTGGGAACAACCAGGTTGTCCTGCCAACAGTACTCAAGCTCATGCTTTACTTGCCTCAAGCTGCACCTAGATGTGGTTTAGGAGGAAGGAGAGCACAGACACTGGTAGGAGCCCAACAACATGGAAAGATCACACACCCAAGCTACCATACCACTTTTTATTTTGCTACCCTGGCAGCACCACTGTGCCGAGCCAATGCTAACTGCATACATTCAAGGTCCTTCTCAGAAAGGCCCATCACATTTGTGCCCCAAGAGCCTCCAAACACAAAGACAGATCAGTGCTGAGGTTCCCTGTAACATGGTGGTCACTTAATCTCATCCTGAGAGATTTCTGTCTGTCCCAACAGAGGGGCAAAGCCTACAGACTCAGCCTTTTTGCCTTCAGTACAGTGCTGATACCCATCATCAGTATCTCAGTATCAATGTAAAAACCAACAGTGCCTCTTCTGGGTTTTCATGGATGTGTAACTAGCATGCACTAACAATTATCCCATGGCAAAGGGCACACCCTTTGCTGTAACTGAAGTGTGTGAATTCTGTTGGCAGCCAAGAAACTTAAGTAATATTTGTAAACAGAATGAGGCTCTTCTTTGCAGACTGTCTAGGTTCACACTGCTAATAAAAGACAAAACTAAGACAGCATTAAATATATGCTTCAGGAACATGCCTCAGCACAACATATGGATTGATGAGAAGGAACATGAAACATTTTTTTCAAAAATGTACCAAGTTTCTTTGAGAAACTGTACCTCTAACTGAACTTAAAATTAGGTCTCTCTCACAAACATGTGCACAGGATTATAGATTTTTTTTCCTAAAATCAAGTTTCACGTTTGTGGAACAGATCCAAAGAGCTGGTTTCTGTGCATTCCTGAGGGAGAAAGGGCTATACAAAAGCCTTTTTTTTCCTGCATGTATTTCCCAAGAGGCCTAACTAATGCAAAAAGAAACGTATCAGGCTTCTACAGTGGGGGAAGGGCAGGAGAGGATTAACATGTTTTATTTGCAGCGTGTGTGCAAGTGGGGAGGAATGAGTGCTTCAGTACTAGCAATTAAATGTATTTCTGCTGTAAATCTTACGGTAAGACAGCTAAAAAATCCTTTTCAATATAAAATCCTACTTGAGTAAATGTCAAGGAAAATTGTGAGGAACTTAGTCAAAAAAGCTGCTGTGACCCTGAGGAACGCTTTAGATAATACACATACATCTCTTGAGAGTCACCAATATCAGCACATCAGCATCTTGAAGTTAAGAGTATAAACACAGGAGTGCACGCTCACATTACAAGTCATCATCACTCGCACAGTTTCATACACTAGTACTAGCAGTGTTTTCCTCCTCCTAAATTGATTTTATACGTGCTTTTCTGCTAGGCTCTTCAAGAATTTGCCAAGGTAGACCCTGGGCTCAGAAACTCTTCAAACTGAAATCAACTCAAAAAAAAAAAAAAAAAATCAACCAATGAGGAACAGAGCAATAGATGTTATTCCAGTTTGAGTTTGAATCACTCCTGGGGACCATTCATAAGTGGTGCTTCCCAGGGGCTGGTGCTGGGGCCTGTCCTCTTCAATATCTTTATCGATGCTCTTCAATATCTTTATCGATGACCTGGATGAGGACACTGAATGCATCCTCAGTAAGTTTGCAGACAACACTAAGTTGAAAGAAAGCATCAATCTGCCTCAGGGTAGCAAGGCCCTACGGAGAAGGATCTGGACAGGCTGGATCACGGAGCTGAAGCCAATGGGATGAGGTTCAACAAAATCAAGTGCCAGGTCCTGCACTTTGGCCATAACAACCCCAGGCAATGCTTCAGGCTTGGGGCAGAGCAGCTGGAAGACCATGTAAAGGAAACGGACCTGGAGGTGTTGGTTGATGCTCAGCTGAACATGAACCAACAGTGTGCCCAGGTGGCCAAGAAGGCCAGTGGCATCCTGGCTTGCATCAGAAATAGTATTGCCAGCAGGAGCAGGGAAGTAATTGTACTCAGCACTAGCGTGGCCTCACTTCTAGTGCTGTGCTCAGTTTCAGGCACCTGGCTACAAGAAAAACACTGAGGCCCTGAAGTGTGAGAATGGCAGCAAATCTGATAAAGGGTCAGGAGCACTAGTCTTATGAGGAGTGGCTAAGGGAACTTGGATTGTTCAGTCTGGAGAAGAGGAGGCTCATATGAGACCTTATCACCCTCTTTAACTGCCAGAAGGGAGATTGCAGTGAGCTGAGGGTCAGCCTCTTCTCTCATGTACCTAGTGGTAGGACTAGAGGGAATGGCCTCAAATTGTACCAGGGAAGATTCAGGCTGAACATTAAGATATACTGCTTTTCCAGAAGAGTGATCAGGAGCTGGAATGGGCTTGCCTGGGGAAGTGGTGTAGTCACCGAGCGTGGAAGTCAGTCTAAGCATTCAAGGAACATTTAGATGTTGTGTTGAAGGACATGGTTTAGTGAGAACTATTGGTGACAGATGAATGGTTGGACTGGATGATCTTGGAGGTCTTTTCCAACATTGGTGATTCTATGATTCAAAAAAATTCTGATTCAAAAATCACAAAATATTCCAGACTGATTTTCAAAGTAACATACTCCTTTCAAACTTTTCCAGATTGCTTTTCAGTCTTTATTGTTTTAATATTAACTCAGCAATGTACTTTTCTACCCTGAATTTCCCTACACTGAAATAAAAGGGCTTCTACTAGGAACTTCTTTTCACATATCAATTCCTACCACTAAAATAAACCCAATGAGAAAAATGAATAAAAGGCTTTTGCTCCAGAATTAAGACTGCTGCTACTGGGTACTTCACCACCTATAGGCAGTGCACGGTGCAGTTTTTGCCCCATCTGATCTCTCTGGGGACCTAATCCTGTCTCCAGCCATCACATCCTGTGTCTCCAGCTCCAGCTGCTCATCACAGCACCATTGCTGTTCAGAAAGTGGGTCCCACCTCCACAACTCCTGGAGCTTTGCTCTTGGGGTTTTGCTGTTGTTGTTTTTGCTTTTTTAAGCTTTCTTCTTCCCCTTACTCTATCAGAGCAATATCAATTATAACAAATGGTCACAGGATGAGTTTGCCGAATGTATGAGCTGCCTTCATTTCTACCAGAAGGAGAAGCAGCAGACCATCTGACTGCAGCCCATAGATTAGTACACACTTAACATACAAATGAACAAGTTTTCAAGTTTTGCTGCTCTTGCAAGTTCAGAAACTCCATCTTTCATCTAAACAGTGTTTTCATTTTTAATATAGTATGCAAGTAATATATATCTGTGTTCATACAAAGTAAAAACAAGTTCATACACAGAGTTATTTGGCATTAATATTAATTACAGTTTAAAGAACCTAGGTTATTTAACAAGTTCTGTCAATAATATCATCATCCATCCTTCTCCCCCTACCCACTTGCAGAAAAGTGAAAGAAGCCAAATTGGTTATTAACTTAAAACTAAATAATAATATTGTTTGTTCTGGGACTATGCTTTTAGGTAATGTGCTACTTTGCATTATATTTAAGACATTTAATAACAGGAACAAAAGTAGCCAAGATTTATTGATAATTTTCCTCAGCCATTTATTCTTTTCTATAATCTCATTTTACAATACTTTAATACTTCCAGCTTTGCAACATTATACTTGGAATAATAACTTTACAAATGAGAGATTTGTACACCTTTCTAACTCAGAGATCAACATTTTCAACAGTAAACTATCTGCTAAGGAACTGAAAAAAAACTAGAGTCTTAGGAAACTATTATATCCTAGTGGATAATTTCTACAGTACAAAGTAATATTGAATAGCACAGTCTTTCTTTTAATAAAATGGCTAGGAAGTGAAGATCAACAACAAACATTGGAAATACTTGTACAGACTCTCAAGGTGCAGAGTAATTAATCCCATGAACAATGATGACACAGGAGATTTGCCATCATTAGAAAAAAAAAAAAAAGATGGAAGAGATCTATTTTCTGGATAAAAAAAGCAAGACTAGCATGTGAACACCTGGGCTTGGTATCAGAATTTCACCCAATAGGTTCAGATTTTGATGTTACTTAAGAGCTAAGGTAACAAGTTGCTTTCTTTCCACAGACTAACATAACAGTTCAGGTTGGCAGGGAGCCTGGGTCCACCTTGCCCTACCTTCCTCCAGCAGAGACACCCAGAGCAGGCTGCCCACGCAAGTTCTGGAGATTTCCAAGACAAGAGATCTCACAGCCTCTCTGACCAACCTGTGGCAGGGCTTTTTCACTTACATGGTTAAAAAAGTAATTGCTGATATTCAGTTGTACCTCCAAGGCAATACTGGGTCACATTTTTGTCAGGTTATCTTTTTGACTGAGACAATCTTAAATGCAACTTGTCTTGAGCAAGTGAGCAGAGCACTGAGGAATAGGCAGAGTACCAGTTGATGTGGCTCTGGGACAATATAAGCCAACTGTTTTCCAAAATGTTTGTCTGATTTTAATCAAGCTGCTACCTTTAACACTTCAGCTGACAACATCTACAACTGTCGGCTTTAGATACAAGATCCAGAAGCAATGAAAACTGCAGCAGTAGCATGCAAGTCACTCAAGAGTAACACCACATGAGGGCAGTGACTCATCCAACTGCCAGCTTCTCTAAGTGCTACTGTCTTTCTTTATTCCTTTCTTTCTTCTTGCATGCTTCTCTGCGAGAGACAGCAAAGATCACATCTTTTGGCTATATTGAATGTATTTCTCTATTCTTCCACAAAGGTTTAATCATTACAGCAGCTGGTTTTTTTCATCATTACTGTACACCAAGACGGAAGCTGCACTCTGTATGAGTACATTTACGCATGCTTTCAAAACATTATGTTTACTCAAAAGAGAGAAAGGCTCCACTGAGTCACCTATTTGAAAACCATTTTGAAAAAAACTTGGGTTTTGCTGTTTAGTTGCATACACAGCTTTGAAAAATTCCATCTAAATTTCAGAAATGTCTCCTTCATAAAGGCACATTACTTTACGTCTGCTCTTATTTGCCATGAATCACTTCAATAAAAGTTTTCCATATTAAGTCCTCCAAGCTCATGTAGCATAATTATAAATGTTCTCTTTGTATATTTTTGCATATTTAACTGGGAGACATTTCAAGCTAATGCAAAGGAAATATCTTAGTACACATTTATTACATACATTATGCTTACCTTGCATTACACCATTTACTTCTCAATTTCCAGATAACCTCTAGCACACTGCAGGTGTAATTTATAAACAGCAATTATAACACAATATGAATTACAACGTAAGTACACTGAAAGAACATCAGCAGAAAGTAATGTCGAGGGAACTCCTAAAACTGCACACAATGATTAAAAGCCTTCATAAGAAATCCCACATGAACTAAAAATAAAAAAAAAATCTCATAGCAGGCCAGGAAGGCTATAAAATTAAATTAATGGGACGGTAAACTTCAGCCTCAAGATACTGTGTGTTCTGCATGCAAACCAGACCTCAAAAAACTTTCTCTTGAGACATGAAAACAAAATCTGAAGCTATCTGGGATAGTCTGGAGCAAAAAGAGAGCAGCAGTGGATGGTGTTTTGCCTACAGACGCACCGTGATTTGAGGAATTCATCATTGCTGGTACAACACATCACTGTCCAAATTATCATTCGGTACAGCATTTGCACCATTACTGCAGATTGAGGAATTACTGAACTGCGTGTTAAAAGAACACAGTTGGCGAAAGTTTGGCTACCAGAACCCACCCCTATGGAAATGGCTCACAAACATGGAAGCCAGCAGCATGTGCTGGCACAGTGTAAGGATCTTCTTTCATTTTCAGGTTTCCCCTTGACAGCATTTACCTCCTCAAGACTGAAAATCTGCAACCCAGTGGCTGGTATAGACGCACTACTGATATGTACTTGAAGGTACCACCCAGCAGTATAGCAAATCTCAAGCTTCTTTAGTTGGTGCAATCCCTGCGGGAAATAATGCATTCATGCCACAATAGCCAAACAGCTGAATTGGTCTGTATCCAGATAACTAGCCTCCCTTCTTTCCTACTTCTTAGAATATCTTGTCTGCTTCTATCACTCACAAATCTAAGACAGCAACAGAAGATCCTATAATAAGAGCTATATGATCCCGAGCTTATAACTATAGCCTCCCAAATCAAAGTAACAGGTATAACTTGAAGAACTTCAAGAAGAAATAATATGCATCCTCAATATAACATCTGAACTTCAAGCAAACATGGCCCTTCAGGATCCTGTCCCTCCACCACATTTCAAGACAAGAAAATTTGTATTTACCTGATAAATATAATTACTATAATTACTTACAACAACATGTATCATTATATATTATATGTTATGTACAATAATATTACTAAAGTAAAATAATTACTGATAAAGAACATTTTAGAAAGGTACAGATTTTTAACTGGCTGGTGCCTTTAAAGTTTAAAGCAATACTTAGTGCAAAAGGAGAGCACTTAAAAGGTATGAAGGTTACACACTTGTTTTATGTTGATCATTCAGGCAAATTGAAGCAACAACTTGAGAATTCTGAAAACATTCCTCTAGTTGAGGCGTCAAAATGTAGGCTCAGGTAACCCACACAGCTTACTTACATGATCAAAACACTATAATCACCTCAAGTCTCAGGGTCTTTAGAAGCAGACCTCATTTTGCATCCAGGTGCACTGCAGCCTTCCCAGAGCCATGAACTCTCGCTTGCCTGCTGCCCCATGCAGCTCACAAGGGTAACACAGCAGGCCAATACCATCAGCATGTGTTAGCTGGGAAGATCATGATGCAGAGCTCTCACCCCTCATGCTGCCCCAGCAATAAGGAACCTAATTCCAAACATGTGTGGTGCTTTTAAAAACGATGGTAGGTTTCACAGCAGCTCTTTTGGATCTCATTTCACGCTGAGGCAATGGCCAGAAGAACAATAGCTGCTTTGTTTGTACAGTAAAACAATGTGATACTGCCCAGATCACTCTGAATCACCAAATTATGAAGTTTTACTGCACTATGTGAAATAGCTGGACTACCAACCCAAGCCATAAAGCATCAGATCTTAGAGATTTCCCTCTTCTATTTACCCATTTCCTCCTTCCATTCACTCTCTCAAAACAGATGTCAGATCCTTCATTAGCTACATTTCATTAACAAGAAAAGCATGCAGGCAGATAATACAAACAGCAGCAGTGCACTCCTGTGGCTTTAGGCATGGAGACCACTGCCATGCTGCAGGCATCCCACTGCCCCTCACCACTCCTCTCTCTGCAGCCTGCTCCCCTGATGCCCAGATAGCTTCTGCAGCCACCAGTATGGGGAGAGCACAGGCTGGGTGGGCTGGGCACAGGCGCCCAACAGCCCAGGGGTGGCAGTGGACAGGGGTCAGAGACTCCTATCAGCCTTCAGTATAAAGCAGAAAGAAAAGCTAATTACAATATGAGGAAGACATACAGGAGCAAGGGGAGAATGTTTTGTACACAGTGCATTAATGATCCCTAGAAAGGGTACACTGTTCAAGGAGCACGGCCTCCATGCACGCCCAAATATATATACGTGTGTATGTATCTGCTAATACTGCAAGGCAATCTTCTCAAAATGTTTAAAAATTCCCCACTCCTTTTTGTTTTGTCTTCTGTTCCCTATTAAGAAAAAGAATCAATGTCTATAAAACATAACAGCAACCTCTCACTATTTAATACATTTGTGTTCCTACGCAAAACAGAACTTTCAAAAACATTGATTATTCTCTGTCTTCTAAAAGGCAGATTTGTTCCTTGTTTGCTAATGCTGCAAAACAAAATACATCCTATCGATTATGGATCCGGAGGGAGGGAGTTGTTTGTTTAATCAAGTGAGCTTTGGTGATGCTGATAAGCAAGGTACACTTAAAAATAAGCACAAATGGAAAACCTTTTACTAGTTATGCAACAGATATGCTGTCTTAGCAAAAACTAAAACCATTAGCATGATTTAATAGCAATAATGAGAAAAACTAGTAGTACATTCTAGAGCACAACCACAACTGAAGACTTTTTTCCCTTCATTTGTTCTTGTAATATCAACATGACTATTCTTTGAAAAACATACTGATATTCAGCTGCTAGTTATTTATATAAACACAGGTTGTTCTGTATATGCCAATATCAATCACTTCGAAGTCTGATGTCTTTGAAACATGTCTCAAGATACGAGCTAAAATGTTGCTCGTTAGCAGCATATACAAAGTGGCAACCTGTACAACCACAATTTACATAATGTAAGTATCAAAAAGTTAGGTATTATTCTTTTTTCGTTGTTATTTTTCTTATCCTAACTATATGGCACTAGAAACTATACAATATCTGTACACAACACATCAACAAAAAAGAAGGTTTGCAGGCGGTCCCTTGATAGCAGCACTGAGGTCCTTGGGTGCTTCTGTTCACAGAAACTATACCTCAACATGCACAAGTATTCTGAAGCCACAGACAGGTGTTGAATTCAGGCTCTGACAGAAATTAAGACGACTTGTTAGAGAAAAGGGATCTCTCTGCAGAGCACATATAAACATAAGACCATTTACAATTAATCTCCATACAGGAAAGGTGACTCACAGTTGGATTAAAAAACTCAATCTGCTGAGTAATTGAAACAGCTTCATTGTTAGCTATGATGGAATTAAATCAGTCAATCAGCGGCTCTCAGATTTGGAGCCTGTACCACTAAACTTTGCAAAACTGAAGCAATTATTTTCAGCTGCTGTTAATTATTCCTTCTTGTAACAATTTAGTTGATAGAGACCTTTATCCTTTAAATAAGCTTTCAACTTCTGCTGAATAACCAAAAATTAATTTCTTACCTTCAACCCAAGATGCATGGCTGTTCTCACAGCTCTGTCACAAAGATAATAGGAAATGGTTGCTTTGAGCCATAGGCAACGGCTTGGATTTTGTCATCAAGTAATGAGTCTGTCACAAAAATAATGACTACACAGCAGCAGCCTATTGGATATCATTCCATTTGCTGCTTGAAACTAGATTTTGGATCAATAGTGAAACAAACCAACCAGTCAAACTAAAAACCCCACAATACTGCCCAAAGAGCAGCAAGAATTAAAAGCATCAGTGTTGGTCTCACTAACCAGACAGCAGGACACATATTAGCAATAAACAATCTTTTAAGCATATGTTAAAAGACAGACTATGAAACAGAACATTTAGCTGCACCAGCCTTGAATGCTGCACCGTGCCAATGGTGAAAGCTTTCTAACAAGAGATCCCAAGACACAGAAAAATCAAAATAAATGCTCTGTGTTCCGTAAGCTCCCCCTCTCTCCCTGGCCTGGCTCTCCCCCCTTCTCCCCCAGGGCCTTGGTTCTTGGTTAGCATCTCTCTGGCTGGAAATAATTGCCTGCCTCCAAAAAGCATCTGGGACAGTGTTCACCCCTTAATCAGCAGAAAGACTGCTAAGCGACACAAGGCACTGCCACCTCCTCCCCAGAGTAATCGCACTGTCTCCGCAAGGCAGTACTTGTGCCATCCAGAATTAAAGTGAATTTAGATGTGTTGCTCTGCCCTAATGAGAACCTGCATTTCCCTGCACAGCCCCCCTCCAGAGGCCCACTGCACACCACTATACCAGTTGCCTATTAGGATGTTTCTTATCAATACAGCTACTACCAAGGGTCAATTAGCCCAGCTGGCATGCTGATCTCAGTGAAGATCCATCTGTAGAGATAAACCAGGCTTGTGGTACACCTCAATACATACATGCCAGCATTAATCAACTGTGTTATCTCTAATTTTTATTTTATTTTATTTTTTTAATCACAGTGTAAGCATGGTAACACACCACAGTATGCATTACTATAAATCTGCAAGTCCTCATGCCTGGCAGAGGCAGAATTCCAATAAAACTACCCTAGATCTACAAATCATGGATGAATTTACAACTAAGGACATTTAAGCAACTCTCTGCAGAAACAACTTAGAAAATAAAATTAGATATCTACTTCTCAGTAACCTGGGGGGAGAGAGAGAAAAACCAATGCTTGTGGGATTTATCAGTACACATGCTGCAGGTATGCCAAGAAATAGACTGTATGAATCCAAGTAGCACCAGTCTCAGCAGCTGCTGTAGCTTCATTCTAGGATGTAATGTCAGCATCTAAAAAACTGCACAGCCGCGTTCCTTCAAAATGGTCACTTCTTTTTTCTCCATCACAGTTGGAAAATAAAATCTGAACATGATGCTCAACATCCTCACTCTAAAAGAGGCACTAAAATTATCTTTTCTGGCAAGACATGACATGCTTAAACCCCGTAATTGTTCCCTTTTATCCATGACTAATAACTTCTCATTGCTTGGTTTGTGAGACTGAGAGGAGGCCTCATGGTGGCTGCGGCTCCACTCAGGGAGGGAGGGGCAGTGTTGAGCTCTGCTCTCTGTGACAGCGACAGGGTTCAAGGGAACAGCACAGAGCATCATCAGAGGAGGATCAGATTGAGGGTTAGGGAAAAGGTTTTTCACCAGAGGGTGATGGGCATGGAACAGGTTCCTCATGACAATGGGCACAGCCCCAAGTGCTAGAGCTCAAGGAGCATCTTGACAGCATTCTCAGACATAGGGTTTGAATTTTGGGTGGTCCTGTGTGGAGCCAGAAGTTTCAGAAGTTAGACTCAATGATCCTTCAGGGTCCCTTCAAGCTCAGGATATTCTGTGACAGGCAGTTTTCGGTCCTTCACATCAGTAGCCTTCCTAACAAACTAACAGCCAGAGCCCCTTTTCTACCCCATGCCTTTCAGATCCATGTTTACAGCACCATTTAGAGGAAAGACATAAGAGTTGACCGACATGATGTAGCCAGACCAGACAGCTCACATTTAACCTGCTACAGCTTCACTGCTGCTCCTCCTGTGGGGCTTACCTGCTTCTTGGTTCAAAACTTGCCACAAACTTCCTCTTTCCCACGTGTTTTCATCTGTAAACACTGCATGGCCCTTAAATGCTAACAGAGCACAACAGCTGTAAACAGCTGCAGTAAAACAATCAATCATGACTGAATCTGATGGCTTCAGATACTTACAGGAAATTGAAATCATTAGTTAAGGAAATGACAAACCACCCTTTCCCAGCCTTCAGAACCCTCCTCTGCACAAAAGGGAACTACTTAATGATCATATTACTGTTAGAGCAATGGAACGGAATTTTCAAGTTCCTTAGAACCTCATCCGTGGCCTCTCAGATATTGCAGCAAACCTCAGCTTGTTGTCATGTGAAAATTTGAACAGCTGATGTTTCTGTCAAATGGAGAAGATTAAACTACTGTTAGTCCAACCCACGTTAAACACACAGAAACCTTTAAGACTATTCAGAAAACATCTGAAAAACAACTGAGAATGCACTTGGGTATTGAAAGTAATGAGCTTTGAAAAGAGAAGAACACATCCTTGCTCTGGGAGACCAGAAATAAAAAGTTTTATATTCTTTAAGTGATAACACGAAACAGAGGAAAACCCCATAGAAGGATGTCACTGTCACGCCCAGACCCGCCACTGCTGTGCGGCCACACTGTGCCTCTCACCGTCTGGCACACACACTGCTGCTGGATCAGTGCGACAAGCCTGGACAGTGCATGCCAATGTGGGTGGCTATCTGCCGCACACAATTTTCAAGCAGCAAATGGATATGTATATTTTTGTTGGACAGTAGTGCATTAGGAATGCAAGGCAAAGGCAATCACTATACGCAATTCTGCTTTGTTCTAGGCATTAGAAATAGTATGCATAAAACCCAATTTACATGTCCTAGTCGCTGAAAGCGAACTGAAGTAACTACTTTGCTTACACATGTAAATTTCCAAACAGTTTGCTACCAAATTTGGATTAAAACAATTTCAAAGTAGTTTAGTATTAAAGTTTAGAATTAAAACCACTTTAGATCTAACAAGGCCTGAATTCTAATTCCTGTTGGATATAATTATCTTTATAGGTAGAATATCACGTCCCCTTCTTATCAACTGCTTTGAAAAAGAGGAAGTGAAACATAACGAATTAAAAATGAATTGTATTTTAGCTACCACTTTTTTTTTTTTCTTTGAATGAGCAGAAGTAATCATCTGGCTTTATTACAGTTTTGGCCTTCATATTCTTTTGAGACAATCCAGGAAAGAATAAAGCTGTTTGTTCCGACACATGCAGTACCCACCTGACCCATTTTGATTCACAGCAGTACCAATAGTTCCACTGATGCATTTTCAAAAATTGACTGGTAGAAAGAAATGCAGCAGCTCAAAACTCTGTATTTTTTCTTTGTGAATGTTGTCTGCAATGATGCCTATTGATATCAATCTCATAGCAATAAAACATAATTGTTTCTCATTTATGAAGAGAATTCTAATGTATGCCAGTGTTAAAAAGAGAGGCCTGTGAAATGCTGATGAGTTTACTGTCAGTATCTGATTAATTTTAAATCCACCTAACGGTATACCCCTGCAAAGGAAGGAAACCTCACAGGTGTTATTGTTTAAACAATTAACGTAATCATAATGCCTGGATAACTAAATACAACATCTGAGTATCAATACCACATTTGCAATTCTGAACAATTCTGCCTCAAGGGTACATATTTGTTCCTGTTGAGCTCCAAGGATCTGCATGCTTCTATCACCAAGATTTTCCGAACATCATAGTTCACACAAACTCAGAGATGCCGCAGCACCTTTCTAATTTCATGTGCACTTTCAAATCATGAAAAATTCAAGGGGATGAAGTCGTGCACATATAATATGGAACAAACTCAACAAGTTTCAATATGCTTAATTGTTGGACAAGTCAGTTCCCCATTTCTGTAACTTTCTGTCTGGTTTTGAGGAAATGTCAAATAAACAATATTACTAGGAGCTTACTTGTCATCGTTCTCCCTGCAATGAAACAACTTACAGACGCAAACGCTTTCAAAGCTCCTACTCACTCAAGATGGAGCTTTCAAATCTTATGAAATTGGATTTCAAGAGCCTAAAATACCAATTAAGATCTTAGCTGTGAATGCTACAGAAGCAAACTAGCAAACCACTTTATTAAACATAGCTGAACATCAGGGAAAAGCATCATAGTATGCACATTTTCTTGATTGCTACTGTGAGAAGTACAGTCAGGCACAAAAATATGTTTAGTAATTAGCATTTCTTTCCTCAAGCTTTTGTTTTTTGGTGATTAAACACTACAACAAAATTACCTCAGAAAGCAAGTCTGTGATTCCAGCTTTTACTGAAAGCATTTTTTAATCACAACACAAATGACTGCCCTCTTCAGAGGTGTAACTGGATACAGTCATGGAGTCTTTTATTCAGGTGGAAAGGTAACTCAATCTAATGCTTGCTTGAGCCTTTAATGCAATTGTTTAACTAGTTAAAAACAACAGTTGTCAAAACAACACCTCAGAAACTGGGAGCTCAGCAAAAGAAATCCAGAGATTTCACATTCAGATGGGTTTTATTTTTCAGTAACTAAATTCTGGGACCCATTTTCCAGTTAACTTACACTAGAGCCTTCCTCCTTGTAGAGCAGAGGTTCCACTTGCCTGGTCCGAGGGATCCTGTCAAACAGACTTCCCTGAAGTACTGACCATGTGAAGCTCCAACCAGGCTTTCCCTGCCCCACCTGCACAGCAGCCAAGTCTCCCGCTGGGGACCAAGCAAGCCCCAGGATTCCTAAGGAAAGCACTTGACATGAACTTCAGGGAACAGCAGCTTTGCTCTGTTGAGTCTTGCCTTACCCACCATAAGCAGAGTGACCCCATGCAGGAACTTATGTGGTGCACAGCTGGAACACCAAATCTGTAGTTATGTCACTGCTGAACAAGTTGTCACCTCATCACATCTCACTACTACAAATCTTATGCATCAGCAGTACTTAAAGGCTTGTCCACCCAGTACATTTTAAGCCAAACATCTATAGGGACCCTGAACCAGCAACACTTATACATGAGGGAGGAACTCCTTAATGCCATTCTGGATGGGGTTTTGGGTATCTCAGTCTGGAGATGTCCTGCCTGTGGCAGGGAGCTGGACTAGGTAATCTGTACAGTCCATTCCAACCCAAGCTACTATGTGGTTCTGTCATTCTATGATTTAGCTCTGTCCAGCCTGCAACTAGGACACTCATCATATCAATACAACAAAACACTCAGAAAATCTGGAAGTACTCAAGCACTGTAAACCTAGTACCCTTCAGCAGAGCCCCTCATCAGACACTGGAGGATGCCCTCACATGAGCCACCAGTGTCATTCAGCACAGGTCTTCAACCCACCCCTTCCTCCACACATCAGCCATAGTCATGCTCCTCTCCATACCACCAACACTTCTCTTGAGGGGAAACAGCATAAAGATTAAGCAGGAACTTTTACAAGAAGCCATGTGAGCTGCAGAATGGTGTAAAATGATGATAATGGTGTAAGATGATATGTAAAACTGCAAATGAATACTTACTGTAAAGGTAGAATGGAAAAAAAGAGAATAAGAAAGTAAGACAAGGCTGCCCATGGAGGTGGTTGAGTCACCATCAGTGGAGCTGTTGAACATTTAGATGCTGAACTAAGGGGACAGTTTAGTAGGGAAATATTGGTGGTAGGTGGATGCTTGGACTAGATGATCTTGGAGGTCTTCTCCAATCTTGGTGACTCTATGATTCTAAGGCAAAAAAAAAAAAATCACCGTGAAGCACAGTATCGTCATCTAAGTCTGTACAACAAAAAACAGAGCTGAGTCCTCTTAGGACTAGTAACATCCACAGTCCTAGTAAATGAGCAGCTCAATTATAAAATACGCACTAGATCACACACATTTTCATATACTATAAAAGGAAGCATAAGAAATGCAACATAACATATGGTACCAAACTGTCGACACATTTCAACACATGGAAACCCTTTGGCTGTTTCCTGAGACAGAGCTGCACAGGTTTCATTCTCTGAATACTCCAAAAGACAACTGACTAACTCTAAATCCATGCTCTGATTCACTAGAGTGGTGGGAAGCATCATAACTGTCAATAATCTGTCTGATGTATGGTCTTGACATCATAGAATTGCTCAGGTTGGAAAAGACCTTCAAGATCATCAAGTCCAACCACAACCTAACCATACTACCTTAACAACCCTCTGCTAAATCATGTCCCTGAGCACCACATCCAAATCATTTTTAAACACATCCAGGGATGGTGACTCAACCACCTCCCTGGGGAACCTATTCCAGTGCTTAACAACCCTTTCAGTAAAGAAGTTTTTCCTGATACCAACCTAAACTTCACTGGTGCAACTTGAGGCCATTTCCCCTCATCCTGTCACCTGTCATCAGTGAGAAGAGACCAACCCTGCTCTCACTGTAATCAGGTATTTGAAGAGAGCAATAAGGTCTCCCCTCAGCCTCCTCTTCCCCAGACTAAACAGCCCCAGTTCCTTCAGATACTTCTCATAGGGCATATTCTCCAAGCCCTTCAGCATCCTTGTATCCTCAGTATCCTTTCTGTACTGAGGTGCCCAAAACTGAACACAGTACTCAAGGTAAGGCCTCACCAGTGCCGAGTACAGGGGCAGAATTAATTCCCTAGTCCTGTTTACTACAGCATTCCTGATACAAGCCAGGATGCCACTGGCCTTGGCCACCTAGGCACTCTGCTGGCTCATATTAAGCCGATTGTCCACACCAAGATCCCTTTCTATCAGGCAGCTTTCCAGCCATTCCTCCCCAAGTCTGTAGGTTGCCTGGGATTGTTGTGACCAAAATGCAGGACCCAACACTTGGCTCTACTGAAACTCATACAGTTTACCTTGGTCCATTGATCCAGGTCTCTCTGTAGTGCCTTTCTCCCCTCAGGCACATCAACACTCCCTCCCAACTTGGTGTCATCTGCAAACTTACTGAGGGTGCACTCAATCCCCCTGTCAAGATTATTAATAAAGATGTTAAATAGAAGCAGCCCCATTACCAAGCCCTGGGGGACACCACTCATGACCGGCCATCAACTGGATTTAACTCCATTGACCACAAATCTTTGGGGAGAGCCATCCAGCCAGCGTTTCACCCAAAGAGTGTATGCCCAGCAGTGTATGCTGCTGTCTTTCAAAAGCAGATTTAAATCCCAAAACATATGCCGAAGGCAACATGTTATCAAAAATCGTCTTTCTCTAATTACATAGCACTGCCAGAGGTACTTCCTCATATCAGAACTCTTATGTAGTCTCTATTAACTTTCCTCACAGTAACCAACCAGTTTTTTCATAATAAAAGCCTTCTTGAGCTGGTTCTAGGGGCAAAGAACAGCACTAATGCTTCTCCATGGTCCCAAGAGAAGCAGCCTTAGAAATCTGGAAAAAGCAGTTATCTGCAGCTGTTAAATTCTCTGTTTCAGCACCCCTATCCATCCCCACCCATTTAATCTACCCATCAGCAACTACTGGGCTTACCAGTGTCTATAAAACTCTGCCTGCTAAAAGTCAAGAGGTGGTATGACATGGGAGAAAAATTCAGAGTCCTAGCAGAATAGCTCATTAGGACTGTGACATTCAGTCACTGCACCAGTCACCACCTTTATCTTCTCGTATCATCACTATCAACTAGTCTGAAGCAAAACCAAATGTCAGTGGCCCAAAGCAAAGGCACAGAAGAAATAAGAGCTTTTCTTCATCCCTCTTCAGAACTCCTGTTTGGCTAGTCCTGAAATCAAGGCACAGTTTTCAATAGCATGACTCTGGAGTCCTCTAACATTTTCAGTATTTCCTCCATCTTCCCAGGAACACATGAAAAACAGAGGCAGGTGAGAGGCAGGAAAGATTAAAAAGAAAACAGAAAAACATAACAGAAATTATTCCAGCAGTCAGAAACCTCCAGAAAGCATAATGTGCTGCACACAAGCACTACACATGAGAGCACCTGACCTAGATGAAGAGTATTGCTGCCCCAATCTGGCTATGGAGCACAAAGTATCTGAAGAACATGTAAGTGGGGCAAGGAGGGAGGTGCACCAGACATTCAAATGCCCTTCTGCACAATGCATATGGTGTTAGCCAGCCTCCCTTCCTGCAGTCACAGCTAGCTCTCCCCTCTAGCACACGGCTTTTGTGCATTACTGCAATCACTGCACAACTTCAGAGACTGTAATTTATGATCTATTTCACGTTCCTTCCCTTTAGAACTCCAGTTTATTCAACACAAAAATAGCGATCTTCCTCAAACTTTTACCAGAGACACAAATCTCCTTGTATAAGGGACTTCAAGTACAATTTTGGTGCAAAATACAACGTAAATAAACAGTAACTAAATTGGTAGAGTGATGTCAGCCCAGCTATGATCAAAGTCAGACTGCTATCTCCAGAACATGATGCATGCCCCAAAATGTCATCTCAAGGCCCATCAAATGAGGGAGGCCTGTCAGCTGCACTCCACATAAAACCTTCACACTCCAAGGAATGTAAATAAGGGATATCGTTAAAACAAAAGTTTTAACAATAGTTCGTTAAAAGCTTTACATTTGTGATGTTTAAAAGGTTCTCCCCTTTCTGTATCTTAAATCAAAGGTTATAAATGTTTAAATGACGGCTGTCACCATGGATACGTGCAGTCTAGGCTCTCTCTGCGGGAACCTCAAAGCCTCATCACCACTGAGAGTTACATGATGGTGGGGTCACGTTAACACCTCTGACTCCCAGAGCCCATTTGTTGCGCATAAATTAGTGCAGCTGACTAGCTTCACCTCCTGCTGGCAAACATTAACTGCTACTGCTGACCTGGCGTCTTCCTGCATTCACCCCTTCCCCGAGGTGCCCTGACCCACCCCCCACACCACTGCTTCTGAGCAGCACGCAGATCCCCAGCACACACAACACTCACTGCAAACCTCAGCCTATCAGACACCTCACCTGGACAAAAGTATTGTTCCATAATGTACCAAAAAACTGTTGCTAATACTATTGAAATATAACACATTTCCATCCTATTCTCAATGATGAAGGCATAGCTATGAAAAAAAACAAAGGCAAACATGCAGCGACAGGAACAGAACTTATATAAAAGCCAAAAAGTAAATTAAAGAACAGAAGACAGGCTCTGAATAATGGTTACTGTTTTTCCCTGGCAATTGTCAGTACTAAAGCAGGAAAGAAAAGTTCTTCAAAACCTTTGGGGAGGGAGGAGGAGAGAAAAAGAAATCAACCATTTGAAAATATTTACATACTGGTATCTTCATAATGCAGGCAAAACTTATTCAAGCTTTAAATATAGATATTTAATTCACATACTGTGTATTATATGAGTCAGATTTATTTCATACAACCTCACCAATTAAATGATGAATTCCTCAGACACATGAAATATATGAGAATCAAAATACACTGTTACTTCTTTTGAGTAAGAAGTAGTAAGTGTTTGAAAAAAATATATATTTCAGTAGCATTAACTCCTGATTGAAAATATCTAGTCAAATATCTTAAACAGCTAATAAACAGCTGTAAATGTATACATACGGATAGGGTTTTCTTCATTACTGTTTAATTCTTTTGGGAGATAGAATTGCACAGAGGAAACCTCTTTTGCCTGTCTTACATATTTATCACAGAATCCCTCAAAACGAATTCCTGTGCAAAGGAAGTGAAATGAAAAGGCCGTTACGTGCCTCACTAACTTAGCAGATAATCAAGATGACCTTTCAAAGCCCTTTATCAATTTCAGTGACACCTAAAGTAAAACTGCAGTCAGATTCAACTGAAGAGTGAATTTATCTCAGTAGGGGTAAGCATCTGGACTTACAGTAGCAGATTTTTAACAACTCTAATAATTTCAAAAAGAGAAAGATAGACATTCTCTATCACCAAAATAAGACCAGATTTTAACAGGAAAAATAAAATAATTCGCATTCCTGATCAAAGGACAGATACTTTTCAGTGACTAATTTTTTTTTTTAAACCACTTTTATCAATGGCATTAATTTTCTTTACACTTGCAGCTGTGATGAGCAATTCATTTTCTGATAGATGGATCCTTCAGGTAGAGTAGGTCTGAAGGACAAATAAGGAGGGTGATCTGTGTGTGCATACATTCACATACTTAACAAACCCTTCATAATCACACAACTGCTGACTTAAAACCAGAATGCATAATATTTTGCCTCAGTCATTTTATGCCTTTTTTGATTAAAATACAAAGAAAACAACAAACAAGTGTGAGAGAGAAGGGATCTTCACTAGCACAGTATCACTCCAGCAACTTCCACATCCACAATGACACACCAGAGCATCTCTGATCCACCACCTCAGCGTTGTTACTGCTGTGCTTCAGGGAAGACAGGATGTCTACAGCTGCACAGATCCCGTGCAGGGTGGGAGCCACCCACAGCTCCTGCCTGCAGCAGCCCCTCCATCGTTAGATGCTCTGCAGACACTCCTTGCTGCACCCAAATTAAACACAGACTTAGACAGAAATGTCTCACCACCCACAATACGATGTCTGGCAACAATTACAGAGGCTACTAGGAAAACCCAAGCTGGGGCTTACAGTAAATGCCATATTAGATTAAGCTGGAAAAAGGCTCAATGTCCAAAAACATGCCTGCACTCCCACCCCTCTCCCAGCCATATCACCTGCACACAGAGAGGAACTTCCCTTGCCACAATCCATACCCTTCTGGCATCTATGTGAGCAGACCCAAGGGGAACTCAGTAAACTAATCTGGCCTCACCATGTGCTCTGCTCATCTGAACAACTGGGGCCTTGTTTCTCACATGTGATTCAATACGTAGTTTCTGAATTGCACATAGACACCTACAGATAAGGTAATGATATGGAAAGGTATCTTAAAAATGTGGTACTGACACGTGTTCTCATCATTCAGATTAAGTAATCAGAGGTCCGAAGAACTGAGCAGTGCTATTCACATGCACTCCTGGCACTGAAGGTTTGTTCTTCCTGCGACTGTGGGGTCACAACAACATGCTGGACAGAAATGAGTCCCCAAACTTCTGAGCCCTCACATAGATCTCCAACAGTTCTAAAACAGTTCTAAACTCTGCAAGAAACAGCCAGCTCCTCCTGAAGCACTTTCAACATGGGGGCTTTGCTACTACAAACCTACGCAAACCCAAGCACAGCCTGTGGACATGGTTCAAGGCAAAGTCATGGGATGCTTCTTTATAAAAAGAAGCATGTATGGCTCCATTCTCCCCCATACCTATTAAATCTGAAAGGAGAAAACTCAAACAGGAATCCAAGACCTTTCATGTCCCTAGGTTTGCTGCCTACACCCCATATTGTTCTTCCAGTAACAGCCAACTGTAATACATTATCTCTTCCAGTGCAAATGAGAACAAAGACGTGCTTAAAAAAAAAAAAGTTACTCTCCATTTTTCAGCATGTTCCTTTGTATAGACAATGACAAAGTTCATAGAGTATCATTTGTTTATGAAAAAAATAAATAAATCAAGCACAACTAAGTGCACACATATATATATATATATAAATATATATATATTTATAAAGCAATCGTTTGAGGCAAGAATAATGCCTGCTTTATATCAAGGGAAGGAGGAAGGACTCAAAAAAAAGTGCAGCTAAAGCCTGCCCCTGAAGACTTCTCCCAAACAAAGCAGGAACTGTAATCACTTTTAATGCTCTCTCATCCCACCCTGTTAACCATACAGTGAGCAATGGCACAGGGACAGGTAGGCTTCTTCTCACCTCATGGCATCACTGCAGCCCCAGCACGGAACCGGGGGCTTGCCAAGGCACTGGTTTCCTGCTTACAGTCTACCAACCCCAAATATTTCCCAGTCGCCTCCATGAATATGCTTCACTAATAAGGCATCTGCTAGGTAAGCACAGCGGTGTGTAGGAGCACACTGATGGTAAGCCATCACCTTGCTCCCCACCAACCCATACCACATTACAGGGCTGAGAGCCAAACACAGATCACCCATCCTCGCTGAGAGGCCACACTGGTTCTGCAACACAACGTTCAATCCTCTTTGGCCTCCCTCATATACAGGCTAATACTAATTTTTTAAGAGGATCAATGCAGAAAATGCCTACTGGATAATGAGTTCAGTGTTGCACATGAACAGAGGGAAAGGAAACATGGAAGAGGAGGGAGACTGCAAAATGCAAGATTCTGCATCATTAACAAACTTGAGCAAAACTCAATACAAGATCCACAGTTATCTTCATTTATTGTCCTCGGAACAGTTTCTTGCATCCTCATAGCTATAGTTCAAGTTAATGTGCCACCTGCTTTGTTTCCCTTTATGTACTGTAAGAATAAACTCCTGCAGTAAAGCCTTCTGTTTCATGCTTTAACATACTTACTGTCAGTAACCTCAGAACCACAGCACTGCCAACACAATTTACTTCTCTCACCATCCCCTCATTAAAAAAAAAAAAAAAAAAAAAAAAGCTAACAGGATCAAAACAACTTCCTATTTATGTATTCATGCCGCTTCCATAAGTCTGGTCCTGCTCCCAGCTCTGCCTGCTGCACTTCACAAGGGAGGAGAGCCCTCTGCATGGAAGCCACAGCAGTATCCCTGGGCCTCACAAGGCTCTGTGCATTTTGATACCAACAGGCAGCTCTTCATCTACCCATCCCTGAGCACCGGACCTAGTGAGAACAGCAGGACTTTCCTATGCTTCTTAGTGAACATCCACGTGTCTCCCTTGATCATCATCAGAGAAGCAGACAGGGAGAAAGCAGGTAGAGCTCCAGAGAGAGAATGATCAAGTACTGCAGCCAGAGGTGCCATCAGCTCCACACATACCTCCAGATATCCAAATGGACAGGCAGATTCCCTTTCAGTTAACTAAGGGCAATGCACAGCATCAGGCACAACAAAGAGCAGCCACAAAGCATGCAACAACACTGCATCAGAAAGGATCTCAACTCTGAAACTACCAGCAAAGGAATTTACAAATACATGCTAAAATAAAAAAAGACACTCATCCGTGAACACTGATAGGAAATGTTTTATTTTCTTAAAATCTACAAAATCCTTTTTTCAGCATCAGTGGCATGAGATCCTGTTTTTCCTGAAGACAGTAAAAAACTCAAAGAAAACATCTGAAGAGTTCAGAAATAATACAAAACTTGGGAGCTTTCCTGTCATAGTTATTGCCTGTGAAGATACCAGCTCTGGAAGGCACCCTTGGAAGCAGAGCAAAGCACCACCATTTTACCCTTGCAAAATAGATGGCAGAAGAAAAACTTAATCCAAGGATAGAAGTTCAAGTCAGGAATTAACTTTTTTGCACATCTGAGATAGACTTGCTCCAACTGCAGCTCCACGTGGTACAGCCAACCGCCTTGGTTGTATAGCCATGGGGCTGCAGACTTCCCCACAGTTCTCTTTACACCCACAGAGGGCCATGTGGAGCCACCACACCACACCTCAGCTGCTCAGGAGGCAGCCATGAGGAAGCAGAAGGCACTATATTTCCCCTTCATCCTCATGGGAATCATAGAATTATGGAATATTCTGAGCTGGAAGGGACCCATAAGGATCATCAAGTCCAACTTCAGAGAGGACTAGCCATGAAAAATAGAAAGCCCTACTGTCTGGAAGTATAAAGCCACAATGTTTGGTGTCACACAGTTGCAGCCAGGCAGTCCTACTGACAGAAGGTTTAAGACGTAGCTGTTTACACTGGGGGAGGAAAGAGTACTGAGTCATAACACCATCAGAGAAGGCAGCACAGCACATGAAAAGTCATCTCCAAGCACACCTCTACCTCCACCATCCAGAACAGCTATGACACAGTTTCCCACCCTTGAAACAAACCCATTCTCAACAAACACTGATCTCAAATGCTTAATTCATTGTGGAAGGAGCAGTCACAGCTGTCGCCAGCTACAATGCCTTCTGTTTCTTTTTTGAGAAAAAAGAAAAAAAAAAAAAGGAAAAAAAACAGAGCAGCCTGATTTCAATGGGGCTGAGGGCACAGAGCATTCACCAGCCCCTCTGCAGCTCCCTGAGCATGGAAGGTGTGCAGTGTGATGGCTTTCCAGGAGCAGTCCCACTGGAGACAGACTTGCATGTGCAGAACCAGCTCCCTCCTCACGGCCAGTGTACATGCAGGAACCTGCTTCCTTGCTGCTCACCCCCTGTTAGCAGAACAGAGCCAACTCCACAACACCTGTGCTGTCTAAAAAACGCCCCTGAACATGAAGAACCTGACACCTGCACTGATATCCAGAGCCCACCAGAAATGATGGGGTGGAAGAGCTCAGAGATGGCCATTGAGCTAGAGCATCCAGCAGAAACAAAAACAAGTTGTAAGGGGAAGGTGGGAACATCTTTCTGCCTCAGACCAGAAGCACATATAGAAAAAGCCTTCCAAGCCACAGAACAGCAGCCAAGCTCCTGCTCTCCTGGCAGCTGCCACAGAGCAGAAATGAGGGCATCACAGGGCCTGCTCCATCTCTCACACTCAGAACTCTGTGCCGTACTTCATACACTCATAAACGTGTCCTGCCCAAAAGCCCACAGCCCTGCAGCTCCACTTGAAACCAGCACTGGGCAAGTAGTGATATAAAGACAGGAAGTCCTGATGTCTCTGTACCCATCTCCTGCACACTCAGCACCTCGGTTCAAACCCGATTTGAATCCTCCTGACAGCTGAGAAACAGAGGAACACGTAAGAGCCGTTCGCACACACGCGGCCGGTTCCCACGGCCAGCACCGCGCGAATAAGGAGCGAGCTGCGGACCCGTAGGCCCCTCCGCCGGGCCGGCACGCGGCAGGGGTGGGCGGGGGCAACCCCGCAGACCGGCCGCGCCTCGATCCCCGGGCTCCTAAGCGCCGCTGCAGCAGCAGGTGCAGCGCCTGCCCGCAGGCCCACAAGCGGGGCGGACGGCCACGGCCCGTGACCGCTCCCAGCCTTCCCAGCTCCACTCCCGCACGCGTCCCGTCGTGCTCCGGGAACGCTCCGCAGGTACCGCGGCGACGCGATCCCGCCCGCCCGCCAGGCCGACACCCACCTTGGAGGCGCAGGGCCGCGGGGAGAGGAGAGGAGAGAAGAAGAGAAGCGAAGCGCGGCGCGGCGCAGCCCGGCGGTGGTGCGGTCGCTTTGCTCTGGCCCCTGCCTGCGACACTGCCTCCGCCTCCCCGCGCCCGTCCCTCAGCCCGACCGCGCACCTACCTGCGCCGGAAAGGTACCTCAGCCGGCCCCCGCCCGCCTCGGCGCCTCCTCCTAGGAACCCTCCTCCCGCTCCGGGTGGGGACGGGGCGGGACGGGGATGAGCGGGGGAGAATGGGGGAGGAGAAGGGGGAGGGAGGAGAGGAGGAGGAGAAGGGGGAGGGAGAGGAGGGGAAGGAGGAGGGCCCTGCGCCGCGTGGAATGAAATTGGGGTCGCCCTTCGCTATGGCGGGTGGAGCTGCAGCTTCCCCTGCTGTATGTGTTTGAGAAACACCGTCGGAACGGTGTTACTCAGGAAATGGAGTCTCTTAAAAGCGCAGGGCTGTGATGGTAATCTCCAAGAAAGAAAGTTTTCGTGCACGGCAAGATCTGGCCGTTGAGGTATTTCGAGGCTGTTAACAGAGCATGATCGTTGCATGCCTTACACAGCGAAAGCCACTTCCTCTCACTGTCTCATTGCCTTCCCCGAGTGGTGGTTTTACTTGGGCCTTGGGCTGTCGTCACACCGGCACCCAGCACGGCCACATTGAACGGTGGCCTAGTGAAGCCAAGAAAACAGCAAAGTAACTTGAAAGTCAAGTGAGTTATGTCAAGCAGATATTCCTTTTATTACAGTACTGGGTTCGTGGGGATCACTCCACCAACATGCACACCGAGAGAAGCAGCGACTACATATTTAAAGGCCTAACATATACATATTCATTACATTCCAAGGACATGGGCAGAAATTTCAAGAAACTTCTCTGGTGGTCGTGGGATGAAGGATGAAGTCATTCTCACTGTAAATTTCCAACCATTAAAGGGGGCGGGGGTAGCCCAAACTAGTTCCCACTGATGTTATGTTGAGCTGAGGCATCTGTTTTGCCATCTTATCTTCAACAACAGGACATCTATTCTACTTTCTTACCTTCACTTTACAAAAAGTTCCACAGCCTCCTCTGCATTCCGCTCTTGAGCTTACATTTATACCAACCTCCATCCTTCAGTTTATATCTGCTCAAGTTATGCAAAAGGCTGTTTTCACAATGTAGAAGAGCTGTTCTCATGACTCAGTTCCCCCTTTTCAATATCCTAGGCAAATTCTTTTGCCTGCAGTACCCCACTGTCTATTCTTGAAGTATTTAATTGTTTCCACCTGGTGGTTTATCAGTGTCTCTTCCAGGTGGCATAATTGTCTAGGCCTTTCCAACAGCACCAGAGAGAGCACTGTACAAGTATGCAAGCTAACACTACAAAGATAATTAGTATTACCATGCTACAAACAGTTGCTTTAGGCAAGTAAATTTAGGATCCAGCTAGTGAGTTTATGCCATGTGTCTGTAAACCCAAATAAAGTATCATTCTGGGCCACCTGATGTAATAGGCCACTCTTTTCCCATGTTGCTTGTATATCCATTTCTACCTCATTTTCTTTATTGATATAGGCATAACAACTAGAATTAATTAGTGCACATACAGCTCCTTTAGCTGCTAATAGGTTTAAGGCTTGTTGGTTCTGTATCATTATCTTGCTTAGGGGTGAAACTTCTACTTGCAGATTTTCTAGGGCTTTTGCAGTTGCATTCTCTCTTGGTTCCATGGTGGCCAAAATATTGACAATCACCTTCTCCAATTCACTAACCTTGAGAGAGGGAATATACCACCTCACAAACTTTGGAAAGCTGTTGGTCTTTCAAATAACAGATTCCTAACACTTCTCTTCCAGTGGATCACCTGGAAAATTTTTGACATATACCCAATCCCCTGGATTAATACTATGGATTAGATGATCCAGTCCCCTGGCTTGAGTCCAAGGCCTGACCATTTTTCGTAGTTTGTTGTTTTAAGTAGGTGGTTCATCTTCTCTACCTGACTGCTTGCTTAGGATCTATTAGGGATATGTAGTTGCCAATTGATTCTCAGGAGCTTCCTAATATGTTGTTATACCTGTTTACAAAAATGAGTACCTTTATCCTTTGATATCATGTCAGGCACCTCAAGCCTAGGCATTATTTCTTTCAGTAATATCTGTGAAACCTCCCTTGCCTTATCTGTTCTTTGAGGAGAGGCTTCTTGCTAACCTTAAGAAGTGTCTGTCAGCACCAGTAAGTAACAATAACCCCCTTTTCTGGAAAATTCTGATCTATTTACCATTGTTGCCCTAGAAGGTTCCCTTTCTCAATATGCCCCACTTGCACCCACTTTCTGGTACTAGGATTGTACAGTTACTTTGTTCAAATACTTATAAAGAGTGTCTATCCCTCCAGTATGTTATACTGTTCCCTTAGAATCAATTGCCATGAGATATTAAGAGGCACAACAGTGCATCCATCTGAGTTTGCACCCATCTGTCAGCTTGCTTTCTTCCATTCTAAATCATTGATTAAATTCCTATCCTCTCTAGAATACTTCACAGGTTCAGACGCAGGAAGCAGAAATCTGAATCTTAACGTCTGGAATTAGTCAGTTCACCAATTTCTTTCCCTTCAGCTGACTTTTTGCTACCTGACCCACCATCTTGTTTCCAATTTCCTGTACAGTGTTACCTTTCTGATGTCTTTTACAATGTATAATGGCCATGATCTTTGGTAGATTTACATCATAATGAATTTGTTTTCCTTGTGTATCAGCAATCTTCACTCTTTCCAGATAGTACTATGAGTATATACCACCCCAAATGCAAACTTAAAATCTGCCTATGTACTTAAGACTTTTTTCAAGGCAGTTATTTCAACCTTTTGGGTGAAAGTCCACACACGTAATGGTTTTGCTTCGATTACATTGTCAGTAGTAGCTACTGCATAACTTGCCTTACAGTTTCTTTGTCTCACAAAACTGCTTCTGTCATGAATCCAGGAATCCTCAGCATTGCCCAGTGGTTCCTCCTTTAGGTCTGGCCAACTGGCATAGACAGTCTCCAAGCAGTCACACACTGCTGGCTCAGAGGCTGCTTTGTGTCAGTGTTCTGGGCGTTTGGCAAATTGCTTCCTTCCATTCTGTTCCAAGTTCTCTTTGGTCAGTTGGGCTTTCTGTTGGGAAACTTGATAACCATTTAAACCAAGAAAATTCAGCACGCTCACAGTCCGTTCTACACAGTCCTCTTTTGTTACTGTGGCATCTGTGTACTGCAGTAAAATTCCACTTTGGGATGGAGGAACCCAAAACTTGGGCTCACAAGCTGACTGGTTCTCAAAAATTGTTGGGCTGTTCTTACAGCTCTGGATAACACAGTCCAGGTTAACTGAGTCTTTTCTCCCCATATTGGGGCTTTTCTATTCAAAGGAGACTTTTTTTTTTGGCAAAACCAGGTGGAAAAAGCCATTCTTCAAATCCAGAATGGTAAACCACACCTACTTATTCCTTAACTTGGTTAATGAAGTGTATGGATTTGCCACCACTAGGTGTTTATCTTCAACATTTCTACTAATTGCCCTCAAATCTTGTACCAAACTATAGCTCTTGCCATCCAAGATTGGCAAGATTGGGGTGTTGTATTGGGGTTCACATTCAATTAATAATCCAAACTCCAAAAAGTTATCTGTTATTTCTTTTATCCTTCTACAGTCTTGTATCCTCAAGTGTACTGCTTTACCCTGATTGGGCTGGCTCCTGTTTTTAACTTAACTTCTGTTGGGGCTGCATTTTTGGCTCTGCCAGGCATCCCTGATTCCCACATTCTCCTCTGGGCTGGCTGCAGGTATTAATACAGCAGTGAAACCTTCCTGGAGTACGTAAGGCTAACCAACTCCTGAGGGACATAGCTATGACATGATATTCAAGGGAAGAAACAGTGTTTCTTAACTTCTTTTGTATTGTACAAATTCCAGGCAGTTCTTAGAATACATGAGGAAAATCATAGGAGTTTGCCAGGCATTCCCAGGGAGCTTATAGTCTGTATGACCTGCCCAAAGCCCAGGGCAGTATCAAGAAGCTGGAGTGAAGTCCAGCAGCCAGGCAGAAAGCCCATTGCTTTTGCTGTGCATACTTAGGCTAGATCTCTCCACTTTTATAAATCACACTATTCATTGTATAGCATAGTTTTCAGTATCCAGTCTCAGTAAAACTTACAGAATGTTTTGATACTTCTTGCAGATCTAAGGGTTGGAGGGAAAACAAGGATTGGTGTCTGGACTTTGTGCAATTACCAGTATCTCAGTAGGGTTCAGGGTCTCCTTTCCAGTCAGCTGCATTACTACAGTATTAGGACATTGAAAATGCTGTAACAGTAGCAGTTAGAAGCACAAAACAAGTAACAAAAATGGCACCACTGAAAATTCCCATCAGTTTCTGTTACAAGTAACATCTTTCACAGTTTTTGAAAACAAATGGCCCTTAGACATACTGTTTTCAGTCTGGGAGGTTTTCCAGAGGTCTGTAACATTGGTTTGGTTTGTATGTGAACTGGTAGAGTAGGGCTAAAGTCATTTATCCTCACAGTTATTATAACTGGATTTGTTTTGCTCAAAATTATCATCATCCTTCAAATAATACATGCTACTGCAATGGGATCATGTAATGAGTAACTACTGAGGAATGTCCACAGCAACTTTATAATTGGCATTCCAAATATATGCATGAAACATACTTCTTAAAGACTCCATTATAAGCATAATAATCTTCAAAAGAACATATAATATATGCAATGAAACAATGAAATAATAATATGTAATGAGTGCCTCAATCACAGTATACCTAATTCTGAAATCACATTCAGGGGCATATGCACAGGGCCATTCAAAACCTAGGTAAACTGTATCAAAGTTGTGCTGGGAAAAAAAAAAAAAAAAAAAAAAAAAAAAAAAAAAAAAAAAAGCTCTTAAGGAAAAGTCGAAGAAAGCTTTAGCAACAGACTACTCTTTAAGTCCTTAATTAAACTCAGAAAGAAACAAGTTGCATGCAGAGCAGGAGAAGAGCAAAGTCTGAAGGCAGACTGGAGCTGTCCAGGAAGCTGGGTCTGAAGCTGGAACAGAGAAATTCAAGAGTGTGTGAGTGAACAGGTTATAGGTATTTAGTCAGGACAGGGACAGGGAAGTTTGCAGACCAAGATTTAATGCATTGAATAGATCAGCAGCAGAGTATGTGAAAGAATAAAGGGTGAGAGAATAAAAGTATAAATAATTGAGTTGAGAGCACGTGAGTATGTTAACAGTTCTAAACGATGTTCAGCTGGACTGTTTTATGGCTAGATAGCTATGATTTTGTGGCTTTTCAGATGATTTTTCATTGGTATCTATCATTGCTAGGGGAAAATAACATGCATTCCTATAAAGAAAAATACACAGACAAGTTTTCAATTAATAATCTTGGGAAAATAGATTGATGAAAGTATTGATTTTAAATGTGTTTTATAGTAATGACAATAAAAACAATTTTGGAAACCCTATACAGAAGAAATAGCCATACAAAAGGCACTCAGAAGCACACAAACACTGTCTAGTACATTCATGCTGCTTAATACTAACACTATTAAACTAATGGTGATACAGGAGTAAAATTATTTGCAGAATAGGAAAATGTCTTTGTCATAGCAAGGAGGACGATACACAAGTGATTTATGCAAGATTATAGAGTAAGTCAGTAAAGATCCATAGACAGATAAAACCTTGACCTTCTACATCTGTATCTTCCCCATCAGGCTGAGAAAATACCCTACCATCCTACCATTCACTTTTGCAATCAGTTATGTAGACTATGCAATCCAAGGTTTAAAAACTGTCTCTGTATTTACCATATGTCTTCTTGTATGTCTAAAACAAAAGGAGAGGGGGGAAAGTATGTACTGCACAGGCATCTGCAGTTTGATTGTGTGCTGCAGAGGAAGTGCATGATTGAACTGCATGGGTGAGGAGGATGTCTTTGTCCTCTTTTCATGAGTATAGTGGCCAACAGTACAGACCACAGAGAATAATTTCTTTTTTTATCTCTTTACTTTTTAATCTGCAAGAATTAAATCTCTTTACTTCCTAATCTGGTGGAGCTACGCTGTCAGTGTCCAGCCAAAAGGTTGTCTGCCTGCAAAAGCCTGCAAAGTTTGCTGAAGGGATAGGGGATAGACTGATTTTAGCAAAAGGCTTCGAAGATTATAGGAATTCCCCTTGCTCTGATTCTGTGTAAAAATCCCTAATTTATGATGAGCGCTGACTAGCAAGATGTATTACCAGCATGCTTTGCTCACAGACAAAACAGCAACAGCTGAAAAAAATAATAGTTTTCATGTATCAGTGTTCAAACTTTGAACCTTTAATTCTTACTTAAGCAGCTAGTTCAGCCACGTTACAATTTGGGGTACAAAAGGAAGATTCTCACCTTAAGTGGTGAGTGTGGCATTGAAAGAAGCAGGATCAACATGAGTGCTCAGTGCGGGTGATAAATAGATGATAAAAGGCACTTCATTCTCTATGCCTCGTGGAAAAAGTGCATGGGCTAGTGGGGAAGGCATGATGTGTTTATTAATGAGAAAAACAATATTGTAGGTGTTACCAATGCCTATTAAACTATGGATGTGTCTCAACTATGCTAGTCATGAAGAAGTATGATGCTGGAGAAATAACAAAGACTTCATTTTTAGCACACGAAGAGCAAATATAAGGTATGACAGCAGTGGATCAAGGTGCTTGTAGATTTTACACTAAGTTTTCAGTATTCTTGCACAAGACAATTTTTATTGCCTGCATTATTAATAATATTTTATGATTTGTTTATATTTTCCACAATCATTTCTATAAATTAATAACTTTATTATCACAGATCACAAAAAATAAATTAAGAAATGGAATTATCAGGGATTTGCCTGGTGTCTTGGTGGCTAACTAGAATGTAAAAATTACTACCACAGGCCTGTTACCTCTACTGTGTGGTGAGCAAAGACTTTGCCAAAACCTGCAAAATGGAACTCAGCAATGCATACAGCAGTCAGCAATACACCATGAGTGAAATGTGAAAGCATTCTCTTTCCATGCCCTCTTCATTTCCTCAGTGTGTGCTTCTCACTCCAAAAGAATGCAAGAACCTGATGTGATTTGCTGCCTAATCTAAGATGCTCTAATAACCACCCCTTTGCTATACTAAATTTTCACAGATGATGTTACAGGGATGTTTATTTCCCACCTTACAGTAAGGTTTTGCTTTCCACCAGTTGCTCCTATTAGATTTCTGTTACTTCATATAGAGAAAATGGCGAAAAATCCAGTTGCCTCACTATTCTAAATTAAATAAGAGGATACAGAGTTCAGGAATGGATGGGACTTTCTAAGATGGTATGTGTAATTTGCAGCTAACAGAAAAATCTTGGGAACACAGCTCTGTTCTAGAAAAAGAAAAAGGGGAAAAAATAATAATAAAAAAAGGATAGAATAGAAGGGATCAAAAATAGTCTTTGACAAGAGACTTATAAAGCCATAAAAGAATCACCTTAGGATGCAGAAGATAGGAACATTTTTTAGCTTTTCTTTGCCTTGCATAGCAGTCTAAGTGAGTAAAATTGCAGAATGTCAAATTTTTTATCTGTAACTCTCTGTCCTGTTCTTGCAAAGGAAACAAGTGCAAAGGTTTTCGGTTGCTGCATTTCATGTGCACTAAGCAATCTGGCCAGTGCAAAAAAAGTGCATCTTTGGTGTCTAAAACATCCTTCCTTAGAGGGAAAAGAGGTATCAGGAGTCTTATTGTTGAGTAAGTTTGGATTTTTTTTATGTGATCGTAGAAATTTGCCAGTGGTCAACATCAGACTGGGTGACAGCTGTCAGTTTTATCAGTCGGGCTATGAGAGCTAACAGCCTGGCACTGATTTTCACCCCTCACTCCCCATTCCCTCAGTGGTACATACAAGCAGATGCCAGCCACGCAGCTGGATCTCTCTTCCTGCTATCGTCAGTAAGCTGCACCTTTGGGTAGATTTGCCAGGATGGAAGAGCTGCCCTAAGTCTATGCCTCAAGCATGCTCCTGGTTTGGATTCTGCTCTGATGCTGATAGTATTACCTGCATCTGTCTAAATGATCGCCCAAGAGTGGTAGTGTCGTAATGTTTACTCTTTTTTAAAAATGTGGTTAATGCTTTAAATTTCTAATTATTTTAAGCTAACAGAAATAAGAAAAAGGCTGAGAAAAATGTCAACAAAATAATACTAAGGATATTGAAAGATGATAATTGCCTCTGTTTTGGCTTTAGGAGTGAAAGTAAGTGGAAGGGAAAAAAAAGTCTAGTAGAAAGAAAGCATATCTACTAACAGAAAGCCAAAGGAAAAAAAAAAAAAAAAAAAGAGGTAGACCATAAAGGGTCAGATAAAAATTTAGAAAATTACAATGACTCAGCTAGGCCTGCTATTTATATGTTTCTCATATATAAAATAGACTTTTGCACTGATAAAAGGAGAAAGGTAAAGAAAATTCTTTAATTAAGAGCAATTATAAAATAGCTCCCTGACTTTCTAGGGTTTTAAAGCTCTTTTTCAAGACCTACTGTCTCTGATTATTATATATTTTCAGTGTCAGGACAGGCCTGGGTTTTCCACCTTCTGCTATTCATTGCATGAAATGCCTAGAGGCAGACATTTCAAAGGAGCACTGGGGAAGTACGTTGTTACTGTGTATTCAGCCTTCCTCTACTGTGTACATTCCTTTATTGGAAGAAGACACATGATCCTACCTTGTAAGATAAGAAAATAGCATTTATTATTGCTCTTCTCACCCAATTTTCCTGGGATTTTGCACCTGAACAAATAACTTAAAGTCTGGATGGATTTCAGGGATCACTATCACATCTGTTCCTGGCAGCCACTGTTGCAGTACTCTCAGACCTGCCTGCTTTCTTTCTGGTATGAAGTCTGGCTGCTTGTATGAAGGCAAATACAGCCCTGACTCTCCATCTGATGGTATCCTCCATGAGCAGAATCCAACCTGGTTTGCTCTTCTGATGCTAGACATCCAAGACTGGTCGCTTGGAAATACTTGTAGACCCAGCAGACAAGCATGTCTGATGGTCTGTTGTAATTAGGTAGTATGGCACAATTGAAGCAGCCAACAGCATCCAGAGGGCAGATCGTGATTTCTTGATTTTCTCTAAGGCAAAGAGCAAACAAGCTACAGGTAGACATCTTAAGGTGCCAGGTATCTATTCAAGAAAAATTTTCACAAATGTCAAGTCAGCAATCTCCCAAAGCCTAAATGCAGATCCTAGCAACAGGCTTAGATTTCCTTTTTTAGATGTTCCTTACCAGTGATAGAACCCAAGGGGATAGCATGGAGGTGCAACAAGGAAGGCTCAGGTTGGGTATCAGAAAAAGATTCTTCACTAGAGAATGGTTGAACAGGCTCCCCAGGGCAGCGATCATGGCACTGAGCTTGCTGGAGTTCAGGAAGCATCTGGACAGTGCTCTCAGTCATGTGATCTGATTTTCTTATGAGTCCCTTCTGATTTGGGATATTTTTTGATTTTATGATTCTAAAGTACCTCAGGAAAAGGATACTGATGATAATACAATGATAAGGATGAGAAGCAGCATTATCTCCATCTTGGACTGGTGACAAAATTCTCACTGGTACCATGTTTTTGTTCATGTGATATGGTGATTGAACAGGTGGGAATAATGGGATAACCAACAGCTATCTCAGGGGATTTTAACCCCTGTAATACAGTTGGAAGGCATTATCTTTTTATGCATCTTTATTGAGTCTTGGGCAGTTAATTTGTTTTCACTGAAACAGAGAAGGCAAGCAATAGCAACATTATGCTGATAATAGTATTTGCCGATTTCACTGACATGGACCTTCCTCTCTGTAGTCTTTGCATGCCAGCCTAGCCAGCAATATGGCCTCAGCTACCTCCAGCTCTCTTAGCACTGACTATGTCTGCATTTAGCAAGTTGGTGCAGGACCACATGCTGCATCGGCTGGGCAGACCTGTGCAGGGGTACATGGTATGGCTGGCCACGTCCTCCCAGGCAAAAGCTATGGCTGCAAAGGACAGCCCTTCCCTCTGGAGAGACCTCTTCTCACAGAATCATATGATCATAGAATCCTTAGATTTGAAAGGGATCCCTGAATGCCATCTAGTCCAATTGCCCTGCAATGAACAAGGATACCACAGCTAGATCAGGTTACCCAGGCCTTATCCAGCCTTGCCTTAAAAGTTTCCAGGGACCACATAACTGGGCAAACTTTTCCAGTGCCTCACCACTCTCACTGTAAAATATTTTTTCTTTACATCTAATCTAAATCTACCCTTTTTGAGTTTGAAACCATTTCCCCTTGTTCTATCACCACAGACCTGCTAAGACTCTGTCCCCTTCTTTTCTGTAGCTCCCTGTTAGATAATGAAAGGCCGCTATCAGGCCACTATGGAACCTTCTCTTGTCCAGGCTAAAGAGCCCCAGCCTGTCCTCATAGGAGAGGTGTTCTATTCTGTGGATCATTTTTGTGGCCCTTCTCCATACGTACTTCAGCAAGTCTGCATCTCTCCACATACTCTGCATGAGGCCTCACCAGCACAGAGTAGAGGGCCAGGATCACCTTCCTCTACCTTCTGGCCACACTTCTTTTGATGTAGCTCGGGATACAGTTGGCTTTCTGGGCTGTGAGGGCACATTGCTGGCTCATGTCCAGATTCCCATCCACCAGTATCCCCAGGTCTTTTATGGCAGGGCTGCTCTCAGTCCTTTCACCCCCAGTGTATATTGGTAAAGGAGATTGCCTTGAACTAAGTGCAAGATGTTGCATTAGAATTTGTTGAACCTCATGAGGTTCACCTGGGCCCGCTGCTGAAGCCTGTCTAGGTTTTTGGAGTACCAGTTAGTGATAAATTTGAACTTGTTTGAGCTAATGAATATTCACTGGCTTTAAATTAGCAATAAAAAATAGTAAGTACATTGCTGTCACTAATGTATGGAGTAATAGATTGGCAGGAGAACAAAACAGGCTGTCCACACCTTCTGTGCTTGACAGCCCTTGCACAACTTGACGTCCTCAGTGCCTCCACCTTCCACCTGTCTTCAGACATTCATTTGACCTTTATGGGACTGGATTTCTGAAATGAATGAATGGAGTGCAGGTACCTGGTCAATAAACATGTTTGTTATGCCTGTTTCGTTATCTGAATGGAAGTCTGACATCTTCTCAGGCTCACAATACACCAAAATGTATCCACCAGCCAGAACTAATTCACAATATGAATTAATTAATGAGAAGTAGAAGTGAGAGTAGGAGAAAAATGATGTGACTTTTTACCCTTAATTGTATAATGCTCCTCCCTGTTCTCAAGGAGAAGCTCAAAAGACGTTGCAGGAACTGTGATTTGCATAGCTTGGTCTTGTTTGTACATGTTTTTAAGCCACTCTTCATGCTGGTTCAGTTACACCCAGTACAGACACCTATAATAAATGCAGGATTTCATGAGGCAGTTTAGGAAGTGCAGAGCCATGTGTACAGGGTCTTGTGACGTAGATAACAGAACAGCTCAGACCACATTAAGTTGTTCATTCCCCTCCTTCTATTCATAGATTTTGAGGATTAGGGAAGATTGATCATCCAGTCTCACCCTTTGTGTCATAGAGGTCAGAGAATTTCAGCCAGGGATTGCTGCAGATGATAAGCAAAAGGGGTTTTCCTGGAGCACAGAGCAGGTAATCTCATTTGAAGGCAGAATTAAGATGGCAGGATGCAGATCTGTTCTCTGGTTCTGAACTGAACCGTGTTTTATGGTGTGGGAAGCTTGCCCAGCTGGTATTCAGAGTTCACTTAATTGCTTCTCACACTGCTACTTTGAAGAAGAGAATGTTAGATTTTCATGATTATCTGTCCAGCACAGTCACAGACATGAAAGTTGCATACAAATGTATGCACATTGGATATACATACCCACCATGCAAGACTGATCACTTGTTTTCAAAGTGCCAGAAAGCTCAAGAAATGCTATCCTGATGTATACGTAGCCTAATAAACAGGATTGCACGGAATAAAACAATTCAGCAAAAAGCTCAAGGGGATGACAATTTGGTTGTTGGTTTTTCTCCCACTCTGCCCTAGAACCTGTAAGTCTGAAAATGAAATACGTGTGGGAGTCATATAACATATTTTCTGCATGCGTGATGGTTCTGCAAGAGGAGGTCTGACAGCAGTGCTGCCTGAGAGCTGATTGGCCCACCTGCAGGTTCTCAGCAGCATGGGGGATCTGTTTAATCTGGGGGCACCAGCTAATGACCAACTGGTCACTTTCTCATAGCACGTCAGAAAATTGCAACAGTACTCACTGCATGACAGAGAGATCCTTCCTCCACAAAGCTGTAGGACCACAGGCTCTCATGCTCTTATACTGGAGGTAGCAATAAACTCAGGCAGCTTAGCCCCCTCCATGTAATTAAATTACTTGTTACAGTTTGGTCAATGCCCTTAGCCTCCATGTGCAGAATAATTTTCCGAAAGCAACTGCGCTCAGAACTCAGCAATTACCATTTCTTGCCTCCTGCTGACTTTTGTAGCAGTAAAAGCCCTTATTTCCTTTCTTTTTTCATTAAATAAGACAAAATGTCAATGCCTTAATGTATTAGAAAGAAAGAACAATGTGTTTGGCTCCACCTTCACTGACAAAATTACCAGTCAGGCTTCAGAGAGCAGAGAAAAAAGGAAGGGGCGCAGATAACACTTTAGGCATGAAGCTGTAACTAGCACTTGATGATTCACTGAGCCTGGGCACAAACACATATTCACTCGTGTAAATGCCATCACACTCCATGGCTGCTTCTTTGTCAGCCACACCGGCTGTCTGCTGGCGCACAAACGTGGCAAGTTTCTGTCCAGGGAGCTTCCAGGCCCTCAGATGCTCAAGGGTGATGCCACCAAGCTTTTGGTAACAGTTACTGCACATGGCATCTCTGTTCCTTTCTGTGTCCCCTGTCATCAGCTGTTTGTGCCTAGTCCTTCCTATGCACCACGCTTTACTCAGCACAGTGTCTGATTCTTACAGGTTTCATTTTCCCCTTTATTGGGCTGTTTGAAGGAGCAAACCTGGAGCAGTTTCAGCCCCAGGAACAGGCAGCAGGATGGCCACCAAGAGCTCCATATCATGAAACTGCAGCCTGAGCAATCAAGCAATCGTGCCTCTGTCTAAAATGACAGAGGTCATTTTAAATGACTAAATGAAATCTCCTATTTTCATTTTAGTGCAATGAAGACAGACCACATGAAAAAGATCAAGGGTTGTGATGATTAATGAGTTAATTAGGGAAGTTTGAAGCACCCAGCATCTTCCTGGCTCCTGAGCACAGAGCAGGGAGTAAATAGGCCAGGAGGTGACAATGAGCATGACAGCTGTACCCTGCCAGGCTGCAGGGCTTAAACAGCCTCCTGGGAGACTCAGGCCTTCTCTTGGTGGGGCTGTGCTCCTCCAGCAGCCTTCCTACTTCACCTGCCCACAGCCCTCCTCTCCACGCATTTCTGGGAGCTTTATACTGCTCTGCAAGACTGGGTGGTTCCTTACCAAGATGATCTCCCATCTTTCAGATGTTGTTCATCAGTAATGCACAAAAGTTTCCCATGCACTGCAGCCCTGTGGCACTAGGTGTGACGCCACGCTCTGTTCTCTGACAGTGTGTCTGTCCACTGCCAGGCTGCAGAAAAATGTCCATTTACCAAGGAAGATGAAGACTGAACTCAAAATTCAGTGTCTGCTGATACACGCATTGCTCCTCTGGTAGCTTGCTGGTATGACAGTGATAAATCAGGGGAAGTGATGCATGATTAGTTTTTTGCAAAACACTGTTATGTTGCAGTAGTGCCTATTATTTATGCAGCACCATTCAGTGGTAAGAATGACTTATCTGCACACAAGGTATTTTGTTTAGTCCAATTGTACTCAGCATGCATATGTGTGCAATTATTGCTTGAACCACAGTCAGCATTACAGAAATCTGTTCATTGCTAACTTGCTACGGTGGAGGCTGAAATATTTCTCACAGCTTTATGAATATTCCTGATATTTCTTGATGAAAGAGGGATAAAGTTCTTACTTAAAATAAGCATTCTGCATGGCTTCATCTTTGTTTTCTTTACAAAATGTCAAGCTCCCATCCTATACATTTGCTGCACACAAGTAGCTCTGAGCCCCAGTCCCCTCTGGATTAAGTGCAAAATTTCTGGTAAAGTGGTAAGCAGCAAAAAGCAGTTTAACCCTTCCAGAGAAGGCCTATATCTGCTTTCCTTGTGAATGAGTATTATTATCTCCAAGTAAATAATTGTACTTCTATTTTGTTACATGTTCAATGAGTCTAATGTCAATTTCAAAGGAGGATTTATTTTTTATATGAACCTTAGGCTGTTAAAAAAGGGAGGTACTGATTCAAAAAATGCTGAGCTTGGATTTGCTATGTTTTACAAAGACAGGGTGTGGCAGAAACAATCTTTTCTTACAATTTAAAAAGTATACATTTTGGTTTGGGGAGTTTTCTTTTTGGAAGAACAGTCCAATGCAGCTTTGAACTTTCTCAGAGATGAGATGTCAGATTCTCATTTGTGAAATTTGTTTCCTTCTTAGATAAAATAAGAAGAACATCTCCAAGACAGTTGTACACTACAGCATGCCATGGTGAGTCTGACTGCTATAGAAAGGTGTTTGTAGTCTGTGAAGAATCATAGAAAGATTTCCTTATTTCCTCCAAAAACTTAATCACTGTAAAATTAGGCCTTGGGATCAAATGTAATTTGTGACATTTCCTGTCTGAAGATTGTCCACAAAGATTGTCAAAATAGCTTTTTTTTTTTCATAGAATCACAGAATCACAGGATTGGAAAGGAGGATCTACAAGATCATCTAGTCCAACCGTCCTCCCATTACCATTGCTACCTCAGGCTACTAAACCATATCTCGTAGCTCCCTCATCCAGACGCCTCTTGACAGCAACTCCACCATCTCCCTGGGCAGCCCATCCTGGAATGCCTGACCACTCTCTGAGAGAAAAAGTTTTTCCTTATGTCTAATCTAAATCTTCCTTGACACAACCTGTGGCCGTTTCCTCAGGTCCTGTTTGTTGCCTGGGAGAAGAGGCCAAACCCCTCTTCACCACAACCTCCCTTCAGGAAGTTGTAGAGTGCAGTGAGGTCTCCCCTTAGCCTCCTCTTTTCCAGGCTTAACAATCCCAGCTCCCTCAGCCGCTCCTCATAAGACTTGTGCTCCAGACCGCTCACCAGTTTTGTTGCCCTTCTCTGGACACGCTCCAGGGCCTCAATGTCTTTCTTGTAGTGAGGGGCCCAAAACTGAACACAGTACTCAAGGTGTGGTCTCACCAGTGCTGAGTACAGGGGAATGATTACCTCCCTGCTCCTGCTGGCCACATTATTTCTAATACAGGCCAGGATGGCATTGGCCCTCTTGACCACCTCAGCACACTGTCGGCTCATGTTCAGCTGAGCATCAACCAACACCCCCAGGTCCCTTTCCTCTTCAGTCATCCAGCCGCTCAGACCCATGCATATAGCTCTGCATGGGGTTACTGTGGCCAAGGTGCAGACCTGGCACTTGGCCTTGTTGAACCTCATCCCATTCACCTCAGCCCAATGATCCAACTTATCTAGATCCCTCTGAAGGGCCTCCCTACCCTCAGGCAGATCAAAACTACCTCCCATCTTGGTGTCATCTGCAAACTTCCTGAGTGTACACTCAATCCCCTCATCTAGGTCATCAATAAAGATATTAAACAAGATAGGTGCCAGTATCGACCCCTTGGGGGCACCACTTGTAATGGGTCGCCAGCTGGACTTAACTCCATTAACTGCTTATTACCTGTTAGGTATGGCCCTCTAGACAGTACTTTACCCAAAGGAGGGTATACCTGTCCAGGCCACGATCAGCCAGTTTCCCCAGGAGAATGTTGTGGGAGACCATGTCAAATGTGTCATGGTCTTGTGACAGTTCAAATGGAGAAGGAGCTCTCTAACTGTCTCCACCTGAATTACTGGGGGTGTATTCCACATTGCATCCCAGACTTCCAGATCAGAGCATAAAGTGCCCTGAGGACAACTGATCTGCCTATTAAAGGCAGATGTAAAGAAGGCATTGAGGACCTTAGCCTTCTCTTTATCCTCAGTGGTCACATTCCCCGCTGCATCAAGTAAAGGATGGAAATTCTCCTTGGTTCTTCTCTTACCATTGATATATTTGTAAATGGATTTCTTGTTCTCTTTTACTGCAGTGGCCAATCTGTGTTCAAGTTGGGCTTTTGCCCTCCTAACTTCCTCCCTGCATACCTTAGCAACCTCCTTGTAGACTCCCCAAGTAGCCTTCTTCCAGAGAACATAGTCTCTCTTTTTCTTCCGGAGCTCCCAGTTCATCCACACCAGTCTTCTTCCCCTATGGCTTGCCTTATGGCACTCAGGAACAGCTTGTTCTTGTACCTTTAAGATTTCCATCCTGAGGAGCATTCAGGCTTCCTGGACCCCTTTGCCCTTCAGGAGTGTCTCTCAAGGGACCCCTGTTCTGAACTGGTCAAAGTATCAAAGTCCGCCCTCTGGAAATTCAAGATAGCAGTTTTCCTAGTCACCCTTCTGACATCTCCCAGAATAAGGAATTCTACAATTTTATGGTCACTCTGCCCAATACAGTCCCCAGCCTTCACATCTCCCACCAGTCCTCCTCTGATAGTGAAGAGCAGGTTTAGCAGGGCATCACCACTGGTAGACTATCATACCAGTGTGTAAGGAAGCTATCTTCCATGCACTCTAGAAACCTCTTGGACTGCTTCCTCTGTGCTGTATTATATTTCCAACATATATCAGGGAAATTGAAGTCTCCCATGAGAATGAGTGCTAGTGATCATACAACTTCCACAAGCTGCTCATAGAATTCCTTATCCTTCTCTTCATCTTGATTAGGTAGTCTATAACAGATCCCCACCAAGATGTCACCCTTACAGGCCTTCCCCCTGATCCTTATCCATAGACACGCAACTTTATCATTCCCAAACCCCAAGCTCTTCAACATCAAAACACTCTTTAATAGAAAGCACCACACTACCACCCTTCCTTCTTTGTCTATTGCTTCTGAAGAACTTGTAGCCATCCATCACAGCACTCCACTCATGGGAGTGGTCCTACCATGTTTTGGTAATAGCAAATAGGTCATAGTTAGCCTGATGCACAATCGCTTCCAGCTTCTCCTGCTTGTTGCTGCATTGGTGTAGATGCATTTCAGCTGAGTCATCTGCCTCACCCCCAACTCAAGCATCTTTCCCCTAGGCTTATCTCTGATGAGCCCTGCTTTGTCCCTTTCCCCCATCGTAGCTGGTTTAAAGCTCTTTCAGTAAGCCCTGCTAGCTCCTGCGCTAGGATTCGTTGCCCCCCTTGAGATAGGTGGCTTCCACCCGTGGGACAACAGGGGCTGACTAAACTGCCCCATGGTCAAAAAAAATCAAAGTTCCTGCCTCGACACCAGCCTCTGGGCCAGTTATTCATCACATGTGCTTTCCAAGCCCGCTCTGTGTCCCTCACTGCCCTTGAAGGTATAGAACAATAGATCACTTGCACTCCTGCTCCTTGAACTAAATGCCTTAAATGCCTGAAATCTCTTTTCATAATTCACAGGCTTCTCTGAGCAATTTCATCATTGCCCACCCGAACTATGAATAATGGGGAATAATCAGTGGACTGAATCAGCTTTGGGAGTTTTCTAGTTATGTCCCTGACCCGGGACCCAGGAAGGCAGCACGCTTTCCAATGGCTCGGTTGGGGTCTGCAAATGGGGCCCTCCATTCCTCTGAGAAGGGAGTCGTCTAACACAACCACCTTTCTTTCTTTCCTGACAGAGGCAGTCTCAAGGTGTGAGGGTGACCGCCTCGCCTTAGGCTCTTTCCTAGGCAGATCTTCCACCTCCCCACTCACCTCCCCTTCAACTTCCAGCGTCTCAAACCTATTGCTTAATGGGACCTGGGAAAGCGGGGTAGGCAGGCAGGGGGTGTGCCCGTGACACTGAGTCAGGACTTTCTTCCAATCCTCCTCATCTGTCAGATTTGTCCAATTGTGACAGGATAGGGGGTCCTCTACCTTCCTGGGGGTATCCCTCTGGCACCTTTCCCTCTGACATGCTAGCAAGTCACTCCACCAATCAATCTCACCCTCACACTCCCTAGTGGTCCTTAGTCTCTCCACCTCCTCCTTGTACTCCACCACCAGGCTGAGCAGCTTATCCAGCTGCTCACACCTCACACAGGTGGAATACCTGCCATCCTCCCAGAGTAGCAGCAGGCTCAGGCACTCCCTGTAGCCCAAGATCTGAACGGCTACATTTCTGGACAGGCCCTCTGGGTCGACAGAGTCTTCTTAGAGCAAGTCCATGGTCTGATGGAGACCATGCTTAAGTCTGTGGTCTCAGAGACTGCTGAAAGCCGGACTCCTGAGCAAAGTGGAACAACACTTACATGCTGCTCTACTTGACCCCTACACCTCCCACACCCACAGCTGCAGCACCATATGGGCAGCGTGGGCTGTGCTTGCCCACTGAACCTCCCTTTTCTCAGTGGGCAGCGACAGCAGTTACTCACCTGGTGTGCTTTTCTCCCCGAGGATGTTTAAAACTTATTGCCAAGTGCCAAGGTCAAGGGCGAGTGGTGACATGTTCATAAGGCTGCTAATGTGCCAGCTTCACTCACCCCTGCTTGCTCAGCAGCCTTCCCGCAAGCTGCCCCTCAGCACAAGTGCAGCACTGTTGCTGGCTTCAAAAAAAGCTTTAGGAAGAGCTATTTTGTTGGCCTTTTTCACTCCAGATCCCTTGCCCAGTGCAGTTTTACCTGCACTGTGGCTAGTTTCCAAAGCAGGAAAAAAAAAAAAAAAAAAAAAAAAAAAAAAAAAAAAAAAAAAAAAGCACCTTTTATTAAATTTTGCTGTTCTGGCTGTGGTGTTGGCTGCTTCCCAGGCAGGTAGTGTGGCCCACAGATGTTCTATCTGATGTGGAGGAGCAGCCACCTGCCTAACTCTGTCAGATCTCCTGCTGGTTTTTGGAATGATCATGTAAAATCTAAATCTCATTTTTAATGAGAGTTTTAGATTAGGCAATGTTATTGTTAGGGACCAGATGGCCAGGAAGAATCTGACTATGGCTTGCACTTGGTGTCCAGCAGCAAGGAATAACTGGAGTGACTTGTAATCATGGTGACATCCTCCTCACTCTGGTCCCTATGTCCTTGCCTGAGTGATGTGGGCTGATGGCTGTGCACCTTTGCTGTGCGGCCTGGGGACACGTGGGGTCCAAAGGGAGGCACAGAAAAGGGTCAGCTAGGGTGGAGACTGCTCCTATGCCTGACCAGGCAGGCTGTACTGTGCTGCTGCACAGATGCCCATTGCCTGCTTCGGCTGTGCAGCCAGGCAGGTTGCGCTGGCTGAGCAATGGGAACTTAGCTTGTTCCCTTTTTGGAGGTAATTAACTGAAAAGCCTTCCTAGCTATATAAATGCTTTACTGTTCAGCTGAGGAGGAAGGATGGGGAAGAACTGTATTAGAAAAAATAGCAACTTAATTAAATGCCTTGTCTAAAATTAACTGAAATGTAAATTGGGAACTAACACTATCAGATGTGAATCCCCGTCTAACTTAGTTTAGTTACATTTAAAACAGTGTCAGCAGGTTGTGGGGATGCTAGTCACACCTAGCTAATGTGTGTTTTTCTCATTGCAGGAGCTACTGCAATGCAAATGCTGTCAACGTGTAGGAGAAACCAAATATGGCTTACATCCATAAGCTCTGTGTTCCCTTACCAAAATTTCAGAGATGGATTCTCCTTCTCATAGCAAGTCTCTACTGGTCTGAGTGTGTGTAGCTTTGTGCAGACTGACAGCTTTTGGATCTCAGAGGCTCTGTTTGTTTCCAAGCTGGCCTTTGTGTTCCATGGAGCAGAGTCATAAAAATGTGTCATGAGCAAAGAGGAATTTGAACTGCTGAGTGCAGCTATGGGCTAAACACAAAGCATTCAAAACCCAGAAAAATCCAGGAAGATTTCCTATAATGAATTGCACAAACTAAACACCCTCTAGCTAGGGAAGTATCCACTGTGCTGATGAGTTACAAACCCACAAACATCACAGCAAAGATACTATGCTAACTTTTGCTAATCATTACAAACTGGAATACAATTCCTGGGAAACACACCTACTGTTTAGGAACAAACAGAATGCTGGAGTGGAGTACAAAGCATCTCCACACGTTAGCAGAATCTGCCTGGACAGGATGCCAATCTAGGTGGGGGAAGAGAGAACCTGGCCCCTTCCCACCCTGGTCCTCAGTTGGTCCCCATCCCTGTGTATTGTTTATTTCCCCAGTGTGTACTTCCTATCTGATTTATCACATCTTCCCTTTTTAGTTCTTTCTGGATGTTAGACCTACCATCCTCTGAGGGGTAAGCTTTATTTCTGCCTCCAAGTCTTTTTTTTTCTTTTTTTTTTTTCCCCATTCTTCTTATTACTGATATCCTCTTTGTTTACTAAAAAAATTCCCACATTCTACTTGTTTCCCTTCATGAGGAGACCCCTGCCCACCAGTTTACTATATGTCTCCCCATCTCCTTGGTATTTGATCTCTAGGATGATACCCACAACCTTGTCCTCAAAGTAGTCCTGTATATGCTTGCATAGACCCTACAAGAGCACAGCAACCTTCCTTCTTGCCCTCCCCTACTGTGATGTGACTCGAAGTTTAAGGCACATTATTTCTTCTCCGTCTCTAATATTGACTCACGCAGTCCCCATGTCTATAGATGTTGCATTTTTTATCCCCAAAATAGGATATACCAGGCATCCCTTTTCCTTCTGACAGTAGATGCCTATCCTAAGCAGCATTCTGCTATCTGTTGCTTTGGGCAGCAGCCCTGAAGAAGTGCTCCACTGCATGCTGAGTGCTCTGCAGGAGGTTTGGGAGAGAATCTCAGCCCAAGTGAGGCTGTAAGGACTTCAGATAGGGACATGGAAATGTATATGTCAGAAGGAAATCTTTTCTATCCATCCTTCCAACTCCATTGCCTCTTGCATAAATGTGATCCTACACCTGTGCGTGGTATTGCCTTCTAAAAACCTTACCCATTTAACTGATGGGACACCTTCAGACCTGCCTGTCCTTATGCACTATGATGTCTCTGTAAGGCTAAGGCTCTCTCTCTCTTCCTCTCTCAAATTATATAAATTCAGTAGATTGAACAATATATATGTTCACAGACTACAGAAGGAAAGCATCTGAATGCTAGGTATGGGTCTAGGGACCACCAAATAATTTTATAAGTTACTAGAGCTAAAACACCTGTTCTTCATTTTTTTTCTCTTTTATTTTTTCTATAGTAGGTAAAAAATTTAACTGAGAACAAAATGTACCTCAGGCTGCCTTCCCTTATTAAAAGTCAGTATTTTTCACCCACTCTTCTCCCTTAACTTATCTGTAGAGCAGATGCAGACCTCTTTGCTTAAATCAAGGCTTGTGATTCACCAGCACATCAAAAGAGCAGCCCTGATCATGTCAACTTTTATTATTTTGTCTTTTTTTCTGTGATCTCCATTGCATCCATGCTGCAAAAGAATTCACTTTATTACTTCTCTTCCTTTCCTCTTGCTCTTTGTGGAATCTGAGCTAGCAATCAGAATAATAATAATTTACCTCCAAGGGAATGTGAATGCAAGCCAAGTTCCTCTAGGAGGCAGAGAAATCAGTTTGGTATTGTTTACCTATCCCCTGTGGATTCACCAGATGGCACAAAACAGAACTATTTGGAGTCCCTCCTCAAGACTTAAGCAGCAGAACTAATGGTGAAAACTTAACAGGAACAGTTCAGATTTTTTTGTTGTTTCAGTCTTGAGATTTTTTTTTTTTCTTTTATTGATTCTAAAACAGGCAAGGAAACAAAACATACTGTTGCACACCTGGACTCCCAGTGTGTTGAGCAAACCATTCTGAATACTGCCGTTTGTGAGCAATTTTGCCTGCTCTCCTAATAGCTGCTTCTCTGCTGAGGATGTTCTCCTTGATCTGGAGTGAAGGTCCTGAGCAGGTCAGCAGAGGGAAAGTGATGGTAAATGAGACATTGCATCTGTTCTCTTCAAAGCCAGCTCTGCATGAACTCAGTAAATAGAGGATTTAGGTTTCTGTTCTTTAAATATACCAAGCATAAATTATTCACTCAAAATACATTTGTCAAAGAACAGTTGGGCAGTATGCATAAACATGATGATACCCTGGCTCATATGAGTGGCCAAAGGGATGAGAGGCTTGGCACCATCACTGTGGTGCTGCATCACCATGGCAAATGGTGCAGATCTGCCTTTCTGGAAGCTGCTAATTATAGTGACAAGAGCACCCATTGCCAACACACTCCCCATTCAGCCACCAAGGGCCAGTTCAAGAGAGCACATATCTGTATCCAGAATGGCCCAGAGAGGACCAAATGCCTGGTGGCAGCAGCCGTGTCCTGTTCTGTCATCCTATGGCTGATGGCAGCAATGGGCAACATGCCATGTCAGCAAACTGTGGGATCCAGAGCTGAGGATACCTGTGGGATGTACCTGATCTGTGCCCTCACTCATTGCTGAAGAAGGAAAAAGCAAGTTTTTGCTGAATTACTTAGAAGGCCCATAGGTCACAGCTCTTTGTGGCAGCAGGATTGGAGTGCTGCAAAGCCCATTCATCTCCCTGGGTACTTCCCAGTGCTGCCTGGGAGTGCCATGAAATGACACATTCAGGCGCTTCCTTCCCCTGCTTCCATATATCCACTTCTCATAGGAACAGCTGTCTGTGGTGCAGTGCAGCTGGGAATGCCTTCTCACACCTCTTCCCCTATGCAAATATGCTTCCCAGCAGGAAAGTCTGGAGAGGCAAGTAGCACAGGTATGTCCTACTCCTCAGAAATTCCCTGCTGCTTATTTTTCAGCAGCCTTCCAAGATTTTTTAGTACCATGTAAGAAATGCGAAGTGATCATCTTTCCTGTATTCTCTGTTCGTTCCTTCCTTCCTTCCTTCCTTCCTTCCTTCCTTCCTTCCTTCCTTCCTTCCTTCCTTCCTTCCTTCCTTTCTTTAATGGTGATCTTGCAGCTGATCTCAATTTGATTTATCCAGATCCTCGGCTGAGGTTCCATTTTTTCACCCCAACTTTCACTCTTGTTACCCATAATGATGTCCCACTGGCACATTAGACAAATAGAGAGAAGAGGATTGGCCAGCTAATTTGTTCAATTACATTCTCATAACTGAAGAATTGCATGAAAATTAAAAAAGGTACACCATAAATATATTTATTGCTGTCCATTAAATCATTTTTCCACCGAAACTAATAGTATATCTGCTAGTCTACTGGTTCGGTGTGAGTATAGGTATCAGATCTGCTGTCAGGAAGACTGTTATGGTCGGAGTTCACAATGCACTTAATACCGGTTTTAATTACATGTACAATATTATACTGCCACTTCCATGTCATCAGTGGAAATTAAGTCAGCAAATATTTTGGGAAAGACAGCTTTTTATGACCACTGTCTTAGGGGAATATTTGATTATGTATGCTTTTCAAAGATTTCATACCCATGGATGAAAGCACTCCCAGGCATCAGTGGTGGCCTGTGTCTCATTATTTCAGGAAACCTATTGCCTTTCCCATTATAAGACATGTCGTTATACACTTACTTCATTTATGTCTAAAATCTAGAGACTTTTTGTTTAATATCAGCTGTGACAAACCTTTATTTATATCTTCTAAAGCATAACTAATGTATTTGTATATCCAGGATTGTGGTAAGCCTTGCTAACAGTCAATAATCTGATCATCAGCAAAAAGGTTAATATCCAAGCCTGAAATCAGGAGAAAACCTATTCATCAGTTCAGGTTGGTGGTTTCAAGATCGTCTTAATTATTTCAGATCAGATTTGAAAAATCTGAGGGTTTTCATCTTACGTTATAATCACTGAAAAGCAAGTGCTCATGACGTGCAAGAGTGGGCCTGAGAAAAGAACAATTTCAAGTGCTGTATGCCAAATCCATCACTACAGTGGCTCCTCAGGAGCTGAACCTGCTTGCACCATGCACTGATTTGGCTCCAAGGCAAGCTTGTCAAGACAAAAGTATTCCAACATGCTATGTGAGAGAGACCAAAGTGCAAGTTGAAACACATTGTTCTGGCTGCCAGGAGCCCTGCATAATTATTTGAGAGTGCTGTTGTGCAGTCTCGCTAAACAGGTCTCTTTCATTTTACTTATTAAATATGGCAAGTCCCATGACTATCTTCTCACTGCTGCATAAAATGCAAGGCCTGTTTGTGAAATCTGATTTCTCCTCTCCTCCTTGCCTCCCGACAACATCCTTTTCATATTCTGAAGCAATCATAGGTAGCTAATCCTGTATTATTTGTAATGCAGGACATTCACCTCTGTGGCTCCAGTACCACTCCCAGCTGACACCCCAGTGGCTCACAGTACTATCAGCAGAGAGTGCTGTGGGGCTCTGTGGTATCCCCACAGTCTGTGCAGCAGATGTTTGCACCTGAAGGACACAATCCAGCTTCAGATCCGTGAGCAGGCTGCTTCTGTTCTCCAGGTGCACAAAGCTCAGACACCTCTGTTTTCCTACAGACACTTCTGTTTTTTCACCTCTGTCTCTATTTTGAATATTGCAATCAATTGACTTGACTGTACCGAAAGTCATTTGGCATTAATATCCAAATATTTGGCACTAATATCCAAGAAGAGAGAGGGGGGACATAGCCTGCAGGAAGGAAACTGTATATCTCCACATCCTGGTTTTCTGCTTCACATCTCATATGATAGATGGAAACAATCTCTGAAGCAAGATCTCGAACTCAGGTTTTCAGTCTCCCAGATTTTATTCCTCACATTCAGTCTTGCATTGCTCACTGTCCTGTGAACAATCCCACTGTGGCACTAAGAGGTGTAAGGATGAGGCGTTTTTCAGAAGGGGATTTTGGACAGTGGCTGCCCTAGGCAGTCCTCGCTCAGTGGAGCCTCAATGGGATGGCAATGTATGTGTACTTGGTGATTGTGTTATGTGGCACAGACATGCAGACGTTTTGTTTTGCCAGTCCAACGCCAAAGACTTCCAGCACACTGGATCAGTAGATACATAGCATTCATCCAAGAATCAGATGCTTAAAGATCCATCTGGAATATAACTTCTGTGCATATGTCAGCTGAATCTAGCCTACAGCTAGATCTTTGGGAACTTACAGTTTCCAGAGAGCTATTTCATTTACTACATAAATGATTAAATAAAATATGAAGTGATAGCTACAGCTAGAACTGTTTGGCAAATGTAGCTCATTTGAAATGCACTTGAGAAAAGTCTCGCTTTTCTGTAAGTGCCAATTTTGTAGTCTGCATAGGATCAGGTGCTTGCATAGCACTCAGCAGAACCCAGTAGAGGATGTTGCCAGCGACACAGCTCTGTTGGACTCCAGGGCTCTGCACCGTTGCCACAGAGGGTAGATGTGTCCTGTTCAGACTGTTTAAATCCAGAAGCGTGTTATAAAGTCTGACATGTAATTATTAGTAGTCTGCTAAGTTTCCTCCTAGTTACATCACTGAAGTATGAACTGATAATTTTGAATTTACATCGAAGTATTAAAGGGAAAACTTCAGCCCTCAAAGCTATCTGCTCCTAGCCTTAAGTATTTGTACTTTTTGTCCTTCCTAAATGTCTCAAGCATGTGAAGAGAAGTTTTGTTTCCCCTGTTATTTCATTTCTGGTGTTATTCAGCAAAATGTATTTTTTCTTCAGCCCATGTTTTAGGAGCAGGGAGGCCTGTTTCTGCCCAGGACACTGACAGCTTCCTGCCTGCAGGTCTGGTTATGATTGCTAGCTCCATCTTGGGGACTGTAGGGATAAGTCGCACTGCAGTGCTAAGTCGCACTGCAGTGCTCCAGTGCTCGCTGAACACCAGGATGGTATCAGCGCAGACACAGTGACTCCAGAAGCAGTGTGGCATCCATCTCTCAACAGCCCCAGACTTCGGGCTGTTCTGCCACACCGTTTTGGAAATGGGCCTAAGCAGGCCCAAAATGAGAGTAACTAACAGTGAAACTTCCCTGTCTTCTGCAAGTAAGTTTGCTAAAATGCAGATGCTACTGGAAAATCCATGGGTATATGGGGGGATGGAGGGGGTGTGAGAGGGGTCTAGGTGGTTATTTAGAACCTCTCTGATAGATTACCTGAATGTAAAAGCACTGATCTCACAGATCTTAACACTGAGAGAAAAACAAACATTAATTAGTGATTTCCTCTGTTTGCTGTTCACTGATCCGTGTGGGATCGTGACTGGAACCTGTCAGGCCTGCTCGGCAGGCAGGTAGCCAGGACAGCTGATGACAAGATCCACTGCCACCTGTACCCCATGCCTGGCTGTGTGAGGCTTGCCCTGCACCAAGCAGTGCTGCCACAGAACAGGGCTCACTCTTGGAGGCTGCTGAGATGCAGGGAGGAAGATCACTACCCAAATTTAGGGGTAACTTTCTGCTTGAGGGCAGTGGTGTTTGTAGCTTGGGAGAATCACTTTCAACCAGAAAGCTACTTTTTTCCTACAGGATTTTTTTGAAGTATATCTACATCTTGATCACAGATGGTGGGTCCATACAAGGAGCAGTCTATTTTCACTACAGACTTGATCCAAGTTCATCGTTTTAAAATCATTGATTAGGGGGACCAACATTTCAGGGGAAGTAGGAACTGCCATAAAGGAGGAATACATATCAAATCCTATCTGAGGCTGCTGGTTTCTGGAGCCCAATTCCCTGCAACACTGTGCAATATTGGTGTGCTGTCTGTCTTTCTCTCTGAATCATGCTTCCTGTTTCAGGTCATTCTGTCCCAGCTGACTGAGGAAGTGGCTCAACTGCAGCAAGGAGGAAACAGTGTTCACCAAATACTTCAGAGCAGGGACTACTCAGCCTGGAGAGAGAGGCTCAGGGCGTCTCATCAGTGTCTATAAATAACTGAATGGAGGATGCAGAGAGGAAGGAGCCAAGCTCTTCTCTGTGGTACCCAGTGCCAGAACAAGAGACAAAAGGCAAAAACTGGAATACAGGTGGTTCCCTCTGAACACCAGAGGTCTTGGAGGTCTTCAGAAGCCACTTGGATGTGTTCCTTGGCACTCTGCTCTGAATGTCCCACATGAACCAAGAGGTCCCTGCCAACCTTCATGCACCCTTTGACTCCGTGGTTCTGTGACCACACTTCCCTTTACATGCAGCAGTTGGTGCAATGCTACACATCCCTTAACCAGCTTCTAGGATGACAGCAAGGTAACCAGGAGAAATCCCAGCCCAGGAGCAGAGTCCACGAGGGTCTCTGCTTGCAGATTTGTGGTAATGGCAGAAACAGAGCTCTTCTTATTTTTGCATACAAAGACTGGCTAGGAGGGCTTGCAGCAAGGGAGGGATGTGCAGGAAAAAGTGCAAGAAAAAGTGAAACAAGCCAGGTGGCAGACTGTACAGGTCACTTACTGCCTAGGACAACTGGCTGTGCAGGGACCAGGGATATGAAACTGCTGCTTCCTGAAAAAGAAACATCAGGATTTGACTGATGACTGAGAGATACAGTACAACAATTACTTTCTATTCTGTTAGTGAGTGACTAGGGAGGATATTAAGTACAGATATTAAACTCAAACATTTGAAAATGTGGGATTGGATACCTTCGAGGAATTGTCCAAAAAGCTCACTTATCCATTAATGCTGACACAATGGAAAAAATATATATATAAAAGGAACAGTAAAGAAATTGAAAAGGGTTGGAAGAAAACCAATATTTTTAAAAAGCTAATGGGGTGACTGGGGCACTCAAGGCCTGTGAACTTGTCATCCATCATGGGGAGAGAATGGAGTGGCTGGTGCAGGTTTTAATTGGCAAGGAGCAAAAGGCCTCAGCCTCCATGACACCGGTAAAAAGCAGTGATAACCAGCACTGCTCAGAATGGCTGCAGCTGAGAGAATGAAGAACTAGGTGCCTGGGGACTGCAAAGAGCAGCTATGTTCTGGGAGCTGTTGTCTGCAGGAAGTGTTTTGCAGAGAGTCTCAAGATATAGGGGGATAGGTCAGTGCCGTGCTCTTCCAGACCACTGTGCGTGCATACCACGTGCGATACTTGTGTGCACTTACTGCCAGCTCTCACACATGAAGCAGAAAACTAGTACTGCCTCCTGCTGCTCTGTATGTAAGGCTGTGTCTCGTGCTTTTTTACCACTATTTCTCTGCTAGTATGTGATGTTAGTTGAGAGATGGTATGACGGCTAAAAATGTTATAAATCGGATTAGGAGAGTAATTTGCTTATTCCCATTATGTTATTCCTGTAGTAGATTCAAGAGCAACAAAAAAATTAAAAATCAAAGCTGAGCAATCCTGCCTGTTACGCCTCAAAGTATGGCTGAGACTGCTAGTGGCTTTCTTCGTATTTGCCTTTTCCTGCGCCATGAAGGCATGAAGACTCACTTCAAGGAGCAGCACTGAGTTTGGGTTCCAGGTGGGTTGGTTACACCTGCTTTCTTTTTTCTGAGAAGCTCTCATTCTTTGTCATGAGCATGATTTCCCTGTCTCAGTCTGTCCAAGCTGCTACAATGTGATTAAGTCAAGTTCTTGCAAATTATTTTCAGTTTTAATATATGTCCTTGGACTGTCTGCAATTCTAGTTTAACAAAGTCATTCCAATTCATTATAAGAAGATGAGCTGAAATGTTCCATGAAGGCTCTTAAATCTGAGAGACAGTGAGACATTTTGAAGTGGCACTGGAGACCAGACTCCCAGCCCCAGGTTGCCTAAAATAAACTCAACATCATCTCATGCATTCCCCATAATGACTTCGAGACTCCCAGGCAGGGAGAGCCAGCCTGTGTGCGGGCAGCCTCCATCTTCTGTGCTGCAAGGACTGCAAGACATGTGGCTGGGGAATTTGTCTGTCGGCACAGGACCCTGCTGCACGCCCCCAGGGACCTGACACAGGCGCAGCTCTGACACAGTAGCCAGCTCCAGCCCAGTGCTCCAGCACCCCCCCAGTACTGCCTGCAAAGCAGATCCCTCCTGCAATGCAGCACCAACAGGACCTTGTCCAGGTCACACGGATCATCAAATGTTCCCTGTCTTGTTGCTAGATCCTGTTCCCTTTGCTCTAAAAATTTGGGACAAAAGCACTAAAGCACTAAAAAGCACTTTTTGTGTGGCATCACACCCGAACTCAAGAATTAATTTGATTTCTCACAACCTTCTGCAGGTTCTTTTATGGAATAATGGTGTGAAAATTCCAGCATCATAACAGAATTATTTTGTGGCCAGGAGAGTTCCCTAGGACCTGCACACTGCCAGTGTGGGCTCCAGCTCAAGTTGTACGCTCAGTAAATCATAGATTCATAGAATGCTTATAGTTGGAAGAGACCTTTAAAGGTCGTTTAGTCCAACTGCCCTGCAGTGAACAGGGACATCCACAGCTCGATCAGTTTGCTAAGGGCCTGTGCAGCCTGGACTTGAAAGTCTCCAGGGACAGGATATCCATCACCTCTCTGGGCAACCTATTCCAGTGCCTCACCACACTCACTGTAAAAGATTTTTTCCTTATATTCAACCTAAATTTCCCCTCTTCTAGTTTGAAATCATTTTTCCTTATCATATCACCACAGACCCTGCTAACAACTCTGTCCCTTTCTTTCCTTTTGATACAGAAAGGTGCTCAGGTCTATTCAGAGCCTTCTCCAGGCTGAACAGCCTCAGCTCTCTTAGCCTGTCCTTGTAGGAGAGGTGTTCCATAACTTGGATCATGTTTGTGGCTCTGCTCTGGATGTGGATGTTCTGGATGCTCCAGCAGGTCCATGTCTCTCCTATACTGAAGACTCCATATCTGGATGCCAGGTGAGGCCTCTCCAGCGCAGAGCAGAGGGGCAGGATCATCTCCCTTGCCCTGCTGGCCATGCTTGGTTTGATGCGGCCCAGGAAACACTTGGTTTTCTGAGCTGCAAGGGCACATTATGGCTTATGTTTTGCTTGCCATCCACCAGTACCCCCAAGTCCTCTTTGACAGGGCTGTGCTCCATCCATACCTCCTTCAGCTTGTATTGGTAGTGGGGATTGCTTCGACCCGGGTACAAAATCTTGCACTTGGCTTTGTTGAACCTCATGAGATTCTCCTGGACTCACTGCTCAAGCCTGTCTATCTCTTTCTGGATGACATTCTGTCCCTCCAGTGCGTTGACCACACCCCACAACTTGGTGTCTGGACCAGGCCGCCTTCTGTCATACAGACTGGGCTTTGGCTGGGAAGGGATGGCATCAGGTCTGCAAAAAGAGAGCCTAAAATTCCTTGTTTTATACCTGGTGAGCTCCGAGTGAGAAAACAGAGCACGAATATTCACATCAAACTTCTTTTTCTTTCAGTCATGCCTCAGACTTCATTCTTGACTTACTGAGCGCTGATGTAAAGTCTTGTCACGGAGTTAGCTAGATCAACCTGTGTTCCTAACAGGGGGCAGCAGGCCTGCAAGCCCACTGACCCAAAAAGGGAAAGGGAAAGGGGGAGGGTAGGAAGATGGGAGATGGGAGCTGAGCTCGGGGACAGAACACTTAGCAACAATCTGAGGAAGAAAGATGATTTTACTAAATATGATATTGGAATGCAAGATAACACAATATAATACAATATAATTCAATAATAAATATTAATAAATCAAATAAAATGAGAGAGAAAGTGTGCGAAACCAAAGGACTTACTCAGAATTAAAGGCAAAACAGCTGGGGAGCACATCCACACACTGCCATGCAGCGAAAGAGAGCGTGAGTCCCTTGACTTGTGGGTCTTATCTTCCCCTCTGAATGCAAAGTCCTCTGGTGTATGTGAGAACCAGGGTATCAGAGAATTGTCAATCCATGGAACTAGAGTATTAACTTTTTAATTCCCCACGCTTTACATGATGTTATGATGTGGAATACCAATAACAAAAATCATATAACCATGACAAGTCTTTGTCTTGCACATGCTGTCTTAGTGGTGCCTTGCCCAGCTGTTCATGCCTTTGAGAGCATAGGCATCCAGGCGGTGCATTTGCAGGGGAAGCTGGGAAGAGATTTGTTCTGTTTCACCATGGAGTGGTTAGGAGCATGGTGACCCCTGGAAGAGGTTGCGACTCTGTGTACAAGGAGAACTGTAGTCAGAGCAGAGTGGAAGAGCAGAGACCCAGGGGAACGAGGAGGCTGTGGGGGGTTGCTATAACATAGTGCAGAACGGGCCTCTCTCTGTCTTCCACTTCTAACACTGAAGTTGCTGTTCACTGGTTTATCATAATCATCTAACCGTTGTGTAAAATTACAAATATGTATTCTGCTTTTTTTTATAGCATAATTGTAGCCAGACTTTGGGCTTGCAAATGAATGAAAACATAGGATGCTTTGCAAACACAAATGTAATGATTACATCTAGTTGTAGAGATTTGAGACTGTCTGCCTGGAGATGGATGCTATTAACCTCTTTATGTCTGCTACAAATTTGCTAGGAAATTGGCAATACAGTGCAAATCATACTCCAAGTCTGTATTACGGAACAAACAAACAAATCGGCAAGAATCTAATCTGTGCTTAGGCTGATGCACTGCAAACAGTCCCCTTACAATGGCACTTTCAAGGTGCATTTGTATATATAACAACTTATAAGCAGAAATTGTTGCAGGAGTATCCTGAATAGTAAAACATAATATTCCTCATAACAATGCATGCAGTATTTCAGGTACTAGAATGCTAGGTGCATTTAAACCTAGGTTATGACAATAGGATACTGTATAAATAGAGTGATATTGCTTGATGCCTCATTTACTGCCATAGCAGTAAACTGTTCTTTCCTCCCAAGTCATGCTTCCTGTATACTTTCTCATTTCAGAAGTAATACTACTTGCAGGTAGCTGTAGAGCTGGTATTGGTGTGTGGTATTGCTATCAGTACAGGCATTGCTCTCCCTGAAGGCCAAGGGCATTATAGGTGAAATGCAGAATTTTTTTCACTGTTTCCTCCTGTTACTCTAAAATATTGTTGCTAGGTAAGATTCTACCCCTCTGTGCACAACTGTTATATTAGTAAGGATCAGTTCCCATTTAATTTCCTAAAGGGATGACAAAAGGAGTACTGAAAACTACTTGAGTGTACTTGGTGAAGGAGTGAGCAATAGGTATGTGCTCAGTCTTACAGTACTAAGAGACATGTTGACCCATCTGGTCAGGACTGTGTGGGTGCTCACAGGTGAATTTCCAAAGGTTTTCGAAGACCAGAGAAGAAACTGAGCTTAGAAGCTCTGCAAGAGCACAGTCCATGGCTGAAACCTTGCGAGCCGTTTCTGCTTTGGAGTTATTGATTAACAGATGCAGTAATCCCTGCAGGCTTTTAATTATTGCCCAGATAATACATGTCAAAAACCAGAAATGTGGTCCTGCTGTGCTGGCAGCACAGCCCTGCTGTGTCACCAGGACATGTGTCACAGTTATCTCTAGATCTATCTGTGTCCATGACAGGGAGATAGGCCCACCAGGCCAGAAAGAAAGGTGGAAAGGAGGAAAGGGAACAAAAAAGGAAAAAGAAAAGTAGAACAAACAAACAGTGACAACTATCTGAGGAGGAAAATTAATTTACTAATTATAATAACGGAAATACAAATTAATTGGAATTGAAACTAATAAATCAAATAAATGAAAAAGTTTCTGAAAACCAAGGTTCTTACTCTGATCCCTCCTGCTCAGTTGCTGGTGGAGTTCAGAGTCCCATGAGTGCATCAATACCCTGTCAGTATGGGCAGTCCTATACGGATCCTGGTTTATCACATCTGAATTGTTTTTGGGTTTTTTTCCTCGTGTATTTCTTACTTAGCAATTTCTTAGCAAAATTTTGCTGACTTGTAAATCATATACAAAAGTGAAGTTGATAATGTAGTTATTTGAAGACAAAGCTGATGGCATGCGGCCAGTGCGACACATAGCATTCAGGCTCCAGTGTTCAGTGGTCCCTTCTGCTGGAAAGATTTGACAAGTGCTGTTATTCCTGCCAGAAAGCACATTCATTTTGCTGAAACTTGACTAAAGGCTGAGAGAGCTGGAACTGCTCAGCCTGGAGAAGGGACAGCTCCGGGGGATCCCACTGATGTCCATAAATACCCAAAGGAAGGATGCAAGGAGGACTGAGCCAGGCTGTGCTCTGTGATGTGCAGAGCCAGGACAAAAGGCACCAGGCACAGACTGTCAAATAGTAGCTTCCCTCTGAACACCAAGAAGCAATTCTGTGATCTGCAGGTGTTGGAGCACTGACACAGGTTGCCCAGAGAAGTTGTCAAGTTTCCTCCTTGGAGATCTCCAGAAGCTGCCTGGGCATGTTCCTACTCTGGATGTCCCTGCTGGAGCAGGAGTTGTTCCAGATGGATCCAGAGTTCCCTGCCAGCCTTGGGCATTCGGTGGTTCTGTGAAAAGACACAAGAAAAGTCACTGTTTCTGTTTCTATGCAATGACCATGTCTAGATTTAATGTGTGGAGATTCAGAACTGGTCTTGAGGTTTAGGTCCTTTTTCCGTTATCAACAGTGCTACAGAGTAGAAATCAAGAAGTCCCATTTCTTCTAGCATACAAACAAAAATACCCCAATCTCATGTCTTCCTGAAAAGTGAATTATTTTTAATGTGGGATCATAATGTCATTAAGTAGAGTCAGTTTTAGGGCACACTTTTTCGATTTTTCAGAGGAAAACTAGATTTCAAGAAATGACTGCTTCTGTTTATGTCAGCTGGACTTAGTAAAAGCACTCTAAGCTTGACAGCCAACATCACATTATAACCTTGCTACTACATAAAAATAAAATATAAAAAGAAAGTTAAAAAATCCTAACTGACTCTCTCGCTTTAACTTTCTTCTTCATGAATATAATTCACATTATCACCACACCTGAAAACATCAGTTAAAAGCTGGGCATCACCATCCAGGGGAATATCTGGCTTTACTGTAGGAGACCACCCCTGACTTGAAAGTATGACAAACCAAGTAGATAGGGCCAAGAAATTTTGAGCTATACAGTATTATTGCAAACTCCTCAAACTCAAGTGATTTAAACAATAGATATACCAGGAATCAGGTCCACAAAAAAGTTGTTTAGATTTGTTTAGGGAATGTGAGGTTGCTTTTTAATTTGTGGATTATTATTGTTATTGTTTTGTTTTTTAATGTCAATCTTAACAAAGTTAAGTGTAGTTAAGTATAATTAAGTAAGTAAGTATAGTTAAGTAAGTTAAGTGTTAAGTAAGTATAGTTAAGTAAGTTAACAAAGTTAAAGTGTATTTGCTGATATTTTTTTTTCAATCTGTGAGAGTCAGAAAGCTTTAATTAAAGAAAGGCTTCCCTTCGATAGTATGAATCAGAGGACTGAAGGTATTGAAAATGACAGAAAACTTGCAGAGATTCAGCCACTTTGTTAATCCTGTTTTACAGATGTGGAACCAGTCGGGGCTTGGTCAGATTCACCATTCTGCCCAGTGTTACATGCTTCTAACTCCACATCATCAGACAAATCCTCTTCTGCAGAACGGAGAAGATCAAATTCTGTAATCACAAGTCACAACCAAGAAGGTTACTTGGCTGACACCTCACAAGAGCAGATATCAAGCTGAACATATAATTTCTGGACTTATCTCCTTCAGTGATTGTTTTTTTTTTTCAAGGGAGATTCTTGCAGCTGCTCTCCTATTTTGATACCACACTTTGCAATTGTCATGCAGAAATAGAAAATCTTTGTTGCAAATTCAGTCCCATTGTTATTTAAATATTGGTACCAGTGCCCCAAGATAACCTGTCTTGAGTGGGCCACAGCCCCAAGCCCATGTATCCTGAACAGTGTATGGGAGCACAGTCAACGCAGCTAGTAAAAGAGATGTGTGTTTTCCTCCTGGTGTATCCACAGGGACTGGAGCCAGGGGGGATTATGTTAATAAAATTATTGTATCATTCTTCAATTTTGACATGTTCAGCTGGGACCCTGAGTGAGGAATTTTGGTAGAAGTGTGGGCCCATGAATCACAGAATCACAGAATGGCCCAGGTTGGAAGGGACCTCAAGGATCATGAATCTCCAACCCCCCTGCCATGGGCAGGGCCATTTAATGCTAGACCAGGGGCCCAGAGCCCGATCCAATCTGGTCTTGAACACCTCCAGGGACAGGGCAACCACAACCTCTCTGGGCAGCCTGTTCCAGCACCTTACCACTTTCACAGTAAAGAACTTCCCCCTAACATCCAACCTAAATCTTTCCTCCCTCAACTTAAAACCATTTCCCCTTGTCCTGCTGTTATCTACCCTTTCAAAAAGTTGACTCCCCTCCTGTTTGTAGGCTTCCTTGAGGTACTGAAAGGCTGCAGTGATGTCACCCCACAGCCTTCTTTTCCCCAGGCTGAACAAGCCCAGCTCCCTCAGCCTGTCTTCATAGGAACGTGCTCCAGCTCTCTGGTCATCTTCGTGGCTTTCCTCTGGGCCCTCTCCAACAGCTCTCTTTCTTGTACTGGGGGCTCCAGACCTGGAAACAGTACTCCAGATGGGGCCTCACAAGAGCAGAGTAGAGAGGGACAATCACCTCCTGTTCCTGCTGGCCACCCTCTTCTGATGGAGCCCAGGATACCATTTGCTTTCCAAGCTGCAAGAGCACACTGCTGGCTCATGTACAGGTTTTCATCCATCAGGACCCCCAGGTCCTTCTCTGTAGGGCTACTTTCAAGGACTGCTCCTTCCAGCCTGTATAGATAGCTTGGATTCCTCCAGCCCAAATGCAAAACCTTGCACTTTTCTATGTTGAACCTCATTAAGTTCACCCGGGCCCACCTTTCAAGTCTGTTGAGATCCCTCTGAATGGCATCCCTTCCTTCTACTGTGTCAACTGCACCACTCAGCTTGGTGTCATCAGCAAACTTGCTGAGTATGCACTCAATTCCATTGGCGATGTCATTGATAAAGAAGTTAAAGAGCACCAGTCCCAAGACAGACCCTGGGGGATGCTGTTTGTTATCGGCCACCTGGACATAGAACCATTAATCACCACCCTCTGTCTGCGGCCTTTCAATCTTTATCCATTGAGTGGTCTGCCCACCAAATCCACATCCCTCCAATTTGGAGATAAGGATGTGGTGGGGGACCATGACAAAGGCCTTGCTCAAGTCCAGGTAAATGACATCAGTCTCCTTCCCTTTCTCCACCAATGCCGTCACTCCATCATAAAAGGCCACCAGATTGGTTAAGCATGACCTTCCCCTGGTGAAGCTGCACTGGCTGTCTCAGATCACATGCTCATTCCTCATGTGATCAAGCATGTCGTCCAGGATGATCTGTTCCATGATCTTCCCAGGCACAGAGGTGAGACTCACCTGCCTGTAGTTCCCCAGGTCCTCCTTGCTCCCTTTCTTGTAAATGGGAGTGACATGACCCTTCTTCCAGTCATCTAGACCTCACCTGGCAGCTAGGGGTTTTCAAATATGATGGAGAGTGGCTCAGCAACCACCTCAGCCAGCTCCCTCAGAATCTTGGCATACACACCATCCAGCCCCATGGACTTGTACACATTCAATCTCATGAGGCGGTCTTGGAACTTGCTCTGCCCTTACAGTTGGGGGGTATTTACTGCCATGGTCCCCACCTAGAGGTTTAGGGATGCAGGGTTCTGGGACACGAGAAATATTAGAATCCTGGCTGCCAGTGAAGACCAAGGCAAAGAACTCATTCAGCACCTCAGCCTTCTCTTTGTCCGTTGAAGCCAGTTCTCCTTTTACATTTACCAAAGGAGGTACACTCGCTTTGGCCTGTCTCTGCTGGCCAATGTACCTATAGAAAGTCTTCCTGTTGTTTTTCACATGCCTCACCAAGTTCAGTTCTGCCTGCGCCTTGGCTTTCCTGATCCCACATCTGCAAGTCCAGACGGCATCCCTGTATTCTTCCCAGATGATACATCCTTGTTTCCAGAGCTTGTATGCACCTTTCTTTGCCCTCAGTATGTCCAGCAGGTCCTTGCCAAGCCATGCTGGTTTCCTACCTCCTCTGCCTGCTTTCTTATTAGAGGGATGGAGAGCTCTTGTGCTTTCGGAAAGGCATCCTTGAAGATTAGCCAGCTCTTCTCAACATCTTTGTTTTTAAAGACAGCATCCCAGGGGATCATGGCCAACAATTCCTTGAACTGCTTAAAGGTCACTCTTCAAAAGTTCAGGGTCCTGATCCCACTCTTTGCCAGGCCCACATTCCTCAAGATCACGAATTCGACCAGGGCGTGGTCACTGCAGCCCAGGCTGCCTCCAGTCTTAATGCCTTTAATGATCTCCTCTGCATTGGTGAGCAGGAGGTCCAGCAATGCTTCATCTCTTGTGGTCTGTCCATTACCTGAACCAGAAATTTATCCTCAATGGATTCCAGGAGCCTCCTGAATCTCATGCAGCTCACATCTGACAAAATGCCCACTTTTGCCACTAGAGGTCTGTTTTGCACAAATCCTTTGCAGTGAACAGAAAAGATCGAATATGAGTTCCCAAAGTTTAAGCTCTTGAATACAGGTAAAAAAAATACCTAAACTATTTTGCTTTAAGTAACTGGTATGGGAAAGCCACCCTAAATAATAGGGTGTATTTTTTTTCTCTCATAAACATGTTTTCCAGCAGCAGGTTGTTCTTCATTGCTTTTAACACTCGTCCAGTAAATTACTAAACAAGAGATTAAATCAGATGTGTATATGCTAGCATTTTTAATCATTTCTTCCCCTAAATACAGAGGATGAAATCACTGTTCAAACTATTTAAGGAAAGCCCACTTTAATGTCCTTATCTTGTTCTCAGAAATTTTGAAGGCACAGAAAACCTTGCTAATCACTGCCTCCCTTGTCACTCAGTATAAGTACACAGTGGTCAGTTTCACTCTCCACCAAAGCCCAAAATATCCTGGGCTTGAGCAGATCCAGAAATTTCAGCATATTCCAGTCAACACATCCTTCCAAGCTTCCAAAGCTTCAAGCTGTTTATTACAGACACTGTACATGATGCTCAGAGTGTGTCACAGACTGGACATTGTTCAGAGCTGGTGGAGCTCATGCTGTTGGTGTTGGATTTTTAATCATTAGTAAAAGCATTTACCAGGGCTACTGTGCTGCCCCTATGCCATATTTAAGGTCATTCACAAACTGTGTAAAGTTAGAGAGATTTCAGGTACTTGCATTTTCTGGAAATAGAGAGCAGAACACATGCTTAACAGGAAGGCTACCTCCACCTGCTCACTAAACCATGTCCCTCAACACAAAATCCAAATGTTCCTTGAACACCTCCAGGATAGGTGACTCCACCACCTCCCTGGACAGCTTCCCTGCTACATCTGTCTGTGGCTCCCTGCAGCAGACAAGCACCTCATTTGGAGGGAATTTCATTATTTTCGAGTTTAGTCCAAAGCTCCACATGGAGTGATGGGACAATAGGGCCATAGGAGAAAATGACAAGAAACTGATAGGAACAAGAGAAGGCTAAAATGCAAAAAGCAACAGATCAGCAATGAAAACTTGGCCAGCTGGTATACAAACATTTCAGTGAAATTCATTAATACTATCCCAGTGCATGCCAAGATTTACTAAAGTCTTCACTAGTAAACAGTGATAGCCAAGAGCAACAGTCCTAGTCTAGTAATGTCAAAATCAATTGCTGCTATCTAGAGTCCCATTTAGCATTATACTGCACCTAAATGTTGGGTTATACTTAGGCACATTTATTAATTGTCACTGCTCTCTTTTTGTAAACCTATCCATCAAAGAGTGCAATTTTAGAGGGGAGGGGAAGTATTCAGGGTGCATTTCTCACTCTGGCCATTGTGCAGCAGCTCTTTAGAGAAAAAAAAAAAAAAAAAAAGACTTGTTTTGGGTGAGTTGAAAGGGAAAGAGAAGAAAACCTAATCATTTTCTAGATTTAAGCTAATTCCTATGTTACAGTTGCAAAGATGGGATGAAGCAAATTTTCTGCTTTGTTAAGGCTCCTAATCAGAGAAAAGCCACAGCTGCAGAAGTATCTTGGTGAGTACCTGTGATCAGTAAAGATTTTTGCTTTTCTTACATTTCTGTTTGTGAGACCAAGGATGAATTAAGCCCTTCCCCATCAGCCACTTGTCTCATCTGTTTAGATATAAGACAGATTCACTGTATTTTTTGAAGGCTGAACAATACAGGAGAAATCAGAGTGACACACCTAAGATCTGAATTGATCATCCAAGCTTTCCTTCTCAGTTTGTCTATCTGCTACGCCCATGACAGAGGACACAAAGGAGCCAGTGAAGGAGCAGACTGTTTTGCCCAGTCAGGCACAGTAGAATTTCCACAATAGAAGTTCCATTAGACAGTTATAGGCTGAGACCTAAAACTGCATAGTGGATGTAGGATAACACATCTGCCTCCTGTGTGAAACACATTTCATGCTGTAGAATTACCAATGAAATAAATGTCAGCATCTGAGGAAAGCCTATTCTCTCTTTATTTTATCATACAGACAGCTGCTCAGAGAACTCCTTCAGCAATTATTTTTGGCTTTCATTATCATCCTTAAGAAAGTTCAGCATAAAACGCAATAAAAATCAGATTATTTAATATGGTACTGTTCAAGTTACATTCAGCTGTTCAGAAATTCCTTTTGGCATTGCATGGAGCCATTGACAGTGTGAAAGCTGATGTCATCGGCGTGGTCTCTAATGGCAGTCCCTAATGGGGAGCCAGCAATGCTGTGTGGTTCAGTGGCTTTGCTGCAAGAGTGGGGCCCCGTGCAGCAAATTAAGAGCAGAAGAAATGTTAAGGAGCTAGGGGAAGTGCAGACGGAAAACAGCTATACCACAAGAAATTCCTGAGTTTATTTGCAACTGAGGCTTGCTTGACACTATTATTGGTGGAGACCAGAGGGATTTTTGATGCTCTGTTCTTCTGGCATAGATTATTAGTAAGTGCTATTTTTAGTATCACTTATTACATAAGTGTCTGTCTAAAGCCACCCTTAGAGCAAGGTTTCTAGGCATTTCTGGACAAAGGTATGTGTTCAGGAATAGTAAACCTGTCACTTTCTGGCAGGCAAGGCTGTATGAACATGCATGCACAATCTGTCCAATTCGGCTTTAAAATGTAGGTTTTCTGAGCTGGATGTTATACAACACATGGGCTCTGAATGTGTCTCAGATTTCCAGTCACACAGCAGCCAGCCTGCTATGAATGCACAATAAGGTTTCAGTTGTTAGACCTACAGACACACAGTAATCCCAGGAGAGGGCCTTGCAAAATTTGGCCTGAGAAAACTGTGATTGGGAAGAAAGAAGGCACAGTCAAGAAAACCTAGCACCCAGTAGTTCTTAATGAGCAATAAGACAATGCAAGAGTACAAAAAACCAAAACAAAACAGAACAAAAAACCCCACCAAGAAATAAAAAAAACCAGGCTAAAAAAAAAAAAGTCATGCCTAGTAGTGGTTCAAAGAAGCTCCTGCTGGTAGCTTCAGCAGCCTCTCCCCCCATTCTTTCAGCCATCTCTGTAGCTACTCCATGCCTTCTTGCTCCCCATGGGTGTTGATTACAGAGACTTTGGCACAGGAGGGCAGCCTGCCCCAGACATATATACTGTGCATACTCACCACTGTCTGAATACAGAATGTGTAATACAAGACTGTGAGTTTTTGCATTTTTGTTTCTTTGAAGAAGCACACTATAGTCAGTTCTCAGCGTAGTACTGAGATTTGAAGATAAAGATGAAAAAGAAAGCCTTTTCTGTCTGCAGCTCCATTAGTGACTTCCAATGGACAGAAGTAGGAATGAGATGTATGGTCTTGTTTAGAATACACAACACAAATATGCAATGGTGGTTCAGACAGTGTATGTGACTTTTTTTAATTGAAGCATCCCTTGGTCAGATAAGTGCAGTACAGGAATGTGTGCAACTGCATAGAGAAACCATTTGTGAAGGTGAAAAAGTGCTTTAACTTGTCAATGAAGGTAAATTTGAAGGGAAGAATAACACCCTGTTTTGGAGTGGGAAGGAAGTGAAGGAACCTTTCAAAGCCAGTTCCAAGGACAGCCAGCATGCCCTGAACCTAGACAGCACGGTGCAGTGAGCAGGGTGTCTGCTTGTGCCAGAAGGTAGGGGCTGTTCCCTATCTGCAGCAAACCTCGGCAGGGTGTGTAGAGAGGCCCGAGCATACTGCTAGGCACAGCATTTCTCTCCTTCTCTTGGCCTTATTTCTCTCCTTCGCTTGGAAGCTCAGCACTTCCTCACAGAGGACTCTTGCTGATCCAAGTCTGCGTTTCCAGAATTAGCTCCTTCAACATCCCACCTATATAAGAGGAAACAGACAACTAAAGCTAGCCATACTCCATAAAACCTCTAAAGCAAAGTTCTTTTCATAGATCAGGGAAGAAACTTTCATCTATTATTAGAAAGATGCTTCTATGTTATTAAAACAGCATTTCTGGTTCCTTGCTTTATTTCAAGAATAGCATATGCAAGAGAAATACAGGTTCACACTTGTGGTGTGAACTCAGCAACACCAGGAAAAAAACTCTCCTGGCTACAAGCAGACACTTGATGCAGTATGCCATTGTCTATAGAAAAAAATGCCAACAACCAAAATTAATGCACTTTTGTCTTTTTTTTTTTTTTTTTTTTTTTTTTTTTTAGCCCAAAGACTGAAAAGACATCCAAATTGAGGGCTTTGTACCAAACTGCAGTACAGCCTATAATGATCGGGTCTGTGCAGCCAATGGAGTGGTGCCCATCCTACAGCACGTCAGCTATATTTGTGGGAATGCTCCATTTTTTAACAGAGCACTTAACTTAGTTGAATGATACTTTTATTTTCATAGCAGCGTTTTCAGCCAAGACTTGTAACATGAAGCTTTATTGCTATTTTTTAGAAAATAAGATGCTACAAAAGACTTACTCCACTCCTTTCTCATTAAGTTAAATGCCTACAAATCACGTCTGTTTTGTTTCGGAAGCTGAAGTGCCACTGAGCATAGTGTCGGCAGAGGGAGCCGTCTGCTTGGCTCCCAAGGCTCGCGGGTTGACATGGGAATTTGGTTTTCTGGTTTGTGAAATGCAGTACCTGGAGAAAAAGGCTTGCAGGTGGAAGACAGCAGAACTGAGCAGGGGAAGAGCACTTTGTTACCAGGTCTTCAGGAGTGCAACCTATATGCAGTTCTGTCTGCTTTTTCTTGCTGCACTCTTTGCCGCTGTTGTAACTGAACAGATACCTCTTTCCCCATTACTCTGCGCCTGATTTATAAGATTCGGGAGCTGTTTTAAGGGCTTTCTTCAAGCAGAGAATACTATTTTTTTTTTTTTCCCTCTAGGTTTTCATGAAAACCACTCATAATATGAGAACAGGCACGGCGTCCAGGTGTGGGCCCGGCTCAGTTTTGTTTGTTGCAGCCCTGATATTTCCGATGTCCAGCAGAGGTCGGGGTTTTTCTGTGAATGCGACACCAGCCCGGGCTGAGTGGTGCTCGGCCGTGTGCTCACTGACAGGTACGTTACGCAAGGCTGCAGGGTGGCCTTCCGTGCTGGGAAGTTGGCCTGCTACTGTGGTGACAGGCCAACTCAATGGCAAAATGTGCTTCTTCGTGCCTGAGTGGTGCTGCTGTGTGGTGGGCCCACCACCCTGATACGGGACGGCTTGAAGCACTCAGCAGCGGAGCTACCCAGGACCTGGTGCTGTCAGTTCTCCAACAGACACGCAGAACAGGTCCTGCAGAACTGTATCTGCGGCACTGAGTCTGTTGGAGACTGCAGCTGCAGTGCACTGGGCTGGTGGGCAGAAATGGGAGTTTGCGTGTAAAAGGTTCGTGGCTGCACACTTGGGCTGCTCTGAAAGTAATGCCTCCTATTTTACTATGTCAGCCCATGACATCAGAAGTGGAAGGTGTGGCAGCAGAGGTTGAACTTTCCCATCAACATTCCACTGTATTTTGTTGCTGTGTGACAGCAAAGGGGCAGTCTGACATAGTATCTGACATGAAAGTGTGTATGGAGCAAAGCTGTGTCACTGAATTCCTCCATGCAGAAAAAATGGCACCCACTGACATTCATAGATGCTTGCTGAACATTTACAGAGACCAAATAGTGGGTTTGAGCAAAGTAAGGCAGCAGGTGGTGTGTTTCAGCAGTGGTGACAGTGACAGGTGAGTCATCTATCGTAAAATCATAGAACAGTTTGACCTGGAAGGGACCACATAAGCCATCCAGTTCCAGTCCCATGGGCAGGTTGTCACCCACCGTATCAGGCTGCCCAGGGCCCCACCCAGCTTGGCCTTGAACGCCTTCAAGGATTGGGCATCCAAACTTTCTCTGTCCGCTGGTGCAGATGTTTATGAACATGGGATGCAAGCTCTTGTTCACTGCTGGTGAAAATGCAGAGCTAAAGGTGGTGACTGTTGAAAATACGTGTTTTGAAGCTGAGAATTTGCTCCATCAAATGGTGCTACTGCACTCTCTGTTGTAGTTTCTGTGGAAATAAACAGGAGGCATTATTTTCGGAGCGACCTATGTACCCAGATAAATAGATTAAGGTGATGCGCACTGGTTCCTATAGCAGCAGCTCCAGGCAGTCCATTTTAGGGAGTGCAGCAGGTCGCAGTGCAGCTGAGAATGTCTCTGAGTATTCATACAACGGTTGGAAAAGACCACCAAGATCTGAGATCACCAAGTCCAACCGCCAACCCACCCCCACCATGTGCACTAACCCACGTCCCTCAACGCTACAGTTCGCACGATTAGTGAACACCGCCAGGGACAGTGACTCCCCCACCTACCTGAGCAGCCTCACCACTCCTTCCAAGAAGGACCTGTTGTCCCTAATACCCCGGCATCCCCAAGGCAGTGGCTCCACGCCACGCAGCCGTCGCGGGCCCCCTCTCGGCACACTCCCACCCTGTGCCCTTCTCCTCGCCCCTCCGCCCGCGGAGCACGGCGCCCACCCGCCGCCGTCGCCCCCCTCTCTCCACCACCACCACGTGGCCTCCCGGCACGAGCCACCCCCCCCCTCGCCTCCCGCCCCGCGGCGCCCGGCGCGCGTCGATTAGCATGACAAAGCGCCCTCCCCCCGCTCCCCGTCGGCCAATGGAAGAGCACCGGCCGCCGCCAGCTGCCAGCGCCGCAGCTCCGCGAGCTTAAATAGAGAGGGCGCCGGCGGAGCTGCTGTAGAGTGCGGGGTTTGAGGTGTCGGGAAGAGCTGGGTACGGTCGGTGATAACGCTGCTTTACGACACGCTGCTATGACTCTGGAAGAGACGCAAGGACAGGAGCCGATCCCCGCGGGCACGGACCGGTAGGTGCCGGCGGCGGTTGGCTGGGAGGCGGCCGTTGTCCGGGCGCTGGCGCCGTGCTGATCGGATCGTTCTCTCCCGTTTGCAGGATGCAGGGCGCCGGTAAGGCCCTCCACGAGCTGCTGGTGTCGGCGCAGCGCCGCGGCTGCCTCACCGCCGGCGTCTACGAGTCGGCCAAGCTTATGAACGTGTGAGTAGGGGGAGGGCAGCGGGAGTGGGGCGAGGGGCGAGGAGCCCTGCCGGGGCCTAACGGCTCTCGCCACCCGCAGAGACCCCGATAACGTGGCGTTCTGCGTGTTGGCGGCCGATGAGGAGGACGAGGGGGACATCGCCCTGCAGATCCACTTCACCCTCATCCAGGCCTTCTGCTGCGAGAACGACATCGACATCGTGCGTGTGAGCGACCTACCCAAGCTGGCTGCTGCTGTGGGATCCGGCGAGGAATCTGGTGAACCCAGAGACCTGCACTGCATCCTCATCACGGTGCGTGGCTGGGACTGGGAGGGATAGAGCTCCGTGAGCTGGCACGGCTCAGCCCTTGGGGTGCGGAACTGCTGAGCTACAGTGGGCAGTGCTTCTGTAACAAGGGTTTTCCTTCCTGCCACCCACTGTGATTGAAGCTCTCTGTGTTTGAAAATGCTTTGCTTTATAAGCTAATGCTTCTGTGAAGTAATACTGTGACTTCATGCACTCATGGCGTGCAATGCTTTTCTGGTAGAGCCCAAATGAAGACGACTGGAAGGACCCAGCTCTAGAGAAGCTGAACTGCTTCTGCGAAGAAAGCCGGAACATCAATGAGTGGGTGCCAACTATTGCCTTACCTGAGTGAGCGTGACCTGACATACTGGGGAGGCTGAAACCTTTGTTGCGTTCTCAACGTGGTGTTGGTTCACTAAAATGTGCAACGAGCTGCTGATTCCTTGAATTAGCCTGGTCAAGGGACTGGATTACAGTCACTCAGACTGGCATGCTGTGGGCTCTTACGGAGGAGAAAGGAAAAGAATAGCTCACCTCACCAGTGAGCTTCAGTAGACTGCAGCTGTGTGGAAGATAACGTGCTATGGGACTGAAACAAGTATTGCAAGTTTCCTGGTCAAGTGGAGCAATTTCAGAAGGCAGAGAAAGTTAGGGGAAGTGGCCCAAAACTTCACACGATTAAATAGGGTACTGTGACTAGAAACTGTTGGCACTGTCTACAAAATATGAAGAGAAGCAAACTTCAGTAATTCATGGACTTTCAGAGACTGATTACCAGGGCAGATACAAAGATCCTTAAAGCAGACAGACTTCAACAGGCCTTTAGGCCACACTGCTGGTTTAATAATGCAATAGTTTTTATTGAAATATTTGCTGCTATGGAAGCTTTCATAATAAATTTTTGACGTTTAAGTTTTAGGAGTGTCTGGCTTACTGGGTGGGGGAGCATGTCACTGCAATACCACTGATGCTTTGCTCATGTACTGTTGTCAAAGGTATACTCAACAATAATAGGGGTGTTGCTCGCATACTTTCTCCCTGGGCCCAGCTGGATCACAGGTGTGCTTTCCAAGTTGATAATTCAACTGTTCACTCTCTGCAGCAACTGCTTGTTGCAACAACTTGCAAGACTAAAGAGCTACGTGCTTGATGAACTCATTGTAATAGGTTGTCTTCGTGGTCTGCTAAGGGATCACAATCCATGCTAGAAACATGGATTCTGGAAACACAGGTCTCCAGTTAATAGCATAATTGTTAAATATGAGTTACTCATTTGAAGTTAGAGTTCCTACTTGAGGGAAGCAGTTTAAATGTGACGGTGGCCTGAAGATCTCCTTAGATGTCAAATACATTCAGTGCTTACTTTGATTGGAATGACATAGTTAGACCAAAAACTAGCTAATAGTGAATAAACATCAGATCTGCCACAAGCTGCTCTCTGATTTCCATATGTTCCAACAATGGAAGCTGCCACTTCCTTCCCCAGAACAATTTTGTGAAGATAATTTGCATGATAATACCAAATTGGGTGCAAAACAATTTAAGGATGGGTGTGGCCTTTTTCAGAAATGCTGTCATGATAAATTAATATGGTGGATTGGTTTTGTGCTACATAAGAAGGAAAAGACATCATCCCACTTCTGTGTACAGTCTGTAGTTGTGCTTCAGTGTTCTGCATAATGGTATGTACTGGTATACATACACTGCATACTGGCCCTGTCTCCAGAGTACACAAAAGCTGAACCATTCACTTCCTCTCTGGGTGCTAAAAATGTTCAGTTTTTGGAACTATATATCCCCTGGCCTCGCTGGCAGTGATTACAGTAGCACTTCCTGAAAAGTGGTCATTTCTGAGTGGTGTCTGTGAACGGTTGATGTTTCTGGGAAGCTGCTTGATTTCAGTTTCATCGTTTCTGACAAGGGAAGTTCAAGTCTAGCATTTGTAGAATATGATCCATTTAATGTGAGGTATTTTGTGCTGCTTGGCATTTGTCACTGTGTCATGAGGGACTGCATGACAACATCAGAACCAGAAGTTAGGCTGCAGCAAAATCTGTGAGGGACTCTGGCCTTGACATTTTTGTTCTTTGTTTGGGCCTGACCAGTACCAGAGCAAAGAGCAGATGAAAGCAAACTATCCTGAAATCAACTTCTACTTAAAGGATAGGCAATCCATGAAAGTCTCCAGCAGTTTAAATAGAAGCCCTAGCAGTCAAGATTAAAGAAAGTTCTCCAGCACATGTAACAAAGTGTAGCAGAGAAAAGTGTGCCCGCTTTGCTGTCTGACCATAGCTACAGACAGCTGTACTGATAGGAAGTTTAGCCTCCAGTTTTTATGGAAGAAGCACACTGCACAACAAGCAATGAAATTGGTGAAGCAACACCTGTGAGATGCTGCCCCTGGTGCTTTAGAGGATGAGGGGGTGACTTTACCCCTCATTGTCCTTTGCAGTTATGAACCGTGTCTCCTGAGACATATACAACTTCTCCCATAAAATTTCCAAAAATCTCAGCTGGCTCAGTGCAGAGCTTAGCACAAATACTATTAAGCTCTGGTTAGCCTGGAAATGTTATTAATATGGTATTATATAATACAACCAAAGGCATCAGCAGCTGGAAGTTATGTGCTGCTACAAATATCTCTTAATAATGTAGCAACAATTCAGCAGATGGTATCTGGTAAAAGTGGCTTCATCTTTACATGCTCTGGTGTATAAGGGTGCAGGAAGCAGAGAAACAGTTGCAGCAGGTTTGGGGTGAGTCACTAGGTGCTCCTCCTATGCAGAGGACGGAAACACCAGGTGCCTAGGAGCACTTTGCTGGCACCTCTCGCCCAGAAGATGAGTGGCTGGGACAAAGGCACTGAGGGCCTGCAGGTCTGGCAGCTTTGCCACAGGGCTTTAACAAGGGCTGGCTCACCCAGACAGGTGCCATGGACTGACACCACGTGTCTCTGAGGTTAATCATTGTTATTAATAGAGAGGGTGCAGAAGTGGCATTACAGGGTGAAGAGCTTCCGACTCTTCTTTGGGAACCCTGCCTTTTGTTAAGCTGCTCACCCTTGTGCCACCACTTCATCACCACTGCAGTTATACATAGTTTGTCTTATATAGTCAGTACTTCTGGAATACAGTTTCTTTTGTATAGTGATAAGTAAAGTTTTATTTAAAATTTCTTGAGTGATGTGTTTATGTTTCTTTGTCTGGGTGTCTATTTTACCATCAGTTAGCACTGACTGACCGGAATTCTCCCTCATATCCTCTCTGTTTCCTTCTCTTAACTCTCGTTTTTCTTCATGCTGTGCAGCACTCTACTTTTCTCTCTTCTGGTGATAGATGGTACCAATTCTTTTCCTGTGTGCTGTACTGAATTAGTTGCCTTATTACTTCATTGTACAGCACACAACAGTAAACAACACCTCTTTGTTGCTGAGTAGAAAATAGAAAGTTGCAACTAGTAAAAACTATATTAGAAAGAGACAGGCAAACTTCTGCAAGGAGTGTTTGCTAAGGTCTGTGCAGATGCTAGAAAAAAACATTTAGGCACAAGATGTTCAGGGAAGGAGAGGCCCTGTCACAGGCCTAGAGCTCTGCAGGCTGGTCAAGTTTCAATCAGAAGCGGGGGGAGCTTTGCTTAACATATGTTCTGCAAGGAGCTGGTCTGTGTAAATCCCTTAGCACAAGAACATGCCGTGGCCCTACTGTCAGGCATGTAAGGAAGAGTGACTTGTGTCAGCAGATCCTTATCCCAGTTTGCAGATCCCCTGTCCTTGGGAGGAAAGAGCACTACATGTCCAGGTCACCATGCATCAAGCACACAAAATATTTTACTTGTGAAAGCAAACACCTTTGCATTTGTGGCCAAGAGAGATGCATGGAGGAGGAAGTGTGAATATTACAGTCCTTGTGGAACACATAGGGCAGCCAACTGTGTTTATGATTGTACATCCATAAGATCAAAATTTGTTGTAAAGCAGCAGTGGCAAAAACTGCATTTGATTGAGACAGGCAGTGAGGCAGAGAGCGCACTTGGACAGGTCTTTCCTTCTACAGCGTTTTGTGAAAACAGTTTTTGATTCCTGCTCATTTCTAATCCATTTCACAGCTCTGTGGTGCTTTCTGCACCTGGAGGTAGAAGCAGCAAAAACGTTGTCAGGTCAGTCCAAGGCAGCCACCACACAGAACGAAGCCATACACTGTGCACTGTTGATGAGGTACACACTTGGCTGGCCTTGCATTGTTTTGTTCATGTGGCAGAGTATTAACAATAGCAACAAGCCCATGCAGGTCAGATCCAGGAGGGCCCTGCAGAGAAGGTGCTGGAGATCGTGCTGCTCCAAAGGTTCTGACCTCAGCTGGTTGCGGGCATTTTGCAAAAGCTGGTTGCCTCCCTTTCAAACCTGTGTTTCTCCTCACTGCTGCTCTGCAGTGCCACAGGTCCAGGCCAAGCATTATGGGGTTCCTATGGTCCAGCTGGCTTATCTTGGCTGGGCCAACCACTTGCCGTTGGAACACAGCACGTGGGCAGATTCCCAAGACTTGCCTGCAGCCCTATGAAAAGAAGGAGATGGCCACAATCTGGAGATAAATATTTCCTTCTCTGGTGAGTGCAGAAGAAAGCAGCCACCTGATGCAGCTTTGCAGAAAAATATTGCATAGCCATATTGTTTACCAAAAGGAAAACTGAATATAGCCTGCAACTGAAGTTACCAAATACACTTATAGACGACCAGAAAGCTTCTCAAAGCAACACACTTCAGCTAGTGAGGCTGCTACTAGAAACTAAGGTTTCTTTGTTTTTTAGCAGCTGATGATTTCCTCTCCTCAGGCAATTATGCAGCCTAATTGCCTGTAATAATCATCCCTGTTAAAAATGTGTTGTAGACAGCCTTCTTTGTTTTTGAAGTGTCTTCCTATCAACTTCTTGCTTCCAGAAATGGGCTCCATGAGTTTAGAAAACACAAGTAACATTGGGGAATCCAGCATTTGATTACTTGAATCCATTTGCTTATGCTGTTCTTAGTGCATAAGTGCATATTTTTAAAAATTATTAAAAAAAAGAAAAAAAAGAAAATCTTATTTTTGAAGTGTGACCTGTCCTTAAAAGATTCATTTCCCTCTTACTATTCAGAGTTGGATTTGGTGCATTTTAGCTTTTAGCTTTTTAACAATCTTTTGTGTTTATTTTTTCTCTAGGATACCGATCAGATGTGCTTATACTAGACCATGCTGTGCTGCACTACAACGAAATTGAAAAGTAAGCTGGAAAAGTAAAAAAAAAAAAAAATAATCACTGAGTAAATTGTACACTGGCAGGATGAAATAGATAATATTACACAACATCCCCATTAATTACTTTTGTGATTTTGTTTAGGCATTATCTGTGTATTCATTCTACTCCATTGTTGTGGCAATGCATAATCATTCAATAATATGTTTTGTAACATTTGCACATGAAAACAGTCGGGAACATCCCTTGACATTTTGATTAAGTTCAGCAAAATATATGCAAACAATACAGGACCAGAACAAAGGTCCATTAAGCCTAATATCCTGATTTTTTCAGTAACCATGATAAGGTGTATAGAGAATTTTTTCATTATTCCTAGGCACCTAGAGATTCTTCCTGTAGGTGACAATCTGAAGAAACTTGAAGCCCTGGGACTTTATGTGCCTAGCACTCTCTCTCTAATATGTATTTTCAAGGCAAGGTACAGTGCTTAAAGGCCAAATGCTTAAAATTCAGGTGTAATCGGTTGCTACACTGCAATGCATAGGCAGGTCAAAAGCATGTGAAGGTCACTGAAGAAAGAGTGGACCCTCAGAATTTTACAGAAAGAGAATTTGCAACATTTGTAAAATGTATACAGATATCAGAGAAGGACATTATTCAGCTCTTCACAGACTCTGGAAGTAGTTTTCAACAAGCAGGTCAGAAAGAGATAATTTGTGGTGTAACTGAACAGGATGAGCCCTTTGTGAGCAGCTGTATGCTGTCACCAGATTGTCACTGTGCTCAAAGAAGAGGTCTAGATTCCTCACAGTCTGGAAATTCAAACAAAAAATAACAGATGCTGCATCTTGAGTGGTCATCATTTCTTTCTGCTCCTGGGAAAGGACTTCCCTGTTCTGCCCCTTTGTATCTAACATGGTGATATGCCAATCCAGACACCTTCCAGGAAATCTCATCAGCTGGAGGCTTGTACTAATTTACAGTATCTGGGGATGCAAGCTTTAAGCTGCCCAAAAGCCACACTGACATACCTGGAACTAGGCTGGCTCTCAGTCTGCTTTGGCAAGTGAGCTATCATCTTGACATGGATGTATCCAGACAAGGACCTAGACCTCCAACAGTGACAGGACAGGTCAGGAAAGGCCTTAAAGGCAGTGACTGTGACTTGTTTCCTGAATTTTGGATTGAATCTGTGTAGCTGAGGAAATACGCAGGAAGGCAGCCATTTCTTTCTGCCTGAAGTCAAAACTGAGTTGCCTACAGCAAAGTGCCATCTCCATTGGTTCTCAAGAGCTGCTGCTGTCTGCACATGTTTGGCTAAGACAGTTCTATTTTATACAAGTGACATGCTGACAAGGAAGAAGGGAGACTTGTGTACTTAAGAGTCCTGCACTGAGGGCCAAACAGCCAGTGGAGTCATGCCACATAAAGCTGGCTGGACCTGAAGAGTTTTTCCTCTCATGCAAGTCATGCAAGAGAAGCAAGGTTATTTTGGACCCTATCACTTTACACATATGTAAACATTAGCCATATTAGTCATCTCTATGCTCCTTAAAGAGAGATTTGGATGAAAATGCACAAGAGATAACACTATATAGGTTCTTTTTATGAGAAATTTAAGCCTCTTGCAGTCACATGTTCTCCCAAAAAAGAACAGTCTTACACTTTCTGCAGAGGAATTTAATCACTTGACCATTGCTTTTCAACAGAGCAAATTTGGCTGTTGAAACTACTGACTTCTACAGTCCCTAGGAAAATCAGAAACTGAGCCCTGGTTAGCAGAACCTTCTTTCTGCACGTGATGCTGCCAGTTATAAGGAACATGCAATGACGCTAGAGAAATACTGAATTTTGCAGAGGCTGAAGAAGATTTGATGTCTCTGTTTATGGATATGTTTACATAGTGGAGTATAGTTACATAGCAAAAACGTAAAGGAAAAACAGACATTGAAAGCCAATTTACAAACTCTCTCCTTGCAGAGAAAGTGTGTTTCTGCTGTTTAAGGATTGATGCTGTGCTGAGCTGCAATAGGAAACTGTAAATATTAGGCCATACTATCTTGATTGTAGCTCTGTCCATTTCAGTAGAATTAGATGAGAGCTAAATATGGCATCTTGTGGCTGCCTCTCATGGCACAGATGCCTAGGAGTCCTGTGGGATTTGTCCCACCCCCGATTTTCCCTGCTGTTTGAGGGGTAATGAGAATGGTGACCTCCAGACTGCTGTATAGACATCATACCCATGCAGCCTGTGCCACTGAGGGACTCAGTAGGTACCCTGCACCAAATATCTTTTTGCAGGTTATGCATGTAGTGTAGCCAAGACGCATCACTGTTTGATGAGTAGGAGCAGAATAAAGTGCATGGGACGCTACTTAATGGTTTAGCTGTCTTCATTTCTGCCTACCTGCTTCTCCTTCTGGAAGCTGCCTTTGTTTACATTTGCTGTGTATTTTTAGTTAGAGACAACACCTTGCTCTTAACATTGAAATATTAGATTCCCCTATGGAAACATTACACCCAACTCACTTAACAAAACAAAACAAAACAAACAACAACAACAAAAACTAAACCAAAAACAACACCAAAGCAACAAAATGAACAAACAAAACAAAACCCCTTCTTAGCACTCACTGGTTTTCCTATGCAACAGAAAACAGGGAAGTGAGCTTCCAATATTGCAACATAAATCTCTTCGCAGGCAGACAGATGCTGCTGTGCCACCATGTCTGACTGCCTAATCTGAATAAGGAAAGCACTGCTTTTAAAGCTTTTTGAGCTTACATAGGGTGCCGAAACACTGCATGGCACCTGTGCTGGGCACTGCATTCCTGCATAATTGCCTCAACCATTTCCTCTGTTTCTTCTCTGATAGGATGATTCGCCGACAAGCCCACCTATCCTGTAAGCACATGGTTGTCACACCGACTATTCACACTCACTCACAAGAGGAGTCAAACAGGCTAGAAGAGACAAAGGCATTTTTTGCTGTGACAATAATGCAGCCAAAATTAAAAAGGAAAGAGTGAAGAGAGATAAAACTGAATCATAGCCGTTGTGCATGCAATTGCAATTCACAATTTCCTTCAAAGAATTTGCAAGCTTTTTAATAGATGCAACCCCTGCAAGATTTCCTACTACTAAAACAATTATTGAGTTTGGAAAGTTACAAAGGAATTGCTTTATTTTTACAAAAGGGAAGTCAAGGCAGATTTTTAGTGAAAATCCTGTGCTTAGCTTCTGGGCTTTTCATAGCTGTCAGCGCAGCAAATAATTTTTTCAGTTATTTATCATAGGTCTCTTATTGGACACACTCCTTGTGCCATTTTCTTAGTTGTTCTTGCCTTGCAGTCACGCCATGTCTTTCACTCCTTGAAGATCTGCATGCTGCTTATACACATAGGTTGCTTAGACAACGTTGGTCACTTTGACCTTGGCCCATGTATTTGTACAGATAGAATGCCTTACAGTGCAGATGTATTCCTCTAAGTTTTGCATTCTAGGGTCCTGATTGGACTTGTTTCATCTTTTCATATTTGGACAAATGCTTTTATTAGATTACATGTTTGCCTATGTTGAACTTTCAGGAAGAGCTGTAGCTTGAGAAGTTCTGCCATTTCAAATCCAAAATTAGAGGAAAAATGCATTTTTAGACTTTCTAGAGTCATTCACCAGCAAAATTTGGCTCTACTCTGAAGCTGACCTTTGTGAGTGGACAGCAGGGAGGCCTTGGTTTCAGATATCTTCTGGTCTCTCTGGAAACCTTTGCCAAGTGACCAGCTTTCCAATATAACTTCTCTGGATTCTCCAGAGCAGGAAATTGCGGATTTTTCCTGGCTGTCATGCCTCTGCTTGCCAGCACGATAGCAACAGAATACAGAAGCAGTTAGCAGGGCAGGCACCCACCTGCCTGGCTCCTTGAACAGCCCTAAGGCCAGTGGGGGGCTTCTCTCTGCTGAGGGAAACCTGAAAATTAGAAAAACAGTGAGTGACTTCCACCTTATGTACTGAATAACTGCTCACTGTATCCTTCCTGGGCATCTGCTGCTGGTAGTTACTGTGAGAAAGGGAAGCAGGCTGTGCTACGAGGTATGAAGGATAGCCATAATTATTTCCATGTGCATAGTCCCAGTGCCATTCTCATTCCTATGTACAACAACTGATCTGAGGGCTTAGTGAAGGGAAATGTCTGCAGAAATGCAGAGTGTAGGTTTTTAAATTCTCTTCAGTGAAGACTGTTCAGATATCTCCCAAAAGCCCAAATAAGAACAATTGCAGTTCAATTGTTTTCCCATACCTGTGTTTCAGGGTAAGATGAATCTTGGCATCATACTCAGTAATAAGTAATTTGAGTGACATAATTAAACAAATAGTTTCATTGAGATTGTATGGAGAAAGACTTCCATCCTACCAAAGATAGATAACTACAAATACTACGTAAACATGTGATGGCTTTTTATGTGGCTCTTTGGGCACTGGATCTTCTTTGTGCATTCTGGACCAAACATAGATTTCTGACAGTATGACTAAGAACATCAGACTCTCAAGTATTCCTTTTTTATCTTTCCAGGCAATGATGTACAATCGTGGAAAAGATGGAAAATGTAGTAATATTATGCCTAATGTGCATGAAAGGGCATGGAAGCAACTGATTAGCATAGTAGAAATAAACTTTGTCTGTGCTTTTTCCCTTTGCAAAACTGTTCCTCTTAAGAAAAATGTAATATATAGGAATACCACAAGACATTCATAGATTAACTCTCCAAATTCAGTATTCAGTCTCCTACTGTAACACAAATTAGGTGTGGAACCTGATTCCCAAAGTATCCACTTCTGCAGAAGAGGCACACTGAGAAATAGGTGTCCTCTTGCGTATCCAAGATGGATTTAATCAGTACTGACAAAATCAATTTAGGACCAATCGCAGCACAGTTGTGATTGGATGACAATGAGTTCAGGTTGGTTCAGATGATGGATGGCACAAAGACTGCCATCTCTCTTGTTGCTTTGGCACTTCTCATGATGTTGCAGATGTTTCTGGTGCAGACTTGACCTGCATGTCTTTTTCAGCACAAACTCTGGGTTCTCAGGATAAAAGCAGCTTGAGGGATGACAAGGGCAGTAAGCAGAGTGTGTCTGCCAGTGTGCGCTGCTTGGCTGTGAGGTAAGCCTCCTCTGTGTCTCTTTTACTTTTCTCTTAAAAATGGGCAGGGTAGAAGAGTTGATTATTATTATTTGTCCCTCATCCAGAATTTGGCCCTTGTTGAACTTGCCAGCTATATACAGAGGGACAGTTTACATATACTGAAAAAGGACTTCATTCTCCAAAGGTTTTACAGGAACTGGAAAGAAGGCAACATCTTGGCAAGACTTAGTTAAATGTAGATAGTTTTAATTACAACATTGTATTTTCCTAAGAATATTTCTGTGTCTTTTTCCCACGAAAGACCAGATATAGTGTTTCTCTGGTGCCTTGGAAGAGAACTGTAGTGAGTGACAGCTTGCTCAAATAGAATGGATGCTGCAAGAGATCCTGCATGCAGGTTTGGATTTCTAAGCACTCCCAATAGATTCCTGGGCCACTGCAAACTTTTCTTTAGAAATGGAGTTTTGTAGGCCAGAAACACTGACCATAATCTCCAAAGTCAAGGAGACCTTTTTTTACAAAACTGGTTGCTTACTGGTTGCTGCTTGCAGGTCAAGGTCTGGAGCTCACAGTACTTTTTTGACTCTGGGTTTGAAACCTTCCATCAGCTAAGTTGGAGACAGGATTGCAGAGCAAAAGTGTCCTTGCAGAGCTTGATATCCTTCAGTAGGTGTACTCTGTGAAGCAGGGAGTCAAATTAAGACTCTGACCTTAAAGAAGGGAGTGGTGGGTTTGCAGATATTTTAAGGATAGGCCTTTTTAGGTTTTTTTAATGGTTCACTTCACGTTACAGAGAAAGCCAAATTTCGTCCGAAAACACTCATCTCTAACATTGTCCTATAGAATCTACAGTATTTCTTAAGTATTTCACAGCACAAATAAATTGAAATCATGAGGGAACATCTAAAGAGAAGAAAATTGATAACAAATGAGAGCCTATAAAACTAACTGTGCAGCACTGGAGGAAATCACCCAACGAAAACCACTTCTGCTCTTGCAGTGCCTCAAAGGGAAGATGGGTAGTGAACAATGACTTTGTGTTTCTAAAAGGAGAAATTCCTAAGGAAGATTTTCAGCATCTAAATGAGAGCTACAGAAAAGAAGAGGACAGACTCTTTAGCAGGGTCTGGGACAATAGAACAGGGGGAAATACCTTCAAGCTCAGGGAGGGTAGATTTAAGTTAGATATAAGGAAAAAATCCTTTACAGTGAGGGTGGTGAGGCACTGGAACAGGTTACTCAGTGTTGTGGTTGACGCTCTGTCCCTGGAGAGTCTCAAGGCAAGACTGGATATGGTCCTGGACAACCTGATCTAGCTGTGGATGTCCCTGTTCGTTGCAGGGGAGTTGGACTAAATGGCTCTCTGAGGTTCCTTCCAACTCTAAGGTTTCTATGATTTTGTGATTCTACGGATCATCTGTTTGTTAGCAACAGTGAGATTTTTCAGGTATTTGACATTTCAGTATTACCCAGAACAAAAACGTATTAAGAAACACATTCCATTATTTCCTTAAGGGCAAGAGAAGACCACTAATAAGGACCTACTGACATCAGAAAGCTAAATCTATGTACAGGATGACCTATTTCACAGGTGTAATATTTGTCTAGCAACTATTTTCCAGGATTACCTAGAAAATATTTTTCAGAAACAAGAGCATAAGGAGGCCCAAAGTTTTCAGCTCTTCCCTTAAATACAGATGGATGTGCTTCAGTATCAGATGTTTACTGCAATAAGAGTCTGTTTCCACTGCAAAGCTTTTGCTTTGCCTGCTGTTAAGTACTTCTGCAGTCCAACAAAAATTGTGTAATGGTTCAAGCACTATGTTGTTTCTACCAATATGTTGGTTGCAGTCTAAATTTAAGGCTAAAAGGCCAATAACTAGGTAAGTCTTACCCAGTTAAGGAAGACAGTTCATCTTCTAGTCATCTCCTTGCCATCTAACAAAGTGATTTTTTAACCTTATAGAATGTTACAAACTCTTTCTTCAGAGACATGTAAAGCAGGCTGGACTAGGTTCTAAGCAACCTGATCTAGCTGTGGATATCCCTGTTCATTGCAGGGGAGTTAGACTAGATGACCCTTAAAGATCTCTTCCAACTATAAGAATTCTATAATTCTATGATTTTAATTCTGTGTGTAGTGAAAAATCTTCAAAGAATATGAAAATTCAATTTCTAAAATTAAAAACAAATATTTTCTAAAAAAAATTTTACTAGTAAAAATTGTATTAATCAGAAAACCACAAATAGTGAAAATTCTGTGAACATGCCAGAATTGGATCAAAAAATATTCACTTGGAAAAAAATCATCAACACATGTCTAGGAAAGTTCTGTAAGAAATGTTTCTTGTAAATTAGGGAAGTAATTCCATTATGTGAAAACTTCTCTATCCTTTGCCTTCAAACACTTTGGGGCAGATCCATAGTTCCTACACACTGTAGGGATGTATGAAGCCAATGGAAGAAGTGCAGCTGGTCTGACTTGCACTGGCGTTTCTCCCAGCCCTGGTTGCTGGATGCTGGGGTAAAGGCACTCATGGAGCCTAAGGAGTGGCTTTCATCCAGGAGGGTAGCAATGCCATTCAGGGCCAGCCAGCAAATTCTTCCCAGCAAAAGTCAACGTAAAATCTCCCATTTTGAGTGAAATAGGTCTGTGCAACAGCAAGAGCTGGGACTGCCCAGATGAAGCAGTAGTTCTGCAGTAAAGGTGGCAAGGATCCTAGCAGCCAGCAGGCAAAATATGCCTGGGTCTGTGAAGTCAAGAGGGCAGCCAGCATCCATGGGATAGGAGTTTTCTCCCTCCCAGCACTGCAGGGGCTGCACCTGGAGCCCTGTGAGGCACTGGCCTACTAGAGTACAGCCAGGCAGGGCCAGACCACTTCATCTGCTACTGTTGTTGTCAGCTCCCTAATGGCAGCTGGGGGTAAGGAGCCAAGTTCCAAGGAGGAGCCCACCTGTTGAAAGGGCACAGGTCTTGTGTAAGGTGCGTGTTAGTGAGCCCTGTTTCAGCAACAGGGAGGGCTGGATGGCTTTTAGCCACCTTTGCCAGCCTAAATGATTCTATTATTGTTTAGGTTGGATATCAGGAAAAACTTCTTTTCAGTTAAGCACTGGAATAGGCTCCCCAGGGGGGTGGTTGAGTCACCATCACTGAATGTGTTTAAAAACCACCTGGATGTGGTGCTCAGGGACATGATTTAGGGGAGGACTGTTGCAGTTAGAGTAGTATGGTTAGGTTGTGGTTGGACTTGGTAATCTTCAAGGTTTTTTTTAACCTGAGCAATTGTATGATTCTATGATTCTGTGATTCTGTGATTATTCCTTATTGTCCTGTAGGTGCTATCAGGCTGTGCTTATCCCGAGGCCTTGGTTTTGTAGGAGACTAAGCTATCTGTTTGCCACTTACAAAAGACAGGAAAAAAACTTCCTTATGTCCCTTCCTTCAGTCCCTGTCTCCTGGGGCTGCCACTAGTTAATCCACCCCTCCAAATGTGAGTTCCCAGATGGCTTGTAAAGACTGACTTAAGGCCAGAGACACGCAGACCTATAACCAGTGCAGTAATTATGTTAGGTTGAACCTAATGCTAGAAGTAGCTGGCCAAGTATTTGAAAATTCTGTCAGGCAGACAGAAGGATGTCCATCATACAGCACATGCTGCTCTCATCCTTCTGCAAACAAGAGGGTGTATTTCACAAGGGCTCTGCAGGGCCTCTGCAGTGAGCCCTCCTACTTCTGGTTCTGTGTACCTGCTGGGAGTGGGGGTGTGTGTGAAAGCTGCTAAAAGCAACTGGAAAGTCAAAGCCAATTGTGCCCCAATTAAAAGCATCTTGGCCTCATAGGAAATACATATTCATTAGAAATGGATTGTTCAGGTCTTTTTCCTCCCTTTCTCACCATTGTTCCCTTTTACTGGCTCCTGCTAATGCTTGTCCTGCTCCAGGACCCATTGCACTTGGCAGAGCTCTGATGCTGGCAACTCACAACTTCCTGGCTCTACCTTTCTTTCTCTTTCCACTCTCACACAAAACAGAAAGTTATTCTTTACTTCTAAATGCTTATAGTTTTTCACTGATGCTATCCATTCCAGACAGTGCAGTGACACACAGTGTCTTATATAGGCAGGAACTTCCCAGCATGATTTCAAGAAGCTCCTGTGAATATTGCCTTTTATTGGAAAGTACTTTTTTTCTTTATAGAAATTGCATTCTTGAGCCATGGTGTTCTCTTGTGGTCATCTTCCCTTTTTTGATGATAAATCTAAGTGTACTGCATTTATCTCTAGGACATTGGAGATAAATGAGCTGAGTATTTATTTTTTTCGGGAGCGAGATACACCCAGCTGTGACAGAACTTGTTAAATAAGAAAAAGTGATCTGTGTGAATCAAATCGCAGGCATAAAGTTTGTCTGCAAGAATTCTGATATAGATCATCAGAATATACGCAGTTCTCAAATGTTAGTCCGATTTACAGATGTCTTGCCTTGTGCCTACCCTAAACTGGTGATTCCTGTGCAGTGTTTTTCTTCTTTAAAAATTAGTGATCATGCAGCTGCAGAACAAACCAAACCAAAACAAAAAAAAGCCATCCATTCAAGACAGTTGTTTTCTATAATAGATAGACAATGTAAGAAATCCATGAACCAATGAAAGGCTAAAACTTAGTCACACAAACACTTTAGCAATTGCTTCTGAATTACTAAGATGCAGCAAAGAGGTGAGTCAAATTCATAAACTGGGTAAACTGCTAAATTCTCAACATTACTGTGAGTAAGATGCAATCTGCCCAGCTCTGTGAAGAACATAATTACAGAGCAGAACAAAGCAGCAAAATCACTGATTCTGTGCTTTTCCTCTGTGACAGGTTACTATAAAAATACTGCGTGTCTATGGATTTGTCAGCTGTTTGGTTTCAGCCCGCTATAGGAATTTGAGCTGTTTTCTCTTATGAATCCTCACTTCCTTATTTCCAAACTTACTCCCATTCCTTATTATAAAAAAAAAAATTCTAGGTTTCTAGGACTTGCTCTGGAATTTGGATTTCTATTCCTCCAGTGCTATCGAGCATCATTTCTCTCTCTCACAGCTTATAAGCCTAGGAAAGAGAATGACATATGCAGAAATACAAGGGCACAACACTTACATGTTGGCAGGGAAATGGGAAAATCTGTATTGGCTGGGATGTCAGAAAACAGATATGTGCACCTCTGCCCCTCACACACCTCAAGCCTGTAAAGCAGCATGTGTGGTTTTGTGATGCTTAGGCTGTGAGGCCTCAACGGTTTACAGGGCTGGTTCGGCCCAGTTCCGTGACTAGTGGGGCGGAGGGATTTTGCAAAATCCACGCCTCCAGAAAAAGGGAACAGGGGACCCCAAAATATTTAAAAACAGCGGCAACGATCTGAGGAGAAACAAACTAATTTACTAAATATAGTATCAGAATGCAAGATAACACACTATAATACAGTGTAATTAAAATTGAAGCTAATAAATCAAATATAATGAGAGAGAGAATGTCCAAAAGGTGGATAGGCCTCACCACAACGCTGAGGTGAGATGCACCATCCAGTTGAGCAGCAGGGAGACAGGAGGAGAACTGACAAAGAAGAGCGGACAAAGAAGAGCGCATCAAGGTGACCTTGCCAGGAGTTGTATCTCCTCTCTGTGACTGCAGAGTCCCCTGGGGAATGTAGTTCTTCTCTTCCGGGCAGGTACTCAGAACTTGAGCATTAACAGTTAAACTCCCAGTGCCCCACATGATGTTATGATGTGGAATACTGGGAACCAAAAGTCATAAAACCATGACAGCCAGAAAGGAACCAGTGAGATCTACCCTTTTCAGATAGCCTGCTAAAGCCTTCTTGCAATTTGCATTCTGTTGAAGTACTTTAAAGAAAAAAAAAGTTTGCTGATTGTTGCAGCAGTTGCACGTGCACCTGATCACCTGTGAGGAGGCAGAGGCAAGTCCAAGGACAGGATTTCTGGTTTGACTTTGAACTGGCTTTTCTGCAGCAGGTAAGTGGGGACCTGTTCTTGGGCTAGCAGTGAAGAACTGCAGGTTCTGGAATGCAGAGTGGCAAGGAGGCTGCTCCTGTTTCCCGCTTCCTGCTGGCACTGCCTGTGGAACAAGAAGGAACATCTTTACTAAGGGAGCATAGAGCTGCTCCAGCAGCCCAGGTTGCCCAACTCAGAGTTAGGAATAAAAGAGCTGGATATAGGTGGCCACGTGTACAGCACACTGCACAAACAGAGCCTGTAATTACACCCATCCCCAGAGCAGGACATAAACATGTAACAGAGCAATTGGGGTCAGTGTCTGTTACTTTTCCCCTCCCTCAGCCAGGGATCTGGTGGCAGTTCCACCTGCAGCATGCATCTCAAGTGCTTATGAAGCCAGTCATCGGGCTGGCTGCTGGGAACGAGCAGCAAGCTGCAGCAAGCCTTGTGGAGTGCAGCCAGCTTCTTCTTTCAGTGTTGTTATTTTATCCCAGCTGCTCGTACTCAGGAACTTTCCTATTATACATATGTCTGTGATGAACAAATGTTTCAGCAGCAAAGCACATACCTAGGCTTACACTGATCAGAAGATGTCTGAGTCAGAGTTATGTAGTAAATATTTTCCAGTCATTTTCTGCTTAAATTAGAAGTGTCAGGGTACAGACTTCCCTCTTCTCCTTATCAAATCTTCTTTTGCGAAAGTAACTACATCTCGTATCAGACTGTTTCATCTTGCTCTGTGGTTTCCTTGGCCTCGGCTGTAAACAGTGTCTCCCAGAACTTGTATATCAAGAATTTATGTTACAAAAGCATTCACCAGAACCCAGAGTGTAACCTGGTATTTCCAGGGATGCCTAGGTTTCAGGGAGATCACTTTACTTTGCAGACAGAAAGCAACAGTTTAAAAAACAAACAAACACACAAACAAAACAAAAACCAACACACAAACAAGAACAACAAGAAGTGCAAAATAATAATAAAAAAACACCTTTCTTTGAAGTCCATTTGGTGAGATGGGTGACCATGTGTGGGCTGCAGCCAGATTAGTGTCTGTGAAATGTTGCTCCACATGGCAGCAATGCAAGTGGTTTCTGTGCATAGCCTGCAGCTGTACTGATAACTGTACCTGCACAGAGCTGGTGCAGCCCCACTGGGAGAGCTGGATGCCCCATACCATCACCTCTCACACCAGAACCCCTGAGCCATAAAGCTTGCTTGGGCCAGCCCTGTAGGTTCCCAGATCTACTTGTTTTTAATAATAATCCGACATCAGGTTTTGGAATGTATCTGCAGAGGTTTTGTGTCAAGTGTGGTGCAGGACAAAAAAAACAGGAACAGCACCCTGTTTGCAGAGGGCGTCGGTGCTCTGTGTAGCTGCTAGGCTGAAACAATCCCAATGGGCTTCTTCCTGTCCTTCTACCCCTTTCCCATGCTAGTCAGGACACCCCAGTTGCCCACACATGGGCACTGAATAAGCACTGAGACTTGGCTTTAGAGCAGTGCCTGGCTTTCTCCAACCCTGCTTTCATAGCACAAGTAAAGGTAGGTTTTCAGCTTTGCAGAAGAGACTGGATGGTACTACTAAAGTAGCTTGGGGATGAGCACAAACATACACTGATTTCCTTTCTTTAGAGTCTATTTGCACTGTGAGTAGCTCTACCAATTTAAGTAAGCTCTCATTCACATTCTTACTTAAGGACATAAAACTATTAAAAAGGGGGAACAAAGATGGTGAAGGATCTGGAAAGCAAGATGAGTGAGGAGCAGATGAGATTCCTGGGTTTGTTCAGCCCAGAGGAGCTGAGGGAAGGCCTCATGGCAGCCAAGAGCTCCTCACAGGCAGAGGAGGGGCAGCACTGAGCTCTACTTTCAGGTGACAGTGACAGAACTTGAGTGAATGGCTTGCAACTGTGTCAGGGGAGGGTGAGCATAGAGGGCAAAGCCCTGGTCATTGACTGACACTTCCTCACCAGATGATGCTGAAGCCTGCACATAATTATTTCTTCTGGTATCTTACTGAGGATTTATCATCCAACTTGGAAATGTGCCCGATGACATCATAGTCACTTCCTCTTCCAGACAGGTGCCTAGGATGCATTAGTGAAGAGTCTTGCCCTGTCCCAGGCCTGCCAAAGGGAATATAGACCAGAGCCTTCAAGATTCATTTCAGTGGCCTATGAAGACACTGGGACAGGACCCTGCCTACCACCAGTAGGGTCATTTGCTCAGGTTACATCTCCTGCAATTTGTCTATAGCTGTAGCACGGAGTGGAAGGGGCTCCAGCAACGTGCCCATCAGTACCTACACTGGGATCTATGGTTGGACCCTTTGTAAAGGCTCAGCAGGTAGGTTCAGAGGTGGTCTTTTAATATCAGGTTTAGATAACAGCAAAGACAAAAAATGGTGGGAACTTGGGATAAGAATAACTGGATTTTATTTTTATGAAAACAAGTAAGTGGGATATTTCATAAGTCAATATGGTACGCACATTACTGCTCAGCATTTTGCTTTGCAGATGCTTCATTCCCTAGATTTGAGATTTTGTGATTGTTGGGAAAGTGAGCACCCCAACTCTGCATATCAAATAGAAATATGCATATGAAATGAATAACAAGCTTCAAGAGAACAAAATGGCATCTCAGTAAATAGTCAGCAAGATTTCTTAAAGCAGCTATTTGTGATGCTTGTTTCTGCCTATTGGAGACCAACAGTTTTCTAGAAAGAAGGTGCACCTGGAGATCTAATTTTTTGATTTCACCATCAATCTGCTGTAGAAATACAGGACTAACCTAAAGTGAAATGACTTCTAATGTTTCCAGCAGAAAAGAAAACCTGGGTGAAGAGGAAAAAAAAAAATCTGATCCCATACAGATCTTTCATAGTTGATTGGGGAATTTCTAATTGAGAGCACATTAATAGAAATCAGGCATAATTCACAAAAACAGCATGGGCTGGCAGCTCCTGTGTCCCCAGTGAATACTCTTCTCAGTATATTATGATGTGTGGGCTTCAGGAACCTTGTTCCACCAAATCTCAGTTTCTCCAGCATACAATTCTTACAGCCAAGTTCTGTTTTCTAAACAAAACCTTATTTACTAAGGTACACAGTACTGGTTACAAATCAACAGTCTCCCCACATAATGGGTATTTTTTGTTACTCATTTGATCTGGTGATTATTAGAAGAATTTAGAAAAATACTGCATTTAAAGATTGATATTATTGCAACAAATTGCTGGCAGAAAATGCAGATCAACAGATCAGACACTGAAGACAGTCTAGACGCTGAGGACAGTGTTGAGTAAAGACTAATTGAAAGTTTCATGAAATGAGCTCAATCAGTATAGCACACTGTATATCAGCAACTACATGCAGTACACCCAGAGCAGAGCACCCAGGCTGGTCTGCAGCAGAAGTGCATTTTCTTCTAGGCTTTGCTGCTGTTTAGCTCTGGCAGTATGATGAGCATCACTGGCTTCACTGTGTTCTCACGCACAGAGAAGTATTTGCAGGATTAGAACTTTAAACTTCAGTCACAGTACAACACATCCCTACATCCAGTAGACTCATGAACCTCAGTGACTCCTGTTGCTCCCTTACTCAAAGTAAGAAAATCTAAATAATGTGTATACTTGTCTGTAAGCTACCTGTAAGGCCTTTTTTTAATAACTGCTTGAGGTAAGGGATGTGTCCTACGCTATATTTAATAAAAAGAGGCACTTATAGTGTTGGATTGTTTTTCAGATAAAAAGCAGTGTATTCTGGTTTTGACTGGGATAATATTACGATTGCTTTATATCACGAGAGCTGGCATAACATACATAGGTTGCTCGGAAAGTAATACCTCCTATTTATTCCCATGGAAACTAAAGCAGCTACAACGATCATAAAAACACCACTTGATAGAGCAAATTCTTCCCTACAAAATACAATTTTTCAACATAGTCACCATCATTACCTATGCATTTTCACCATGATGAACAAGAGCTTACATGCCATGCTTGTTATTGCGTAGCTATATCAAAATCTTGTCCTTCATGTTGCTGTCACCACTGCTGACCACCACCACCACCTCACTATGCTCACATTCACTGTTTGGGCTTTATAAATATTCAGTAAATATTGGTCAGTGGGAGATATTTTTTACACGTGGAGTGTGTAACAGTTACACACCCTTGCTTCATATGCACTTCCATGGCAGATACCATTTTGTCAGGCTGCTCCTCTGCTGCCATCTGTCACATGGCAACAAAATGTAACAGAATATTGGTGGGAAAGTTCCACCTATACTGCCATATCACCAACATCTGCCTCTGACATTATGGGTCAACATAATACAGTAGGAGACATTACTTTCAGAGCAGCCCTTGTGTAATGTTTTCCTCTGTATATAACTTCTTTTAAAGTTCTGAATGCAGATTTGCCTAATATACTCCTCAAATGACTTAAGCTCACTGGTTATACAAATGCCCATTCCAGCTGAGTAGCCCACTCAGGTGGCTCCATGAAGCGAGATACAAGAGGCAGGCAAAACGCTCCCTTGCTTGTATAAGTGGTGTGGATCTCACTGGGAGCCATTCCCTGGCCTCTGCCACAAGCTGGTATACCAGCACCTTGGTTCAGGTTTTCTGGTCTCTGTGGTGCCATAAGTGGTGGTTCATAGAGTGTTTTCCATGCCGCCTTTCCTGTAAGGCCAGTTTATTGCCAACAAAGCTTTCAGGATGATTAAATCTAGCAGTACAGAGCACACCCCACTTGATAAAACTTACTATTATTAAAGGGGATTTCCCAGATCTCTTTCATTGAGAAGGAGACCGAAGTATGTGGAGCTAGTTCTCTGCTATCAGCTAACATATGTGAGATGAGTTAAATATAGCCTGGCAGTAGCTATAATTTTGTCCTGTAGTCACCATGAAGCCTGAAATGAAGAGGCTTCAGCTGCAGTGTTTACAGCCATTCAGACTAGGTAAATTTATTAGCTTTGTCTCTCTTTTTTCTTCTTGATGCTATGCTACTTGTTGTTTTCATGATTTTACATTCTGGAGTAGAGAGCAATACAAGCTGCTCTGAGTTCTAAAAAAAGCATCTTTCCAATTTTTCTGTTGTATTATCTAGTTTGACCTGAGATTTGTAGCACCAATGATTGAAAAAAAAATTAAAGAATAATTAAACAAGTCTTTGTCAGTTGTTTTAAATCCCCCAAGTTGTCAAGAATCAAGTAATGATGATCACTTATGTGAATAACCAGTGTTTATGTGTTACACATATGAGACGCACTGCACAGTGTTTATTTAAAAGTAGATAAAGCGGGCACAAACTATTTCAGCTTTTTTAATTTGAGCAGTATCCTTACGTTATTTCTTTCTCCAGCTCTGCTGCCTTACTCCATGGAGCCCATAGCTACTGTGCTGCCAACTTAGGGACTATTATTTTGTGAACAGCATGCAGTTTTCACATGAGGGGTAGGTTTCAAAGTTCTTCATCTTACCTTTTGTTTTACTATGAGAATTGTTTTAGGATACTAGTGAACAAACTACTCAGCAGCTGGGTAACAAAGTATGCAGCTAGATAAGATGGGTGTTCTCATTAGCCTGCACCTCATATTCTGATGTTGGCAGCAACAATTCTTTAACAGGTAGTGGTAACAGTATTAATTATACTAAAGGCAAAGCTAGCCCTTTCTTTCCCCAGCATGCGTTTTGTCGCCTTCTTGCAGCAAATAGCACCAGCTCTGGAGACGTGCCTTTTCAAGTAGCCTAGTGCATATTGCAGACGCTGCCACCACACGCAGGAATGCATGGGGAGCTGTGAGATGGAAACTGTATGCTATGTGAATCTGGTCACACGTCTGTTATGGAGCCTGGTAAATGAAGGAATCTACCAGCAGCTGATGCTTTTCAGGTAAAACACTGACCATGGCAAGAAACTGCCCCTGTCCCCCAGCCCAGTATCAGGCTTACATGGCTTAGCAGTATATTCCTATCATCCATATATGAGTGCTGTAGCTACATGGGGAGGAACATTAGCAAACTGCTCTGCAGTGTGGGACCAAGGCTGCTTTTTCCATCGTGTAACCATTCCTGTAATCTCCACAGCTATTACCTGACTCTGAAGGCAGCAGAGCATTTGTTATGTGTACAACTTGTCCTTTGCTAAGTCTGGTAAAGAACAATGTGCCCACTTTTGCGAGGAGGATTTTTCTCTTGAGGCATTTTTTATTGTTGCTGAGAAACAGACCATTGTTGTAACTTGCATTTTGTACACTTAAGGAAAGATTTTTCAAGTGACAGAAAAGCAAGTGTGTCCACGTGATCTCTGCGCAAAGGAAGCTTAAATTGTGCCTACTTAAAGAGGCAAGGCAACATTTCCCATGTAAATAAGTACCTTCTTACAGGTCATAAAAATCCTACTGGTTAGCAAAATTAGGTGGGTGACTCTTCCCACCGGCAAACAAATATTATAGTATTTCTGCTGCCACTGCCTCACTGACTGTCTCACACTGCTGCCACTGCTGGTTGCTGGACTTATCTTATGGTGGGCAAATCTGGGGCTTGCTGGAAGGTAAGAGTGTCCCTGATGACTAATTTGCTTTGAATGAGACTAAATGGCAGCCTGTGAAGCATGACAATGGAGCACTGGCTGCCAGCTTGCACAGGACATCGCTGTGGCTATGGCAAGCCTGGGTGCTCCACTTGCAATCACCTACTAGGGGCTCTCTGCACATGGGAGAGGCACACACCACTACTTCAGTGCAGGCATGAAGCATGGCCAGCAGAAAAGGGAGAGAGAGCTGTTTCGGGTGGGGCAGGCAGCTGGACACTAGAGTCACACACACCTTAGAAAAAAAATGTAGAGGTGCCATAAGCCAAAGATAGTCGGAGAAGAAAGAGGAAGAGGAAAAGGACTGTTCTGTATTCATTGTGTGGCATGATCATCATTCCAATTAGAATGGAGAAGGTGAAAATAGCAGTAAACTATACAATAAAGGGATTCAAATAGTTTTTCAAACATCAGTAGTTATGTTAGTTTACAGTGCAAGCAGCCAGCATAAAAAGTGGATGTAGTTTCAGTGAGCAGAGCTAATACAAGCAAGAAAAGAACAGCATGGACTCAAATGCAGTGACCATGCATATTCACAGGATTATTTCCTATTGTCACGAGAGTGGAGCTAAGAGCAGCATCAACATGATCCCAGGGGAGAACACTTCCTCCTATTTCTGCAGCATAAAAATCTCGGGCTTTGCACTGCTGGCCTAAAGGGAAGTGTGTAGTGCCCTGTTGACTTCTTCTTGTCCTCAGATCCCTGCACATTCAAGGCAGTTGGCCAAGGTGTGCTGGGCACAGATGCAATCACACCAAACTGCCCTCCTTTTTTTGCATCCAACGGCGTCATCCAATCTTTGTAGCAGTTTTCACACTTCTCCTTGTCCCTGGGTGCAGGCTGTGAGCCACAGGACAGATAGTCACTCAAGAGCAACTGTGTACAAGTAGAAATGCCCTGACTCAGCACTGACTGGTAATGCTAGTTTCCACTCTCACTTTTATTGACACAGAGAAGAAACAACTTACGGGGGTTAAGGTTGTTGAATTATCTAGGAGATCAGAGCCTGCTCATATCACCTTATAGCTTCCTATTTGGCCTATATGTCATTATCATAGTTTGGAAAGAGGGGAAAAGACTGATGCAGAGAGGGGATTATCACACCAGATTGACTTGGCAGGATTAGTAAAGAAAAGAAGAGGCATGACTGCCTGGTTGGCTAAGGGGGTCTATCCTGTGCAGTGATGAGAAAAACATCTTGGGTGCTTTCTCCTCCTGCTTTTCTGCCTTGGGCACAGGTCAGCACTTCAGACTGATCTTGCAGTCAGCCCTTTGTGAAAGGTTATGCTCTTTATTTATTTTTCCCTATTAGCAAAGTGTAATGGACAGAGCTCACCTTTTTTTCAACTTTTTTTTTCCTTTCCCCTCCCCCCCCACCCCCACTAGCTTCCTGTTCTTCCAGTGTTGCATTCTGCACTGCTTCTGGCAGAACATTTTGTTACTGCTACAGCAGATTGAATGGAAGTCCCAGACATTGTTTGCCAATTTGCAGGGTGCTTGCAGCACTTGTGCAGGACTCTAAGAAATTGTACTGCACTTACGGGAGGCCTCAGCTGTTTTGGGACAGGTGTGGGGGGAGGTATGGAGATGGAAGGAGGGGCAAAGCTTGGTCAAGACGGAATCCTTATAACCAGAGGACAGTGGTGGCTCTTTCCAAGAGCAGCTTCTGATTCCTTGGTAGAAAGTGCTTATAAATAAACTACCAACAGCAAAAGTGCATGCAGGAACCTACCAGCTCCCACTAATTGATGACTGGGACAGCATCTCTTACGAAATTTGGCTGGGCTTTTGCTCCTCTAAGGCCGCACAGCCCTGTTTATGTACAGTCTGTCCCATGCTATTGCTTTCTCTATAGTGAAAAAGAAGTTTTGAGCAGCTGAGGGGAATGATGGAATACTGTGAAAATTGCACAATTTGCATTGTTGTTTGTCCCTTTACTTGAGATCCCTGTGAAAACAGTGTCTGCTGATGGTCTTGAGAAAATAAATCTTTTCTCTTAGCAGGAACCCAAGGAAGGTGGAGTTTATTTTGTAACATAGTCTCTGCAAAACAACTCTGTAGTTACAGCAGGAACTGGCCACAGAGGCTCTCCAGCTTGGGGTGCTATGGCAATAGGGCCATAGCCCTATTTCCAATAATTGTTTTCAGTGCTGAATTATCTGGCTCAAAACAAACTGCTAGAGCCAGAATTTAGTATATAGAGAACTATTTCTGAGTATTTGTTTTCTGCTTTGAATTCTTCACAGTTTAGCACCCTATCATTTGCAGTAAGTGCTGAATCTACTGTTACGTGACCAGCATGTGCCATGGAGCTGCTTGTAATGGGAATTCTGCAGGTAATCCCTTCATAGCTGCCATAACACATTGCTGCAGTTTTGCAGTATTAGCTACAAAGCTGCATTCATGGAAAGGCCAAGTTAACTCCCTGTTAGACTGCATCTGTTTGCATGTGGTCCTCGTGCCCATCCGAGGCTGATTGACCACATCCAACCCTTGGCTCACCTTGGCCTGGGGTGAGCTGCTGCAAACAAAGGCAAAGAGGAAAGCAGAAGCAGATTCAAGGAACTCTAAACAGGTAAAAGTCTTTTAATGTTGAGTACAAAAAAACAAAAACAACCAGATACAAGTTGTAATGTGACACTCAATTTAACCAATGTTGATATTGTATGCATATGCATGTTTAAAGCCATAAGATTATTTAAAGGTTGCCTGCAAATGCTTGCTCAAATTGCAAAAGTGTGCATGCAGGTGCCTCTTTCAAATGTGCATGTGGAAACCTTTCTAAAAATGTACAAAGTTTGAAAACATATAGATGTACATCTGCTATGTGCAAATTGTATGGGGATGGGCAGATTCTGTTCTCAGTTATGCTTTTTCCTCCTTGATCCATGGGTTGAGGTCCTACAGAAAATTCTAAGTAGAAAGCTTTTAGAAAATTTGATTCCTGCAAACTGTCTAGATTTGTAGGATCTCCTTTTCCTGGAAATGGGTAGACTACTCATTCTGGGAACTAGTGGGTTGAGAGTACTTATGACTTTTACTCCTGGAAGATGACTGTAGTACTTTGTGTCACAGGGTAACAATATACATACAGATATCCTTTCCTTTTATCTGTTTTAAGGGAATGAAAAACAAGAACAAATCAATAACTACCTTAGATGAGATTTTGCATGGAAAGATTGTATTTCTGACCCAATTATTTTCTGTCCTAATTACTGCAGGCAGAAATTAAATGGAACTTCATTTCCCCTGCAAAGAGCCACATGAAAAACCATTTACAGGGGTGATGTTTTTGTTGATCCTGTTGCTCCATTATCAACCACAGTGGGTCAAGGCAACCTTTTTAACAATGCATTTTAAAGCCCTGTGCAGTGGCTAATCTCCTAAATTGCACTGACCTAGAACTCCAATTTCAGGATTGAATGCAAAGTCCTGTAAACAAGAGCACATGTGAGAGATATGCCTTCATTCGCAGCCTCTGTTCCAAAGAAACAACTGCAAATGATTTGTATACACAAATAATCAAGACTGCCAACAGGCATTTGCCTGCACAAACATTTCATTTACAAATAAGGTCATGCTACTTGAGTGGATAGTTTTCTATAGGGTGGATAAAACTTGACATCAGCTTCCTCAGGCCGAGTGCAGGCTCATCTCAGACTCTTCTGAGGTATTTTGTAAGGTATGTTATGTGTGTGTGCACAAACACATGTGCATGCAGCCCTTGACCTCATTCAAGGTTTTCAAAGTGGAATTTCATAGCTCCTCATATGGGGCTCCTCTCATACCCAGCCAGGACTTCTGCCCTTTGCTCTTACAGCAGTGAAGCACAGTGTACTTCACAACTGTAGCATGGCACCCCTGACAGCCAGCACCTCTGGGGGAAATATCAGTCTAAAGTTTCCTCAGCAGAAGAGTGGCAAAACTTGCAGCCCATGTTGACACCACAGCCATGTGCTTTGACTTTGTCCTGCCTCTTTTGTTTGCTAGCATTTGGGAATCTGCTGCAGGGTCAGAGGGCAAAGCTGCTGTCATCTACACTGTGCACTTGTCTTAGCTGAAGGACAACAGTCTCCATGCTGGGAACACAGCATGAGAGTTGGGTGGGTTTTTTTTTCCACTGTTCTGCACATTCTGCAAGTTTCCACTGGCAAATGAAGTGTTTGACTTTTGGGCCTTCCAATCACACTATTCAGAGAATTTATGCTGACATTGGGTGATAAGATGGGGGAACATGGGTACAAGGTTGCTAACTGGGCAGCTTATAGAGCCTGCAGCTCCTGGTGATGGTCTGACTTACTGGGTTACTGTGAGCAGCAGAAAACATTTTGGTTTCACAACAGAAAGGTTGGAAGATCTTCAGGGAACCATATCAAAAGCATTCAGACTCAACACAATGGTCTATTGCACATTAGGATATTCTCTTGTGGAAGAAGTATGATCATTTCTGATTCTCCATTTTCTAAACCACTCAGACTTCAGGAGGAGATTTGACTACCATTGGCAGCTTTGTTGCAGAAACTTCTCACTTTGTTCAGAAACTTGCAGACACTGTGTCTAGTGTGTCAGCCATTGCAAAGACAGTCTTTTTACTGCTTTTACATTTTTTTCCTCTTGATCCTCTCACATGCTGTGCATACAGTAACATGTGTCGTAATCTTCTCAAAAATCAAATAGATCCAATTTTGTCAGTGACTCTTTACTCATTACATCTTTCATCTTCCTTATCATTTTGATGGTTCTTTACAGGAGGAGATGCAAGTAAGGTAGCATGTACCATCAGAGGTTAAACAATTGTGCACATACCTGTCTCAACAATTTCTCAGAAGATGACAACATGACCTTCAGCCCTCTCCACACAACCGGGACAGTCTTCTCTATCAAGAAGCCCACAGACATGCATGCAATTCCATGGTGCTTAAGGGGCCTCATTAGATTTTTCGGTGTTAACTGTGGGTTTCCTTTTAAATTCATCATCTGTGGAATTGAAGGCCCATATATGTCTGCATCAAGCAGACTGAACTCTGCTGATCTTGGCAGAGAGAAAACCGCTTGCTTTGCTGTAGTTTCGCACACTGCATTCAATGCTGGAATTAATTCTGGCTGTTTTTTCAGAGGTACTTAAAATTTTTTTAGCCTTAGGATTTTTTTTTTTTTTTTAATCTGAGGATTAGCTAATAATGAGATTGCATTGATAACAAGAAAGGTTTTTTGTCTTTCCTTAGAAGAGGTACCATGGCTGTCAGCAGTTTCATGTGCAACCATGTCTCCAAGCTGCCACAAGTTCATGTTGGAGGATTAGGTCTCTCCATTTTCTGTTTCTTTAAATGAAGAGTAATTTTGTTTCTAGGTGGAAGGTTAGATACAACCATCCCTGTATTTGTACAAATGCATTTGACTCAGGTATATCTGATACAAAATAAAGATAAGAATGAAAAAATCAGGTAAGATAAAAGAAAATCAGATGCAAGCCCTACAGTGCAGAGAGGGAAAAGCTGTCTAAAGAAGGCCTAAACAGTGCTGTTTATAACAATGAGACCTTTTCCTGCATGCTTCACTGTAGCTATCTTTAATAGCTACCTTTAATAACCCTGCTGCCCCCAAAGAGATTGTTGTGGAAAGCTGTGGCCCACATTGTGCCCGCTGATGGTCTGCACACAATGAACTGATCAAAGGGTGCTGGCTCCTTCTCCTTCTTTCCACCTCTGTGTCTAAAAATACACTCCACAGTTTCCTAAAATATTTTTTCCATGGAAGCAAAGGCTGTTTGATAAGTGATTACATTCATGACCATGAACTGGAGGGAACACAGACCATGGAACAAGGGGAAGTTGGCCTGTGCAAGGCAGGGTGCCTGCTCTGTGTGTCTGCAGTTGCCTGAGACTGTGCCAAGCTGCTCGTACAGAAGCTTGCTTTCAGGTCATTCCTCTTCCAGTGTACTGCACAAAAGTGTAGTAAATGAGCTTGAGAAATCCAACCGTAAAATTACACCTGCTTTAAACTATTTCAGTTTCTGTTGGGATGTTCACCAGCACCTTCTGGCTGATCATTCCTGGAATGTCTAGGGAACTACATTCCCAAATGTAATTCCTGGCAGGTTTCTCCATCCAGCTGCCCAGGGCCCAGGGCCACATGGGAGAGCGAACGGTGCGTACCTCTCCTGGCAGCTGTCAGCGTGTTGGCCAGCAGCCTCGATTGCCAGAACTGTTTCTAAGTGTCGAAATAATAGCAAGACTGGGAGAGTAAAATGGCTTTTCTCGCTAAATTAGTAAAGAAAAAAAGAAATTGAAGAAAAATGGTCTGTGGTGCTGAGGTGCTTTTCAAGGACTGTGACCAGGCTAGCCCGTGCCCTCCCGTCGAGGGAATGACGGGACTCTACCTGCGGGCCGGGGCTCTACCTGCTTGTGCGGCGCTGCAGTACTGCCCCACGCCTCGGCTGCGCTTCCGAGCGGCGGGGTATTTCCTTACGCTAAAAGCCCACCGCGGCACAGAGGCCGCTCCCTTCCCCCGCTGCCTTCCCGGCCCGTGTCCCTTCGGCCCAGGCCGCTGTGTCCCCGACGAGCGCGGGTGGCCCGACCGCGACCCGCCAGCTGCCCGCCCACTCTGCCCAGCAACCAGGCCGCTCCATCTGCTGCTCCCTAGCGCGCCGCGCCGGCTCCGGCACAAGCCAACTTTCTCCTATTCACCCGCGCTCCCCTTTCAGCGTCCGATTGTTCTTCCCTAATGGCCTTACAAAAGCCCTGCCTGTTGCCTTTGCAGCCGCAATGAGGCCAGCCGGGGAAAGTCTTAATCTCTTCTTCAAATTAAAGGGACTCCTCTGAATTAATAATGCTGCCAGGAATGCTCTGGCTGATACAAGAGGATGTATACCACTCTTCAGCCCTCGGCAGCTGTGATTAGCTGGGGCTTGAAGTGTCCTGTCACAATATTTCATTCTGCTCCCCCGCCGCCCCTCCCTGCGCAGGGCTGCCACATGGCCTCTCTTGTGTGTTGCCTTTTCAAGCCTCCTGCCAATCATGCGGCAAAGATGCCTCAGATAGGGTGACAGATGGGACTGGGGTAGTTCGAGTCGAGGCTGGGGCCCGGGGGCACTGGCTGACAGTCCCATGGCCACGGATGGCCATGGGAGGAGAGAAGTAGGGCAGAAAGAGGATCCCAGGCTCATGGGGGCACCTGCCTGGGTCTGCACCCCCTGCTTGAGATGCCAGAGCTGGGTCTGGGCATGCCTCAGTGCACCCCACAGCCTGAAGGGCAGGCTAAAAGCCGTGGGACAGAAATGGGCTTTGTGCAATGAAGAGAAGCCCTTGGCAGCATATAGTTTTGCTGCTGGGTTCTCTGCAGGGGCACACTTCAGCTCTGGTGGGCCAGAGCTGCAGCCAGGTTGGAGAAACACACTGGTTTCAGAATGATGGGGCACCCAGGCATGGGCAGCCACAGGGGCCTGTTGGCAATGAGGATGAAGGCATTTCCAGCCTGGCAGGCAGCTTCCATCCGTAGAATTTTTCTTTTCTGTAGCAGGAACTACAAATGTATAAAGGGAATAGCTATGTTTCTGTCAGTAATGTTCCCCTGTATTCACCCTATGGTAAGTCAGCTGGCCTGTATATCTCCTGCCGGAAAGTCCCTTGTAAATGCCAACATGAGGGCAAAAAGAGCACTGCAAAATTTATTTCCTTCAATCTTGATGTGTGTTGAGAAGGAGTACCAGCAGAAAAAGGAAACCCTTTAAGCTAGACAATTTCAAAATCTGTGTCAGAGAATATCTGTAAAAGCAGTGCTAATGTCCCCTCCAGTGATGGTGGCATCATGACTGGCACCAGCACTGCACAGGGTCTCATGCTGGCTCTGCCACAAAAGCAGGCCCTGTTCCAGCCTGCCCACCACTCTTCAGGACATCAGCCAAGGGCCTGCTGCCCTCTCTGTCCCAAGCTCCCCTTTGCTGATCACGTGTGGTACATTTTCCTTATTGAGCCCTGCGAGGGGCAGATTCCTTGGCTGTCCTGCTTTGTGTGTTTGCCCAGCTATCTGGTAGTAGAGGCCAGGGCTCCCACATGGGTCGCTGAGATGTCTTCTGAATTTCCTGGATACCTGGACTACTTCCTTGGCAGAGGGAATAAAAAGTCTCCTGAAGGTAGCATCTCTTAACACTTCTGATTTCTGTTCCTCCTCCATGAACCCCACAGAGCCTTCAACCACAAATCTCAACCACAGGGCTACCAGCTCTATTTTGCAAATAAGGAAAATGAAGTCATGGCAGACCAAATGCTGTGGGAAATGCCTGGGCACATGTTTCCTAAAACCTTATGATTCTTAAATTTTTATACAGTTTCTTTGTATTTAGTGCCTAATACTATTATTTCAAAACCCCTGCTTTGACTGCCTGTCACTTTCTGACTGTGCCTTTGGTGGCTTTGCACTGGGGCAAGCCAGAACTGTGTGTGTGTGTGTCTAACTGAAAACAAAATACATAATCCCTTTGTGATTTCTCTGAGCACTTGCAGGAAAACTGACTGCATCCAAACGATAGGAGCCTATATACTCACTCAAAGCAAGTTATCATGTTCTGAAGAGTCTGGGGTTTCTCATGACTAGAGGGTCATTAGGGTTCCCGAGGTGTCTGTTCGTATGCAGGTCTCTCTGCTGCTGCACCTCTGTCAGTTAAGTCCACTGCTTTCTGCTTATTTGCTCATCTTGAAAGCACAGACATGCTGTGGTGTCTGCTCTGCCGACAGTCCAGGCACGTGGCCGCCACCCAGCATGCATATACACAGATCAGCTCTGCCTCCTGGTCAGGTGCTGCCACAGGCAGCCTAAGTCCTGCAGAGTGGCTGGCAGGTGCTGAGCATGAGGCAGGTGTGCCATGTGCCATATGGCCTGCTCAGTGTAGTGTTTCTGTTAAGTACTTAAAATTACAGGCCAGATGAGATAAAGCAAGTAAAAACACATGTATGCAGCAAACCGGGACATATACACAAATAATGCAGAAGTTGTTGCTTATGACACAAAATGACTTGACGCAGTTGCCCACTTGACTGCAAGACGGTTATGGTAGTAGCAGGGTTGAGAGGGAGATTTGTTTGTTCCATTGCCTAGAGAGGAAACTATGCAATGGGGTGCTGGAGGAGCAACAGATGAATCTGCAGGGTCACTTTCTAAGTGCTTAGTCTTTGGAAACGGCTGCATGTGGAAATCAATCAAATTCCCACCTTATAATTAGCCGGAAGGCTGGGGAAGAAATACTGCACACTGCAAAAGTCTGCATGGGAAAAGGAAATGGAACAGTTCTAAATGTATGAGGTTTTTGCACATCCTCACCACGAGATGTGAGTTTGCAAAGTGAATTTTCTTAAGAAACTCCTCTATGTCCCAGCAGATGCTAACATAGCGCAAAGAGGTGAGATTTGCTCAAAGCTTCGAGCACCTGTACAAGTGAAGAGGCATGCAAATTAGTCATTTACATGACTAATTGGAGTCCTACTAAACAGTGAGCTAACTCACCTGAGACAATGCACTGGTAAATGTCTCTGATGTGCAATTTATCATTTGTGTGCATGCTCATCATTGTTACAAGTACTAATTTGTCATGTAAATGTGCATATGTTCGCATAGATACAATTATGTCTTTCATTTTTCTGGCCCTGAATGACCACCTTTTTCTTCATAATGATGTGAAAAGATTGCACATCAATGTTGCTGGGAATTGTTTTGATAATGAAGGAACAAGGCAGTGATCTGAGGAGCCCTGCCTTCTGACCTGGGAGTTCTCTTCCTCAGTCAGCCAAAACTCAGGCTGGTGTGTGTGGGGGGCAGTGGTGGGGGAAGCAGGGTGGGCATTTCAAGCACGTGCTGTCAACTATTGTCAGAGGTACATGGATGTGGATTCTAATTCTCTTCACCCGATGCTGCTCCCTCCTCATCGGGTACATACAGGCCGCAGGCCCCAGCAGACAGCTGTGCATTGTGTGTATTGCTAACAGCTGCCTTTTCCATGGGGGAAATTAAAAGACTAGGGGGATGTGGGCACGTGCTGGCTTCTGGAGATGGAGACAATGCTTGATTTAGGATGGAACTTGTCTGCGGCGGCCAACAAAAGAGGGAGGCTGGAGCGAGGCAGGGGTCAGGGGAGCTCTTGCTCAGGGGGAGACAATGGCAGGGAGGAAGGAGAGGAGGAGGAGAAGTGAAAAGCGGCTGCAGCGTGCTCTGAAAAGGCCGCCGCGGTCCTGCAACAGCTGCTCCCGCACAAGAAATTTGAGACGGTCCTTTCACAAACACAACGGCTGTCAGAAGAATAGGGAGGCCACACTTCGCCAGAATGAGTCGTTTGCAATTGAAAAGGGGGACTGAGAGCTCCCAGTGCTTTTAAAGGTCTGCATCTACAGCACTACAAAATGATTAGTCAAAGTACATCGTGGAACAGGAGGAAAGTGTGCCGCAAACCATAGGGGGAAGTAAATCCTTGCGCTGCTGTTAAAAGTTGATTGCAACAGCCATTCTCTGCAGTACGGGTCACAGAAGAAAGCATCCACGTACATATGCATGCACGTATACAGTCATCATGGCATGTTGCTAGGCTGCCAAGCAGTGTTGGTACAGTTGAAGCTGTTTGTTTGAAATAACGATGAGTTGCACCTGCTCAAGAAATGACAAGTTTGCTCTCGTCAGAAGTCAGGGATCCATGAAAAGTGTGGTCATGATCAGCCTTCTTCTGCAATTACCGCCCCAGATACTGTGGTGAAATTCCCACTAGGGAGGGCTGCTTGTGGGTGTCTTGATGTAGCCATCCTGGGAGAAGCATCTCCAGGGACTGGATATGCTCATATAGGAAAGGCATCCTCTTCCCAACGTCAGGTTCTAGACATCTAATGTTAGCAGTTCACACCAGTAGATGACGAAGAGCTATAAATGTAGACCTTTCTAGAAGATCTTGGCTACTCAGTACAATTTGGCAGATGCACATACAGTGAGGCTGGTTTACCAGCAAGCTCTTCTTCCGTGCTACTTTCAAATAGGATGGTGCCTGAATGTCACTTTTAAATCTTCCAGTAGATATCTGCCAATGTTCAGAGGACAGTGGTGCAAGTCTTTTTTAGAATAGATCATTGGAGTGACATTAAAGCTTTTTGCAACAAAGCTAGCAGGTTTGTGCAATTTAATGTCAGAACTCTTACCTCATCTGACTTTGAGATGGATCATATAATGGTCAAGGACTGATCTAACTGAAGTAGATGAAGTAGTATAGGAGATAGAGGAATTTCAGGAATGTAGGCCAAACAGAGAAAGTACACAATATTAATAATTTATTAATAGTTTATAATTCGAAGATGACTTTGAAATTGACAGGAACAGTAGGAAAAATACCAGAATAGAGCTGGTTGACAATAGCCCTTTAATCATTGATACAGCCTCAAACAGCAGCAGCGGTTTGACTGAAGAAGTTTATGGTGTATGGAGTACAAAAGGGTGGCTGATCTGGGGCAGGATCCTGGTTTGTGGCCCACCTTGATGGGCTGGTTGCTGGTAGGTGGGTTGTGTCATGCACAGGGGAAGGTTTGGTATCCTTGGAGACTCCTCCCTACCTTTGTCTGCCTTTTTTGGGATGGAGGCGGGGTGAGATAGAGGTGTATGTGACCTGGGTTTTGCTAGTTGGATCATACTCACCTAAAATACTCTTATTGTGGTGAATGTTGGGTTATCACTAGTGTGATGTAGTGTGGCACCTGCCAAGTAGATATCTTTGTAGTCATCATTTGGAACAGGATTCCAGACTTGGCTAGAATAAATGGAAAATATGGGCAAGAAAATATACACAGAAAGTTCTGTGTATCACCTTGAAAAATCCAGGTAGCCAGTTGAAAAATGTCTTTTTTTTCCCCCATGAGATTACTGGTATTTTTTCTTTATTCTTTATTCTTTATTCTTTATTCTTTAATAAAACTGTTAGTTTTATTTAATTTTGTTAGTTTTATTTAATTAATTATTGTATTAATGTCATTACCTATGATTATTTAAGAATATTAACTTTATTTTCATTTTATTTAAATTTTTAATTAAACTGTTAGCTTTATTTACAGCATACATTTACATCACTGTATTTGCATTGTAGATTTTTTCCTTTTTTCTCTGACAAGATTTGTGAACTCAATTGAAAAATATACATTTGTTTTCACTCAAATTATGAGTTTCTTTTCTAAATGATTTTGAACTCATTTGAATGTAAAAAATTGGATTTATATACTAACACATCAGGGGAACTGTATTCCACCTATAGCATTTTGCTGTCCTTCCCAGTACATAAGACAGGAATTTGAGGTGATAAAATCATATTGGAGAGTGTCTGCAAAACAGAATATGGAGGATTGAGAATATATGCTAAGGATTAAAAAGTGATGCACTGGTAACCACTGGTAAAGTAAGGACTAATATTTTGATCTTGTTTGGACTAGAGACGCAAGAATGCCTGTTGATAATTGTGTAGAACAGGCTTCACTTTGGCAGAATAGAAAACTACAGCCAGTGTGGCACCATGGACACTGGCAGAAACAATTCAATGCAATGGTGCCACACTGGCTGAAACAATTCAATGCAAAACAGGTGTAAAATGATAAACTGGCTCGTAGTCACTCTGCAGTACAACTTGAATCACTCTTGGGCATACAACCCAGGTGCCAAATTAATCTTTGATAGTTTGCCAAAATCACAAGTATGTGAGACTGTTGTTACAGGGAATAAAAGAGTATAATCTAGTTTCAAATGTAAAAAAAAAAGAAGTTTGAGAAATTTTAGTAGTTTGAGACATTACAAGGTTAACCTAATAAAATACTGAGCTTATGTGCAGTGTGGGAGTTCTTTCAAGCCAGCACTGGGTGAGCTGTGCTGTGCTCTCCCTGGTGTCTGCAGGCTCATACTGGCTCGTGCAGCAGCCTGCTCCAAGTACAGACAGGGAGACACTCAAGGCCTTGAAGCTGTGACCAGTTTCCTTCAAAGCACTCAGTAGAGTGAAAAGGCACGCACAGACCCTGCGAGCTGCAGAAAGGAAATGCATACTGTGCCTTGTGAAAATGATCTGATTTACCAATGAATGTCAAAAAATGTGGCTCACCTAACAGCTTGTTCTGATCTGGAGTGGGACTGTTGCCTGGCACTTCGTCCCTACCACAACAGCTCCATTTAGTAGCAGGAAAAAAAAAAAGAGTGAAGAATTTTCTCAAAGCAGCATGAAGAATAACAAATGTTCCTTGCATTCTCTCTCGCTTTTTAGGGAGTAAAAAGTGGTAGCACTACTGTTTCTAAATAAGGAGAGTAAACGGCAATATCAGCTTGTAAAGCAGCACTCCTCACTTCTCACTTACTGCATGTTGTGGCACAGTATCATTCATGCTGAAGATCTGAAACTATTTCCTTTGTACACTGTGGTAGGGCAGGAAACACAATCCCAAAGTGAAGACTTTTGGAACAACTTGCTTTTGAAACTTGAAGTGAGTGACTGCTCTGTGTTTCAGAGCTGTTAGTACGTAGCAGTTCAAATCAGATCCTCGATACTAATAGCCTGTATTTTGCAGAGAGGGAAAGTGAGAAGTGAAAAATGGAGATTAATTTATTAGTGCTCTGGAATTAATGACTGCTTTTTGAAGTAATAAGATGTCACGGAGTTAACTAGATCAATCTATGCCCGTGACAGGGATCTATGCCTGTGACAGGGGGCAGTAGGCCCCTGCCCCCCCACTACCCCTGACCCCACAAAATGGGAAGGAAGGAAGGGAGGAAAAAAACTGCAGCAACAATCCATGGAGGTAATCTTATTTTACTAACTATGATATCAGAATGCAAGATAACACAATATAATACAATCTAATTGAAACTGAGACTAATAAATCAAATAAGATAGGAGAGAGAGAGAGTTCCTGAGACCGAGTCAAACCTGAAAAGCTTGGAACGGCTAGGAAAGCACCCTCAGCACCCACTGCCAGGCAGTAAGAGACCGCCCCACCTGGAAGGGTCAGATCCCATGATTTCTGTAATGTATAGGGATAGGTACCTGGAATTGGAGCATTAACACTTTAATTCCAGTACATGATGTTTTGATGTGGAATACTGAAAACCAAAAAACATAAAACCATGACATAAGACTAACCAAAATGAGAGATTTCAAGCTTGGGATTGTGGCCAAACTGTGCAGCTAGGTTTTGCTGCTTGTAGCCAGAAGAGTCTTTAGTTAGTTACTTCTTTTTGAAATATGGTAGCCTTAGGTCTCTGTATCCCTTCTCTGGTTTGCTCCCAGGGCTGACTGTCATCTTGTGATGATCTGAAACAGATCCTCTGTTCTGATGCCTTCAAATGTACTGCTGAGTCTGGAACTTAGCTTTTATTTTTCCGTCTACAGATATATTCAAACATGTATTAACTTCAGATTTTAGAAATCTGAGCTGAAAGCTGCAGTCGCCATAAAATTTTTCCTCCTTATGCTAGTACATGAAAAAGGTAGGGAAGGCTTTGTTTAATGTGAAATTAATTGCTGGGGGGACTGGTTTACTTATTACTAGATGGCATTGTTGCATTATTATTACAAAAAGCCAAAGTCCTAGTAATTAAGATCAGGCATTTCTTTACAATGTGCTTCAGAGACAGCATCAATTCATCAGTGACATTTGCAGATTGTGGCACTGTGAGCTCCTTGCACAAAAGGCACAGCTGCCTGCAGATAACATCAGTTCAGCAGCGACAGTGTCCCATTTGTTCTCTCACTGTCACTCGCTATCTTATTTGGGGAGCAGGGGTGGATATCAGCTAGCCCCATCTGCTCAACTTCTATGGCTGGTCTTTGGGGAGGTGCAGCTCAGAGCAGTGAGGCACTTGTTAGTGGCAGAAATCCTTTGTGGGGATGATCCCAGAGGTAAGAGAAAAAGTAAAATTATGGCTAAGAAGGTCTGGGGGGAAAAAATTTTGCACTAACATGCACAGTTCTTTCAGAAGTATCCTACTGATTCACATTATTTGTACTTACAAATGTTTGTAGTCAGTGTTTCCTAAGCTTTAAACATGATATTCCTCAGCTGTGTCTGCTGTGGTATGAGAAGCCCTTAATGAGTGGTCCTCCCTGGCTTTTATGTCTCAATAGATGTCACGTAGTGTGACAGTGTGCATCGTTATGCAGCCCTTCCCCAGGAACTATGTGAGTAGTTATACTGGCCAAATCTGCACAGACAGTTACATGCTACCCTTTTTCTCTCCAGTTTGAGGATAACAGGGGAAGTCAGAAAGGAGTACTGCAGCAGGAATGTAGGCTGGAATGTGTGCGATGTTGGCAGAGAAAACTCTTCTGTTCTCCAGCTGGACTTGTGCATGTTTGGGATGGCATGCTGTGCAGCAGGGGCCATCCTCATGACAAGCAAGCCAGAAGTGACCCAAACAGTCCCTGCAGAACAGAGTTCCAGTTTCACTGCTGAGCTAGCTGGCTGCTATGTTGCCCTGTATAGGCAACAAAAGAGCGTGCAGGAGGGCAGACAGAAAGCAAGGCTTTTTTCTGAAGTGTAATTATGGATGCATAGCCACATGCAATGAATGGCACCAGCCTGGGGTCTGTCCTGTGGCAGGAGGGAACAGATGGAGAGTGGGGATCCTGGGGACAGCCGTGCACGTTCCCCTGCTCTGAGACTGATGGGTTTTGGGAAGCCACACATTACTTGACATAAAATGCTACAGTGAATGTTAACGTTGGTAGGATTTGCTTCCAGTGTCAGGAGCCAGACCAGAGTGTGAGGTCAGCCTGGGCAATTGTGGATGTCCAAAGGGAGCAGGGGGACAGGACAGGCTGGCAGGGCTTATACCCAGTGTTGCACTGCAGGCTGTGTCAGGTGCTGAGGGCTACATGGTATGGTGTCTTATGCTCTGAACATGCTGCACCTATAATCCTTTCTTGGTAGCTCTGGAGAAACCCTGGTGATGCAATTTTAGTAGAAACTGACTAACTGAGTGGTTTAGCTGCAATAAACACTGTTACATGTGCAGTATCTGCTTGAACATGCAATACCTGTCTCTGCTCAGTCATGATGTATGGGAACTATTGAGTCACAGCCTAAACCACTGATTTATCACCTGGGGAAAGGACTGAGTCAGCCCTGGGAGCACAGGTAAAAGCAATTCACCTGTGTGACTGAAAGGGGTTGAGTTTGGCTCCACCTCTCTTAGACCCCATTTGAGGGCTGACCTCCAGTCCAAAAGGATCTCTGGTTGGAGATCTCTTCCTTGTGGAGATTTTCTCTGTGAGCCTAGATCCTTAGAGGCAGATGAGCATTCCTTTCCTGTTTGTCCATTTGTTATTCCACTCTTGTACTGCCTTTCCGCTATGCTAATCTTTCTGGTTACACATGAATAAGGAAAAAACTGAGAGGAAACATAAAGTGAATGGCAACAAGTCAAGGAGATCTTTCCCCAGTTCGTATAAAACCTGAGATTGCCACGACCAAAGTGCAGTATCTTGCACTTGGCCTTGATGTACCTCATTAGGTTCTCATGGGCTGACTTCTTCAGCCTGTCCAGGTCCCTTTGGATGGCTTCCCTTCCCTCCAGTGTATTGACTGTGCTCAGCTTGATGTTGTCTGCAGACTTGCTGAGGGTGGACTCAATGCCGTCGTCTGTGTTATTGATGAAGATGTTGAAGAGCCCTGGTCCCAAGACCAACCTCTGAGAGACACCACCTGAAACTGGCCTCCACCCAGACATAGAACCATTAATCACAACCCTTTGGCTGCGTTCAGCCAACCACCGAACAGTCCATCTTTCAAATCCATACCTCTTCAATTTAGAGAAAAGGATATGTCAAAGGCTTTGCAGAAGTCCAGGAAGATAACATCTGTTGCCCTTCCCCTATCCACCAATGCTGTTACTCTATTGTAGAAGACCACCAGATTGGTCAGGCAAAATCTCCCTTGGTGAAGCCATGCTGGTTGTCTTGGATTATCTCTTCATCTTGTATGTGCCTTAACATGGTAACCAGGAGAACCTGCTCCATGATCTTCCCAGGCACAGAGGTGAGGCTCACCAGCCTGTAGTTCCCGGAGTCTTTCTGTCTCCCTTTTTTCCAGTCACCAGGGTGTTCACCATACAGTCATGATATTTCAAATATGACAACCACATCAGCCATTCTCTCTCAGAACCCCAGGATGGATATCATCTGGCCCGATGGACATATATAAATTCAATTGTGTGAGAAGGTCTTGGACTTGTTCCACCATTACAGTGGGATAGAATCCACTCCTCTCACCCTCACCTAGAGGTTCAGGGTCCTGGCACACATGAGTAGCCTGACCACCCATGAAGACTGAGACAAAGCATTCATTGAGTACCTCAGCTTTTTCTATGTCTGGAGAAACAAGCTCTCCATTACCTTTCATCAGAGGGAGAACACTCTCCTTGGCCTGTCTCCTCCTGCCTATGTGCCTGTTGAACCCCTTCCTATTATCTTTCACATCCCTTGCCAAGTTCAGCTCCATCTGATCCTATCTTTACACAAGTGGGCAGCAGCCCTGTATTCCTCCTAGGCTATACAACTCTGCTTCCACTTCCTGTACATTTTCTTCTTTTCCCTCAGTTTAAACTGCAGTTCCTTGCTCAGCCACGTCAGTCACCTGCTTACCCTGCTTGACTCCTCCTGCTGGGGAATGGAGAGCTTTCCTCCTCTCATGGTTGCTGCTATTTTGTTTTTAGGGCCATCTCCCTGCTCTTCTTGCTTTTTCCCCTTGCCCTTTTCCTCAGGTGTGGGTTCGTGTGTCCCCTCACCCTATTAGTCATGGCATGGGGCTGAATTGGCTTGAAACCATCGGCAGGAGGAAAGTTAATTTACTAAATAAGATAGCAGAATTCAAGAGAAAACAATACAGTACAATATAATTAGAACTGAAAATAATAAACCAAATAAAATGAGAGATAGTCCAAAACCTGAAGGTCTTACTCCAGTGCTGAAGGTGAGACTGCTAGGGAGCACGCACACTGCCTATGGAAAGGGGAAAGGGGGCATCTCCTGACACGTGAACAGTTTTACCTTTCCCTCTGAATGGAAAACAGAAACTCAAAGTCTTCTGAGGTATGTAGTTCTTCTATTCTGAGAACAAGGTACCTGGAAATATCGACAATCCATGGAACTGGTGCATTAACTCTTTAACTCCCAGTGCAAAACATGATGTTATGATGTGGAATACTGACAATAAAAAATCATAAAACATGACAGCTAGGGTTGAAAATGACATGTAACACTGATAAGGATGTATGATACATCTCATAGCACCATATAACTCCAGTCAGCAAACAGCTTTGCCATATCTGTTCCCTCTCAAGGAGCTTTGTGAAGCGGTCTCTTGATGGTGAGTGAACTGGAGCAGTCATGAGCAGGCTGCAGCCACAAAGCTCCCACCTTCCCAGCTCACCTGGGTTGTGTGGAGGAGAAAGAGTCAAAGACCTAGTGTGCACCTCAGCTCATTGCTAAAACCAGTCTGTGTGCTGGGGTAGCCTGTTCTGATCAATTGTCTTGTGGCCAGCAATGTTGGTCTCACAAATTGGTCTGCTTTCTCCCACCTGCTGTTGAGTGGGTGGGGGTGGAGGAGTCTGGACCCTCCACAGGGCAGTGACAGTATGGAGGGGATACAGGCATGTACCAAACTGCCTTTGCTTCCATTCATGTTAGTCTGACCTGACCCTGCAAATGACTGTTTTGTGCCTTCCTCAGCCAGCTCTCCTGCTGAGACTCCAATCATCTATTTTCTGGCAAGTTGAACTTTCAGATTCTTCTGTAAAGCAGCCCCTGCTGTCTGCCTGACAAAATACCATAGGCACCTCAGGATTTCTCATAACATGCCAGAGGGAGAAGCTGATCCTTCTGTGGAGAAAACCAGCACGGTTTCTCTGGTTAGCATGGGCTTTGGCCATTTGATGCAAGCTGGAAATTTTCCTTGGCATGTTCTTCCCAGATAGCTTGCTTCTCATTCATACCAAGAATTGCTTTTGAACTGCTTTGCAGCCCTGGAAGCTACTGGAATGTTCTACCAAGAAGAAGTTAAGCTACGCTGGGTCTTGCTGTATCATGAGGTGCAAAGCATGCTGCCTGTGTAGCAGCTCTTCCTGTAGCATCTCTTCTGAGGAAAAAGGATTGGAATTTCCACATGTGTAAACTTTACCATTGTGTAAGTGCTAGTTTCCCACAAAAATGGGAACACATGAACTGTGTGATGAACTCTGGTGTGATCACAGCGACCATGGTTGCCATGACCATGAGGTGGTGAAGTTAAGGATCTCATGTGGCCAGAACAGAATACCAAGCAGAATCACAACCCTGGACTTCAGAAGGGACAACTTTGTCCTTTTCAAGCAATTGCTAGGGGAAATTCTGTGGTACAGGGTACTTGAAGAGGCCCAGGATAGTTATTTAGCATTCAAGGATTGCTTCTTCCAAGCTCAAAATCAGAGCATCCCAACAGCTAGGAAGTCAAGAAAGGGAGCCAGGAGACCTGTGTGGTTAAACAGGGAACTGCTGGGCAAGTTCAAGTGGAAGAGGATAGTTTACACATCATGGAAGGAGGGGCTGGTCACTTGGGAGGAATATAAGACTGTTGTCAGAGGATATAGGGAGGCAACTAAGAAAGCTAAGTTCTCCTTAGAATTAAACCTTGCTAAAGGGGTCAAGGACAACAAAAGGGCTTCTTCAAATACATTGCAGATAAAACTAACACTAGAGGCAGTGTAGGTCCACTGGTGAATGAGGTGGGTACCCTGATGACAGAAGACACAGAGAAGGCAGAGTTACTGCTGGAGGCTGTTCTGATGATCTCTGTACCACTGGGGCCCCAGAGGAAGCCAGGATAAAGGAGTTTGCCTCAGTTAATGAGGACTGGATTATGGACCAGTTAAGCAACGCGGACATCCATAAATCCATGGGCCCTGATGGGATTCACTCATGGGTGCTAAGGGAGCTGGCAGAAGTAATTGATTTTATGATTTTTGGTTATCAGTATTCCTCATCATAACATCATGTAGTGCACTGGAAGTTAAAGTGTTAATGCTCCAATTCTGGATACCTGTCCCAGAAGAGAAGAACTACATTTCCCAGAAGACTGTTCACAGTGTTGTTATTATTTCTGCTCAGGGGGAACAGATATAAGGCCTTGGTAGGTCATCTGACCACCCTCTTTTTGATCATCAGGCTCTCTTGCTGCTGCTCATCCCAACCACATGCATCACCTCATCATTACCATAAGGCCTAGAGCTTTCAGATACTCTCTCTTATTATATTTGATTTATTAGCTTCAATTCTAATTATATTGTATTATAGTGTGTTATCTTGCATTGCGATACTATATTTAGTAAATTAGTTTGTTTCTCCTCAGATCATTGCCACTGTTTTTAATTATTTTGGGGTCCCTTGTTTCCCTTTTCCAGAGGCGCAGATTTTTCTAAATCCCTCCGCCCCGCTAGTCACAGAACCGGGCCAAACCAGCTGCCAAACCAACCCGTAAACTGTTGACAGATTCACTCATGGGTGCTAATGGAGCTGGTAGAAGTCATTGTTAGACTGCCCTCCATCATCTTTGGTAAGCTGTGGGGAATGGGAAAGCTGAGGAAAGCAAATGTCATCTCAGTCTTTAAAAAGGGCAAGAAGGAGGACCCTGGTAACTATAAACCGATCAGCCCTAAAAAAGTGATGGAACAGTTTGGTTCTGTCTCTTGGTATATCAAGAATAAGAAGGTCATTAGAGTTAGTCAGCATGGTTTCACCAAGGGGAAGTCATGCTTGACCAACCTGATAGCCTTTTATGAATAAATAATCAGGTGGACAGATAACAGTAAAGCAGTGGATGTGGTCTATCTTGATTTCAGTAAAGCACTTGACAATGTCTCCCACAGCATCCTCTCATCTAAACTCAGGGAGTGTGGTCTGGATGATTGGGTAGTGAGGTGGATTGTGAAGTGGTTGAATGGAAGAAGCCAGAGAGCTGTGGTCAGTGGAATGGAGTCTAGTTGGAGGCTTGTGTCTACTGGAGTCCCTCAGGGATCAGTATGAGGACCAGTGCTATTCAACATATTCGTCAATGGCTTGGATGAGGGAACAAGTTTGCTCATGACACAAAACTGGGAGGAATGGCTGACAAGCCAGAAGGCTGTGCTGCCTTCAGTAAGAGCAAGATAGGCTGGAGAGTTGGGTGGGGAGAAATTTAATGAAATACAACAAGGGCAGGTTGTTGTCTCACATCCAGGCAAGAACAACTCCAGGTACCAATATAGGTTGGGAATTAACCTGTTGGAGAGTAGCGTAGGCAAAAGGGACCTGGGGTTCTGGTGGACAGCAGGATGACCATGAGCTAGCACTGTGATCTTGTGGCCAAGAAGGCCAACGCATCCTGGGGCATATTAGAAGAGGTGTGGTTAGTAGGTCAAGAAAGATTCTCCTTCCCATCCAGTCTGCCCTGGTGAGACTGCATCGGGATTACTGTGTCCAGTACTGGGCCTCTCAGTTCAAAAAGGACAAGAGAGAGTCCAGCGCAGAGCCACAAAACTGGTTAAGAGAGTGGAACATCACCTGAGGCTGAAGGAGTTGGATATCTTTAGTTTGGAGGAGACTGAGAGGTGACCTCATGAATAAGTAAAGGGTGAGTATCATGAGGATGGAGCCAGGCTCTTTTCAGTGACATCTGTCACGGAGTTAACTAGATCAATCTATGCCCGTTACAGGGGGGCAGTAGGCCTCTGGCCACCCTCCCACCCTTGGCCCCACAAAATGGAAAGGAAAAGGGAAAAGGGACAGGGAGATGGGAGCTGGGCTCAAGGAAGAAAAAAAAAAAACAAACAGCAGCAATGATCTATGGAGGAAAACTTATTTTACTAACTATGATATTGGAATGCAAGATAATACAATATAATACATACATAATTTAATTGAAATTGAGACTAATAAATCAAATAAAATAGAAGAGAGTTCCTGAGACAGAGTCAAATCTGAAAAGCTTGATATGGCTAGGAAAGCACCCTCCAACACCCATTGCAAGGCAGTAAGAGACTGCCCAACCAGGAAGGGCCAGATTCCATGACTTCCACAACGTACAGGGACAGGTACCTGGAATTGGAGCATTAACACTTTAACTCCCAGTGCACTACATGATGTTATGATGTGAAATCCAAAAATCACAAAACCATGACATTCCACCCCTTATTCTACATCACTATATCATGCTTAATATATATCCATATATACAAACAAACAATGATTAAAGTACATTACATACATGCATATATACATATATATACATAGAGTTACTGACTATACTCCCCCAACATCAAATTTCCTTGTGGTACACATTGAACATCCCTGTTTTTCTGCATCACCCACCAAGTGAACCCAGGTCCAAAAAACATACCATGGAGAGGTTTGCCTTTTCCAGAAGCTGGAAGGACTCAAACTGCTTTTCCCAACGTGCTCTTTACATGTTCTATAAGGACTTTATCTCTCTCTACAGTATGTAGGGAGCTGGATTGGACCATCATGACTGATAGATTCTCTGGTGTTGCCCAACCAGGTGGCTTCTGCCAAATGCTTCTCCTAGTGCTTAGATGTTCCACTACCCATTACTTTCAGCATAGTTTTTAACAACCCATTGTGTCGTTCAATTTTACCAGAGGCTGGTGCATGGTAGGGAATATGATAAATCCACTCAATGCCATGATCTTTGGCCCAAGTATTTACAAGAGAATTTTTGAAATGAGTCCCATTATCTGACTCAATTCTTTCTGAAGTGCCATGTCACCACAGGACTTGTTTCTCGAGACCCAGTATGGTGTTTTGGGCGGTAGCATGGGGTACTGCATATGTTTCAAGCCACCCAGTGGTTGCCTCTACCATAGTAAGCACATAACGCTTACCATTGTGAGATCGTGGCAAGGTGATATAATCAACCTGCCATGCCCCCCCATATTCATACTTTTGCCATTGCCCTTCCCCCCAGAGAGGCTTCATCCTTTTGGCTTGTTTTATGGCACATGTTTCACAGTCATGAATAACCTGTGCAATATCATCCATAGTTAAGTCCACCCCTTGGTCTCTAGCCTGATGCCTGATGTTGCATCTCTCCCTTGATGGCCCGAGGTCTCATGGGCCACCAAACTAGAAATAATTCACTCTTGTTCTGGCACCCTTGTGCCAGTCCAGGTCTATTTGAGCCACCTCAATTTTGGCAGCTTGGTCTACCTGATAGTTATTTTGTTGTTCTTCAGTAGCCTGACTCTTGGGCACATGAGCATCTACATGGCGCACTTTATGACCATATCATTTCTTTGATCAGCCCCTTCAGTAGGCTGTTTTGAAAGTTCTGATTCTCATCAGGGATCTCTGATACCACCATGAGTTCATCGGGCTCATCATGAAGAAGCACGGTATACATTTCCTCAATCATATCTTCCTGTTTACTCTCCATTCTACCCAGTCTTTCACTTACTTTCAAAATGGCAGAAACATAGGCTTATGCTCAAAATAATGAAGCTTAATAATCAGTTCAAATAAAATGGGTCTTCTTTGCCCTCTGACATACATTCCTGCTAGTATATTAGCATTCTTTTCTGGTGCAGTTCTTGGAACTTGATGCCACATACTTGATGTACACCTGACGATCTCAGGATGATGTTCTTGGTGTGGATCATCAGGAACAAATGTGGGGTCATGTAACATTTCCATCATGATGCATTTTCTCAAATAATTGATGTTTTTTTCCATCAATTCCAGCAATCTGTTTTTTTATCTCAGGCATTGGATCATTTTTGTAGAGGTATTTTTTCCTTTACGGCTAATAGCATCCACTTCCAAAGGGTGAAGGACTCATCCTGACATGTGCTAATATGTCTGTCAGTGGCTGAGGTCTTAGGAATGCTTCCCAGTTGGCGAGATTCTTGACTTGGAGATCTTCTGTGACTAATGGTGCAGGCAGATCCATGAACCCACAGCTTGGAGAGGGGGAAATGGGAAAAGGGAAAAATGTGAAGAGATGGACCTAAAAAAAAACAGTGGCAACAAGCTAACATAGAAAAACTAATTGACCAAATATGATATCAGAATGCAAGTTAACCCAATACAATACCATATCATTGGAATTGAGACTAATAAATCAAATCAAATGAGAGACAGTGTCCAAAACCATAGGCCTTACTCTAATGCTGAAGGCAAGGCTGTCAGGGAGCTCACACTGCAGAGACGAGTATAGAGACATACCTGGTTAGCAGAGGACATGCCTGTGTGTGCCTAGGCTAAGGCCTACATGTTGTGGTGTGTTACACTGACAATGGTCAGTCACAGTCCTTGACAATGTCAGGAAGAATACGGAGGTGCATAAGCAGAAAAAGAGCTGCATTAGCAAAAGAGCAAAAAGTTACAATTTAGGGTGAGGTAAGAAGTTGTTCATTGCCAATGAATGAGAGTGGAAACTTAGGTGCGTGATTGCCTCGTGCCATCCACATACTAACCAATTGATCATGGAGATGTTATGCATGATTCACGCCTGCATCCAATCAGAAGCACGCTTTGTATTATTTAATAGTTGTATTTTTTCCAATAAACTGTCTCTGTTATCACTTTCATAAAGTGCCAGAGTCCGTTCTTTTTCTCTCGACAGACAAGCAGTAAAAAAAGGAGAGCTCCAGCTTTCTCAGCCTGTCTCACAGGGGAGCTGCTCCTCTGATCATCTTTGTGGTCCTTCTCTGGATCCACTTCAACAGCTGCATGTCCTTCTTGTGTTGGGGGCTCCTGAACTGCATGCAGGGGGTTCTCATATGAGTGGAATAGAGGGGCAGAATCACCTCCCTTGACCTGCTGGTCATGCTTCTTATGATGTAACCCAGGATCCAGGTGGCCTGCAGGGCTGCAAGAGCACCCTGCTGGCTGATGTTAGTCTTCCATCAACCGACATCCCCAAATCCTTCTCCTCAGGGCTGCTCTCAAGCTATTCTCTGCCCAACCAGCATCAGTGTTTGGGACTGCCCTGACCCAGGTGCAGGACCTTGGACTTGGCTTTGTTGAACTTCATAATGTTGGTGTGGGTCCACCTCTCAAGCCCATCCAGGTCCCTCTGGATAGCATCCTTTTCCTCTGGTGTGTTAACTGTAGTACTCTGCTTGGTGTCATCTGTAAACTTGCTGAGGGAACACTCAATCCTGTTCACGTTGCCTACAGTGATGTGCAACAGTGCTGGACCCAGCACAGATCCCTGAGGAATGTCACTCATCACCAGTCTCCACTTGGACGCTGAGCTGTTTACCGGAACTCACTAAGTGTGACCGACACCTAATTCCTTTATCCAGGAAGTGGTGCAACAGTCAAATCCATTTTTCTCCATTTTGACAGCCAGAATGTTGTATGAGAGTTTCTACTGCAAATTGATGGCATCTTCCAGTGGTGGAGTAAAAATAATGCAAAAAGCCTTTTGACTGGGCACTTCTCTTAAAAAATCTGGAAAAGAAACTGCTAAGAAAGTATATATTTCCAGTAGTTTTAGGAATGAGTCAAGCATCTTCAGAGGAAGATTGCTTTCCCATGTTGCATTTCCTTGTCACTGACTTCAAAGATTAACGTGGAAAGTGTCCGCATTTCTTGTGTTGCAACCTAGCCTCCTTTTGAAAAATGGCTGTTCTTCTGCAGAAAGCGTACTGTTTTGTCTTCATTTTAATATCAGCATGACCCATAAATTGGATAGGACCAAAACCATGTTATTTCCAGCTTTGTAGTAACTTTTTAACCACAGCTTATTTTTCAGATGTAAGAAAGAGCTAAAGAACCTCTACAGACTTATTTAGTTCATGTTTTCCCATACTGAAATATTTTTGCCACTCCTGCTTCTGATCACATGAAAGTGGAAAAATTGAATCTGAAGATATTTTTATTCTGTCCACCTGAATGTGTGTGTGTGCGCATGTGTTTGTTTGAATGGCATCTGCTCCCCCTCATGAAGAAGGCTTTGACTGGGAGTACAGTCTAAGATGCTCAGCTGGAAGGTGCAAGGAAATTCTGTTGATCTATGGGAACCAGATAACAGGGAACGCACATGAACATCAACATTGATCCATACAAGCTGGAGGTGCCTAGGAATTTCCTCTGCTTGCCAGCAAGCACCAAAATCTATCCTGCTCCCTTTGGGCTTAAAACTTACTGAAGCTGGCAATCCAATATCCTGACACAATCTGAGCAATAGGTTGTTTGAGTTGACCTATACATTTGAGTGTCTACATGCAGATGTCATGGCAAAATTAGAGCAACTGCATGCCGAAAGTCTGCAGAGAAGTCAGTTCTGCAGCCCAACACCTGAACTAGTTCCAGTGTGCTGGATGAAGTACTTGCCTTTATCATAAAGGATTTTCATGCATTTAGAAACCCAGGTTTTTTGGTCTCCTTAAATTAAAAACTAGTTTTGTGAACTAAAATGACTCTTAGTGAATCCAGTAGATCTGCTGGAAGGTGTCAAAACAAAGAAATAGAGACTGCCTATAGCCAAGGTACAGAGTCCTTTTTCCTAGAATCACAGAATCCTTAAGGTTGGAATACACCTCGAAGTTCATCAAGTCCAATCCTAGACTATCCCCACCATACTCACTAGCCAAGTCCATCAGAGCTACCTCTATGTGTCTTTTGAACATCTCCAGGGCTTGTGACTCCACAACCTTCCTGGACAGCCTGTTCCAAGGCATACACTGCTCTGGTAAGACTTATGAAAGTCCAGCAGAGAGACGTGATCAAATTTTTGAGTTGAAGGTCTGATTGCAACAGTCCACTTGAAAATTTGCAGCTATGTCAATTGAAAATGGAGTAGCAAACAGAAACGGATGATTTTTTCCAGAATTCAAAGAGAAATGATGGTATGCCAGAAACAAAAAGTCAAAATGTTGATGAATCAAGCTCTTCCTACCTAATATGGGAGAAGTGGTTTGAAATTTATTTTCTGTATTCTCTTCTCTGACTAAAAAGTCTGACTGATGAATTTTCCCTCTTCTAACATTTTAAAAAGTATAGATCATTAATATGTAAAATGCTCAGCTTCAGCAAACTGTTGAGAACTAAGGACAGAAAGCATCAGTTTCAAGAAGTTACTTTTTTGTCCAAGAGAATGCAGCTGTGTGTGAAAAGACATCTACTTTATTCTAGCCAGCACAATCCCTACGCTAGAAGCCTGGGAAAGATTTATATAAGCCCTAGTTCCTCCAGGTGTGCCATGAAAATCAGTGCTACCTTGGAGAAATCATCTGAATGTTTTTGTGCATTTTGTGTCAGTGAAGAAATATGACCAAAAAAAAAAAACCCCAACTACAGAACAAAGAGGATGGGATCAATCTCTAGGCCTTACCAACATTTTATAGACAAATTCAACAGATGAGAGCAGGCAAAAAGGACAATTGAGCCTGAAAGGTGCTCCTGCCTCTTCATAAATGAAACATCAGCCTAGAAATAAACTTGACAAACAATGATTTTGTAACTCAAGAAGCATAGAGCACAAGCAAAAGTTGTCATTCAGATTCTCTGAGACCTGGGGTCTGCCCTGTTGGTAATCTCATTTGACTCACTGGTATTTCTTGCTACAGCACAAAAGACCTCATTTGCCAATCTCTTAGAGCCTTCATCTCCTATTAATAAAACGTGTATGTCTCTATTTTTACTCATGTATAATCACATTTATGTAAGCAACATTCATACCTGTATGTCTCATCTACCATGTGGTTTTCTAGATAGCTGGTAGACACCATCAGTTTTTACACAGTATTTCTTTGCTATTTTGAGCAAACCTCAGACTTGATCTTTTTAGAGGATTCCCTGAAGTAGCAGTATTTGAGAATCCAGCTGCAAACCTGAAGGCATGTTTCACCCTTCTTGACACATGAAACTAGTGTAGACTGATACCACTTTGTTTATCAGCAACGCTACACTTGCAGCTGTAGTTTCAGTCTGGCCATTTTCAGGCAAAGAGTACACTTGTTACTGAGCAAGACATGCAAACCTCTGTAGAAGAAGTGCACATTTCTCTGGTCATGATCTCCAAGATTTCTTGCTTGCCTGTTTTAATGTCTTCAGTTGCTGCAAAGGACCACTGGCCAGGCACTCAGAGTTTGCCCAGCTTCAGAAAAACATGTAAATACATTTTAGTTCATATTTGTGCTCCACTGCTGTGACCTTATTCACTAAGTACTAAGAAGGCAGTCTGCAAGTCCAGAAATGCAGACAGTCATCGCAAAACATAGCCCTTGCCAGAAATAACAGTAAAAATCCATGGAATCATTCGATAGTTTATACTGAAACCTAAATGTCCATATCTTGTATCAACAATTTCAGCAACTGTAGACAGCAAACACAGGAGTTTCCTTTTGCACTTCTTGCCTTTCCTCCTGGCTCAAATCAGTTCCTCATTCCAGCCAGAGCTCAACACCCCGACTTTGGTTTTCCATATTGCTGCCTGAAGGCCATGACAGATCTGAATTTGAAGTGAACCAGTGAGCAAAAGGGAAAATAGGTAGTCTTTCCATGTGGGTATGGTAATGGGCAATAAAGACTACTACCGGAGTCTTTCCTCAGGGTGGAGAATATAACTTGCATCTATCTACACGTTTCTGGAAGAGCAGTAGATTACTTCTTGCACTGCAGGCTAGCAGGGCTATTCCATTTTCTGGAAATGGTTTCTCTTGTTTACTTCAGGGTTTTTTTGTTTTGTTTTGTTTTGCTTTGTTTTGTTTTTTAATTAGGACAGCAGTTTGTCTACAGAAGGTGTGGGTCAAGTTTTTGTGTCTTCTGTCATAGCAAATGAAGGGTTATCTTCTGGCCCTAAATGCTGGGCAGAGCTGACCTAAGCAAGAAGTTTAAAATGCTGTGTAGTCAATGACAGGGGATGAAGGTGATCTGTAGGGCAGAGAACAAAAATATTAAACAGAGCAAATTAGAGAGTAACCTCCCGGTCATTTATTTTCAAGAAAGAAACAGTCAGAACTCAAGCAGAAGCAGGCTTCATATTGATGCAGAGCGTAGAAATCCTGTGCTGAGTCTAGCAAACAAAGCCTGACACACAGGTGAGAAGAGGTCAGGTCTGAGATGCAATGTGGTGACTTCCAACAATCCTGTGTGTTCTCAACTCAGCCAGAGGAGTGAAGCTGCTATTTAAACTGAAGGACAGTGCTCCACAATTGCCACAAGATAAGCTGCCAATAATTAAACTTGGAAAACGAGGAGTACTGGCCTAAAAGATGAACATAGGAAGTTCCGTACTAACATTATGGAAGACCTTCTGTACGGTAAGGGTGATGGAGCATGGAACAGGTTGCCCTGAGAGGTTGTAGACTCTCCTTCTATGGAGATATCCAAGGCCTGGCAGGACGCCTACCTGAGTGACCTACTATAGGGTATCTGCTGTAGCAGGGGGACTGGACTCGATGATATCTTGAGGTCCATTCCAACCCCTGTGATTCTGTGAAGATTTTAGCCTGCCAAGAGATGCAGACCTGGGACTAGCCGCTAGAAGAATAGTGCAGTGAGAGAGAGGATAGAAGAAGGGAACTATTTCTCTTCTGAGAAAGAAATAGTTGACATAAAGCTCGATATAAAGCTCAATTAAAATGCAGCTGTCTTCAGAACTCAAGAAGGAACTTGCTGGTTCTGGCCAGTGCTGCCATTTCTGTGTTTTTAATGTTTTCCTGATTATTTAAATACATTGATTAAACATCAAAGATTTAAATAAATATGGGCATGCTGCTTTACTGCTGCAAATATGTGCATTTTGTAAAACGCACCAGAGCATAACAAGGAAGCCACAGGTTTCCAGTAATGAAAAGGATGATCTTCAGATCCTGCTGATGTAACTAGCCAGTTTTTTTCTGAGGAAAACCAGTCCTATGGAACTGGGCCAGTTGCCCAGCAGCTGTCACCTAAACTTCTGAAGAAGACATTTACTTTCGCACCTCATCAAGTATTCCACCCCAATCATATCTCTCCATATTCGAATTTTCCATTATTTTTTCTTGATTTTCCAATCAAATGTAAAGAGAAGTAATCTGTTACACAATTTGGTGGAAACTCATATTAACTAACAATGCAAGAAAGTGGGTAAACAGTATCTACTTCGTTGGCATTGAGTTGGTGTTTGTAGTTGAATGGAACAGCAATTTAACACAGGCCTGCACATAAAGGTATAACCAAAAAATGACGTGCATCACCAAAATTTTATCATCGGAATTTATTATTAGAGCCATCACTATTTAAAATATTTTCTTGTGAGACAGTGTCTTTGTGTGACAGGCCTTCACTGTTTGTGGCTGCAAGATTTACATGTCAGCAAACTCACATTTGGTGGATAAAAAATGATTTGGACACTCAGGATATACAGAACCATGCTATTGCATCCTCATTCAAAAAACAAAAACAAAAACAAAAACAAACAAAACAAAACAAAACAAAAATCTCAACAAATTCTAGTCATCTAGTTTTCAGGCAGACCATCTGAAAATGTGAAAAATTGTCCCACCCCAGGCAAACTAGAATCCAAAGAACCAGCGATTATGTATGTTCTGCAAAGTTACCAGATCTTCAGTTAAAACCTTTCATTATTCTCTTCTGCTCATTTTGTTGCTCTATAAGGCTTCTTATGGATATCAGTATTAGCAGTTCAGCTTGGTTTCAATGTCTGTATGAGGTATGGTGAAGACAAGTATCAAAGCCAACTTAATTGCATTGCGGTGGAAGTTCTGCCCAGGTGGCATCAAGAAAAGACCAAATCTCTAAAAGACCACATTCCCCAGATGGGTATTGTTTAGAGATTATAAAACAAAAGAAGAAAAAAAAGTACCTGATGGAGTGTCGGGAAATGCTTTATTGGAGTGTGGTGTTCCCAATTATTTGACAGTGTATTGTCAGCTAATCAGAAATAAGGGCACGGAACTGTATCTCCTGTGTGAAACTTATAATTTACATCTTTATGATTCAGAAATAAATGCCTTGGAGCTCACAAGCCTGTGAGCAAAACAGCTGCTGAGCTGACAGCAAGTCTTCATCTGCCTCCTCTGCCCTGCTGCGGCCACCTCCGGCCTCACAGCAGAAACACGAAAGTCTGGGCAGGCCCTTCTCAGGCCCACTTCCAAAGCTTTCTGGGTAAGCAGGTGCACACATCCCTCCCGTGGAGGAGGTTAGTCTACGCCATTTCAACCAGGGGCCCGGAACCAGCCCCGCCTGGGCGGAGCAGTGGGTCACAGTGGGGCCCTTTGTGACCCATCCCTGTGACACCCAGGGATAGCTGGCACCGACACCGCGGCCCCGCAGTGTCCGGCAGGACAGCGAGGTGACAGGGCAGGAGTGTGCGGGTCTGGCGAGGAGCCCCCGAGCGCAGCCCACGTCGTTTCCCTCTACCTTTTGCAGCCCCACGGCTGCCCCCTCGCCACCCTCAGTGCTCATCCCACAGGATGGAGAGGAAACCTCCTAGACACCCCAGGGTGGCCTGGGCAGAGAGTGGGGCTCCCCAGAACAGAAGAGCTCCACTGGAGCCCTACGAGGTGACCGAGGTGCAGCCACTGCATGCTGGTGAGTGAGGTTCCCCAGCAGGGTGGGCAGCGCTGGGGCTGCGAGTGCCCCCTCGAGTGCCTTGACACCAGGGCCCCTTGTCCTGACAGGCACGGGCAGACTGTGCCAGGGGAGCGGGCCCAGGGCTGGAGCGGGCAGAGCTCCTTCCTCTGCTCACACCTGCCTTTGGCCCCTCTACAGTGCTTCTCACTCTCTTCCTTGGTTAGATGCTGACTGGCTGCCTGTGTATGAAGTAGAAAAGGAGGCTGTTGATTGCATCGAAGCCTATGTCATCAGCAAGGAAAAGGTACTAGCAGCTGTCTCGGCTGTGCCTGCATCTGCAGATGGTCCCTCTGGCTCTGCCTTCAGGCTGCAGGAGGGCTGCTGGCTGGGCAGTGCTGCTGCTGCCCTGCAGGCCTCCCACACTGCTCCACACCCTGCGACACTTGGTCCCCCTGGCCATGGCTCTCCCCACTCACACTCCTTGGTCTCTGTGTGCCTGCCAGGATCTGGTGCAGAAGATGCAGTTCCTGAACTGTATTTGCTCACTGTGCAGCACTGCTGGAAAGAAGGGCTTGACAGAGAGACTAGATGTCTTCTGTTTCCTAAATGATCTGCCACAGAACATCGAGGTGAGGGGACATGGCTCCCGGGTACTTGCACTCCTGAGGAGGACAGGGCACGGGGAGAAGGAGGCAGGGAAATTGTGCACAGACACTGATGTGCCCCTGATGGGACTCCAGGTGTTGCTGAGACCTCAGCAGTGGAGGTGGACAGCAGCATCTGTGTGCCAGTGTTGGTCAAAGGGTACTGGGGCTACTCAGGCCCTACCAGGATTTGCTGGTGCTGGGTGCTGGTGGCTGCCAGGTGCCATCCCAGTTGTGCTTTGCAGGTTCTATTGTGCGAGGAGCCCAGGGATCAGCTGAGCACAGCACTGAGATACCACTGCATGAACGCTATTGCTGCCTTGAGGTACCTGCCCAGCCCCTGGTTTTGTCAGCACATCCCAGGGCACGATCCTGGTGGCCCTAACACAGCTCCCTGCTGGGTCTTGGCTCTTGCCCCAAAGCTGGTGGCATCAGGACTGTCCTCTGATCCAGGCCAGCCCCGTGGAGAGGGAGGTGCCTCCTGGCAGGGGCTCTCCATCCATCCCAGAGGAGCTGTTTCACCCCTGCCTCAGCACAGAGGCACTGCTCCTAACATCAAGGTCTCTCTATCTGCAGTGAAGTGAATGCAATTTCAGAGGACAAAATACTACATCTCTTAAATGTGTGCTGCAATGTCATCTTCTACCTTCCTCCAACGAAGGTCTTGAACATTCGCCTCTACAACCATGTACGTACCAGGTGCAAGTACTGAACCTCAGGCCTCTGGGCTGCTTTCTGGATTCTTTGTGTCCAGAGGTTAAGAAAGATCCTTGCAGGGCAGGCTCTCAGCCTTGCTGCCCCTCACCCCTTACCTTTCATGCCCTGGGCCCAGCAACACCCTGTGCTTGCAGCCTGGTCTGCGCACAGCAACTTTGCAGCCCCAGGGTCTCCCTGTGTGTGGATGTGTGGGTGTCCTTCCTTGGCAGCCAGAGGGATTCACAGCAGTCTCCTGGCGGTGAGAGCCACCTCTGACAGATTTCCACAACCCTCTGTACTCTTTACAGACCCTGAGCACTATGGACAACATGCTGCAGATCGTGGTAGACAGCCATCCCACCACCATTGTGCTGCAGGGTATCTTCCAGGTCTGTCTATTGTAGAGCTCTGCTCCCAGAGGTCCCTTTAGTAGAATTTGAGCCCTCCTTAGAAACAGCACTGGCAGCAGCTGGAGCCGGCAAGTGACCCCAGCGGCAGTAGCCCCATGATGGGCTCAGCTTGAGCTCAGGGGAAGCCTGCATGGATGCTGTGGTTCCAGCCAGGAGCTCGGCAGACCTGCTTGTGCTGGAGTGGACACCAGCAGCTCCCAGGCTAACCAGCAGCACCTCTCCTCACAGTTGCTGCTGTCCTTCACCTGCTCTGGTATCAGAATTGTGCGTGAGAGGGCCATGGAGCAGATCTGGAAGCTTTGTGGTTTCATGGCCAGCACTTTCAGACAGCAGGTAAGGAGACATGAACATTCCGCCTGCTCCCTCTTCTTCTTTTTGCATCCCAGAGCTGCCTCTACAGCTCAGGGGTACCTGATAGACAAGCTTGGGCACAGGTGGAACCCTCAGCATGTTTCTGCCCTGAAGCAAGTGTCTTCTTTTGCTCTTTTCCTCTGATCTTCCTCTTCCAGACCGTGTTCTCACACTCTGTGTGACTTGTCTTCCCTCCCTTTTTTCCTTCCTACCATAGCTGCTTAGAAAATTCCTCAACCCTCCTCAGACTACAGACATTGTCTTCAAGACCCTTGAAAAGACCATTGCTGACTGCAGCTCTGAGGACAAGGAGTATTCCAGGATTATACTGGATTTGGTTTTGAAAGACTCTGGCACCTGGCTAACAGAAGTAAGCACTCAGATTCTCTTGGGCATCTGTAGCCATTTTAAGCCAGCCCAGAGCACTGCGAAAAGCAGTAATTTCAGTGGCAGCAGGGCAAATGGCTGCAGTACGGCAGCAGCAGTATTCTCCTTCTGTCCTCCCAACAGGTGCCAGAGATTTTGGAGTTCATCCGCAGAAAGCTGAAAAGCAGCAGCGTGTCAGCTCAGGCGATCTTCCTGTCAGTGCTTGACGTGCTGGCACGCCAGTTTCCCACGGATGTGCTAATAAGTGTGTTGACCTATCTACCACACAGTGACAGGTATCAGCCCTGACAGCCCCACATGTTTGTTCCATGAGAAGGGCCCAGAGACTCTCCTGCTGCCAGAGCCAAGAAAAGCTGTGGGACACCCCCGAGGAGCAAGTGCTCCATGTCACTGTGCTTTCCAGTGCCGGTGGGCCACTCAGGGCTGCAGCAGCTCACGCCCACCAAGGCAGCCCAGAGCCTCCCATCAGGCTCCTGCCCTGACCCTTGGGGAACGCCACCTCAGCCTCTCCTGCTGGCCCAGGTTGGGCCCCCAGGCCTCCCCAAGCATGCAGGGTGGCAGGGCCAGGGCTGCAGCACAGCCTGGGGCCTGCTGGGCCTGCCTGAGCCACGACACTGTGGCTGAGGCAGCCCTGCTGACATAGCATTGCTCTTTCTTTGCAGCACTACCCTGGAGATCTGGAAGATGCTGCTTACCATTCCAGAATCTTCAGAAAAAATCTTGGATGAAGTGTGCAATGTTCTCCATGACGAAGAGCCATTCAGTATCACCACAACGGGGCTGGACTTCCTTCGTCTGACTGTGAGTTACTGGACAAGGCACTGTGCTGTCCTTCAGGGCTCTCCTTGCTCAACTCCCTGCCTCCCCCTGCCTTCCTCCCCAGACTGGAAACTTGGGGCAGGGCAGGGGCAAAGTTGGGGCTGTGGCTTGGGCTAGGGAGAGGCACAGCCTCCGCACAGGCTGAGCAGGCTGCAGGGCCAGGGAGAGAAAGTTTCCATGGCCACCCCCGTCTGGTGCCATTTTTGTGCCAGCTTTTCAAAGGTCAATTGCTCTTCAAAGGCACGAGAGCAAGAGGCTGTGCTGGTCCGAGGGCAGCCTTGTCCCTGGCAGCACAGCTTGGTTGTTCTTGGTGATGTGAGACCTCTGTGTTGGGGCCCAGCCTGGCCACTGTGCCAAGCATCTTCTGCCAAGGCTTACTTTCAGACCCTCCAGTGCTCCCTTTTCTACCAGCAGCAGCCACTCTCTCAACAGGCGCCACAGCAGAAATGTGGAAGCCAAACAGGCAGCGAGTGCCTCAAAGGCATTGCTGAGGGCCAGCCCTGTCTCACCTGTGGTGTGGTGCCTGGGAAGCTCTGCTTTGACTTGGTGGGGTGGCTGGGGGAGCACTCTGAGGCACAGGCACCCCGTGCTGGAAACTTGTTGCACTGCATTGCACGACTGCACAGCACTTTTGTGCAGAATGTGACTCCGAAGCATCTACTTTTGCATCAGCCATGCCAACAATATGCTCTTCCCTCCACTGCTGTTTGGGACCTGAAGCCATTTTAAACCAGCAAAGAGCAATGGGAAGGCTAGCAATAGCAATGGCTGGGTGGCAGCAGTTGTACTGACAGCAACATTCTCCCTGTGTTCTTGCAACAGGTGCCAGAAATTCTGGGGTCCATCCAGAGAAGCCTGAAAAGGAATAGTGAATCACCTCAAAAGACACTCTTCTCACTGCTTGACATTTTGACCATCCAGTTCCCCAGAGATGTCCTGAGGAGTGTTTTGACTGACCTTCCCCAGTGTGACAGGTACACCAGTCCAGACAGCCCCGCACATTTGTTCCATGAGAAGAGTGGGACTCAGAGACGCTCCTGCTGCCAGAGCCAAGGAAAGCTGCAGGACACCCCCGAGGAGTAGATCCTCCATGCCACTGTGCTTTCCAGTGCCAGTGGGCCGCTCAGGGCTGCAGCAGCCAGTGTTGACCATGGCAGCCCAGAGCCTCCCATCAGGCTCCTGCCCTGCCCCTTGGGGAACGCTACCTCAGCCTGGAGCCAGGCCGGGCCCCCAGGCCTCCCCAAGCACGCGCAGTGGCAGAGCCCAGGCTGCAGCACAGCCTGGGGCCTGCTGGGCCTGCCTGAGCCACGGCACTATGGCTGAGGCAGCCCTGCTGACACAGCATTGCTCTTTGTTTGCAGCATTACCCTGGACATTTGGAACAGCATGCTTCCCATGCTGGAATCTTCAGAGAGGATCTTGGATGAATTGAGCAATGTTCTCCAGGACCAACAGTTGAGCAAGATATTTAACGTCACCACAGCGGAATTGGACCTCCTTCACTTGACTGTGAGTTACTGGACAAGGCATCAGTGCTCTCCTTCAGGGCTTTCCTTGCCCAGCTCCCTGCCTCCCCCAGCCTTCCTCCTCAGACTGGAAACCTGAGACAGGGCTGTTGCAGAGTCAGAGCCACGGCTGGGGCTGGGGAGAGCCATTGCCTCCATGCAGGCTGAGCAGGCTTTAGTGCCTGTGGCCACCCGTGACTGGTGCCTCTTTTGTGCCAGCTCCTGCTGGTCAGGCACTCCTCAAAGGCTTCTGAAGGTCAGAGGGCAAATGGGGTAGGCCAGAAAGTCATCCTGCACAATGCTAGGCCTGGAGCGCAGAGGGATGGTGAGGCCTTCCAAAGGTGTTGCTGCCCCAGGGCAGGCTGTGTCTCCCCAGTGCCCAGCCCTGCGCTGCAAGAGGAGCCAGGAGCTGCAGGGTGCAGGGAGTCCTGCTGCCTCTGCCTGGTTCTCACTGCTGCCTTTGTTTCAGACGGTGCACCCTACTGAAGAGAGCCTGAAAGAGCTGTGTAAGCCAGCACTCCTCCAGGGTCTTCTGAAGATTGAAAGCCTACCACTGCACTGGCTGGTGCTCAGAGGCCTGGTCCTGCTGTCCGAGAGACCTGAGACGGTGAGCAGGACCTAACCAAATGAAGCCCTCCTGTGGGCAGCCTGGCACTGGGTAACATTGTGCCTTGGCCTTGCCTGAGGCTCAGGAGTTGGGGTGATGGCCATGGTGGGGCCTGGTGGCTGCCTGGGGAGATTTCCAGGAGCTTTCCAGATGGGTTATCTGGGGGCCTGTTGGAAAATGGGGTGTCTGAGCAGGGGGCATGCTGTCCTTGCTCACCTGCCCTTCTTCTCCTACCTTCCCCATCACTATAAGTGCGTGCCTGCCCAGAGTCTGCCACTGCCATTTCCATGGCAGCTGCCAACAAGCAAAGCGTGTGGCTGGTGCTCTGTAATCCGAGTTTTTAGGCCAGGGTGGCTGCTATCCTCTTGATGAAAAGGAAATTGTGTGTTTTGTACAGGCAAGAGAAATACGGGCCCTGCTTCCAGACGTCATGGAGACCGTGTGGTTTGCCAACACACCCATTACTCTGAAGGTGCTGAATATCTTCAGAAATGTAATGCGCCATCTGGGGAGGAGGCATGTCAGTCCCATTGCTCTGAAACTGGCTGAGAAGATTCTGCCTCTTTTTAATCATGTAAGTCTGCATGGAAGCTGAGCTCCGTGGGTGAGCGCTCGACCGGAGGGCCTTCTCCTTTCTTTGCTTCTCCGGCTCTCGAGGATGAGATATCTTCTGGGCTCTGCAGTCCAGTGGGCTTTGTCCCTGGCAGCGCAGCTTGATTGTTCTTGGTGATGCAAGGCCCCTGTGCTGGGGCCCAGCCTGGCCGCTGTGCCAAGCATCTTCTGCCAAGGCTTATTTTCAGATCCTCCAGTGCTCCCTCTTCTACCAGCGCCAGGTGTTCTCTCCAGGTGCCATAGCAGGGAGTTGCAGGCTGAGTGGGCAGTGAGCGCCCCGAAAGCATTGCTGAGGGCCAGCTCTGTCTCCTGCTTGTCATGGTGCCTGAGGAGCTCTGCTTTGACCTGGTGGGGTGGCTGGGGGAACACTCTGAGGCACAGGCACTCCATGCTGGAAACCTGTTGCACTGCTTTGCACGACTGCACAGCGCCTTTGTGCAGAGTGTGACTCCAAAGCATCTCCTTTCACATCAGCCACGCCTACACTCGTGTTCACGATGGACAGTGAGAGTGTGTTGCTGAGGTCCGCCTGTTCTCCTCCCTCAGATGTCAAGTGAAGTGCGAGAAGGCTCCATCCGCCTCTTTGAAGGTTTGATGAACGCTGTGCTGTGGTGTAAGAAGAGAAACATGAAGAAGATCGTGTGCAGGGCCCTGCTCCCTCTGCTATTTCAGATGAGTGACGAGACCCCGAGCGTAGCACAGGTATGAATTATAGACCTGACCAGCACGCAGGCAAGGGTGTGCTGACACCTCAACGGTGGCAGCGATGGTCTGGGAATTGAGAGCGAGTTCAGCAAGAACTCAAACGCTGGGAAGTGTGTCCGTGGTGCCATCTCCCTGCATTTGTGTAGGCATCTGGGGAAGTCCTCATGGCTTGTGCAAAATTCCTGAAGTGGAAGGAGCTCAAGCGCCGGGCCTGGGAGGAGAACATAGAGGAGATCAGGATGTGTTTGGTAAGGACAATCACAAAGCCCACACCTTTTTGCTGGGGGAAAGGGGATGCTGACAGGAGGGGTTGCACCAGCAGCTGGGGAGGCTCTGCAAGCCCCATGTGCCTTTCTGCTCTTCTCCAGCTGCACCAGGACAAGATGAGAGTGGAAGGATACCTGTGGCAGAGCCTGCCATACCTGAAGGCTTCTCAGGCCTCCTTGCGATGCGAGGCTGTCAAATTCATTGGTGAGCCCAATCCCTGGGTCCTTCTTTGGGCCCTGCCCTGGTAGCAAGGCGCAGCCCTGCAGCCCCCAGATACATCTTGCCCATCCATACTGGTAGCTTCGATGGGTGCCTTGTTCAGGTCCCCTCTTGGGCACCATCCCTGCCTGCAGCATGAGAAGGGAAGCAGCTGGGCTGGCTGGGCTGCAGTCTGTGCTCCGGGGAGCGTGCTGGGGAGTGGGGGTCTGACTGGAGCTCTTTCCCTAGGGCTGGCTGTGCAACAATCCAGGGATCAAAGTGAGGAACTGCTGAATGAAATCTGCAGTGGTGAGTGAGGGCAGTGCTGCATGTGCTGGGGCTGGGGGCAGGGGGGCAGAGCCTGGGCAGCATGCAGCTGTGCCTTGCCCTGCTGCAAGGAAATGCTGCAGGGGAGCATTCCTGCGGCAGGTGGGATACTCCTGAGCAGTGGCTTCCAACTGATCCCTCAGTCTCACATGCTTCTCTGGGCCTGGAAGAACAATGAGTGGGGCTGGTAGGGTCAGGAGGGGATGCTGGTGGCTCTCTGCAGGTCGGTGGGTTTCATCTCTGCTCTGTTTCCTTCTGTTGCAGCCCTTCAGCCTTTGGAAGATGACGTCTATCTGGCAGTCCGCTCCCTGGCAGCTGGGACAATACAGACGCTGAGACATCAAAGGCAGCAGGCAGCATCAGCATGGAGCAGGCTCGCAGCACTTTGCTGCTGGCCCTGCATGGCCATTTGAAATGTAATTCTTGTACAGTGACGTTGCTATGACACGCATTCCTGTCATGCAAGACAGACCCCTTTAACAATGAAAGGAACCAAGGAGCACGGACGTCGTGAAACAAAGAACAGGAACATAGCTGGTTAGAACTGGGTCTGTAGTTAGTGATTGACTAAGGTGAAAAGTACACCGGAAAGCCTTTGCGAGAAAAACTTGGAGAAGACCTCTGCCTGTGACCACCAGAGAACAACACGCATGCACGCAGAGGCGGAACATATCATAATGATTTCCCCAATCTAATTGGAACATTATGATGACATCTTGGAACGGTTTAAGCAAGCTCAACCCACCTGTTGTGTCATCTTATCCATCTGTATGATTTTGTATGATAAATAAGCAACCAACGTGTTTTGTTGTGCGAGTTAGAAGGAGTCATCACCCTCGCACCTAGCACCATAATAAACATACCAACTTTATAACCTACATGCCTTATGGAGTTTGATTCTGTATGTCGCATCTGTCCTTACAAAGAGGACTCTAATTAAAACTCGGATTGCAAAGCCGTTTCCTGGGTGTCCTCCTGTGTTGAGCTTGTGTGCAAAGTTTCCGTAGAGGTGGGCTGCAGGAGTGCATCCTCAGCATGTCAGCTGACAATACCCAGCTGGGAAATGCTGTTGATTCTCTCCAAGGGGACAAGAGGCCTCGGGTGGGGAAACAGATCCTCTGGAGAACTGGACAATGAGCAAGAGCATACAGTTCCACTGAAGAAAATAAAAAAATTCATCATTTGGCATTCATCATTCTTAAGAACCTCATGGCCTTTCTTCAAGGCCACTACCCCCTTCATGTACAAAATAAGCTAACTTCATGGCACACATGTACACACACATAGCCTTAAGCAAGATACCTGCTCATTTAGCTGGGCCTGTGACAGATACGAAGCAGGAAAGTAATGGTTCTCCTAGCTTCTTGCAAAGCTGAAATGCTGGGAAGCAAAGCTCCTGCTTGCTCAGTAGTGCTGTGTGACTGAGTATGAGCGTCACGTGGAATAAGACAAATGGGTTTGTATTTCAAATGGGAAAAAAACATCATTTCTTTTCTTAATCTTGGAGACCTAGAAATCCGGACTCAGAGATCTTTGGTTTTCAGTTTGCAAGCCTTCTTTGCTGACATACAACTCTTAAACTAACAATAATATTATTTTTACTACTACTAATAAAATCAACTCAACAACAATAAAACGGAGATGAATAAATGCATAGGGAGAAGAGTCACTTGAGGAAATTTCTCATATGAACTTAATTGGTACTCTGGTGGGAGGGCCCTTGTGCACAAGAACAGAGGAAGGAGAGACTGAATTGGAGCACTACGGCACTGGTGAAGGAATAGAAAGCAGGAGATACAGGAGAGCAAGGAATTTGGATGGCGTCATGCCAAATGAACAGGCATTTGCATATAGATGACGTTTGCTTGTCTATAAAGCATAGAGAGGGAAGGAGTTGGTAGGCTGTGGCTGTGATTGCATAAGCGAAGACTGCCACTTGGATACATGGAGCTGCATGATGTACCAAATGAACAAACACAGCATGCATTGAATTGAAGATTTTGCTGAGCTCTCATCTACACGTGGCTATAACCTACTTTGTAACAGAAATCCTCGCTCTGTGTCTTTATGCTACTGACTTTCCTACTGCTCATCCTGACTTTTTCTTTGTGCATTACTTTGTGAAATAATCCATTCTGTCTGGAAGGACTTTTCCTATCATAATGGCACTCTGAGTTTTCTGTCTCAATAGCAAATCTCAATAGCACGACAAGGTTGCTAGCAAAAACTTTTGGACAAGAGCAGTCCAAAGACCAGGTGTTAAAAACAATGTCTTCCCAAAGATGGTGATCTGTCATCAAAACAGGGGGTCCCAGTGGATGAGAAGCTGGACATGAGTCAGCAGGGTGCACTTGCAACCCAGGAGGCCAACTGTGTTCTGGGCTGCATTAAAAAAGGGGTGGCCAGCAGGAAGAGGGAGGTGACTGTCCCCCTCTGCTCAGCACTGTGTCCAGACAAAGGGCCCTCAGTACAGGAAGGATGTGGAGCTTTTGGAGCGGGTCCAGAGGAGGGCCACTAAGATGATCAGTGGGCTGGAGTACCTCTCCTGTGAGGAAAGATTGAGGGAACCGGGCTCCTGGTGCAGAAGTGGTTCTTTTATGTCACTTCTTCGTGTCTCCTTCATGCTCATGTAGCTAACTCCACAAGGTACTGTGGAATCAATGCAAGCCACTTACTCCAAGTGGCATTGTTGGCATGATGGGTGGAGGGAACCCTTCCTTTAAACATTTAGCACCGGCAGTTGAGATGCTAAAAGGAGTTGTGTCTCAGTACCTATTGATTACTTTGGGTGCAGCTCAAACCCCCTCCTTTTCAGTCACAGCATAATACTCTCCAGACCCTCTACGTGCTCAACTCCAGAATCCAAGAGGACAGCCTCAGGTATCTCCTGGGGCCTCTCTCCAGCAGCAGTCTAAAGAAGGTTTTTTACATCATGTCCCATCCTTAGTGGCCCCAGGGCCACGGCTCTGCCTATCTCCTGTTTAATTTGCTCCAAAGCCTGCTGCAGCTTGGGGTCCCACCTAAAGTTATTATTCTTCTGCATCACCTGATGAAGAGGTCTTACAATGAGGCTGTAGTTCAGAACATACATTCTCCAAAAGCCCACTATGCCCAGAAAAGATCATGTCTCTTTCTTACAAGAGCGGTGAGACATGGCTGTAATCTTGTTGACTACATCCACTGGGATGTGACAATGCCCATCTTGTCATTTTATACCTAAGTACTGATTTTCCTGTGTGGGACCTTTCACTTTGCTACGCTTAATAGTGAAACCAGCTCACAGAACAATCTGAATTATTCTCTCTCCTATCTCGGAAGATTCCCCTGCTGTGTTGCCCCACACAATAATGTCATCAATGTACTTTAAGTGCTCCGGAGCACCACCCTGTTCCAGTGCAGTTTCAATCAATCTGTGGCAATTTTTTGGCTGTGTTTCCACTCCTGCATCTAACAGTTCCAGGTGGACGAAAACTGTGGCCTGCATCCCATGGCCAAAGCAATGGGAAAGAAAGGCATTAGCAGTGTGAGTTGTGGCACACCACTTGTCTGTTTTTGACTCCAATTCGTACTGGAGTTCTAACATGTTCAGCACAGCAGCATTCAGTGGGTGTGTAACTTCATTCAGGCCGTGGTAGTCCACTGTCAGCTTCCATTCTCCACTGGCTTTATGCACTGGCCATGGGTCTGTTAAAGGGTGAGTGCGTTTTGCTTATCACTCCCTGACTCTCTAGTTGATGAATCAACTTATGTCCTTGTTGGTGTGGTACTACCATTTTTCTAGCAATCAGTACCTGCTGCTCTTCCACTCGAAGCAACCCTACAGCAGACGAATTTTCTGACTGGCCAGGCAAGCAAACAGATAGCTGCTTAATGTTGTCTGTGTCTATAGCAGCTAATCCAAAGGCCCACCGGTATCCGCTGAGCTCCATAAAATACCCACTTCTGAGGGAATCAGTACCAAGTATCCACAGATCCCCTGCGCCAGTCTCAATAGAATGCTTTTGCCAGTCTTTATCAGTGAGGCTTGTTTTGACCTCCACACAGTCAACTCTTGGGAACCCCAAGTCATTCCATAGTTATAAATTACTTCTGTCCCTTTGTGACTCAAGGGTGTTAGAGTGCACTGTGCGCCGGTGTCCATCAGTGCCTCCTATTTCTGTGGTTCTGATGTGCCAGGCCATTGAATCCACACAGTCCAATAAACTCTATTATCCCTTCCCCCCCCTGACTGAGGGCAGGGCCCCTCTATTCATTACCTGTGGTAACAGGAGCAACTGCACTTAGTGATTGATCTGTTTTGTAATTCTCTCACCCGTGCTCGTAGTACAGGAGTAGCTTGGTCATGCCACTTCCTCATGTCTTCTCCATGGTCACACAAGTAACACCACAAGGCAATTCTCGATGTAGTATTCCTTACTGGAGCTGGAAAGCGTTTGCCTTTAACAGATGAGATTTTTGATGGCACATGAAAAGGAGGGTTCATCATCTTTAATTAGTTGGATTTGCATTAGTTTGATTAGCTCCTTCATTAGACTCTTTTGATTATTCTGATCTTCATCAAGCGTTTCTGATACTACTACAGGTTTGTCACGATTAATCATGGAAGCGTGAGTTGGGGGTAGCTGTTGCACATAGTTTTGGAGTGTAAGAATCAATTAAAAACTAAGGGTCTTCTCTGTTGGTCCTGGTATCTGTCAAACGTTGCCATCAGTGTACTAGTGTATCTTTCTGGTGCTGTTGTTGTGAGTTTCTGCCATATATCAGGTGTTGTCCTCACTCTTTCAGGGTCGTGGTCTTGGAGTGGGTGGTTAGGAAATAATTAGGGTCATACAACATTTCCACCAAGGCTATTTCCCTCAAATGCTGGATACCCTTTTCAACTGTATCCCACTTTTTCATCACAGGCTTTAAGCCATCTTTGAAGGGATGCCTTTCCTTCAGAGCTACTAACACTCATTCCCAGAGGGTGGCAGCTCCATCCAAACATTTACTAATCCCTCTGACAATAGCTGGATCTATGGCAATACCTTCTAGTTGGTGAGCTTCATTACCATCTAGAGACAAGCTTGGCCCTGCTGTCCCAACAGTGAAGCACCAGAAAATGAGGGCCTCTCACCTGGATCTCCCTCTACCTCACCCTCCACTTCTTCTTTTTTCCATTCTAGATGCAAGGACACTTGTTTCCATTTCTTGCCTTCCACAGGGGCAACTGACATTGTTACTCCTGTGTCTTCTGTGATTGATCAGATTTGACTTGGAGATTTTCCCCTTTGGCTTGAACCTCAGCTCGGAAACTCTCTCTCCAGAATAGTATTATATAGGGCACAGTAAGCACAAGCCAAGCCCCAAATAAGTTGTACCTCCTTAGGTCTACGTAAGCCGCACCATTCTTGACTCAAATACTGGCTTAGTTTCTCAGGATCCCATGGGTGTTCAAGAGTGAAATCCCATGATATTGTGGGTCCTACGCTTCTAAGATTTTTTCTGAACCTCTCCATATTCCCTGCCAGTCAGCATTTTCTGGTTTTGGAGGAGACTCCTTCCACATAACATGAATGGATAGGAATATGTTCAGAGAGACTGATAACACGCACAGGAGTATGCCCACAAAAATGAGCATTAATTCAGCATTCTAAAAATATGTGACAAATTGAAGAGAAAGCCTGGAAACCAGTCTGAACGCTGTGTTGTTTGTAACATTAGCTATTCCATTTGGGATGCAGTTATTTGTAAAATTAGCTATTCCATCTGGGATGTAAGTGTCAAAATTCAAATCATACCATATTGCATATAAATATCATACAGGTGTCTCCATCAGTGCCCTTATTTGGTTATATGTGAACAGAATTCCACAACAGGAAATCATGACGTTGATTGGCCAATACGTTGCAAGGAACATAATGGCTTTTAATCCCTTACACAGTGCCCCCAAGATAAAGAGCAGGTTCATCACTTGTAGCTGCCAAAAAGGGGTTAATGAATGGAGGCTGACAAGAGGAGGAAAAAAAAAAAGAAAAAGCACTGTCCAGACTAAGCAGTGCTCAAAGTTTACAAATATCCCAGAATACTGACAGTCCGCCTGGACCTTCAAGGTTAAGTTTTTCAGCACAGAAACCTGAACTGCTGATAAAGTTCCCTAATGAAGCTCTCTGAGACCAGAGTGAGAAATTCACTCTAAAAGCTAAAAATCAGCTAATGCCCACATCCTCCACCAAAAACTGTCACGGAGTTAACTAGATCAATCTATGCCCGTCACAGGGGCCAGTAGGCCCTTGGCCACCCTCCCCACCGACCCCACAAAATGGAAAGGAAAAGGGAAAAGGGATAGGGAGATGGGAGCTGGGCTCAAGGAAGAAAAAAAAAAAAAACAGCAGCAATGATCTATGGAGGAAAACTTATTTTACTAACTATGATATTGGAATGCAAGATAACACAAGATACATACATAATTTAATTGAAACTGAGACTAATAAATCAAATAAAATAGAAGAGAGAGAGAGTTCCTGAGACCGAGTCAAACCTGAAAAGCTTGGAACAGCTAGGAAAGCACTCCCCAACACCCACTGCAAGGCAGAAAGAGACCACCCCACTCGGAACGGTCAGATCCCATGACTTCCACAACGTACAGGGACAGGTACCTGAAATTGGAGTATTAACACTTAAATCCAGTGCACTACATGATATTATGATATGGAATACCGAAAACCAAAAATCACAAAACCATGACAACATCCAGTGATAGGACAAGGGGCAATGGATGCAAGCTGGAACACAGGAGCTTCCACATAAATATGAGAAAAAACTTCTTAACAGTGAGGGTGACAGAACACTGGAACAGGCTGCCAAGAAAGGTTGTGGGGTCTTCTTCTCTGAAGACATTCAAAACCCACCTGGGCGCGTTCCTGTGTGACCTGATCTAGGCGTTTCCACTCCAGCAGGGGGATTGGACTAGATGATCTTTCAAGGTCCCTTCCAATCCCTGATATTCTGTGATTCTGTGATGGCTGAGGAAGAGCAGGAAGCAATACTGCAAGAAACCTATTGAAAGATAGCATCAGAAACGAAATGCACTTGAGATAAGCAGATACAGGTGTGCACTGGTTTTACTGCTTTGTCAAGTGGAACTGAATCTCAGTGGAGAGATCCCTATGCCAGACTCATCTCTGAAGTCCTCTGTGCTCTGCTTTCCCTGTCTAAGGGCCTGGGAGATTCCATCTATGAAAAGGAGAATAGTGCTGCCTATAACCGAATGTAAAAGGAAGAAATGCATTAAATTTTTGGAGGGTTTCCTGTCCAGTTGCTGGCAGCACTACTGCAATGAGCCATGTTGAAGGCAGCAGCAGCTCCCTGCTCTCATGCTGTCTTGGCCAAGGGATTTCTTTTTTTTTTTCCTTCCTCTTCCTTTTTTTTTTTTAATAGATGAAAATTGCTGTGTCTATATTAGAGCTGCATAAACTGTCTCAGATTTCCCTGATCTCTAAAAATAAATTTCCTTGGCTTGAGTGTCCACAGCTCTTGGGAAGGCACTCCTTGTCAAGTATTTAGTGGTTGGGTCGATTAAACCAGCAGGACAGGACACAAACATTCGAAGCAGTGTTCACAGAATGTGAATGCTGTGGAAGACAGCAGAAAAGAGTAAAGGTGCAAGTGTTCCAGAAGCGGCTTTCCTGCACAGACCCACTGTCCTCAGAGTATGCAACAAGTAGGTCTGTAAGTTCAGGTCAACAGTCTTATGATATAGGCCCTGCTTTGCTAACATGCAGTTTTAAAAACCTGTAACATGGGACATTGCACAGTCCCTGAATATAAGTTATTGGTAACATATCTTGCTTTTTTCTTACATAACACTGCTATTTACCCAAACTTGTTCAGCAAAAGTCAGCTGAAGAAGCATTTGAGTAAAGTAGCTCAGATATTAGAGCAGAACTTTCAGAAATGTTTTTTTTGGGGGGGGGCACAGAGACTGAAAATCCAAACCAGACATATTTTCTGCATAAAATTTCTGCAGACCCTTAAAATATAGATTGGTAGTTTGACCTCAACTGATTTGTTTTCAGACAACCAAAGAGTAAAGGCAAACAAATTGTTAAGTAAACAGGTTGTCTACTAAATTGTTTGCTTGCATTATTGTCTATCCCAGACAAATGCTGGAATGGAGGACATCCAATCATTCACAGTCTTATCACAGTGAGATAGCTGGTGTTCATCGGTTAAATCAAACAGCACTTTCCCTGTTGTATTCAAACAGAAATGCTGAAAAGCTAGAGATCTTGTTGGAAGAGCAGAAAAAGCAGGTGTTTTTATGAGCTGATCAAGCAAGATCAAATTCCCCAGTGAAAAACAGAGATTATGGAAACAAACACATAAATAGTTTTAGTACACTGTTATTTTTACATTTTCTTCATTACTCATATAGTTCTCATACTTCACAAAACTAAGGGAGAGTTGCATTTGTTTTTCTCAAATATGTTTCTTTTCCATATAACCTGCTGCACTCTGCAACTCAACAAGCAGCATTTTTCTTCTTCACCCTCCCCCTGCACCTTTTCTTCCAGTTTGAGGGATTCAAATCTGGAAAGAGATGGAAACTTTCTGACTGCAGGGAGAAGAGACTTTTTAAAAGTCAGCTATGATTCAAGTAATACCCTGACTGGGTTTCCCACTACGGTGTAGTAGTTATTCTAATAACAGTAACAAAACATAACTGGTGCAAGCCCTACCTACTATGAAGAGGGTCTTCTTTCAGGACATGCAGTACCTTTGGCATTCACAAATAAGCATTTGCACTTGCAGATGAAATGTTTGAATGTGTGATGTTAATACTATCTATTGTTTGAATAGGGTTTGTGAAAGCACATTTTGCATTCAAATGAGCTATGCATTAAAAAATATTAATAATTAAAAAATATGAAAATATATGTTGGTAATATAATCAATTTAAGTACTGAAGCCGTATTGAGCCCACAGCTCCAAGTGCCTGTCCTACATCTTGGTGCTTCCCAGCACTAGGAAAAGCCAGAGTGGAGAGTGATACAAAGGGACTGAGAAGCAAGACCTCCTGCTGCAATACTGCACAAAGAATGCAGTTTTCTATGAAAGTTTTTTGTGAAGAGGTTTGTCTCAATTTTAATTGACTTCTCCTTGGATGTCTTGAAGCTTTGTAAAACTATATTTACTAACTCCTCCTGTTGTGGTGTCAGTGATGGTGCAGTAGAAGATCCTGAGAGGAAGAGGCAGAGCAACTTGCCCAGGGCTGAAGAGCTGGTGTCAGCTTGACTCAGTGTGACTCAGGTTGACTCAGTCCTTGGCCATGCATTCTGCAGAACCAAGAGAAGGCAAAGCTGAGTTGGCCTATGGGGTGGGGATGCCCTTCCAGCAGCGGGGCTGGCCTTTGGACTGAGGACTTCTCAGCAATACAGTGCTTCAGTCCATTTTATCAAAACCTTCCTTGCTAACAGGACCACCTCCATTCTGACTGACAGTTCTTCTAATTCAAAAGAGGGAAGCGGACTGAGACTCTCATGGCATGAAAGAGCAAGTTTTAAATGCCTTGCAAATCATACTGTAAAAATGCTTGATTTTGCAGCTGTGTCAGGAGAGGAAAGCAAATATCTTCTGGGACGAAATGCCTACTTAAAAGTGGTGTTTCACTTGGAGCCTAACAAATAGTTTTAGGCTATTTTACTTTTTCTTTTTCTGTTATTTCTCAATGGTTTAAACTGCAAATGCATAAAGATCACTGTAGTGATGTTGACTTACATTTACTGAAGGCATCTGGACTGAATCATTCAGTGAATTCGCAGACTGAAAATGCTTCTTGTTTTATTTTGTTGTAGTGTGCATTTGAAATGCTTTGCCTGAATTTGCAGACTACTTTTACTGGGTATATGTTTACAGCTACATTGTGCATATAGTTTAAAAGGGGGAAAAAAACTACTACAGCCAGACGCTCTTCAGGTGGCATCTCACTGTATTGAAACCAGGTCTTTTCTTATTATAGGAAAGTACAATAAATCAATTCCCTTGCTGACATAGTGCTGCTGACAGAAGTTCTGACACACACTGTAGACTTGGCCTTTATTCCCTTCACCCTCCATCTCTGCAAAGTAGGAGGTCAGCTCATATCACAGTGAAGCTAGTCAGTTCCTAGCTCCAGCAGCTGCCAGATTTCTACTAGTTTTACTGGATCCAGCTGTCAGATAAAGGCAATTAATTAGTCTTAAGAGATTAAATGACAACAGGAGTTATTTGTCCCACCTGCTCCATAATGTTTCATATTCCAGAAAAAAATTCATTTTTTTCTGTTTGGCATACATAAAACTTTGTATTCACCACAGCACTGGCTATGTACTTAGGGAATACTTACTAGTAAGATCATAACATAGAAAAATGAAAAATAATAGGTGAGGATGCTTTGTTTATTTGTTATTTTTTAATATAAGCATGTAAAATTATGCCTGAAAACTGTCTTCAGTATAAAAAGTAATCTTTTTGGAAAGTCTGATGTGATGGAACAAACACCTCAGCTCATTGCTCCATAAGGGTTGGCAAGTCTTGCAATACAACTGAGACATTTTTTTCAGGAACTTTCCTCAAAGTTGAAAAATTTTTGGTGAGTTTTGTAGCTATCTGAACAGTTGAAGCTTGTCTTTGGAGATTATGTATCTGAGATTCTCTTACTGCTTCTTTTGCTTGAAGGTACATGTTCACTTCTTTTTGCTTTCTCTATAACATAACCATACATATTTAAGAAGGGATATTTGCACTAGGTTAGATCTAAATTTTTACTCTCACCTGAAATATAATCCATTTGCTTTTAGCCATCTGTTGAATCCTGCTGTCCTCTGGGTTGTGTAATGAACGTGGTAAAAAAATTACTGTAGGAAATGGGTGGCCATGGTGGTGCCAGGTAAATTGTGCTTTTGACCTTTTTTTTTTTTTTTTAACAAAGATTAACGATTCTAGGTAGCTTCCTGTTCTTACTTTCTTTTCTGAACCTTGACACAAGGTTCAATATATGATGTTTTATTTTATCAGAAGTTGATTGACAGTGGGACAGAGGTCTCGCTTTCTAAAGGGGTAGGGTGAAATACGATCTCTAAATTTCTGTAGACCTGCATTTTCTGTTCTGATGTGTGCGACTGATAGGTTTTGTAACTGTGAGCTCTGCTTCCTGGGAGTTGCAGTGCAGACTGGGCTCTGAACTTGCTTCTCCGCTCTGTCCTGCAGAAGGGAGAAAGACAAGATGTCTTCCTGAGTCAGGGCAGGGGACTGAGAGTCCTCTTGCTCTTGCATGCAGCCCTCTGAAGAAGAAAGAGAAACGTTACCTTCCCTGTACTATTGCTCCTCTAGCTTACAAAACTCAATTTCTAGAAAGACTGAATTCTTGAAATCTTGAGGTTATGGGAGAATGGCTGGAGCGGGGAAGCTTCAGAAACATAAAAAGATAATACAACCCTAATGAAACCTTTCTCTACTCAGTATTATCAAAGTTTTAGTGGTTGTATTTTATTTCCTGCTTTTTTGGAAATGACTGATGTGATTCTTATGGCTTTTAGCAAACTACTGTATGGTTTGTAGTGTTCTGTATGGTATGCAGTAGATCATATATAATGAACACATTTTTCTTTTTAGTTCTTCTTTTTTTTTTTTTTTTTTTTCTTTTTTTTTGGTTATTGATGGTGGTGGTTTTTTTAATTAAACTGCCTTTACTTACTGTTGACAAGGTTGAATATCTCTTCCATTAATAATATTAATTGTGAAGAGCTGCAGGCTGCCATGAGACCTCCCCTCAGCCTTCTCTGCTCCGGGATGAACAATCTAGAGGAGCCACTCCTCACACACCTTGCCCTCCAGACCCTTCGCCATCTTCATAGACCTCCTTTGAACAGTCTGTAATAAGTTTATGCTCTTTTCGTACTGCGGTGCCCAAATTGCACGCAGTGCTCAAACTGAGGCTGTACCACTGCAGTGTAGAGCAGGACAGTCACTTCCCTTGACCTGCTAGCAACGTCATGTTTGATGTACCACAGGAAGTGGTTGGCCTTCCTGGAGACCGGGGCACACTGTTGACTCAAACAGCACAGTCCTTTGCTTGGGAGGTTTTTCTTTTAATTCTCTCCATTACAAAGCATATCACTGATGCAGTAAAGAAAGGAGGGACAGAGGGTAATGCAGTAACTAATGGTGTGCCTTGTGGTTAGAGTTAAATCCTCAGTATTTGCATTTTGTTTGAGAGGCTTTGGAAAAAAAAGAAGCAGGAATGAGTATTCCACTACAACTTTAAAAACAGTCTTCACACTTCTTCCTTAAAGAATATAAACAAAATACATGCAAAAGTGAAGGGATTTTCTGTGAGAAGCATGTTCGTGCTCCTCTAACTCTTTGGAGACTGAGCTATTTAAGTTGAATTGTCTTTAGCAGCATCATAGCTATGTATATAGATGACAGGAAAAAGACTATCCTGAGTTGAATTCACTTTTATAAAGCCTGTAAACTCTAGTAGAAGTCTGAGTAGCAAAGCTCTTACAGCTGTCAGCTCTTTATTCCCCAGTACCTAAATTTACCTTGATTAGAGATGTATATTTTACATGTTATTTATTTTTATCTTAAATGAATTCAGTATAAGTGTAAAACTTTGTTCTTCTGGATATTCTTCCAGGATAGAAGAACATCTTAATCATAGTTAATTGATTGCATATTCTTTGTGGTAGCTTTTCACTGTGATTGGATTATAACATGACAAAGTGTCACTGACTTTTGACATACTGAATTAAAAAATGTATCAGTTATAGCAATATACTTGATATGATAAAAAAATTTCTTTTTTTTTGTTAGCACAGTTATTTAAATATTCCTACTTAGATAAATATCTAATATCCTGCAAGTCAGAGAACATTAGAAACGAAGTATTTTAGAAATAATGGCCTTTGAATAGATTCCTTCTTAATAGAAAAAGGAATGCGGATCTTCTCCCATATGGACTGACAGAGGACAACTTCCAAATGCCATTTTTTTTCACAGTCTGACTTTCATAAAATACATTATTGAACCTAGAGAATAAAATTTCCCTCTTCCCGCATTCCCCCTTGACCTCCCCCCATACACACACTCTTCAGATAATTTTAAGAGACAGATTCTTTTCTTCCACATGCGTTATTGACAAGTCTCAAAACAGTCTTCGGTTTTCAAACTTTGTGGGCTTTTTTCTGGTTTAAGTTTGTGGGCTTTTTTTTCTTGTTTGTTTTTTTTTGTGGTTGTTTGATTTTGACTTTGTTTACAGCACCTAATATAAGGCACTCCCCAAATGCCTCACAGTCCTGAGCACCCACTGATGTGTGGCGGCCTTCCTAAAGTAGACTTTCTTTTGGTGTAGGCACACGTGCTGCTAAAGCACTGATAAACACATCACTCAAACACTGTCTCAGAGTGTACCCACTTACTGTTGAGTAGAAATCCCTGTAAAACACACTGAGTATAGCACTCAGGCCTAAGCCTATCTAACTATGAAGTTAGGGCATTAATCTGTGTGTTCTGGGAATTCAGACACACAACTTCATATGACAACAAAATGGTGTGTTCAAGGGAAGATGCAGGCAGAAAGCGCACTGCTAGTGTCATACTCCAAGTAACCAGGGCATTTTTTTTTCTGTTTTCTTAAAGCAAATGTGATTTTGTTTGTTTGTGGACAGCTATGTTCTAAGTAAAAATGTTTGAAGGCTTTTGAAAAATATAATAAATATATTATACCAGTATTCCAGAGGGTGTTTATTTATAGTCGGTTAAAAGCTATTGGATAAAACTGAAATAAGCAACTAATGACTTTTAAGAATTCTCTAGTGACATTTTTTCTTGGTAATATTTCCCCTTCTCTTGGTTCAGCAGTGCAGGAAGTTATACAAGGAAATTCCCTTATGGCATCTCATTTGACCCTGAGAGCCTCGCATGTCAACAGCTACTGTTCTTAACTTTTTGGACATGCTGCTGTCTGATTCCTCTGAAGAAGTGCTGCTGCAGGTGGCTATGGAAAGGTCCAGCACCTTGCCCCCATTTCTAAGTGTGATGATGGGCAGACAGATACGCGTGTGGTATGCTGTCTAAATATTGGAGTGGCTGTATACAGATCAAGGAAGCCAGGTGGCAAAGCTTTTGTTTTAGTGATTCTCTAAAAGCACAAACAGGGAATAATACTCTGAGGATGGGAGCAGTCGCCCTCGAGAAGAGGAAAAGGCAAGAAGTTGAAGGAGAGCACTGAGAGCACCTCAGTGTGTAATGTTCATGCTATTTGTAACTGCTCAAAAGACAGTAAGGGGAAGAGTCCTGAAATTATTAACACCTGCTCCAGGTGTTGTGAAAATTAAAAAAGAAAACAAGATATAGCAAACACAGTGAAAAAAAAAAAAAAGGAAAAAGCTTCAGCTAGGAGAAAAACTGAAGCCAGAAAAAGGTAAATTTAAGAGATAGCAGTTCCTGGCACAAGAGGTAGCACAGGACACATTTAGAGGACAGATTTTCTGGGCTGGAAAAGACTTTGAAGGAAACGTGAAGAAAAAAATAAAAAGGAGGGGAAAAAAAGAGAAAAAGTCTTTGTTTGCCCTCTAAGTCACAGAAGTAGTAACCACATCCTCTCTTTCTCCATCTGCTTTTTTTTACCTGCCCTGCCACTGCAGTGCATATGGGCAGTGCTCGCGCTTGAGGTGTGAATCTTTCACTTGGCAATGATGAGGAAGCACTTCCTCCTGACCGTTGTCTTTGAGTGTTTCAATAATTTATAGCTGTGAAGTTTGTTCAGCTGGTAGGCTAAGGTCTGTGTACCACCTCCCAGCCCTGGTATGTCCTAAATTTGGCAGACCAAATAGAGGGCTGATGTATAACACTGCAATCAACCAGGGCAACACTGTCCTTCTCTCCCACCCCCACATAATTACTTGGTTTTGGGTATAGTATAGAAAAAAACCATATTTAAAACTGAATTTTATGCTGGCCTCAACTAGCAGAGTAAGAGCATGTAATGAACATCTTCATTAACAGATCTGTTCAAAGGCAGTATGCATTAATACTGCTGCAGTGCCTGAGCAGTGGGATGGAGCTGGGACCACAGCCTGCTCAACTGCAGGTATCCCAGATAGTCATGAGTTTCTAGAAGATGGGGTCTGCCCTTAGGAAGGGCAGGCTGGCCAGGGTAGCATGTCTGTGGCAGCCCCTGCTTGCCCTCATCCCTCTAGAGCAATAATGCAAATGGTGGGACTTTTTCAGGTACTAAGTATTTTCAGGACTGCTGGGAGTTTTATTGCAGGTGTATGAGACAGCAGCTGCAGAACTTGCACAAAAATACTGCACAAGAGAGAGGTCCCAGCTCACTTGCAGCAGAAGGCTTGCTCTTCAGATGCCAGTGGCTTGCTTTAAGATTGGTGGCAAGCAATTGCAGAAGCCTGTGTCTGAAAGCTGCCTTTCGGACTCCTAGTTGTCAGAAGGTGATATTGCCTTGCAGCTGCATTGCTTTGAACTCTTCAGACCTTTTTTCTCTATTGAGAACTGAATTAGTCATCCTGCTGCAGCTAAACCTTCACTGCTGCCACAGAAATATATAGTAATAAAAAAAATTGGCTCACAGTGACAAAATTGAGTGACATTTTACTTCACAGAAGTAAATGGTATGAGGTATGATAACCTCACACTTTACAGCATCTTTTAAGCACAAAAAAAAACCCAAACAGTTTTCACTTAGATTTTTTTTCTTCTTTAATTATTTTTCTCTTTACCTCCTTATAGCTTGGCCTTCCCCTTTTTTATTATCATCTAGATCTGATATTGTCTCACATTATGTTTTTAAAACATGCAAGCACATGGAAGGTATTTTCAAGCTATAAGAAATAAGGCAAGACAGGAATCAAAATAATAAGGAACTGTATGAAGTAATCTAAATATATTTATATATTTCTCAGTGTTGCCTCTCTGTTTGTGAGGAAGGAATGTCATTGCTTGGACCAAATCTATTGGGCAACGTGTGCTAAAAAAGCACCAGAGGGCATCTATTTCCTTCATACCTGTGAAAATCTGAAAGACCAAAAGAGCTAGCAAGTTACAAAAGTAAGAAGGGAGAGGTTACTGCAAATACCAATAAAGAAGCTCACTGCTTACACAAGACAAAAGAGAACCAGCTGGGCAGCTGAATTTTGGGGGATTCAAGCAGTAAATGTAATTGATGTGGTACTGCAAAGGACTGAGTGCCTTTCTGAACAGTGGCTTGTGTCTTGGTTCTGTCAGGAGGGCTGCTGGTCTCTGACCAGACTCTCAATCCAGAGGAAATGTCATTGTTTTCAGAGGAGCAGGGTACAGCAAGTAGAATGAGAGCTAGTGGTGCCTGCACAGGTTATCCAGTCATTGCTGCGAGAATAAACCACTGTCACACCCCCTACACAGGGTAATCTTTATCTCAAATGTGCTTCTGTTAAACAGAATTACAAGATAAAACAACCCCCAGCATTCTCCTCTCTCTGCCTATTGATTCTGTTATGTGCTCCATCAAGTAGCATAGTGCCTAGCAAGCTGGAGTGGTGCTGCTTTGCAATTTGGGATGTTTATCCAGGATTGCAGAAAGCATGCAACAGTTTTGACAGCAAAGGTTTATTGCATTTTCTGGGAATACTGGTTCTGTTCTAGAATGCAGTCTTTCCAAGCAGGCGAAGGAACATCATTTTTTAGTGGGACTAGTCTTTTGCAGACATCTGTATGATTAGAATTTACCCTGTGCAATTTTTGGAGAAAGTGTGTTTGTGTGCTACTTTGGGGGAAAGTAAATGCATACTCTGGAAAATCTACAGAGTCAAAAAATGCTTGCGGTATTCATCTGTTGTGCTATTTTTGTATGCTGTGGTAGTTTCTTCTTATGAAATATTTGCATGCAAAATAAAATATGAGTTAACAATCTGAAGTGCAATTGAAATTCACAAATGGGTAAAATCTTGCAAGATTTTCTTCTCACTGAGTCACTTTCATGTATTTATTTTTTAATGTAGTGAACTTCTCTTTGATATTTGTAAGAAAACCCACAAAACTTCACTAACATTCAACTCTTCTGAGTAACTATCCCACATAAGAGGGGAATTTTTCTTGTGGTTTTTCAGTAGATACTTAGGCTGTTTTGGTTAAGCACCTTCATAAGTTTTTTCTTTTAAGTCTAAGGCTTTTAAATGAGCTTGTAGGTGGTTTAGAGAACAGTGCTCTGCTTTCAACTTTCTGGTCTACAATAAAAGAAAATCTAGAGTTTTTTTCTAACTAGCTTTCTTATAACTGAAAAGAGGCTTGTGTGAGAAATGAAGAACATCAAAGGCTAGAGGAAATTAACTCAGGTGCATCACTAGCAAATTGTCTTAGATATGGAAATTGCAGGCTATACAACCAGTTCAAAATACTGTTGCTTCACTTTCCCTTTATTTTCTTAAAACAAGCAAAATGACTGTTTTGGAAAGTGTTGTCATGATGTCAAACTGACCTTAAAATTGCAACCCAAGGAAGTTTGTTTGGGCATAAGGGTCAAATGAACTGTACTTTCTGGGATTTGTTTACCCAATTATCCATCAAAACAAGTTACATTTTGGTAAGAAAACTGAAGCAAGTATACAAAACCTTCTAACACTCCACAGAAACAACCGCAGTGCCAGATTGGTTTGTTTACCGTATTATTCAGTGTCTACTTATGTGTGCTTACTTTTTTTTTCTTTTTTTTGTGCACCCTGGAGATTCATCTGGAATGAGTCTGGAGATTCATTAATGCTTAAGATATACATCTGTGCTAATAAGAACTATTTGTGAGAGAAAGTTTCTGTGAAATGATTGGCTTTGTGCCATTTGGTGAGGAAGCAGATTTTTTTTTTTAAGAGATGAGGAGGTTTCACTCATAAAATGATGATCTCTGAAGGAAGAGTCCTACTTTAGTACTTCACTACCTCTGAAGCTGCAGAGCCAAGGAGCCTGAGAGCAGTGCCTACACTATGTCTCAGGACTCCCTGAGTCCCGAAGATCTTCCTGATAACCTCATTTCAGAAGCAAAGCAGAGTAATCCATCTGACTTTGTCAGAGTAATCCGAACTGACTCCTGTCTTCCAGGTATGATGTCATAATGATGTTTCTGGGACAGTTCTGGCTTTCCCAGGGCCTCTGTCCTGGAGTAGCACTGGTAGTCAGTGTCAGGTATACAGGGTGACACCACATGGACTCTGCCAGTGCAAAGGAGCTGGGGAAGAGAGGTCAGGGAATTTATGTACTTGTGTCTGTGCAAGTATCCTGTTCTGCTTGGCTGGTATGTCTGTCCTGCTTCCTTTTCTTACCTCCTCTGCAGTTCTGTTCAGTGTCTACTCCTTCCTTAGAAAGTGCCATCCAAAGCTGGCCACGTGGATCAGGTCTGTGTTCTTGCACAACACTGTGGCATATCCTGTACTCTCTGTATAAATTTTGGTTGTCGCAAGATAGAGGATGCTGCAGGGGTCAAACAAATCAACAGCAGATAATGTATTAAGAATGGACGACATCTTACAATTTGGAGGACTTGAAGCAGAGAATCTCTTGCTTTGAGAACACTGGGCTTGGTTGTGCAGTTTTATTCTGCTGAGCTATGCTGAGATGCATCATTCTACTGAGCTATGCTGAAATGCATGATTTTTTCTTGGGCCCCTTACAGCCCCAGGTACTGTCACCTTACTCTGGAATGGTTAGCTGTACTCAGTGATGGCAGATGCCCATCAGCAGCTTGCTGCTGGTCATATTAACATGCCTCTGAGCAAATACAAGGGTTACTCATAAAAAAAAGCAGCTGCAACAAGAAGTGTTTGTTGCTCTTTAAATAATTAGAAGAGTGCCAAAGAGATGAAGCACTTGTCCTTTACACAAATAAGTTGAGAAAGTACACTTTTTAGCAATGCTCTCACTGCTGCCCTTTGCTTCGTAGCCTGTTGAACTTTGAAAAGCTAGCTGGCATTTTGCCATGGTCATGAAATTTAACTTGTCCCTCTTAAGTCAGTGTTCAAGGACAATAAAGTAGGATTTCTTAGTATCATAGATCATTGCAAGAAGTAAGGACTTTGCTATGGAAAATAAAAGGAAGCCTGGTCTTTTGGAAGCTCCCTTAGGGGAGGGGAGTTTGATGTATTTGCAAGATGTATTTCCTAGGAGGAATTTCCCTCCTCTGTAGTAAATGGGATGGTGAACTTGTCAGTGATCTGTATTACTGAAATCTCAAAGCTGTTAGAAAAAAAATCCATTGATCAACATCTTCAAAGACAAGAAATTCAAAGATATGGATGCCTCTGTTCTTGAACGAATCTGCTGTTGAACGCTTGAAGTGTTGTGTAATCTTAACTATCATATTATAATATTTTATTCTATGAGGTAACTCACTATTTTTTATCATAGGGAGCAAAATCTTACTCTTTTAAAGAGTGCATTTGTGTTGTGGGATCTTTGGTTTGTCTGCTTTGAAGAACATCTGTAGTAGAAGAAAGAAGCAGAAAAAGAACCGTGTCTGCTCTACAGTCTCAGAAGAAGACAGTAAAAACTGAGTGAACATAATTCACAAAGTGTACTTAGAATTTCCGAGAGATGATCCGTAAGTGCTTATTCTAACAGGTACAATCTATAGCTGTAATCCTTATTCATGTAAGTATTAGTAAAAATCCAAGTCTTCCTGTTGTATATTCTGATGCCATTTACTGTAGCATTTCTCTTGAATTTGTTTGCTTCCTTCTTCTGATGTCCAGAAGAAAGTTGATACCATCAAACTTTTGACATTGAAAGGTATGAGATATGTTAAAACTAGTGGGGTTTCCAGAGTCTCTGAACTTTTTTAAAAGAAGCTAAAATGCATAGCCAAAAGAATTACATCTTTACAGATGCACAGAGGCTTCTTGCTGTCTCATACTTCATACATCACCTGCTGAAAATGGCTGAAGGCAAAAGGAAGGCAGTCTTCATGCAGTGAAAACTCAACCCATGCCATGGGTTTTTCAAAAGGCTGAAGTGCTATCCACATTAAAAAAAAAAAGAAAAAAAGGAAAAAGAAAGGAATAATAAATTGTAATAGATTAAATGTATAAATAAAACGTAACTGTCCAAAAGAGTTTGAGGAACAACTCATGGAAGTAATAAATCTTTCTTCAAATGTATCAAGAACTATACAGATGCCAGAAATGTTGTGGGGCCAATAGATGATATAGGTATAAAAGGATCGCCTACATGAAGTAAAGTTCTTGCAGAACAAGTAAATAAACTATTTCTGGAGTAGAAAAACCTGGAGAGATTCCCATTTTGGAACCTTTCTTTGTGAAGGGCTCAACAGAGGATCATCTGAAAACTAAACTTTATAAGTAATAAAGCAGATACGAGAGAAAGAAAAAATAATAAAAGTCAGTAACACAGTTCTAGAAGCAGATGGTATTCATTTAAGCATTTTAGAGGAATTCAGGGGTGAAATGTCTGAGTGGTTAACACTAGTGTGTAAGCCTGTGCTTTACACTGCTTTGATAGCTGGTAAATTCAACACTAGACTTTAAAACAACATTCCAGCTGAGGTCCTAGGTCCTACAGGCCTGTGAGAGTGATGTCTAGAGCAGGAAAATAGTACGAATATAACAGAGTAGGAAAATAGAATGAATATAACAGAGTAGTTAGAAACTGGAGAGCTGGGCAGTAAGAAACCAGATGAGGTTTAACAAAAGCAAGTGTAGAATCTTACATCTAGGGAGAAATAGTTGCATGCACTGGTACAGGTTGGGGGGATGGCCTGTTGGAAAGGAGCTCTGCAGAGAGGGACCTGGGTGTCCTGGTGGACGACAGGTTGGCCATGAGCCAGCAGTGTGCCCTTGTGGCCAAAAAGGCCAATGGCATTTTGGGGTGCATTAAAAAGAGCGTGGCCAGCAGGTCGAGGGAGGTGATCCTCCCCCTCTACTCTGCCCTGGTAAGGCCTCATCTGGAGTACTGTGTCCAGTTCTGGGCTCCCCAGTACAAAAAAGACAGGGATCTCTTGGAAAGAGTCCAGCGGAGAGCTACAAAGATGGTGAAGGGCCTGGAGCATCTCCCCTGTGAAGAAAGGCTAAGAGAACTGGGTCTGTTCAGCCTTGAGAAGAGAAGACTGAGAGGGGACCTGATCCAGGTCTATAAATATCTAAGGTGTGGGGGGCAAAGTGGCGAGGCCAGACTCTTTTCAGCAGTGTGCGGAGACAGGACAAGGGGAAACGGCCAGAAGCTGGAGCACAGGAAGTTCTGCACCAATGTGCGCAAGAACTTCTTTACGGTGAGGGTGACGGAGCACTGGAACAGGCTGCCCAGGGAGGTTGTGGAGTCTCCTTCTCTGGAGATATTCAAGACCTGCCTGAACACCTACTTGTGCAACCTGGTGTAGGGAACCTGCTTTGGCAGGGGGGTTGGACTCAATGATCTCTGGAGGTCCCTTCCAACCCCTACGATTCTGTGATTCTGCGATTCTGTGATTCTATGATTCTGTGATTCTGTAAAGAAAAATGGAAATGATAGAGATACCGATGAATATTATCAGTTTGGAAAGAGTTAATGCAACTTATGTAAAGAGAATTTACACCTAACTAACCTAGCTGCTCTTTGAAGCAGTTTGATGAAACATGCTAAGCCATGAGACACCATTAGATATGGATTGCCTGGATTTCCAAAATGCTTTTGGCAAGTTTCCTTCATGAAAGGCTTTTAAGTATATTAGTATACTGTATACTGGATATATAGTCTAGTTGCATGAGGGGAGTGAGAGATAAATAACATGTTAGAAGACAGAAAGGGCTGAGGAGAAGGGGAGTGAGGGGGAACAGTGTAAGAAGACAAATTGCATGTTGAAACAGGGAACAGAGATGGAGCTCCATGAGGTTCTGTGCTGGGACCCAGGATGTCCATTTCAGTGAAACTTACAACCATGCTTTAGAAAATATTAAGAAAAAAAATATTCTGCTGCATGTAGTTCTGCCCTGACTTTGTACTGTTACTTCTACTATATCAGTTTACAAGCAAGTTTCTCTGCATTGTATCTCTGAGAAGTTTTAGCTGCTGACATAAGTATCTGACTTAAATGACTAAAGGACAGATGTTACAAACTTCAACTAAGCTTTTCAGTATAAACTTTTGAATGCTGAGTAACTGAAAGATGGACACTGGGTATTCGTGTCACTTAAAAAAACACTTAAATTTCAGAGCAAATGCTTTCCAAGGATGGGTGATGGAGCTAACCTTGATCACCAACAGACATGCCCAGGTGTGGCACAGTGACAATCTCTCTACAGATTTCTGATGTCAGTGTACACCACACCATTTCTCCAGCTGAGTGATTTTAGGTAGGCATATGTGCTCTCTTCAAATACATGAAAGGTGATTGTGGTGAGAGCAGGCTTGATCTCTTCTCATTGGTGACAGGTGACAGAACGAGGGAAAATGGCCTCAAGTTGTACCAGGGGAGGTTTAAGTTGAGTATTGGGAAAAACTTTCTTACAGAAGCAGTTGTTAACCACTGGAATAGGCTCCTCACAGAGGTGGTTGAGTCACCATCCCTGGATGTGTTTAAAAACCGTTTGGATGTGGTGCTCAGGGACATGATTTAGCTGAGGGTTGTTAGTTAGGTAGTATGGTTAGGTTGTGGTAGTACTTGATGATCTTGAAGGTCTTTTCCAACCTGAGCAATTCTACGATTCTATGATCATTCACCACCAGTTAGCCCATACCCAATTAGTCTCTGAGAAATGGCAGCATCTTCAGCCCACTCTCCACAGTTTTATTCTTCCACATGGTCTCATATGATTTATAACATCTGTTCTTTAGGCATTTAAATCATATACTTCTGTCAGCAGCTAAAACTTCTCAGTCAATGGCTTACAGGCTGGTTTGGCCCAGTTCTGTGACTAGCAGGGTGGAGAGACTGCTATTCGCCTCCAGAAAGGGAAACAGGGGATCCCAAAATAAATATAAACAGCAGCAACGATCTGTGATGAAAAAAAATAATTTACTAAATATGATATTGGAATGCAAAATAGCAGAGTATAATACAATATAATTAGAATTGAAGCCTGCTCTGCTCAGGACTCCACACAAAATTATTATTCTTCTGCATCACTTAATAAAGGGGGCTAACAATGAGGCTATAGTTTGGAACATACATTCTCCAAAAGCTCACTCAGCACAGAAAAGCCTGTGTCTCTTTTTTCTTAGTGGGCAGAGATATGGCAGTGATTTTGTTGATCATGTCTGTCAGGATGTGACGACATCCATCTTGCCTTTTTATGCCTAGGAACTGGATTTCCTGTGTGGGTCCTTTCACTTTGCTTCGCCTAATAGCAAAACCAGCACACAGAAGGATCTGGATTACTTGCTCTCCTTTCTTGAAAACTTCCGTTGCTGTGCTACCCCACACAATAATGTCATCAATGTACTGCAGGTTCTCAGGAGCACTGCACTGTTCCAGAGCAGTTTGGATCAACTCATAGCAAATTGTTGGGCTGTTTCCAACCCTGGGGCAAATAGTTTTAGGTATACGAAACACCCCTCCACGTGAAAGCAAACTGTGACCTACATTCTGTCCAAATGGCCAAAGGAATGGAAAAGAAGGCATTAGCAGTATCACTGGTGGCATACCACTTGGCTGCTTTTGACTTCAGTTGGTATTGGTGTTCTAGCATCTCTGGCACAGCAACACTCAATGGGAGTGTGATTTCTTTTGTGCCACAGTAATCTACTGTCAGCCTCCACTCTCCACTGGCACTATGCACTGCCCATACGGGATATTAAAAGGTAAATGAGTTTTGCTTATCACATCCCAGCTCTCTAGTTGAAGAAATCAACTTCTGAATGGGGAGCAAGGAATCCTTGTTGGTGCGGTACTGCCATCTGTGCACCGTTTTTGTAGCAATTGAAATCTGTTGCTTTTCCATGTGCAGCAACCCCACAACAGATCTTCTGACAAGCCAGATAAAACAGATGGCTGCTTAACATCTTCATTGTCTACAGCAGTTATTCCAAAGGCCTGTCGATACCCCTTAGGATCCTTGAAATATCCCCTTCTGAGGTAATCAATGCCAAGTATACATGGTGCCCCTGCGCCAGTCACATTAGGGTGCTCTTGCCAGTCTTTACCAGTGAGGCTTATTTATCTAAAACAGTCAACTCTCGGGAACCCCCAGTCACCCCTAAAATATAAATTGATTCTGTTCCTTCATGTCTCGAGAGCATTAGAGTACACTGTGCACCAGAGTTCACCAGTCCCTCATATTTCTGTTGTTCCAATGTGCCAGGCATTGAATCCATGCAGTCCAATATACTCCATTATCCCTTTCTCCCCCATGACTTGGGGGCAAGGCTTGTCTGATTGTTATCTTGTTATCTCTATTGTTCTCCCGAAAGTCATTATCAGGTTTCTTACAGCTTTTGCCATGTCCCACAGCAACTGAAGCAACCACTTTTTTGGAGGAGTTTGCCTTCATTGATGATCTGTCTTTCAGTTTTTTTTACCTGTGCTCATAGTACAGAAGTGGGTTTTTATCTTCTTCTTCATATCTTCTCCATGCTCACATAGGTAACTCCACAAGCTAATATGTGACATAGACTTACTGTTGTATTTGCTCAAGCAGGAGGACATCTGCTTTTAATATCTGAGGTATTGGATGATGCAGGTCAGGAGGAAATCAATTTGATCAGTCCCTTTAATAAATTGTTTTGTTAATCCTTATCCTCATCAGATGTCTCTGATGCCACCATAGGTTCACCAGTGTCATCATGATAAAGAGCAATTGACTGTTCCTCCATCATATCTTCTTGTTTACTCTCTATTCTATCAGTCTTTCAGTTACTTTCAGAATGGCTGAAACATAATCTTGTGGAGAGGTTAAATGTCATGAAGTCATGAAGTCAAATAATCATTTCAAATGAAAGGGGTCTTCTTTCCCTCTGTCATACATTCCTGCTTGTGTACTGGCGTGCTTATCTGGTGCAGTACTTCTGATTTCTGCCACATATTTGATGGTCACCCGATTCTCTCAGGATCGTGTTCAGTATTGATCATCAAGAATGAACATGGAGCCATGTAACATTTCCATCACAGTGCATTCTTCAAATAAAGGATGCTTTTTTTCCATAGAAGTCCAATTTTTTAGGCATCAGATAATCTTTGAAGGATTTCCTTTACAATTAATAGCATCCACTTCCAGAGGATCCAGATGTCATCCTGACATCTACTAATACTAATCAATGGCTGAGTTCTTATCAAGGCTTCCCAGTTGGCAAGTGACACTGGTCTTCTTAAGGTCTGCTCCCCTGGATCTTCTTCTCCTTCCTCCTCTTCTCTTCTAGTTTTTGCTGTTGCCTTCCTTGGTGTTGATGACAGTGGTCTATGTGAACGCCATTCCCCTGGATCTCCTTCGTCTCCTTTCTCCTCTTCCTCTTTCTTCCATTCTACATGAGGTGATCAATTTCTATCCCCTTACAGGAGCAACTGACTGGTTACCTCCTGTGATTGATCAGGTTGCTCTTTCTCTTCAGCTTGACTTGGTGGCTGTCTTGTTCTAATTGGAAGCTGTCTCATTCAGATTAGACACTGTCTCATTCAGATTGGAAGAGGTCTAGTTTGGATTGGAAGGTGCCCCATTTGGATTGAAAAAGATCTTATTCAAATTGGAGATTCTCAATTTGGACTTTTTCTTTCTCAGCTTGGAGATTTTCCCTTTCAGCTTGAAGGCTTGCTTTCTCAGCTTGGAGACTCTATTGATCAGTCTGGATATTCTATTTCTCGACTAGGAGACTCTCTTTCTAGACCTGGAGATTCTCCCTATCAGGTTAGACTCTCTCTTGGAGTTTCCCCTTTTTGGCTTGGAGACTCTCTTGCTTGTTTCATATTTTCAGAGTCTCTCTCGTTCAGTTTCAGAGACTCTTGTTCAGTTTCGGAGAATCACTCCCTCTCTGGGATAATATTGAGTAAGGCATAAATCAGGCCAGGCCCAAATAATTTCTCAGATCTGCCTGAGCCACAACATCCCTGTCTTAAATACCTGTTTAGGTTCTCAGGATCTTGCAAGTGTACAGGAGTAAAGTTCCATGACGCTGACAATGTCTCTCTAAAGTCTCTACCAAATCCCTCCAACACTCCCTGCCACTCAGAATTCACTGGCTTTGGAGAAGGCTTCCTCAAAATGTTATAAATACAGATTCTGAGTGAAATGATGAAGAGTGCACTCAGGGAGACTGACAACATGATCACTGAATGAGCATTCAAAAATGTATAAGGGATAAAGGGAGAGACTGGGACACTATTTAAAAATCACATGTTCTGTAAAATTATTAATTCCCTCTAGTACATAACTTTCAATGCCCAATTCATGCCACACTGTATGCAGACACCAAATAGGTATTTCTATATGTGCTTTTAATTGATTACGTATACATATAGCTCCATAGAGCAGAGTGGCAGACTTTCTGCAATACCTTTAATTGGAAAATTGAGATTAATTTTATTCCAGCAGTCTTCCCAATCCTACTGTGAATGCGTTGCCAAACTATAGTTCTAGTGCTATCTTTCCTTTCCCTTTCCCTTTCCCTTTCCCTTTCCCTTTCCCTTTCCCTTTCCCTTTCCCTTTCCCTTTCCCTTTCCCTTTCCCTTTCCCTTTCCCTTTCCCTTTCCCTTTCCCTTTCCCTCTCCCTCTCCCTCTCCCTCTCCCTCTCCCTCTCCCTCTCCCTCTCCCTCTCCCTCTCCCTCTCCCTCTCCCTCTCCCTCTCCCTCTCCCTCTCCCTCTCCCTCTCCCTCTCCCTTCCCCTTCCCCTTCACCTTCCCCTTCTCCTCCTCTCCCCCCCTCCCCCTTCCCCCTTCCCCCTATCCCTCCCCCTCCCCCCCTCCCTTCCCTTTTCCAACTTCATTTGAAAAAATAATTGCAGTATTTACTTATTCTACTTCAGATTGCCCTGTCTGTCCCTTACTTAGACCAATAGGCTCTTAACGCTTTTGAAAGTTGATTATTTCCGCCTTCCATTGAAATAACCTATAGATAGGTATTCTATTTTGGTGGTTTCTCCTTGCCATAGCACAAATGGTTGACACCGAACTTTGATATACATTTTACACTCATCTTACAAATTATAATGATAATAAAGGCCTTGCTATACAGGAAGTAAATACTGTGAAGCTTAATGGAGATTTCTTCTGATTCACCTTTCCACAGATCCTTCGCAGGTTGGATAGGAGGAAGTTAAATTACTATGAGGCATGATGCCACAGTGAGTCACTAGATAGCAGCCTCAGGAGTTCATGAGGCAGAGTGATTTAGTGGTGACATAATTATGGAAATCACCTAGCAGAGAGTGTTGTTTGTACTGCTGTAAAATGTGCAAAAGTGAAAAAAGGAAGATGGGAAAAAGCCATGAAATTAAAAGAAAAAAAAAAACAAAACTCCAAACTGATCATAGAACCATAGAATCACTAAGATTGGAAAAGACCTTCAAGATCATCAAGTCCAACCACAACCTAATCTTACTACCCTAAGTCTAACAACCCTCCACTAAATCATGTCCCTTAGCACCATATCCAGGTGGCTTTTAGCACATTCAGGGATGGTGACTCAACCATCTTCCTGGGAAGCCTATTCCAGTGCTTAAGGCCATTTCCCTTTTCCTGTCATCTGTCACCACTCTGACGAGAACAACCCCACTCTCACTGCAGTCACCCTTCAATAAAATCATCAGTCCACCAAAACAATTTTAATTAAAGTACTCTGTGGTATAGTTACAATTTACTATACGTTCAGCCTTTCTGCTATGGCGTACCTATATATTTTACATGTAGTTTCAAATGTAGTTTTCCATACATAGTCATGACAAAAATATGAGCACACACGTGGTGAACTCAGAAGAGAAGAAAGGAATATCGCCTTAACTCACACTGTGATGAAAAGCTCAGACACTTAACTGGTAAAATGTTATGAATTGTACTACATACCATGCATTTTATAACTTCCACTGTGGAGATCGTACGATCAAACAACCTGATAGCTTGTCATGTTTGTCCCTGGACTAGTGGTGTGGCCTGAGATTATGATCTCTCCCTGTCTGGAGGATCTAAGCTCCTGTAGCTTGCACAGTGTCAGTGACAGACTGGGACATCAGTGTGTATGTTTATGTCCTGGAATAATATAAATCTTGAAACTTGCAGGCAAGATAGATTTAAGGAAGTTATCTTTGTCTTGTCACATTGTTGTGCTGGAGATACTACACATGCTTATGCGGCTGCTGTTTTACTGAGTTGTTGTGTTTTCATATAAATTCAGTTTTAATTATAACAAGAAACATCCTACATTAATACATTCCTGTTCCCTCCTTCAAGGCTTTTGTCTCTAGAAAGTACCATAGAAAACCCAGAAATTGTACATCACTGTCAGAGAAATTAAAGTGACGTTGAGAGAAAAAAAATATTAGGATAGTTCATCTTTTATGCATTCTGCTGGTTTTAATTTTCATCAACTGAGAAGTTTCAGATAATTAAAAAACTTTATGCGATTTAAGAAAATGGAGAGCAAATCAAAGACTTGAGTTCACGTCAGGACTCTGCACATCACATCTCTATGATGTTGTTAGTGTAGTTTCAATATAGCTACCTGGGCTGTACTATTATCTGCATCTGAGCAAAATTTTCATTGCTCCAAAAAATATATTCCTAATCAAATATAAGTAAGAGATGATCCTTCTTCCCTAAAAGGGCTTGCCAGGAAAGGCTGTTAGATCATACTTGTTGAGAGCCCTAGGGCTGGAGTTTCAGCTAAAGGCACAGCTACACTGAAGCAGTGTTGCTACACTGTCATTGTACTAGAAATCCACTGCAGTTTCGGAGTAGCTGTGGTCGCGTACATCAGCTAGGTATGAACAATCAAATCCTTCAGTCTTTCATCAGTGCAATTAATGAAGTTGATACTGCAAATGCTTCTTATCTGCTGGCTGGGTGAGATGCCCATCAAATAAGCAGTGAAATTCTGTGGGTGCCAGGAAGTGAAATTTTTGTGTGCCTTTCCCAGTGTTTGACAACTGATCACATTTGAATCCAGTGTGCCTGCGCACAACGATGTTCTGAATCTGATTTATGTAATTTCAGTACCTCCAACATTGCCATGCATGTCCTGACATGCTTTAATAAAGCATGTGAATAAATAACAATTACTTCTGATGCAAATAACTTAATCAGAAAGTAACATTATCTCTGTGAGTGTTTTATCAGATTTCCAATGAGGGCTTTGTGCATAAAAGATGGATTTCTGTAACACTTCCGTGCATGAGACAGAAGAGGAAGAACTGAGTTCTTGTCCAAGCAGTGCACAGCAGAAGAGTATACCCTGTAAAACACTGATGCAATATTCAGTGAAAGTTGCAGTTGGATGACAGTCCTGAGAATAGGAATATAAAGATGGAATTAATTCATTACTGTACACCTATGTAATGGCTATCTTTCTATTTTTGTTTCTCTTACATCCTACTGCAGGAGCACACATGGGACATGACACAGCGAGATAAAAAGTGTCTTGCATTTCATGGACTAGCACACTATACTGGCGCTGAACACTATCCCATTGTCCTGTTCCCTTACAGATTTACTGGAAGTGTCTCCAGCCATGTTAAACAAGTCAAATGACTAATGTGTTTGTTGATCAGTTTTGTTCAGTGTGCACCACCTGGGTAAGGCTACAAATGCTTGTTGAGACAGTGAAGGGCAAAACAAAGTTTTTGGAGCCACAATGCTTGAAGCAAAGGCAATGGGTGCAGGTCTTTTTATCCTGGTGATGTATAGTTCACCTGGTGTTGTGCAGTGGGGCTAAGTGCTGATGACACGTCTTATTTGGCTGTCCAAGTTGCCTGCTTGCTTCTCCTCTTGGTCTTATATGACATCACCATCCTGATTTCACCCAAACCCTTGCTATGGAGGAAGGTAGAAACTGTTTACTGTAGATAGACTTTCAAGGCTAAGTTAATTTTTTCCCAAGGTATGTAAGCTTGAATTACCTTCTTTATCTCTTCTATAGGTTGTCTCCAATAAGGTCATGCCAATGGAGTGGTCTTACTTTAATATACAGTTCCTTTGGGTCAGAGATCATTCCAGTAAGACTACTGTACATAGTATTACTGAGTATTTGTGGTGACAAGAACCATTTCTATGAAGGTGTTAGCAAGAATCAAAGCATGCTAGCTGCCTGCAGCAATGAAAAGTAAACCTAAGTGCCTGATGTCACTTGCTCCATTACCTATGCTAAAGACTGCTGAGATTTCAAGGCGAGGCAGGCAGGAGACCTGCCCTTGCACATGTCAGCCAGCAGGCTGGATTTGACAGTGTGTGTTTCTTATGTTCACTCTTCAATGAGCAGTTGATTGCTTTTTGTGTTTTTAGGACAGTGGTATCCTTGTCCAGTTCTAAGGAAGGTCTTTAATGCCAGTGTAAAAGAACAGTCACAGGTAATTTCTTGGCAGATTAAGCTTTCAGTAGAAGACATTCAGTCACCTATGTAATAAATCATGAAGTTCACAGATTCTCTTTCTGTTCTTAAAAGAATTAAATACGCTTCAATGCTTTACTATGGAGACATGTAGGAGAAAAGGCGGCTTTAATACACCTGTCAATTTTCCTAACCAGTTCAGACGATTATATCTTAGGGCTTCACTGTGCTTACATAAAATAATACATTTCATTCTTTAATACCTGCTTGCAATAAATTATATCATGTAGTCTTTGATAAACTATTACATACTGATATCAGAGATGTATTGTCTCACAAGCAGACAGTGTGAAGGCTTCTGAGGGAGAAAGTTCCCTGATTCTTTGGCTGTTCTCGGCGATTTAAACATGTTCATGTTCAGAGTTCAATAGGAAAAGTTTTTAAATGGACAACGTTTATAGAGTTGAGTATTACTCTGAATCGTATAATGTGCAAATTAAAGACTTAAAGACTAAAGATGTTTTGCTCTAGAAGGGCGACAAGGTTCATCAGAAAATCTTGCTTACAATAATTTAGGTTTCCAGCACTAGCTTCTCCCCAAACACAATATGAGCAGGAACCTCTCCAGCTCAGGAATGGCTAATTTCTAAGCCTGTGCAGCATGTCTAGGAGTGCCAGTACCCTATCCGTCAGCTCTGGTGCAATGTTCCCACAGCAGTGTAGATCTAAGAAGAGAAATCAGGCTACAAGTGAGCTGGAGTTCTGATGGAAGGACATGTGGGTTGGGGTTTCACTGCCTCTATTCATTCACACTGCATCATCTGAGAATTATGGATGAGGCTTTCCTGAAGGCCTCTCATTTGCTTCTCCAGAAGGGTACAGAGGTCCTGCACCATCTGTCGGCTCTGTTCAGATGCCTCAGATACCTTCTGGCATCTGAAAGTTTGTTTACTCTTTCTGTAATGTTATCACACCTAGAGGGTATAAGGCACTTTCTGGAGTTTGAAAGCACAAACAGAGTTGTGATACATATATCTGCTTCGACGTGGAAAATCGTAGTCACAGAATGGCTTGGGTTGCAAGGGTCTTCAAAGACCATCCGGTTTTTACCCCCTTGTTGTAGGCAGGGTTGATACCCACTAGATCAGACTGACCAGGCCTCATCCAACATCATCTTGAACAGATAAATGCAAACTCCCTTAGTATGTAGATGTTCTCAGGCCATTACAGCAGACACTAACTGAATGTGGATTTGCCATAGGTAAATCTAATTTTGACACTAAAAACTGTAATGATACAACAATTTCAAGAACAAACGAATATAACTCTTCAACCCGCAGGTGAGAAATTTTGACCTTAAAAATCAAGCTATATTCTTTTCTTTCCTCTATCGTGAAGCAAATTTGACAAGTGTGCTCCTTGGCAGTAGAAAAAAACGGCACTTCTTTTTGCAGTCAGTGAACCTGGTGGTAGGAATGGGGTTACAGGAAGTTTGAACAATCCATGATTACTTGTACAGTTACCTCCAAAACTAATTTTATTCTCTTTCTTACATCTCTTTCACTTACATCAAACCTAAGTGTCACAAAATCCTACAGAGTTGTTTCGGGAAGAGTGATAGCAGAAAACAGCTGGTAGCACTTTTCTCAGGTTTAAGTTAAAGAATATATACAAAATCCAGTGAAATTTCATAAGAATAGGTAAAACATTACTAACTCTGAATGTAGAAATCTTCAAGAGACAATGCTCAATGATCAGTTACTACCCAGGTACTGTGAATGAGCAATGAATGTGAAATTAATGGTTTTCTTTGAAACAGAGCTGAGAAACTTGCTCTGTAAGATCTTTCACAGCCTGCATCACTCCTCACCAACATTTTTCTACTTACCTTTCAATTACAACAAAAGGCAAGCTGATAGATTAAGGAGTTCATGAATGTAGCCTGATATTCACAATTATCTTACTCCCAGTATGTAACATAACTGGATGAGATAAGAAATCCTGCCTGCCTTTACACTGTAGTTTACCAGAGCCCACTTCAGGATGAAAATGTGTGAATAAAGTGCTAGTGGAGCCTGTGCCATTGCATGATTCTATGATTCTATGATCATTCTATGAGTTGTCTTTGTTTTGTTTTCTTCAGGAAATGAATGTGTGAGAGCTAACATGAAGACATAAATGCTGTTATCTAATAAAACTAATTCATATTGCAGGAGCGAGTCATTATAGGAATGTATCTTTGAATGAATTTGAATGATGTTAGAAAAAATAACTTATTTATTTTGGAGTTTAGAACAAATTCACAAAATTCGCCTATGCTTGGTACATCTGATGATTATTATGAGATCCTTATGAGGTGATATTTGAGCTAAACAGTAATTTTTAGTATGTGTGCTGAATGGTAGTAATGAAAAATAGAAATGGTAGGCTGTTATTTTTCCCCCATTATGAAAACGTAAAAGCTGGTAGAAATATGTGTTATTTTATTATTTGAAAAAAAAAATAAAATCACTTTTTTATACTGAAAGAAAGTGTATTTCTAAATATATTCCTTGACGACTTATCCCAGTAATTAATTTGCAATTTCTGTTCTAGTAACTTTTGATTCCCAGATTTCTTGCAAATAGGAGACCTCAATTCACTCATTTTCAGAACTACACCAAAGCTATTCTTTGGTCTGTGTTTCACATCTGTTTATCTACCACTCTCCTAAAATAGCAAAATCCACTTCAGCTTGGTTGAAAAATGAGATGTTACTCTGCAATATCGGGCCTGTATTCAACTGACTAATGCTTTAAAGACAGTCTGTCAAGAGACACAACTTTAAAACCTATAACCAACCAGAACAGAAAGAGGAAATACATCTGCACAGACTCTAGCTCTTATCTAATATGCACAGACTGTAACAATGTCAGTTAGATTCAGCTTTACACAGCTTCACATGTCTGTCCCACAAGTGCATGCACTTCTTGCACTGCAGTCTCTTAGACATTTCATTTTCATAGCTTCTACTAACTGTCAAATATAGTCTGTGCTGTACAGTCTGTGCTGTGCTGAAGTGGTGCACATGTGCTGACTACACTGCTCATATCTATGTTGTTGATACCTGTAGCACAAAGCCTCTGAAAGGAAAGGAATTATTCTCAGTGTTCGTGTAAAAATGGCCAGATTTTCATGAGCACGTGCATACAGCAAATAAAGAATTCATTGGGTTAATTTGGCTATCTCAACATAATATATTTTTTCAGCTACACTGAAGCTTTGGGGAGGATTTGCATCGTGAGATACTAAAATATATATATATTTTTGTAGGATAAGTGGAATCTGGCATGAGTAGGATGAGAACAAATTCATGTTTGAGTTTATTAAGATATAGTTTAAAGCAACATTAATTATAACCTATGTCTGAGAACCCCTTGATATGAAAAACAGAAAGATAGACAGATCACTCAAAAAGAGTGCGTTATTAGTTGTGATTGCAATAGTGAGGGAGTAGGAACACAACAGCATTTTGAGTGATTATGATTAGCAAAAGCTCTGAGGGAGCTGCAAATTTTCACCAGCGATGAACAAGAGCCTGAATGCCACATTCTTAAAAATCTATAGCCAGTGGAGATGACTTACTGTTGCACAGCTGCTGTGATGGCATTTTTTCTAGAAAAATTTGCCCACACAATCCATCTTTTATCAGCTCTGATAGATGGAAGTCAGAATGCACCAAATCTGGAATATATGGTGGGTATAGTAGGACAATCCAGACAAGATAGACAGTGTGCATCACAGTTTTCAAACTGCCATGGGGCCTAGCACAGTTGTGTTGCAAGAAAAAATGTCCTATTCTTCGGTCTCCCTCTGGAAGTTTGAGTGTTCAGCTTAGTTAGCATTGTGATGTAGCAGCCAGATTGTTTGTCCAGGTTCCAGGAAATCCAGGACCATATCTTTCCTATCCGGAAAGATAGTGTACATCACTTTACCCTCTGAGAGCTACATAAATAGGAGGCATTACTTTCAGAGTTACCTACATACTGGGGTGCAGCCTATCCTGGTGTGGGAGACTGGAAAGTGCTTCAAGGAGATCATCTCAATCTTGATATTTCACCTTTAAAACAAGAGAAAAGGTATGAGAGGTGTAAACTTGTTAAGGCTATTGAAAATGAATACAGTAGAAAAATATGAAAAGGTAGAGTGGAATTTTAGTTTTTGAACTGAGCCAGAGCATGGAGCAGCATCTTTGTATGCACTGCCAGCAAGGATAACAGCAAGAGAAGCTGTGATCTGTTACTGACTCTGAGGGAAGAGCTTGATGGTACTGAGAAAAATAAATGTATGATACTTGCTGTGTTTCACTAGATAAGCCAGCTAGATAAGTGTGTACTAGATAAGCCAACTGCAGTCACAGATGACCTGGCAGTACAGAAGAAGGAGTCAGGGCAGATTGAGCTGGAAATTATTTATCTAAGGCAGAGATTTCCAGTTTGTTAAGGTCTGATCTGACCCCAGAGAACTGGCCAACACAGAGCCATCACATTAGGGAAAGGCTAAACTTATCTACCTCTGGCAGGCCAGGGGCTGTAAAAGGTAACAGCAGTGTGTGACTTTTAAAAAGGAAGAGGAGCATTGTTAGCTCTGACTATATTGTCAATTCCCAGAAAAGTACTGGACTCAAGCTGTTAGAAAATACCAAGAAGATAAATGTAAAATCCAAAATGAATTTGTTCAGGACAAGTGATTCCAAATCAGTATAATTTCGTGCTTTTACAGGGAGACAAGACTTGTGAATAGCAGCTAGCTTTCTTGATTTTAGTAGGACTGCTTGACACGAAGCTCACTTCATACAAGAAAAGTTAAAGGGATAGAACCCAGCAGAACTCTTCCAGATTTGGTGCTCCTAAGCATTGGGAAACTTGGCTCAAAGCATGCTCATTAGCTGCTTTGAAGGGTGTGATTTTACAGCAATCTGCGTTGCTTAAGACTCAATTTTCCTCTTAACTACTTGTAAAATGGAGTAGAGTGTATGTAGAATATGCTCATGTGGCACTCCACTGATAAGAGCAAGAACTGTAACAAGCAAGCAGATGAACATGACATGACCTCAGCAAACTAGATATGGTTTTAAAAAGCAAGAGGCAATTCAGTAAAGATGCTGCCACAATAAAGATGTGGGGAATACTCACATGGAATAAATCTAGAGGGAGTGTTTCTGTACTTGCAGGGTGATGGCATGGTGACACCATGTCCCCTCATTGCAGCCATGATCAGTACCAGGCAGGAAGGCTGTCTGCATGTATAGAGCCTCCAACCTCAGCTTCAGCCATAGGAGACAGAGGCAACTCACAAGACAACATATGAATGTAGGAAAAGACTAAGTACAGTTGAAGCCAGTTTTTTATCTAGCCAAGCTGGAGAAGGGACTGCCAAATCTGATGATTTTGAAAAATGAATATGCTAATATTTTTTCACTAGAAAGGGCTGTTTTTGGCAAAATTAAAATGTCTTAAAAGGTAGATTGATTTTGATGATTCATTGGTTCAAAACACACTCACTGACAAAGTAAACTAAAAAGTGATAAAGTGACAAAATGCTAAGGACAAATACTTTGTATTTTGAAACTTCTGTTAAGAGACTGTTGAAAAATGACAATATTCAAAATAAAATGCAAATTAGATCTTTGTAAATAAAAGAGAATATTTTTACTGCTCCATTTTGGTGTGTTATCCACAGTACCAGCCCCAGTTCCTTTAGTCACTCCTCATAAGGCATATTCTCCATGAACTTCACAAGCCTTGTTGCCCTTCTTTGGATCCAGCACCTCACTATCCTTTCTGTACTGAGGTGCCCCAAACTGAACATAATACTCCAGGAGGGGCCTCACCAGTGCCAAGTATGGGGGCAGATTTACTTCCCTATTTCCCGCTCACCACACCATTCCTGATACAAGCCAGGGTGCCATTGGCCATCTTGTCCACCTGGACACATTGCTGGCTCATATTAAGCCAATTGCCTATTAGTACACCAAGGTCCCTTTCCGTCAGGCAGCTTTCCAGCCACTCCTCCCCAAGCCTGTAGGGTTGCCTGGGGTTGTTGTGACCAAAATGCAGGACCCAACACTTGGCCCTATTGAAACTCATACAGTTTACCTTGACCCATCGATCCGTTCTACCTAGGTCCCACTGCAAAGCCTTTCTCCTCTCAGACAGATCAACACTCCCTCCCAGTTTGGTGTCATCTGCAAACTTACTGAGGTTGCACTCAATCCCTCATCAAGATCGTTAATAAAGATGTTAATGGAAGTGGCCCCAGTACCGAGCCCCAGGGGACATCTCTCATGACTGGCTGCCAACTGGATTTAACTACATTGATTATAACTCTTTGGGCCCAGCAGTCCAGCCAGTGTTTCACCCAGCGGAGCGTATGCCCATCCAAACCATTGGCAGCCAGCTTCTCCGTGAGGATGCAGTAGGGGACAGTGTCAAAGGCTTTACTGAAGTCCATGCAGACCACATCGACTGCCTTCCCTTCAACCACTAATCGAATCACCTTATCATAGAATGAAATCAGATTATTCAAACAGGATCTACCGTTTGTAAACCCATCCTGTCTGGGCCTGATCCTCTCGTTGACCTTTAATTAATCCATGATGGCTCCTGAGATTATCTGTTCCATAACCTTCCTTGCAGTGATGTGAGACTGATAGTTGTGTAGCTAGCAGGATCATCCTTCTGGCCCTTTTTGAAGATGGGCATCATATTTGCCAGTCTCCAGTCCACCAGGCACTCCCAGTTAGCCAGGACTGTTGAAAGATGTTAGAGAGTAGCTTGGCAACCACATCCACCAACTACCTCAGCACTCTAGGGTGCAATCCATCTGTCCCCATGGACTTGTGAGAGTCCAGCTTTTGGAGGAGGTTCCAGACCATCTCATCATGGATTATGCAGGGCCTATCCTGTTCTCCATCCTTATCCACCAGCGCAAAAGGCTGTATGCCCAGGAAGAAACTAGTCTGACTATTAAAGACTGAGGCAAAGAAGGCATTACGTACCTCATCAGCCTTATCCAATCACTGATAACTGTATTGCCCTCTGCGTCCAACAGTGGATGGAGATTCTCCCTAGCCCTGCTCTTACTGTTGATGTATTTATAGAAATATTTATTGATGTCTCAAGAAGCTCTTAATAACTGCCTCAAAAGGAGAACCTGGAACTAACTCTTTGCTTGCTGGGCAGTGCTTGCATATAAAAGACAGGGAAAATAGATACATTAGGGACAGTCCCACCCTGAATGCTGCATTTGAAATGGAGTAATTACTTTAGCAGTATTAAGAAAAAAAAAGTAATTACAGTAGTCCAGTCTTTCAGTCTTGGTCTTCTGCAAGAGCAACAGTATTCTTTTGACTCGGGTCTCTGTCCATTTACTGCTTGACTACAGCTTTTTGTGATCAGTCCATTAATCATCGCATATGCTGAGTGAAGATCATCATATTAGAAGAAACACAGCTTTTTGTAGTGGCACTTTGGAGGGTGTGCACTACTACTACTTAAAGTACTACTTTATGTGCAGTTGTACACTGTTGCTAATATGTTCTGATACGAAAAGGCATTAAAAAAAAAAAATGGATTTCCTTGGAGTATGTCCTGGAAACCTGAGAATTCCTTGATGCCATCTCACATATCATTTGCCTTGAAGTTAACATTTTGACGACGTCTTCCCTGGCTCCTTATTTCCCTGTGGAAATAAGAGGAAACTAAAAATACTAAGATGGGGTTTTCAGGGCAGTGATTTCTATTCATGTAGTAACTGGTTGACTGTGTGTGTAGTATTAGGAGAATTGTCTGTGCCTGTCAAGCAGAGCAAGCAGGTCATAACTGGTCACATGTTTAAGCTTTGCAAGTGATAGTATTCTTGAATACGCTGTGACCCTGCTGGATAAAGTGTGTCTATTATCTGCTGGTAGTTCTGGTTGATATGGACAGTATTTCTCTTTCCTAGATAAAATAGGAGTTGGGATTTATAGCTTTTGCAAAGCTTCCTCTCTTCCCTTTGTTTGAAGATAATTACCTGCTGGAGATAATATAGCATATTATTACCTTGTAAAAGAGGAAGACAAAAATATGTTAGGTATGTTTCAGAAGTCTGTTTAAAGCAGTGCTTCAATTCCCTGTACCTCTGTAAGAGGTATCCTGTGTTGTGATCATGATATTTTTACTTTCTGTTTCCTTGTGACCTTTAATTTACAGGCAGTTTTGAACCAAAATTTCAAAGCCAAGTGCAGTGAAGATTTTAAAAATTCAAACTGAATCAGCTTGAATGAAAACAAAAGTGACCATTGAAGCCATGTCCCCATATGCGCTTTCTTTTTTGCAAAGATGCTAGGAAAATAACAAAGGAATTGCTTGAAATGAAAGGAAACAGACAATTGCCTTGCTGGAGAAGGAGTGGTGAGATCTGAGGAAGATTCTTCAGCCCACAGATGTTGATCTTGGCAGTGAGGGAGTTCTTCTGCCTCCTGAACTCTGTGAAACAGGTGATGACCTATGGGCAGATCCGGGAAAAGCCTGGAAGTGTGGCTTCCCCCCTCCATCCCAGGCATGAACTGTGGCTGCACAGCTGTGCTCAGAACCAAGTGTCTGCTTGTTTGAGCTCCCTGGCCATGCTGCTAACAGCTCACACAGTGAAATGCAGAGCACAGCAGGACGTCAGTTATAGGAAAGGAGAAGTTGTCTCAACAGTTACCAAAGCTGTATCTTCATGATTAAAAATATTTCTGTGTAGGTTGGAATAATGACACTGCACTGTACTACATGGGAAAAGGGGGAACAGGTAATTGAATTTATTTTCAATAGACAGTGTTGAAAGAAATCCGAGATGAATAGAGATGGTGTTTTATTTTTAATGGTTTCCAAGTTAAACTAAGCTAAGTTAGATAATGACGGTATGGTTTTTATATTTGGGATGTACTTAACTTTCTGCTATTAAAGTTTAAAGATAGAAAGTTGCATCAGAACACTGATTTGGGCGTGATGCTACTTGCTCTGAAATTCTGCAATTTACTCCAGTGGCAACCATCTTTTAATGAAAGTGAGATGTTAGAATAACTACTTAAAAATATTCTGAAATAATAGTTATTATGAAAGCCCTATTGTTAAGACAGAGAGCTGCAGAAAATGACAATAGAGCATAAAAATGATGCAATCAAGGGAAATACAACAAATAAATAAAAGGAAGAATCACTGAAATATGTCAGGGTTTGGAAACTTCTAAGAGAGATAGGCAGAAACACACCAACATGTGTCTTAGAATCCTACTCTTAAATTTTTTCCAAAACATTCTTAAGATAGGATCATGATATTGTTCTGTGTGATAGTTATTAGGAGTCAGACACCTACTTGCTTGTGTAGTACTAGTCTTGTATGATCCTTCTCCGTGCAATACAGTAGAAAAGAAAAGCATCAGATCTTTTTTCTTTTGAAGTAACTAAAAGGGAAAGAATCTTTGATCTTTGTGGGTGCCACCTGAGTACTAGAGAAGAAAGCTGCTGGAGGAAGATGCTAACTCAATCCCTCCTACTGCTTATGCCTTCGGCTCCATGATCTTCCCAGGCACTGAGGTCAGGCTCACTGACCTGCGGTTCCTGTGGTCTTCCTTTCCCCTTTCTTAAGAATGGGAAGAATGTTTCCCTTTTACCAGTCCCTGGGGATTTCACCTGATAGCCATGATTTTTCAGATATTATGGAGAGCGGTTCAAAAACAACATCAGCGATTTCCGCCCCATGGACTTATTTACATTCAGATTCATGAGGAGGTCTCGGACTTGTTCCACTGTTACAGCTGCATGGAATCCATTCCTATCACCCTCACATAGAGGTTTGTGGTCCTGGCAGACTTGGGGAGCCTGACTGCCAATGAAGACTGAGGCAGAGCACTTGTTAAGCACCTCAGCTTTTCCATGTCTGAGGAAGTGAGTTCTCTGTCCTCAATAACCAGAGGGGGAACGCTCTCCTTGGTCTGTCTCCTCCTGCCTACGTATTCATAGAACCCCTTCTTGTTGTTTTTCACATCCCTTGCTGAGTTCAGTTCCATCTGTGCCTTGGTTTTCCTGATCTTATCTCCACACATGCAAACAATGTCTCTGTATTCTTTCCAGGCTTCAACTTCTAGACTTTTTCCCATTTTCAGCATTTACTCACTGTTTTCAAATCTTTGGATCATTTTGTGGAGTTCCTTCCTCTTTGGACTTTACTTCTATTCATCAGGCACAAGGCAGCTATCCCAAGTGAATTCCAATCTTCCCCAAAGTGTGTGTGCAGGATAGCTGCTTGGGCTGTTGAAACTAGTTGTCTCAGGCAGGAGCTTAGTTCTTCACCTGGGTGCAAAAGCAGGATAGGTCTTGAAAGGTGACAGAAGCTACCACAATGTTGTGTGAGAAGTGGAGTGGGAATATGAGGAATGTAAAATGAAGACAGTTCTTACTGCAGGATGGCAAGAATCAGGGGAGGGAATGAGGTTCTGGCCATCAGCAGTGCTCATGAGGCAAGCAACATGGACAAGCACTGAAAGACTTGATATTGATATTATGGGCATATCTCAAGCACATATGTTCATCTCAGTTTTCTTCAAGTGATTACTTATAAATTATGCACACAAACCTCTGGAGAAAAAAATCCTCTGTTGCTGTTTTTTATACTGTGGGATATGGAAGATGCTTTCATCATATGTATAATCTGCAACATAAGTCTTATAATACCATCTCTATTTCTTCCTGCTATTCTGTGCATTACTGAAGTGTGTAGTGTAAATTTTTTTTAGGTATATAAACCTGTTCCAACCAGATGGGAAACCTTTCAATATTGGTTACAAATAGTTTTAGCAAAGCCTTCATGGCAAAAGCCAGTTGTAAATCTGTATGGCTCTTGGACCACTCTTATTGTATCTTCTTTAGCATAGCAACACAGCTGCCATAATGAAGTCTCCAACGAAGCTACAAAGAACACGTTCGAAGGGAAGAGGAAAATCAAAAACCATACACCAAGGTCAGTTCCTACTAAAATTTTCATAAAGTGTATATTTCACACAATCTTCTGTGTTTTATATGCAATCTGAACACTAAAATTATGCTACATCACAATTATGCTGTCATGACTCCAAAATCTCAGTTTCAGCTACAGACACAGAATTACTGAATAAAACATCCGGAAAGAGTTCATGAGAGCACAAGCATTCAATTGTCTGCTAGTAATGCTGGGGTCCTGGGTATGGAACTAAGGCTTAAGTTCTATCTATACTCACTGCAGACTCTATACTCACTCATAGCATGTCCACGTAGTCCTCACTCTGGAATGGAAAATTTTATCCCTTGCAACATTTTGGTTAAATTCACTATAAGTGGATTCTTGCATCAGTATCCACTGCATGAGTGTTACAGGATTTTTGATAAGATATCCCCTTCTTTTTGGTAACCATCCATTCTATTTACACATTTTGAAAAGTAAACTCAAAATTTAAATGTGCCTTCTCTTTTCGTTATACCTATTACAGTAAATAAGTATATAATTAATGAGTCAGAAATGCATGACTTTTCAGCCCGGAAGGCCAACTATATCCTGGGTTGCATTAGAAGAGGACAGAAGGGAGAGGGAGGTGATTGTGCCCTTCTATTCAGCTCTTGTGAGGCCCCATCTAGAGTACTGCATCCACGCCTGGGGCCCTCAGCACAAGAAAAACATCGAACTCTTGGAGCAGATCCAGAGGAGGGCCACTAAGATGATCAGAGGTCTGGAGCATCTCTCCTGTGAAGAGGGGCTGAGGGAACTGGGCTTGTTTGGCTTGGAGAAGAGAAGGCTCCGGGGAGACTTCATTGTGTCCTTCCAATATTTGAAGGGTGCGTATAAACAGGAGGGGGAACTCCTGTTTACAAGGGTGAATAGTGATAGGACAAGGGGGAATGGTTTTAAACTGAGATGGGAAGTTTAGGTTAGATACTAGGAGGAAGTTTTTCACTCACAGAGTGGTAACACATTGCATCAGTTTGCCCAGAGAATTGTGAATGCCCCATCCCTGAAGGCATTCAAGACCGGGCTGCCCTAACAAGTACAAGTACGAGTCTTCACATCTCTCAGTATTTTTATCGTGAATCTTCAACTACATTGTGCTTTATTTGGAGTCTCAAGATCATGACAACATCTGCAAACCTATTCTTGTTTTTGATTTATGTGTGAAGAGAAACTGGAAAATGCAACTTTTCATTGGTCTGAAATAAATAAAATTTTCATACTGAAATTAAATGCATTTTACAACTTGCTTAGAATTACCAGGATCCTTAGAAGGAGTTTGATGAAGTGAAAACTGTCAGTAATGTCTATTACTTTGCTCTGGTTCTTGGTACTCCGAGGTTCAGAAATTTTGTGAACACTGAGTCATTTTCTGGCAATCTCTTATTTCTTACATTTTCCTCAAATGTCACAGACTGTGTTAGGATGAATAAGCCCAGAGGAATTTAAGTTTTGGAGTTTCTCTTATTTTAGACATAGTTTCTACAAAACTTTTCTGAGTGGTCCTTTGCTCTCTATTCCTGGCCATTGTTTTAATGTCTCTTCTGGGTTTCTTAGCAGGAGCAGACACATAACTTGGTGATCTAGATCTTAACAGGTTATGAGGCTGCTAGATAGTTTGATTCCAGTTGTTTGCAGACAAAAAAAAAAAAAAAAAAAAAAAAAAAATCACTTCTGTTTTTTCAAAATTCAAATTTCTCAATTTTTTTGGCATCTCAAAAAGTCATTGTTATGTAGTTGTTTTCTTGCATTTCCCAATTTTGAATGATGCTTCATAATAAATTGCTAATCATGGAGAACCTCAAGCTGCACTAAATACGAATATAAGAGATTGTGACTTAGGTAGAGGCAAAGATACCCATTGTGGACCAGGGATCATAGCTTAGCAGGCCAAAATATTGCCTAGAGTTGGAAAGCTGAGATTGCTTTGTCTTAAGGAAATGAAGCAGAGCAGTGGGTACCTCATACAAGCCAAAGAAAAGCAGAAAGGAATGATTGGGCATGAAAGAAAAAGAGAATATCTAGTATCTGGAAATTTGACCTCTCCAGAAGTATCCTTTCATTTCACCTCATGCATTTGATAATCTCAAGTGCAGAATTCCTAAGTGAGAAATATTGCAGCTCCTGGTGCAGGAAAGTAGTTTTCCCTATAGAACAAAGGAAAAGGTGAAAAAATGTCTATGAATGCTTCCATAAAGTATGTGTCTGATTTTTAGTGGGACAGTGCCCTACTACCCACAGAGTAACTTCTGCATGAACACTCAACAGCGTGTCTCTCTTTGCCTGTCTGCAAGCCCATGCTTTACTGGAAAAACTTACAAATTTTGTCTTTTAAGGGAAAAAAAGAGAACCTTGCCTTTCAGGAGGAATGCCAAGTAAGAATCCATGTGCTCCTACTGCCAGCTTTGAACTCCTGAGTGCGGGGCGTGGAGTACGGAGGAACGTGTGCTTAGTGACAGGCCACAGCAAGTGCTCAGGGGGATTTAATATATTGTACAGCGGAATGAACACTATTGTGCAGTGACAGCTGGTGCATTGAATGACTGACTCAGCACAATAACACTCAGGGTTCCACACAAAAGGCTTTCTCAGGGGAGCACGGGGAGCAGGCACTTGAGGATAGCAGGCTCCAGCATCATGGTCTGGCTCATTCAGTTCTTGCTTCCCATAGCAAAACAGCAGATAAGTTTTGAAAACTGAAATTTTGCAAGGTAAATTGTTGCAGATATTCCCCGTAACTTTAACTCTTCTTCCTTCCAGTGGGTGTTTTTGCCTCTCTTCCACTTGCTCAACCTACAGAACTAGTGAATACAAATAGGCAGAAATAAGTGTGAGATCCAATCTGCAGGACAATTGGCCTTTTTGTACTTGCTTGAATTCCCTTCCCACAAAGATCTTTCTGTTACCTAACCACTGGTATCTGGATTATTTATTTGTGTAGTGTCCTATGTCATAGATGCTGCTAGTGTTCCTTGCACAAATAAACAAAGACACAATTCTGGGTATGTTTTTCTGACATATAACTGTTTCTATACACCTAACATTTGCCTAAATTCAACCAAGTTTGTTTCAAAAAGGTTAGCCAACTCAGCTTGACCCTGATCTGCAACTTCCATTACATTTTATCCTGCATAAAGTTGGTAGATTGTATGCAGTATGCTTAGAAGCAGACTTGATGAAGTGATCCCAGAGCTTTCATTTTATTATTATTTCTGTGGAGGTAAACAAAAGCAAGTCTGGTTTAGAAATGGCGCAGAGGTCCAAGTTAACAAATCCAAATTACCGAAAAACCTGGACCTCATAAACTGGTGTGTGACTTTTTAGGTACTGAAGATCCTTCCTTGTTTCCATTTCCCCAGGCTAAGAAACAAGACTAACTGCTCTGTCTTGCATTCGTTGCTCAACAGATTTCTCTAGGTCCCTTGCATCATGCTGAGTTTAGGAGATGCACCCCACCCCTCTGGAGATCCTACACCAAATCACTTTTGCTTAGATACCTCTCTGTGCTGCAGCAGGTGGGATAGACATTTCCCACTGACCAAACCTCTTCACAGAGCTGTTTGAACACTGATGCTTCAGGTCCTGCATCCCCACTACACCAGCACCTTTCTCGGCGTACAATTTCCAAGCTGTTTCCAGCTTCACTGCGCTGTGTCCCCACTTTGCGGAATCTGCACAACCCGGTTGGATCAGTGTCAGAAAGGCTGGCACCCCTTGTAGAGACTGAAAAAAACAGAAAATTAGAATACTGGACACATACATAGGATGATGTTGCACATCCCTGAGACATTCAGCATCTATATGTAGTCCCAAGTTGGCAGTACCCAGCATGCCTCAGATCATGTCCCATAGGTTTTTTACATTTTCCAGGTGCTTCATTTGACATCTGGGATGTTACCTTCCAAAAGCTTTCATAATTGAAAACTCAAAGGACTGGCCATGTAAGTAAATCTGAACAACCAAACTGATCAATTGAGGAGCGAGCTGAAGGAGTAAGAACTTGGGATGCAATTACTTCTGTAAATAATTTCACATGGTGATGTGTTTTCTTTGTTGTTACAAATAGGTGAGAGGAAGAACAAAATATTTTCCTATTGTACCTCATATATTTGCCTTGAATCCTGATTCTAGTACTCCCCTTGCAAGTTATAACAATTACAGGCCTCGTGTCCTACCCACTGAAAGAGACATTCCATGTTCTCCTATTATCTGCAAGATGAAGTCTATATCTAACCTTGACTAACAGAGGAGATGTATAATTTGCTTTATGGAGGTGTATAATTTGACAAAATTAATTGAAACAGGAATTTATATAGCATGAGAAGCCTCGTTTGACTTTTTTTCCTCCCTGAACTTATAGAAAACTTCTGTTTTCCTGAGAGACAATGATTTTCTTTCTTTCTTTTTTTTCCTCAGGCTATTCTGATGTTGTTGACTGAAAAAAAAAAAAAAAAAGAAGTCTTCCTAGAAGTGATTACATTTCTAGGTACTGCTAGGCCCTACATAACTGCTACAAGAACATGAGGTCAGTAAATAGAGTGCTCAGCACAGTATTTTCCAGCCTCCTTGCTTTCAAGTCTTTTTATTATCAACATTCACTACAGCTTAGCTAGTTGACATTTGTATGTAGTTGACAAAGTGTACTTCCAGTTACATCTTTTAAAGGTTACAAAATGCCCTTGATTGACTAAAATTATCTACATTGTGTTGGCATCCAGTGGAATGTTTTTAAAAATCTTCTTCTTCGTTATACAGTAGATGTTAATTCCTTTCACAACTTCTGTGCAGACAAAGCATATTTAAAATTTTCTGGTCAAGTTGTCATTTCAGATTTGAAAGTTCATGCAAATTCTCTTCTATTTTCTGCATTAGAGAAATGAATTTTCCTAAATGAAAGATGTTTAAAATATTTGTCATTTCTAAGACAGAATCTCTACTGCAGAAGCATTCATCGTGGAGCTGCTGGTTAGCTGTGTTCTTTGTTCTTTACGGTAGTCACTAAGTCTCAATGATAAAATAATACTTGACAAATCACATGATGTCTTAAAGAGCCAAAGTAGGGCTCTTTAATAGCAAGGTGATACAACAAGAGATCAAGAGTCCTTCTGGCTGACCTCCAATCCTTCTACTAAAACTTTGCCATGTAAACCCACTACACTACAAATTTTACTGGAGGGTTTAGATGAAAAATGTTGATCTCCATTATCCTAGATATGAGGGGATGGACCCCAGTAGCAACAAGGAGTTCCAATTTAAAAATATCTGGGAAAACTCTGATTTCCACTATACTAGAGAGGCACAAAAAGGATTCTCTATGATATAAAAAGAGTGAAGACATCAACAGCCACTTGCAAATTCCAGGTTGTGTAGGGAACATATTGAAGTCATAAACACCTTGTCAAGATTTGTATAGAACCATTTCTGCTTTTTTTTTTTTTTTTTTTTTTTCCTGACAAAAACTAGAAAATTTGCAGAAATTGTCATTTCTGGAGGAAATAGTAGAAATAATTGAAATAAATAAATTTTTCAATATTTTTATGTTTAGAAACTGGAATACTTCAAGGAAAAAAGGTAATATTACATTTCTGCCATGGAGGAATTGATCATCTGTATTGTGTACCACTCTTCTACCCACTGCTAAACCAGCAGTCTGGAGTGACTAGGCTATGACATGCTTTCAGGCAGCTTCAACAAATTGTGGGTAACCTTATTCACCAAGTTTGAAAATAGATCTATAATTTGATTGTGTATCAGAACTTAATTTGCAAATTACCACTTTGGCTAAACTTTTTATGGCTATAGATAAATACAGATAAAATACTTTCCCCCTTTATTTAGGTGGATCAAGGTGATTTTTAGTCATCTTCTCCATTCTAAATCTATTCCGTTTTTTATTTTCTCTCCACTTGGGTCTTTTCTCAGAACCGTGAACATTATGGTATACTTCCTGAGGAGACACAGAACAAGAAGTAATTCTTTTATGACCTTTCCATTCAATTGCATTAGTATTATTTTTTTATGAGTTGCTCTAACATACAGCTACGGCTTTGGCACTCAAAAATCTGAATTGGACATAGTGTCTCCATCATTACCATTGTTAGATCTTTTAAATGCATTAAAAAAAAAAAAAAATTGAATGCATCAGAAATTCTAATTTGCCATGGAGATAATGTTCTTCCACCACCTTTCAGATCAGAAGTTACATCTTTTGACTCTTAATCCCTTTGCACCAAAATTCATATTCAGCTGGACGAAAGGTCTACCTATGTGAGAAGGAGAAGAAGGTCAGGCTGTTGTGAGTCTTGTGACGGGGGTGCCTGGGACAGAGGACTTGCTGCAGTTGTCTATGCTGGCAGCTCACCCTTCCAGTAGCCAGCTATCTGTTTCCTTACATTCCTCCACTTGTTCCTTTGGGTCTTTGCTTGTATTACAAAGTTGCAGAGGCAGGGAACAGTGCTACAACTGGAGTTCTGTGCAAGCCAGAGACACTGCAACAGTACCCTTGTTCAGTGCTAATATGGCATGAACAAGAAAACTAAATTGTGGAGCAAATGGAGGATGCGCAAAAGTCAATGTTTTAACATTTAACATTTTAACATTAAAAGCTCAGAAAGGAGGTAGCAGTGAGTGAGGATCAGGTGTTGACTGAGAGAGCCAAGGGCAGGGCTGTGGTTTTCACTGAGCTGGCACGGGTGACACACAGGCATTATTATGGGCCTGGCCCTGGCAGACAGGCACTGTGCATGGTGTGGGATGTCAGTGGGCAGCGAGACACCAAGAAATCTCCCAAGCACTAAACTGGCAGCTATAGAAAGGCTTCTGCTTCTGTTCTTGGCACATCTCATACCCAGTTTTTGAATTTGCTTTTCATTTGTAATTTTTTTTTTTCCTGATATTGGTGCAGGGTCCTCCTGGAGGGATGCTCAGTGAGACAAGGCATTTCAACAGGACGATGGCACTTCAGCCATCTGACACCATGAATAACCATCTGTGCACTTGTGCATTTTTTGTTCTAATCTGCTCACAATGTATGCACTGATTACATGCTGCTATATGGGTGAGCAGTCTACTCCCTTCGCCTCTTGCAGTACAGCTACAAATGGAGCTGCTTATTAAATGAAAGAACATGGTAAGAATTTATCTTGCCCTTGGGAGATGCCATTTTCTTTTATCTTCTGTTTTTTAAAAACAATCAAAATGTTTATAAACATATTTGAATGCAGAAGGTGGCAGTATAGTGCATGGCAAGCACAGATTAATTGCACTGGCATATACTGAACTGCCAACTTTATTATGTATAAAGCTGTTGATCAGGAAAAAAAAAACCAACAACAACAACAACAAAACCCTCTGAAGATCTGAATGGTATGCAATATTGCATTTCTTGAGGGGAAGCCCAAAACTAATAGTTATGTCAAATTGATGGAGATCTTTCTGGACCCTATTTAGTTATATAATCTCATCAGCATACACTTTGGTATTTTAAAAAATTTTTTGTTACAAACTCCAGATGATCTTGTTTTGATTAATGTCATAGCAAGCATAATTTAGTTCTAAGTTATTTATTGCACCTGTAAGAAACAATATTTTTTTATTTTAAACATATATTTGTGTAGGTGTTTGGTTTAATCATAGCAATTTTATAATACAACCACAGCATTTACCTTACATAAAAACAGGCTCAAGCCTTCAGCAATAGATAAAGCAGATAGATAAGGGGAAAGCACTCGAGTACTGTAAATTTCCTGACAATTTTTCTATCTGGATAAAAAACCTGAAAATACGGTTGGCAGGCTATATGAAAAAGAAGTATTGCTGTATATTAGAATATGTTATTATTTGAAGGTTCTTAAATTTTAATCTGCCAGTTTATTACGATTTCAACCTTTTAAAATGAAAATGAAGAATAGGGCCAGCAGATGTCACTCTAGTAGAAGCAAAACAAGAAGAACAAAAGCTACCTCTTGCCAAATATTTGTACTTTCCGTCAGAGGAAAGAACCTATGTCAACATGATGCTTGTTCTAGCCGTTAGACTGAGTGTTTATCAGGAACCATATCAATAATACTTGTCAGAATTTAGAAGCATGAAAAGGGTTTGTGAAGCTTTAACACTGAGAGACAAAAGATTTGATTATTTTTCTTAGAAATAAGCAGTGAGATAGGAGGAGATTGTTTGGGGAATATTTTTTGTACTAACTTATTCTAACTTTTACTAATACTTTTCTTCAGAGAAATTTAAGTGAAAATTTAAATAGCCAATAATGTATTTTAGCTCTTGTACTGTGGACAGCGTGCCTAAGTCTACAAGACCCTAGCTTGGTTATGAGGCATGTAAAGCAATGTGCTGTGGTGTGCTGTGCTCCCTAGAGCTTCTCTGTCTCAGGTGTGCTGTGCTCCCTAGAGCTTCTCTGTCTAGTGAGCCTCACTTTTAGACTTAGTCATTCCACTTCCAGCATCCGTGATATGAAAATTCCATGTCTGTTAAATGACTGCCATATGATTCAGCATTCCATGAAATGCTGAAAGAGATCATCTTCCTAAAACATGAATTTTGAAGTAGAATATAATGTTTATGAAAAAGGAATGTAAACCATACAGTCAGAAATCAACAAGGTGAAACACTAGACTTTCACTATCTTTAGCTTGAGGAGAGCGGAAATGAAGCTGTAATGCATTGAGTGGTTGAAAGGGACAGACATGGAAAATAGTGTATCTGAAAGGACTACTCTTGATTTTCACAGCATGCTCACTCACTAACCACATGAGAACCTCATGAATTGAGAGCAATGAAACCAGTACATGAGAAATATATAAACGTGAAAGACAGAATTCAAGTGAGGTTTGAACCAACCTGGATCCTTTCCTGAAGTTCAGAAAAAAGTTCCGTTTTTAATGCAGGCTAATGCTCTGGCCAAATGTCCTTAGTACTGCTGGTCAAACAGAGACTGAACTCTTCCAGGAGGGAGTTTTTTCACGTGATCGAGTATCTCTAGGAGCATTTAGTATCTGTTGGATCAAAAGGAATTAATTTTACAATTTACCTAGATGAGACACAGGTTAGTGTCTCATCACAGATAAGTATCAAAGTTTTAAACGTGTTCCAAACAGTAATCATTGAGGTGGCTTTAAGACTGGATTTCAAGTCTCAGTTTTAGTTGATTATGATGCAGATTCTGATTCAGAGCTTGAATGCAACTCTCTATCTGAATTTGGGACTTTTCCACTATCCAGAATAAAAAACAATATTTTACATTTCAGATCCTTAAAAAACTTTTGATAATCTGAAGTCAGAATAAATTCACTAAAATTTTGTTTTATTTCTGCCTTATCCTCTCTCTTTATGAACTTCATGGTTGCTAATTCATCAGTCACCTGAATTCAGCAGGTACTTTATCCACAGAATTGGATCAGAATACTTAGAAGAGAATATTATGGTTGATAGCCTACCTTCTGCTACATCTGTTACTTACGATGTCATGATTATTTAAACAAAGAACAACTTTGCTTCCTCTCTTTCCTTTTCTAGAAAATACATAAATGAAGGGAAAAATATGCATTTTGAACACAGAGAAAAAGTTCTTCAAATCTGTTTCTCAACCTCAATTACGCTACATCATTTTTTTCTGAGTAAAATTGATTTCTAGATGAATAGAATTTTTTATGTGCTTCATTTTACAGAAAGAATTTCATGGGTGGCAGTAGTGCCAGAGGTATACAAGTAGAAGGCACAACTTTCTGCTGGTTGGTTGCCATGCTTGTGCCTCCTTGCTGCCACATGTTTAATGCATTGCCACTAGTTGAGGGAGCTGCCAGAGTTGCAACTTAAGACCTCTGGCGACTAGAGCAGGCAGAAAGAGCACTCTGTCTCCTGGCAGAGTTTGCTGCCTCTTTATCACTACTGCCATGCAGATGGTTGTACCAACTCCCATGTTCTTGCTGCTGGTGCTCCCTAGGGATGGATATTCCACCATTTGCACAAGCCCCACCTCATTCAGCATCATCCATCTCACACCATGCATTCTTGTGAGACCTGCTGAGACTTTCCTTCCTTCCTTCCTTCCTTCCTTCCTTCCTTCCTTCCTTCCTTCCTTCCTTCCTTCCTTCCTTCCTTCCTTCCTTCCTTCCTTCCTTCCTTCCTTCCTTCCTTCCTTCCTTCCTTCCTTCCTTCCTTCCTTCCTTCCTTCCTTCCTTCCTTCCTTCCTTCCTTCCTTCCTTCCTTCCTTCCTTCCTTTCATGAGAGACAACTTCCGTTTTAGTAAAATTAATGCAGGTGAAAACTATTTTGTATATATTTGTGAATCAGTCAGAATGATGTTACAGTTTACAACTGCAAATAGATAGAAATCAAATTTATGTTTATCTTCAAGAAGATCCCATGGCACTTAAGATTTTTTATTTCTATAGATTTCTAAAGAATTCTTTCAAAGTTAATTTTGTACTCTTGATACTAAACTGATACCTTGCCTGTGCTCCTCTCTTGCTGATCTTGTAAGGAAACACGTATTTCTTCTAACTGTTCTGCTTGTGAGTGACATATCAGTTTCTGCAGCCCATAGTGTACTACTCCCAAGATGTGATATCCCAAGATTAAATATTTAAAAATAATTGAGTTGATTCTGCTTCTGTAACAAGTACATGGTCTAAATACACTATACCTTAACATTAAGTGTGGAATTCCATGGAAAACACTATCTTCACACACCTTCAAAAAACAAAGAAACAAAAACAACAAATACTTGAATCCTACAGAGATCCCCTTTTAGGGAATACTGCCATAGAAGCTGATAGTGCAAGAAGAAGACACCTATCATGTTTTAAACTTTTGTTTGTCAGACAAGCAATGTATGTCTATGTTCCACTTCACTACCTATGAAAAGCACTATCATCAATTTGCTTTCTGAAAGCAGATCTGTTTTGATGTAATGTGTTACTTAACAAAATGAGACAAGTGAAAGACATTTTGTCTGTTTCGGATTTTAGCAACACTGACCACAATTTATTTAGATAGGCTGCTATGGTGATTTAACAGTCTCCACAAGGTAAACTTCTGTTTAATAAGAAAGTTTCTAAATTGGTCCTTTCCTACAAACATAAAAGACTGCTGTTTGAGAAATGTGGTTTGTCGTTTTTGGTTGTTTGCTTCTCTCAAGACCTAGCCTTTTGTTTTAAAAATTAATTCTTGATTCAATTTTGCACTTATTGTGGTCTACTAATATATCATTATAGACTTAAAGATTATTTATTTACACGACTGCTAATATTGAAGCATATTCCAAGTTCTCTTCCATAGCCACTATGTTCTCAAGTGATCACAGAATCATAGAATCACAGAATTACAGAATCACAGAACGGCTCAGGTTGGAAGCGACCTCAAGGATTATGAATCTCCAACCCCCCTGCCACAAACAGGGCCACCAACCTCCCCATTTAATACTAGACCAGGCTGCCCAGGGCCCCATCCAACTTGGCCTTGAACACCTCCAGGGACAGGGCAACCACAACCTCTCTGGGAAGCCTGTTCCAGCACCTCATCACTCTCATAGTAAAGAACTTCCCCTGACATCCAACCTAAATCTTCCCTCCCTCAACTTGAAAGCATTTCCCCTTGTCCTGCTGTTATCTACCCTTTCAAAGAGTTGATTCCCCTCCTGTTTGTAGGCTCCCTTTACGCACTGAAAGGCTCCAATGAGGTCACCCCGCATCCTTCTTTTCTCCAGGCTGAACAAGCCCAGCTCCTTCAGCCTGTCTTCATAGGGGAGGTGCTCCAGCCTCCTGATCTGTGGCTCTCCTCTGGACCCTTTTCAACAGCTCTCTGTCTTTCTTGTACAGGGAGCTCCAGACCTGAATACAATACTCCAGATGTTGGAAGGGATCTCCAGAGATCATCGAGTCCAACCACCTTGCAAGACAGGTTCCCTACACCAGGTCACACAAGTAGGTGTCCAGGCAAGTCTTGAATAACTCCAGAGAAGGAGACTCCACAACCTCCCTGGGCAGCCTGTTCCAGCTCTCCGTCACCCTTACCATAAAGAAGTTCTTGCGCACATTTTTGTGGAACTTCCTATGCTGCAGTTTCTGGCCTTGTCCTGTCTCCACACACTGCTGAAAACAGTCTGGCCTGGATCAGGTCCCCTCTCAGTCTTCCATGTCGCTGGCACTGGCATCAAACTGACAGGAATATATTAACGTCACTTATTCCAAACTAGCTGAAGTCCTTTGACAGTTGAGACACATGTAAATGATGCAGTGCAATTTGAAAAATTCTAAGAGTCAGTTTGCATACTGAAATCAAGTACTAATGCATGAAGTTAGATGTTTAGAAGAGATGTTTTTTAAGCTTTCACACAGTACATGAGCATAAAACTATACATGGAAATAATGAGGTAGAATTGATAAAATTTGGTCTGACTGTGATCAAACTTCTGACAATGAGATTTCTGAGCCGACTGAACTGTCTGAAATTCTTTTTTACTGCCAACAGAAATCCTTTGCTACCCAAGCTCGGTGTGATGCCAAGCCAGGTGGCAGTTTCCATAGCACAGATTTCCCACTGTACTGTGTATAGAAAAACAATCTGAATAGACACATAAACCTTTCAGACTAGTAAATTCTGAGCTTTTAATGACAATATATGTATGTATTCTTGTATCCACCATAGGTAGAAGTTATGCAAAGCTAGTTCTGGCTAAATATATACCTCTTACTTAGAGATTAAATACTATAAAATACAAACTGCATGCATTTGCAAGGCAACAAAATTTTTGGTGCTTTTAATTTTTGTAACTAAGAACATAATTGTTTTTAAATTTTCATCTTAGTGGTATGTTTATTTCAATGTTTTCAGATGGCATATTATTGATATTAAACAATATCAATTTGTCCTTTTTTTTCCCCAGTACTTCTTCACAGGGAATCTTGCACGCATGTAGAGAGTGACTCAAATTGTCACCATGATGTTCCCCATCCAGCGGATATGATTTGAAAGGATTACTATCCATTGTAAAATTACATTAGACCTTGTGTGTCTTACTAATCCAGTGACTTCCATGTTCAATACTTCCTGAATAAGCTAGAAACCAGGCTGGAAAATCAGCATGGTTATCCAGCTGGGCTCTGCACATCACTGCAATATGCTTCATGTACTCCACTCTTCTTTATTGAAGTAATGAACGGTGTTGTGATGCCAAACCTCAGTTCTCATTATACATTCAATCTAAATGTAAGGAAGGATTTGTCCTACCTGTGAAATCTGTTTCTAGCTTCCATCCTGAGGGTGACATAATGATCTTAAACCCCAAGGATTTAATACAGAATTCAAGCTCTTCAGAAGCCATAATCTTCCTACACTGAGTAGGCATTACTGTCATTGGTTAATACATTTTCCATCCTTTAAATTAATCAATGAGGAATAGAGATGAACAAAACAAATATGTAGTATTTTTCCTTTGCTCAGTGTTATACTACCAGTTCTCAAATGGCTAAATCTGACAAAGACTGTGATTTAGCCATATTCAGATATTCAGGATACAGATATATTATCTTCTTTATATGATTTAATGTGTGTGAATTTACTTAACCCTTACTTTCTATGAAAGCTGGCAGGTAAGTTTTTCCTCCTTAAATAAACTGGTTCAATCTTGGCTGAGGGTAAAGGCGGAGTCTGAAGTGATGAAGTCTCAGTGTAAGAATTAACAGCCTGAAAAGCTGGACAAATTGTAGCCTGAAGTAGTAGTGAAAAAGAAAAGGGTTGGAAGCATCACTTTGTAGAAGGGAAATCTGCCACCATTTTTGCTGATGTGTGAAGGATTTGGTTCTGGTGGTGGAGAGGAAAGAGACACGCATATAGAATATTTGTTTCGTAATATTTTGTGCACTGCACTTTGGACTAAGTGAAGTTGTTCAGTATGTATCCCATCATTTGCCAGGTGCCAAATTATTAAAAAATATCACAGTCAGTCTGCTAGAAATAATGCTTTTCATCTACAGTCTATAAAGCTAGATTGCTCAAAGACCTGAATGAAATGTGAGAATACATCAGTCATCAATCACATTGAGAGAAAGGCATTACGGAGGGCTGTAAACAAAGTAAATACTTTTGAAATACTCCCACAGCATTCTCCTGGAAAAGATGGCAGCTCGTGTCTTAAACAAGCATACTCCTTGCTGCTTAAATATCAGGTCCAGGGAGTGGGAGTTAAGTCTAGCTGTTGACTGGTCTTATTTCCCAGGGGTTGATACTGGGACGTACCCTATTATCTTTATGGTGATCTGGAGGGGGTTGAGTGCAAATTCAGTATGTTTGAAGAAGACGTAAGTTGGGAGGAAGTATCGATCTGCCCGAGGAAGTTCCTACGGAGAGATACGGACACAGCTGGGATCGAAGGACTGAGGCCAATTGTATAAGCATTAACAAGACCAAGTGCTGGACCCTGGGCTTTGGTCACGACAACCCCATGCTACAGATGTGGGGCAGAGTGGCTGGAAAGTTGAGCACTGGAGAAGGATCTGGGGGTTTCAGTTAACAGCCAGCTGATCATAAGCCAACAGTGTACTCAGGTAGCCAGGACATGCAGGCTTGTACCAGAAACAGCAAGATAAGAGAAGTGATAAGGGAAGTGATTTTCCACCTGTACTCAGCTCTGGTAAAAAGTCCCACCATGAATACTGTTTTCAGTTTTGGGCTCCTCACTACAAGAGAGACACTGAGTCACTGAGGAGTATCCAGAGAAAGTCAACAGAGCTGGTGAGGGGTCTGGAACACATCTTCCAAGGAGTGGCTGAGAGAACTGGGATTGTTTAGTATGGAGGAGACTCAGGGAATTTATTCCCTTACTGCTCTCTACAACTACCTGAAAGAAGATTGTGGTAAGTGGAGCTCAGACTCTTCTCCTAGATAACTAGGAACAGGATGAGTGACAATGATCAGGGAAGGTTTAGTTTTAATATTAGGAAAAATTTCTTTTCTGAAAGAGTGGTCAGGTATTGGGACAGGCTACCCAGGGAGGTGTTCAAGAAAAGGGTTGATGTTTCACAGGGAAACATGGTCTAGAGCAGTCACAGGAATGAGTTGGTGGTTGGCTAGATTATTTTAGTGGTCTTTTGAACCTTAATGATTCTATGATTCTACAAAAAGCACAAGAAAGGGAGTCCACTAGCCACTGATTATCCAATGAGGAAGACTTGTATTTGCATATCTGGGCATTAAAAAAATAATGGAATAAGTAATAGTAAATGTCTGAGGAATCCGAAAGAGGAAGCATTTTATATTTGAGTAACTTTCACTCTGTAATTTCAAACTCTCTCACTACTTGATCTGAAACACATTTTTTGAGGTAGACTTACATCTAAGATATACAGAATGTTTTTTGGTCAAGCAATTAAGATTATGAACGATGCATATTTTGATCTGATCAAATGAGTTCTTATGAGAAATTTGGGAAAAACCAAAAGAATGTAGGATCTTGGGAAGAAATAGACTTTTTTTCCCCAGTATTAAATTCTTGGATAAGTATCATGTAGTTATACAAATTTATACAATGCCCAATACAATTGTTGCCTCTGGGCCAGGCTGGAATTTAAATAATATTCTAACTAGTAAATTTTCATTATCAGCTTGATTTACTTCATAAAAGTCAATCTTGTTCCTGCCCATGGACAATGTTTTTTTAAGGGTCAGTTACAAAATCCTGTCTATTCTTTAGCTAACCTTTAGCAAATTCTATGTTTAAAACCTGATGCGTACAGGGAATGAATTGTTTCTCAGCCTTTTAAAAGTTCTGAAATTTATCCAGGAAATAAAAGATAAAAAACCTACAGTCTGAAATGTGATTTGTATTTTCATGTCACTACCATAAATAGGTAAAAGTCTTGATAAATAGTTAAGGACAGAGGGGTTCTGCATGTTTTGTACATGAAACTCTCTCATTGTCTCTCTTAAGAAACAGATAAACAACATTAGCAACTATATAGTTGGATCTAGGCGAAACCAACAGATATGTTATCTTTCTTTGTCATCCCATTTGAACAGTCTGTTGAAAAGTTGAATTTACAGAATTTTCTCTCTGTGCTGCCAAGCCTTTTAAGCTGACATCTTTTACACTATTTTACTTTGATGTTTCCATGCTTCCTCTGTTCTACAGCATGTAGTGCCTTTCATTAAGGAAGCACCATTTTTTGGCATGAAAAGGAACTCCTGCTGTTAGTTGCCATGGAAAGAATTTATAAGGCCCAACTACATATGCTGTATCTTGGCTAGAAAAGAAACCTTCATGTTCTTACTATGTAGGCTCTGTTTTCTAAAAATTGAACATATTGGCCATCCAGCCACTTTACCTATTAAAAAAAATATATTTTATGTTTTCATTGAATATTTCATAAAACCATCTCTCCATTTATGGAGAATTCAGCTCAGCTCTGAAAATCCACAAGCTCTCTAATGGCCATTTAAATCCACTGGAAAACTAAGTACTGGACAAAATGTTTAGAATCTCTACATGAAGGCTGATTATGCACTGTTCATGTTCTGGTCTTCCTTACAGACATGTTTTAATGAATTGCTGAAATACAGGCTCTTGCTTGGAGAGTTGCTTCTGCAACACATCATACAATGCATGTGTGACATAACAGTTTAGAATGATTTTTCATTTCAGTAATTTGAAAGATCAAGATATCATTAAATGTTATGTGAAGATGAATATAACAAGATTTAAAATATCTAAAAGTGATATAGAGCTGTATTGTCCATATTATTGGCACTGAAATAAAAGAATGCGAGGGTGTTCAATAAACAGAAAAACCACGCTTTTGCAATAGCAATGAATCAAAGAAATATAGAATGAACTGGGTTGAAAAGGACCATAATGATCATCTAGTTTCAACCCCTTGCTATGTGCAGGGTCTCCAACCACCAGACCGGGCTGCCAAGAGCCACATCCAGTCTGGCTTTGAATGCCTCCAGGGATGGGGCATCCACAACCTCCTTGGGCAACCTGTTCCAGTGTGTCACCACCCTCTGCGTCAAAACTTCTTCCTAAGATCTAACCTAAACCTCCCCTGTCTTAGTGTAAAACCATTAGCCCTTGTCCTATCACTATTCACCCTCATAAACATTTGTTCTCCCTCCTATTTATATTCTCCCTTCAAGTACTGGAAGGCCACAATGAGGTCTCTCTGGAGCCTTCTCATCTCCAAGCTAAACAAGCTCATTTTCCTCAACCTTTCTTCACAGGAGGGGGCTCCAGCCCTGTGATCATCTTAGTGGTCCTCCTCTGGACCCGTTCCAAGAGCTCTGTTTGTACTGGGGCCCCAGGCCTGGACGCAGTACTCCAGATAGGGCCTCACAAGAGCCAAGTAGATGGGGACAATCACCTCCTTCTCCCTGCTGGCCACACCTTTTTTAATGCAGCCTAGAATACAATTGGCCTTCTGGGCTCCAAGTGCACGCTGCTGGTTCATGTCCAGCTTCTCATCCACCAGGACCCCCAAGTCCTTCTCTGCAGTTCTGCTCTCAAGGAGTTCTTCCTCAAATTTGTATAAATACCTGGGATTGCCCCAGCTCATTTGTAACAGAACTTGCACTTGGCTTTATTGAACCCCATTAAGTTTTCATGGGCCCACTTCTCCAGCCTCTCCAGGTCCCTCTGGATGGCTTCCCTTCCTTCAATTGTATTGACTGCACCTCTCAGCTTGGTGTCATCTGCAAACTTGCTGAGGGTGCATTCAATTCCATCATCTGTGTCACTGATGAAGATGTTGAAGAGCACTGGTCCCAGGACCAATATCCTTGGGGGATATCACTCGTGACCAGCCTCCACCCTGGCACAGAACCATTAAATACAACACTTTGGCTGCAACCAGCTAACCAGTTCTTAATTCATCAGACAGTGCATCCTTCAAATCCACACCTCTCCAATTAAGAGAGAAGGATGTGGTGAGGGACCATACCAAAAGATTTGCGGAAGTCCAGGCAAGTGACATCCGTTGACATTCCCTCAACTGATGTTGTCACTCCATCATATATCAATTAGTATCCTAATTTCCTAAATGAAATTTCTTTTTCAGAGTCCTTATTCAGAGTACTGAATATCCTTCTATAGCAATTTTATTCATTATTATTTATGCATTTAATTATAGTTCTTCATTTTCTGTGACACATTTATAATGGAATAGGATCTCTGTGACTGGGAACTGCATGCTGAAATTTTAGAAGAAAATTAGCAACAAACAGGAGAGGAGGAGGAGAAAAACTCTTGGAATTTCCACATGAACTGAATAGACTGAGACTCTAGTAGAAAATATGACTGTTAATTTTTCCCTGACTTGATGGGAGGAAGACTAAAACTTTTTAATGTTCTTCTGATAGTTAAAATGTAGCAAGAGTTAAAAACTCCTGATGGGGATCACCAGCTTTTCTGTTCATTAAACAATATCTGGTGTACAGAAGCATGAATGGTAGAAGAAAAAGTGATCTGAGACAAAAGAAATTGTAAGACAGACAAGCACTTGGAAGCAGGCAATAAGAATGAAAGAAGCTGTGAGTGGGAGAAATATGTGTGGTTAAAATCTAAGAGTAGGGGGATCAATTTTGAAAACCTGAAAAAATATGAAGAGTTGATAAGAAAATGGAAAATAGATTGATTAGGAAGAACAGCCTAATATTTTTTAAAGGAAAGCAAGAACCAGTGAGGTACTTGGTAAAGACCTTTGCTCAGCATAAAAGCAAATGGGAAGGTTGTGACAGACAGCACCACTATGAGGGACAGACAACTTAGAAATTATGAATAGTTTCTTTGAAAAATAATACTTACAAGCAATGCAGGCAAATTAGCTGCCAGTTTTATGGAGTGAGTAAGCTCCTTTCTAACTATGAGAAATTTGTAGTTTTATCTGTCAAAGAGATATATATATATATTTTGCCTTTAATTGAGCTCTCTGATTCACCATGAATATTTGATTTGATTATCTTAAAAGTACCTTAAGTACCTTAAGTATCTTAAAGTAGCTTGTTGAAGGATGGTGGCTTGCACTGTAAACAGAGGATAGATGATTACACTGATGTGATTCATTGCTTAAGAAAACAGAAGTGATTGGAGTATCGGTGCAGCAAGCTTAAAATTACCTTTTTTTTTTTTTAATCTCTTCCTCCCTAAAGTAAACTGAAACCTCTTTTGTCCCACAAAACACTACTATGCCCCTAAAAGCTAGACATATTTCGCTTTACAAAAATATTCATGACAGTAAACAGGAGTTTTGGAAGATGGACAGGCAAAGTAGACCCTTGACAGCCTCTCAGGGATGACCTGATAGTTTAATGCTATAAACTGGTGCACAAACTGGCCTAAAATGACGAATGTTTTCAACTAATTTCTTGGACTCTGAATATGCTTTGGCTTTATGAAATTATTACTTAATAAGGAAATAAGTATAGATGTTTTTCATTCTCAGAATGTGTATTTTGTACCTGAAGGCAGAGAAAAACCTAAGAAAAACTATTTTGGATAAAGGAAAATAAATGATAGTAAAATAGGTTAACAGAATGCATCTTTATGTTATCATAGTTATTTTGGTGATTAGTTTGGAATTCAAAGGGACTTGTGACACTCAACAAAAAACATGTCTTATTTTCTTCCAGGGTTTTGGCCTGCTCTTCCCTCTTGAGGCAAAAGATATCCTTATAGGTATACATCATAGTGTCCTGTCTTTTGTTTTTTTACTTACCAACAGATGAAAGCAGAAAACAACAGTAAAGCCATAGTATTGTATAGTATAAACATTTTACTTGCTTTTAAACTAATACTAGCTTCTAGACTTGATGATTATTACTCAAAGTAGTGAAAATGCAAAACTAAAGCATATTCTGTTCATTGCAGAATTACCACCTCTATAACTTACTCCTGCATAGAAGAAACTCACAGCTAAACCCAGGATTAGAGACGTTATTAAGTACTAAACAATGACTTAAATCAGACTAGCATTGCAGTCAAACATTCAAAGGATAGTTTTAAGATTGTTTCATAACCAGCTCTTGTTTCAGTACAGATCAGTGTCTCTCTTTTGAACAGACTGATAGGGATTTATAATTGTCCAAAAATTGAAAATTAGTGCTAGAAGATTGAAGTAGAAATCCCTAGAATTCCACAGTTCAGCATCAGATGGAAATACAGTTTGTCTTTAATTTTTTCCTTTATATAGGGCATGCATTTCTTTATCAGAGACATAAACTGGGAGATGTTTTTGATTTTTAATTCTTTTTTTCCTCCATATTATGCTCCTCAAATATGCAGTGCTGCTTATAAAGGATTTCGTGCAATAATCCACTATACACATTATCTATTTGACAGAGCTAGGATGTATTTTTGAAGATGAATCCTTGTACATTGCTTCTGTTTCCAAAGGCTGAACATCTTGTCAGTTTTGAAATTCATTACTAAAAGGACTTTTGAAAAGATATGCAACTGCTTGAGTACTCCAACACTCTTCAAGAGTTATTAAATTCAAAGTGATTACCTCTTCAAAACAACGTTGGAATGCATTTTTACCTGATTAATACTGGTGACATGATTTTTTTATCTAGTATTTCAGTTTGCAGATGTATGTAACGCTATGTTACAAAATATTCTGTACAAGTGAAGAGGCTCTTATATGTAGAATAAAAAAATGCCCATATCTACTGAACATAATATCATTGTCCATAGCTCACAACGTCCCACAGCTGCAGATCACAGGTAGATGTAAGTGTGTATAGGGGCAGTATCAGCATTTGGCTGTTTTGATGTTTGCTCTCTGCCCTTGCCTTGTGCTGGAGATGGTGCTGTATAAATAAAACTGCTCTAGTTCTTATGATTCAGATAGATATTTTAATTGTGAAGCTAATAGACTATTATAAATCAAATGAAAGCCAAATATAAAAAATATAACACCTCAACACTATCAGTAATTAATTATGTATGTCACTTCTCTTTTTTCTTTTATTCAAGAAGTGCTAAAAAACCTACGCATGATTTGTAAAGTCTAACTGCACAAAAGCACATTTTCAATGCCACCAAAGTTGTCTGTTTCTCTGAAAGTATTGCTCTCATGTGATTTTTTTTACCCCTGGTTCTGGGAAATAGGACAGAAATGGAAATACTTGCATCATGGCAGAAGAAAAGATTTAGGCTTTGTCTAGAATAGAAAATGTCATAACCTGTTATTTACAGATCATGAAACTCCTTAATATTCTGACCTCTTCATCCAGAATTTACAAGCAAGCTGAAATATTTTATTTTGTGAAATGAAAATAAAAGAAAAATATATTCCAGAGTTTTGAAACAATTTGGATCAGTTTGACCTTTGTCTTTATTGAAATAAAAATGTGGTGGCACTTGATGAAATTTTACAGACTGGGCTTGTCCTGTTTGCCTTCTGGTCAGATAGCATCTGCCTGATCAAACCCTGATGCTTTGCTCTGAAGGGTGGACTCAGTGCATCCTACATGCGCTTGGGGGACAAAACCTGGTGCTTGTGGATTAACAGGTAAACTAGTGGCAACACTGTCATTGAGGTATGTTTTTCCTCATGGCAGAACTGTTTGTAGTTCAGTTTCTACTGGTTCTTTAGCAATACAGATGCATAATGTAATTAACTGTAATGACAGGAGGAAAAAAAAAAAAAAAAAAGGAACCTTTACCTTCACCTTTGTTGTGAATATGGAGTTTGGAACCTTTCAGAAGATTTACACCTATATGTTATGAACTTGCAAAGTAATGGCACTTTAGAAACATCCTTAGTGTATTAAGCCACAAATGAATAAGCATTAGCAGTTGCTGGCTAAAATGGCAGGAGAAAAAATGCTATCCTAGTTTGATAATGGAGCTGAAAGGCAGAGACATGCCTAAGGCTTTACCACTGGCAGCTCCTGCAGCCCAGTGCTTAAATTACAACAATCTTTGTCTCATAAAATGTGTACTCACCTGAATCTCTTCACAGAGAAGCAAGGGATTGAGAGAAATGTAATTGCCCCTTTCATCCAAAATCTGGGAAGAAAATTCTCTAACTCCAATGTGGTGTTACAAAGTCAAATTCCTTTATTCCTCATGATACATACAGACGACCTGACAAAAGAAACGTGCTCTCTCAGAGATCAGGTTCTACATTTCATTTAAAACATACATATGCAGTACAATGACATACATATTCTCTCTCTTTTTTTTTTTCCTTGCCCCAAGAATTCATTAATATACGTTAATGTCCCTCTGGTAGCAGCCTCTGGTGGTCTTCAACAACTTACTTTCTCCTTTTGTTTCCATCAGCAGCTTCATTGCAGAGACTTTTGGCTGACCTTTAACTGTTTTTCCCAAATTTGGCAAACTTCCATTGCTTGTTAGGCCATAATGAGCAACTTCCAAAACAATGTATGTGACATCTGAGAAAAAAAACCTACTTGCACCTGGTGTTTGCAAAAGGTAAAAGTAGATTCTTATGACTCCAGCACTTCTCATGAGGCAGAACTGTTGAGGGAGACAAGGCTGTTCACACACCAAGCCAAGCTGAAATGGAAAGTTTTAGAACTACCACTCAATGACACTTTTGCTAAACTAATGTACTGATCCTTAAACGAATGTACTGATCCCTATTGATAAGCAAATCAGCCTAAGTCACCCCAACTATCTGATTTTTCCTTTTTTTTTTTTTTTTTTTTTTTCCCAGTTTGTACACTGTGAGGTAGAGGTTAAGAATATTTATAGAGACACGACACATAGAGACTACGCCATGAATAGGAGGGATATTACGATTACTTTGAGAGATTATTATCATTTTCTCCACCCCCAGCCCAGCCCCTTTCCACATGCGTACTGAGTCGTGGTGGTGGTCTTTGGGGGTTGTATGATGAAGGCTCCATGTCTTCCTCTTGTCCTTTTTCACCTTTGGTGTGGTTTAAGTCTAATTGCTGGCTCTGTCCTTGTGGTTTATCTGTTACATTCTTTTCAAGAATAGCGTATCCTCAGCCTTATCTTCCTAGCCCCTGTTTTGCAAATCTTGCCTCCCCTTAACTTCCTTAAACAATTCAGCAAGGTTTGAGCAACGCTTCCCCTTTTTAAAGGAATTCTACAGAAATACGTTCCACACCATCACTCTATCAAAAACCATGAAAGTTTATTTGCATACTTCCTTCCGAGAGTACACAAATTCTGTGCTAACTCGTGGAGAGACAAGATTATAGATTATGTATACAAAATGATTGTTTATAATTACCTTTTTCTTTTCTATTCTTTTCTTTCTTTTTTTTTTTTTTTTTTCCGTTTAAGAACACTTTTCTGCTGCAAATCGTGGTGTGGTAACAGAAGTTTTGCTATTTTTTCAAGAGGAGGTAGAAACCTTGTTACATCTGTGCACTTTTGTTTATGTCCACATTATGTGGAGTTTTGCTGAAAGCATTATGTTTTATTCTTGCCTAAAATTGCTGACAAGGGAATCTGACTCCATAACAAAATTCTCCAGGGACTGCGAAGGAGGGAGTTGGTAGAGTTTCTGAAGCAGTAATATAGATTTGCCCAAAAATTAAGTTTACTTTTTCTGTGCAGAGTTCCAATGAATAAGGCTTTGTGTTTGAGTTGTTTGCTAGGAGTTGTAAAGGGGTTCTTTGATTAGTTGTAGAATTAACATTAGTGGTGGCAGCAAAATAATATGCAACTAGACTTTATTAATAGGAAAGGACCAGATAAAATCCGTTCATCTTGATTTATCCTCCTAACTAATCAACAAAATCACCGCGAATGGTATCGCTGCTCTGAGACCACTTCTTAGCATTTCAGTGTGAGAATGGTTCTTTGTCATAGGTTTTTCAGCTGGCTTCCCCTCCCACCCTTGGCACACTTCCCCAGACTACCTAAATTTCCATTTGAATAAGAATTTTTTAAGCACCTAATCAGGCTTCCTTGTGAAAGGAGATAAGAACCAAAGTGACTGCCATTCTGAAATACAAAACAAGCAAATCTGGCGTGCCTGCATTCACACTTGGTCCTCTTTGGAACAGCTGAATAGATAATTGACGATTGGACTTGATGATCTTGGAGGTCTTCCCCAACCTTAATGGCTGATAATGAACTGAGCCTCTTCACAGCTGCTGAATAATAGTGACATGCAGAATCCCAGTAGCTACTAGCTTTATTTTCTATTAACCAAGTTCATATTTAGAAAGACAGGCCTAAGAATGTGGAACAGAATAAAAAGATTTTTATGTGCTGCAAAGGAGCATACTCCATCTGTGCTTAACTGGCTCTAGAGAGAAACAATACCTTAGTCTTAATGCAGTTAATGGGTTACTTATTCAGTGAAGCTGAAACACTTTTGAAGGTTTTTTTTTTTTCTATTATTGTTTTTGTTTCTTGCATCTAATTATATAGGCAGAGGAGCATGAAAGATTGTCTGAGGAGGTAGAAGGAGGTGAAGGAGGTAAGGTTTCTCTTTTACTCAGATTTACAGTTCATTTTCTGCTAAATTTTAACGGTAATTTTCCTTGGACTGAATAAATTTTCCAGAGCATCTTTTCCTGCTGATTCAACCTCTTTCCTTGTGTGGGAATCGAATGTTGTTTCTGCATTAGAATTGGATAATATTTTTTTATTTCATGATCTCTGCTGTCATAGTTCTTTCTGGGAGTCTTTCTACTTGGGGAAGATCTCTGATGGTTTACATCACTTATCCTCTAGACGAACCTTCCCAGGAATGCACGCTCTGGATATAGGTGTATCTATGTATATTTTGTCATATCACACACATAGCGAGAATATCCTTCACGAGATTGATCAAACCAGAGAATAAGTGATGGCATGCCCGAGGAAGCTCCTGAAGGGACATCGGAAGGCCTGGCATCATCCTCCCGCCCGGTGCTCTTTGTTTAACGAAGACTTTGAAGAAAATCACCATATCAATATGACAAGAAGAGCACTGAGACATCTTGGAAACAACAGGATGGCTACAGACCTACACCAGATAACACACGAATCAACAAATTTAAACTGTGATAAGATTGTGAACCTGGAGTACCCAGTCAATGGGGAAACAGGGCAGAGGGATGGGTAAAGGGAAAAATAGGTATAAAGACTGTCATCTTGTGTCCATTGGGGTGCTCCTGCTTGCGGGACGCCCGCCATTGCAATCGCGAATAAATCTGCTTTTATCAGAGATACCGTCCTGACAAAATTATTTGGACGTTTCCAACACTTGTGGTTCCATTTTTTGGATTTTTTTCCTTTTTTTTTTCTCTTTTCTTTCCAGTTTAACAGTATGGGAATGTGGTGGAAGAATCATACATAAAAACAGTTTGTCAGTCTCTGCTGTGCACTGTATTACGAATACGTGGGCTGCTAGTATAAATCTGTCCCATGGTTCTCGTCTCATTCCTGGCACTCAGAATACTTCTGTCTTTAAAACATACATCCAACACTTGGCTTATGTGTGTGATATAATGTGAATTTGTATATTGCAATGTGCTGTACTGTGCTCTGTTAACAATAAGAAAAAGAAACAATATATGTTTAAATGTCTAGGAAGCAGATGTGGAATCAAACTCTATAATCCATGTATGGTTATAAACCTGGTATGTTTATTAAGGTGGCGTGTGCAAGGGGGATCTCTTCTCCTAACTCGCACACCAAGGAAAGCAGCAACTGCACATTTATAGGCATAGTGTACACATTCATCACATTTCCAAGAAATTGGTTATGTACTATTGGATGTCTCCCTCACTCTCAGCATGCTTCCTAGAATACGGCAAGGATCTCTGGGCCCATTTAGTGAAACTTTTAGGGGGGTTGCATTGTGTTGCAACAGCAACTCCGCCTCCTCATCTTCATGGGACCCTCCTTTGAGTTTTAGACAGCAACTCCGCTTATCTTTGCTGGACCTCCCATTGTGTAGTAAGCAGCAACACTGCCTTCCATTGTGTTGTCAACTCTGCCTTCTTACCTTCGTGGGTCTCCCTCCCCCATTGAGTCACAAACAGTAGCTCTACTTATTTTCACTTGTCTTCAAGGATGTCACATTTCTATGGTTTCTCTGTTCCTCCCTAAAATTTGCAAACAAAGTTATAGTTTCCTTGATTCAAAGGAGATATAATCAATGTGAGTACCACATCTGATAACTAAATGCCTGTCATGCTTTTGAAGCAGAATTGTACTTGTCATGATCCTTCTTCTAAAATAAGTGTATTTTACTTGCTTTACATTATGTACTGTTTATCAGGTGAACTTGTTTTTAGGGTAGAAAGACATCAGAGCTCTCTGTCATGTCTACTTTGACATGTCTGTTTCTGATGTGTCAACATAAATAATGTCAGTGGAAAACCAGCATATCTCTTGTACCATGCAGGTAATACTTTGCAGAGCAATTGCCATAAATCTCTGTTATTTTTCCAGCTTGCTGTTCTTCAGTCACTTCCAGTGTTTGTTATTGGTTCACCTTTAATAGAAATACTTCATTATCTTTTCTGTCTCCATGATTTTCCTCTCCCTTCACTTCCACATCAGCTTCTTCCAGAGAGGGTATCTACATTGCCTGTGCATTATGTATATTGTTTCCCAAAACACATTGGAAAAAAATCAGCTTGAAGCCTTTAGGGTTTAAACAAAGCTGCAAGTCTTTCAGAGAAGGTAGTCACTGCAGGGTTGTTTCTGGAGCTGACACAGACAACTGACCACGTGAATCAGGAGTGCTCTGTTCTCTAGTAAAAATGACTGCAGCATTGGCTCAGATGTAATGGAACTGAATTTACATTGTTTTTGCAGTTAGATCCTGCAGGTCCTGCAGCCTCTAGGTTGAGAAGTCTTCATGCAGAGCACTGCACATCAATTCTTCTGTTACAAAGCTAATCAAAAAGAAATGAATGTATGTGGTGTGTTCTCTGTCACCTGACACTCTCTTCTGAAAGTCCTGTGTTCTCTTTGCAAATATTTACAATTAAGGTGTTACTAGCTGTGCCAAAGGTTTAGAAAGAAATATACTCCAGTTCTGATTCTACTTGAAGTAAAAAACTGCATTATTAGGAAATCTGCTTTCTTTTCTAGAACTAGTCATAGTATAAGGCAACCAATTTTCTACAAATCCAAAGACAGTGTATAAATTTATCCTAAGTTCTTGACCTATTTCATTATATTATTTTAGAATGTGAGTTTACTGATTTATCAAAGACATTCTCTAAGGCCCTTCAGTTTCCCCACCTTCCCATACATGTAGCCTGCATGTCTTACTCAATCAAGGTATTTGTTATTCTAATGTGAAACTCAAACAAACCAGTCAACAGGTTGCATAATATTTGGGTCTCTTGATCAGGGAGCACTGAATGAACTTAAAATTGAGAAGACTCAGAGGGTGGTGGTTTAGTTATGTCTCAGCATGTGGTCATAATTCATGTGAACTGAGTGAACACATATGATTCAAGAAATAAATACTATAACTTGAAATGTATCAAACGGCAGAAGAAAAGATGTTTGTGGGTGCGTGCATACATTGTTATAACAAACATTTCAGGTCAGTCTGTGTCTTAACCACTTAAAAATGAACACATGGAAGTACTCAGTATTGCTTTATGATTCCTTGATCAAAAATTATATTAGTGAATGGTTTATACTTGAGAAATACTTGAATTGCTAAGGATTGAGTGTTAAGAAATGTCACAGAAAGGCTTTTGAATGTTACTCAATACAACTTTCCATTTTTCTTCTCCAGGATCCAGTCACAGCTTGAGCGAAGCCTAGAACTAGCCATGATTTTCTACCTTCCTGAAGCCTTTGTAGTTTGTGTCAAAAGAAAAACATATCAGGCAGCTACACTGGGTATCGCTAGATTTATCTAACTGTGCTGTACGCAGTGATGTATACTTTTGGAAGCTGAATTATAATAAATCATAGACAATTCTGTGATGTCTAGACAAATAGTTAAACTTTTATCGAGATCATCACCCTACTCAGTGTTAATACATTGTGGAGAAGACTGATTTCCTATGGATGTTCCTCAGCATTAAATGGCTCAGTCAGCAGTTTTGGCCTTATGCCATATTACTGTCTACTGCTACAGGGACCTTGCAGATGGTCATCACACAAAATATTGATGGACAACACACAAATTGCGACTGTAAGCTGGTAGTTACCTACAAATTGCACTTAAGAAAAAAAAGATTTGTTTTTACTTGTTTTCTGCCTCACAGAAATCAGTTTAAATAGCTGTAGTATAAGATTTCTAAAGAATAAAATGAGCTAAAAGCCCTCTTGAACGACGAGTGAACACCTTGTAGTGAAAAATGTTGAAAATTACATGTGATTTATATGCTTTGCTAGTGATAGCCATATAAACTTCTTATTTTTATATAAAATCAAGATGCTCTAGTCAGTATAGAGTCAAACAAAAACTGAAAACCTGGTTGGCTTGTATACAGAATGCACATATTTTTATGCAGTTTTCATCATGTATTATAACACTCTATGTAATAATAGAAATAATAGAATACAGTACTGATTTTCCTATAGAAATTACATGTCTATCTCTGTTCTTACGCCTGAGTTTGGGATACGAATTTCCTAGCACTGGAGTAATAATAACACGTGAAAATTATTTTCTTTCCAATAAATTACTGTAAAAACACTTTTGTCAATTGTTTCCAGGCTGGTTGGGCCTGGTTCTATGACTAATGAGGCAGGGGAACCCACAGACCCATTCCCTGGGAAAGGGGAAAAAGGGAAGAAAGGTAGGGACATGTGGTAATAATCTGAGGAGGAAAGTTAATTTACTCAATATGATATCGGAATGCAAGACAACACAGTGTATAGTACAATATAATTAGAATTGAAACTAATAAATCAAGTAAAATGAGAGAGTGTCCAAAAACTGAAGGCTTAACTCTAATGCTGGAGGTGATGGCTAGGGAGCACACACTGAAGAGATGAACAGTAACAGAAAAAGGGGATATGTCATGACATGCAAACAGTTTGATCTTTCCCTCTGAACAGAAAACAGAAATGAAAAGTCCGCTGGGATATGTACTTTTTCTTCCCTACCCAGAAAATCGTCAGTCCATAGAACTGGAGTATTAACTACTTAACTCCCAGTTCTCTACATGATGTTATGATGTGGAATACTGATAACAAAAATCATAAAACCATGACATCTTTTTTTTCAGCTGTTGTTCACAAATGTATGTTCACATACACACAATTCATGTAAGCAGGTCAACAATGGATTCTCTAATGCAGTTCACGTGGAAAGGGGTAATTAAACTTCCTCTAACAACATGGCATATATTTTGTTGCTGTTGTTTTGTTGATGCAAAAAACTATTCTAACTCCTTTGAAAGTAATTGATTACTGAATTACATGAAGTATGTTTCATATAAAATACTTCTGGAAACGTATCACCTACAGTTCTGTTACTCATCAGGATGTGGGGCATTTTCCATAAAGATAGTACCTCTGCATTTTGGGTGAAGGGTAAACGTAAGAAAGGTCCTGACTTCAATCTAAATGTCAACAAGAAAAAGCAGGTCAATGAAAAACATTGTGTAAGTAAAAGTTAGAGAAGAAAAGGGGTTTTTATTAAGGGACAGTGGTGTTGTAGATACAAGGTCAGAATACAGATTGCAACCTTTCTGTTAAATTTCATTTAATTTCTTCATCATATTAAAGGTGCTAGTGGTTTGGAGCAGTCAATTTTTCCAATTCTTTTCAGGCAAAAATTTATTGTGTCTACTGTATTCAAAATTCATGCAGAAACAAAGCAAAGTGTAATGACAAGTCACAAAAACTGTTTACAGTCTATACCAACAGCTTGTAATTCAACATTTAACATTTAAAAATTTATCAAGTAATGTAATCCAAAGCTGCAGGGTCCACACTCTTAAGTTATTATTTTTGACAGGAATTAGTTCATGAAAATCTTGCATTCTATTTTCACTTTTTTTCTTTTTCTTTTTCTTTTTCTTTTTCTTTTTCTTTTTCTTTTTCTTTTTCTTTTTCTTTTTCTTTTTCTTTTTCTTTTTCTTTTTCTTTTTCTTTTTCTTTTTCTTTCCCTTTTTCTTTCTCTTTCCCTTTTTCTTTCTCTTTCTCTTTCCCTTTCCTTTCCTTTCCTTTCCTTTCCTTTCCTTTCCTTTCCTTTCCTTTCCTTTCCTTTCCTTTCCTTTCCTTTCCTTTCCTTTCCTTTCCTTTCCTTTCCTTTCCTTTCCTTTCCTTTCCCTTTCCCTTTCCCTTTCCCTTTCCCTTTCCCTTTCCCTTTCCCTTTCCCTTTCCCTTTCCCTTTCCCTTTCCCTTTCCCTTTCCCTTTCCCTTTCCCTTTCCCTTTCCCTTTCCCTTTCCCTTTCCCTTTCCCTTTCCCTTTCCCTTTCCCTTTCCCTTTCCCTTTCCCTTTCCCTTTCCCTTTCCCTTTCCCTTTCCCTTTCCCTTTCCCTTTCCCTTTCCCTTTCCCTTTCCCTTTCCCTTTCCCTTTCCCTTTCCCTTTTCCTTTTCCTTTTCCTTTTCCTTTTCCATCACATTCCAACATATGATCGAAAAGGAAAATATCTAGGCCTGGGATATTACCATGACCCTCATCCCACATCCCACTCTGAATACAGCATACAACTTTCCATGCCACTGTCTAAAAATCTAGTCTTTCAACAAATTCAATGCAGTATAACAGCATTGATGAAGACTGGCTTCTGTTGAGCAAGACTCTCAAGATATAACTCATTTCAAGAAAAGGAAATATTCTGGGATAATTATGGTATACAAAGGTACGAAGTTATTAGTAATATATAGAAAGAGATCAAGAAATAATTGATACTGCTTTTTTGCAACTCAGAATTTAGAAGTCACCAAGAATACTTATCCAGAGAAGGAGGTGTAAATGAGGAAGATGACATATAAGGCATTATTAAAAGGTGAAACTCATTACAACGGGGTATTATGAATGCCAGAAATAGATTAGTCAAATTAATGGAAATCTAGCAGACATTAGGCAGCACAAATATGTGAGTTTGCCTAGCTTAAAGAAACTTGAACTTGCCAGTAGTTGCTAGCTGGTAGGATAACCATGAGAAAGTATCTATGAGGTGCACCATACCAGTTTCTGTGTAAAAGTATACTTTTTTTTTACTTTTTTTTCTAATTTTACTGTATGTTTTACAAGAAAGAATAAAAAACTAACTCTAAGCAGACGGTGCTTTACACACGGTTCAGAAAATGATACGCAGTCAGTTTCCCCAAGTACTCCCTATCCTATGTACTGCAGAACTGATCTCCAGTAACATAGATGAGATGAAGCTACGGTCTCAGCTAGTATAATCATTTTTAACCTGATATTGTAATATCATACAGTTAAACTTCCTTTAGTTTTTCTAATGTTAACTCCTACTTTGGTATGTAGGTGAGAAAAATTAAGAATGACAGTTAGGAGTACCTTTTTATAGTGGAGGCATCAGGCATAAAAAGAAGATTTTACGCATGAATTCTTTTCTTCACAGGTATTTCTGAATAGTTGAGGTATTTCAAATATCAGAAGTTGTGTCTTGTAAGTTATGTGGGTTATTTTGAAGACTGATACTCAAAGCTTTCATAGCAGATTATTCCTTTCAGTTACCACTGAAAAGCTATGATATAGTCACCATCACGGAAATGTGGTGGAATGACTCACACAACTGGAGTGCTGTGATGGATGGCTACTGATTTTTCAAAAGAGATAGGCAAGGCAGGAAAGGTGGGGACTTCAACTTCCCAGACATCTGCTGGATTTATAACACAGCAGATAAGGAACAGTCCTGGAGGTTCCTAGAGTGTGTGAGAGATAAATTCCTGACACAGCTGGTGAAGGACCCAACGAGGGGAAGCAAAATCCTGGACCTGCTGTTTATTAACAGAGAAGGTGTTGTGGGGGATATAAATGTTGGACGTAGTCTGGGGCATGGTGATCCTGAGATGCCAGATTTCTCAATCCTTGTTGAACCACAGAGGGGAGTCAGCAGAACTGCCACCTTGGACTTCCAGAGGGCAGATTTTAACCTCTTTGGGATCATGGTTGAGAGAGGCCCTTGGGAGGTAGTTTTAGAGAGCATGGGAGTCCAGGAAGCCTGGGAATACTTTAAGGAAGTTATTTTGAAGTTGCAGGAGCTGACCATCCCCAAGTCAGGGAAGACAAGCCGATGGGCAAGAAGGGTGGACTGGTTGAACAACCTTTGGCTGGAACTGTAGAACAAAAGGAAAGTTTACGGTCTTTGGAAGAGTGGGCAAGCTTCTTATGATGTTTACAGGTATGTAGTGAAGTTGTACAGGGGGAAAATTAGAAAAGCCAAAGCCCAACTAGAACTGAACTTGGCCATTAAGGTAAAGGAAAACAATAAATATTCCTTTAAATACATCAACAAGAGGAGTGCTAGGGAGAATCTCCATTTACTGTTGGACAACGAAGGCAACTTGGTTACAAAGGATCAGGATAAGGCTGAGGTGCTTAGTGCCTTCTTTGCTTCAGTCTTTAATATTAAAACTTGTTACTCCCTGGGCACACAGCCTCCTGCACTGGTAGATAGGGATGCGAAACGGAATAGGCCCTGCATGATCCATGATGAGATAGTTTTGGACTGGCTCTAAAAGCTGGATGCTTACAAATGTATGGGGCCGAATGGATTGCACTCTACAGTGCTGAGGGAGTTGGTGGATGTGGTTGCCAAGCTACTCTCCATCATTCTTCAGCTAACCAGGGATCTCCCGGTGGACTGGAGACTGGTAAATGTGATGCCTATCTTCAAAAAGGGCCAGAAGGATGATCCTGCTAGCTACACAACTATCAGTCTCACATCACTGCAAGGAAGGTTATGGAACAGATAATCACAGGAGCCATCATGGATTAATTAAAGGTCAATGAGAGGATCAGGCCCAGACAGGATGGGTTTACAAACGGTAGATCCTGTTTGAATAATCTGATTTCATTCTATGATAAGGTGATTCGATTAGTGGTTGAAGGGAAGGCAGTCGATGTGGTCTGCATGGACTTCAGTAAAGCCTTTGACACTGTCCCCCACTGCATCCTCACGGAGAAGCTGGCTGCCAATGGTTTGGATGGGCATACGCTCCGCTGGGTGAAACACTGGCTGGACTGCTGGGCCCAAAGAGTTATAATCAATGTAGGTAAATCCAGTTGGCAGCCAGTCATGAGAGATGTCCCCTGGGGCTCGGTACTGGGGCCACTTCCATTAACATCTTTATTAACGATCTTGATGAGGGATTGAGTGCAACCTCAGTAAGTTTGCAGATGACACCAAACTGGGAGGGAGTGTTGATCTGTCTGAGAGGAGAAAGGTTTTGCAGTGGGACCTGGGTAGAATGGATCGATGGGTCAAGGTAAACTGTATGAGTTTCAATAGGGCCAAGTGTTGGGTCCTGCATTTTGGTCACAACAACCCCAGGCAACCCTACAGGCTTGGGGAGGAGTGGCTGGAAAGCTGCCTGACGGAAAGGGACCTTGGTGTACTAATAGGCAATTGGCTTAATATGAGCCAGCAATGTGTCCAGGTGGACAAGATGGCCAATGGCACCCTGGCTTGTATCAGGAATAGTGTGGTGAGCGGGAATAGGGAAATAAATCTGCCCCCATACTTGGCACTGGTGAGGCCCCTCCTCGAGTATTATGTTCAGTTTGGGGCACCTTAGTACAGAAAGGACAGTGAGGTGCTGGAGCAGGTCCAAAGAAGGGCAACAAGGCTTGTGAAGTGCTTGGAGAATATGCCCTACAAGGAGAGACTGAAGGAAACTAGGGCTGTTTAGTCTGGGGAAAAGGAGGCTTAGGGGAGACCTTATCACTCTCTTTAGATACCTGAAAGGTGATTGCATTGAGAGCAGGGTTGGTTTCTTCTCACTGGTGACAGGACGAAAAGAAATGACCTGAAGTTGCACCAGGGTATCAGGAAACACTTCATTCTTCACAGAAAGGGTTGCTAAGCACTGGAATAGCTCCTCAGAGAGGTGGTTGAGTCACCATCCCTGGATGTGTTCAAAAACCGTTTGGATGTGGTGCTCAGGGACATGATTTAGAGGGTTGTTAGAGTTAGGGTAGTTTGGTTAAGTCATGGTTGGACTTGATGATTTTTAAGGTCTTTTCCAACCTGAGTAATTCTATGATTCTAAGATCATTGTATGATTCTACTGTTCCTACAATGATTTCAGCTCTATCCCTTCTTTTTACTTCTCTTCTGCTCCCAGTTTTATCCTGCTTAGCAATAAGACAGTATTTCTTGGTGTTTGTAGATAAAAATCTAGTAAGGCCATTCAAAAATATATATGTTAGTACATGAAGAACTTAAACTGTTTTAAATGATTTGAGGTGACAAATGATTCATAATAACTGTGTTCCAAAATTATTCTTGAGTTCAAAGATGAATTCATTGTCTTTGTCTAGAAGTAAACATGCACAAAAGTACAATATTATGTAACTTAAATTCTGTGCCTAGATATTTATAAAAAATAGCTACTGCAGAAAAAAAGAAGAAATATTTGAACTCAGTTATAAGATTTTTTTTTTCCACTCTGTGGTGTACAGCTCACCTCTCAGTTCAAGAGAATCTTGATAAACAAATGCTTGTGTAGCAAATGAAAGCCACAAAATGAAAGATGTGTTATGGAAATCTGTTTCAGTATTAAGGCTATAAAGCTTTAATGTTTTCACATAGTAGTAGATTGTTCTCCCAATATAATGTTTAATATATATATTAATATAATTAATAATCATTCAAGAAGATAAGTAATCTTTAAAGAAAATGAATGTTTGGGAATTGAAAATAGAATATTTCTTTTAATGAACTTTTCTAATTTTCATTAAGAAATATGCTGATATCTCTTATGGATGGTATATTCAAACAGTCTAAATTTATTACTGTTTTTTTTCACCAAGGAAGTTCAATGACTCCAGGGTTTTAATCCGTATGTAGTGATTTGGAATCATCACCACAGGTATCTAAAACATGTATAGTTTTCAGAAGCATTAATAGAGTACATTGCATTTATGTACCTGAGACAGAAGCAGAGTACAGAAAATCTTGTACCAAAGTATTAGCACTGTGATCTACTGGCAGAATGTGATATGAAAGGATGGTACTGCCTACTTTTACTGTAAGTTGCTATTGTAGCTAGAATTAAAATCAAACCTTATGACAGTTGTTGTTCAAATGATATGAAGGTGATGCTATGGGCTATATATAAAGTTTCTACAGGTAGTGTCAGTATATACAACTACATAGTTATAAATCTCATTTCAGTTCTTATCAGTATGTGCCTGCTAACTGCTCTAGTTAAATTACAGTGAAGACTTAGTTGAAATTCTCATGGAAAATGGCTTTGTATTTTATATTTCCTGTGAATATTTTGATGCATGAATGCTCTTTTCCTAATACTTGGTAGTAAGCTTTTAAGAGTGTGTTGGCTGTTGGAGTTCCTAGAAAATGGAAAGCTCACCCTCAATATAGAATGTCAAACAGATGTCTTACTACCACCTTGTGAGAATCGGGATATTAAGCCAATAAACAGGTTTTAAAGAACAAGTTTGCAAAGTTAGAGTTTTGAACACACATATATGTAGCATTCATATTATTCAGCAACATTGTGATGCTTCATGCATATGTACATATATCCAATGCATATATATGTATGTATCCACGCATATGCATACACAGACAGAATTCTAAGCTTGAAAATCTGTTATGTGTACATTTATGTATACAAACTTGTATTTATATTCATATCTGTACACTTTATATATATGTTATGTAAATCATATCTTTCAGGCTATCCTAGAACCAGTATTATGACCTCCTTACTTGAATCACAGCACAAGAACAAAAATGCTGCCATGGATAGCTTCCACAGTACCACATCTGTAGATTTTTTACAGATGAAACTATTTAACAAAACCTACAGGTTTTTTTAGCTTCCTTGAAAATCTTTTTTTAATTATTATTATTCTCTTTCAGGTTGCATGACTCAGCAAGAGTAGTTTTGCCCAGTTTTCTGCAAAAGAACAGGCACCAGCTTTGCACACATATTATGTCAGTGGTGGCAGGTCCGTGGTATCTTTGTATACACAAGATTTTTTACCTTTGAAGTATTCAAATGTTGTGTTATATATCTTAGTACCAGAATCAGGAAAACATTAGTATTTATGCTACTGCAATATTTTCTATAAAAGTGTGGTAATCATCCTCAGAGCAAAGCATATTTCATATAAATTGCTAACTTGGAAGTTAAATGTTCTTGCTCTAGCTGACAAAAAAAAAATCTCTTTTCAAATTGATTAGATTCATGTATTCGCATAAGTATACAAAAATATCAATTATTGATGATGCAACTTCAGAGAAAGTTCAAGCGTACTTCGGGAGGAGTCCTCAGTACAGCAACACTGTACTGCGTTGCTCAATCCCTTAGCCTAATTAAAGCTTAGCCATAGCTATCTGCTGTGGATCTGAAAAAAAAAAAAAAAAAAAAAAAAAAAAAAAAAAAAAAAAAGCATTTGAAATTACAACAAATTGAAATGGATGAGAAATGGATTGACCCTGGAAATCTCCATTTAATCTTTTCTTGGCTTTCATCAGCAAATCAGTTTCTATTATGCAATAAGCATTCAGAGTGATCAGCTAGGATTTCAACTGGTGACTGCAAGTATGCCATATGGCAAAAAAAGGATTATTCAGTCTGCAATTCTTAGGTTATATTATATATATCATGCTTATGGTTTCCGTTTTTATGTTGTACTGACATACAGTAACAGGGCATATGTAGTACGGAGTCTTTGTTTTTTATGGCTTTTTTTTTTTGGTGCTGAGCACCAACAACTGCAAAACTGCGGAACAAGAGCAGTTTTTTATACTCCCATTCCAAAGTACTCCTCTTGAGTATTTTTATATTTGTTTTTCTTTTTGGTGTTCAGAGAAATCTTGTATCCAGTGTGAAAAAAAAGCACAAAATAAATTTTAAATAGAGAGAAAATCTTTCAGTTAAAAAAAAAATCACAGAATTGTGCTTTCACCAGACTGTCCAACTGCTAAATGTAATAGTGTCAATCATTTTCAGTTAAGTTTATACATATTGACTAACTGAATTTTCCCTACTTGGTAGAATTGCAGTCAATTTCTTCCTTGTGCAAAGATAGGATGCGAGTGTGCTTGCTTACTTTGTTGACAATGCTGCATTAGAAACTCAGTATAAAATAGTAATTGTTAACAAAATTTTGTGCTATAAGGCTAGGCATATGACTTTTGACTGTGAGAAGCTGACACCAGAACGATCCTACCTGTTATTTGTGGGAATCAGTTCCAGTCTATCAACAAAAGTACGTATTGATATGCTCCATTTTTAATAGAAATACAGTAAGTAAAAACTGGCTAGCAGCACAGCACTTTCAGTAGGAAAATAAGGCATTATAAAGAACAATTATGCAAAGATCATTTAAAATGTTTTTAAGTCTTACTAGATATCATCAAAAAGGAGAATTTTGGAGAGAAATTTTGGAAGAAATCTGTCTTTCTAGTAATAAGATTTAATTATTCAGTAGTTACCTTTGTTCAACTCCATAAATGCTGACACAATTTCTATTTGGGATAGTTGCAACTTGTTTGGTGAGGTTATAGATATTTCCTCCTGCATACAGGAATAAAACTATAAAAATATCGTGTGTGCATGGAGAGACATGCAACCACAACATACTTTTGTTGTTGAGAGTCTGTGATCTTGCAGGCTGATAAATTTCAAGCCATCCTAAAGGCAAAAAGATAGCAAAAAGAAACAGCCAAGCAAGCCACATGGAAAGCATATTTCAAATTAACCTAGAAAGTAATTTTATTAATATGAAGACTGCAGTCTGAAACGAAGTGAATCGTTATGAACTAATAGTAAGTTGTCAAGATGTTTGCTTGACATATAATGCAGCATGCAGTCTGCCGGAGGGTCAGAGGAGTGTTTTAAGTTCTGCCTTCAGCTACTTAGAGATTTTCCAAACTGCCCTTTGGAAAGCCTAGATGACAATTACTGGTCAAGGATATGCTTAGAGGAAGGCATCTTCCTTCCTGTTAGAAGACTATTATCTATCACGTTAATTCACATGACATGTATTTATGAAGGAGTATGAAAAAGAAATTGTTCAAAAGCAGTAAAAACATCAGTGCTGAGAATATCAGGAGTTTACTTATTGTAATGGCAGCAGGAACCAGTGCAATGAGAGGATGTTACAAAAAGAATACTCACACATCTCCGAAGATCTAGGTTTGCAGAAAGACTCCACAAGGGAGGGATTTCCAGCAAAAGATGCTTCCTCAGTGGCTGTCAGTCCTTAAACACTTCTGATCACACAGGTGAATTGCCTCCACCGGCTTCCAGGGCTGACTTGGTCTCTTCTTTCAGGTGCTCAATCAGTGGTTCAGAACTTCCCATACACTCCACCCCTTCAGGGCACGAACCAATGACTGAGCCAGCTGGAGGGTGAGCCTTCCCTAATACAAGGATCCAAAGAATCAAGTACAATTACCCATGGTGGTGCAGGTTGACTCAATGTAGGATGATTGCTTCGTGACTGAAATTCATGTTCTCTCATGGGCCAGTGCGCGACGGTGTTACCAGAGACATGCAGTTGTTTGGTGCAGGCCCATCTTATGTTCCATCAGTCCCACATAGGTCATCTCCAGTGACACTGGAGCATTCTGATGACAATTTTCTCTTTCCGGTGATCCTAGAAACTCCGAACACTCATGGGAGTAGTACAGATGTTTCAGAGGTACCAAGAGGGGAAGGTCTGCCCTCCATGGTGAGATACAGGCTGTTTTCCTGTCCTGGGTCAACATTTCGGCTTGCTCTGGGGCATGTCCCAGCCATTGGTACCACACCCTTTGGCCAGATATTTGTGACTGCATAACTATATCAGGTGCCAAAGCGAGGGTCCTGATCTGCCACAGGGACATGATTAGAATCCCCTTAGCAGTGAAGACCATAATGTTGACCACAATGTCAGTAGGCCATGCACAGATTACCAGAGGGACTACCAAACCCCTCACGTCCAATAATCTTCCCCAAGGTGCAAGTAGGCCACACTACTTCAATCCAACTTGCACCTTCCAGTGCCATTCTATTCTATGGGTACTGGGTTCCAGATTCACAGAGGTGGGGAGCAGAAGGTTATTTTCATTGCCAGTTTGGGGTCTTATCTGATTATTAGTGCCTGCAGTTTGGATCCTAAGAGAGGGGAGGCCCAAGTCATCTGAAGTATCTTGAGGGATGTCATCCTTAGGTCTTTCATTCAGGTCCCACAGGTTTCATGCAATCTCTTTGTATTTTCCTCACATGGCTCAGACACCGTATTCCAAGTCATCTGAGGAATTTTTTCCTTTTATTAGGGCCTATAAAGTCCTCTAAATTCCAAGTTTTTGCTGGTACTCATTCAATTATCTGTACCCCTGCCCATCTGGGGGTATTTTGAAATTTTTGATCACCCCTAGCTGTTTCCACAGTTGAAGCAAAATATGATTGGTTTGGCAATTGATCTTGGCGAAGGCCACCTTGGCCCATATACAATCATTAAACATTTGTTTTTGGGACATCTGCATGGGGCCCACATTGGGTGCCTGTGGGGCAGGTATTCTGGAAATACTTCAGCCCCTTCTACTGTCCTAATATTGTGCCTTGCTCTCAAGTGCGCCGTCTCCCCCAGATCAGCCACAACCTGAGCTGCCTGATGAACAATGGCCTCTGAGGCCACCTAAGACACTAATGTTCCATATTGGTGGGAGGGTACCTACTGTAAAATTAGGCTCCTCATACCAGCCACAAATTTTACTAAATCTGGGCTTTCAAAGGCTTCCTTGTATATTACCTCTTTCATCCCTAGCTCATGAATATATGTTTCAAGGTCCTTCACAGGGGACCATAAACATCTATGTACCAGGACCTTGGCCTTATTAGTCCAAATGATATCACATGCTGCCATCAGCAAATCCATTAGTGAATGGTTTTCCTCATGATGTTGCACAGTGGTGAATAGTCTTTGCCTACTGGCAGGGTGAGAGGTAATGGATGCAAGCTTGGAAACTTCTGGTCCATTGACCACAACACTCTCCATCCCCCATGTCCCATAATTGAAGTAACCAGGCTGGTACACTTTCCCTTGGCTTCTGATGGAACCATTGCACCAAGTTCCTTAATTCAGATGCTGTATACAAGTGAGCTGTTGGAGGTGGGCATGGGCAGAGGCCACTGATCAGAGGGCACCCCTACTGATGTATCTTGTACCTTTTTTGCTTTGTCAGATCTCAAAGGATTCTGCCTCAAGTAGGGCTTCGAGATCTAATCTTACAATTTTTTCCTTGGATTACTCAGGCCCATTGATTCAGGGGCCTGAGTATTTTCTAATGTGATATTATGTATCTGTTTTCAAGATAATGTTAAACTCGACTTTTTCCCTGTCAATATGTCAAACAGTTGCTTGGATTTCTCAGTACAGTCACACAGTAACCGGTTCTCATTTTCTAAAGCACAATTTGAAAGTTTTGCATGATTCAGTGCCACTAATAGTGGCCACAGTGGACACAGCCAGCAATTGTTCCTTTGTAATTAGAATGTCTTTATTTAATCCATGGAAATATTCTTCCATGTGCGACAGGGATTTAAAAATATTTCCACTATCCTGCAAGGGGCCCCATTTTTCAACTATGGCCACTATTTCATAATACAGGGATCCTAGAAATCCTGGGATATGCCCCACCAGAATTTTATCTAGGCAGACAATTTTCTCCCCCTTGACCCATGATTCAGCAGTTCCCATACACTTGAAAAATATTAATTTAACCTTACTTAACTTATCTCTTATTGCAAGTTTCCAGGAGTGCTCCTGCACACTACTTCTGTTACTTGAACTGTGAAGTCACATTAGTAAAAATAATAGATTGCCAGTTATGTCTCATCAGATCTTCTACCGTATCACACAAAAGGCTTTTTAATGTGGAAGTTTTATTTAGAAACAGATAGATGATCTGCTGTCATTTAAAAATTTAAGTTCTGGGCAGTAAAGTTGAAAAGCTGAAAATGTGAACCAAGTTTACTAACCAGAGGACATATATTGTAATTAGAAATAACTAATAATTAAAATACATATAATCCTCTCTGAATGCAATAAATAAATAAATACATAAATCAATTAATTAATTAATAAATTAAATAAAAAAATCACTTTATTCTTCTCTCTTCTAACTTGTTCTTGTGTTGCTTATATAAATGATATGTCTAAGGACTATTTACTGATAAGTTTGCCAGAGGAGTATATATGTATCACAGTGGAATTAGAACAGGGTATGGAGTAAAGTCTCGTGATGAGCAGCTAAGGGAACTGGGGTCGTTTAGCTTGAAGAAGAGGAGGCTCAGGGGAAACCTTATTGCTCTCTACAACTACTTGAAAGGAGGCTCTGGTGAGGCAAGGGCTAGTCTCTTTTCCCAATTGAAAGTGATAGGACTAGAGGGAATGGCCTCAAGTTGTGCCAGGGGAAGTTCAGGTTGTATTTTTTCCTAACAAAAAATTCTTCTCAGGAAGAGTCATGAGGTATTAGAATGGGCTGCCCAGGGAGATAGTGGAGTCGCTGTCCCTGGAGATGTTTAAGGAAAGTGTAGATGTAATACCTAGGGTCATGGTTTAGTGGGCAGGATTGGTGGCTGGTGGACAGTTGGACTAGATAATCTTAGAGGTCTTTTCTAACCTTAATAATTCTATGATTCTATGATAACATAGTGTAGCATTTGTGTGCATATCTCTTTGCTCAATCTATTGTAAGTACTGTACAAACCATAGCTTCTCTGTGCTTTGCTAACAAAGATTTCCACATTTTTCACTTAGTCACAAATTCTTTCTCTGGATAGCAATTAAGATATGCCATTATTCATTGTGTTGTTCAGCTTACTGTTTTACTGAAAGTCATGTCCTTCAGGTCTGTAAATCACGGTTATATTGTAGTTGATTTCACAGTCTCTTAGAAGTATTATATATATTAATGGAATTGTTCCTCAGCTGGAACATAAAACTAAATACTCTATCTGTGAATTATCTCAATGATTTTTCTCATTGTTCATACTATCACCTATATATATTTCTGAGCAGGACTCAATAGAATGGTATATGGATTGTATCTATTTAAGCAACTAGCACTGCATTATATGACTTTTTTGTTTTCATTTCTTTTTCCTTTTTTCCTTCTGTGGGGAAAACCTCATCATGGTGGAGAAAGATTCTCATGGTACTTCCATATGATGAAAAACGTGGACTTAGTTAAAGACTGTTCTAAATGGAAGTTATTCTATTTTTTTCTTAATATCTTTCACTACATAGAGATGCCTACTTTTTTCTGCCTGAAGGAAGTGAAATGTATTAATCATTTTACTGAAAATAATTTTACGTTAATGTATTCATACTACATACAGTAGTAAAATAATGGGGAAAACAAAAAGCCTATTAACTTCCTTACAAAAAAGATGAGACACTATATTTTTACTGCACTTCTATTAATCTGAAATTTCTCCTATCCAATGTTTGAAAACATCTGTGTGATCTCCTAGGTGTACAACAGTTACAAATACTTTCAAGTTCTCTTCTATTTTATGTAAGAAGAATGCTCGTAATTTTTTTCTAAGAATATAGTTTAAATAAACGGACAAATATGAAGAGTTTTTGTTGACTGCCTCTGCATATAGGTGGACTTCTATATCACACAAAGTTGTTTAGAATTGATTTGTATCCATAGACCAAAGTGCAATCTTCAGTGTTGATTCTCTAAAGTTAGTAGGAGCTTAGAGAAGAGAACTACAAAATGAACGTTAAGACCTCACACTAATAGGGAGCTTGTCACATTCACAGCATTGCTCTTTAAGGAGGTTTTAACGTAAATTTTTCCAACATAAAATTCCTTGTAACAGCCTTTTTTAAAAGACTTTTGTCACTGCTCTGTATTACTGCTATATAGTTAAATTCAGCTGTCAGATATATGAGACATCAGCATGAGCAATGAAATGTGACCATGTTCTTGGAAGCCCTTCTACCCGCGTTATTATTGTCATTACTGCAAAATAACTTTCACAGGTTTTCATCTTTGCATATAAAGTATAAAATAATGTTTAAGAGAAAACTGTGCTTTGAGGATACTGAAGATTTCGCTCTGCTTTTCTTAACCCCATTCACCCCTGCAAAGATAGGAATTTGAGATGTTAATTTCTGGACATAACTGGTGCTTTGACATACCAGTGCATCCAGGAGCCTGACTTTGGAAATTGTGATTTCTGGTGGATCAAGACTTTTGTGGGGGTTTTTTGTTTGTTTGTTTGTTTGTTTGTGTGTTTGTTTGTTTTTCCTTGGGAATTATCTCAAAATTTGAGGAAGAGACAGTTAGAGGACTTGCTGTTTACAGAATTTATTAAAATCTGAATGCCTAATATAGCATGTACAATTTATCTGGTATTGCCTACTTTTTCTTAATGATTTTGGAAGACTAATATCTACACTTAGGTCTTGGTGTAATTTATAAAGAATGTAATACGTCATTTTGGTTATTTTAGGTATTTTGGTTTATACTTTTAGAACAGTTTTAATACTGGAAAGAATCATATTAAAAACCTGTGTAGATGTCACAACATTTAGGAAAATAGTAAATGTCCTCCACATTGATAGTATATATGTATGTTGCTCTGAAAGTAATGCCTCCTATTTATTTCCATGGAAACTACAGAGGCTACAAAGAGCAGAATAACACTATTTGATAGAACAAATTCTCAGCTACCGCTTTCCAACACTGCTTTTCAACATAATCACCAGCATTAGTTATGCACTGCCATCAGCAGTGAACAAAACCCTGCATGCCGTGCTCATAAAGACCTGTACGAGCAGAGGTGCCGCACTGTCACTGTCACCATTGCTGAAATACACCACCCACCTCCTCATTGTGCTCACATCCACTGTTTTGTCTCCATAAATATTCAGGAAGTGTCAGTGAATGTCAGTGGGTACCATTTTTTCCTCATGAAGGAATTCAGTGACATGCCTTTGCTTCATATGCACCTCCATGTCAGACGCCATTTTGTCAGATTGCCCCTCTGCTGACATCTGTCATACAGCAACAAAACGTAACAGAATATTGGTGTGAAGGTTCAGCTTCTACTACCGTACCACCAACACCTGCCTTTGATGCCATGGGCCAACATAATGAAACTGGAGGTTTTACTTTTGGAACAGCCTTCAGATATTACGTGATGTTGAAAACTGCTAAGTTTTCAGCAAGCCAGTATCTTGTGAAAATTCAATGCCTTTGTGGGAGCTCTTTATTTTCATGAAAGTACTGACTGAATTTATTGCACTGAGCTAATTTGGAAGGTCACTTGTTTTTAAATCTTTTAGCTTTAACTGCAGTATCTGTAAGTTCTTTATTTATATAGAGGATATATTTATATATCCTCCTCTATTTTTTAGTGTACAAGACAAAGGTTCTGAACTATAGTCAAAATGGTGCTGTATTAACAATATAGGCTTACTTGCTTTTATTCTATGAAAAAAAAATAGCGATGACCACCATAAAAGATAGATTATAGTGTGTTTGTGATAATAAACTGTTGTTAAAAGTGTAATTATACTCAATTTTGTGAGAAAGAAACATTGCATCCCTTATGTACACAGAAAAAATACATCTGCTGATGGACAGTATGTCTGGTGCAAAATTGAATAGTTAAATGTCCCCCTTGTGGTTATGCAAGCAGTAAACTCTGTGACTTATTTTGTTCTTTTTTTGGGTAAGTGCAAACTCTTTGTGAGGTGTATATGACAGTTTTTCCATGCATTTGACTTAATAAAGAAAGTACTATTGTAATGACTAACTAGTCAAGTAACTTAACCAAGATACAGATGAGCTAAAAAATTCCAAGCCAAGCTTAAGGATAGGTTGTTTCTTATTCCTGAGGAAACATTGCTCAGGCCTGCAAGTTATGCCAGGAAGTATAGGGAAAAGTTGGAATGACCAGAACTAGATGATAATTTGAGTGGAAAGCAGTGATCTTTAAGCTTGCAAGCTTTAGCTCAGAATTGAGTTTTAGCTGGCTGAAACACACAGTGTATATACACTGTCTGAAGCTTCCCATTTCGCCTTAGGTGAGCGGTAGATAGATTTGTGCATGTCAACGGTTTACGGGCTGGTTCGGCCCGGTTCCGTGACTAGCAGGGCGGAGGGATCCACAGATCCGCACCTCCGGATAAAGGAAACAGGGGACCCAAAATAATTGAAAACAGCGGCAACGATCTGAGGGGAAACAAACTAATTTACTAAATATAGTAACAGCAAAATATAATGAGAGAGAGAGAGAGAGAGTGTGCGTGAAAGGTGGAAAGGTCTCACCACAACGCTGAGGTGAGAAGTGCAGTCCGGTTGAGCCGATGAAGAAAAGCAGACGGAGACGAGCAGACGGCGAAGCGCAGGCGAAGAGGAGCAGGCGAAGAAGAAAGATCAAGTGACCTTGTTGGGAGTTACATCTCCTTGCTGACCGCAAAGGCCCCTGGGGAATGTAGTTGTTCTTCTCCTCCAGACAGGCACCCGGAACTTGAGCATCCACAGTCGAACATTACATGATGTTATGATGTGGAATACAGATAACCAAAAATCATAAAACTATGACATTCCACCCCTTATTCCATATCACTACATCATGCTTAATATATATATATACACACAAAATATAAACACATGCACATACAAATCTATGTATAAACACATGGACTTACTGACTGCATTCCCCCAACATCAAATTCCCTTGTGGTATGCATTGAACATCCCCATTTTTCTGCATCACCCACCAAGTGGACCCAGGTCCCTGGGCAAAAACAGTTCCGCGAAGAGGTTTGCCCTTCCCAGAAGCTGGAAGAACCCAAACTGCCTTTCCCAACATGTTCTTTACATGTACTACAGGGACCTTATCTCCCTCGACAGTATGTAGGGAGCTAGCAGGACCATCATGATTGATCGATCCTCTGGTATTGACTAACCAGGTGGCTTCTGCCAAATGCTTCTCCCAGTGCTTAAATGTTCCGCCACCCATTGCTTTCAACATGGTTTTTAACAACCCATTGTAGCGTTCAATTTTACCAGAGGCTGGTGCATGATAGGGGATGTGATAAATCCACTCAATGCCATGATCTTTGGCCCAAGTATTTACAAGAGAATTTCTGAAATGAGTCCCGTTATCTGACTCAATTCTTTCTGGGGTGCCATGTCGCCACAGGACTTGTTTCTCAAGACCTAAGATGGTGTTTCGGGCGGTAGCATGGGGTACTGCATATGTTTCAAGCCATCCCGTGGTTGCCTCTACCATAGTAAGCACGTAACGCTTACCATTGCGGGATTGTGGCAAGGTGATATAATCAACCTGCCATGCTTCCCCATATTTATACTTTTGCCATCGCCCTTCTCCCCAGAGAGGTTTCATCCTCTTGGCTTGTTTAATTGTGGCGCATGTGTCACAGTCATGGATAACCTGTGAAATAGCATCCATGGTTAAGTCCACCCCTCGGTCTCGAGCCCATTTGTATGTAGCATCTCTTCCTTGGTGGCCCGAGGTCTCATGGGCCCACCGAGCTAGAAATAATTCACCCTTATTTTGCCAATCCAAGTCTATTTGAGCCACCTCAATTTTTGCAGCTTGATCTACCTGATGGTTATTTTTCTGTTCTTCAGTAGCCTGACTCTTGGGCACATGGGCATCTACATGGCGCACCTTTACAACCATATTCTTTATTCGGTCAGCAATATCTTTCCATAGCTCAGCAGCCCAAATAGGTTTACCCCTTCTTTGCCAGTTGTTCTGTTCCCACTGCTGTAACCACCCCCACAGAGCATTTGCCACCATCCATGAGTCAGTGTAAAGATAAAGCATTGGCCACCTCTCCCGTTCAGCAACATCCAAGGCCAATTGGACAGCCTTTACCTCTGCGAACTGGCTTGATTCTCCTTTCCCTTCAGTGGCCTCTGCAACTTGTCGTGTGGGGCTCCACACAGCAGCTTTCCATCTGCGATACTTCCCCACAATACGACACGATCCATCAGTGAACAGGGCATATGTCTTTTCATTTTCTGGTAGTTCATTGTATGGTGGGGCCTCTTTAGCACGTGACACCTCTTCTGCTGGCGGTGTTCCAAACTTTTTGCCTTCGGGCCAGTCCATGATCGCCTCTAGGATCCCTGGACGGCTGAGGTTCCCCATCCGCGCTCGTTGCGTAATCAACGCAATCCACTTACTCCAAGTGGCATCAGTAGCATGATGGGTTGAGGGAACCTTTCCCTTGAACATCCAGTTCAGCACTGGCAGTCGAGGTGCCAAAAGGAGCTGTGTTTCAGTACCAACTACTTCGGAAGCAGCCCGAACCCCCTCATATGCAGCCAAGATCTCCTTTTCAGTTGGAGTGTAGCCCTCTTCAGACCCTCTGTACACCCGACTCCAAAATCCCAGGGGTCGGCCTCGGGTCTCTCCTGAGGCTCTTTGCCACAAACTCCAAGTGGGGCCTTTCTCTCCAGCAGCAGTGTAGAGGATGTTCTTTACATCCTGTTCTATCCGTACTGGCCCCAGGGCCACAGCACGGGCTATCTCTTGTTTAATTTGCTCAAAAGCCTGCTGCTGCTCAGGGCCCCACACAAATTCATTCTTTTTCCGCGTCACTTGATAAAGGGGGCTTATAATGAGGCTGTAGTTTGGAACATGCATTCTCCAAAAACCTACTACGCCCAGAAAAGATTGTGTCTCTTTCTTATTAGTGGGCGGAGACATGGCAGTGATTTTGTCGATCACATCTGTCGGGATGTGACGACGGCCATCTTGCCACTTTACACCTAGGAACTGAATTTCCTGGGCAGGTCCTTTCACTTTGCTTCGCTTAATAGCGAAACCAGCACGCAGAAGGATCTGGATTATTTGCTCTCCTTTCTCAAAAACTTCCTTTGCTGTGTTGCCCCACACAATGATGTCATCGATGTACTGTAAGTGCTCAGGAGCACCTCCCTGTTCCAGTGCAGCTTGGATCAACCCATGGCAAATGGTTGGGCTATGTTTCCACCCCTGGGGCAAACGATTCCAGGTATACTGGATGCCCCTCCAGGTGAAAGCAAACTGTGGCCTAGATTCTTTAGTCAAAGGAATGGAGAAAAAGGCGTTCGCAATGTCAATGGTGGCATACCATTTGGCTGCTTTTGACTCCAGTTCGTATTGGAGTTCTAACATGTCTGGCACAGCAGCACTCAGTGGGGGTGTGACTTCATTCAGGCCACGGTAGTCTACTGTCAGCCTCCATTCTCCACTGGCTTTACGCACTGGCCATATGGGGCTGTTAAAAGGTGAGTGAGTCTTACTAATCACTCCCTGATGCTCTAGTTGACGAATCAACTTCTGAATGGGGAGCAAGGAATCCCTGTTGGTGCGGTACTGCCGCCTGTGCACCATTTTTGTAGCAATTGGTACCTGTTGCTCTTTCACTCGTAGCAACCCCACAGCAGACGGATCTTCTGATAGGCCAGGCAAAACAGACAACTGCTTAACACCTTCTGTGTCAACAGCAGCTATTCCAAAGGCCCATCGATACCCTTTGGGATCCTTAAAATATCCCCTTCTGAGGTAATCGATACCAAGTATACATGGAGCCCCTGGGCCAGTCACAATAGGGTGCTTTTGCCAGTCTTTACCAGTGAGGCTGATTTCGGCCTCCAACATAGTCAGCTCTTGGGAACCCCCAGTCACCCCATGAATACAAATTGATTTTGTCCCTTGGTGACTCGAGGGCATTAGAGTGCACTGTGCACCGGTATCCACCAGGGCCTTATATTTCCGTGATTCTGATGTGCCAGGCCATCTAACCCACACAGTCCAATAAACTCTATTATCCCTTTCCCCCCCCTGGCTGGGGGCAGGGCCCCTCTATTTGTTACCTCTGTTGTCTGCAGCAACTGGAGCAATCACCTTTTTGGAGAAGTTCACCTTGGTGGTTGATTTGTCTTGTAATTCTTTTACCCGTGCTTGAAGTGCAGGAGTAGGTTGTTTATGCCAATTCTTCATATCTTCTCCATGGTCACATAGGTAATGCCACAAGGCAAAACGTGATGTAGTCTTACTGTTGTCACTTGCTCGAGCAGGAGGACGTCTTCTTTTGATAGCTGAGACATTGGATGACACTGGCTGGGAGGAAATCAAGTTGATCAGCCCCTCCAGTAGGCTGTTTTGGGAGTTCTGTTCCCCACTGGATGTATCTGTTACCACCATGGATTCATCAGCATCAGGCACTATTGATAGTTTGTCTATTATATCTTCTTGTTTGTTTTCCATTCTGTCCAGCTTTTCAGCTACTTTTGTAATGGCTGAAACACAAGCTCGTAGAGGGCTTAAATGTAACTCAAAGTCTTGAAGTTTATTAACTAATTCATTTATAAGGGGTCTTCTTTCTCCTCTGCCATACATTGCTGCAAATGTACTGGCGTACCTTTCTGGTGCAGTCTTTGTGAATATACGCCACATATTTGGTGTACACCTGACTCTCTCAGGATCATGCTCTTGGTCTGGCTCATCAGGAATGAAATCAGGGCTATGTAGCGCTTCCACCACAGCATATTCTCTTAGATAACGGATGCCTTCTTCCATATCAGCCCATTTCTTTTTCTCAGGCATCAGATCGTCTTTGAAGGGGTATCTTTCTTTTACAGCTAACAACATCCGCTTCCAGAGGGTAAAGGCCTGGTTCTGGCATGTACTAATGCCTCTGTCAATGGCTGAGTCCCTAGCAATGCCACCCAGCTGGCGAGCTTCTCTACTATCTAGCCACACACTGTTGGCCCCATTGTCCCAGCATCGAAGTAACCAGGTGGCAATAGGCTCATTTGGGTGACGTGAAAAGTCTTTTCTTAGACTTCGAATTTCATTCATTTTCAGAGATCGATCAACAATGGTAACAATATCTTGCTCGCCTCTTACTCTTTCAGGACTTCTTGGTGCCCTTACAGGCGTTGGTGACCGTGGCCTTACTGAGGGTCCCTCTCCTGGACTTGGGGGTGCTTCTCCTAGATCTCGGAGCCACTCCTCTGGACCTCTTTGCTCCTCTTTCTTCTCTTCTAACTGAGTTGAGATTCGTTTTGTTTTCCGTCCTCTTACAGGGGCAACTGACATCAGTTGTGGTGCCTCCTGTGGTTGATCAGGTTGGTCAGTCTCAATGCTCTCATCCTCCAGCTCAGCTTGGAGTCTGTCTCGTTCGATTATGAGAGTATCTAGCTCAGATTGGAGGGTGTCTCGCTCAGTTTGGAGGACGTGCCATTCAGACTTAAGGATGTCTTGCTGGGATTGAAGAATGTTGAGCTTGGATTGCAGGGAGTCTCTTTCGATTTGGAGGGCATCTCTCTCAGATTGGAGGTCTTTTCTCTCGACCAGGAGACTTTCTTGCTCACTTTGTACTTTTTCCCTGAGACTCTCCCTTTCAGCTCTCAGACAGTCTCTCTCTCTCTCTGGGATGCTATTGAATAAGGCCCGATAAGCATTAGCCAGGCCCCAAATCATTTGTGCCTCCTCAGATCTGCCTGAGCCGCAACATTCCTGTCTCAAATATCTGTTTAAGCTCTCAGGGTCTTTCAGGTGTTCAGGAGTAAAGTTCCATGACACCGAAGATTTCCATCTGTCTAAAGTCTCTCCCAGGCCTCTCCACACTCCCTGCCACTCAGTGTCCTCTGGTTTTGGGGAGGGCTTCCTCAAAATATAATAAATACTAATACTGAGTGAAATGATGAGCACTACATTCAGGGAGATTAACAACGCGATCAGGTGAACATTCAAAAACTGCATAATGGAATCAAAGGAGAGACTGGAAACCTGCTTAAAAATCCCAAGTATTGTAATATTAGCAGCTCCCTCTGAAGTTGCATGCCACATTGTATGCAGATACCAGGTAAATATTTCCATTAGTGTTTTCAATCGATTATATATACCTATAGCTCCATAGAGCAAAGTGGCAAACTTGATTAATGCCCAGTATGTTTTGAGCATTAAAAAAGAAGAAACGGTGGCATGCAGTCCCTTAAAAGGCAGTTTTAGAAGAGAAAACATTTCTCTTTTTTTTTTTTTCCTTTTTCTTTACAGAAGCAAGATAGCAAAGCTCAAAGTTTACAAATATGCTAGAATATTGGCAGTCCGCCTGGACTTTTCAAGGTCAAGTTTCCAGAGAACCCTGGTGAAAAAGATAAACTTTCCCAACGAAGCTCTCCGAGAGCAGAGAGAGAGATTAGTTCTAAGAAACTAAATAGCAGCTCGTTGCCCGCATTCTCCACCAAGAATGTCAACGGTTTACGGGCTGGTTCGGCCCGGTTCCGTGACTAGCAGGGCGGAGGGATCCACAGATCCGCACCTCCGGATAAAGGAAACAGGGGACCCAAAATAATTGAAAACAGCGGCAACGATCTGAGGGGAAACAAACTAATTTACTAAATATAGTAACAGCAAAATATAATGAGAGAGAGAGAGAGAGAGTGTGCGTGAAAGGTGGAAAGGTCTCACCACAACGCTGAGGTGAGAAGTGCAGTCCGGTTGAGCCGATGAAGAAAAGCAGACGGAGACGAGCAGACGGCGAAGCGCAGGCGAAGAGGAGCAGGCGAAGAAGAAAGATCAAGTGACCTTGTTGGGAGTTACATCTCCTTGCTGACCGCAAAGGCCCCTGGGGAATGTAGTTGTTCTTCTCCTCCAGACAGGCACCCGGAACTTGAGCATCCACAGTCGAACATTACATGATGTTATGATGTGGAATACAGATAACCAAAAATCATAAAACTATGACAGTGCATGATTTCCAAATATCGGTCCTGTATATCATTGCCACTAGAAAGAGAAAAAAAAGCTATGCTGTTCCTCTGGTTCAAATGACTGAGCAGTCTGATCCTGGGATATCAGTCTGAGCTCATTCTCTCTAAGGTCATAATGTCATTCTGCAAAAGACTGGAGGAAAACAGGAGCTTCTAGCTACTGTATTCAGTGACTTCAGAAAAAGAATGCCATGCATACAGTCCCAGTTGGTATGTCATTTATCCACACACAAACATAGTAAGCCCAAGATCACTATTCGTCTTCCTCTGATAATTACCAGCTATATAGCTGAAGAAGCCAAAGCTGGGGAACATGAAGTCCCAGCAGAAAAGGTTATAGAACACAAGATTTTGTGCAGTTATTGGACTTTTGACAGAACAGTCAAGAAAGAAAGCCTGCGCATAGCAGAGACCTAAACATCACTGTTTAATTATTTTGTTAATGTATTCTTTCACCCAACTATTAGTCTTCTTTCTCTTCATTTCTGCTCTCCTAGCATCTGAAGATCTTATTGTCAAGAGTGTTGCTGCAGTCTGTGGAACTATCCAAAGGCCTTCTCTACCACTTCTGTAGATGAAGCAGGAAAAACTATTAACACAACTTGTTACTGATGCTGAAAACATTTTCATTGATCAATTTAATAACTCAGTAGATTTCCACATGTCCCCAGATTTCTAATATTGGTAAATCAATTTAGAAAATGAAGACCAAAATATAAACTTCTTGAAATACCTATCCCTGTTTCATACTTTTTAGAAGTACATGAACACAGAAGCTCAGAGATTATTTAAAGTTAAAAATACCAATATTTGAAGGCAAATGACATTATAATGAAGCTAAAACCAACTTCTGAAGAACTGGCACTTGCAATCATTGTTAGAGTTGCAGTATCAGTAGAGCAGCTCATAATTTTCTGCTAAGGGCTGCCATCAAAAAATGAAAGTTATCTTGGACATACTTGGAGATTTAAATAAAGATTTCTCCATAAGCTTTTCTAGTACCAGTCTAACCATTAGTAATTTTGTTTTGTTCTGTAATACTTTTCCTGAAGTATGACAAATTCCTTTCTCTTGGTTCCAGAGGACTATACTAGCTGTAAAAAAACTAATAGGTAAAATATGCTATTTTCTAAGTAATAGTACAGGATATTAGTTGTTACGCAGTGTGAGATGAAAAAAATTCTGCCTCAAAAACATGTCTACTTTGGAGAAGAGGAGGTAAGAGGCAGTCTCATTGCTCTCTACAACTTCCTGAGTGAAGGTGTAGAGGAAGGTACCCATCTCTTCTCCTTGGGAACTGATGAACACAATATGCAGCAGTGGCACAAAACTGTGCCAAGTGAGGTTCAGATTCAACATTTGTTAAAAAAAAATATATACTGTGAGGGTAGTCAGAGACTGGAATAGGGCTTCTGAAAAGGTAGGTGATGTTCCATGCACGTCAGTATGCAAGTAATATGCTTTAACTTTTGTTTATCCCTGAAGAGGTCAGGGAGTTGGACTAGGTGATCTTTGAAAATCTCTTCTAACCAAACTTTTCTATTCTACTCTAAAATAAAAATGAAATTGAATAAAATGAAATATAATAAACCCTAGTACTTCGCCCTAGATACCAATTTTTAGAAAGAGTATGCTTATTCTAACTCCCAGTTTAAAGACTCAATTCCCTTTCTCATTTCACCAATGAACTCATTATTTAATTTCAGAAGCAGATTTCATAAAATATCCCAAGTTGGAAGGGACCCACAAGGATAACTGAGTACAAACCTCAGCTCCACAAAGAACCCCCAAACCCAAACCCTGAGTCTGAGAATGTTGACCAAACACAATTTAAGCTCTAGCAGCTTAAGACTGTGCCCACTGCCCTGGGCAATCTGCTCTATGTCCACCACCCTGTGGTGAAGAACCTTTTCCTAGCATACCACTGACCCTTCCCTGACACAGCTCCATGCCATTTCCTTATGTCCTGCTGCTGTCATTAGAGAGCACTGTCATTTCACTCCGTGTGGAGCTGTAGGCTGCCACGAGGCCTCCCCTCAGCCCTCCCTTGGGACTCCTGTGTACCTTCCCTCTCCACTCAGTGTGGAACATCCTCGCCCAGTGTGTGAAGCCTGACCCAGACTTCATGTCAAGGAAGAGGCCCAGGGAACATGGCAGCCCAGGGCAGGCAGCTGGCACTGCCTTTGCTCGGCACTGAGCAGAGAAGGCCAAAGGGGATGGAGGGCAGCAGAGATGCTCTCTCCTCTCGCTGCAGGGTGACACCAAGGGACAGGCAAGGCCTCAGCAGCCCCCATGACCCAGGGGTTGGCTCCTCACTGTGTAAGGGCAGGGCAGTGTGGAAGGCAGACAGAAAAGTGCTGGCTAAAAGGACTCAGAAGGGTAGAAGAGAAAGTCATCAAGCCTAATTATTTGTTTTCATTGAAAATACCAGACATCTGAAACAAGTGAGCCTCACTGTTTTTCTGCTTACATTGATTTTAATCTGTGTTGTGCCGATCTTTCAATTTTACTGTCACAGATCCATTTTCAATAGAATATTTAAAAAAAAATGATTTCAGAGTCTAGAGAATAAAGAATTTCAACAATTTAGAAAGCAGCAAGCATTTTTAAATAAAGAGCTCTAGCACAGCTGCATTTTTAGTTAACAGTCACTTCAGTTTGGTGATGCTGAAAACATTTTTAAAGTTAGAGACAAGGAGGCATTTTTGTATTCAGAATGAGAGAGAATGAACAGCAAGCAAACTGCTCAGGAAGCTTCAGAGAGGAACCTAATTGCAGGAAGGCAGAAAGAAAAGTGGGCAGAGTAGAAGGTCTGGTTTATTGTATGGAGTTGAATGATTAGGTTAGATGAGATGAAAATGTGGAGAGGAATTTCTTGGAAAAATGAAGCAATAGTAAAGCAAGAGGTACAACATTTGCTTCACTAAGCTATGGCAGGAATGATGAAGGTGGGTTGAGAGAGAGTAGAAAGGAGAGCAGGAGAGAAAACAAGCATAGATGAGAAAATAAGGTCAGTTGTGAAGAGATCTTAAATGCAAAGACAAAAAGGAACTGGGGAGGAGTGAAGAGAAGGTGATTTGTAATGCATGGCTGTTCTAGATGAACAACATTTTGCATATTAAAGAGTTGTACCGAAAATCTTTTGGAATAAATAAATGAGAGTTCTGTGATTTCAGCTAGGTGAGACTACTGTTGGCAGCTAATGGGACAAAACATGGGAAATGTAATAGCTATGCCTCTGTAGTTATCTACAGTCAGCCGGAGACTAAACAGAGCATCAACCTTGTCAGCCTGATGCTCCTTCATTTCCAGCTAATGTGATCTGAGGAGACAGTAGGATAGAAGCAGTTGCATTATGATGCAAATGTGTGAAAATAGGACACTATATTTAGCAATGACTGCAGAATGTATGCTTTCAGAGTGACTGTTTTTCACCTTTATTTAAAACTTCTGTGGGAATGTGTATAGCTTGGAATAAGTTTTTGGAAAATAATATCTACTGTATTCACAACGGGAGAAGGCTTTTTTTTTTTAGAATGTTTCATCTTAGCTTTTATTTTTAATTAAAAACAAAGCAAAACTTTATATATCTGCTTATTCTGCATATGAACAAATTCGCAATAATAATATAGCAGATAAGAAAATGCCACATCATTAAATCCCTTTGTATGGGAAATGAAATAGTTTAAACTTGCTGAAAAAGAAGATAAATATTATGAATGTGAATCTGGTATGAAATTAGGAACTGCCTGTAAAATTAATACCAATGTAAAATTTCAGATCCCTTTTGTTTTCTATCTCCATTGCCTCAAAATTCAAGTGTATTTTTAATATTTTTTCAATAGATCCTCTTTTTAAAAAGTATGCTTTTAGACTCTGGTTGAAGCAACATATGAAGAGACACTTCTCCAGGCAGAACCATAAAGTGGGTAGAACCCACAGCCTTGTTTGTGCTTCTGCAATAGTTTTCCTAAGCAAAATATTTAGACACAATATTTTATGAGCTTGAAAAGCCTTTCTACAATTCACATCAGTTGATAGGAAGCTTATTTTAATTAAGAATCTTGTTCATATCACTCCTTCATTCATCCAAATTATTCATTCATTACAGCATTTAATATCAATCTGAATTTGTTTGTTTTTCTGTCCTAACTGGACAAACTAGATGCACTGCATGTAGATGGCCTTTTCAGTCTCTTAGAAAGCAAAATTCATGGAAATTAATGCCTGAAATGAACCTTTATGAGTGCTTTAAGAAGGGGATAACAGAAAAAAAAACAAAAAAACCTAGTGTGGAGCAGGAAATGTACAGAGAGGTCTCTGTGGTTTATAGATAGTTTTTCTCCTTTTTCCACTGAGTTGCAGCACAGCTAACACAGTCAGACTTATCCTGAGTCATTTCTGTAAACTTGAACAACATGGACTAGAGCACTGAATTCAGAGCTAAAATTTCTCTTGTGACAACAACTTTCAGGAAGGCAGCTGTGAAAGTACAGTAATAAATTGAAGATCCAGAAGACAGATAAATAGTTTTTCAGTAAATAACTGGATACATGTATTCCAGATAAAATCTAATTTGAGCCACCATAACATGTTTCAGAAGATAAGCTGACAGACTGAAAGGCTTGGCCAATTTTGCTGAAAAAGCGATTGTGTCCTCTACAGGGGTTTACAAACGCAATGACAGTTAAAAAAGTAGGGTTTTAGTTAAAGTTAAATACATTAAGGTAAGGGTAAATGTACAGAATCATTGCCTCTTAAGTTAAAGGTCTGGTTATCATAAGAGATGTTGAGTTAGTGGTCAAATGGCTTGCTTGTGAAACTTGGTATTGGCATGGTGGAAACAGGTCAGAACCACAGGCTTGATTGGTGGCTGAAAGAAACTGGGTTTGGGTTAGAATACTAACTTGCATGATAGTTTTGTGGATTTTCATCATGAGAGGGTAAAAGAAGAGGCAATAAATAACTGCAAGATGTGGGCATTAAAGCAGTATGGCATTCTAAGCAAGTACTGCTCTTGAACATTTCTTGTCAATCACAAATGGAAACTGTAAGCGTAGCTAACCTGCAAATAAGATTCTGTCTGAAAGCCCTGGAGCATAGCATCTGACAGACTGATTTCAGGCTGATGAATTTGGGGAAACTGCTAGATTTATATAACTTCATCACATGTATTTTAAATATCAAAATGCATACTGCTGATGTTTTAACAGTTCCTTTTTAAGCCAACCTTCCAAAAGCTGGCTAAAAATAGAAATTCTTATCAAGGTACAATGAATCCCTGAAATTGACATATTCCTGACCAAACTTGGAACTACTGATTCTGAAGATTAATCTGTGAAGATCAGATTCCTGGACTACACTTTTGAGTGTGCTCTATCTTGAACAACAGACTGCATTTATTGAACAAGTGCTGACTGGAATGAAATGTTGGATAGGCTGGAATAATGCTGTCACATGAAGGAGATCTTGAATTTTTTTATAGGCTTATAGTGCCTCAATTAGCAAATAGGCTTTTCTTGGCTTATATAGGACCTGTGTACTCTTAGCTGTCTTTATCTGCACGTGAAGTATTGTTCAAGAGGTACTGTGACAGCTGTGACATTCAGAAAATACATGAAAGCAAATTATTCTGCCTAGTTATAAAGATTGTATAGAACTACTCCTGCATGTCTGTTAATGTAGAAATGGACATTTTTACTCTGATGGTGATGGACTTGCCTAAGTGCATGCAGAATGTGGTCCCTTGACAGCTAGTATTTTTCAACACTCATTGACACTGGCAGTGGCCATTTACTAGCTTTCATTTGTTCACAGGCATGCAACCCACGATGCTGCTGAGAGCTCATGATGGCACCTTTCCTCAGTCATAATGAGTTAGGGGATGAAGGGTAAACATGGGCCAGCTGTAAAGGAAGCCAAGACAAAAGAATGTAGCAAGCAGGATGAGATAATAAGCTGAAGAATACAAGATGTAAGGGGTCCATAACATCACTTGGTTTTGCTAACTCAGAAGAAATTTGCAAATAGCATCACTTAATTTAACCTCTTCCTAGCTCAAGGGGAACTTATTGCTTAACCTTTTGCTAGCCCAGACACATTCTCAAAAGGGAGCCTTCTCCAGTCAGCAGGAAAGGGCCCCTAAGAAAGCAAGGGGGAGGAAAGATAGGCAGAATTAGAAATTGCTGAGGTATGCAGGGTGGGAGAAGAGCTCAAAACTGGGACAAAGGTCAGAAGGACATGGCGAGGAAGACAGCTGACTTCATCCTGCGACGACCATCAGAGGGGGAAGAAGACGTCAAGCCCTCATCCAATAGAAGCTACTGCGCATGCACTGGGGAGGGGGACAGTATGTAAATGAATTCCCAGAAAAGTAATGAATATGTTAATGGGTCTTGAGTAACACTTCTGAATATGTATTAATGGGCTTATAAATGTATCGGGATCTTGCTCTTTGGTGTGCAAGCTAGGAGGAGCGAACCCCCTTGCACCTGGCATGTGGTGCAGCGCTGAAATAAAGACGTACCTGCTTTTATAACCTTATAGGGGTTAGAGAGTTTGATTCTGCAAATCAATAACATACTAGAAGCCAACCCCTTTGACAAGGTTATTGCCATAGATGTTCAGCTCTCTTCTTAATAGAAGAGCTGTTGTTCATCTTTGTGGCAGAGAGAGCTGTAAGGAGTTGAAGAAACTCCTTAAGAAATGGGGAGCTACACCAGACTCTTTTGAAAGCACATCAGAAGACAAATGTTACTAATGCGCTGTTTTATGAATATTCTAGCTTACTATCCTGAAGGCACTTTGAAATAACTAGATTTAACTTGTGGAATAGAATATTCAATTGGAAGGGACCTTCAAATATTATCTCTCATACAACTGCCTTAACATCCTGTGCTTATCAAAAGTTAAAATATATTGGTAAGGGCATTGTTCAAATGCTTCTGAAACACTGACAGGCAGGGGGTATCAACCATCTCTGTAGGAAGACTCTCCCAGGGTTTGACAATCCTCGTAGTATTTTTCCTTCCTTGAAACGGGAAGTATTCATAACTCAGCTGAAATAAAAGTTAAACATTTACATACAAGATAATTATTTTCACCTTGGTTAGCTGTGCCTGTTTAAAGTGATCTATGTATGTTTACCAGTGATCTATCTACACTTACTATTGACTAGCCATTTAATTAATGAGGTAAAGTTTTCACATTACTGACTGAAGTGACTCAACTGTTGTGTGAATCAAGTGCCTTTATACTTTCTGATGCATCTCTCTCTCTTTTTTAAGCATAGAGTTATTTTTTTTCACGGAATCATAGAATGACCTAAGCTAAAAAGGACCTCAAAGATCATCCAGTTTCAACTCCTTTGTGTGGGAAGTGTTGCCAGCCACTAGTCCAGGCTGCAAGAGCCACATCCAGTCTGGCTTTGAATGCCTCCAGGAATGAGGCATCCACAACCTCCTTTGGGCAACTTTTTTCAGTGAGTGAAAAACTTATTCCTAGTATCTAACCTAAACCTTCCCTGTCTCAGTTTAAAACCATTCCGCCTTGTCCTATTACTATTCACCCTCATAAACAGTTGTACCGCCTTCCTTCAAGTACTGGAAAGACAAAATGAGGTCTCCTCAGAGCCTTCTCTTTTCCAAGCTAAACAATTTCCCTCAACCTTTCTTCAAAGGAGGGGTGCTCCAGCCCTCTGATCATCTTAGTGGTCCTCTTCTGGACCGGTTCCAAGAGCTTTGTGTCTTTCTTGTGCTGGGGGCCTCAGGCCTGGGCACAGTACTCCAGGGCCTCACAAGAGCTGAGTAGAGGGGGACAGTCACTTCCTTCACCCTGCTTTCTTAATGCAGCCCAGAACACAGTTGGTCTTCCAGGCTGCAAGCACACACTGTTGGCTCATGTCCAGCTTCTCGTCCACCAGGACCCCCAAGTCCTTCTGTGCAGAAGTACTCTCAAGGAGATCTTCCCCCAGTTTGTATAAACACCCGGGATTGCCCTGGCCCAAGTGCAACAGAACCTACACTTGGCTTATTGAACCTCACTAGGTTTTCACGGGCCCACTTCTCCAGCCTGTCCAGGTCCCTCTGGATGGCTTCTCTTCCTTCCAGTGTATTGTCTGCACCACTCAGCATGGTGTCATCTGCAAACTTGCTGAGGGTGCACTTGATTCCATCATTTATGTCACTGATGAAGATGTTGAAGAGCACCGGTCCCAAGATCAACCCCTGAGGGACACCGCTTGTGACCAGACTCCACCCTGACACAGAACCATTGATCACAACACTTTGGCTGCGTCCAGCCAGCCAATTTCTAATCCATCAAACAGTCCATCTTTCAAATCCTCACCTCTCCAGTTTAGAGAGAAGGATGTGGTGAGGGATCGTATCAAAGGCTTTGCAGAAGCCCAGGTAGATGACATCCACCTCCCTTCCCCCATCCACAAACACCGTCACTCCAGCATAGAAAGCCGCCAGATTGGTCAGGCATGATCTGCCCTTGGTGAAGCCATTCTGTTTTGAATCAGCTCTTGATCTCGTATATGCCTTAATATAGATTTAGGAGGATCTGCTCCATGATCTTCCCAGGTACATAAGTGAGGTTCACTGGCCTGTAGTTCCCCAGGTCTTCCTTTCTCCCTTTCTTAAAAATGGGAGTATCATTTCCCTTTTTCCAGTCACCAGGGAATTCACCAGACAGCCAAGACAGATTTTTCAAATATAATGGAGAGCAGCTCAATAACTCCTCCTCACAACAATCACTGCTAACAAAGCAGTAATAGGAGTAGTTACAGATTTATTAAGGCAGTGCACACGCCGGATGCAAGGGGTAATCCTTCCACCTATCTTCCCTATACTGGGAAGCAGAAGCGTTACATATTTGTAAGCCAAGTCCATACATATTCAATCGATTTCCTGGAACCCAACTACATATTCATTATTTTTCCAGGAATTCATTTACATAACATCCCTCCCCCTGGCACATGCGTCGTGTGTAGTGAGGGTCTCCACTGGTGGTCTTTGGGGATGACCACTTCCTCTCTCTGGCTCTTCACCTTTGGCCCACTTTGCACCAGAAAACCGATCCTTGCTGACAGTGTCTCAGCATTTACTCATGTTTGTTCCTCTTTCTGTTATCTATGGAGACTAGAGCTTGCTGTGGTGGGCCTTAAACAATGGGTAAAATTAGATTAGAGCTTATCTTTCCTGCTGCGGTTTGCAAAAATGCTTTAGTGAGCCTTAAGTAGTGGGTAAAATTTAACCCCCTTTCATCAGCACTAGTAAATAACTTAGTCTCCTCAACACCAGCTACAAACCAGTAAAATTAGTCAGCCACAGTGTTTTCTTTTAATGGAAAGAAAAAAGGAATTTGTTTATAAGTGAAAGATACTCTTGTAAGAAAAACTACACTACCTATAACAGGAACCTGCTTACTGAACTTTACTTCACATCTGCAAAGCAATGTATTTTCACCACTTTCAGCTGCGCTCCTGCTCTAAAGCATTTGACTGAGTATCAGAGGAACTCAGACATAGTACAACTTTCAAACATATTTTCAATGTTGTTAGCCTTCTCATTCTGTACGATCTTTTATCTTAGAATTTTCTGGACAACAGCTACTACACCATATAAGTTCAGAAAAATACACTGCATCAATGCCAACAGCTGGAACGAGTGAGGGTCCAAACACAAGCATACGTTTTGACAGCAGCTTTCTGCAGCTACTGCTCCCACGCTGACAATGAGACCCGAGTGCTTGCAGTGGTGAATGAGCCGTAGACTCAGGAGCTGCATGCTCTGCTGCGAGTTGCTGAGCTCCAATAGCTTCCGCTCTAGCGCCTTTTGTTGTGCAGATTCTCTGCAAAAGTCCACCCACATCGTGTATTGAGAACCTGTCAATTGTGCCAAGGTCTTGCAATCACGAGGATGAGGAATGTAACTTTTCATAACAGAGCTCAACAGAATACTGAGCCCGAATTCAGAAACCAAAATCACAGAGCAGGTGTGAGCCCAATGCAATCTCTGAACAATGTGAAAGTGTCCTTCCTGCTCCACTTCTTTGTGAATCACTTGCCAAACATCATGCAGATTGAGGGGCTGCAAGTCTGGCTCCTTCGTCGGGCTCACTAGTCTGGGGTCTAAAAAGTAAACCGATCTCCAGGGCCCCAGAAGGTCTTTAGCCACAGGGTCAGATCATGTAGCTGCGTTCCACAGCCCCACTCCCACTTTGTCCCACATTTCTGTGTCATATCCTGTAGCCCCATCTACTCCTACATTATGAGAGACCCACACCAAAAGTCGCCTTAAATCAAAGCCTTCCACGTCAGAGTGGTGGCTTCTGCAGAATCGTTTCCATTATTTTGCAAACTGCCTTCTGTTCCTTTTTTTATACTTGTTCCCATTACTCCCTGTTGCTCACCTCTGTCCTTCAGAAGTTATCGTGGCTGTGCAGCCTGGTCCTGCTTCCTTTCAGCAGTTTCTGGGACAGGTTCATTTCAGCAGCCCTAGGTTGTACTTCCTTTCAGCAACCCTGATTCCTTGCCACCAGTCAGCTTGATAGCTGATTATATCCCTGATACAGGGTCCCTGTTTGGGCACCATTTGTGGCAAGCAAGGCACAGATTCCATTGCTGGTGCAGAATGAAGTCCTTTTTATTTTTGGTGCTTAGAACCTTTTATGCCCCTATAGCAACCCCTTAGTTACATGTACCAGCCAGGCACCTCATGCATGTTTACGTCTGGCGCAAGTAGCTGCCGAGCTTGTTTACTCGTTTGCAAGGTCTTTTGTTCATAATGCCTTTGTTTGTTCCGCAACTGTCCAATTCTGGATTGATGTTAACTCCAATTTTATTTAATCTGCTCCTAACTGGATATCTTGTCTTGTCGTGGGAACTCATCATCGGATAACTTATTGAAGAAAGATACTTGCAATACCACAGCAAACTGATATTAATGAAAGATAACATACTTAGTAGAAAACTTCTTCAAATCATCAAAATTACAAAAAAAGAATAGAACAGGTTTTGTCATGGAAAGTTTTACTTATTATCACATATAAGGCTTTCTCTGAGGTTTTCTGAACTTAGGTGTGACTTAGCTGGAAAACGTCTGTTTGGGATAAAAGAGTGTGAAGAAAATTAGAGGTTCTTCATATTAGCAAAATATACAGGCTTGGTGTTTTTACAAGGATTTCTCAATTTATTATGTAAATTCACTGTAGTTTTCTATCTACTCTTGCATTCATTTTGTTAGAAAACTCTGCCTTGAAAGAATGGCAAAAAGGGTAATTTGGGGAGCTAGCTCAGAGATCATTTTCATGCACCACTGATTACAGAATCCCTCTGCACACAATTTCACACTGCTTACTGGAGTTAGTCACTTGTGAAATTGTGATGGCCTGCACCTTGAGGAAATTTAGCTCATCAACTGCAAATAATTACATTTAGTCCCTAGGTATAATCCTACACTCTCACTCTATTTATTTATAGATCATGTGTGTTACTAATATAGAACAGAAGTAAACTTTGCATTTTTAACAACTATATGTGGGTTGGTTCATAGTCAGATTTATCACTGATATAAATTGTGAAAACATAGTCTACCAAAACAGCAGCACTCGGAAACAGAATATTGTCCTAACCATCTCTTCAGTTTTGCAGACTTTTGCATATGATTTTTGCAGCTTATAGTAAAATTTGCTGGTGAGTTCCATTAATTACGATTGGCTTCAGACATAGGTGAGTCAGATTTCTTGTACAGGCAGTGGTGAGGGAGACTTATCTGCAGGCAGTTCATGCCTTTAGGACTGAAGGGCTGGGGAGCAGAGAGGTTGGCTTTCTGGACTCCATTTTTCTGAAGACTTCCACTTCCCCAGTCCAGCAACTGCAAAATTCAAATTATTCCTCCATCTGTGGTAATCAAAAGTGCTGTCCCATAAAACATAATCACTTCCCCAGTTTGGGAGTCCTTTCTTAAGCCAGAGGTTAGGCATAACATAGCTTAACTTAGGTATTTAGGAGGCTGAAGAGAGGCCATGAAGTCCTAAAGTTCAACCTGTACCCACGCTTGTCAGAGGAATTTCTTTACTCACTGCAGGGGATTTGGACTAGATGACCTTTAAAGGTCCCTTGCAACTCAAACAATTCTATGATTCTAAAATATGGACTGTGGAGACAGTGATGGCACTTGCTAAGAATCCAAAAGCTGTCTTTCTCACCATCACCTACTATAGATGCAAAGAGAGGTCCTATTCTTAAAATCAATTTCTGGATGGAAGAGTTCAAGTACTGTGAAAACTAAAAGGATCTCAGAGATGTCATTTAAACTTTGTAGAGTAAAGCATTATGATTTACAGAATGTACAAAGGTGCAATGAATATTTTTGTAATAAAATTTCTTGCTCCCAAATGGAATGTGAGAAGTTTTCTTTCTGCAAACTTACTCAGTTTGTATATCCATTTCCCTCATCTAAGTCAATCCATAAATGTATTAAACAAGATGGGCCCCGGTACCAACCCCTGGGGGACACCACTTCAAACGGGCTGCCAACTGGACTTAACTTCATTAACTACTACCTGTTGGGCACGGCCCACTAGCCAATTCCTTACCCAAAGAAGGGCACCACCTCTGGTAGGCTCTCATACAAGCTGTGTAAGGAAGCTATCTTCCATGCATTCCAGAAAACTCTTGGACTGCTTCCTCTGCGCTGTATTATATTTCCAACATTTATCAGGGAAGTTGAAGTCTCCCATGAGGACGAGTGCTGGCAATCATGCGACTTCCGCAAGCTGCTCATGGAATGCCTCATTCTTCTCTTCATCCTGATTAAGTGGTCTATAACAGATGCCCACCAAAATGTCAGCCCTACAGGCCTTCCCCCTGATTCTTATCCATAGACACTCTACTTTATCACTCCTAACCCCAAGCTCTTAAACATCATAACACTCTTTAATATAAAGAGCCACACCACCAACCTTCCTTCCTCATCTATCCCTTCTGAAGAGCTTGTAGACATCCATCACAGCACTGCAATCATTGAAGTGATCCCACCAAGTTTCAGTAATAGCAACTAGGTTATAGTTAGCCTGCCACACAATCGCTTCCAACTCCTCCTGCTTGTTGTCCATGTTGTGTGCACTGGTGTAGATGCACTTCAGCTGAGTCATTTGCCTCACTCCCAGCTCAAGCATCGTTCCCCTAGGCTCATCTCTTGTGAACCCTGTTTTGTCCCCTTTCCCCATCGTAGCTAGCTTAAAGCTCTTTTGATAAATCCCTTTAGCTCCTACGCTAGGATTCACTGCCCCCTTTGAGACAGGTGGGTTCCATGCACGGCCAGGGGCCAGTCGAGTAAACTGCCCCATGATCAAAGAACTCAAAGTTTCTGCTTCAACACCAGCCTCTGAGCCATTTATTCACTGTTTGTGCTTTCCAAGCCTACTCCATATCCCTCACTGCCCCTGAAGGTATAGAACAAAAGATCATTTGCGTACCCTCTCCTTGAACTAAATGCCCTAAACCTGTGAAATCTCTTTTCATAGTTCATAGGCTTTTCTGAGCAATTTCATCACTGCCCAACTGAACTATGAGTAATGGAAAATAATCAGTGGACCTAACCAGCTTTGGAAGTTTTCTGGTTATGTCCCTGACCTGGGCCCCAGGAAGCCAGCACACTTCCCAGCGGCTTGGGTCTGGACTGGAAATGGGGTCCTCTGTTCCTCTGAGAAGGGAGTTGCCCACCACAAGCACCTTTCTTTCTTTCCTGACAGAGGCAGTCTCAAGGCTTGGGAGTGACTGTCTCACCCTAAGCTCCCACTAAGGCAGATCCTCCATCACCTCACCACTCACCTTCCCTTCAATTTACAGCATCTGAAACCTGTTGCTTAGAGGGAGCTGGGGAAGTGGGCTAGGCAGGCTGGGGGGGCATCCATAATGCTGAGTGAGGACTCTCTTCCAACCTTCCTCATTCTGTCACATCTGTCCAACTGTGACAGGGCAGGGGGTCCACCACCTTTCTAGGGGTATCTCCCTGGCACCCTTCCCTCTGGCACATCAGCAAGTCACTCCACAAGTTGATCTCCTGTCCACACTCCCTGATAGTCCTTATTCTCTGCACCTTCTCCCTGAGCTCCACCACCAGGCTGAGCAGAAAATCCACCTCCTCACACCTCACAGAAGTGGAATCCCTGCCATCCTCCCCGGGCCGTAGCAGGCTCAGGCACTCCCTGCAGCCAGAGATGTGAACAGCTACATTTCTGGGCAGGCCCTCCATCTGGGTCACCATGATCTTCTTGGAATAAACCTGCTGTCTGGTGGAGACGATGTTTAGGCCTGCAGTCTCAGAGACTGCCAAGAGGAAAGCCAGCCTCCTAACAAGGAGGAACAATACTTGTAGTTTTCACCACTTGACCCACCTCCCACACGCACAGCTGTAGTGCTGTATAGGCTGTGCTCACTCACTGACTCTCCCTTTTCTCAGCGCGCAGCAACAATGGTTACTCACCCGGGGTGTTTTGTGCTTTTTAAATAGCTCCCTGAAGCTAGTTAAAGCTTATTATCAGGTATGAACGTCTAAGGTGATGACAAGTTTGTAGGGTGTTTAAACTGTGCTGCTAATGTGCCAGCTCCCCTCCTGCTCACTCAGGAGCCCACCCACCAGCTGCCAGCTCCCCAGCATAAGCACAGTGCTGTTGCTGGCTTCAAACAAGCCTTAAAAAAGAGCTTTTTTGTTGGCCTTTTTACTTCAGGTCCTTTGCCTAGTGCAGTCTTACCTGCTCTGAAGGTAGTCTCTGCAGCAAAAATGGTTCATTACCATCAAATGGCTTTGTTACCTTTTTTTTTTTTTTAATAGCTGTGACTTGTCTACCCTTATGTGCTCTGTAGGATGGTAATTAATTTTGACTAAAAGTATCAGTTAATTAGTATGAAGTACAATTACATCTGTTACACCATCCAGATTTCCAGATTTCTATTCTTTTCAGAAAACATTTAATAGTGATCATTTGGAGTATGCTTTTAAAATGAATATTATTCAGGTAAATTTTGAAGATGGTTTGAAATATAAATTTTAAATTCTGTGCAGTTTTATGAATGAAACAGAACTTTACTTTTCCATAATTACTTGTATTTTAAAAAACAAAATACAATGCTTGCAAGAATGATCAGCTGGAATTCTAACTTTTTGTGGGATAATCTATTTCTATATTTTCCTTTTATCTTCCTACAGAGAATTCTGTATTGACCATAACATTAAATTCAGAGATATAACCTTGTCCACAGATTGATCTGAGAATGGTGAACAAAATATATATATCCTGACATCCATTTTCTCACATGCTGTAAAACTTTGGATCGAGTCACTTCATCTGAAGGTGTTCAAGCCAATGCAGGTGGGGTCCTGGATAACCTGATCAAATGGTGGCAACCCTACCTGTGGCAGGGAGACTGGAGCTAGATGATCTTTAAAGTCTCTTCCAACCCATGCCATTCTATGATTCTGTGATCTCTGTTTCCCATTAGTACTTGTCGAGTAGGAAATCTGCAGTCTGAGGGCTGTAATCATTCTTGCCAGGCTCTCAAGAAATCTCAAATTATTAAAAATCTTGTTCACAGATGTGGTAATATGGTTGTTCTCCTGTCCTAGTACTGATGTCTTGTGGTGAAGTTCCACAGGAAACAAGAATAAGAAGCACTCAAGCAGAATCAGCAGTATACAATAACAACCGCTAGCTCTTCTCAAAAGAAATTTAGATGTGGTAAAAGGAGAATATACCTAGCCTAGTGCCAAAGTCAGTTATGATTGGGCCAGTTGTCACAGTGGATTGTTTAACAAACAAACAAACAAAACATTCCTCTCTCTCTCATGTTTCCTACAGATTAGGACCAACTTTTTTGTTTGTGTGCATAGCATATCCATGCTATACTCCAGAGTATATACTGTAAATTCCACAGTGCACCCTATACGTGTGTTTCAGCATGTGTTTGGATCCGAGAGACAGGATGTCTCAGGAGCAGAGGCAAGCAAACTATGAGGAGCACAGAGGGTTATGGGTTTTATTCAACATACACACACACACAGGCATCCATTTTAGATAATCCCTGTGAGCAGGATGCAGAAACTCCCTTAGCAAGTGAATTGTTACTTACCGACTCCTGAGAGATGGCAGACTGCTGAAAAGAGAGAAAAGGAACATGCTGGTGGTGGACTCAAGGTAGTTCCAGCAGGGTGTCCCCTACTTCAAGGCGCACTTTTTCTCTCTCTTCTCAGCAGCCTCTCTCCTACTTTTATTCTCTCCAAGGTTGACAGGGTTTTTTTCCACTTGCATGCTGTTCCTGCACAGCCAATACGTGATACAGAGCGCAAGTGGAACACCTGCTTGCAAACAAGTTTTTGCAAAAACAAGATAAACTACCAAAGTCAGCTCTCTACAAGATATTTGTGGCTACAGCCACAACACAAATACTTTGTTCCATCCCAGGATCATTCTTCAGGGCCTTTACATTGCTGACAAATGCTACCCCATGATCTTGGGTTGGAACACACTGGTCCCTTAAAACTGTCAGAATGCTTTGTTCCATCCCAGGATCATTCTTCAGTCAGGGGCCTTTAGGTCCCCAACACATCAGTCAGTTTTGTTTTCCTCTTAGCTGTAATTCTTTGTTGTTTATGAATTGAAAGCTTGTTTAATAAATCAATCTACTAGTATTTTAGACAAAGATTCCTAGAAACAAAAGTGAATTTTTCAAAGATTATTTTAAGACTGTTATATGTGATTATAAATAATTCCATGTCTAGAAGAGGAATCCAAAAACTGCTAGAAACAAAAGGGAAATAATTTATTTTTTAGGCTGTTATATGTAGTCATATCCTTGTCTAGGTTATGAATAAGCTCTAGAAGATTGTTTGGAATAAACTGATTAGATATTTGAACATAAGGCTTTGATTTTGATTACCTTAAAGAAAAAGTGTTATTTCTCAGGAGTTTGAGAATTAGTTTGAAAATGGTGCAAAGGGCTTGTAAGTAACTTGAGATTTATTTATGCTACTTGGCCTTCTTTCCTCTTTTTAACTGAAACAAATATAATGTTTTTCGAAGCTCGCACTGTGCTGACAAATACCACAAAAAAAGAAACACACATAGCACATGTACAGGCAGATAAGGAGATGGGAATGTTTAACAAATAATGTGGAGTACAACTGTTCTAGTGCTACCATCAGGGCAGCAGTTATGTGTGCGTAGGATCAGGCAGGGTCTATTCAGAGAGCTTGGGAAGCAAAGGGCATACTCTGTGCCTTCTTTGGCTTGCTAGTATCCATACATTCTGCATGAAACCTCAGAGTCAGTATCAAGTAAGTGAATTTCTCACTCATGCGGTCAAAAAGAAAAAAGACAGAAATTAGGCAAAGCCAAGAGCGTCCATCCACCATACCGCATGAACCAAGCACACGCTTATAATATCATACCATGGAGCAGTTCTTGGGCAAATGTTTGGAGTTCTTTTTTCTGCAAACTTGTTTTGTCCATCACATGTGTTTTCCAGTTGGTTCTATTTTCACATCCCCAACAGAGAAATTGCAGCCTACTAATGTTTTTTTATGTACCAGTTAAGCATTTTTACTGCAATCAAGCAATACAAACTTCTTGGCAAAAAATGTTGCAAAGGTGGGATTAGATAATGCAATACTTCATCAAAGTAAGTAATTTCTTATTTCATGATCTTAGTTTATAGACAGGATTTCAGTAATATTGTTTACAGAATACTGACTATGATGGCAGGTGGTAAAATCAAACATTTTTAGCTACAAGAAAAATTGTTACGATTTTATTTTTCTGAAATAATTTCTTTGAAGTTGTTCTCTATAATTTTCAGCATTGCTCTGCAGTCTCCATTTAATCAGCAGATAAAGACAATAGGAAAATGGGTTTAGAGTTCATCCTGGAAAACATGAGAAGAATTAGAAGATCTTTAGGAAATTAATGCTTTTCATTTTGACAGCTCCAATTTTCAACTGTGCCTTTGAGAGATGTGGATTGCCTCCAAAGTATTTACTTACATTGCTGCCTTGCTGCAAACCACACAAAACAAGTAAATTTGGGCCTCCCCTTCCTCATGCTTGCCAGGTTACCAAAGGGTTTGCTGCAGATATTTTTGATGTATGGGTGGCATTATCTCATACAAACGGCTATCTGGATTTTAGGCCATAATGCCTTCTGATAGTGGAATGCATGGATTAAGATGCTCTAGGGTATGCATTTCTGTTTATTTTCCTTTGGTTCACTATCAGTATTCATCTACTTCGATCTTTTTTTATCTTTTACAGTTTTCTCTATGAAATTTAACTCTTTCAGCTTTCAGCTATAGATAAGAGTGTTGTTCAACATGAGAGTAGTAGAAGCATGTAGATGAGTGGTTTGCTTGGCTGTTGTACAAGAAACTCTCCAAACATCAGCAATTGCATTGCCCCTTTCTCCTGAAGATTACTTAAAAGAAGAGAATAAGAGTATCTGGAAATCGTCTAAAAACTTTTTACTTGTTGTACTTCTTTCCAATTATGAAACAGAAAAGGTAATATTCATACCAGATTTGAATTTTTACTAACAAAAAGGCAATCATAGCCCTGAAAATTAAGTTTCATTTTTGCTAAAACCTTATTAAAAAATGAAAATAAACCTAAGAGTTATATACAAGGCTGGCATCTGCAAACATTTTCTCAGGGGATATGTAAGGAAGGTTTGAAACTGTTGACACAAAGCCTATTCCACTGCTATTATGTGAATTACAATGGGCAATTACATTCTTGAAAGATTGCAGCCTTAAACATGAAATAAATGAAAAGTGCATCTGAGGTTCCACATCCATCTTGGCAATTTCTGTGCTGTATTTTGCTGGTTTATGATGTTTTGCACAGAGTAGGCAGGTGCTCATCAGTAGATTAGCATTTTTTACTTGTTATTCATTCTTTAATTTTAGCATATGATTTGCAGCAAATGTAAGTTCTGAAATTTAGTTTGGATTTGCCCACCCTTCCCATTTTTCTCTTCATCTCTTACTTAATTTCATAAGTCATTGTTGAAAAAAATATTACCCTAAGAGCTTCTTTACTTGTTATATCCAGAGAGAGTACCTCTGAAAAGGTGAAATCATTTCATGGTGATAGTGATGTTGTGTTATTTACTCTGTAGAATACAAGGGAGTTATCTCCAAACATCAACTTGTAAAAGTCAGAGCTGCAGCTAGAGGAAGGACTTGCACAACATAAAAAAAGGCCATAAAAAAGGCTAGACTGTGGTTTCCAAGGGCTGGATGCCCATGAAACAGTTTGGATTTCTGGATATTGACAGAGTAGAAGGACTATTTATGTCCTGTAAGGTAGACTAAGAAAAGTAAGAACATCTCAGTACTAATTTTAATTTTCTAGCTATAATTTTCTTCACTTGCGAACAGGCTCCATGAAATTTAATATAACCATTGTATTTATTTTAACTGGAGACTGACAAGGAAACCTAATTTTCCTAGTGTCTTTTTTTTTAGTAGTTGCCATTCTGTAGTGGACAGCATGTTCTGAATCACATATTAGATTGAAGACACAGGATATCACTTGGAGAACTGAAAATCTAGAATTTGAAATCTCTAATACTGTACTCTAGGAGGTTTGTGGAAAGAGATACCCAGGGAAAATACTATCCTATCTGCAGTGGGATAAGTGTGGGAATGAATAGAGCCCTGCCCTCTGGGAGACCAGATATCTTCCTTCCCATGCATATCACAGGAAAGTAGTATACCTGTAAAGCTCACTTGTTGCTACACTCATCTCCTGTTGTTTTTCTACAGATGTCAGGTTGGCCAAATACAACTTAATGAGCCAATGAAACAAGCAGCTGCCACCCATTACCTGTTGAACTATTTCCTAGAAAAAAATGTTTCTAGTTCTTTCTAATCTAGGAAGTGCTTGTGTTCCTACATGTCTGTATGTTATCACTAGTTATATCCACTCATTCATCAAAACCTCTTACCTCTTCATATAACTTTAGATTACCCATGAACCAAATAACATGCCTAAAACTGTTGAGAGTCCTGTGGAATTTTGTCATAGTATTGATCAGGTTGAAAAAGACCCTCAGGATCATCAAGTCCAACTGCAACCTAACCATATTACTTTAACTCTAATAACCCAATGATAAGTCATGTCCCTAACACCACATCCAAATGGATTTTAAACACATTCAGTCATGGTGACTCAACAACCTCGCTGGGGAGCCTATTCTAGTGCTTAACAACCATTTCTTATAGGAAGTTCTTTCCTAATATTCAACCTAAATCTCCCCTGGTGCAATTGAATCCATTTCCCCTTGTCCTGTCACCTGTTAACAGTGAGAAGAGACCAGCCCCACTCTCGCTGTAATCACCTTTCAGGTATTTAAGAGAGCAATATGGTCTCCCTTCAGACTCCTCTTCCATAGACTAACCAGCCCCAGCTCCTTCAGTCGCTCCTCATAGATCATATTCTCCAAGTTCTTCACAAGCCTTGTTGCCCTTCTTTGTACCTGCTCCAGCAGCTCAATATCCGTACTGTACTGAGGTGCCCGAAACTGAACATACTCAAGGTGGGGCCTCATCAGTGCCGAGTACAGGGGGAGGATTACTTCCCTAGTCCTGCTTACCACACCATTTCTGATACAAGCCAGGATGCTGAATATTGGATAATATTGGCTAATATTGTCTAATATTGGCTAATATTCAGCAGGCTGTCCATCAGGTCCCACCAAGGTCCCTTTCTATCAGATAGGTTTCCAGCCACTCCTCCCCAAGCCTGTAGGGTTGCCTGGGGTTGTTGTGACGAAAATGCAGGACCTGACACTTGGCCCCATTGAAACTCATAGAGTTTACCTTGGACCATCGATGCAGTCTATCCAGGTCCCTCTGTAGTGCCTTTCTACCTTGGGCAGATCAACACTCCCTTCCAACTTAAAATATAATTCATAATAACAGGTATTGAGTACTTTTAGGATGTCACCCTAATTTTAGTTAAATTTTTATTATTTTATCTTATGCTTTCAGAAGCAAAATAGAAAAGAAAAAAACTGGAAACACAGTGATTGCTCCGAACCTAAAATATTGTTCATCTTCGTATCACGTCTGTCCTTTAAAAAGTACTAACACTGTAGTAGACTTTTCAGATTTCCTCTGACTATTGTCTTTTATGCAATATGTTTTACGTATTATAGGTAAACAAAGTGTTCTTCTAAATGTGGATATGAAGAGTACTTTTATGAAGCCTTGATTTCTCCTACCAGCAACTGAAGTCTAATGGATACCCTAGGACTTGCTGAAACTCTAATCTAGTATTTTAAACTACACAGACAATTTCTTGTATTCATCTTCCACATTATGGCATGCAATGAGTCCAGCCATTTGCTTAAAAAATCATTTGGGAGGAAAGATCTTTGAATAGTTTCTGAAAAGCCTGCATTCTGAACATAAAGCCTTATACACTTGAACAGCTTCAGCTTTTGTTTGCAACATATAGAAATCTTAATAAACATGTGCATTTTAAATGAATTATAAAGCAATTTTAAAATCAACGTTAAATGTACGTCTGAGTTTTCTCATCCCGCCCTGAACATGTCCAAATCCTTTGGTTTGAAAATGTATGTTCTCTATTCAGCTTCAGTAATTATTTTAGCAGTTGCAGCCTGCTATGTGGCCAGATTCAGCTTTCAAAATTAGGGCAATTGCTTGGGGCTATGAATCATCCCTGGGGATTTGCGTAAGTCTGACCAGCTGCTCTCATTTCACATGCGTGTTAGAGAGCAATTGCTAAGAAAAAGTTTCAGACAGCAGCATCTTGCTTATCTAATACACAAGGATGCAAAGAAAAAGTTTGCTAAAATGCGTGCAACTCCAGTACCTGAACACTGTACTCCTAACATACTACAGCAGCCTGCTCTCTTTTAGTTTTAAGCTTCTTATTGCTTTAAAACTCATCTAGCTTTCCACCATAAAACCAAACAAAACCGAACAACAACAAAAAAATACACTAGCATCTGTTCTGTTTTCTTTTTCCAACTAATGAAATCTGAGCTTTACCTCAGATGGACACGAAAATAATATTTACTTTGTGGCTCCAGAAATGATGTCATATGGTAATTTCTAGAAACAAAGGGTAAATATTTAGTCAATATCCACTGCAGCCCCATTCACCATGTTAACCTGGGGATGTAGGTTACCTAAGAATATCTCCCTGAAGTCAATACTGTTCTGTCATAAGGAATTTGTAGTAGATGAAGCCTGCTACAACAGCTTTGTGTACATTCTCATTTTCCAATAGGCAACAGGATTAATAGGTACAATTGAGATAGGAAACGAGTGTGTGTTTGCCTGGATGCACATTTTTCATTTTTGCACAAACAGGAAAATGGAACAAACATGATCATCAGAGTTGTACATTTGCAATATAAGTCAGTAATGTTGTAACTCAGAGATAGTTCAGTTCCTAGGGTGTGCTGAGTGTGCTCTTAGAAAAAAGCCACACACAACCCTCTTAGGCAGAGGCCCTGCAACACAAACCAGCAAGACTAACGACATATCCACACAGCATCAACAAGAAATTGGCAAAATTTCCTTGATGTCTTTACTCCTCATAATACTCCTCAAATAAAATAAATAAACTCATACACATGTGAACTCCTTGTGGATAGTATGAAAGCATATGATCTGCTAAAATGAATTCATTCATCATGTAGGATATCTTGTTTTTTATAAATCTTACAGTGAAAGTGTAGAATGCAAACCAATCTTACAGTGGGGTAAGAATCCTAGACCAGATCTTCAGAGAAACATGCCTACATTTGCCACTATCTCAGGTAATCACATAGAGCTGAGAATAAACTGAGAAGAAAAAAACCCCCCAAAATACACTTGGGTGCAGGGTGTTAAAGGAAGAATAAAAAGAATATGGAAGAGAAGACTTGAGAAATAGAGTACGAATGTTTGACTTGTGAAATACAGAGGAAATATATATTTAATTGGTATATCTCATACTGATCTATCTGATCTTGGTGTTTCTAATTTTGAGAAGTAGTGGCCACTTTTCTTAGAAAGATACCTTATTCCATGAATGACTGCACGAACTAGATTCTATTCTGTGAGAAACTACATTGTATATTTTGAATTGCACAGCCTTAAATGTTTTAAAGATCAATATTTGATAACTGTAGTAAATGTACTTATCATGGTGAATGATAATGGCATCAACTGAAATAATCAAGTACATTCATGCTGAACAGTGTCCTGATTTTTATATTACTCGCTTATTCCTACATATTTAGTGAGAAGATAAGGAGATAATGAGGTACAGTGAAGTATATATGTCTGGAACACTTCCTGTTAGTATCAATTTTTATCATCTCACATTTCTTTGCCTATATTATTATGTTTTCCAGTTGACTATTCCCCACACATTCTCAGAGTGTTAGGCAGCAGTACTGTCACAGAGTTAACTAGATCAATTTATGCCTGTGACAGGGGGCAGTAGGCCCCTGCCCCCCCACCCCCCCCCCGGCCCCGCAAAATGGGAAGGAAGGAAGGGAGGAAAAAAAACAGCGGCAACAATCTATGGAGGTAAACTTATTTTACTAACTATGATATCGGAATGCAAGATAACACAATATAATACAATCTAGTTGAAATTGAGACTAATAAATCAAATAAGATAGGAGAGAGAGAGAGTTCCTGAGACCGAGTCAAACCTGAAAAGCTTGGAATGGCTAGGAAAGCACCCTCAGCACCCACTGCCAGGCAGTAACAGACTGCCCTACCTGGAAGGGTCAGATCCCATGACTTCTGTAATGTATAGGGATAGGTACGTAGAATTAGAGCATTAACACTTTAATTCCAGTACATGATGTTTTGATGTGGAATACTGAAAACCAAAAAAACATAAAACCTTGACAAGTACCTTAATCTATCAGAGCTGATCACAAAATACTGAGTTAAGCCTTCCAACTACCCAGCCTTTATTTTACTGTAGTTTCTTGTAGTAATGTATTCTGCACCTGTATCCAAATAACATAATCATAGAAAAATTTAGGTTTGAAAAGACCTTCAATATCATTAAGTCCAATCACTTGCCTACTATGAGTCTACTGCTAAACCACATCTGTAAGTTCCACATTCACACCTCTTTTTAATACCTCCAGGGATAGAGGAAGGCTGAGAAGCCTGTTCTAATGCCTAAGCACCATTTGTGTGAATAATTTTTTCCTGATACCTAATTTAAACCTCCCCTGTGGAACTTAATCTTGGTGTCTCATGTGCTAGCACTTGTGACCTGAGCAAAGAGACTGACACCCATCTCTCTACAGCCTTGTTTTAGGAATTATAGTGAGCAATGAGGTGTCCCCTCAACCTTCTTAGTACTAGTGGCCATGTTATTTATATTACAGACCAGGTTGCCATTGGCTTTCTTGGCCACCATAGTGCTGGTTAGTTCAGCCTGCAGTCAACGGCACTTTCATGTCCTTTTCTGCTGGGTAACTATCTAGCCACCCTCCCCCAAGCTTCTTTTGCTGAACAGGGTTGTTATGACCCAGGTGCAGAAACCAGTATTTAGCCTTCTTGAATGACTTGTGATTGGATCCAGCTCACTCAGATCCCTCTGCAGAGCCTTCTTAACCTCAGGCAGATCAGCACTCTCACACAACTTGGTGTCATCTGCAAACTTGTGATTTGCAATCCCCTCATCAAATCAGCGATAAAGATATTAAACAGAATTGATTCCAAGTACTGAGCCTTGGAGAGCTTGTAACCAGCCAGCTATCGGATTTAACTCCATCCACAATGAGGCTCTGGGCACAGCTAGCCAGTCAGTTTTTACCCAGTGAACAACACATCCATTCAAGCAGCCATTTTTCCCAGAAGAATGCTGCGCAGAATATCAAATGATTTTCTATAGTTCAGATAATAAATATGCACAGCCTTTTCCCTGTCCACTAGGTAAGTCAGCTTTTCATAGAAGATCAGGTTAGTGAGATAGGAATTGACATTCATGAACCCATGCTGGCTTGGTTTTGTCACCTGGTTGTCCTGTACATGCTATGTGATGACACTTGAGATGACTTCATGACTTTCTCTGTCATTGAGGTCAGACTGATAGGCTCATCATTCCCTGAATGCTCTTTTCTGCCTTTTAAGTAGGTGGGTATTTGCACATTCGCCAATCTCTAACCAACTGGGAACCCCCTAGTTAGACAGGACTACTGGTAAATTATTGAAAGTGACTTGGCAAGCACTTCCACCAGCTCCTTTAGCATGCTTGGTTGAATCCTGTCCTGCCCTATAGGTCTGTGGGTGTTCAAGTGGTGCAATAGATCTCTAGAGTTTTCTGTTTGGATCATAAGTTCTTCATTCTGTCCTCTGCGTCTGCCTGAGAACAACTAGTTCTGCTAATAAAGTCTGAGGCAAAGAAGACAAAGAACGTACTAAACGTACCTCAGCCTTTTCCTCATCTCTTGTCTTTCCCCTTGCATCCAGGAAAGAATGGAGATTCTCCTTAGACATCTTTTTGTTTATGTACTTAGAAAAATACTTGTTTTCTTTTAATATACCCAAGTTGTGCTCTAGCTAGGTTTTGGCCTTTCTAATTTCCTCACTGCTTAACTTCATGACATTATCTTAACCCTCCTGAGTTGCCTTACCCTTCTTCCAAGGGTAATAAATTCTCCTTTTCCTCCTGGGTTCCTGGAGAATCTCTGTTCAGCCAGGCTGTTCTTTGTCCTCACTGACTTGCCTTTTGGCACATAGGTACAGCCTGTTCCTATGCCTCAAGATTTCATTCTTGAATACTGTCCAGCCATCCTGCGCTCCTTTGCCTTTTAGAACTGCTTCCCAAGTGGCACTGTCAAGTATGTCCCTAAATATGAGAAAATCAGCTCTACAAAAATACTAAATGTCCATTTTTCTGATCATCCTACTTGCTTCCCCAGTGATTGAGAACTCATGTCTTCTTTGTGACCACTGTGCCTGAGATGGCCTCCAGCTAGTACCTAGAATCTCAGACTCACAGAATGGCTTGCATTGGAAGGGACCCAAAAATCATCAAGTTCCAAGTCTCCTGCCAGAGGCAGGGCCACCAACCTCCAGAAGTGGTACTAGACAGGTTGCCCAGGCCTCCATCCAACCTTTTTTTTCTTTTTTTCCAGTAGCGAAAATGAATAATTTAATGAGGCAAATTACCAAACAAGCATCAATTAAATTGCATTCTACAACACAAAAGAAAATTCTCCCACATACATTTCAAGTTTGCACATGGCTGAGCTGCAGTCTTCTGGGGACTATGCCTGAGGCATGGAGCTGCCTGGGGTTCTCCAAGAAGTGCAATCACAAGCATCCGCTGCTGCATGCCCTAGCTCACAGCTCTGCTGGCACCAAGTGGGGCTCCTCCATGTGGATCCTGTTGGCGAGTGCAAAGAGCAGGACAGGCGCTGCTCACCGCTGCCCCCACCTCATCATGAGGAAAAAAAAAAAGATAAAACATCAGCCAGAAGACCTTCTCTGTTAAAAACAACAGATCAGCTAGGCCACCTTTCCTAATGAGTTTGCTTTCCACTTGCTTCAGGAAGTTATTCACACATTCTGTGAATCCACTAGTTTGTTTCTCTGCTATATTGTGTTTCCAGCAGGCCTTTCTTTTTGTCTTTTAGATATTTGATGCAAATAGAATGGTATCTGAGTACTTAGACATTCCTTTTTATACCAAAATTCTGGAACATAGTTAATAATACTGAGTATGGGCCTTGATATTAATTTCACCATAATTCGCACTTGTGAAGGTGGATCTTTCTCACACTTTTTTTTTTTGTATACTTAACAAACCTTTCACACAAACAGAATAAGCATGTTTCAGCAAGAAACAAGTCCAAATGCAATCAACAAGTACAAGAAAGAAATTATTCTCATTGCTAGCATAAGTCTATTCATGCCTTCTTTTGAAATATATACAAATTTTCTTTTACCTGTGAGAGAGGTGGTTACACCTGTATTTTACGTTCCAGGTATGAGTCATACTTCATTATGAACATTATTACACCTTTTCATTACTTTGACTAGACAGCTGCTAGCTTTTTTCCATTCCAATCACGTCAACCACCACGACTTTTTTATGGTTATCACTGTTCCTTAATGTATGGGAACTGTTGATCACAGCCCGAACCTCTGATTGACCACCTGAGGCAAACAATGAGTCAGCCACAGAGCACAGGTGAAGGCAATTCACCTGTACTACCAGGAGGGGGTGGAGCCTGGCTCCACCTCTCCTAAACTCCATTTAAGGACTGACTGCCACTGAGCAAGGATCTCTCTCTGGAGATTGCTCCTTGTGGAATTTACTGTAAGCCTACAATGCTAGTGAGCATTTTCATTTATTTTGATTATCTTTCCACTGTGATAATCTTACTAAGCCTAACCACTGTATACTTACTGACTGTACACTTAGCAACTTTATTTTGATATTTTATTTATATTATGCAAGTGTGCCTGGCAACTATACTACTCCTGTTCACGTTCTTTATCAGGGCTAAGCACAGGTGTATGCAAACAGAGATCCACTGATTACAGATTGATTTCCACAGATTATTATCTTTGACAGTATTTCATTCAAACTTATTTTCCTGATTTCTATAGCAGTAATTATTTCTAAATGTGAAAATGATAACAACAGCAACAAAATTTGCATCAGAACAGTACAGTAGCCTGAAGATCAGGTGGAAGGAGACTTTTCTGTTAGAAAAAACTGAAGACACCAGAACTCTAATATTATTTTATTACAAGTAAATTAAACTGTCCTGAGAAATTTCTGCACACTGACCATTGGTAATGAGCTTGTTTATGGTGATAAACTTTTGGAGTGACAGTGACATATTGAAATTTTCCAAAATTAACTGCCAAGTTCTGTTCAAGACTGAGCAAGTGTCACACAGTTTGGATGGCGACATCCTGTTTGGGAGTGGAAGGCAGTTTCTATTATGAACCAATTTTGCTTTAATAGTGTGCAATAGCTGATAGTTTGATTTACAAATATATGAGAACGTTGTATGAATGTGCTTAGATTTAATGCATTGTTTTAGGAATACTTGAATCTAATTGTGAGTTTGATGTCATTGGTATTAGCTGGATTCTATGGAAGCAAAGATGGTCCTGGTAAAAAACAAATAGCAGTACAGCATAGGCAGAATCTTGCAATTCTGTATGTATTTGGCAACCTTTGACGTACAGAAGATGTTACAGTGGGAGACACTGAGTGTTAGAGTGAGCAGTGCTGCAGACTTCACTCTGCTTTCATGATCATCATGTGAATGTAGCTGCAGAAATTCATGTAATTTAAAAATAAATTAATAAGTAAACCAAGAGCCTGAAAACACCATATCTGTACATGTTTAATGTTGTACATCCATCCACATAGAGCCACACTTTTTTTTTAATGAAACAACCAATTAGTTTCTAGAAAACACAAAAGCCTTTTAAAATCACCATGATAATCCCCACATCCTGGGGAGTAAACAAATTAACTAGCATTTACCCACATTGAAATCTGCAACATGTCTCTGTTTCTCTGATCACTGTAATTACAAGAGCAGTTAATGATATTGGTGCTGTCATTTGACTGTATTAAAACACCCACCCACAGAGGCCAAGGTCATTACAGCTATTAACTAGATGCACAGATTTAACTAAACTCATTATGACTAGCTGGAGAAACACTGTCTTCTTTTTGGGTGCAGGGGGATGAGTGAAGTGAGCAGTCACACAGGTGAGCGCACCTGCTTCTACAAACTGTTTTTGTTTGCTCTGTAGAGCAGATCCATATATAGCCTTGCACTTGGTCATATGTGAGCACACTCCTTTAATCTAGTCTTGGACAACATTTCTGTCCCAGAGCACCATAATAACCAGTGTACTCCTGTAGCAGAACAATGTCAAGAAGTGTCTCTGCTTTTCCACAGACTCAGGAGCAGCAGCCTGTAATACGTAAGTAGATGTGGTACTGTGGCATATTTTGTAAAGATATTTATTCAGAGTCCTCTTCCAGACGTTGAAGGCTGCTGAACTGTATTTCTATAGAAAATATAGTCCCTTATCTATCTTTTTGTTTTGTTTTGTTCCGTTCCTGGGTGCAGTTAATTGACTGTACTTTGAATTTTATCTTCTGTGTCTCTTTCTTTTCTTGAATTTTCTGTATTTTCAGCTATTGCACCACAGGTTTGACACACTCAGAAACATTGCAAATTGTCAGCATTGGTCCTGATTCAGCGTGGAATAAATCTGAAAGGACATTTTTATCAAGATTTCGTTGAGAACAATGGCAGGCCTTTGGGAGACTACTGCCCTCAAAATGGGAAGAGTGTTAGCTGCCATAAGGCAGTTCAAAGAGTACAGGTTGTTACAGATTTTACATCTATTCATATGTTGTCACTATGATTCTGGATATCTATATAAAAATCAAAAACTAAAAGAATTGAGTCCATCAAGGCTCGAGCAGTCTCCCAGTGCTGTCTCGATGTAGCTTTTCATCCTTAAACAAACATGCTTAATAACAATACGTATTATTTAGAAAAGACTGATTTACAAAAACATTATGGATGTATACAGATAATTTTAAAATTAAGTCAATTATTTAAATTCAAAAAAGCATCATTGTGAGGAACTAGTTTGGTCATGGACTTTGAATTAAGTTACTAGATATCCTTATTAGCTTTGTATCTTGTATTGGTCTGGCTCATGAACCTTAGCAGGAAACAATCATTATAACTTATGTATAAAATTTCAATCTTCTCATTGAAATTAAAAATAAATGAAAGTTCTGGAGAGGTAAATTTTCAGGATTTCTATTTTGCATCAATCACAAAAGAAAATATGATTTGGTGTGTTTTTTCCCCTAATTTATTAAAAAACGACCTTACTTTAATTAAATAAATTTTCCAGTACAAGACTCCATTATAGGTAGAATATTTTATGGATAAATGATACTAGATGCCCTTGACATAAAAATCCTTGGTACTGATAAATTATTTTCACTTGATTGTCAAAGAAAGCCCAGTATGTTGTTCACAATACTAAATTCTTCAGGTTTTTTTTGTTTTCTTTTGTTTTTTGAGTTCAAACCGCTTCAATTTTTTTCCTCAGGTAGTATGAAATTAGTATTGCAGGTATTTATGAAAATCTGTTCTAAACTTCATGAGTTATTCTGGGAAAAGTTGAAAGAGAAATAATTTAATTCTAATAGCCTGTAACAGCACGCACCTGAGGATAAGCAGACTTAGCAAGAGTTCAAGTTTTAGATCCTTCTGTAGCATCAGTTATATGTTAAGATTTACAATGGGAATGAAGTGCAATTATTTCTTTTTCCTCACTTCACAGTATTGGGGATCTTCCTGAAAAGATCAAGCCAAGGTATGTATATACAGCTGTGTAGGCAATTTATTTCAATCGCAACTGGAGATTACAAAATTATTTAAAACTGAACAATTTATTCCTTAATACAGCACACTGGAGGTTGTATATTCAAGATATCTTGCTCTAAGCAGATAACATGAGTAACCTGAATCACTCTCTTGCGAAGTCACTAAAAGTACAAGGAAGTTGAGTTAAGACCGTAAGAACTGAAAGATTGAAGACAAAGAATTCTCCATTCTTCATAGCACCAAAGTCATTAAGGAATATGGAGTCTCACATGGTGCCTTTCTGGGCACAGTCAAAAGAAGACATTAAGATCATAGGAATTAAAACACATCTCTCACATCCCAAAGTGTTTGACACTGTCCCTCCTCACATGCTTGTCAACAAACTGAAGAAAAAGGGATACGATGAGTGGACCACTCACTGGATAAGGAATTGGCTGGATGGTTGCACCTAGAGAGTTGCAGTTGGTGGCTCAGTATCCAGGTGGAGACAAGTAGTGACAAGTGGCATTCCTCAGGAACTGGTGTTGGGACCAGTGTTATTTAACATCTTTGTAGGTGATGTGGACAATGGGACTGAGTACACTCTCAGGAAGTTTGCAGACAGCACCAAGCTGAGTATTGCAGTTCATGTCCTACAGGGAAGAGGATGCTATCCAGAGGGACTTGGACAGGATTGAAGGGTAGGCCTGTGCCAACTTCTAGAAGTTCAACAAGGCCAAGTGCAAGGTCCTGCATCTGGGCCAGAGCAATCTCAAGCAATGATAAAGGTTGGGTGGGGAATGGCTTGAGAGCAGCCCTAAGAAGAAGGATTTGGGAGTGTCAATTGATGAAACATTCAACATGAGCCAGCAATGTGCTCTTGCAGACCAGAAGGCCAACAGTATCCTGGGTTACATCAAGAGAAATGTGACCAGCAGGTTGAAGGAGGTCGTTCTGCCCCTCTACTCTGCTCTCGTGAGACTCCACCTGGAGTACTGTGTCCAGTTTTCTGGAGCCCCTTACACTAGAAGGACATGGAATTCTTCAAGGAGGTCCTGAGGAGGGCTATGAAGATAATCAGATGGCTGGAACACCTCCCCTTCGAGGGCAGGCTGGTAGAGCTGGAGCTTTTCAGTCTGGAGAAGAGGGGGCTCCAATGAGACCTTATAGTGGCCTTCCAGTTCCTGAAGAAGGCCTTCAGGAAAGCTAGTGAGGGACTTTTTGTAAGGGCATATAGCACCAGGACAAGGGGAAATGACATTAAATTCAAAGAGAGTAGATTTAGATTAGATATCAGGAAGAATGGGGTTTAGATGGTTTAGTGCAGAGCCAGGGATTGACTTGATGATCCTCACGGGTCCCTTCTAGTTCTATAATTCTATGTTTCTATGTTTTTATGATTCTACATTAGCACAGTTCCCAGTAGTGTAATCTTTTTTAAGGATATTCATGGTACTGAATCTTTGTGTAATAGCTTGATTTGTTCATTTTCTAGCAAAGCCTATTTTAACCTTACTTTAAAAAAACAGTGTAAAAGTGGAGGTCAGTTGATGCGGTTTCAAAATACTGCATAGATATAGAAAGATAATCTTTCTGCTTGCAGTGCACAAACACAATACTTCAATTTAATACATCCATATAAAATACTTCCATTTTTTTCATTTATAAGCATAGATTTTAGAATATTTAAAAATATTTTTCTAGTAATGCAGTGTCATGTCACATCTTTAATGGAAGAAGAAAAAGAAAAGAAAAGAAAAAAAGCCTTGACAAACAGGAATATGGCTGGATGAATGTAAACTGGTTGTGGTAGATTTTCAAACTAACTCTCACAGTTACCTTAGTGGAGTTTTTTCAGGGTCAATCATGTATTTGACTCCACTTTTTGTTTCCTATGTAATATATTTTGGTTTATTGTATGATTTTAGAGGTGGAAAGATTTTCTGGTCTGAGCATCAAGCTGAGGTTAAAAAGCTAAGACAAGTTCAATTTCTTGTTCTGAGTTTCAGAGTGATTTTGGACAAATTTCTGCCCTCTTGCCCAAATATTATACTCCATTCTTACTAATATCTTAGTTATTGGAGTAAAGAAATATATGGGAAATAAGGAATGTACTTCTAACTCATTTATTATTCTTTAGAGATGCAGTGCCAATAGCAATTTTATTGAGCATTACGTACATGCCAAAAAATGTGAATTCTCAGAATTTAAATTTCATAGAATTAAACAAATTCTGCTTTTGAGTTGCATTTAAGTCAGCATGTATCTAATTTTTTTTAATTACTCTTTACATTTAGCTTAGCATTATTTTCTACCACTAGTAATATCCTTGTTTGTTTTACAAGAATATGACAAATATGTCTACTTCCTCTCTTTAATTTAATGACATATTAATAATAGCATGAATAATCTCTTGTAAAATCTAGTTTTTTAAGGCTTATTCACGGTAGTTCAGCAGATGTAAACAGCTTAAATTAGAAAGGATTGAATTTAACATGCAACCTCACAAAACTGAGGTTGTTACTCTGTCCAGAAATGTTGACTATTATGAGCAGTTGACTGTTATGAGCAGTGAAAAAGGGACTTTCTCTCTTTCAAATGAAAGATTGGGTCTTTTGCAAGGTAATGACTCTTATAAAGAAGAGCTTACATTTCCTACCCTATAAAATTTTAATCATGTCCTTAGGAAAATGGACAAAAAGTAGAAAAATATTCCTTACTGGCTGTATTCATCTTACTGACTGCAATCTGTGAATCGATTCAGTTTCTGTGTTAGAAATTTAACACTACTAAAAGGTGTCCTCATCACTACTGGCTGAATCATAACAGATGGGGGGGACCATGTTAGAAAGCCTGCACTTCAGCTTATGCTGACAAAAGAGAAGTCTATCAAACATTGGTTTGGGAGATGCTGCTGTAAAGTTAAGCTTACTCCAAATAACAGCTCTATGGAGAGCAGCCTAATCCTAGGTAGTACTTAACTGTTCAAGATGTTACCAGCTCCATTTAAAAGATATGCCAAAACCTTGCAAGCAGAGATGTCTTTATCTGTCTATCTATTTATTAATTTTAATATGGAGATGTTTTGTGAGGAATCACTTCAGATACTTCAGCATTTCCCTACTAGGCCTGGTCAAATTTTAGAATTTAGTAAGCTCAAAAAATGAAAATTAATACAGAGTAAAAGTTACCAACACTTTTTCACATCTCAAATATGATTTATTTTTAATTTGATTTATTAGGAGTTAAGTTATCCAAAATTGTTAATTTTCTAATGTCTTTGTTCTAAGACATTTTTAGAGATCTACATGTTGCTATGATGTGCTAATCTTTCAGTATTTCTTTTCTCTTTGCCATCCTTCACCTTCTTTTCTAAGATAACACAGTATCTCTAAGTCAATTCCATATTTTTAAACTTTTGTCCATTGGTAAACCTTGGTCCACTGTCATTGTCCAAATGATTCCACTCCATCATTTAAATTATTACTATATACATATACACATATGTATATAATATATACAGATGTGAATCTAGGTAAATTCAACATTTCTTCAGGTAAAACTTATATGAAGAGGAACAGTCAGTCCTCTTTCTTGTGTTAAAGAGAAATTCTTGATCTCTCTTACACATCAAATGGCCCATATTGTCTCTTCTGTGTTCCTAAAGCCCTCTGCATGATCAGACTTTTATAAGTAAGTCTTACTAACCAGAGAGAGAAAAAGTTGACCTGTACAGAAAGCTAACATAACTGATTTTCCAATAATGACTTTGTTGAATCATTGCTGTTATTTCAAAGTATTAATCCTGTTCAAACTGACAGCTAAAATGTGGAATTATGTGACAGTTCTCTCTGCCTGTTTAGATTTTATGGTATTACCCTTATCATATATCTGTATGTTAGTGGTTCAAGGAGACAGACCAGCACTGTTTAGCTCAGAAAGCCTAATAAACTGTGTCAACCCAAAAAAAGGTCTTTGTATTTTGTTAGAAGTGTACACACTGGCATTTTCATGCATACCCTCGTACTATTTATCGTTTGAAAATTAAGTTATGTAATTAGCCCAGTAGCCATATAGCAATGATATAAATTGGTGTTGTCTTTATGTAAAATAACATTTTTAGTTGCTGAAGTTCCTCTCAACTAGTCGTTTTTTAGTCTCCCTGGTTGACATTGTAACTCTTAAGTTTCAATTCACCTTCAGCTTTGGTAGCTATTTTTTCAATATGTAACTGGAAAGTGAACAGTAGGTGGGAATCCAGCATGCATGCTGCTTGTGCTGCTAGGTGGGGACTCTTTTCTCAGCAGTGTTTTCCAGCACGTATTTTAGGGAGCGTATTTTTAGAGGAAATCACCAAGGTGAGAAGGCTGATACTGACAACAGTCCAGATGTCACTGCACTTCAGAAAGCAGTTTGGTAACTTGTGCAGACAGGAATTGGCTTAGTTGTCAGAAGGGCAGAAGGTTTTGGAGGAAAGAGGACTCATGAGATCTCTGGGGCACTGTTGTGACCAAATCTAAAAGACTGCTTGGAGTGACAGAAATTGTGACAGAAAATGAGATACAGAAACTTCATCTAAAGTGGCTCCTAGGCTGGTAAATAAGTAGGTAACTGTGCATTCTAGGGAAAATCCAGAGTTCTCAACTGTTGTGCAATTTTCATAGAATCATAGAGTAATTAAGGTTGGAGAAGATCACTCTTTTCCTAATATCCAAACTGAACCTCTTTGGTGCAACTTCAGGCCATTATCTCTTGTCACTGCACTTGTCAGTGCTACCTGGAAGAAGAGACTGACCCCTCCTTGCCGCAACTTCCTTTCAGAGAGTTGTAGAGACCAATGAGGTCTCCCCTGACCTTCCTCTTCTCCAGATGAAACAACCTCTGTTCCCGCAGCTGCTTCTCATAAAGCTTGTGCTTCAGGCTCCTCACCTGCTTTGTTGCCCTTCTCTGGGCACACTCCAGGGACTCAGTGTCTTTCTTGTAGTGAGGGACCCAAAGCTGAATATGCTACTCAAGGTGAGACCTCACCAGATCTGAGTACAGGGGGAAAATCACCTTGCTAGTCCTGCTGGCAACACTATTTCTGATACAAGCCATGATACCATTGGCCTTCTTGAGCAGACTGCTGCTTATTTTCAACTGGCTAACAAGCAATACTCCCAAAACTTTTTCCTGTGTGCAGGTTTCCATCCAGTCTGCCCCAAGGCTGTAGCATTGTGTGTGGTTTTCACAAACTTCGTGTAAAGTGCAGGACCGGGCACTTGGTCTTGTTGAACTTCATCCCATTGGTCTCAGCCCAGTAATTCAATCTCTCCAGATCCCTCTGAAGGGCCTTCCTACCCCAAGCAAATTAACACTTTCCCCCCTACTTGTGTTTTCTGCAAACTTATTGACGGAGCTCTAAATCCTCTTTTCTAAATCACCAGTAAAGATATTAAATGGAATAGACCCCAGTAACAACCCCTGGAGAGCACTACTTGTGACCAGTAGCCAAGTGGATTTAATTCTATTCACCACCATTCTCTGGGTCGGACCCTCCAGCCAGCTCTTTACTCATCGGAGTGTACCTGTCCAAGCCAGTGTCTCCAGAAGAACGCTGTAGGAAACTATCAAGACAAAAAATCCATGATACCTTACTGCAATGTTCTGAATGCCAAACTGAAGATAATATTTTAACTGTAGTCAAACATATCCCATTGTGTGCTTGTGGATTATGATTATGAGTCCAACAACTCAATGCCAGTTCAGTGTTTGTATATGTCCCCTTTCAACACCTATTATGGTTGTTAGACTGGACTGACAGAGGTGCATTGTGTTTTGTTTTTGTTGTTGTTGTTGTTGTTGTTTGGTCAAACAGGCGTGGTTTTTTTTTTTTTTTTTTTTTTTGCCTTCTTCCATGCTTCATTATGCTGCATGCACTGTGGGCTTCAGACATGAACCAGTCCCTCTATGCCAGTTGGGCTGGACTTGCTGGCTCTTTGTAGTACAACATAACTCTCTGACCATATAGATATTTTTCATGAAGGCAGACCTGCTTATGTGAAAAGAATCCCTTTCCTAAACATTCAGACAGACATAAGCTTATTCCTTTGATAGAAGGAAGGGGACAGATACTGAGGGACATAAAATGTAAATAAAATTACAGTTTGTATTTCATGCCAATACTTGGAAGTGTTTCCCCAGTGCTCATCTGAATAATTCAGAAGCATTTTTATCAGTAAGCTAAGAAAAAAAAACCTTCAGAGTACTCTGAAGTCTTTACTTCAGTTACCTATAAACAAAATATGTCAAGAAATACTCAGCGTTGATGCAAATTGCAACTTCTAAGGGATTTCCAACTAAGATAAATGTGATTAAGAAATATCCACGAATCTTGATACATGCAGATGTTTTTTCAGAGCTTACTCTACACTGTCAAATAGATGGAGTTGAAGAAAGCATGCTGAACTGCAGTGGTTTGTTATCAAATGAAAATATGCTACTAGAGATCTTTTTTGTGGTATTCCTTTTTCCTCTTTGAGGCAAAACAGTTACAGCTTAACCCAGCTACAAATGTAAATAGAATGACTATTCAGGGACTGTTGTGAATTGTTTAAAGCTCATTTTCTTAAAGACACAAGGAAAATGAAGTAAAACATACTTCTAATATTATGGCAGTATAACAATATGCTATATAAACTGCATACAGTTATTAGGAGTATCCAGTAATTCATAAGTAGATATTGCTTTATTCCTAATATTTCTTTTCTTTTTTAAGGTAGTTTCATATCTAAATAAATTGCTTCTGGCCACAGATATGTCTGTTCTTTAAATATTTTGTAACTAAATACAATGTCAGAAATTCAGTTTTATATAAAAACTGTACTTGTCCTAATCATCTCTAGACCAGGCAAAATCCCTAACAGTATTCACTTAATCCTGCTCTAACCATGTTTATGGTGTTTTCTTAGAGCCGTAAAACATCAGTGCTATTCAAATTGAAATGAAAAGAGTTACTAGTACTCTTCTTCAAAGCTACCGTTTCTGTGAAGATGCTCTATGTCTGCATTCACTGTTTTTTCCAGAGGGAAAAAAAGTAATTAAGATTCATATAGTATTTCAAGCTTGTAGCATTAAAAAAAAAAAAAAAAGAGTGCTCAAGGATTCCAGTGAGATGGTCTATTTGCTTGTGAAACTCCTTAAAAACACACACACAAAAGGCTGAAGTTAATTAGGTTGGAGGATTCGTTTTCATAGTTCTACCTTTGAATTTGGATCTGCTCAACAGTTATTTATTTGTAATTAATTTTTCTAGCCTTGTAACTCTAAGATGCAGTTTTTAATAGTTCAAACACAGGAGAGAGTCCAGAACTGCCAGGTATTCATATTTTACTCGTGTTTGTGACATGTAGTTGTGATGGGTGATATTTATAGGAATGAAATGTTGTTTCTGTGTTAGATATCAAAGACAGAGGAATTGATCTGAAGAAGTAGAGCACAATGTATTTGTATTTTGTAACTTGTCCTTAGAAATAGCTGATGTGAAAAAGTAGTGTCATGGTTTTATAATTTTGTTACCAGTATTCCACATCATAACATCATGTAAAGTGTGGGGAATTAAACTGTTAGTACTTCAGATCCGTGGATTGACAACTTTCTGGATACTTGATTCTCAGAAGAGAAGAACTACATATCCCAGACGACTTCACATTCAGAGAGAACGATAAGCCATGGGATGAAGTCCCGAGACTTGCTCTCTCTCCCACTCGCTCACTGCCTGGCAGTGTGTGGGTGCTCGCCAGCCATGTGCCTTCAGTTCAAAGTAGGCCTTTCAGTTTCAGATACTCTCTCTCTCATTTTATTTGATTTATTAGCCTCAATTTTAATTTTATTATATTGTGTTATCTTGCATTCCGATATCATATTTAGTAAAATTAAGTTTCCTCCTTAGATCATTGCCGCTGTTCTGTTTTTGGGGCCAGCTCCCATCTTCCTACCCTTCCCCTTTTCCCTTTCCATTTTGGGGCCAGGGGGCCTACAGGCCTGCTGCCACCTGTGACTGGCATAGATTGATCTAGATAACTCCGTGACAGTATTTGGTGGAGAATGCAAGCAATCTGAAGCTTTTAACATTGGCAGAAAAAAAAGGATTTCTTTAAGCCAGAAACGTGAGGAGCATTGGTAGCTAGCTTTGACCTTCATAGATTAGAGTGTAGTCTGGACAGTCTGCCAAACTCTGGACACTGTACCAAGTGTTTTTGGTTTTTTTTGCCCTTTTTAGCAACTGTCAGCTATGAATCTGTTCTTTATTTTTGGAGCGTTGTATAAGGGACTAAAGGCCATTAAGTTTTTTGGAACTTAGTGCTCTCTTATTAACTTCATGCTTTCTTGTTGTGGAACTGTATATTTATATAACCAAGTAAGGGCACTGATGGAGACACCTGCCTGCCATGAAGTGTTGTATGATTTGAATATTGACAATTACATTGCAGATGGAGGGGCAGAAATGGAAACGGGTGTCCTCATGTCTAGAAAGGAAAGAAGTGGAGGAAGTAGAGGAAGATCCAAGCAAGGGGCCCTCCCCAAAACCACCATCACTGAGAAAGGCAACTGAGAAATCTAAGAGACACAGAGAGGAGAGTGAGGAGGAGGGAACCACTGTTACCACTATTCGATCTCTTAAGATGATTGAAATCCAAGGCTCAAGAAAGGAATTTACACGGCACCCAAATGAAACTACTGTCACCTGGTTGCTTCAGTTGGGATAGCAGGGCCAGTAGCATGTCTCTAGATGGTAACGAAGCTCACCAACTAGGAGGCATTGCCAGAAAGTCAGCTATTGACAGATGGATTAGTAAATGTTTGGATGGAGCCGCCATCCTCTGGGAACAAATGTTAGCAGCCATGAAGGTAAAGCATTCCTTCAAAGACAATCTGAAGCCTGAGATGAAAAAGTGGAATATGATTGAAAAAGGTATCCAGTATTTGAGGAAAACAGCCATGGTGGAAACATTGTATGACCCTATGTTTGTTCCTAACAATCCATGTCAAGACCATGACAATGTACAAATACCTTACATTTTAGTAGCATATTTTAGAAATATAGTGCTGAACTACATGATTAATTCTTGCTTGCAAAACTGCAATAGTCTTTAAAAATGTTGCAAATAGTATGCTTATTATGGACTAGAAAGCATATCATCAGGCTATTTTGTTTGACTAAGAAGCCCTCAGCAAAAAGAAAAACTGACATCAAAGAAGCCAGGGCTTCCACACAAGTCTGGATTGTCTCACTCTGTGGATTGGTTGGGATGCAACAGCATCAAGATGATCCCCTCTATCCTCTGTTCAAACTTATCTCTATCCAAAGCAGATGTCCAGTAGTAATGGCCAAGTGTTGAGTTAGCAAATGTTAGAAGTTAAATCATTATCAGTATATGCTTAGCTAACAACAATTTCTTGTTTTAGCCAGTATCCATATGCTTCGTTGAGCATCAGGAAGATTGTGAACCTGAAGTACGCAGACAATGAGGAACTAGGGGAGGAAAAGATAAGAATCAGGTAATAGGGCATAAAAGATATAACACTGTCTCTGCAGGCACACTCCTGCTTGCAGGACGCCTGCCATTGCAACTGCAAATAAAATCTGCTTTTATCAGTTGTACAGTCCTGACAAATTATTTGGATATTTTTCAACACACTGAAAGAAGGAACTGCTGAGTTTAGGAATAGAGAGAAGTATGAGTGGAGAAATCCTTGCTATTTACCCATATTTCTAGTGTGTCTTCCACTTTGTACATTTTCCCTTTTTTTGCAACCAAAGAAGAAACTTTCTTCTTTCCTGATATAATTAAAATATAGCACTCTGAGAACAGAAACATCCTTTTTTGTTTTCTGAAGTACGGAGTACCAAAGCCTGAAGCAGTTCAAGGAAGAATAGGGACATTTTTAAGTTGCATGTCTGAGGGCATGCTGCTGTAACTGTTCCTCAATAAAAGTGCAAGAGAAAGATTAAGAAAGAAGAGAGAAAAAGCAGAGGCAGCAGCTGGGTTTAGGAACAGGCCTAGCGGGAGAATCCACCCAGAAATTTCTTCTTGTGCCATGGGAAGTTATAGGTGTCACCAGTCAGGGCACTGCCTAGGAATCTGGGAGACACTTGCAACATGAGTAGGTGTACCCTCCAGAAAGAACACTGTGCTCTGCCTTTAATTTCAGCATTATACATAATCTTGAGAAATACGAAGCTTTCTTACTTTCAATCTTCTTTGTAGGTAGTCTCTAAGAAACTTTTTTATAAAATAATTACTATGCTGGAAAAACAAAACGAAACAAAACAAAAAAACCCACTCAAATGCCTCACCTAATTAAATGAAGGAGAAAAAAAAGTATTTTTGCAAATAGAAACTATGACAAAACATTGAACCTAGTGTTCCTTCTTATATATCCTCACAACACTTCTGAAATCTAGAAGTGACTCTTTCAGAAAAAGGAGATCATCAACCTAATTTTGATAATGAATTGAACCAGTGGAACGATCAGAAACTAGAGTGACTTCAGTAGACATACAGAATACAAGAAAATATTTCTGACAGTTATTTATTCAAACTAAGAATTAATAAAAATATTTATTTGGTTTATATTGATGGACAAAGAGTTTATTAGCTGATGATGTTATAACAATATGGTTACGAGATCTCTCAGGCACTCAAGTTAAAGATAGCAGCTGCTTCACCACTTGTACAGCTTGAAACTTAATTCCCTTGGTACTCAGAATAAATCAGAACTGTAGAAACATAGAGTAGCTACCACATAAAATATTTCTCAGCCTTAGTACCATATAACAAAGAAGAACAGAACAGTACTTAGTAAAAGAAGGAACGGCTTATGTTCAGTTTCACCAATTATTTACCCTTCATAACACCATAACAGAATGAGTTTTTGATAAGTACAGCCTAGCACATGAGAACAGGATGCTGTTTGTTCCAGATAAAAATGGAGCCCTCTGATAGATTTGCAATGCATGTGACATGAATGTGTCTTCATTCTTACCAAACCTTCAGGCAAAAATATGCCTTGGAAAAGGAACTTAGATCATCAGCAAACAAAAAGAAATCTGAAACTAAAATATTTCATATGGGATAAAAGAATACACAGTATTTGATTTTGCTAGGCTTACATCTATGTAGTTTAACTCTTCTTAGTACAGTATATTTATCATTCTACTCAGAAATTTACTAAATATTTTTCACTTTACAGACTTGTTTCTTTTTATGGCAGCAAGATGTTCAGTGGTCCTAACACGGTCAGCACAGTAAGTGCACTAAGTGGGATTTATTTCTTGATGAGAGTAGTGATGCTATACATAGGAGCAGAACTATGTCGTCACAGCTTAGCTGGAGCTATCTGCTTTTTCAAGTATTAAGTGGGTGTCTTCCTAACGACACATTGTAGAATTACCTTAACAGTTCTGCTCTCTTGTCAAATGTACAGGCTTTTTTTTTTTTTGTGCTCTCTGCCTCAGGAGCAGTATCTCCAGTGGCATTTCAGAAAAGTATTACAGAATAAGCAATCACAGGAGGAAAACAACAGGGCATTTTCTCAATCATGTCAAAAAAAGAAAGCACTCAGCAGCTGATATTATGCAAACATTGTGACACAACATATGATAAAGTGGTTCTTCTGTGTATTGCTGCTATTCAGAAACTTTGTGGTCATAAAACTTAAGTTCCCTTCAGTACATTAAGTATATCTTAATGAATAAGAATGGTAAGAATGCGTAGGCAATGTTCACAGTACAGTCAGAATAGTTCTTTATCTTAAGTTGGTAACTAGAACAAAGCTTATGGTCTCCCAGTGATTTGAATACTAGAATTCTACTGGCAATATTTATTACACACTTACAAATTCTGTGCCAAAATCCTTACCTACTTTATTCTGTTTTTAAGTCTCTCTGTCATCAGTCAATAGGATCAACAAGCTATACATCACATATGCTGAAAAATTTTTATCTCAAAGCCATATAAAAGGAAAAATGAATCTGAAATATACAAGAACTGATTTTTTTTTAAGGTTTTCAAAATTGGTTTAAAAAATGGAGTTTTTTCATCAGAAACAAGTAGAAATAAGTTACTTTGGAATATGATAAAAGTCTAGCCATAGTTGATTATGATGTGATTTTTCACTGTGGTGTTCACGAAGTTTTTGTAAAAGCAACTGAGGAGTAATGCAGCAAATCATCCATTTCATGCATTAGAATTGGGTTTATTTGGCTGACCACAAAACAGTAGTAAAAGCAAAGATTGTAAAATTAGAGTCTTCTAAACTTATCTGTCATAATAACTTTTTAACCTATTTATCAGCAATACTGTATATTAACAAAAAATTGTTCTCCTGTTTGTTCTTCTTTCCTTTCATTTCAGCTAAAACACTGCAGTCTGCAAACATCATAATCTGGGATTATACCTATGCTGAATTATCCAACAGGCAAACCGGTTATGGAAATTAATTTTTCTATCAGGTTCCTATGTCCCATTTACAGTGACACTGTTAAAAAAAGCATATAATTTGGTTAATGTTCTCGTGAGGATGGAAATTAAACTTGTTTTTTTAAACACAGCACAAAACATTGTTTGGCCTCAGACATAGGAAATGTGGATTTAAATTAAAGGAAATATATTAGTAATAAATATATTCCAAACAGATTTATCTCTTCTTCCTGACTGTAAGCATCTTACTTTGCTGACCACAGTTTTCTGCAAATGTCAGATATTATCGAGTTTCTGCTTGATTTGACAGCATATAATTGAATAGGACATGAGTTGAAGTGGTAGTATTTTTCAAACGAATATTTATAAATGTATTTAGTCATTCGCAGGTAATCAGGTTAGAAAAAAACTAGATATAAAGCTTACAAAAATGTGAATTCCTTAAGATTGGCTTCTAGGACAGCTAATTCTCTTTTAACTACTTCCCCTGTTTTCCCTGAGACATTATCATCCTCAGATCATCAGGATGATAATGTCTCAGGGAAAACAGGGGAAGTTGCCCCAGTTGAGAATCTTATTAAACATTCTGTAGCAAAGGTGTGTTTACTCCCCTGCCCTAGTAAGGACTCACTGTCCTGGCAGTTTCTACAGCTCCGCATCTTCCTTGGCTGAGTCCTTAAGACCCTATGTTCACCCATCACCTAACACTCCAAGCTCACCACTGAAACATTTACCTAACTGCTACTCTGCACTTTGCAGAAATACCTCTAGGATTTCTACGCAAATACAATTACCCTATCTATAATCCTCTCCTAAATAAATAGTGCAAAAAAAAGTATTGTAAGATACTTTACTTCTTGCTGTTCTGTGTGTATTTTTTTGTTTTTCTTTTTTTTCCATTTATTGTGAAAGACTTCTTAGCACCTTGATTATAGCCATTCTGGCAATACTACTGTGCTGTATCATAGCCAAAACATAAAACCCATAAAATTAGTCAGAATATTTACACCTAAGTTTTCAGTATTGCTCTTGTTTTTTTTAGTTAATGAGCACTAGAAAAATACCAATGGAAAAAATATTCAATTTTAAAATATGTTACAGGCATTTTATTCTAAATATTTAAAAACAACAACAACAACAAAAAACTACGACCTTTTCTTGAAGTTATCTCTGGATGCCATATTACTCTGCAGTTTGAATCATTTACCAGAAAATCTGAATTAAACAGTAGGTTTGATTTATTCTTGAAGGCAATGTCTCAAGAAGCGGCTATTTTAATAAAATCAGGTTTTACCAAAACAGGAAGAAGTAATTCTTTTTTTCTTCTAACACCCAAGTAGCAATAAGAAAAGAAGGACTCTGAAATTTTAAAGAAGGTTCTGCATATTCATTTTCCTGGCCTTGAGTTCTGCAAATCTTTTCAGCTTTAGGGTTTGCATATAAATTTGGAACATGATCTGACTGTCTATCCTTCAGATAAGCAGAAAACTATTGCAATGCATATTAGAAAACATCTATAACACTTCCAATCAGAAATCTTCGTATTTAGATACAGAAATAAAAATGAAACAAATATTCTTCTGCCTCTGCCTGAGTACCAATCATACTCAATATAATATGCAGGAAGTTACATGCGTTCCTTGTATTTCAAGGAAATGATGGAGGACTCTTCCTTTCTTCTGAAATCTTAGTGCCTTTAAATCTGTACATAGGCAATTATTATTGTAGTAGAAAAAAAATGTTAATAAAATAACTGGTCTTTAACTTTCAGCATTATATGCTGTATTAAAGTAGTCTCCAGCAAGGTAGCATGAAAGGATCATATTACATGCGTAATACAAACACAGAAGACATGTACTGTACTGAACCAACCCAAACCCTGTTAAGATTTGCATTTCCCAAGTTCACCAAGAATATTTGTTTAAATGAAAGAGAAAGAAACTAATGCAAATCCAGTCAGTTAAATAAAATATTTAATTTGCCAGAAGAGTTTAAAGAAAAAAAATTGTATTAATGTCTTCAAATTCCATTGGGATTTTCCCTGTAAACATACTTCCCCATCCTAGAATGTTTAAAGATGGCAATGAAGAAAATTTTAAATAAAGATTGCTTTCAGAAAAATCTAAGCCACCAATGTGATAAGCCTTTTTGATAGACAGTCAATCCTCTTGAATGACTATTTTTGGCATTTCCTCTGGGTTGGTTGTTTTTCTTTTCCCCTGTGAATCTGTCATGATTAATCTCCCTCTGAGATTGCTTGCTATAGTAATCATGTTCCCCACATGACATTAAAGTAATGCATAGAGTACTAAGATTCTCACTCAACAATGCTGTCATTTTCTCATACAGCAAATCTCCCATCATTTTTCGTACAAACACAGTTGTCCTTCATAAAACTACCAAAGCCAGACTATGTTTTTACATATCTGGAAATGCAAAAGAAAACAAACTAATAAAACCAGGAACCAATGAAAAGAAACATAAAAAATGCAATTAAACAGGGATCTCTTCACCTATTCTGCTGTCACAAACTTTCTTGGTGGGAATTTTTGTTCTACATCACAGTAACTTTGTCCATTGTCTGAAAAAGTTCCTAATCATTCTGCTAAAATTTGAAATATATATCGTAGTATTTCAGCAGGTCAGGGGTGGTGATCCTGCCCCTTAGCTCTGTTCTGGTGAGGCCTCACCTGGACGACTGCATCCAGATGTGGAGTCCTCAGTCCTCAGAGAGACATGGACCTATTGGAGCGTGTCCAGAGGAGGGCCACAGAAATTATCCAAGAGATAGAACACCACTCCTATGAGGATAGGCTGAGAGATCAGGGGTAGTTCAGCCTGGAGAAGGCTCCCAGGAGACCTGAGAGTAGTCTTCCAGTGTCTAAAGGGGAATTGTAAAAAAGAGGACTGACTCTTTAGCAGGGTCTGCGATGATTGGATAGGAGGAAATGGTTTTAAAATTAAAGAGGGAATATTTCAACAGGAAATAAGGAAATGTTTTTTATGATAAGGGTGGTGAGGCACAGGAATAGGCTGCACAGAGATGTGGTGGAAGCCCATCCCTGGGCAGTGATGTTTAAAAATCTTAGCAGTGTCAATAAATCAACTATTATATATCAGCAATCCCTACAGGTTTGCAAGTACAATTTTTTCTTTATTTTTAACAAGGAGTTAATCACACATTGATGTGGTCTTCAAGCATGTCTAATTCCACAGAGAAAGCACTAAACTACACTACACCAGACTTGAGTTAAGATTGTTTACTAGTTTGTAATGACTAACTAAGTCTTTGTGTGAGATTTTGCCTTGTGTTAATGTGTGGACATTAATGTGTGGGCACATGTCCTCAGCAGGACACTGAGTACCACGCAGCAGTTTGCTCACTCCACCGTCAGTGGAGTGGTGGACAAAATACAAAAGAAATGTTCAAGAACTTGTGGACTGAAATAAGAACATTTTAATAAGACATGAAAGAAAAAAAGGAAAAAAGAAAAAATAAAGAGCACAAAAAATGACAACCAAAAAAATAATCAAAGTAAGAGATACGTAGTGTAATTTCTCATCACCGTCCAACTGATGCACGGTCAGTCCCCTAACAGTGGCTACCCAGCCTGGCCAACTCACCCTTTAGGCATCCATGTTGTACAGACTATTGCTTTGGCCAGTTTGGGACACTTGTTCCTGGTTCTGTCCCCTCCTAGCTCCTTATGCATCCCATTGCTGGCAGAGAGGACAGTAGAGAGGCTGAAATGTCTTTGCTTTAGTGTAGACACTACTCAGCAGCTGAAACATCAGCTGTTTTATTTGACCCTGGAGAATTGTGAAATGTAAGAACTAGAATCTGAAGTGTTAAAAACAATAACACAGATTTTCACTGCATGTTATGAACTTGAAAAGGATGATAGATTTTGAAAAAATGACAGCTATGTTATTGGAGAATGTTAAAAGTAAATAGAGAAATGAACTTTTCATTTCATACGCTCCCTAAGTCTCCTGTGTATTCTAGAAGAAAAAATGCAACAGATTTACCAAAAGTCCACGACCGTACTTTACAGGTTTATGGAAGTGCAAGGTCCTGCACTCATCGTGGCAGTCCCAAACACAGATTCTGGTTGGGTGGAGAATGGCTTGAGAGCAGCCCTGAGGAGAAGGATTTGGGGGTGTCACTTGATGAGAGACTCAACATGAGCTGACACTGTGTGCTTGCAGCCCAGAAGACCAACTATATCCTGTACTGCATCAAGAGAAGCATGACCAGCAGGTCAAGGGAGGTGATTCTGCCCCTGCATTGAGACAGGAAATGGAGCTGTTGGAGCAGTTCCAGAGAGGGCCATAAAGATTTAAGAGGGCTGGAGCACCTCCCCTACAAGGACAGAGTGGGAGAGCTGGGGCTCTTCAGCCTGGAGAAGAGAAGACTCCAAAGAGATCTTATAGCGACCTTCCAGTACCTGAAGGGGGCACGTAGTAACTGGCCAAGGGGAAATGACTTTAAACTGGAAGAAGGCATATTTAGACTAGATATTAGGACAAAATTCTTTACTGTGAGAATGGTAATACACTGGAACAGATTGCCCAGGGAGTTTGTGAATGCTACCTCCCTAGAGGCATTCAAGGCCAGGCTGGATGGGGCTTTGAGAATGCTGGTCTGGTGGGTGGTGTCCCTGCCTATATCAGGGGGGTTGGAACAAGATGATATAGAGGGTGCCTTCCAACCCAAACTATTCTATGATTCTGTGATTCTATGATTCTCCATAACACTTCAGAATCTCCAAATCTGTAGTTTGCTAGAACATCAACTCCCAAATACATAATTATTGGAAAGAAACTGGAAAATATGGAAACAATTTCATTCTTAACTGAATTGGGAATGAGTTTGGCCTCTGGCATTCAGAACAAAAAATGGAAGATGCACATACTTCAATGTATTTGAAAGTTAAAATACGAGAAGCTCAAACTGTTCCTATTCAAGCTTCTGCTTTGTGTTCTAAAACACCATTCTAGTAGCATTTCAAACTATAAAACATATTTGTGTGGGAAATGGATGACTCATACTGCCTCTACAAAATGACTTAATTTTCTCTGGAACTTCAAATTCTAATTGCCACTGAATGCACTTTAAAAATCTCTTGCTGAAAATAGTCCTAATATGGAAGTTTATTTTCTAATTTACGAGATTCAGTAGAATTGCATTACTTTCAAGCTTTTAAGAAAACACAGACAACAGACTGAAGACATCATAACAGTAAAGGCTATATAGTTATAACAACTATCTTCCATTTAAAAATGCATTATCTCACACACTTGTATGGTGCAGAATGGTATGCTTTCTGGATTGCAGTGTAACACAGATTTTTGTAAATTAGTTTACATGGGAAGTTTAGAACAGTGCTGTGTAGCCTAAATGACCAGAAGTTTTTAATAAGTTAACTTCTAAACATGCAGAGCTGTGGCTGAGAACAGCTATGGAGGCCGTGCAGAGAAGTTGAAGTATATTTTATTCAGGTCACATCTTTTTTGAACTCCTCACAACATCTTGTTTATCCACAGTATATAAATCCCTCCTATTCCACTTGAGTAACATATCATATATGCCTGTCCCAGATCATGTGCTGGATTAGA